>JALGPY010000008.1:2500-2402500 GCA_023055425.1 Linanthus parryae | reverse complement strand
AAGGGGTTCATGAATGTAAGCATTTATTCATATGAAAAATTACAATTGATGCTCTGAACTCAAGTCTGACTATTCACCTACGGAGATTGATGCAAATTCTGTCAAATTGCTCCAAATCACATGAGCCATTTGCTTGCTGTAATTGTTCTTTTATTAGAAGAATTGATAACTTTGCTAATTACTTCTAGGCAAAATATGCTATGGTACTGATTGCTAATCAAGAGGATTTGTTCCAAGCTCTCTGTTGTACTCAGTGTCTAATGAAATGCTTTCCATCTCATTAAAGGAGGGGTTGCTTCGTACACATTTTTGGTTATCATTTTTTGATTTTTGAATGTATTTCTTCCACTCATTTATTTGTTTTTCTTTTCCAATCATGCATTTAGGCACGGGCAACACCTAGTTGTGTTTAATAAGGAAGTATGTTTTTTTCTTTTGCAGTTGATGGGGAAGAACAAATAAATATCACAACTACTCATTTAATAAATATCCTTGTGGACTTATTTGCATAACTCATGTTGCACCCTAGAAATTTGTTAGTTGCTTGTGTAAATAAGCTCTCACTTATTTATAGTGTGGGGAAATTATAATTGATGAATGCAATACGTTTAGATCTTGGGCTTAGAGATTGAGAGTACAGGAAGTTCACACAATTTTTATTTTAGAATATTTTCATTAGGCAATTTATTATTATTATTATTATTATTATTATTATTATTATTATTGTTATTATTATTATTATTATTATTATTATTATTATTATTATTATTATTATTATTATTATTATTATTATTATTTGAGTAAAAGTTCATTTGACAATTTTAGAAGAGGTAAACAACGCAAATGAGTGTTGTTCAGTGGTAGGGCATTTAGAGTCCTTGCATGAAGCCCTGGGTTCGAACCTATTAGACGACAACAAGTATTATCCGTACCAAAAATATGCAAACAACAATCATCTCAAATACTTTAATGGACTAATCTAGTAAACTTAAAGCATTTCCAGCTGATTATCAAATGTCCATTTTTGGTGTAAAATTTTTAGCCTCCAACCGGTAATCTCCATATCTCAAAATCTTCAAAAAAATGGAGATTTTTGCAATCTCCAAACGAGTTGACCACTAAATCTCCATTTATCAAATCTTCATTTCTCACCATTTATTTGGTGTTAGAGATGCCCATCTCCAACCGATCATCAAATCTACATTCTCCACTTTTACCAACATATTTGATTGGAAAAAATGGATAACGGAGATTTACCTCTATTTCATCGATAAACGCGCGTGATGATGACAAATTAACACCAAATCTGCATATTGGGGACTCCAAAATATTTATCTAGCATGTAATTACAGTTAAAAACATTATTATTGGACTCAATATAATAATAATTACATTTAAATAATTAATAAAATTCATAAAAAATAATTAAATAATAGGTATGGAAAAAATTACAAAACAAAAAAATAGTATCAAAATAAAAAATTTACACGAAAATAAAATACATTGTGATATTATAAAATATAGAAAACACTTAACATACGAACACAACAGAAAAATTGTCGACTTTCAGTCGAGCGATTAAGTCTCCTAAATCTCCAGAGGAAAAATATCTAGTCAACGCTAAGGAAACAAGTCACCTTAAGTTCTTGGTCGGCACCAAAATATGATAAATGAGGCCACCCACTTGGTTATGGTTCTTCGCCGAAATTGCAAGCGGCGACCAGAAGAGGAGGTAATTCAGGCTGGAATTAAACTAATGCTCTGTTTGGTTCGCAGTAAAATGTTTTACAAGGAAACATATTTTACGCGTAACATGTTTTGTGTGAAAAAGCTTTCTCTGCAATTATTTTCTAGTGTTTGGTTGACTCTTGCCAAAACAGTGGGCCGTAACAAAAATGGCAGTGATGGGTGGCGGTGAAGGTGGGTGGTGGTGATGGGTCGTGGTGGAGGTAGGTGGTAGTGGTGGTGGAGGTGTTAGTATGAGTTGTTGTGCTCCTTCACTCTCCGCAAAATGGCTTACGGATTTGAAATGTATAAATAATTTTATTTTATATGAGGAAAAATATTTTACATGAAAATATTTTACCTCCGACCAAACAGCACCAAAACACTAAAACAATGGAAAACATTTTATTGGGAAAATGTTTCACCACCAACCAAACGGAGCCTAAAATGGGTCGTTTTTGCGGCTAAAACTACATGCATTAGGGCTCATTGAACAGATATTTTGGTTTTTTGGCGGGGATAATAATCAATTCGCGACCATTTTCGTTCTGGGTAAGTAATTTTGAATCTCCGAAGAGGTCGCCATGGTCTTCTTCCCTGTAAATGAGTGATTCTGCTGCTGCTATCGATTGATTCTCTCGTCGTCTTTGTCCTGAGTCCGTCCCGAGTGATATGATGATTCGAGCTTGAGCTTGTGTCCGTACAAATGTCTACAGAGTGGGATCAAATTTAGCGAGGATTGGGTCCCGCTAATATCAGGAATATGGACCGTTGATTCCCTCTCTTACGGCAGTATCAAGATGAGACGAAACCATGCGATTGCCGCCCGTTTATTTTAGTGAATTTCAGATTATTATTTTTCTAATTGCGTGTGTTGTTATCCTGATAGGACAATTGGTCATCTAAACTCACCACAATTTTAAATAAAAAACCTACTCTCCGAAGAAAAAGACTGACAATTTCGTCTCTCACAAATGGATGATAGATGTCCAATTTTAAACGAGGGCAAGGTTATAAAACAAATAATCATTTGGAGGAAGGTTTTAGTACATTTTTTTTGGGTATCCTGATAGCTATATTTGCAACAGAATTTGTAAAAGGAAGAAGGAAGAAAACTCCTGGTAGTTATTTATATGGAGAAATAATTATATCTTGCGTCTCTAATTATACATTCATAGTCTCTCATAGCTAAGCAGGCACACGATGTCACACATTTGTTATTTGCATATGACGGTGTGTGTTTTGGGACGGCTACAATTCAAGAAATTACTGAGATCAAGAGGAATTTGCTATATGAGGAGGCTTGTGAAGAGTGCATTAACTTAGATAAACTAGCTTGAGTGTCCTAAAGAGCAACAACGGAGGAAGGAGGAGATTGCGAGTATCCTAGAAATCTCAGCAAATATTGGTCACTCTAAGTATTTGGGCGTACTAACAAGCATTGCTAGAGACAAGAAGTCTTCCTTTACCCATGTACATGGGAGGATCTTGAAGAAGATATGGGGGTGGAAAGAGAAAGTGATTTAGCATTGTAGAGAAATTATAACCAAGTTAATTGTCCAAGGCTTGGTCTGTCAAATGGGCGGGTTGGGCGGGTTGCGCCCATTTATAAACGGGTTCAAGCGTAAATAAGCTCAGCTCGCCCTGTCGATCTAAAATGAATCTGTCAAATGGACGAGCTATGATGGGTCTATACAAACCCGTGCCCGCCCATTTAGCCCGTTTAGTCAAACACTCTTTTAACATTGCTACAATCAGTCAAGCACTAATATACCAACAACAACCATACCACCACACCAACACCACACAAAAGCGAAAGAAAAGACCGATGAACTCGACACCGTTAGTGCCGAGCTACCCTCAACTATGTGTCATAGGGTGCTTTACGCTACCGTCAACTATGTGGCATGACCTTCAAAGAAAAGAAAGATCAATTGGTGTAGGTGGGAAAAATTATGCTTGAGCAAGGCATAATGATGGATGGGGTTTAGATGTCTAATACATTTAATCTAGCAGTACTAGCTAAGCACGGATGGAGAGTGATGTATAACCCACACTCTTTGGTGGCAATGGTGCTAAAAGGAAAGAATTACGGTTCTGGTGCTTTTCTTCCAGCCCAGTTCGGGCCCATTATAATTGTGGAGGAGTTTATTCCTTGAAAAGTGATCGTGGAAGGGGACATGCATGGCATAGGAAATTGCGAAAGGACATAGATATACATGCACAAATGGTTAGCAGAAGCTTGAGGCAAAATGGTATACAACATTCCTTATCTTGGGATAGATGCGAAAGTGTACGAGTTGTCTAGTTATGCAGAGCAGTGGGATAATAGTGGGACGTTCAGTCTTCACCTCCAGACGACGTAAGCGCCTTTTTAACCTCCATGAGGAGCAAAGTAGGGAATGGAACTGGTAATGAAACTTTCAAGAAAACAAGTCTTGGCAACCATAAGATCATAGTGGATTGAATAGACCAAGTGAAACACAACACCACGCAAAAGCGAAATAAAACTGCACATAAGCAGAAATGCACCGCACATGGGTAGAGTAACGCCATAATTCGGTGGAAGAACACTGCTTTTACGCGGCGGAAATAAAATTGAAAACCAACCCATCAGATAAATTAAAGTCGCCCCGATCAACATGAAATCGCACCATCGTCGTCAAAAACCTCAACTCATTGTCGGCGACAGTCAAGACATATTTACTTTGAGGGATCCATGTTAGTTACTAACAGGTGTTCAGAATTCTCAACAGAGCGAATGAACGAAACTTCAAATCAACTTAGCTAACGAAATGGAAAACAGATGAACTCGACGCCGTTAGCGCCGATCTCTCGACACGAACCGCCAGAAAATACAAATCAAGGAACACGGTTTCGTAGAGGAGGATATAATTTTTTTACCACAAAGCAATTTTTCTGAAGTAGAGGAGAAAATGTAAAAAAGGAGAAACGAGTCCAAATAGGAGTAAATCATCTTCAATGTGGAGTAATTATTGCTTGCTCCAAGAACAAATATGACATTGTACTCTAATCAATACCACTCAGTCCCAGCTCTTGCCCACCATCCTGAATATTTGACTCGTATATGTGTCACTTTGACCGGGTGATTTCGATTGCAAAATGTTGCGATTTTTTGATAATTTTTTCACCGTGTTATAGAGCAACTTATACTCTACAACACCATGAAAAACTAATAAAAAAATTACATTACTTTGCTATCCAAATCGCCCAGTCAAAGTGACCCAGTGAATAGTGATAAAAGTCAAATTAGTGGGTAAGAGTTGGGACTGAGTGGTATATCACATGACACATCAGGAACACTCATTCTCTTTCATCCTGACGCGTCCAGTGTTGAAGATCACCTAACAAGGAGGTTCTCCTTCAATGTGGGGGCGTTTGTGCAATTATGTCCCTTCTCCTGATAATATCCACGGAGTTGAAATACCAAAAACACCCCCACCACCGCTTCGATTTCGCTCTCAAACGTCAACCACCATCAGAGCCTCTGTATAAATCCACCCACCGCTAGATCATCGTCGTCTTCTTCGTCTTCTTCTTCTCGAGAGAGAATCATTCACAACAATCCACACAGAGAGAGATCAAAAGATGTACGGCTTCGAGACCTTGAGCACGAAAGGCGACATCGAAGAGGGAACACTCTACCCAGGGATAGGCTTGGGCGAGAACCAGCTCCGATGGGGCTTCATCCGCAAGGTCTACGGCATACTCGCCGCTCAGCTCGTTCTCACCACCGTCGTCTCCGCCGTCACCGTCCTCTACTCTCCCATCAACGACGCCCTCCGTGGAAACTCCGGCCTCCTCCTCTTCTTCCTGTTCCTGCCGTTCGTCCGTAAGCCTCCTCCGTAACCTAGATCTCGATCTGTTGTGTACTATTGAGGATTATCTCTGTGTGTTGAGCATGATCGGTGTGTGTGTTTTCGTTTTGTTGTTCGAGATCTGTGGAATGTTCGTTTGAATTGCGCGTTTTCTGTGATTTGGAGGTGAGATTCGTTGAATTTGTCGATTGAGAGGTAGGTTAGGGTTTAATAGGTAGCTTGTTACGAATTGAAGATTATCTCTCTGTGTATTGAGCATGTTCTCATGATCGTTGTGTTTATCTTCGTTTTGTTGTTCGAGATCTGTGAAATGTGAGTTTAATTTGTGCGTTTTCTGTGATTTGGAGGTGAGATTGGTTGAATTTGTCGGTTGAGAGGTTAGGCTAGGGTTTAATAGGTAGCTTGTTACGAATTGACGTATCTGTGAATTTGTGAATTGAGAGGTAAGTTATCTCTGTGTGTTGAGCATGATCGCTGTGTTTATCTTCGTTTTGTTGTTCGAGATCTGTGAGATGTTGCTTTGAATTGCGCGTTTTCTGTGATTTGGAGGTGAGATTGGTGCTCTTGTATGGATTGAATCTGTCAATTGAGAGGTAGGGTTAGGGTTTCATAGGTAGCTTGTTATGAATTGACATTTCTAGGAGATCTTACTGTGATGCGATTAACTATTTGTTCTGGTGTTAGAGGCTTGACAAGTCGGTGTTTAATTTTACACTAGTTGTTGATTTGATTGGTGAAATTAGAAGGTGATTAGGGTTTATTTGAGGCTAGTTGTTGATTTGTTCTCTTCTAGGGATTGAATATGTGGATTGAGAGGTAGGTTAGGGTTTATTAGGCAGCTTGTTACGAATTGGCATTTCTAGGAGATCTTACTGTGATATGATTAGCTATTTGCTCTGGTGTTAGAGGCTTGACAACCTAACACTAGTTGTTGATTTGATTGGTGAAATCAGGTGTTTAGGGTTTATTCGAGGCTAATTGCATGTTTTGCATTGGCTACATGAATCTCTTGTCTCTTAGGAACCTTTAGTTAGTGTGGAAGAACATATGAAAGGAATTTGGCAAAACTTCATTTGGTTTAATAGGGACTTGGCCTAGGAGTATGTTTCCTGTTGGTAGGAAAATCCTTTATACCAAGAGTATGTTTCTTGTGTTTTTTTGGCTGTGTTGTTTGAGATCTGTGAAATGTTACTTTGAATTGTGCGTTTTCTGTGATTTAGAGGTGAGATTTGTGCTCTTGTATGGATTGAGTTTGTTAATTGGGAGGTAGGTTAGGGTTTGATAGGCAGATTGTTACGAATTGATGCGATTAGCTATTTGTTCTGGTGTTAGAGGCTTGAAATGTCGGTGTTTAACCTAACACTAGTTGTTGATTTAATTGGTGAAATCAGAAGGTGATTAGGGTTTTTTAGAGGCTGATTGCATATTTTGCATTGGCTACATGGATATCTTGTGTCTCTTATGCTGCTATGCTAAGAACCTTTAATTAGTGTGGGAGAACATATGAAAGGTGAATGGGAATGAATCCAAGACTCCTTCATTTAGGAGTTGGCTAGGAGTATGTTTCTTGTTGGTAGAAAAATCCTTGATCATGTTCAAGTTCCAAGCTATTGAACAACTTCTGCCAAGGATTATGCTCACTTTTCCTAGCAAAATCCATGGTTTCTAACTTCCAAGCCTAATACTCTTAAGGAGTCTCCTGAGTGAGGATTGTACTATTGTTGTGTTTAAGCATGGATATGTATTTATTAAAAGCTTGCTCAATTTGAAGTAGATTTATCTTGTGTTGAGTTCGTGTTTGTTGGAAGAATTTGTGGAAAGTGGTAGAAGATGTTCATTTAAAATGAGACTGTCTTCCTTCGTGATGCATCGCGTCATTTTCATTTTATGTTGCCTCGTGGTACGTTAGGAACCTTATGGTACGTTAGGAACCTTTAATTAGTGTGGGAGAACATATGAAAGGAAAATGGGAATGAATCCAAGAGTCCTTCATTTAGGAGTTGGCTAGGAGTATGTTTCTTGTTGGTAGGAAAATGCTTTATCATGTTCAAGTTCTATGATATTGAATGACTTCTGCTAGAATTATACTCACTTTTCCAAAGCAAAATCCATGGTTCCAACTTCCAAGCCTACTACTGTGATGGAGATTTTGCTTTTGGTTTCTGGTGTGGACAGATCTCCTGATTGGGGATTGTACTACTGTTGTGTTTAAGCATGGATATATTTATTAAAAGTGTGCTCAATTGGCGTTAGATTTATCATATGTTGAGTTCATGTTTGTTGAAAGAATTTGTGGAAAGTGATAGATGTTCATTGATAACGACACTGTCTTCCTTCGTGATGCATGGCGTCATTTTCATTTTATTTTGCTGTGTGCATTGATCTGTATTGAGTCTACTGTGTCATGCATGTGCCCGTTCTTGTTTATGACAAATAAAACAGGCGCTGGTCTCTCTCCCTCTCTGGCTCTCTTTCAGAGCACTAAAGATTCAGAACTGTTAAAATTCTGCGTAAAATGGGAACATGTTGCAGACTCGAAATCTGCACACGTTACTCCTTTGCCTTCCTACCAATTATGGGATGGCATACACGCAGAGATATCTGTAACTGTGTTGAATCATAGTTGTGTCAACCTGTTGCTTGAGTGCCAGAAATCTTCAGAAGTAGTAATATGCTGTCTTATCAGAGCAAGGTTAAAAGATTTGTGTGGTTTCCTGTGGCCTGATGCTCATTTTCTTCTTTTTGGTGGTAATGCTTCAGGCATCTAGTTATCAGTCGTCGTATTGGATCCCGTAAAACCTTCTTCTATGGCCTGAGCTAGAATATAAGATTTCACCTTCAAGCAGTTAGTTAAAAGTCTATTATCCAATGAAGGCTAGTGACACTAGTCTACTTTTAGAAACTTGTTCTTTACAGTTGGTTGAAAATGTGTGATTTTCTTTTGTATTTTCACTACTCATTACTTTCTCGTCAGTTTGTCAGTTGGTGTCTTGTAGCACCAAAATCTTGGTTTGTGTAATTAAGGAGCTTGAATGTTAATAGGCATTGAATCATCTATTCAGTATTTAGGTTTCAGACCTGCCTATCAAACTAATGAACTAGCCAAGACTACAGTCGTTGTTGTTGAATATCAATATGAGATGATACCTTTGGGAAAGAAGGAATGGAGGTGTGCTATAATTTGTTCATGTAGACTCAAGCTCCTTTAAACATCATGTAGCTCTTTCTCTAGAAAGTAATCTCCTGTCTGTTCTTCACCTTGAAGAATTATGAGTTTTGTTGAATATTGACGTGACGTACGACTGATATCTTGATTAACATGCAGTTCTGTGGCCCCTGTATGTGTACCAGCAAAGGCATCCACTCAACTTGGCCATCCTTGCATTGTTTACGCTGTCCCTGAGTCTCACTATTGGTGTTAGCTGCGCCAATACAGATGGTTAGTATGCTGTTTCAGACTGCAAAAACAAATTCTGGAAAGTGAAGTCCCTTGTGAGTTACACTGTGATTCTTTCAACTATGTCTGATGCTTTTTTTTTTTTTTTTTTTTTTTTTTTTTGCCTTTGACAGGGAAAATTGTGCTGGAGGCATTGATCTTGACATCATCAGTGGTTGCGGGTTTGACTGGGTACACTTTCTGGGCTGCCAAGAAGGGCAAGGACTTCAGCTATCTTGGACCAATCTTGTTCACCAGCCTCTTTACCCTTATATTGGCTGGTTTCATCCAGGTTCTAGTCTACCCTCTCTTACTCTTCTGAAGTTCTTCACCACGAATGTGGAATTTGATTGTTCTTGTTAAAAAGAACTTACATGAGTTTTGCTGATCATAGTTTGTCAAATCTAGATTCAGATCATGAATCGAAATTCCACTTTAGTGAAACGCCAAAGATAAAAAGGGTTAAGATATAAGAATGTATGTAGAGCTAGTAAACATTAGATTCCAATATATAGAGGAAAATAATAAGGAAACAACTAGTCTTGGCCTTGACAACGTTGTACTAAGCTATTTTGAAACAAACATGTATAGCAAAAACGGAAAGAAATGGTAAAAATATGACTTCCGTAGACTGACTCTAACTTAATAAGCCGCAACGATGATGATACGACATGATTCGTAAGATTCGGCTCTTAAATTGGGTTTCAGATCATTTTTTTTCCATTTAAGATTCACATAGGAATTCACATCATTTCATGGGAGAATCGAATCGTGAATCATAAGATTTTGACAACTATCCTGATCATATGTTTATGTCAATTTGTGAGGCTGATCACGGTTTCCAATATGGGTAGATTTTGATTCAAAAACGTTGTAGGGGCCCACTATGTTTGTATCCCCCAACAATATCAAGGAAGGTCCATTATCGTGCATGTTTACCTTACACGGATATATTTGGGTTTCGTTTATAAGCTAATTATCCGAATGCTTGACAAGTCGTTCTCTGAATGCAGATGTTCTTCCCACTCGGGTCTACCACACACATGATCTATGGTGTCATTAGCGCTATCATTTTCTCCGGATACATTGTCTTTGACACTGATAACCTCATCAAGCGCTTCACATACGACGAGCACATCTGGGCATCAGTCACTCTCTACCTGGACATTCTCAACCTTTTCCTTGCCATCTTGAGGATCTTGAGGTCGGGTGACAATTAGACATTACTCTCATAACCTGGTCTTTGTCTCGAACAAGTTATGTGATGTTTCGTCATCTCTCTATCTGTAACTGATTGAAAAAACGATAATTGTGGGTACATTTTAATGCTTAGTACAAAGATGCTGTTTCGGTACTGTTAATATGCAGACTCTTTTGTGGATAGTCTATGCCTGGTGGTTTGTGCAAATGTAATTGAATCAGGTGTATTTTGGTGTCTCTTCTGCTGTCATATCAAGCCCTCATTCGGGCCCTCCTTTTGTTTTGTTTTGTTTGTTTTTTTTTTTTTTTTTTTTTTTTTTTTCTGAAACCTTATCGTTGGGCCCTCCTTTTGTTTTGTTTTGTTTTTTTTTTTCTGAAACCTTATCGTTTGAAACATGCGGGAACTTATGTAGTCAAGTCCTTTGCTGATGAAAAATTGAAATCACAATTGTGCTTGTGATTTCGAGTTTCTAATTCCATTACTGTTTATAGGTGTTAGTATATAAGCATAATATCCATTCCGATTTTCTATTACAAGACGATGCGGTGAGGGCTTGTTTGTTTCTAGCTCGTGGAACGAGGGTGGGATTTATGAGCCTGAACAGTACAAGAATATTGTTCGGTACTGAGATTGACCAAGGTACTGATAATGCATGTTTCATGAAACATGGGATTAGGTTAATACCTACTAATGCCTAGGAGATCAATGCTGAAACTTCATGTTTACCCTAATATCAAATTATTTTTTGATGAATATCCAATATCAAATGTAATCTCTTGTTATGTTCATCCAATCAGATCAGTATTTTATGAGTTAATTGGTCATCTAACTGCCAACATTATTCTAGCTCCATAAAAAGAACAATATATTTATGGGACTGTTTGGATGCCTCTTTCTTCACATCAAGCACTCGTTACAATAATCTCACTACCTCTCCTCTCCTATCCTCCCATTCCCATATAAGTTCATCCAAACAGCCCCATTTCCTGCATAACACTAATCACATCACTATTAATCCTAGTACCAATATTGAACCTGTGAAAAACGGCACGGCACCTACTGGTCTTTGCTAGCAGCTATTTGCTACCTTTGTTTCACACCGGCCCGACTTTAGGGGTCACTTTTTGACCGACTAATCTAAGAAACAAAAATGTTCTAATTTTTTTAAAAACATTGTACATTTTTTTTCTTAACGCTATGAAAAAGTTAACAAAGTTTCATATCATATCGTTAGCTAAATTAGTAAATTAAAGTTAAGGAGGAAGAAAGAGGATCAATGGGGGTTGGTCCAAGTGGTAAGCAACTTGGTTCCGCTTAAGCAGGTATGGGGTTCGAGTCCTTACGGCTTACGTATGCAGAAAATTCCCACTGGGAGACTCACCTGCCATACCCAGGCATGCGACCCGGGTCGGACCGGATTATTGAGCGAAGCTCCGGAACCGGTTGGGAAACCAAAAAAAAGAGGAAGAAAGAGGCGAAACAGACCAAGTACTACAACAATTACGGTAAGACAATATCCATCAATCAGATCTGTATGACATGAATGTTAAAATGCTTTCAAGTACAAAATTTGTGTAGAAACTCAAATGTTGTTACAGTAAATTTTGTTATTGGAACTCATAAAATTGAATTCCCCCTAATGGTACATCACACAAAACAACTACACAATCCACAAGCATGACTAATTGAATATGGCAAGGATCATATGGTGTACTCGGCTCTCTATCAGGTTGCAGCAGAAGGTGTTACATTCTATGGAACGAACCCCAAAGCATGACATTTACATTCTCCGGTTCAGGACTACGAAGCTCTAATTCCAACAGGTTGCATCTTCACACAATTGGCAACACGCTGCATGGAGCATATTACTCAGAAAAGGAGACGATGATGATGAGACCAAACC
Source organism: Linanthus parryae (assembly GCA_023055425.1). Lineage (NCBI taxonomy): Eukaryota > Viridiplantae > Streptophyta > Magnoliopsida > Ericales > Polemoniaceae > Linanthus > Linanthus parryae. The sequence continues at coordinate 2,390,396 of JALGPY010000008.1, read as the reverse complement.
ACTCATCAGATGTTTGGCAACTTGGATAGCCGATCAATCTCCTTAATGATAAGTTCTTTCTCCTCTTCAAACTGTTCATCTTCAGCACCTGCGATACGACATCGTGAAACAGCGAAGAAAATTAAATTAGGGGATTTGTGCCAGGGTGAGAACGTAAGGCTTCTATTTAACTTGTCGTCTTGAACTTTCAAAAAGAAATTGCATCTGTTGAAAGTTCAAGTCGCTTTTACTAATTTTTTACAGCAGTACTTATCAACGTTAGCTAAACAGGTAACAGTAGCATCCTCGCAGTCAACTAATCCTACCAACCGTCGGTCAATTGATCCAACCAACCATTACTGTACACCAAGTAATTTGGAAAAGAAAAGAAAAGAAAAGGAAAAAAAAAATTAACATATCCTTACCTTTTCCAGGAGATAGGTTTTGGAGCAAATCAAGCAACTTTTCATGATTCTTAGCCAGGATAAGTTTTATTTCCCGGGGCTTGTTAGGGTTGGCCACAAAAACCTGTCATTTATGAAGCAGACATTAAAAGAACTGGTGAGGGGAGAAAATTAACATCAGTCAATGCCATATAATATGAAAGGAGTCATGAGATATGGAGGAAGAGGCTTCTGCACCTTAAAAAGGTCAAAAGCAGAGATCTGGATGTTTTTGCTAGAATCCTGTAAAATATACGATTAACAAAGCAAAAGAATAGAAGTCAGACACTATAGGAATAAGATCATCCATTAAATAAACTAAGGACCATGCCTGTAGCATATTTATCTATAGCAGCAGCACAAAACTAATCCATTTTGTATGCGGAGAACACACGAGCTCATTCAACAAAACTACGTAGGACCTAAACTTGAAAAAGGTGGAGAAACTGAATAAGATAGGGCAACGATTTCAACAAGCCAGGATCAAGAGTAAGGACCTTGATGAAAGTAAATGACAAGCGAAATGCTCAATTACCATGACCTTGCCAAAAGATGTCAACCTTTTTAATGAAGATTATCAGAAGCTAGTTGTATCAATGTGGTCAGACTCCGAGAAATGGATTAACAAGAATGTCAATGAAGGAAGCTGTGGTGGCCAAGGGCGGATGTACATGGTGACCAGTGGGGGCTATAGCTCCCACTCAAGTTTTAAAAATCGGAATTTCACCCCTATTTTTGTTAATTTTTATCAGTTGGGCCCTATAAAAGTTACAATATAGCCCCCACTCAACTTACAAAATTCAGGTTTTATGCATATTTTGTTTTAAATTTTCATATTAGCCCCCACTGCAACAAATTCCAGGATTCGCCACTGATGGTGGCAATGGCAGATGCTGACTTTTTACCAGTACGGCATGGAACTTCTATCTGCAGCAATGAGCATTAATATCCTAATATCAACAATTACTATCTCACTATTATCTGCAGCAATTATTTAAAGAAAACAAAACCCCAGATAGCCGCATACACGCCAATTTAAGCTAACAGTGGATACGGTACTATTGTAGGTTCCATGCAAAAATAATTATAAGCAACACGTTATACAGAACATCTTTATTGCAACATGCCATTCAGTAAATAGGATTACTTCATCCTAACGCAGCAAGGTTAAAAATCCACCAACTTGTGATTTTCATGTCCAACGTAAGATGAGAGGTGTTCGCACAAACATGTCGATCAACTGACACCTCGCTACTATCAATGCTTCTCTCATCTACATGTCAGAGTTGTCTTTGCGCAGACTTCTACAAGAAAGGTTTGAAACGGTGACTTTCAACAATTACATTTCCCATGATGTAATTCATAACTGTATTAGGATTTTTTTAGAGGTATTGAACTTGAAAACAGTCAAGAAGAGAACTCAGAGAAGTAAGAAGAAAGTGATCAGAATTTCCGAATGGGGTCCCGTGCGAATCAAAGCATATTCTCCATATCAAAGCAAATCAAAGCATTGTGTCTCACCATTCAATATGATGAGCTTATCAAGATGCATCTTAGTCTGACATTGATTAGAGAAAATTTTTGAATTACTTTACAGGGAGATATCAAGCCGGCTACTTTCTTGGTTGAGCTGGACGAAGATGAACCTATTCAAGAAAATACCCCAGATAACCATTCTATTGCATGTGTTTGGAAATCTATTAGTGGCTCAATGCTAAGGTAGTATCAGAGGAAGAATGTAATATAATATACAGAACATGACCAACAAATCAAGTTAGGGTGTGCAGGCATGCAGCAGACATCAAAAGGCAAACAAATACAGCTAACATAAACCAGAATGACTAATTCGTCGTACAAGCATAAGGCTACTAAATACCTTGGATGAAGACAGAAAGATTCAATACCTTAAGCAATGTCATCATGACTTTCAAGTACCGGACTTCCACGATATAGCGCTTCATTATTTGAGAGTTTGGAGACTCCAGAAGAAATTCCGATAAAAGCTAAGAATCACCAATAAGTTCATAAGATATACATAGATATATCAAAAAAGGTAAATCTAACAAATCCAGAGATCAACTAACCTTCAATGATTGTCTTCTTGTCACATAGTTAGAAGAGGATAATAGTATTTCATAATTCTCGAAGAACTGAAAGAAGAATCACCAGTCATCTAAGTTGAAAGAAAATATATTGGTAAATATAAATGCAAGAATCTTCACTGCCTGCTTTGCGAAATCAAGAATTAGCATATGTTATATCTTTGTGACTACACCAAAACAATCAGATCCCAATATGGCTATAGATCAGTCCTAGATAAATCAGATTCCCAATGAAATCCAAGCCGCTTGGACTATGTTTTTATAAGAACTAACACCTGAAGGTGCCTGTATTTACAAGAACCCCACAGGAAAAAGCTTAAGCATACCTCGTCATAGTGAGCAGCCAGAAATTGAGACACTGCAGTTGGATGCTTGGTAAGCAGATCCTGTAAAGAGCAACTTCGTTAGTTGTTTCAAAAGCAAGAAGGTAATGACATCAAGTTAATGCAGAATCAAACTGAAAATAATGAGCACCGATCTGACCTTGAAGGTAGAAAATGCATCAGAGGCAACATCAAAATTTGAGAGTTCCACATATTTGAAAAACAACCCAAAGCTTGGAGAATCCAATACATATCTGAAAATCAGAAACCATAAGAGTAAAAGATTATAAGTCTGCAACTAACAACTTCGTTATGAACTTCACATTTTCACTTATTAAATGTTTAACAAGCTTGATTTTCAAAAGGTTCGGCAAGCTAAGTTCAAGTCAAGCAGACCCATTTCTTGGCCAAGCATTAGCTACTCAACATATGTATGTATCTTGTCAACTAAAAGTTTCCATCAAAGTAAAGCTAGACAGATGTAACAGATGTAATAGTATTCCAGTGAGGTGTTTTATAAAGCATAAACTTAATTGAATGTGTTAAGACATTCGTCGAACATGTTTGTTTTGAAAGAGTTACACGAGCTAATACACGTGCATACACACAACTATGTTCATGAGCCCGCAGATGAGTTAGATTCTATGTAAGGAGGATTTCATGGAAAACATTGCGAAGCAAGATAATCAAAAGTCGAAACACAATACTAACGTAGAATTGCTGGTAGCAGAGCTTTCACCAAGTATACACATACACTTAATCGGAATGGTCTTCTGAGCAAGACTCATGACAAAGTAAAAACGTAATATTATAGAAAACTCTGTTGGTGTCAGAACTCTTACCCAAAATCCAACTATATATCAATGGAAACGGTCTTTTGGGAAAGATCCGTGGTCAAGTCATGAACATGCTGTATTTTGGGCTGAATGTGGTAATCTTAGCCTCCTAAACATGTTTTTCCCCTCTCTTTGTAAGAATTTATTTGGCTAATAAGTTTTAGTAAAACATCTCTTCAATTCTCATGTGTTTTAGAATTTGGTTTCAAGTATGTAGCAACATGTGAACATTCATTATCTCTAAACTTAAAGTCTGAAACATTGTAAAACTCATCTCTATAACCACCAGTTGACACAGAATTTCATAGCCGTGTCCAACTTTGGCAAATTTCAAACCTTCGTTATTTGTCTATTTAAGCATTGTTAGCCTTAAGGAAACTCATCAAATCCGGCAGCTAACTAATCCAGCTTATCAGTCTTAATAAATGAGCTTCTCGCAAGTCAAGCTCGACAGTTCTGCTGATGAAGCTATCTTAGGGATTAGAACTGATCTCAAATTTGACAATATGAGATCCACAACAGCTTGGATCACTCTCAATCCTTCTTATAGGCCAAGAGAATAGTCACAGCATAAATTTACAAAGTCTCAATCAAGTTAGGTAGATCCTATAGAAGAAGGAACAACGTAAGGAAAGAATGTAGCAAGCACCATATACAAGCTGTAGCCGTGGTTATCAGTTCGTGTTTGCTCCTTAAATTTCCAAACCCCTTAAAACCGCAACCTCTGTCAAGTTTTTCATATTGGTCTTTTCCCGTAAATTTACATTTTTAACAGATATCAAACATTTTCTAATAAAATCAGGCCTTCTATTCTTCTGTTAAGTTTACATGCCCTTGCCTTTAAAGGAGTTTGACCCATCTTTCGCTCTCACCTCTCTCTAGGTTTTAGAGAGAGAAAACAGATCCGGTTTTCTTCCGGCGGGTAGCGCCGTTTTGGCGTTGCCCGACCGCTTTTTCTCCTTCTTCTTCGCCTCTGTTCTCTTCTATGATCCTTTGCTATGGGTTTTCCAGATCGGGGAGTTCTTTCCGAGTTTTTCTCTTTGGGTTCCTCCAGTTGGTGTTCCACAGCGGCGACTCCACCGCCGTCGATCCCTTGCCGGTTCACTGGCCGTTTCTCAGGGTGTTCCACGATGGGTCGTTTTTTCTTCACCGTCGCCGCCTCGCCGAGGTCTACGATGGGTCAGAACTAAGCTGCCTGGAACGTGGATCGCTCCGGTTCGTGGAACACGGAGCGCCATACCCTATGGAATTCGGTACGCCAACGGTAGGCTTCTTTGGGTACCTTCATAGGAGTTTTACCATTTTTGCAAATCATAAAGTATGAAAACTGCTCAATATATGCAATATTTAAAAGTTATTACTCTAAAGTGGATGTAACTTAGCAAATATAAATGTAATTTCCCCTTCTACATTGATACTTTAGGTAAAATTAGTGAAAACATTAGGGATCGCCAAATTAAGCGATCTAGATTGTTGGTGTTCCATGTTTCGGAACGCATGATCCAATTCGCACTTCGCGAGGGTACGAGTGAATGTGGTAACACTGGGTCAGAACCGCCTCACCGAATACACGTCACCGCCTCACGGACAACACAGTCCCTGGGTCTATCCACCTCCACCAGTAGCAGGATCTGGGCTTCAGGAACATCTTCAAGGCCTGTTTGGTGTTATGATTAAAGTTTTTCTTGTTTCTCCCACAAACAACTCTTGGGCTTGTTTGGTTGTATGTTTTCTTGGTAGCTTCTTCGCATGTATTTTACATGTCTTTTCATATTCCGACCTCAACTCCCCTTGTATAGTTCTGGACTTTTGGTTGGCAACGTCACCTTGTAAATTCTGGTTAGTTTTTTGTCCAAAAAAAAAAAAAAAAAAAAAAAAAAAAAAAAAAAAAAAAAAAAAAATTACATGCCCTTTAGGCATGTTTGATGCAGGGATAAAGACGGGGTGCAGTAATAATAATACCGGTAGGGGGTAATAACTGGTGTTTGGTGCAGGGATAATTTCAAGGGGTATTCAATCCCCCCTTATTATCCATACCCCCTATATGCCTAAAATCTAATACCACCATGTAGGTGGGATTGAATACTAAAGTCTTAATACCCCTATTTATACTGGTGCAAACAAACATGTTACATAATCCTCCCTATATAATTAATACTCCCTTAATATCAATACACCCTATAATACTGTAGGGCCCCCTATACCCCCAATTTTCAATCCCGACACCAAACGTGCCCAATAATTAGACAAACAGCCTCTTGTAGAAATGCAAGGTAAGGCTGTGTACAATAGACACACCCTTTCCCCGACCCTGCACATAGTGGCTACTCTTTTTATTCTTTAAATATAATTCCCTAATTAGACAGTACTATCAGGAATCTTTAAATAAAATTTGATCTGATGAAAAAATAAATAAATCTGAATAAGTCAAAAAGAGTTAGTATCTTACTTTGCAAGACTGGGTGATTTGATGCATTCCCTCAACATATTTCCACAATTCAAAGCAATTTCCTTGTTGTCATAGCTGATTGGAGAAAAGAACATAAAATGAGAAGCATGCAAGTAGGTCTATCAACTGAACAGCATTGTATGATCATTGGTATTCATAGGTCAACTATCATAAGATGATTGATGAAGAAAAATATACCAAACGATCAGATTGTTAAGGAACTAAGGAGCATGATAAAGTTTCTGAGAACAATTTTCTATAAACAAGGTTCTAATCACAGCCACCAATGATGCGATACAAAAACCACTCTCCAGATGCCGAGTGGTGAATTTGAGCCCAATTGGCGATAAGCCGATAATCTACGCAGAACTCAGCTTAATTTTATGGAAGTGGGGCATGTCTGACCTTATACAGACTAAATAATCAATTTATGAAGTATATTTAGAAGCCAAAGTTGGGAAATACCCGCACATAAGTTGTAAGGACTAAAATGACCTAGTTGCTCAAAGAACTATTCAGAGAACAAGCCAGGCATTTAAACAAGAGCATTGGAAAACATCCCTATGACCATGAAATGTGGCATGGTTGCATTAGAGACAATGGTTACTAGACACTATAATTGTATTATGTGGAAGACCAGCTCCTCATTTTGATTAGCTATGTAAGCACCTAGAAGAGAAGTAGAGAATAATATAGATCTCTTGTTATAATTAATCAAACTTATGTACAAGAATAAACATGGATAGAAAAAATTAAAATACAGATGCTCCCAAAATCAAAGAATTCGAATATAGTCGCTCTTACAGAGTTGCTTCTGCTTCACGTTTTGGTAACAGAGTGTAATATTTCAAGTATATGCAGGCCCACGTATGATGATTTGTAGTTGGCGCTAAGAGGAGAAGCTTTTCTCTTTACAGCTGTTGCTCGAGGGGTTCAACATAACAAGTTAAAGAGCTTCTTTTCATCCAGCAGAATCTTTATTTATGACAAGTCGATAAACAATGTATTATCAACAAATATCTTTATAAAGAAGTTCCTCAAACTCCAATTCAACCGTATTAGGCAGGAGAGCATAAACAAAACAAGAAACAGTAGCAAATGTTAGGGAATCTCACCACACAACAAGAAAGTCTAATAACTCTGAATGGCTCTCCAGGTATTGCACACAGCAATAGGCAGATTCAATTTTTTGCTTCAACAAAATCGCCCAACAGTGAACCAAATCTTTTCTTGCCTGTGTGAAAACTTATTGATCATTTCACAATCAGATATGACAATACTAGATGAAGTTTTAGGGATAAAAATACTCACTTCCCATCCCAGTGTAGCTAACTTGTGAATGAAAAGAGCAAGAACGTCCTCCTTACAGACTTCAAGGGTCAGCTGCAAAACCTGATCAGCGTTGGGTTCAGTCTCCGCGTCTCCACAAAGCACAAGTCTCATCGCCACAAAGTTCTTCTCTACTTCTTCCAAAGCCTACAAACATGGAAGGATTTTTGTTACTTAAACTTGCAGTTTAAACTTTCAACTATTTATTCTGTCTTTAAGGAAAATAGGTAAGATATAACGTGTATAAGCAAAAAGAAATGTACAACTGAGAGAGAGAGAGAGAGAGAGAGAGAGAGAGACAGCACAACGATTGCATCTCTCAGCAATTGCTCCACATCACCACTAGCCAGGAAACCCCCAAACACATCCTCGGTCGAATCCTTCTATAATGGTTCCAAACTAACTTACCAATTTACCATGGGCCAATCACTCAATTCAATTTTATGTAATGAATATGACAGAACTAGGTTACCAAATCGGATAGTCAGTAATTCATTGGTCAGCCCACGTCTAATTTGCACATAAAAAAGTTTATTAGGACAAGGATAAAAAACCCAAGCCTTACTGGTGAAGGTGAAAAACGAAGCCTGACTTGAGCGACTTACAAACTAAAAGCGCAGTCTAGCACCTTTACAAGCCTGACAACATATTTGATAGACTTCGTTTCCTACCACCTTTTGTTCAAGTTGCCAAGAATACACTTAAAAGTCAAATAATAGAATGACAACGGGATTAGGAGAAACCCACTTGCAAATGTTTTCTCACAGACAAGTCGAGTTATTGTAATGGCTCAAATCGGCTAAAAACAGATACCTATCCATCCCTCCTCCAATTAACAACTGCATGCAACCCAAACAGAATATAGTATAAAGTGAAGGCAACGTCCACGTCCAGCCTTAAGCCTGGAATTTATTTCCATGAGCTCTGTTGCTGACCATCATTTTACCAAGTTGCAAGTAAAAGAATTAAGTCATAGTGAAAGATGAATAGTTTTGTAAGAACCTACTCATCCAGGTTTAGTGAATATTTCATCCATGTTTGATAAATGTTGGAACTTGCTCAGAAACAAGTCATCTCCTTTCCTCTCTCCTCCTCTCTTAATAGTCCCTCCCTCCCTCTTCCTAGCTAAATACTGTGAGAAGAATGGCAATACAGTAGAGAATTCTGTCACAAATTGAAAAGGTGTGTTCATTGATATCTCTATCTTCTTTTGTTTCCTTCTTTGCTTCACCCCCAGCAAGAAAAGCTCAGAATCTGAATAAAATTATGTGTTTATTAACTGCTTCTTGGTTCCATTTATGGCCACTATTTTAACGCGTAATAGAGTAGTAAGCTCCTAATCTCACCAGGCATGCTGATTCCTTCTCTCTAGGCTCTAAGCACCAATAATTATTGGTTCGGTCGATTATGATCATCGCTTCATTTGGCGCAATCTTCCAATTCTAGAGTTTGAAAAGTGTGTATGAAATCCTTGAATCACTTGTTATCTGTACTAAAAAATTGACTTCCATTTTCAAACATTTGTCTGCTTTGTCGTATTTCTCATCACTGTTTTGTCATTAAATGAAGTTAACATTTACCTCTCACAATACATGCTAGTCCAACTTAACGAACAAAGAGAAGTTACTCTCAATTTCTTTTTTCTGAAGCTCCGCATGTTCCGTGACTTCCACGCGATTTCACTAAATCCTTTTTCTATCTTTATAAGAATGATGATGAACATCCGACAACTTTTGTTGGGAAATAAATCGCTTTGCCAACCTGTTGTTATGCCATTATTAAAGTCATAGCTCCACATTATAATAGAGGGGCATCCGTGTGACACATCCACATTTGCACGTAACATCTATGATTCAGGTTTATTTAATGGCTTTAAGATCATCTCAAAGATACGCAGTTTAGGTAATAGTTAACAAAGGATCACTTCTACATCCTTGTTCAACACTTGATCACTAGGCAATCGCAAAATATTTCTTCTCTCCTTCACAAGCATGTATTTGGTAGCCGAAGTTCTACCATTGACGTAGATCCAACCACATGAGTAATGAGAAACTCATTACACCTAAGAACGGCTATAGATATTGCCGTATAGATTTTAAAAAGTCAGCTTTCTCTCTATTCACTACCATATCTTCTTAGTCTCCTATTTCTAGTATAGATTTTCAATAGCTTTACAGTTATCGTTCTTACATTGACGGCCATTACTCAGTTAGTTAAGCAATAACAAATGACCACAGAGACCACTTGAAGGAAATGGACTCGAGTCCATTTGAAGTAAGTCTTTTAAAGCAAACAAAGACCGCCGACAGCAGCAAACCAGAGATAGACATGATTATGAGGATTAAAATGGAAGTATATGCACTAATATGGTTCAACAAGCAATGAAAAGTAGATAGGCCCAGTGGGCTTTATTCGAATAGCACCACAGGATCCAATGGTTAGAGGTTTTGGTTACACGTACTGAAAGGTACTTTTGAACAAGTAGCAGACAAAAAGTCGTTTTCCCCCCTAAACAGAGTGAGATCATGGTAGTCTTACAATCACAGAAGATGGAGATATGGTTATAGCCAAACAATCTAAGACCACGACAAATGGCAGAAACTATTTTATTCCTATGAAAAGAGCATATACAAGAAAAGGGTATAGAATACGAGGTGGATTTGGCCTCCATCCTTTGGACACTCTAAGGTTTTAAATCATGGCCATAGCAGATTGGTGCTTCGATTTCTTTCTTCCCATTGGCCCGTTCTCCTCCATTTAATCGTCCTCACTTTGTTCAAAGTTGTCTTCAAAGTTGTGGTCATCTAAATCTCACTGACCATCCTCTAACCTCACTAACATGTTCCAAATTGATATTTATTGATGAGTTGCAGGCACTCGTGTCATATTTTGGGGTCAAATAATCATTCAGTTTTAAGTTTAGTTTATGAACATAAATATATACTGCGTAGAATAATTGCAATTACACCTCATCCCCACACGTGTGTCCAAAACTTGGACACTTTTAAGGCGAGCCCTGAATCATAAACTTCGGCATGAGGGCAAATCCGATTCTCGGGTACACACCCGATATGACACACTTACCCAAGTCCAGGTAACTTGGGATTGAAGACACTCACGAGATGGTGGAAGACTCTGATGTTAGATATAACTTGTATATCATGTTCAGAGAAAGGAAACTGGAAAGAATTCGGCGAAGACGATTCAGGAACGATTTTGAGTCTTCCATGAAAAAACATGTCATTAGTCATTACCATTTTTTACAAGCTTTCTTTCTTTATGAAAATGCTATTTCGGATTCTGGCAACTTTTTCCTAACTAAAATTTCAGTCGCTTGAGAATGATTTCCGTTTGACGCAACACGTGTCCTAGAGTGTGTTCAGCAGTTTCCATGAGATTCTTACTAGGTTTCGGGCACAAATTTTTAAATATTGGATCACGTTTGCCATTTACGTGTTGGTTCTCCATCTTTACTCGAATTTGTGCTTCCAGTTGACATTTAGTTAATGATGATCCCATTTGTTGTTCCCAAAGTCACCTAATTTCCCTGTTCTGGTGACAAAGCTGATCATTTGAGCTCTCATTAAGTACTAAAAAAAAATCCTTAATTTTGCATCATTCACTGAGATGTAACAAATAATGCTGCAGTCAAGTTAGATATTTAAGTTTACACAATTTCTTACTAAAAAAAATCTCTCATTTCCTTCAATTATTCGGCAACTGGAAAGAATTTGAGAGTTTTGCAATGAACAACACTCAGTTATCCAAGGCATTCTAATAATTTGAAACGACAAGTAAACTAATAATCGAGAAAATCCTACAAAATCAGTGGTGAATAAGTAAAATTGAGCTGACCTTCTTGAGAGATTGAACCTCGGCGACGGTTTTGGTGTCGAGAGCGGTGAGGCTGTCTTTGATGGCTCTGACCAGCTCCTGAGGGGTTTTAGGTCTCGATGCCTTGAAGAACGAGAATGACATTTTATCGACCGATCGATCGAATCGATCAATTCTCAATCTCTCTCTCGCTCAATCTCTCTGCCCTGCTCGATTCGATCGAAATTTCTGCAAAGAATGTTTCGCTTTCGCCGGGTCGGGTTGAAATGGAGGGGTGTTGAACCGCGCGGGGCCCGGGCCAAAAACGGATAGGGACTGGGGGTTGAGGGGGCCGGGTGGGTTGGGAACTTTGGATAACACATTATTGATATATTAAATAATGGTATGTAAAATAATAATAAATGTTGCCTTTTAAGGGGGGCCCGAATTGGCCCGGGTGCCCGGGTTGGAGGGAGGCTAAGTCGAACTGCACCGTGTTTCGGGATGTGGATTATAGGAGCTGAGCCGATTTAAGTTTTGGAGGGGGCGGTTTGGGGTCGAGACTAGCTCATTTTAGTGTGTGGCTGGCCGGTTCGAAGTCCGGGTCAGCCCCCATGACACATTGAATTAGGGTAATTTACAGTTTGTGTCCCTAGGTTTATGTAAATAGGCAAATTCTACCCTTATTGTTCATCAATTGATGGGGAATTACCCTATTTTGGATGGTTCGTGACGGTCATGGAAAGTACTAATTTGCCCTTGTACCTTTACTCAATATTTATAGGGTAATTTATACAAAGCATCCCCTGGTTATGATAAATAGGCATTTGGTACTCCTACTGTTTGTCAATCGGCAGGAGACACCCTTAATTTAGACAGACTCCAATAAAAAATGGGTAAGTACGACAAAGACCAATCTACCCATGATTTGTTGGTTCATTTAAGACTTCAATAATGTTATTGCGAGGAATTTTTTAGTGCTCTAAAAGAGAATCACGTGGAGCTCTACAACCAATGAGTGTCTACCAATCACTGTAAAAAAAAGTGTTGCATTTTCATTGGTTGTAGAGCACCACGTGATTCTCTTTTAGATCACTAAAAAAAATATTTGTTATTGTCACCAAATAATCCCCTACGTGACTCTCCGGCGGCGATTGATGAAAAAAGATTGAGATTTAATCAATCTATCGCAACTTATAGGAAGCACTCAACTCGGATGGAAAAATATCGCATATGTGTAAACTTCATCTCTGCAAGTCTAAAAAAGTGAGTCATCCAATATATGCGCAAAAAAAACGTTTTAGGTGGGTTCAGGACGGCACATAATTCAGCTGACATAGAGGGGGGGGGGGGGGGAAGACGCAAAAACAAATCTTTTTAATTCTCTCTCTTTTGTAATTTATTTAAGATGTTGCTAGATAGTAAATAAATTGTGTTTGTTTGCTACGTATCTCTTTGTATCTTATGTGTTTTTCTTCTATTGGCAAGCACTTTTTTATTATATTGCAGTAAGCTGAATGTTTGATTTTTTTAATTCAACGCTTGAATGCAATTAAACTTGGGTTGTATTGATTACTATAATCTTTAACAAAAAAATCCTCTTTATTTTAGCTTCCAATAATTTTCGATCATATTATTTAGTTTGGTTTTAAAAAATTTATTACCATTCTAGTAAACAAACTACAGATTACTGTTGATATTTGACAAGTACTCTATCATAATTTAATGTTGTTAAATAAAACTTATTCACTCAGTGTTGGTTTTCATTGTCGACAAATTTACCTTTTGACATAAACAAAATATGATCTATAATAATTTATAACCATCCATAGAGAGATAAAATAGTCATACAATTTAGTAATAAAAATAGTAATATCAAAGTTTCTAAAGGTTAAAAAAGGCATTATATATCACTAGAGGACATAATAGGCATGAACCAAACACCCAAAGGTGTACCCCACTGCCAACTCGCAAAATAGGGGTGTTCCATGTCAATTGAAAAACAGTAAGGGCGTGCATTGCATATTTACCTAAACTTGGGGGTAATATGAGTAGATTACGAAAATTCAGGAGCGAAATGGGAATAAAAATACCCCAAAAGTGAACCCCACTATCACTTAACGGTTCCTAACAGAAATGGACGGAGGGGTATTATTTGTATTATTATTGCACAAAAAATAGGAGTGTCCCCTGTCAATTGATGAACAGTAGGGATAGGAATTGCATATTTACATAAACCCGAGGGTGCAAACTTTAAATTACCCATTGAATTATGATATTGCAAAGCATTGTTTTGTATCACCTCGAAATTTAAAAAATGACTAAAAAAAATGGGTGAAAAAGCTGAATCAAAAATTCAAATTCGTTTGGTATGAGCTGAAATGGTATATTATTATGTTGATCCATTTGACAATATTTAAAGTATAGTGAATTACTTGAATACGCCAACGTATAATGAAGTGTGATCATGCTAATATCAAAAAAAAAAAACATTAAACTTACCTTTTCTGAGCCATATTGGCGATTCTACAATTGCACCGAAATTATTTTCATATACAAATTTTCAATTTAAAATTTTGTGTCATAACAAGCGGAACTTTTGACATAAAACTCCCCATACAATATCGTTTTACGGACACTTAGCTACCAGCATCATTGATTATATCAGACAACCCCCATGCTGTTTCACTTCATCGACACCGGGCACCATTTTTCAAACATAAATCCCCTACAGTTTCACTTTTACTTACATTTAGTTACCAACAGTTCTAGTAAAATGATGCGCAATGTCGGAGAAAGTAAAACCGCATGAGTATTTTCTGACAAAATCAATACTACTGATAGCTAAATGTGAGCGACACAATACTGCAAGTGGGTTTTCTATCAAAAGTAGTATAGATTAGTAAGCTTAATTCGATTGTGCGAGCCCCATACCACCGGCTTTAAAAACCCCATCGCTCAAGCTATATGCCCGGCCATGTCACCTAGCGTCCTAATCCGTTCATCCGCCTTCTCGATGAACAATGCCCAGGGCTAGCCCTACATTTTCGTGGCCCTAGGCGATGTTTGGAGGCAAGACCCATTTAACATGAATGTAATTGTGAAGATGATACGATGACATAAACCCCTGTGTTTGGGATGTAAAAATTAATGGGAGTTATTTTCTTTTCAAAAATTAAGAGGGATTATGGATTATGACATGACTTATACATAATTATATTGGATACTAAATTAACAGGAGTGTACAAAATTAAGTACAAACATTGGTGGTAACGCTTGCAAAAAATCTGAAATTGCCAAAACTAAATGCCAAATATTAGGATAGCTTGTTCATAGAGGACCATATGGTAAATCACTTGTTTCTATTTTTGGGTGTGAGTTTTGACCAATTAATTTGGTTAGCGAAACGATGCAAAAATTTGAATTATTTTTCATAGTGTTATAGAGAAAACTTGTTGAAACACAATGTAAAAATTACAAAATTATTGCATTGTTTTGCTTACCTAATCATCGGGTCACAGTCAATCTCAAAAGTCAATTTGGGAGGAACAGAGAGAGAACATATAAAGTAGCATAAGTTTAAATTACTCTTGGGGATTTCACTGTGACTCTACCTGCTGTGGTTTGGGAGAGGAAGCGCCTTTAAGCTACAAACCCAAAAATGGCAAAGGGAGCGAGCTGCGAATTAAAGATTAAATAATTACCTCCTAAATTAATCAATTTAATCCAATCCAATCCAATAATATACAAAAAATTCTAATGAACCTGGGACATCATGTGTTCATCCAAAGTAGATGTTTCTCTAGAATTTATAGTAAGAATCCCCTCTAACTTCATCAGTGATACAACCAGCACAAGAAAACCTACAGAGCCTTTATTGGTTTAGTAATTCTAACTATCGCCAAGAAAATAATGTGAAATTTCAAAACCTTCAGGGCAATCAACAAAAGAACATCCTCCAAGAAAAGAATTTGGATAATGTTGCCATTGGCTGCCTAGTTGTGTAGAAAAGGAATGATGATGTGCTAATAGATATTCAACCAGATTTGTTAGAAGTTTTGTTGTCTTGCAGTGTATATGGTCCATTGGAGGTCCAATACTCCACTGAAGATAGACAGCACTGAAGAAGATAATATATGTTTTGATTTCAAGTTGATCAACACTGAAGAATACTCACCATTGGAGGTCCGGAACTCTCTATAAATTGGAAGCAGGAAATGCATATCTTGCAAGCCAGTTTGAAGCAAACGACACTGCAATCTCTCCAAGCAAAGAAAAAAAAAAACACCTTTCAATGGCCTTCAAGACCCTTGTCTTTGTGTCCTTGTTCATTGTTGCTGCCATATCATCAGTCCCAATAGCCGAGGCCCAAGGCGGTCTTCTGAGCAGTGTAATCCGCATCACAGGAACCCTTTTCTGCACGTTGAACGGCACCAGCATTGGCACCGGAACACCAGTCTTCCCAAGTAAAAACCTAAACTTTAGGCTCTGTTTGGTTGGTATAGTAAAATGTTTTACAAAGGAAAATATTCTACGCGTAAAAATATATTTCGTGAAAAACTTTTCTCTGCAATCATTTTTTCGTGTTTGGTTGACACTTGCCAAAACAGTGGGCTTTTGACGGCTATGGCGGTGGAGTTGGGTGGCGGTGATGTGCCGCGGTTGAGGTAGGCAGTAGTAGTTGGTTGGTGGTGGAGGTGCTTGTATGAGTTGTTGTCATGGTCCTCCACTCTTCAGAACATAGCTTACGGATTTTAAACATGTGAATCATTTTACATTGTTTGAGGGAAAACATTTTACATGAATATATTTTAATTATTACCAACCAACCAAACACAACCAAAATACCAAAACAAGGGTTTTACCACAAAAAAAACGGCGCCTTAGATTTTTAACGACGTTTTAACTTCATTTTCTGATAAATTTTGAAATTTTCCAATTTGCTGCATGTATCATCATGTCTTTTCTTAATTTTATGCAGATGCACTAGTGCTGTTGCAGTGTGCATCTCAAGTGGTTTCAACAACAGCAACTAATGATATAGGAGGATTCAACCTAATGGTAGATCTAGAACAATTCAACACAACAATTGATCCATTCGTGGTTGTGCGTGACGCTGGCTGTAACCTAATGGTTAGCACACCGCTCGCTAGCTGCAACCCTGCCTTGCCCTCCACTGGAGCACTCCTCTCCGCGCCGCTGCAGCTTGTTGGAAGCACTCTCCAGACTGTCAACGTTACCAACCTCATTTCCACGGCCTTCCAGTTCCTCCCAAAACTAAACTAGCTAGCGGTTTCCTGCTATTTTACAAAATAAAATAAGGATGTTCGTGAAGTGCAATGGAGCTAGCTAGCTACCAGCTAATTAACTTTGGGATATTTCCGATTAGTTTCCACTGTGTTCGTTCGTCATATTTGTGTCCATCTTGGTTTTATGTTGCTACTGTAACGCAACATAGTATTGTCGTATTGCCGTATCCAAGTATCGTACTATCATGTATTGTAATTTCTAAAACGTTACCTATGAAAGGATTATTCGAAGTATTTATGTATGAAAAAGTTTGTCGTGGGTTGTGTTACTAGGGGGTTGCTCATGCCCTGAGGGCACTCTCTCGAATAAAATCAAGAAATTTGGGATATTTACACTTTTTCCCCTGAAGTTTTGGTAAATATACAAATACCTACCCTCGTAGTTCGTCGATTAACATGTGACACCCCTAGTTTTTATCTAAATATTTACACAATGTACCATTTCGTCAACAGTCGTTTAATGGCTGTGAGAAGGCAGTGGGGTACACCAATTGGTGTAATTTCCTTGTCTTTTTTGTCCTCCAATGACTAGTTAAAGGACATAAATTGATTGTGCGGACAATTTTTTTTTTTTAATGCCGATTTTGTCTGCACTCATCACGCACTTCACCTTCACAGATAAACCCCACCTAGTCACCTAGGAACACCACCGACCATCACCACCAGCCCTCCTCCCTCTCTCTCTTCTCTTTCTCCACCCAGTTAAAAATGTGAACTTTAATCGAGAAAAACTACAAATCACAGCCGAGTAAAACTGAGCTGACATCGAACAGAGATGCGTAAAAGGAGACGAATATGTGAACTGACCTTCTTGAGAGATTGAACCTCAGTGACGGTTTTGATGTCAAGAGCGATGAGGCTGTCTTTGATGGCTCTGACGAGCTCCTAAGGGGTTTTAGTAGGGGTGTATATGGTTAGATTTGGGTGGTTTAGTAGGGGAAAAAACACCCGATCCAATAATTGTTGGGTTAAGTAAATGCACGTTAAAATCAATCCGCATACTTGACAAATCAGCGCAAACCAACAATCTGGATTGATTTCGTTTGGGTGGGTTAGGCGGCTTGCCTTTATTGTAAACAAAATATTGTTGTCAGTTTCACAACACCTAAATATTAATGCATAATGCAACAAGAGGGCGTTGAATAGGTAATATTATTTCAAATATTGAAACATAATATTTATAAAGATCAACTGAAATAGTTAATCAATAGTTTGTTCAAGCGGAAAAGATCGAAGAATTTTGCTCGTGGTGAATCCATTATATACAGTGAAGACAAAATTAAAAAGGAAAAAGAAAAAAATGGTGGCAAAATAAGGGATTGATCTTCCCTTATGAAGGACACGTTTCATTGATCAAGTATGATGGAAAAGGTCTTTGACCTATACAACTAATGAAATACTTGATTGATATGATACGAATTCTATAGAAATTATGATTTTATTACACCTTCCCTATTTCGGTTGGATTGGGTTAGTTTTTGGGTTTTATAATTAAGGGCTAGTTTGGTAATGTTGTGGCAGTTTAGAAAGCTGCTGTGTAGGAAGAACTGTGAGAAACTTGCTGTGAGAATCTGCACAAAAAGTGTTTGGTAAACTCCGTATATAACCTGCTGTGGAAAAGCACTTTTGAACTTTTGTGTTTGGTATAAGTGTTTTACACTTGTTGCAAATGTCGAAACGATCATTTCAGACATGATATAATGAATATTACTATTAAAATAATATATTATTAATATTTATTAATGGATAATGATGATCAAAAAGCAGGTCGTAGAAAGCAACCCCTCCCCTGCTTTTCAAAAGCAGAAAAATAAATATTTACCAAACACATAAATACTGTTTTTGGATATGCAGGAAAAGGGGATAGAATATGAGGTGGATTTGGCCTCCATCCTTTGGACACTCTAAGGTTTTAAATCATGGCCATATAGCATATTGGTGCCTCGGTTTCTTTCTTCCCCTTCGCCCATTCTCCTCCATTTCATCGTCTTCACCTTGTTCGAAGTTGTCTTCAAAGTTGTGGTCGCCT
Organism: Linanthus parryae; assembly: GCA_023055425.1. Classification (NCBI taxonomy): domain Eukaryota; kingdom Viridiplantae; phylum Streptophyta; class Magnoliopsida; order Ericales; family Polemoniaceae; genus Linanthus; species Linanthus parryae. The sequence continues at coordinate 2,371,784 of JALGPY010000008.1, read as the reverse complement.
AAATCTCACTGACCATCCTAACCTCACTAACATGTTCCAAGTTGAGATTGATTGATGAGTAGCACACTCGTGTCCTTTTCTTGGGTCAAATAATCATTCAGTTTTAAGTTAAATTTATGAACATAAATATATACTATGTAAAATAATTGCATTTACACGTTTTCCCCACGTGTGTCCAAAATTTGGACACTTCTTAAGTGAGCTCCGAACCCTAAATTTCGGCATGAGGGCAAATTCGATTCTCGGATACACACCCGACACGATACATATACCCAAGTCCAGGTAATGTCGGCTTGACGACACTCACGAGATGGTGGAAGACTCTGATGTCAGATAAAATTTGTTTATCCGGATGACCAGAGAAAGGAAACTGGAAAGAATTCGGCGATGACGATTCAGGAACTATTTTGAATCTTCCATTTCAGAAACAATGTTATTACCAATTTTTACAAGCTTTCTTTCTTTATGAAAATTCTATTTCCGATTCTGACAACTTTTTCCTAACTTTTAAGAGTTCCAAACGCTTGAAAATGATTTCCATTTGACGCAACACGTGTCCTAATGTGTGTGTTTTCAGCAGTTTTCATGAGATTCTTCCGAGGATTTTTCGGTCAAATTTTCAAATATTTGATCACATTTGCCATTTTGCATGTTGGTTCTCCATCTTTACTCGAATTTGAGCTTCCATTTGACATTTAGTTAATAATCCCCTATTTTGTTCCCAAGTCACCTCCTATCCCTGTACAAACCTGATCATTTGAGCTCATATGAACTAAAAAAAAGGGTAAAAGACATTTTCCACCCTCCGTCTATGGAAAAAAGACATTTTGCCCCCTAATTTATGGAAAAATACATTTTGCACCCCTGTCAGAGTTAAAAAGTAACGGAAGACTAACGGCTGAATGAAAAGACAAAAATACCCCCATTAATTGAGATATTACCCCGCTATAAATGTCTTTCATCCTCATTTCCCAACCCTAACCACATTATCTCTCTTCCTCCTCTCCTCTACCGATCGATCTGCTCTCTCCCTCTTATCTTCTGGACCAAATCTCTCCCTCTCTCTTCTTCTGCACCACCACTCTCTGCCCTCTCCTTCGTCCTCCACCTGCACCCCTTGCTCTCCCCTCCTCTACCCACTCTGCTCAGAACCCTCTCGAAATCAGTCGATCCAGGGAGGCGATTTCACCAGAGGCAACGGCAACGGCGGCGATTCGATCTGCGGTGGGAAGTTCGCCGACGAGAACTTCGCGAAGAAGCACACAGGTTCCGGAATCCTCTCGATGGCAAACTCGGGACCCCTTCAGCCGTCGAATAGCTTGTGCGGATCTGGTCGGAGAGCTACCGCAGATCCAAATTGCTCTTCTCTCTTCTCTGTTCTGGGCCCTTTTGGGTCGTCGGGAAGAGACACGGTGATGGGGGGTGGTTGGAGCTGTGGGTTTCGCCGTCTTCGTGGTAAGAAGAAGAAGGATGTGGGTTTCTGGCTCAAATCCACATCGTGCCTACAGTTGGATGGAACAACCTATGTTCTTGATTCCGAACCGGCGTTCCAGACCCGATTGGACTGGGCAACGCCTCTCTCTCTCAGGGACTACTGCTGTTCTTGCTTTGATTTTCTTCTTCTTCTTCTTCTTTGTTTCTTCTTCCATATTGGGTCTGGTTTGTGGCCGATGGTTCATGGTTTTGATCAGGGTTTCAGATTTGTACTTTGGCAGTGGTTCGATGGTTAAAAGGACTGGTGATTGACCGGTTTCATGGAGGTCAGTCGGGGTTGATTTTGGTCTGATTGGGTTGTGGTGGTTTTGAGTTTAGGTCGCAGTTTTCAATGATGCAGGTTGGTTATGGAGGTGAATAGTTGATTGTGAAAGAGGTGAATAGTTAAACTGGGTATTAGCAGGTTGTATTTACAGGTTTGTATCGGTGTAGGTGGCTGCAAGTTGCAACTGTGGTGAAGTAGGTTTGTGATATTGGAATCAGGAGGCATTGGAATTAGGTGGGTGATTGGTGATGGTGTGTTTCAGGTGGGATGTTAAGAGGTAGCAGTGGTGGTGTACTGTTGCTGCAATTAGCTGAAATTCAGGTGGGTTGTTAGGGTTGTTGATTTGGTCTGGGTTTCTTTGTTGTGGTGGGGTTGGTGGTGGTTTTTCGGTGGTGTTGGTGTTGGTGTTGGTGTTGGTGTTGGTGTTGGAGAAGATTTGGGGGTAGTGGATATGGTGCTCAAGAAAACCAAGAACATGAGGAAAACTATAATAAACAAAGAAGGGTGGTATTTATCCACAATTCAATAGGGGTAAAATGGTCACAAAAAGTCAGTTTGCACCCCTCCACTAACGGATTGTAACAGAAGGGTGGTATCTGTCCACCCTCCATCCGTTAGCAGGGGTGCAAAATGTCTTTTTCCATAAATCAGGGGGCAAAATGTCTTTTCTCCATAATTGGAGGGTGGAAAATGTCTTTTACCCAAAAAAAATCCTCAATTTTGCATCTTTCACCGAGATGTAACCAATAATTCTGCAGTCATGTTAGATATTTCAGTTTACACAATTTCTGATTAAAAAAAAAAAATCTCATTTCCTTCAATTTTAGAGTTGCAATGAGAAGAAATACTCAGTTATCTAAAATTGTGAGCTTCAATCGAAAAAAGCCTAACAAAATCAGTGGAGAGTGAAAAATTGAGCTGACCTTCTTGAGAGATTGGACCTCGGCGACGGTTTTGGTGTCGAGAGCGGTGAGGCTGTCTTTGATGGCTCTGACGAGCTCCTGAGGAGTTTTAGGTCTCGATGCCTTGAAGAAGGAGAAAGACATTTTATTATCGATCGAATTGCAATTCTCTCTCTCTCTCTCAATCAATCTCTCTCGCCCTCTCTCAATCTCTCTCGATTCGATCGAAATTTCTGCAAGAATGTTTCGCTTTCACTGGCTTAGTATCATATTTACTTCTATAGCACCTAGACTTTTAATTAACTAGGGCAAAACCTCCCTATTCGGATTAATTTTGAACGGAAGGTAGACTGGTGCTGAAGTTATGCGACAATAAGATTTTAGCCATTGACGTTTTTCTAATCTAAAGCCTCGTTTCGGTAAACGATAAGGAGGGAGCATAAGATAAGTTATACTCTCTCTTTTTTTTATCGAGTGTTTGGGTGCCGGATAAGAGAGGGGATAACTTATGTTGATGGAGCTTTACTAAACAAATTTTATACCACCAACATAGAGATATAAGCTTTGATAAAAAAAATCTAGGATATGAGGATGCTAGTAAGTTGACAAAAATACCCCATAAAACTATTTAATTTCTTACCCTTGTCCGCCAAACCCTATCAGCTATTTCACGTCCCTCCCTCTCATTCCTCTGAGCCCTATAAAAAAATAAAGCATATTTTGGGATTGCATAACTATGTGAACTAGCTCAAGGTTTTGGTACCTTTATTTTGGAGGAGGTCCTCATGATTTTTATAACTATTATTTTGGGATTGCATAACTTTATTTGAATATGTATGATTGAGCTAAATATGAAGAAATTTTATCGTGCTTGCTGAAATTTCGTTGGTTTAATTTAACTTGTTTATTGTAAGTTTTGTAGCTATGGTCATGGTGTATCAATGAATATTTGTTATGTTTGCATGTTACTACAAGTTTATTTTTGCGTATTAATACGAGTAATGATACTCCCTTTGTCAAATTATGAATGAATCGGAAACAAAATTATAATGTGATCGACATGTGTAATTTAACTATTCATGCCAGTAGACGAAAGCAATATTAGTCAAATTATCCAACATACGGTGACAACGTCACTATTGTCCAGATAAAAGAGTATTAAAATATAAACATAAATATTGGTACATTTTGTATATATTTTTTCTCATCAATTTGAAATATACAGTCTTTTATACAAAATGACAGCACCAAGGGTATGACAGTCATGTTGGCTCATATCGTGCTTCATATCCCGCATCATATCCGACAGCACCCAAACGCAGACAGTCAGCATATCTTATCAGGGCTTATCAGACAGCATTCATCCTTGCTTGTATCCCAGCATAAGTCGTATCCCAACATACCATATCCTCTATCCAAACGAGCCATAAAGGCTACTCTTTTGACAACTATGCTCTCATGAACAGTAAATATACCTCTTTCTTTGGACCGTTGTAGTAAATTAGACGGAAGAGATTACGTGGCTGGAGGGCCTGGCCCATTTTAGGGCTGGAGAGGATATGTTCCCCTCTTTCATTAGTACTTCCTCCGCATCGTCTCTTTCTTTACACTTTGACTTTTTAATTCGTATTTGTGTCACTTTGACCAAGTGATTTAGATCACAAACGATACAACTTTTTTATAATTCTTTCACCGTGTTATAGAACAACTCTTGCTCTACAACACCATGAAAAAATTATCAAAAAAAATTAGATCGTTTTGCTATCCAAATCATCCAGTTAAAATGACCCAATGAATAGTGACAAAAGTCAAAACATAGAGAAATAGGCGTTACGGGGGAAGTATATTGGTTTGTCCTCCAATAAGAACTGGATTACGAGTTATGGTGTCGGGGCCGGGTACGAATTCAAAGGGGGCCGGGTTAGGGGGCCAATGGTAGAGGGGGTCGGACAGGGTTGAAATGGAGAACCCTACCAAGCAAGGACCAAAAGCGCATGGGGGCTAGGAGTTGAGGGGGCCAGGTGGGCCTTGGTAACATGTATTATTAATATATTCAATAATATATGTTTGATATTAATATGTAAATTAATTAAAAATAAATAAATATCGCCGTTTTAAGAGGGGCCGAATCGGCCCTGTGAAATAAGTCGAACCACATCATGTTGGGGGTCGGAATGTTGGTTACAGGGGCCGGGCTAATTTGGGGTCGGGCCTAGCTCATTTTAGAACGGAGCAGGCCGGTTTCAAGCCCGGGCCGGGCCCCTTACCACTTGAACTCTGAGATTGTAAGGCACTGTTTGGTATCAGCTGAGAATTTTAAAAAGATTGGATAACATTTGGGTGAAAAATTCAGTTGAATCAAAAATTCAAATTTATTTGGTATGAGCTGAAGTTGTATATTATTATTAGGATCCATTTGACAATATTTAAAGAGATACATGATGAATTATTTTATTACGCCAACTTATAAATGAAGTACGACCATGCTAATGTCAAAAACACAATATATTATTTATTTATTCTTGATAATTTCAGCCGCATTGAAGATTTTACAATTACACTGAGATTATTTTAATATGCAGATTTTCAGTTTAAAATTTTATGTCATAGCAAACGGAATTAAATTAAAATGCTCGATTTCAATCAAATTAAATTAAAATCCGAGTTTCCAAACATGCGCTAGGATTAATTTAATTTAGTTTTGAAATTATTGTACTATAAGATTACTAGTATCCGGTTCATGATTGACAAAATAGGATTGATAAAATCCTGATCGGGGATGGCATAACTCGATTCCTACTTCCATCAATTCAGAGGCATTTTCGGTCAACGGTGACATGTGGAGCCAGTTCCTAGGGTATGCGAAATTCATATCCTACTATGGTAAATTCGGATGTTATTGTGAAAAAAATCAAATTATGTTGTAGAACATATGAACCCCGAGTGTTGTCAATCTTTTGATGAATATCTTTAAATTTAACAATTAAATAATTACCATATCTCCGACATTATGGGACACAAGATCCGGCCATATAAAATTTGACAAAATAATCTTCCTAAACTAATAGGACAAATAAATTGAGATTATAATCTCATACTATGTTCTAATTCATCTCATAAAAACCAAGTACTGAAAGCTTGGAGTCCGAGCCAACTTATGCGCATAGAGCATCGTACCTCAATAATGATAAAACGACATATGTGGATGGAAATCGAACTCCATATATAAAATGTCATTTGTGAACAAAGAGCATACGAAAACTTTATAGCTCATACCTTCTGAGGAGTTTTATGTATGAGGTTGAACCTCGTACACAAAAGGAAGCTAACCCATTCTCATCATTAGGTGAACTCGGTGGGGTTACTTTTACTTAACATTAGTTTTGTTTGAGAAACCAAGAAATATAGTTGGTCTTTAAATAAACAAATCCCGTTTTGTTTTCGAACTATTTTTAGCAAGATTTTTTATATTTGGCATTCAAACCTAATTGTCCCCTAGATTAGAGGATTTTCTTGATAGAGTGCAAAAATACGTCACTGGCTCAGTAGGTGTATGTAACCCCATTCTTTGTGTTTAGTCAATCCATCTTGAATTGGACCCATACCCTCGCAACCCTGTGAGGAGATATTAGACTTGATTGATGATGTCCTCAAAGGCTCCTCCGCGTATTATGTGACTGACACATTCCACGACGACATGGAAAACACCGACAACTTCCTGATTCGTCAGTTTCCCCCAAAAGATGGCCAAACCCATAGAGACATCGAGATCAGACTCGCTTCGCGTTGTGTTCACCTTGATCGGCGGATGTCCTCGAGGCACTGGATTCGGGCCTCCAAAACATTAGACGCCTTATCTTCCGGTTTATCTTGCCTCCCGACGTCACGAAGACCCACTACCCCTTTGACCCCCGTTGATGTGACTGACCTTGAGAGGAGGTTCGTCCGGGTCATGACAACCATATCAAGGGGAGCCAATCCTCAGCTTCAAATTACTCTCATGACACCCAAGTTTTTTGTCCTACCTACATCGGAAGATTTACGTGGTTCAGGTCATGATCGCCAATGATACATCTCCACTTGCTGCCACTACACCCGGAGCACCGGCTCCTGCTACATGTAGAACACTGCCTGCTACTCCACCTGGACCATCGGCCAAGACTGAAATCGGATATTTACTAGATTAGATTGGACCTCGGGGAGGAATGGCATGGAGTAAGGTACTTACGCAGAAGATTTCATCACTGACCCTAGTCTTTTAAAAGATGCTCGTCGCGATTGCTATTCTAACACCACTCCATATTTCTGCAAGTTTGTCTACAACTTCTTCAAGCACGTTGGGGACTACGTTGGAGAAGGTGATTTATGGCGGCGGGATATGGTTAACCACACCTTTCCCACCCTTCTAGTTAAGCTATACTATTTGATAATGGGTGGCGGCTACAATTTTCACTAGTAACTTTTTCTACCTTTCTTAATCTCCATATCCCTTTCCTTATTCTGTTATGATTCATTTTTTCTTACACATTGATGATGAAACTCTTGTTGGAAATCCATTGCAGATGAACATGATGCCCATGTTCCGTAGAATGACTCCATTGCTACTAACCAGTCACCACTGCTACTACTACAGTTCATTTCATATCGCGAACTTTAACTTACTACATTTAATATAGGCTGATATATCTCCGAAGTTTTTTGTTTCCAATTCCTCTCTCTCTGTAAATGAAACTTCTAGCCACCAGCCAGCCAAGGACTTCATTCTGTTGCAGACTTGCTACAACTTCTCCGTTGACCAGCCTTTTTTCTCTACTTTTGGTGATTTACTTTTGTGTCGAATCAGAATATTATGTGACATGATCATTTTATGGGGAGGAACAAATTGATATTGCAGTTGCTCATCTAGTACATATGGTCCTGGTTTATATGGAAAGATCATGTACCCCAGAAATTTATTAGTTGTTTATATAAAGAAGCTCTCTTATTTATAGTGTGGGGCACTTATAATTGATGATCACACCCATCTTAATCGTGCGCTAAGAGATGGGAGTATAGAAAGTTCACACATTCTTACATCAAGAATATTTTTGTGAGGCAATTTTAGAAAAGGCGAACTATAAACATCTAAAATACTTTAGCAACAAATCTGGTGAAGTTACATCTGTAGACCCACTGTTTGAACATACTTTGGATCCAGCAAAATATTATTGTCTTTAATGTACCTCCCCACAATTTTGTAGTTGTAGTCGTCCAATCCTCATCTTCAGATTTTCAGTTTAAAATGTTGCATCATGACAAACAAAATTAAATTAAATTAAATTAATTTTGAAATTCTCTTAATTTTATGGTTGCTCGTATCCGGTTCAGGATTGACAAGATTTGGATCAATTAACGCCGCCACTACTTCTCGAATCTACTCGACAAAACTACCCCACATAACATCCTAAAACCTTCAACTGTCACCATAACTATCCAGGTAATTCAAACAAAATCATCAAACCTTGAGATAGAGATGACCCAGTAATCAAATTCGATAGAATGGGCTAATTGCACTGATCTACTATAACATAACTATTGTACCAATTACGGAACAAAATTGCATAGCAAATTGGGGACGTGGGTTATCCGAAGAAGATGGAGAAGTCTTGAAGGTTTGAAGATTGCGCCATTAGCAGGGGCCTTTTCAACGCCGGTGAATCCGACACGAGTAAATCACATCCTGGGGACCTCGTCTTGTTGTACTCCAACATGATTCTCGTCTTATCGATCAATGGAAACGACCAATTCTCCCCTCTCTCTTCTACTGCTCTCTAATCAAATCCTTTCACATAGGAGTCCTCGTTTTTTGGTAGATTTCTCTCTCTCTCTCTCTCTCTCCGCTCTGCCCAATTCGATCAAAATTTCTGCAAGCATGTTTCGCTTTATAGGACGGTTGCTTCCTACCTGTTCCTCTACAATTTGTTGAAGCACATACGGGACTGGATGCGTACGACTGAGCAAGATGACAGTTATCACATCCCCCTCCCGCCGACCCCGATTAGCGATTAATAAAACTTTGAGTTAACGGGAGGAGCGCGACATGCCGAGAGGCCTTGACTTGTCGAGAGGCTAAACACGTTGATTTTAAAAGTCGTGATTATTCGAAAATTTTTGCGGAATCGTAAATGAAAATTCACTAGGGGTCGTCATGAAAAACATATCGACTTGTACCATAAATGAAAATATTGGAAATAAAAAGTTATAACTTGGAAATTATTTACATTTAGTCATCTTGAATCGTAATGTAAACAGAGCATAACTCGGGAATGTTTCTAGGTATCATACAATGGCTCATATAAAGTCTTATATACTCAATTACACACTACTTATACATACTAAAAGAAATAACCAACATAAATCCCATAATAGCTTTAAATTCTCTAGCATATACTCGACATCGAAGCACATAAGCGTCATCAAGCCAACAAGCCAACACATATAAACTTAACACTTTGTTACTTCTTTCCTCTTGCGTGGTCTTATAATCTGAAAAAAAGGTAACGTGAAAGGGTGAGCTCAACTTGCTTAGTGAGTTACATCTATACTTGTAAGAAAGCATAACGTAAAGCATAACGTGAGTCGTGAGAAATCGTATTGTTCAAAGTAGGAACCTTTCATTGTCTCTCGTAGAGACCTTATCATACTTGAACATGCTTGCTAAGTTTCTTATCTTTTGGCCCGTGTAACCTTCGTGACTTAACATAACATAACATAGGGACATGTCCATCGGGACGGCTCGCGAGGCGACGCGTTGCCTGCTTATATTGCCCTGGCAAAAGGGTCGTAGCCTGCCTATACCCGACAGAGGGTTTCACTCTAGTACCGTGACTTTTCTGAAAACATGTTTTATCTTATGAAACATTCATTTTTCTTTGTTAGCATCCGTGGGGCATAAACATTTTACTTGGGTAGAGAAAACATACATACAAAATACTAGGGACGACATGAACATACATAAACTTTGAAGAAACTTGAGGGTAGGTACAAACTTCGGGAGGTAGGGTAACTCACCTTGCAAGCTTAAGCCATTTACTTAACATTCTTTAGTCCAATTTCAATCAATTTAAAGCACGTGTTCATCAACTCCGTCGACACATAACTAGCAAAGGATTCTACAAATAACACATATAATCACTTAGCACGAGTTCAATCCAAGCATAGCACATAATCACTTAGAACAAAATCATTTAAAACATAGCACATGCATAAATCACTTAGCTAAACAACACTAATGCAAGATGAACTAACTCTACCCATATTCATATACTTATAGAGCCTTAAACGTCATATTAGATGCATATGAAATGTCTAATGCAGCACATGAAAGCAAATATGACATATAATGAAATAAAAGTAACTCTCATAAACATGAATTAAGAAACTTGACAAATTTCTAGATTATGCTCATGAACAAAATGGGACTACCATTAGTTCAAAAATTCATAAGTAGATCAAAATAATTATTCGAGACCCAAATTTTCGACATGACATAGATAAAGAGTTTACTGATAACATATAAAAATATAAAAAATTATGAAAACTTTCAAGTATTTTTAAACACTAACTTTCAGAGCTGTTTAGGTGTGAAACATAGGCTGAAAAGCGGTCTTGGGAGTAAATACATAAAATATTCATAGGAATTACAAAAATTCTAAAATTTTAGCTGTAAGTAAATATCACCTCTGGAAACAACATATACAAATTTAGTAACCATTTGAGTAAATTAAGTACATGAAATGTATGAAAAACCTCACTGATCTGGGGTTGAGCAGAGTATTAAAGCAGATATGGTTTTTGGCCGATTAAAAATTAAATACAAATCCAATGTCTCTGAAATTTTTACTGTAGAAATATCACATTAGATTACACAAACTGTACACTTTCCATAAGTTTCTGTAATGTTTAATTAATTTTCTCCATTTTGTGAAAATCAGCTCAAAACATGAGTTTAATGGTTCAAAACTTGTTGCATGCAAGAAATTATCTACCAAGATCTGAAATTGAACTAATACAAGGCGAAGAAGAGACCCGAAAAGACTGGTTTAGCCGTATACCCATGATGCAAGGACGGGAAGATGAAACAGAGGGCGAAATAGAATAGTGTATCTTCCAAGAAGGCGAAGAAGAGGCCGGAAAAGATTGGTTTAGCCGTATACCAATGTCCAAGATGCGAGGACCGGAAGATGAAACACTTCCAAGAAGGCAAAGAAGAGGCGGAAAAAGATTGGTGTAGCCGTATACCCATGTCCAAGATGCAAGGCAGCGAAAAACATAGTGAAAAAGAAAGCGAGCGACAGAGTTAAAAAAGGCAGCGAAAAAGAAAGGTCTACGGGATCTTTCCTTGTCTTTTGGTCTCTGGTTGATTTTTATACACTACTTGTATTTGTGCAGAAACTCTTTTTAACTTTTGAGACAAGGTGCTGAGCTTATAATTTTAGTCCAGTATTTTTTTTTCTGAAATAGATCTGAATGCTTACTCTTCTTTCTCCAGAAGAGTTCTATCCTAATTCCTACCTTTTCCAGGATTGTTACATGATTATTTTGAAGCTTGTTCACCAGTAAAGTTGAAACTGAAAGAAACTGTTTCCTTTAACTAGCAACATTGAGTTTAGATGTGAATTATTTGACTAATAGATACGGATAAATTATATGTGATTACTAACATAGTATGCTTCATCGCCTAGTATTGGACTTGTGTCTTGCCGGTCTATGCCAAACCGGGAACTGAATAGCAGTTTTACATTACATACTCCAATGACAAGGTTGATCCTTGCCGCTTGGTGTTCTCGTTCCCTTTGCATCCCGATGCCATTCTACCTCATGTTTCTGAAATCATTCAATTAAGACCTTCAAATAATAGCAGCTTTGGACACATTGTGTGAAGTACATGAAAAACCTATTTACACTACTCAACTATAAGAATAATTTGATAATTTTCAAACTGTTGCAGTGAAATGACTAGGTAAAGCTAAAAAACATTATTGGGAATCATAAATAATATAACTCCCGATCGCTCTCAACAAATTAGAGTGGCATAGCGGAAGCGTAAGAGTCCACCAAACGGGTCGGATTAAAATTCAACATTTCATTAATCTATCTAATAAATCAAGTTTGCCAAACTAAGCCTGTCATAACCTGCAATTATTTGCTCATCTTTACTATATAATTTAGGAATATAATTTGTCACTCGGTTAGTCACATAATACATCTTATGTTTGAAGTTTACTTGATTTGTTTAAAAAAATTAGTGTTAATTAGTTCATCGATAAATTAGTTAGTTTATACTACCTCCGTTTCTTCTCTATCACACCGGTTTGACTTTTATCACTGGATCACTTTGAACCGTTGATTTGGGTAGCAGAACGATGCAATATTTTGATAATCTTTTCTTAGTGTTATAGAGTAAAAGTTGATCTATAACACGATGAAAAAATTATCAGAAAATCGAATCGTTTTGATATCTAATCACCCGGTCAAAATGACTCAGATACGAGTTTAAAAGTTAAACCAATGTGATAGAGAGGAAATAGAGGCAGTATGTTATAAGTTAAATAAAAAATCAACGGCTGACTGTTTTAGATACCTAAATTTTTTGGCGTAAGGTTAGCATGTGGAGTTGGTCATCTTGAGTGCGATACTCATAGCAGTAGGTACGTTTCTGTTCTTTTTTTTATGCATTATGATGACGTCAGCAATGTAATGTCATGGCAGTGACTTCACTGCTTTGACCGAATTTCTGGGGGAAATTTTTGGTGGTAAATGTTTTTGAAGGGAGTTTTTGGAGGGAAAATGAGGGTATTGTAATCTCTGTGGTGGTACTTGCTTTCTGTTTATAACTAGGAGAGTTATCTGCACCTTTTTTCCACAACTCATCACCAAAGAGAGACGGAGAGAAAAAGATAAGAGAAGGAAGGCCTGCGAGGCGCTAGGAAGTCTTTTGGGCTGTGTTGGCGTAAGCAACAGTCGTGTTTTGTGATCCGCGTGTATTCACGCCGCGGTAAAGTAAGTAAAATAATTGTATTAATTTATAAAAGATTACATTTCAAACTTTCGTTATTTATTATTTGTTCATATATATGCTTCCTCCCTAATGTCTCTTTCTCAAGTTTTGACCTTTTGACTCGTATTTTGGTCACTTTAACTGGGTGATTTGAATCGTAAAAAGATACGATTTTTTGATAATTTTTTCACCGTGTAATAAAACAACTTTTTACTCTATAACACCATGAAAAATTTATTAAAAAATTAAATCGTTTAGCTATCAAAATCACCTATTCAAAGTAACCTAGTGAATAGTGACAAAACTCCAAACGTAGAGAATGCGGCGTTACGGAGGAAGTATGTTTAACGTTTTATTAAATGTGGAAGCTAAAAACAGGACAGTTTTAGCAAATGAACTATCTAACCCAACTACGAATACATTTTTACCAATATGACTATCTATCTGACTACTAAAATTTACGTATTTGGCTAATTTTATGTGATAGCTCTTAGGCCAGTTTGGCAATGTTTGTGCATAAAACATTATGCGAGAATCACCGTTGAAAAACTGCTGTGACTTTTAGATAAAATAAAGCTACGATAAAATATTAATATTGTAATATAATGTTTGGTACATCAACTGTAAACCTTAGTAAATTGATAAAGATATCAGTTATGTGAAGATGAATATGGAGTTTTTTAAAATTGCTAAGTTAATATATGTTGTAGAAGAATTAAACAAAAACATGTTTTAGAAATGAATCTCCTCCTTGCCCCTTGAGAACTACAATGAGTTTGAAATATTCATAAACTGGCCCTTAGCTATTGACGTTAAGTAGTCTATTACTACTACTTAGCTAGTTCAATAATTTTTGTTTAGAATGTAAATTTTTATTGTTTGTATTCAGAAACAGAGTTTTCCAGCAATCGAAAAGGGAAGAACTGAAGTGGTGAGGCTTCGGGCATTTGTTCTTCAGATGGACTCTCAATGGTGTGAACAATTTCATGCTTACATTTATTTACCTTTTGTTTTAAGGAGTACATTTATTTACCTTTTGTTTTTAGGATTACATTTATTTACTTCTCATGTGTCATGCCTACTTGAAACATATCTTCTTGACTTAACAACAAATCTTCTCGAAAGAGTAACTGAGGGGTATTTATGTTTACTTTTGATTCTTAAATTTCAGGTGGCTTTGGTGGTTCTCGATATTCTTTGGAGTTCAGCCGTGATTTCTATGTATAAGTGGGAAAGATTGATCTACACACCTATGCATTTTCTTGTAGGTAATAATTTTTTGTTTTCCTTCGCTTGTGTTAGATTGCTACATTTACTATAATGATAACTTAGAGGCATTGGGCACAAAATGCGAACTGCACGAGGATCTTCGGAGAAATTGAAATTGCTAAAGGTTTATGGTCAAGAATAGTAAACTGAATATGTGCTTAGGGTTATTTGTCCTCAAAATTAAATAGATTGTTAAACGTGTTTTGTTTGTGCTGGTTTAACATTTAATCGTGTTTTCTTTTGAACTTGGCTTGTGGTTTTGGTGTTTTTTCTCATTTGTTTACTTCTATTGCTTGCAAGGGCTTCATTTTACTAGCGTTGACCGAAATTGTGGTGGTTAATTCGACGTGCGGTGCTACATGTGGTATTGATATATAAGGGCTAAGGCGAACGATGCTGAGGCATTACCAAACTTGTATAATTTTAGGCAAATTTGAACAATAATTATTAACTGAATGTACCAACAAACATTGGTGGAGAAACTGTGGGGTATATTTATCACTCATTAACTCCTACTGTCCTAATTATGAATATGATGGGTTTTCACATGGATTACTATGATTGATTTATTTACGAATATTTTTTTTTTTCAATTTTTTGTGGTGGCAGCTCTACATGCATTGAATGTAAAACGAGCAAGGGATTTGACAAAGCCGTGCGCCTAGTTGGAACCAAGCTCAAGGATTGTACTTTGGGTTTGACAAAGCCATGCGCCAGTGCACGTGGTGGCTCTGCAGGGAGACAGTGGCTCTTTTGGAGGCAGTGCATGTGGTGGCTCCCTTACCCCTCAAAGTATTTTGTTATTTATCGTCCTATCTGGCGACTTCAGGCCAAGTCATATTTTTGTTTACACTTACATTCTAAGTCTGTAAGTCATGTTCTAAGAATTGTCACACCCATGTTATCTAAAACTTAAAAAGATGTATAACTCATAATTTTCTTTCATTGCAGGGACACACATGAGATTTGACGATGACGACGATCATACCGATATTGATACCAATACCTGATGATGATGGTACTTTTGATGCAAGTGAGGAATTGAGGATGATCATTGTTGAGGACTTCATACTTTTGTTGATGACTTCATAATTTTGTATGATACCATGTGGTTAGTAAAATTCATTTCTCAGCACTTACATGAGTGGTAAGTGCCTTCATTGGTGAACTGATTGAAACTAGTTCCAACTACATATGCCTTCCTTGGTGCTGCTTAGGAAAGAATCAATGGGGCCTAAAGCCTTGGGCTACTTACGAGTTAGGAACACTCTTCTAAACAATTAGGCTTAGCTTCTCGACTTGTAAATCTTTCTGCTAATGGGCCACTAGTTGTAAAGCATTGTAAATCTTTCTGCTAATGGACTACTATTTGTTAAGGCCAGCATTTTAATCCAAATAGTCTTTTTCGCAAGCTGCCATTAAAACCAACTAACATCTCAATATTATAGAATTGGCCAGGCTTTCCGGCTTGAAGATGGTGGGAGGGAGTTGTGAACAGCGCTATGGTTGAAAATAACGCAGTTTCGTTTCCCTCCAAGCTAGGCAACTGGACATGGTGTGAACTTACCCCAAGCGAGAAAGCGGCTAACTCTTAAATAATCCTACTCCTGAGTCCTCCTGACTTTGAGCTCCTTAATTCTTAAATAATCCAAATCTTGACTTCAATCTCCCTTCAACTTGCATTAGTATGTAAGTTCTTTTAAGGGGGGTTTCAGATCACTTGCCAAACATCCTTCGTCAAAACAGACTTAAGTATGTTTGAACTAGCTAGTCAGCCCAGTGGTTAAGGACCTAATGCTGGTCTCGAGTTCGAGCCTTGTCCCTAGCAAATATGATAGAAAAATATTTTTTACCTTAAAAAAAAAAAGACTCAAGTATGTTTGGACTATTTCCTTCATTTAATGAAAGAAAGCCCATATGGCCTAAGGCCCAATCTTTAGTCAAGTAGAAGTGAGGCCTTGTTTGGCAATGTGCAAATCAGGCGTCCCTTCAATAAAAGATTGCAATTTGTCACCTCGGCTTCTTAATTCGTGCGATGATGATTCGGAAGTGTGTTTAAAGGGTTTGCTACCAATTCATGGGAACACGTTTTTGGGAGCCGGACCGATGTACTACCTGGACGTTTTACGTGACTTGGGTCCAATTGAGATAAGTAACCTTTGAATTTATTCTTATAATACTAAAACCCTCCAATCTAGCGATACCATTAGAATTGGTTGATGAAAAATTGTTACGAAATATAATCCCATCTTTACCGAAGAGTACTATGCTTCATTGCCTAGTAGTCTTCTCTTCTTGATCGCCTAGAATTGGACTTGTGTTTTGCCGGTTATGGTTATGGTAAAAAGGGTCTCACTTTCAACTATCGTCTAGGGCCAATGAAAGTCTAAGGCCAGCCCTGCCTCTTGGTGTTCTCATTCCCTTCGCATTCTGATGCCATTCTATCTCATCTTTCGCAAAACATTCAATTAAGACCTTCAAATAATACCAGCTTTGGACACATTGTGTGGAGTATATGAAAAAACTGTTTACAATACTCAACGACAAAAATTATTTGAGAATTTTCAAACAGTTGCAGTGAAATGACTAGGTTAAAATTTATTGGGCATCATTCCTTTGCATCTAGTCCAAGTAATATGCCAAAAAGAAAAGCTGCAAGTCGGAACTAAGTCACCTAGAGCGGGAGCGGGAAAACGTCTAATTTCAGAAGGATTGCATTTGAGAGCGTCACGAGAGCGTCTATATATAATTTTTTTTACTATAATTTTCTGAAGAAAACTAATATTTACATATGATAATGTGATTTTACACATGAGAATATATTTTATTAAAGGAGTTGTCAGTATTCATTTGTCAAATAAGTTGCTTCAATAAGGAAGAACGATGTTTAAATAGTTAAATTATCAAACTGACACATGATAAGTTGAGATTAGTCATCAAGTATAGTCAAAACTAATGGTAAATTGGCTTTAAAAAGTAATTCGCCTACGAAAACGAACTCTCTATTTTTTGAAGTGCCTATAGAGCCAAGTTTGGTCTCGAAAGCGCCAGAGCGAGGTTTGGGAGCGGGAGCGATGCCTGTTCGAGAGGTTTTAGGTGACTACAAGTCGGAATGTATAAATAATATAACTCCCGTTTGCTCTCAACAAATTAGCAAACGGGGCGGATTAAAATTCAATAATTCTTTAATCTAGATAATAGATGAGGTTTGCCAAACTAAGCCTGTCATAACCTGCAATTATTTGCTCATCTTTACTTTATAATTTAGGAAAATAATTTGTCACTCAGTTCGTCAGATAACACGTACTACCTCCGTTTTTTCTCTATCACACCGGTCTGACTCTTACCACTATTCACTAGGCCAATTTGACCCGGTGATTTGGATAGAAAACGATTGATTTTTTTTTATTATCTTTTCATGGTGTTATAGAGTAAAATCTGCTACATAACACGGTGACAAAATCACCAAAAATGTAATCGTTTTGATATATAAATCATCTGGTCAAACTGACCCATATACGAGTCAAAAAGTTAAACTGGTGCTATAAAGAAGAAACATAGGTAGTATTATGTTTGAAGTTCACTTGATTTGTTAACCAGTTTAGTGTTAACTAGTTCATCGATAAATTTGTTAGTTTATATATTACTACTATAACTTAAAAGAAATCAAAGGCTGACCGTTTTAGATAACTAAATATTTTGGCGTAAGGTTAGCAGGTGGAGTTGGTCATCTTGAGTGCGATCCTCATAGCAGTAGATACCTCTGTTATTTTTTATTTTTTATGACATCATGATGGCGTCATCAACGTGATGTCATGGCAGTGACATCATTGCTTTGACCGAATTTGTGGGGAGTTTTTTTTGGTGGGAAATGTTTTTGGAGGGAATTTTTGGAGGGAAAATGGGGGTATTTTAATCTTTGTGGTACTTGCTTTCTCCTTATAAATGGGATAGTTGTCTGCACTTGTTTTTCTACAACTCATCACCAAAGAGAGACAGAGTGAAAAAGAGAGGAGAGAAAAAGAAATAGGTAGAGGAAGAGAGTTACGGCAGTGAAGAAGGGTTCTAAGGTGGTTTTGGAGCACCAAGCCTGCGAGGCACTAGGAAGTCTTTTGGGCCGTGTTGGCGTAAGCAACTGTCGTGTTTTGTGATCCGTGTGTATTCACGCCGCTAAAGTGAGTAAAAAAAATCATACCTATTCATTAACAAAAACTTACATTTCAAGTTTTCGTTATTTATATTCAGTTCAGATAGTATGATTTATGTTTCACTTTTTAATACATTTGGAAGCTAAAAAGAGATCCATTTTAGCAAATGAACTATCTAACCCACTATGGATACACTTCTACCGATTTGACTATCTATTTGACTACTAACAGTTGTTTCGCTAATTATTATGTGAATGTTCTTGTGGCCAGTTTGAGAATGTTGTGCGGCATGCTAGATTCACTATTGAAAAACTGATGTGAATTTCATATAAAATGTTAAATGGCAAATATCATGTAAAAGTTACAGTAGAATCTTATCATGTTTGGTAAATTAAGCGTAAGCCTTATAATTATATCAATTCCATGAAAATATTGAATTTTTAGAATTGAAATGTTATATCAATTCCATGAAAATATTGAATTTTTAGAATTGAAATGTTAAAATATGTTGTAGAAGAATTAATCAGAGACATATTTTGGAAATGCATCTCTTCTTACTCCCTGAAAACTGCTATGAGTTGCAAACATTCATAAACTGACCCTGACCCTCAACTTTTTGACGTTATTGAGTGTTACATTACTTAGCTAGTTCTGTAACTTTTGTTTAGAATGAAATTATGTGGCTTTTAAACTGACATTGGTTCAAAATGGTGTAAAACTTTGCACAACATAAAAGACCAAATAAATAGCAAACGAAAAAAAGTCCTCAACAGAAATAGCCTCAAACAGTTCTTTGTGTTTTATAGTTTGTATGCAGATTTCACAACAACTGAGTTTGGAAAAAACTAAAGTGATGACTGTGAATAAGCGGCTTCGGGCATTTGTTCTTCAGATGGACTCTATATGGTGTGAACACTCATTTTCATGCTTCGATTCATTACTTCTCATGCCTACTTGGAACTTATCTTCTTTACTTTTGATTCCTTAATTTCAGATGGCTTTGGTGGTTTTGGATATTATTTGGATTTCGACCGTGATTCCTATGTATAAATGTGAAGGCAAGACGAATACATCCATGCATCCTCTTGTAGGTAAATACCTAATTTTTTGTTTTACTTCGCTTGTGTTGGATTGCTACATTTACTACATTGATAATTAGGGGTGTGTTTGGAAAAGAGAATTAGTTTAGTTTTTTAGATTAAAATCGAATAGATTGTTAAACGTGTTTTCTTTGTGCTGGTTTAACATTTTAATCTAGTTTTTTGAACTCCTGACTTGTGGTTTGGTGGTTTTTTATTTTGTTTTATTTCTATTGCTTGCAATTGGTTCAAAAAAAAAAATATATATATATATTCTTTGCAACAACTTCATTTACTAGGGTTGACCGAAATTGCTGTCGTGGTGGTTAGTTCGATGTGTGGTGCTAGAGGTGGTATTGATATATTACAGCTAAGGCGATAGATGTGGGACAGAACTAAACTTATATAATTTTTAGGCAAATGTGAACAATAATTATTATTTGAATGAACCAGCAAGCAGGTCAGCAACTGGGTTTTACAACTCACACCTTCAGAAGAAACAACTTAACCGAGAAGAACACAAAGATGAGGTGATCAAGCAGTTGGCTCCTAGCAAGAAATGCAAACATGTCTAAATCACGCAAGAAATTCACAACGGTGATGTACGTTTCATTTCAGTTACTATATAGCTAGATTCTGTATGTGTGTATCGGTTTTGATATTATGTTTTGATGTTGTAGGTCGATCTAGATTCGGGTTTCGACTTTGAGCTGCCGGCTCGTAGGTCGTAGCAAAAAAAAGATAAAGATGTCTGAGTATAGTACATTTTCTTTTGAGCTTAAGGTTTGTTGATATCTTAATTGATTGTTTATGGCGTGTAAAATAGGAGTTTAATATCCCAGTCTTCTTTGTTTTGTACACCCTTTTTGGGCACTTCTACCCTCCAAAATACTAAATGACATTTTACCCCTAAACTTTTACATAACAAGTCAAATCTAATTTTATACATTTCCCCAACCAATCTAATAGAATGATGTCAGGTTGCGGAGAAGAGAAAAAGAGCTGAGTAGGAAAGCAAAGCAGCATGCATGTCCAAAGTGCGAGGCCAAGAACGCCTCTGCGGAACTTATGTTGAAAAAGAATCGTGTATCTTCCAAGAAGGCGAAGAAGAGGCCGAAAAAGGCTGGTTTAGTAGTGTGCCCATGATACGAGGATGGGAAGATGAATCAGCGGGCGAAACAGATGGTGAAAAAGAATCGTGTATCTTCCAAAAGGCGAAGAAGAGGCCGAAAAAGACTGGTTTAGCCGTGTACCCATGTCCAAGATGCGAGGACGGGAAGATGAAACAGAGGGCGAAAAAGAATCGTGTATCTTCCAAGAAGGCAAAGAAGAGGCTGGAAAAGACTGGTGTGGCCGTATACCCAAGTCCAAGATGCGAGGACAGGAAGATGAAACAGATTGCAAAAAAAAATCGTGTATCTTCCAAGAAGGCGAAGAAGAAGCCGAAAAAGACTGGTTTAGCCGTATACCCAAGTCTAAGATGCGAGGACGGGAATATGAAACAGAGGTGAAAAAGAATCGTATATCTTCTAAGAAGGCAAATAAGAGACCGAAAAACATTGGTGTAGCCTTATACCCATGTCCAAGATGCAAGGCAGCAGAAAAACTTAGTGAAAAAGAAAGCGAGCGATAGCGTTAGAAAGGCAGGGAAAAGGAAAGCTCTGCGGGAGGTTTCCTTATCTTTGGTCTCTGGTTGATTTTTATCCCCTACTTATAATTGTGCAGAAACTCTCGTAACTCTTTTCAACTTTCAATCCATTTTTTTTTTCTGAAATAGATCTGAATGCTTACTCTTCCTTCTCCAGAAGAGTACTATCCTAACCTTCCCCAGATTGTTACATGATTATTTTGAAGCTTGTTCACCAGTAAAGTTGAAACTGAAAGGAACTGTTTGCTTTAACTAGCAACATTGAGTTAAGATGTGAATTATTTTGACTAATGAGATGCGGATAAATATATGTGATTACGAACACAGTGCTTCATCGCCTAGTATTGGACTTGTGTCTTGGCATTCTATGCCAATTCTATGCCAAACCGGGAACTGAATAGCAGTTTTACATTACATACTCCAATGACAACGTTGATCCTTGCTGCTAGATGCTCTCATTCCCTTTGCATTCCGATGCCATTCTACCTCATCTTTCGGAAATCATTCAATTAAGACCTCCAAATAATAGCAGCTTTGGACCCATTGATAGCACAATTGCTATCGTTTAGGCACACACACTAACACAAAACACACACTAAACACAAAACACGTTTACTTTTCTTCTTCTTCTTTGATTGATTTCCAACATAATGAAACTACAACATTTATATAGAAAAATAACTAACTCTAATTAGACGGTTTGACCTAACGGGCTCGGCCCGGTCCTACTAACTAATTAAAGAAATAAACCGACTTATAAATAATAATACGATAACAATTAAATAATTAAATAATGCTAACTAAACGATGAAGATACGAGTGATCCGTATCACCCATTGTCTGAAATATATGAAAAACCTGTTTACAATACTCAACCACAGAAATTATTTGATAATTTTAAAACAGTTGCAGTGAAATGACTAGGTTAGGCTAAAAATAATATTGGGAATCATACCTTTGCATCTAGTCCAAGTAATATGCCAAAAAGGACAGCTGCAAGTTGAAATGTATAAATAAGTTAACTCCCGATTGCTCTCAACAAATTAGAGTGGCATAGCGGAAGCCTGAGAGTCCCCCAAACGGGTCGGTTAAAATTTAATATTTCATGAATCTATCTAATAAATCAAGTTTGCCAAACTAAGCCGGTCATAACCTGCAATCATTTGGGAAATAACTTGTCACTCGATTCGTCACGTAACTGTCTTATGTTTGAAGATTACGTGGCTTGTTTAACTAAATTTTAGATAACTAATTTTTTTGGCGTAAGGTTAGCATGTGGAGTTGGTCATCTTGAGTGCGATCCTCATAGCAGTAGATACGTTTCTGTTCTTTTTATCTTTTATGATATCATGACGACGTCACCAATGTGATGTCATGGCAGTGACATCACTGCTTTGACCGAATTTGTGTTTGATTTTTTTTGGAGGGAAATGTTTTTGGAGGGAACTTTTGGAGGGAAAATGGGGGTATTTTAATCTTTGTGGTACTTGCTTTCTCTTTATAAATGGGAGAGTTATCAGCACTTGTTTTTTAACAACTCATCACCAAAGAGAGTAGTGAAAAAGAGAATAGAAGGAAGGGAGTCCATTCGACCAAGAAGAGAGAAAAAGAAATACCAGGTAGAGGAAGAGAGTTACGGGAGAGAAGAAGGGGAAGGAAGAAGAATAATTCTTAGGTGTGTTTGGAGCACCAAGCCTGTGAGGCGCTATGAAGTCTTTTGGGCCGTGTTGGCGTAAGCAACAGTCGTGTTTTGTGATCCACGTGTATTCAAGCCACGATAAAGTGAGTAAAAATATTGTATTAATTTACAAAAAAAGTTACATTTCAAGTTTTTGTTATTTATTATTTGTTCAGATATACTAGTATATGTTTTACTTTTTATTAAATGTGGAGCTAAAAACAGAATAGTTTTAGCAAATGAACTATCTAACCTAACTACGAATACACTTTTACCAATATGACTATCTATCTGACTGCTAACAGTGTAGTATTTGGCTAATTTTATGTGATAGCTTAGGCCAGTTTGGCAATGTTTTTTTGAGATAGTTCATTTGCTAAAACCAGTTTGGCAATGTTGAAAAGCTACGGTAAAATATTAATATTATAATATCATGTTCCGTACATCAACTGTAAATCTTAATAAATTGATAAAAATATCAGTTATGTGAAGATGAATGTGGAATTTTTTAAAATTGCAACTTTAAAATATGTTGTAGGAGAATTAATCAAAAACATGTTTTGGAAATGAATCTCCTTGCTCCCTGTGAACTGCTATGAGTCGGAAACATTCATAAATTGGCCCTTAGCTATTGACGTTACGTAGTCCATTACTTAGCTAGTTCAATAACTTGTTAGAATGTAATTATGTGGCTTTCTAACTGACATTGTTCCAAAATGGAATAGAAAACTTTGCACCACATAAAAGCCCAAATAAATAGCAAACTTAAAAAGACCGACAAACATAGGCTTTCATGGTTTGTATTCAGAAACAGAGTTTTCCAGCAACCGAGTAGGGAAGAACTGAAGTGGTGAGGCTTCGGGCATTTGTTCTTCAGATGGACTCTCAATGGAGTGAACACCCAATTTCATGCTTACATTTATTTACCTGTTGTTTTTAGTATTTACTTCTCATGTGTCATGCCTACTTGAAACATATCTTCTTGACGTAGTTAGGGTGGTAGCTCAAGTGGTAGAGCGTTGAAAACCCCTGCGTAAAGTTTCGTGTTCAATAAGAGTAACTGAGTGGTATTTATGTTTACTTTTGGTTCTTAAATTTCAGATGGCTTTGGTGGTACTCGATATTCTTTGGAGTTCGGCCGTGATTTCTATGTATAAGTGTGAAGAATTGATTTGTACACTTATGCATTTTCTTGTAGGTAAATATCTAATTTTCGTTTTCCGTTGCTTGTGTTAGATTGCTACATTTATTATAGTGATAACTTAGGGTTATTGGGCACGAAATGCAAGCTGCGGGACGGTCTTCGGAGAAATTGAAATTGTTAGAGGTTTAGGGTAAAAAATAGTAAACTGAACAGGGGTTTAGATTTATTTGTCCTCAAAATTAAATAGATTGTTAAACGTGTTTTGTTTGTGCTGGTTTAACATTTAATCTTGTTATTTTGAACTCCTGGATTGTGGTGTTTACTTCATTGCTGCAAAGATTTCATTTACTAGCGTTGACCAAAATTATGGCGGTTAATTCGATGTGTGGTGCTACATGTGGTATTGATATTTACTCACCTCCCACTAGATTGATGAATAAGTTAACTGGGTATTATTTGAGCCTAGCGATTTGGTTAGTCAAACAAATCAAGGATTTAATTTGATGAATAAGTTAACTGGGTATTCTTTAGGCCTAGCGATTTGGTTACTCAAACAAATCAAGAATTTAATAATTTTTGCACGGTCTCGTAGTGGATAGTTTACTCTACAAGACCGTGCAAAATTTTCAAATTCTTGTCTTGTTTGACTAACCAAATCGCTAAGTCCAAATAATACCCGATTAACTTATTCACCAATCTAGTGGGACGGAAGGTGTAAGGGCTAAGGCCAACATGCGAGCCAGAACCAAACTTACATAATTTTTTAGGCAAATGTGAACAATAATTATTAACTGAATGTAACAACAAACATTGGTGGAGAAGCTGTGGAGTATATTTATCACTCATTAACTCCTGTCCTAACTATGAGTATGATGAGTTTTCACATGGATTACTATGATTAATTTATTTATGAATAATTTTTTTTTTTTTTCATTTTTTTTGGCAGCTATATGCAGACATTGAATTAAGTATCAGCAAGGGTTTTGACAAAGCCATGCGCCTAGTTGGAACCAAGCTCAAGGATTGCATTTTGGATAGGCGATGACTACAGACTCTTCTAGCGCCAGTGTATGTGGTGCTCTACAAGAGGCAGTGCAGGTGATGGCTCCCGTACCCCTCAAGGTATTTTGTTTATTATTTATCGTCTGGCCACTTCATGCCATGTCATATTTTTGTTAACACTTGCATTCTAAGTCATGTTTTTAGAATTGTCACTCATCTTATCTAAAACTTAAAACGATGTATAACTCATAATTTTCTTTCATTGCAGGGACACACACGAGAGTTGACGATGACTATGATCATACCGATATTGATGCCAATACTGATGATGATGATATTTCTGATGCTAGTGAGGATGATCATTGTTGAAGATTTCATATTTTTGTTTATGTCTTTATAATTTTGTATGATAACACGTGGTTGGTAAAATTAATTTCTCGACACTTTACATGAGTGGTAAGTGCCTTCATTGGTGAACTGATTGAAACTAGTTCCAACTACATATGCCTTCCTCGGTGCTACTTAGGAAACAATCTGTGGGGCCTAAAGTCTTGGGCTACTCACGAGTTAAGAACACTCATCTAAACAATTAGGCTCAGCTTCTCGACTTGTAAATCTTTCTGCTAATGGGCCACTAATGTTTCCCTCCAAGCTAGGCAACTGGACATGATGTGAACGTAGCCCAAGCGAGAAAGCGGCTAACTCTTAAATAATCCTACTCCAGAGTCCTGACTTCGAGCTCCTTAATTCTTAAATAATCCAAATCCTGACTTCAATCTCCCTTCAACTTGCATTAGTAATTGTAAGTTCTTTTATGAGGGGTTTCAGATCACTTGCCAAACATCCTTCGTAAATACGGACTTAAGTATGTTTGGACTATTCCTTTCATTTAATGAAAGAAAGCCCATACGGCCAAAGGCCCAATCTTTTGTCAAGTAGAAGTGAGGCCTTGTTTGGAAATGTGCAAATTAGGCGTCCCTTCAACAAAAGATTGCAATTTGTCAAATTCGCGCGATGATTCGGGAGTGTGTTTAACAGGTTTGCTACCAATTAATGGGAACGAGTTTTTGGGAGCGATGTGCTACCTGGAAGTTTACGGGACTTGGGTCCAATTGAGATAATAAATAAATAAATAAATAAATAAATAAAAATTCCGCGACAATTTATTATTGTTGAAGAAATTATTGAGGTGGCGGGTACCTACGGAAAGTCTGAACTAAAAGTGGGCACCAAATGCAATTTTGCGAGGAAAGAGGATCAATAATAATATCCCATTATTAATGATGTGCTCGCTCGATTATTATTTATTTAGGGCTCCCGAAAGGGAAGAGTCGATCGGATCGAATCGAATCAGAGAAGGATGAGGAAACCGTAGCCTAATCTCTCGCTCTCCGTCAAATGTAGCCGTTCCAATTTCCGAGATTTTTGGGGTCCGTCATCGATCTCTCTATTTCTCTCCCCTTAATCCATCGTAGGCATGGATGTTTGTAAGATTGTGGGGTTCGAAACAAAGAAGCGGCCATTTCTGAGGTACCTTCGACCTCAGATACGCAAACTTCCTTTAGAGGTCGATTTCTCATTCCTTTCTCGGACTAGCCGGATGTCTCAGAAATCTTTGTTAGCAGTCATCAAGGATGGAAGACGGTTGTGCAGTGTGAAGAATCGCCGTAGGTTGAAGAAGGGAAAGAAGGTGTTCATCATCGACTGCAAGGATTACATACATTTTCGTCATTGGCTTGTTAGCGAGTATCCAACTTTGTTTTCTGTTCTTGATGGGGATTATATGATTTGGACCCGTACCTAGAAACTCTGCCAGGAGATGAGTGATCTGATTGCTGCCATTCTCAGAGGATGCTATGCCTTCTTTGTTGACCATTCCTACCTTGGAGAGCTCCAAGACATAGACAATTTCGTTGTTCGTCAGCTCCCTCCCAAAGAAGGGCAAAGTCACAGCGACATTGAGGTGAAGCTTGTTCCTGTTGGCGCGTGCGATGATGGTCCAAGTGAGGAAATACTGCGCACATTCGTAGAGGCTCAAGAGGCAGACTTCAACAACATTTCTCGACTCATCTCGGGATTCAGTACAGAGAAATGGCTGCACACGAGGGGAAGTCTACATCATCTACGTCATGTATCGATGAGTCCTTCCATCACTCTTATCTATGTATATATTTCCGTTCTACTGCTACTCCTCTCAATCCTATTCATATCCCTCAATTTTTTTACAACCCGCAATATTGATCAACTTGTTCATTGATCAAAAGAAATCTACGACTGCTTCTCTATGAGTTTGGATTTATCTTTATGCCTCACTTCCATGTCCCTCAGCTGCAAATGCGAGAAAGGAAAGAATATTAGTCAATGGGAGGTTTCGTTTCAGCCACACAACCACAACTTTTTTGAATTGTTATATATATCCTTGTTTTTTTTCTAGTTTACATTTTTTGTCTAATCCTAGCATGCTACGAATAAGATGGGAATGTATGATTTGCTTCTTTGGTAGAATGCGGAAATAGTATTACAAAGAAGCACCAAATAGCTCATGCTGACTCGGAGCAGCCTCCTCGAAAGTCTAAACTAAAGAGGTCCAAACTAAAGATGTCATGAGGCTACATGTATTTATACTTGAACACTCTAATGAAAGATCTAAATGATCTACAATTTGACAGTGGAGATCGAGAGCATGAAAAGTTCCCACCTACTTACAACTAGATATTTAGAATTAAATAGTGTACGTACTAAGTGGTGGAATTCCAGAAAGTTCCACAAATACTAGTTACAATAGTGGACTACATAATTAATGCAAGCTAAGTAAGTTTCATAAACTATAAAATTGAGTAATAAGGACTCAGCCGATTTTGAGAAGTTACCATAAGAACTAACATAGTGAATGCATAGAGGGGGTGTAAGTGATAACATGCTTGGTTTTCAAAATGGGTGTAAGTGAAGTTTTCCAAACTAGGAGGGGTGTAAGTGAATTTTACCCTACTTATATTTGCCAAAGTTTTACGAAACCGGGTGTGTCGAACAGGCGAGTCACTTATTTGACGTGGCCAATTAGCCAATTGGGGTGTGAACCACCTGTCCTCCTCCAGCCCCTGCAGCCCAATATTGAGTGTCCAAAATTCCATAGATCAAGACATGTGGGCTTTCGTTTAAAGACCTTTAACAGCGTTACCAAGACAATGTTCATCTTCTTTACCATATTTTGTGTTTTTCTGGAACAAGAATAACGAAGATTTGGAAGCGGGCTTGGACCACCAGGCACGCAGTACTCTATGAAACACTTAATGCTCTCATCCTCAACCGTCTTCTCCAACCCTCTCGCAGAATATGATATTCTCATATCTCTCTCTTCCTTCCACACGCGCTCAATTACGAATCCCCGTTCTCTTCTCTGCAGTACACACAAATCGCAAAAATTAAATTCATTGTCAACGATGAACTGACTCAAATATATCATTTTTTAGAAGTGGACCTTCAATTCGTGGTGTCCACTTTCATTGATTCCTTATTTTCATTCTAATCTTTACATAATAGAAGTCAATGTTTTTTAATATGGAATTATAATTTATCAGTAACTTCTGAATTGAGTCACTAAAAACAAGTTCTCGTACAAAATATAAGTGGTTCGAATGTTTGATTCATGGAAGAAGACGATGAAGATACTACCTCCAAACAAAAGGTCTGACTTGATTCTCAAAAAGGAAAAAAGGCCCGACTTTGTTCCTATCTCCTCTCACCATAACGGCAAACGTTAGTCTTCATAGTTAGTGGGAGGAGAGAAACCAACTTCCCACGTGTTTAATCTTAAGCCTTCATCCAACGGTTCACAATTAGCTGGTGGGGCTGCACGAAATTTCGGAACGGTGGGGATCCGCCGAATCCATGTGTAGAGGCCACGTGTGCTGACTAAGACTACTTGTTAGAAAGTTGAGTTTCACACTTTCACCAGAAACTCATAACTTTCATTTTAGACCATAATGTTTTATTAAATTACATCCTTACCACTATCTTCTTTTTCTCTCTAGAGACCACCGATAGTAGGATATGTCACAACTCACAATGCACATGGTGCTATGGACACATTCATACATCAAATCGATGGTTGTCGAAAAATAAAGTCAATATATGAGCACAAGGCAAAAAAGGCTTTCATTTCTAAGTAATTAAAGAAATAAAAACTGAATAGAGTGACGATGATAACTTAGCAAATTCAACTCTACAAGGTCTCAAACTTCAATGGCAATGCAAAATTCATAGCAAAGTCAAACAACAATCTTCTAACGTGGCGGGCCGTCAATACCGCGGCGGGATCAGGTTGTGATACTGTATTGGGCTGAAACAAACCATCGATGAGCTTACATCGGGATCGACAATGAAAGAAATGGTAGGTGAGTAGTAGGGTGAGTGGCAGTGATGACATTATCGTTGTGAAGAGGAACGTGTTAAAAAATAGAGTTAGTTCCCGGTTTCGAATCTGGCTAATTTGATAACTCCGGTCTCCGGTGAGATGTATGGCGACTCCAAAAGCGCAAAACTGTTGTTGGAGTGTTTCAGTATTTGTTGGAGGTTCTTTAGGGACAAAAAGGATGACGGTAAAGAGCAATTTAGTAAAAAAGAGGGCTTAATATAAAAATATCAAATTGTAATGAAACTAACAATCTAATCCATCACGTGTGGCCTTTACACATCGGCCCGTACTCAAAGTCTCAAATGCAGTGCAACATAACTCAGAGTTGATACATAATATCACTCCGTGCCACCAGCTTTGCACTATTGAACTTTTTCACCTGTAATTGGGTCTCTTTGACCCGATAATTTGAATTGCAAAATGATGTAATTTTTCGATAATTCTTTTATACTATTGTAAAATAAGAGTTTTTTTCTACAATACTTCAAAAATTATTTAAAAATTATAAATTTTACTATTCAAATTATCGGATCAAATTGACCCTATAAATAATGATAAAACTGCAATAATGGTGGGACAGAGTAATGCTAGGAAAAAAAAATTCAAATTGTGGGCTGGCCTGGCAGTGCATACCCGTTGGTGGTATCACATGCTCAATGGTGTGTGGTGGTTTTTGATTGGGCAACGTGGCCATGTAGTGGCCAAGGGTTTGTTTGTCTCACATTTATGTGGGTTGTGAGGGCTGGTGTGCAAAGTCAGTGAGAGAAGAAGGAAGGGTAAAAACACAGTGGTTGCTGCTGTGTTGATGAAGGCTACGAACAGCCAACTTCCGGGAGAGATTCAACGGTCAATTCGGCTCAGTTTGAGCTGAAATTTTAGGAGCTTGCTCTTGAGTAGGTAAGTAAAACATCTACCGGTTGGATCTTGATTTAAAACTTCCTAAGTACTTCTTATTGTTTAGCCTATATTTTATTATTTAAATGTATTGTAAGCAAACAATGGATTTTTCATGTTGCTTGGTTGATCCTAGAGATGTATGAGGGTTAATCCCACTATTGGATTGGTTACAGTGGAAGATTTGAGTCGAGAGTGGCTCCGTGATTTTCGGGTTTTCCACGTTAAAATTGGCGTGTTGTCTCACTTTTACGTTATTGTCTTCAATTACATTGCACGGCTCTCTTTTAGTTGCACGTCTTTGGGGGGGGGGGGGGGGGAAGTTTGATTCTTCGATGTATTTGCTTCCGTTGCGACTTGGTGTAAGTTGTGTTTTCGTGCCCGGATTCCCCAACAAGATGTCTCCGGCATATTTGCCGATGTTGTTCAAAATGGGCTAGGAAAGTTTGAACCTCTTTAAACCCGAAATAGATTAGCAAACTAGAAAAATCCACAGCAGAAAGACAATCAATTTCATGCTTAGATTAATTTACTTCTCATGTCTGCTTGAAACATATGTTCTCGAATTGAAACAAATCTTCTCGAACGAGTGATTGAGGGTCATTTATGTTTACTTTTGATTCTAATATTTCAGATGGCTTTGGTGGTTCTCGATATTCTTGCGGCCGTGATTTCTGTGTATAACTGTGTGTACAGCCATGCGTCTTCTTGTAGGTAAATATCTACTTTTTTGTTTAACTTCGCTTATGTTGGATTGCTTCATTTACTACATTTATAACTTAGGAGTGCATTTGGAAAAGTGAATTATTTTGGTTTTTAGATTAAAAACCAAATAAATTGCTGAAAGTATTTTGTTTGTGCATTTATAAAATTGTTCGGAACAGTTAGCTTCAGGAGTGGTTTTGGGTACTTTCCATAACACAGGGTCGTATTCTAGTATTTGCCCCATCTACAAGGGTGGTTTATGTCATTTACCCTAATAAAAATACTGAGCGCGTCAGACATTAAACGCTTTTGTGCGTCGTCTGTGAACCTCAACAAACATCCTGAGGATTTTGTAACTAAGGTTTTCAAATGCCATTCAAGAGTGTCCCAAAAAGTCTATTTCAAGATGGTTCGGTAACTAATGTTTTCAAAATCTAAACCATACTACCTCCTTTCCGCCAAGTTCTTCCTAGTTTGACTTTTGAAGGTCACTTTGACCTAATGATTTGGTTAATAAAACGATGCAAGAATTTGGTAATCTTTTCACGGTGTTATAAAGTAAAGTCTACGCCACATTACCACATAAAAAATACCATACTACTGCATCGGTTTACGAACTAAATCATCGGGTCAAAGTGACCTCGTAAATAGGAAGAACCTGGCAGTACATAAGAGCATGGCATGCATGAATGATTAAAATTGTACAACTGTACAGTGAATGCAAGTATTTATGATTTTCTAGCTTTTAGTAAATTTAATGCTACAACTACCAAAATACTGTTATCTAATATCAATTTTCGACCTAAAATACATGTGAATTTATTTACTTGGAGCCGATGACAAAGCAGCAGATCACGTCTAAGTGGTTCAGTGTTGTCCACGCTCAAATCTCAAAAGAAACTTTGAACGCTATTGTGCTTTGATCTGTGAACTACCAAGATGATGGTGTCCCAAGAGGCTTGGTAACTAAGATTTCGAAAATATAATCCTACACAAGACTGTGCCATGTAGAATCCGAATCATAGAATTGTAAACTTCTACAATTCTTTAGGTATTAACGCCATAACTTTTCAAACATCGTGATTAATTTTCCACTAAAAGAAATATGTGAATTTATTTACTTGGAGTCGACGAGTACAAGTTCGGTGGTTCTCATTTGTTCGGGAAAAACTAAGATACTTCCATTCCAAACAAAAGAAACATATAGATAATGAAACCGGTACAATGGGCTACCGCAATAAACTGGTCCATAAAACAAACCAACTTGAGTTACAGGATAGCTGCAGAGTAGGTAGGTGCTCTTGGTTTCGAGTTGTCCACGTTCTTAGAGAATCCTCTTTGTGCATCCTTTGTTAACTCCTTTCTCAACAGATACCTCAGAGATAAAAACCCGGAGTGATGTTAAAAAATCTGAAAGGCAAAATCAATGATCTAGTGTGACTCTTTTGTGCGCGGCCGTCTGTGAACCTCATTAAACACCTCGGAGACTGAGATTATAGGTTGAAGTATCCCAAAAAGTTTATTCAAGAGCTCTTCGTAATCAAGGTTTCCAAAATCTTGATCCTACTCAAGATTTTGGCATGCCCTGCTCATAGAATCGTATCTTGAATACTAGTAAATTTAACTGAAATATGGCAAGTTAAAGAAAAATGGGAATCCATTTACTTGGAACCTTTAACTTAAGCCTGTCACCGGGCTGGTTCTGGGTAAACCCAAACCGGAATCATGTTAGACCCGGCAACTAATAGACCCAGACTCTTTCCGATCGAAGCAGCGAGATCGAGACAACGAAGTCGCCGGAGACAAGAAAGATGAGATCGGCGGATACGAGGACATGAGTCTCAGGTCTGGTAACAACCCTCGACAAGCCACCCAATTCAGAATTTTCATTCGAGAATGATGGAGAGAAATCAGAAACCGCAACAGCGATCCACAAATCTCAGACCTTCAACGTTTTAAACAACTTGAATCCATCTCACAACCCATGTCACAAATCTTCATATCCAACAGAAGAGACAAGATTTGAGAGATAGAGGAGTTACACAAATTTGATTTGATGCAGAAATCGTTGAGAGAGAATAGATCCAGTAGAGCATATCGGAAAAGAGAGAAGGGTACGACATACCTGCCAAGAGGAGAAATTGGTTTTGTGGTCAGTTTGTTGCTTTACTGGGTCTCAAAACGAACCTTCGGGTTAACGGGTCGGAACCAGTGGTTCCTCGATTTTGCGGTTCCCAAACTAATAGTGTCTGGTACAAAATTCATTCGGGTCGGATATTTGATGGTCGGTTCTGGGTCGTTTTGAGTTTGAACCGACCCATTCACAGGCCTACTTTAACTGAAATATGGCAGTTAAAAGTGTAATCACACAATAGAAAGATATATTGATGAGTTAACTTAATCTCGATAGTGATGGGAAAAAGGTTTCGGATTTTGAGGATGATCTAAATGACGGGGAATAACTGAAGCGACTATGGCTCCTTATCTCCTGTACAAATTGATAATATATTATTTAAACCCTTAGTCTAGGGTACACTGCATTAAATGAGCTCAGGTTGGGTTGATGGCACCTGAAGAAGCAAGAACCTTATAAACTTGGGCCCATTATCCGCTTTGAAAATATGGAAAAGCTCGAGATTCCGCTAGTTGAATCGGGTTGTACTTTGAATCTGTGAATTTGGGAGTTTACATGGGATGAAGATCAGTCATGCCTTGAAGAATCGCAAGATACGGATCGAGATTTGAACAACCATGGTAACTAAACTTATCTCTACCTAACACTAAAACCTAACCTGTCCAAAAAAGCCACCCCCCCCCCCCAAAAAAAAAAAAAAAAATAAATAAAAAATAGAGCAGATGGCCCCTAAAAAACCTAACCTGTCCAAGAAGCATGAAACCAAAAAGCTCAATCCCAACACATTCTGCAACCTTAAGCAAGAAAATGCTCACTTAACTGGAAACCTCGAGACTCGCCAACAGCCACCAAACAGCCTAAATGATGTGATTACAAAGCTGGAACGAACGCCACACCGACGATGGTGGAAGGTCATTACCTTCACAACCCTAGGCTAAGCCCATTTTCATCTCCATTGGTTACCAGCAGTCCACCAAACTCTAACATCACTTCTACCGATGGTGATTACTGCAGGGATTTGTACTATGAAGTTGCTACATCAAATCACATAGCGAATGGTTAGTAGAACAGGTGGGGCGGCAACCGGTGGAAGGCAGCAGAATAGGCTGTTAACCGCAACAGAGGAGGGAAGTAAAGGAGTCATAGGTAGAGGTCACCAGTGGTAGAAAGGACTGCAATTGAGCAAATTGTTAGGGCTTTTGTAATGAAATAAAAGCCCTAGTTTGTTTGATGAGTGGCAATTGTGAGATTTTGTTGATGTTGTGGCTCGACGCTAGGTGAGGGAGAGTAATGGTAGCCTGGTGTTAGAAGGTGGCAACTAAATGTAAATAAGATAGTTATTTTGGGACAGGAGAAGCAAAGATCTTGGGCAAACCTACAAGACCATTTGGGTTCCGTCCTTAATCAAATGAGATTCAACTTTAAGGATAGAAAAAAATCAATAGAGCAAGCTGTCCCTTAACAACTCCCCAAATGGAGATAACAATATTAGAACAGTAGCGTAGTAGTTCCTCGAACCAACATATTCTTCCCCTGCAATGACAGTCAGAGTAATTATAATCATCATTGATTAGATATAATCAACCAACAATCATAGTCATTTACGGTAACACGTCACTGCACCACATTTTAAGTATCCACAAAGGTGGCATCGTAACATCAGTAGGAATGAGTAGATTTCTTATACCCAATGCGTCCTTTCCCTTTTCTATTCGTCCTTTCCCTTCTCTATTCTTGTACGCGGTCGATGTGCTTCCCTACTACAAATTTCACAATGTCGTAGAGATAGACCACAATAGACTATTTCCTTGGAAAACATTCCAATGTCGTGCTGAACATTTGGGAAAAGTCTTTGCAATTTTCCCTGAGCTGAACTATTACACTCGAAAAAAGATTATGATGAACTTGTCCAAGCTGAGAGGCAACTTCTCTTCAACATCTTTTAGTTTTCTCAACTCTTATTATCTAAGACTAATTCCATCCTGACTGTTGAGTTTTGATAAAAAAATCATACCTAACACATGGTTAGTGCTCGGAAAATGTCAAAACAACAACCAAACGTATCATCAGGGGACTGAGAGGAGTCAAACCCTTTACCTCGCTCTTTAACATTTGAGAGTGTTTGGACAACTCGAGGTATTGTCAGGCCACAAGTCTGTTGGTTATGAAAAGAGATCCACCAAAATAGTTAGCAAATAAGCTTTAACACAAACTATTAGATCCACCACAATTTGGATATCTACCATAAGCAACCAAAAATGATGAAAAAAAAGCTACATAAGTAATTTCCACACGAGTAGATAGGAATATTTTAAATTTTAATTCACACACACATAGTGCATGCTTCACCCAGAAACAGAAGAGTTGACATTAGGAAAAACTTCAGATCTAATACCCGACAGTCAGAGTATCTTAGGTTTTATACAATTACGAAATGTTGATATTTCCAAAATAGTTTACCCGTGTTCATTGCCCCCTTGGTGTAGGGGACAAGCTGGATTGTATTAAATGTAACATGAAGTACCAAATAGTGAAGCTCAATCACAACACATGTAAAACATAATAAAACTTCCGAAACATAAAATTGAGAAAGTTGTACATAACTTGAGTGCATGTATGCATACATTTTGCATGCCGAAGCCATGTACATACCAACTTTTGGAATACCAACTAATCAGACACTCGGAATTCCAAAATGGAAGAGTAACTTAATTTGACACGAGGACATGCAAGATTTTAATACAAGAGTAAAATATTGAGATCTCTATAGAAAATTAAAGGGCTCAACTGAAATGCATTACAAATTCAAAAGATCAAAAAAGTGAATATATACTAATATCTTCTGAACTTGTTCCCGTCCTTAGTAGTAATATACATTACAGTTGCCAAAAAATATCGGTAATATTAGTGCAATCCAAGTACTACTGAAAATTTGCTTGTCTAAAATACTAATATTTGCTTGTCTAAAGCTCCATTATTCACTCTGTATAATGTATTCCCCAGTAACAAGTACTACTGAAAATTTGCTTGTCTAAAGGCTCTGTTATTCACTCTGTATAATGTATTCCCCAGTAACATGTACTACATGTAAAATAATTTTCTTAGCACTTACGGCCGCGTTATAATGTATTCCCCAGTAACATGTACTACATGTAAAATAATTTTCTTAGCATTTACGGCCGCGTTTTGGGTAATGCACTTTGCATTAATAATTTTTCTTATTTTTTGGTATTTTCATAATATTTTTTACCATTACATTTTCATTCAGATGACGACAAATGATTTTTAAAACTGCCTTATGTAATTTTTCCAAATATAAAGCACAGTGGTAACCACCCACCTCTATAAGGGCAACTGCAGCATCACAAAAGCTCACCACTGCTGCGGGTAACCGAAACTGTATTGCCATCATCAGCCACTCCTCCCGCCATGTTCCATGGGCTGCCACGACCTCCAACCCAAAGCTTTAGATATTTTAACACAAAAGTTGCGGGTTAGATGATTTGAACATAGACCAAATCTGATTATTTATCTTTTTTATATATTTATTTAATACATGTGCCAATCGCGAATGTTGACCAAAAATATTAGAATATACTATGCCAATTCTCTTGCATTTAAAATAAAAAGAGACTTGCAAAATGTCTTACCCATGTGGCTGTTGTAGTGTATATAGTATAAACTAATATTTTCCCAACAAACTCTGGTCCAATTTTGTCTGTACTAGTGAAAGTCTTGGTTTCATTCCTAAAATGTGCACTTTTTATATTAACTACACAGTAGCATGTTGCTCAAAGTGGCGGCAGTTGTGGGGAGGTGGCAGTGGCGGATTCCGTTCACAGGTGGTGATTTCTGGTTGGTTGGTGTTGGGTTGGAGGGCGACCATCAGTGGTGGCTTTGTGTGGGGGAAATGTCGTGAATTTCAATTTTGCAAGTAAACAAACTCCTGAACGAGAAAAATACTTCACTGCAAAAGTGAAACCAAAATGTCAAATGTAATACCAACAGTTTTCTCTTGGATTGTGGCTACGTAGCCGCACATGTCCACGCATACCTTCTGTAGGTTTTACCTTCATGCGGGTGACACGGTCATTTTTAAATGTCATAAACTCAATTCAATTCCTATCTTATGGACTTATCTACAATGTGTTTTATTTAATAGCTAAATGATTTTTTGTTGCAAAAAAGGCTTTTAAACAACATGACGTTGGCGACAAATAAAACAATGATTTGATTCTCCTTTGTTTTTAACTAAGTCATATGCGCTTGTCAACATTGCAGGTGGTGCTCGAGTTGAATGGGAAGAAGCTTAACGGTTCTGCTATCAGACTCGACTTGACCACAAAAGGGGGCAAGAGCGATGGCTTCACTCGATACATGTACTACACTTTCTTTCACTCATATTAATGCACGCCTTTTTAGATTTGTGCTAATGTTTAATGATCCTACTAACAGAAAGAAGCAAAAAAGGTTGTCATATCCGGAGAGAAACCCACATCCACATGGACCACAGACAATGCGTGTTAGTGGCTTTGATGCAAGCTTGGGAACGGCAATGCAAATCAAAGACTTGCTTACACAACATTTTGCTTCTTCTGAAGAGATGGGTGAATTGTCTGTACCAACAAACAAAAGTGGAGTACCTTTGGGGTATATTTATTATTCGTTAACTCCGGTCCTAATTATGAATAGGATGGGTTTTCACATGGATTACTATGACTTGATTATTTATGACTGGTTTCTTTCATCTTTTGGTGGCAGCTATGTAGACATTAAATTCACAACCTGTAGAAGATTTGACAAAGCAATGCGCCTAGCTGGAACCAAGCTTGAGCATTGCATTTTGGATGTTAATCAGGCGATGCCTACAGACTCTTCTAGCGCCGGTGCAGGTGGTGGTGGCTCTGCTGGAGGCAGTGCTGGCGGCGGCGACGGCGGTAGTGCTGGAGGCAGTGGCTCTAAATATACCCCCCGAGGTATTTGGTTTATTACTATTCATATCAGGCCATGGCATATATATATATATATATATATATATATATATATATATATATATTTACTTTTATTTTAGGTCGAAGTTCTTAGAATTGGCACACCCATATTACCTAAAAAGACGTATAACACATTATTTTCTTCATTACAGGGATACACAAGAGATTAGATACTGATTGATACTGATATTGATACGGATGATGATGATATTGAGGAGGAGGATGCTAATACTTATGATTGCTGATGATGATGATGATCAATGTTGAGAACTTCATATTTTTTGTGAGGACTCCATATTTTTGTATGATAACATTGGTAACATTTGTTTCTCTAACACTTTACATAAGTGCTATGTGGGTTTATTGGTGGACTGATTGAAACAAGTTAGTCCCAATTACAAACGGCTTCCTTGGTGCTGCTTGGGGCCTAAAGCATTGGGCTATTGGAACACTCTTCTAAACAAGGCCAAACAATTAGGCTTAGCTTCTCGACTTGTCCTTTAGAAAATCTTTCTGCTAATGGACTAATCCAGATCATATTTTTTCCAAGCCGCCATTACAGCCAACTGACATCTTAAATTCTTAATATTGTGGACTTGGTGTCTTGGATTGGTTCAAAAAAAAAAAAAAAAGGCTTGTCAAAAAAGACTTGAGCATGTTTGGACTATTATTTTCATTTAATGAAAGAAAGCCCAGATGGCTAAGGCCCAATCTTTAGTCAAATAGAAGTTATGCTTTGTTTGGCCGATTGCAATTCACCACCTGTGCTTCTAATTCGTGCTACGATGATTTGGGCGTGTGTTTACCATTCTGATTCTTCTCTTTCCCATTATTTGACTTTTTTGACTCGTATCTGAGTCACTTTGACCGGATAATTTGGATCGCAAGGCGAAACGATATTTTAATATTTTTTCACAATGTTAAGAATAACTTTTACTTAAACAACACCATAAAAAAATTATCAAAAAGTTACAGCATTTAGCCATCCAAATCATCGGATCAAGGTGACCCAATGAATAATGTTAAAAGTCAGAATAATGAGGAAGAGAAGAATCATAGGGGTAATAGGTTTGCTCCTCCCAATTCATAGGAATGCGTTTTTGGGAGTCTACCTAGACGTTTTACGTGACTTGGGTCCAATTGAGATAAGTAACCCCTGAACTTGTTCTTATACTAATTGGCCCGATCTAGTGATATCATTAGAATTGGTTGATCAAAAATGTTACAAAATAGAACAATTGACATTTAACTATCTTGTGGTTTGACAATACTGACATTTTGATGCACACAGTTTCAAAATTGACACTTAACTATCATGTAGTTTACATTACTAACATTTTGGTACAAGTAGTTTCAAAGTTCACACTTAAGTGCATGCAGTATGCAAATTACTGACATCCAGCTCCAACTTCGATGACGACTGTCACTTTGAAAATCAAATGACATAATGAAGCTGTAGTCGAAATTGGAGCGGGTTGTCGGTAATTTGCACCATGCGTGCACTTAAGTGTCAATTTTAAAACTGGGTGCACAAAAGTGTCAGTAATGTCTAACTGCATGATAGTTAAGTATCAATTTTAAATCCGCGTGCACCAAAATGTCAGTAATGTCCAACGTAGTTAAGTGTCAATTGTTCTACAAAATATTTGGAATCCCCCCACTTTTTAGTTTTTTCCTTTTTAGTTAAGGGTAAAAGACACTTTCACCCTCTTTAATTTCATTGAAGGACACTTCCACTCCTTCCAGCTTGAGAAATGACACTTTCACCCCTTTAGTGTGGAGAACTTAAAAAAACTCACCCTCATATTATTACACGGCTCGTCTGGAGTTGGGAATTGTCGGAAAAAAAAAATTTTTGGGACACATTTTCCCTTATGTTATGAAAATTGTAAGGGCTAATCAATGTATATTAGACTTTTCGCATGATATATGGTCAAATTTGTTTCTGAAACTATTTTTAGTGTCGGACTCCACTCCCAGGCTAAGGGTTGAGTGTAAATTACTTACGTTCGGCTCATTGAAGGGGTGAAAGTGTCCTCCAACGAAACTAGAGGGGGTGAATTTCTTTTATGTCCTCTTTATCTATGATCAAATCATCTGTGAGAACCCGAACTTATAAAACGACTAGGGGATTGCCCGTGCCCGAGGGCACTATCCCAAACAATAAAAACAAAAAAAAGAAAGAAAATAAGAACTTCATCTAAGAACACGGCAAAATACGAAGAAAATATAAATAATTAGGAACAATTAAAGGATAACAATAGTATAAAAATCATATGTTTATACTTTGATGTTTATATTAAAAAATTACAAACATCATGCATAGTGAAGTTTATTTTCAGAAACTCCAAAATTACTGAAGTGGATTCCATCAAAATCACTAATAAGTACTTAACA
Source organism: Linanthus parryae (assembly GCA_023055425.1). Lineage (NCBI taxonomy): Eukaryota > Viridiplantae > Streptophyta > Magnoliopsida > Ericales > Polemoniaceae > Linanthus > Linanthus parryae. Next base: position 2,331,581 of record JALGPY010000008.1, on the reverse strand, counting down.
GGCATTTTGTTCTTCACTTGATGGCATCCCTTCTTTAGTCTTCTCTTTTTTCTTAATCAGCTCCATCAACTATAGGAAATGACCACGTCCATAATGGATGTAAGAATCCATCAGCCATTAAAGAATTTGAACCTGAAAGTGTTCAAGAACATCGTTACCATAACAGAGCCAATAATCTACCTATTGAAAGTCACACATACAGGAGCAAACATTGAATTCATGACTTGCCAATTCAATCGGAGTAAGCATCACTATTTTCTGATTCTATACAACAATTCATCACCACACTGCCTTAGAAATCAACGAATGCAATTAAGGCATTCGTCTGCAATTTCAGGCCACTTTGCTCCTTTTACTCATCGTAAAAATTTGAACTAAACTGAACTTTACCATACACATGATGCTATGAGCTATTAAAAGAATACACATGAACAAAGGAATGCAGTGAAGTCAATCCAATTATGCATTCAGCTTCCATCACGTTACACTTCAATCATCACCATCACTGTCACCATGACTGCACAAATGCGTCCAAAAATCCTGCAATACAATTCTGCGTACATCTTCTATTTTGGATGTGATTTGCAATTGAGTAAATCACCAAAAAAAACCTACCCTTCATAACAATGCAAGTGTTCTCACTGAAATTTGGGGCTACTAAAGGGTTGATTACCATTTAGAGACATCTGCAGAGTACCATTAAGAGACATCTTACAGAGCACTCTAAGATATGCAGAGACGACAAAGAAGCAGCCTTTGGTTGTCATAGAACGTTACTGTCAGAGACCTGAATTCACAAAGCAACATCACCTAACAAACAACTGTAGTAAAAATCTAAAATGCACCATCAAGACTACATATACCTGAGTCTCCACCATTCATGTTCTCTATTCTTGAAGGAAACTGTAACCACTTGAGAGAAGCTCGTGGAGAAGCTCATGAGGAAGATGGGGAATCCAAAGCCGATCATCCAAAGGGCGTGATCTTGGTGAAGGCAAGAACGACTGTGACTGCGGTTGGAAGATAAAATCGTGTCCAATTCCATGCGAGAATATACCCTGCAACTACTTAACCATTCACGATGAAGCGAGGACAAAACCAGACCCTGCAACAACTTAACCATTCACGTTGAAATTAAACAAAAGCATTGCCACTTTAGCCTCAAGATCACCAAAATGAGGCGAACACAAAACATATTTTTCCTAAAATTGTTTACCTCTGATGAATTAACTGAAACCATACAAACCCAGTTGAGAACTATCTTGAGAAGCTATAAATAACAGTTCAACATTGAATGAAACAGCTGAGAATTCTAAAACAAACATAGAACAATTGATAGATCCCTACTTAAATGCTATATATGTCCTTTAACTGATATCCACAACACAATAAATATTTAAGAAGAATGATGGTAAACATAGCAGTACGAAATTGATGCTCGAAAAACACGATTTTGGCTAACTTACCCTAACTGAGGACCGCTCATGTAACCCAGTAACTTCAGTTCTTTTACACTGAAAAAATAGAGGATACAACAACAACCGAAATACACAGACGTCTCTACCAAACTTGCAGAATAGATGAAACTTTAGAGAAAAAGATGAAATAGAGAGCGAGAGCGAGAGCAAGATCGAGATTACCTTTCGACCGGTCCTGGGGTTGCCGGTCCTGAAGTGTTCTGTGGTTGGTGGTCTTGATTCGCCGCTAGGAGAGGGAGGGGCGGCAAGATAGAGAGAGCACGCAGAGACCGAGGATTTTGAATTTTGGATTTCAGTTGTCAAAAGTAGAAAGCAAATCAGTAACTCTACTCCATCTGACTCCTAGTCTGACCGTTGAAAATGGTTGCATCGTGCGGCCTAAAAGACATTTCACAACCTTGAAAATCACACCATGCTCTTTTATAATATAGAAGACACAACATTATTAAAAGAAAGAAGTTTAAACCTCACCAGCTCTTGAAGTCATTTCAAAACAACGGGTGGCGAGAAAGTACTACCAACCAACATCTCATGAGGCCAAGCAAACCCTTCCAACAGATCCCTAACTTTAGTGTCCTACTAAGAAATCCTTGACAGATATGAGGACCGATGCAGAAGAAGATGTTGCAATACCAACATCGCAAAGGTGTAGCATTAACCAGTTCAACGTAATAGAGAGATAGGAGCTTGCCATGATCTGTTAGCAAATTCATAAATAACTACTGTTAACCCCAAAGCTCAAATAATCGTGGACCACAATAAACATCAACACTGTGGAGATAATTTCGTCGACAAATGAAGGATGTTTGAAGAGAAAAAACCTAACCCAGTCATCAGAATCAACTCATGTGCCAAATTTTAAAAATTGGAAAACTCTAATCGTGCCGAATCTCTTTGCACATTGCTAGTCATAGTGATCCTGCACCTATATGCCAATCAACATGAGTTCATCAAACCTCTGTCGTGTTGGAAGTAGGGACCTCCCTCATTAAGTCCATAGTCGGTTACATATACGAATAAATAATGTTACACAGTTGTTTACCAAAAAAAAAAAATGTTACACAGTCTAGTCACCGACTGCGAAACTGAACTGATATGAAGTCAGGAAAAACAGCCTGCACCAATTCAGGTCTGACGGAATACGTACCTCATACACTCCCAAACAGATATAACTGGACATAGGAGAAGAGCATAGTTATAAGCAGTAGCAACGCCATTCCTTGGTTCTGTTCTTCCAGCTTCCCAGAACCCTTTCTGATGTCCATATTAAGCATTCGAGTTCAATGATTAAGCTCACCGTATATGGACAGCTGACAGTTCAAACCACTTTATAAACTCACACTGCCTTTACCCTGCAGAGAGAACAGAACGAACATATTTAAGAAACTTGAATATCCTAGGATTTTTACATATAAATTAACTCAGCCATAATAACTTGTCTCTATAATCTTCTCAATGCCCACAGATTAAATTGATCTTTAAGAGACGTTCGTGGGCCTATAGCAACTTAAAGAGGTTGATTCCCACTCCATGTTCAATTCGAGCAATTTATAGGTTTTCCAATACACTAATTCCCTTAAAAGTTTCTCACTTTACAGCAATCCAATTTACACATGCTCTGGAGTTGGGACAACAACCCTGATGCACTCTTCAGAATCATTTAACACATTAAACCAAGAGACAGATCTGATTAACTCAAGTAATTGAAAGAAATCACTTCTATAGACCTCCGACTTCAAAGAAGAATCCGGAGGTGGTAGACAAACCTAAGCAGTTGTCAAAATTCAGCAATACCCAAGTTTACCTAGAAGAGAAAGAAAAACCCTTAAATTAACATTAGCCCTAACCTATGTAAACCGAGGGTGTAATGGGGAAATTGAACCGGCGAACCTGATAAGCTGCAGAGGTGTCGATGAAGAATCCGGCGAAGAGGTGTCAGGCAGATGGAAGAAGAACAAAATAGACCCGATCAATAGATCGAAATAGGAATAAAGTTAAGAAGAACGAAATCAAAAAAGAAGCAGACCTGAGCCGATTTGTTGATGGAGTAATCCTTCGGTGATGGGCGACAGCGAGGTGGAGCGAGGGGGCGGCAGCGTCGGAGAGGAAAGCGAGAGGTGGAGAATTCTCGTCTGTTGTTTCCTCCGAACTGAGAGACACGAAGTGTGAGAGGGAAGAAGGTGGACGGACTCACGGACAGTTTAGTGGAGTTCGTGGGTTCGCTGATGAGGTCGTGGGTTTTTTTTTTTTTTTTTTTTTTTTTTTTTTTTTTTTTTTAATTCAGTTTTTAAAGTAGGTGAGATCTAAGGGTTGGGGTAAATTTCATCAAACGGCTGTAAAGACATTTTAAAGTCAACCATGCTGTTTTATAGAATAGATAAACAAAGAACTTGTGTCGCTGCTATCTATTAATACCTCTGTTTTTTCTCTTTCCCATGCCGTTGACTTTTTTACCCGTATTTGGGTTACTTTGACTTGGTGATTTGAATAGCAAAACGATGTAATTTTTTGACAATTTTTTCATAATATTGTAGAGTAAAGTTTATTCTACAAGATCATGCAAAAATTACCAAATTCGTGTATCGTTTTGCTAACCAAATCACCGGGTCAAAGTGACCCAGTGAATAATGTCAAAAAGTGAAGTAAGGTGAAAGTGAATAAACAGAGGTAGTACCATGTAAAATTTTGGTCTTAACTTGTTTTGTAGTAATCCAAAATGGTGAACGAGTCAACAAATGGGTTTCCCTTTTGTATTGAAATTAAGCCATGTGTCTGATTGTAGGTATAATTCCCATGGTTAGTCATCTTTTCTTCATAGCCTATGCCCTATGCCTTATCATTTCTTGAAGGTGAAGTAAAGAAACAAAATAAACCTAAGGTTAAATAAACTGGTTTGGTTCATTTTGTCAATCCTTATTTTTCTTGCTGGAAGTTTAGATGTTTGGGAAATGGTGATTAGAGTGACACTTCTAAAGAGTGATCGGGTGACGACCTTTGTGTGAGCAGAATGTTCTGCCAATGATAAGTTACATGACTTTGTTTGGTTAGACTTGTATTTTATGTAGGGGAACTCGAATCTCTAAGTTTTCTGCAGTTACAGTCTATTTCTGTATATATTCCTTGTGTGATTTTACAGCTTTATACCTATCTGATTATCTTCTGGTGATTGATAAATCACGTTATGTATTTGGTGCCGTATGCTAAGTGTAATAATTAGCTGTTGTGTTAAGTATATTTTAGATTCTTACGTCAGTGATTAGGCGGCACCTGCTGGGCTGTTTGGCTCACACTGCTGTTTTACAGATTGAGCTGTGGCGCGACTGGATCGCGGAGTAGTTGCTAAAAGTGGATTTTTAGTTAAAACAACACATTTTTAGCTACTTTTGTGAATTGTTGTAATATACTGTTTTGATCAGTTATTTACATAAAATGTCATTTATGACGAGCTGATATCACTTTTGAGTAATTTCAGTCACGTACCAGTTTTTCAGAAAATTGATTGAAAATGTCGTTTCAGAGGACCGTGTGTCCTGCTGGTTGAGTTTTGGACGTCTGAAAGTGTCAGACGGGATAGTAAATTGTGATTTTATCGAATAATCGATATTTTTATTATTAAATGTGTGACGGTTCGTCACATCATCATTCAATTTGACCTTTCCAATGTGAGAAACAGCAATTCTTTCACCATTTGGTAAATGCACAAATGTGTTACTCACAGGCACACAAGAAACAAAATAAAACATATCACAACACATGTGATATGTAGCTCCACTGTCAATAATCCAAGACTTATAAACTGATATTTGTAGCAACACTTGACAGAAGAGAGTAGGAATTAATTACTCCAGCCATAAAAGAATGAGAATGTACAAACCTATCTCTAGAATACTGTTGCAAAGGACTGTCCAAGAGAGTCATATTGGCTGTATGACTGACATATTTAGATGCAGAGTCCATAGAGAGTGTGAATCTGAAGAGGAACTAGTACAGCATTGTCTTTGTTGTTGATGGATATATTGCATCACTTGCTCACATAGAGAATGAGACAACTGAGAAGAATTCCCTCCATCAACAAAGACATTGTGTGCTTGTGAAGACATTGTAGGCCTAATCCGTGATCCTTTTCCCGTAAAACCTGGAGGATACCCAACAAGCTTCCAACATTTTTCTTTGATATGTCCTGTGCCTCCACAGTGATAACATACAAGTTTAGGTCTGCTTCCATATCTCTGTTGACCATGAACATAGTTAGATGCATGATTCAAATGTTCATCTAACTGAGAATACATAGCCATTTGAGGAGCATAGATTGTAGTACTGATCTCTCTTTGTTTCTCTTGTTGTAACACTTGTGCAAAACATTTATTCATAGAAGGTAATGGCTTTGTCAAGAGAAGTTGTTCTCGTATTGCAGTGTAACAATCATTCAGGCCCATAAAAAACTGCATGATAATCTCTTCCTGTTGTTCCAATAGAATATGTGACAAAACTTGACGAGTACAACTTGGACAACCTCCACAATAACACATAGCCATTGACTTGTGATGACCAAGTGGATCCCATAATGAACGAATTTTGGTAAAATAAGTCGTAACAGACATAACATCTTGCTTCAAAACTGAAATAGCCTTACGCATCTGGTAAATTATGGGTCTATTTTTCTGAGAAAAGCGTTCAGTTAGGTTTTTGTTATTTATTATTTGTTCAGACATACCACTCCGTTCCCTTTCTTTCTCCCTTTGGAGAAATCTCGGGAATTAAGGAGGAGGGCCAAATTAAGTGTAGAAACATGATTTACCCCTTAGTGGGGTTGGAGACATAACCAAAAATCAACCATCAACTCATGAATAATAATGAAGTGTGGGGTATTTTTTGAGGGCATTTTTAATTTTTTGCAATCTAAATTTGCCAAATAGTGAAAGGGGGAGAAAGAAAAAGAACATACAAAAATAGAAATGGAGAGAAAGAAAGGGAACAAAGTGATATGTCTTACCCTATGTTTTACTTTTTAATACATGTGAAAGATAAAAAGAATAATCATTTTAGCAAATGAACTATCTAACCTACTATGAATACACTTTTTACCAATTTTACTATCAGACTACTAAAAGTTAATTGGCTAATTTTATGTGATAGCTCTTAGGCCAGTTTGGCAATGTTATGGATAAAATCATTACGCGAGAATCACCGTTGAAAAATTACTATGAATTTTAGATAAAATGTTAAAGCTACGGTAAAATATTGATATTGTAATATAATGTTCGGTAAATTAGATGTAAACCTTAGTAAATTGATAAAAATATCAGTTATCTGAAGATGAATATTTAATTTTTTAAAATTGTAACGTTAAAATATGCTGTAGAAGAATTAATCGAAGACATATTTTTGAAATAAATCTCCTTCTTACTCCTTGAAAATTGCTATGAGTTGGAAACATTCATAGACTGGCCCTTAGCTACTGACGGTACGGGTATTCTATTACCTAGCTAATTCAATAATTTGTGTTTAGAATGTAATTATATGGCTTTTAAACTGACATTGGTTCAAAATGGGTTAGAAAACTTTGGACCACATAAAAGCCCAATTAAATAGCAAACTTAAAAAGCCCGACAAATAGTTTTGAGGCTTTTGTGAAAAGCGGCTTCGAGCATTTGTTCTTGAGGTGGACTCTCTATGGTGTGAACACTCACTTTCATGCTTACATTTATTTACTTCATATGCCTACTTGAAACATATCTTCTTGACGTAACAACAAATCTTCCCGAAACAGTAATTGAGGGGCATTTATGTTTACTTTTGATTCTTAAATTTCAGATGGCTTTGATGGTTCTTGATATTCATTGAATTTCGGCCGTGATTTTTATGTATAAATGTGAAGGATTGATTTGTACACTTATGCATCTTCTTGTAGGTAGATATCTAATTAATTGTTTTAATTCGCTTGTGTTAGATTGCTACATTGATAACTTAAGGGTATTGAGCACAAAATGCAAACTAGGGGTGTACATGTTTATGTTTGGATGGTTTAGTCGGGAAAAAGAACCCGATCCAGTGATCACTAGGTTAGAAAAAATGTAAGTCAAAACCAACCCGCCTACTTGACGAATCATCCCAAACCAACAATCTAGATGGGTTCGATTTGGGTGGGTTAGCCGGTTTGCCTTTATTCTAAACAGAATATCATTGTCAGTTTCACAACTCTTAAATATTGGTGCATAAAGAAACAACAAGACTTATAATACGATATATCATTTAAAATATTGAAACTTAGAATGCATAAAGAAAATTAATTAAAGTAGTTAATCAATATTGTGTTGAAACAGAAAAGATCATAGAATTTTGCTGATGGTGAATCCATTATATACAGTGAAGCCACAATTAGAAAGGGAAAATGAAAAAAATAATTTATTTGAGTATAACAAATTATTGTTTCAAACACATTTTATGGCTCCCCAATTAATCAACTCAACTCAATGATGATAAACATGTTTGATTTCTGCTTTTACAATGGGAAGAGATAGTTTTTGCTTCTCCTGCATCGATGATGGACTGTATATGATATGCTTCATAAGCTTGTTTTTTGTAACTCATCCTTCTACTTATTCCATTTAGGAATTTGATTAAAGAAAGTATTATTAATTGACTTTTCCTAAATTTTTTTGTTTTAACATTTAGGAAAGTCACAATGGTTGAAAAATTAGATTCATATATGATTCTTTCCCTTGCACAACACCTTGATCCAGAGTCTGTTCGGTCTTTACGCTTGGTTCAAAGAAGTTTTGAACATGCCACTCCAAGAAAGGACAACATTCTTGATCGCGTGCACCCTCCGATCGTTCTTAGGGATTGTCAATGTTGCAGAAATTATTATTTATCACAATGTATTCTACAAATACAAAGCACCAGACTATGATGCTAACACTCGAGCAGGGAGGTATATTCTACAGTTTAGTCGGCGACATATATGTCTCGTGGATTAGTTAACTAGCTTTACTGAAAGGATTTCTGTTATTGATGAAACTTTCGGAAGATTGGATGGCTTGGATACTTTGAGGGTTGCAGAGAGCTTTACTTATACGGTGCCAGCTCCGTTGTCTCGTGAAGGTTTTGACGACCGGGCTGCCGTTCCATTTCACAATCCCAAATAAGAATATATAGTAGTAACACATATCTACTCGACAAATAAGGCAGTGAAACCTTTACATGCCATTGTATCATCACCGCAACTACTTATCTTTCAGACACATACTAACCCTCTTGCCTTTCTTTCCATGAATAGATGGTGTGCAATTGATGCGGTGCCCTATCCTTGTTTATATATGTTGTTAAGTCTAAACTAAAGATGTCATGAGTCCCCATGTATCTATACGTGAGTCCTTTAATGAAAGATCTAAATGATCTACGATCGAACCGTGGAGATAGAGAGCATGAAAGGTTCCCACCTCCTTACAAGTAGATATTTATAATTGAAAATTTTACATACAAGTTAAGTGGTGGAATTCCAGAAAGTTCTACAAATAATGACTACAAAATTGGGCTACATAACGGGCTAAGTAAGCGCATGAACTATAAAATTGGGAAATAAGGACTCAGCTGATAAAATTGGGAAATAAGGCCTTAGACATTGCACCATTCTCGAGTCCACTGCTGAGGTCGATGGACCTCTCAAAGTTGGCAGTTGCAGTTGCGAGGATTTGTGTGGGCATTATGTTTGGGATCAATATGAAGTTAGTCGATGAATCATTAATTAGGTGGTTGAGGTCTGTGTGAAGGCCGAGTTGTTAATGATGATGGATCTTGGTTGGATCTACCCGTGTGCAGAGCTTCATCATGTGAGGGATGAGAAATTTGATGTTTTTCATTGTGTCGTTGGAGGCACCAGATGTCCTCTTGCAGGTGATTTTAGTTGCTTTGTACAGTCAAGTTTTGAATTTGATAGTCACCGGCTCTGTGGTAAGCTCCTTCATCATCAAAGCGAGCATGATGCTCTTCATTTCTCATGCTTGCAGATTTTGTACTCAGCGAAGTATAATCACTAGGTCTCCGAGGTATGTTATAGGGGTGTCAGTTGTTGGCGCTAATCATCTCATGGTTGTGCAGCAGAGTTTTGGATTGCGACTCACAATAATTGCCATGCCTGGCCTCAGTGGCGGAGCCAGGATTTGACCGAAGGGGGGGGGGGTTGCACAATTAGGCTAATAGCAGAGCTAATATTTGTACTTTCATTTGAAAATAAATCCAATTAAATATCAAAATTGACTTTGAAAACTTTCTGGCTCAGTTGGTAAAACACTTACCTATAGACTTCGGCCGCAAGGGTTCAAATCGCCCTAGGGATGTTCTGTTTTCCAAGTTTTTTAATTTTTGTGGAAAAAAAATTAAAAGCACGCACAAAGAGAGTCAAACCTCCGTCAATTTAGTTTTAAAGCGAGAATTTTACCAACTGCGCTAGACACGTTTTTTAGTTAAAGGGGGGGGGGGGAACTTTAATATTTGTATAGAGTATGGGTTAAATTTTCTTTAAAAATTAAGGATTCTCTAGTGTTTTCCGGAAATTTTTTTTTGGGGGGGGGGGGGGGGGGGGCACGTGCCCCCCATGCCCCTACATGGCTCCGCCCCTAACTGGCCTCCTTGTCACCGTCGTCATGTGGCACGGGAGGTTCCCGTAACGCGCGCAACAAGACTATGTCTTTCTAGAGTCACCAAATGTCCTCTAGCGCACGGGAGCTTTGGATTGTGACTCACAATAACACATCTTATGTTTGAAGTTTACTTGATTTGTTTAAAAATTTAGTGCTAAACCTAAATGGTTTATCGCTAAAATTGTTAGTTTATATACTATAACTTAAAAGAAATTAAAGGCGGACTGGTTTATCCCTCCTCCTTACTCCGATCTGTCAGAAGAAAACTTGATATGCTCTCCTGCTCCTTCTCCTCTCCTCTCTTTCTCCTCATTTCTCTATCTCTCCCTCATGCGGCTGGGTCAGGTGAAGAACATGACAGAAGATAATGGGGGATGCTTGTCACTAGGGCTAGAAATTTGGGCTGTTTGACTTTGTTAGAGATCTACTAATCCGTATTGAGCCTAATACTTGGGTTAGTTTACTAATCTTATTTAACTAGGCTCAATTAAGGTGAGGTAGTGTCTTTTTAATTAGGGGTAAAATGATATTTCATATGTATAAAGTTACCATTATAGGAAAGTTTGAAGAAATATATGGGACGTCCAAAAAAGAAAAAACTGAAGAAGCGGGTTGGACGGAGAGAGTATTTTTTAGTATTATTGTTAAACAAGTGCGAGAACTGCACCGTTAGACATTTTTAAAAAAGAAAAAATAGTGTTTCTAAACAAACTTGTTTAAAAGACATGGATCCCAAACATGCAGTATGTCGTCGTAGTAGTGTATCACACTGTTTTTTCTCTTTCACCAATTTTATTTTTTTTCACTATTTACCAGATCACTTTGATCCGGTAATTTGAATAGCAAGATGATGCAATTATTTTTTTTTCATGGTGTTGTACGATAAAAATTGCTTTATAAAAAATCAAAAAAAAAAAAAAAATCAAAAAATAACGTCATTTTGTGATATAAATTATCCGGTCAAAGTGACAGAATAAGAGTAAGAAAAAATTCAAATGGGTGAAAGAAAAGAAGGAGAGTGGTACTTAATTTTTCACTAATTGGTTGGTGGAATCAGTTAATGAGAGGATGCGGTTAGTTCTCTCTACAGCCAATTATTTTTACTAAAACCTTTCCCCGAATGCTTCTCTATTTTATAACTAGAGTACTGCCCGTGCTCGAGGGCACTATCCTTAAATTGGATAATTTTTTAATTTAGAGGTATTTAAAAATAATAATTTTAGAGGTGTTATCTAAAAAAATTATTTACAATGTGGTGAAATAAAAAAAAAAGAATAACTTCTAAGTATGGGATGAGTATTAGTTAGGGATTTCAAAGGAATGTGGGTAGTTAAGGATGTCCAAGGAGAGTGGGTAGTTATAGATGTAATAAGTATGTGAGATTCAATGGTGGGGATGGGGTTGATTTAATTTAACGGTTGAAAAATCATAAGTTAGTTAAACCATGCTATTTTATAATATACTAGGGGATTGCCCGTGCCCGAGGGCACTACCCCCAAACAAACAGTAAGAACGTCGTTTACCTGTATGCTCATGAAACAAATAAGAAGTCATCGTAGAAGTCATACAATGAAGTTTAATATCAAGCTTTCCCATAAACCTTTGCAGCATATACGGGCTGTAAAAGCTATTTCTATGTGAAATATGTAAATTTACATCAGATAATTTACAACAATCGTAAACTTACAAATCGACCTTGAAATTTTACACCTCGAGAATTAATGAAACAACGATCCATCATAAGTGAGTTTTAATTCCTTTCATGTAGATACCAAACCTGCTATAGCTCCAAATGGTAAGGGACCATCTTGTAATAAAAACCAAACTGATGATCAAAATCAAGTTTAGTAAACCGATTGGAGACTGAAAATAAAATGATGATCAACCCAGCCTCCTTGCATAATTAAACACGAAATTAGAGTCGGCCTGTTACAGAATTAAACACCAAATTAGAAAGAGGATTATAATAAGAGACAACAAATATGCCTTAATGCCTAATTTGTCAGTGTCTGGTCCATCTCAAAGAGAAAATGACCGAAAAATAATCAGCCATGTAGGTTTACGGGCTATCTCGGACAAAAAAACCAATAACAAATTTTATCGTTAAAGAAAGTAAGCAATACATACACAGACGAAATACGAAATAAGAGTGTGGACCTCACCCGGGTTGTTTCGAGTGGCGGGTAATATACACCTTTAGTAAAACTAAATTTCACTATTTTACACACAAACATGTCAAAATTACTTTGGTGGTCATGGTTAGTTTCTCACTACTGAATCAGGCTTGAAAGTTATCTCTTTGATGTGTGTGTGTGTGATCAGTTATCTCTTTATGAAGTTCTTTATATGAAATTCAAAAACACATGAAAATTGAATAATTAATTATGGTCGAACATAATTTAGAAGTGAAAAAATCAACACACGAACATGAAAATGTACAAAGTGACCTTCGACTGTAGCAGTGACCATTTTCCTCACATCGTTCTGCTGCAATCGTTCTTTTTGCCAACATAACATTTCTTAAAACACATTAAGATGTGAGTTCTACAGTGTCTTTTACTTTTTACTCCGCTCCAGTTGTTTTGCACCTTTTAGGCATTTTAATGAATTTTCCAAGTACATATGCATAAGAACAAATCAAACGATGCATTTTCAACCGAACTACGATGTAGGCAGATCAAAATCTGAAACTCAAACAGCAACTACCTACACTGGAAATTAGTTCCAAATGTATTTGCTTATACTCATTTCAGAAATGTAGAGAAAGTGATGGTTTTTAATCCGTTTTCTCCAATTTCTTCAAATTGCATTAAATCATGAGGTTTTCATGTTTTCTCTCTCGATCTAAAAATGATGCGACTGGGTTGGATTTTTAAACCAGAAATTTTTATATCAGGGGCCTCGAGCACGTTCCTTCAATTATAAGCATAATTAGAGTGCCATACCTCATTGAACTACTAAAACCATTCAAAACAATGATCATCCGCATCAAAATTTCATGGCCACATAAGTCTTTCATAAAAATAGTCAGGGCAACAAAATCTATATAGGCTCCAAACTCTTAGTCGAAAAGATCATTCACCCCAGAATGTTAAAGCATCTGGAACTTAAATGGAGCTTAAAATGATTCCAAGTTATTAAATGTGACGTACTGATCGCAAATTTCAAGTTTAGAACACATTAACTTGGCTCAAATTAAAGCTAAAAATAGAGAGAAATAAGGAAGAACTGCATATTCTATGGTACAAAGAAGAAAATGATATAACAGTAGCAATTTATTAGGGTGCTCAAGTAGGAACTCACAAATCAAACATACTCGCAGAATCAGCATTGCAAAAGAAAAAGACCTATTACCTGATATCTCAAACAGTATGACACTTCATCAAAATCAGCACAGAGAAAGCAAAGCATTCGCGAAATCCCAACTTTCAAACCAACCTAAGAGAGCAACAGAAACTACAAAAATACCAAAATCAATACTAATTTTCATAGCAGGGCTTACCTCGCAGGGTTGTACTCGAGCACTGCAATCAAATTTAGATTAACACCCTGTCCAGAATCAAACCCATAATCAGAGTTACAATCATATAAACCTAACCTGAAGCCTAACCTGAAACTGTGTTAACTTACAGTATTTGGAACTTTAGATTGTCTATTCATATTCACAATCTGGCTTGACAGCTTCCTACTGTATGTGGATTGGAAGTATGAATTTTGGTATGTATTTTTTTGAAGATTCTATCCCCTAGAGTAACAGAGTATATCATGAGCAGAGAAGGGAAATACAGACAAAATTGAAAACTAATATATCATGAGCAGAGGAGGGAGAAAATTGAAAACTATGAAACAACCCAATTGGTAGCTAGCTAGTCTGTTTGATTTACTGGGAATTAGGTTTTTCTTATTAGGGGAATTTGATATACAGTAAACCAAGAGCAAGCAGGAACCAATTACACCAACATACAATTACTTACAGTAAACAAATTATAAACCCTAGAGGAGATGAAGAGAAGAACGGAAGAAAAGAAAGCAACAATACTATCAACAGACTGTTCGTACCTGCGGTGAGAATCGGCGCTGGTGACGGCGACAGCGTCGTGGTGGTCGATGGCGACGGCGACGGCGATGTGGTGTTCGCTTATTCCCTTCTCGAACCCGAAGTGACAATTGCTAGCCAATCGGGCTTCTCTGAAGGCATTTACAATCCCAGTAATCCAATTATGAAACCGAAATAATACCCCAATTGCTAGTCAATCGAACAATACCCCAGCCGGAATATGCCCCCAACCCACTCGAAATAAACCTTTAACTCGCTCAAAAATGGCAGACTTAAGAACCTGAACCTGAAAATGCAGAGATTCTTTCTTCTGCTTCTCTATGGCCGGTCGTGGGAGTGGGAAGGGGGAGAGAGGAAGTGAGAGAGAGGGAAGATGGAGAGTTCAGTTGAGGTCGTGTGTCTGTCGTGTGTTTGATTTTTTTTAACAGAGTAGGTGAGATCTAAGGGTTAGGGTGAATTCAATCTAACGGTTGAAATAAAGTCAATCGTTCTAATTTATAGAATAGACTAGTTTGCCCGTGCCCGAGGGCACTACCCCAAAAAATACTAATAACGAATAGTTGACATTAATAGTAGAATTTTGAGAAATATTTTGGCGATTTTTTTTAACGCCTAATTCTTGAATTCAAAAAATATATAAGTTTAATTTAGCAAAAATTAAAATTATATAGAGAATTTCTCATTAATTGAATTATAGTGTTAAGATACAAAGTGTAGTTGAAGAGAGAAACCATTAGAGAAAGAGCGAGAAAGTATGAGAAAGAGATGAGAAAGAGAACGGTGATTTTTGTTAATTGTTGAATACAAACCACTACCCATTATCCTCTCCATGATCTCCAAACTTTTAGGAGTTGTAACTATAAGTGGGTGAGATCTAATGGCTAGGGTAAATTCAATCTAACGGTCTAAAAGACATTTTAAAGTCAACCGTCTTAATTTATAATATAGATTAGGGGATTGCCAGTGCCCGAGGGCACTATCCCTAAATTGGATAGTTTTTGAATTTAGAGGGTTTTTTTAATGAATTTAGAGGTGTTATACAATAATTATATTTACAAATGTGGTAAAAAAAAACAACAACTTCCAAGTATGGGATGGGCGTTATTAGTTAGGGATGTAGTTGAGAAAACCTCTCTCCTATTAGTTAGCAACTAGGGGATTGCCCGTGCCCGAGGGCACTATCCCAAACAATAAAAACAAAAAAAGAAACAAAATGAGAACTTCATCTAAGAACACGGCAAAATACGAAGAAAACATAAATAATTAGGAACAATTAAAGGATAACAATAGTATAAAAATCATATGTTTATACTTTGATGTTTATATTAAAAAATTACAAACATCATGCATAGTGAAGTTTATTTTCAGAAACTCCAAAATTACTGAAGTGGATTCCATCAAAATCACTAATAAGTACTTAACAGGCATTTTGTTCTTCACTTGATGGCATCCCTTCTTTAGTCTTCTCTTTTTTCTTAATCAGCTCCATCAACTATAGGAAATGACCACGTCCATAATGGATGTAAGAATCCATCAGCCATTAAAGAATTTGAACCTGAAAGTGTTCAAGAACATCGTTACCATAACAGACCCAATAATCTACCTATTGAAAGTCACACATACAGGAGCAAACATTGAATTCATGACTTGCCAATTCAATCGGAGTAAGCATCACTATTTTCTGATTCTATACAACAATTCATCACCACACTGCCTTAGAAATCAACGAATGCAATTAAGGCATTCGTCTGCAATTTCAGGCCACTTTGCTCCTTTTACTCATCGTAAAAATTTGAACTAAACTGAACTTTACCATACACATGATGCTATGAGCTATTAAAAGAATACACATGAACAAAGGAATGCAGTGAAGTCAATCCAATTATGCATTCAGCTTCCATCACGTTACACTTCAATAATCACCATCACTGTCACCATGACTGCACAAATGCGTCCAAAAATCCCGCAATACAATTCTGCGTACATCTTCTATTTTGGATGTGATTTGCAATTGAGTAAATCACCAAAAAAAACCTACCCGTCATAACAATGCAAGTGTTCTCACTGAAATTTGGGGCTACTAAAGGGTTGATTACCATTTAGAGACATCTGCAGAGTACCATTAAGAGACATCTTACAGAGCACTCTAAGATATGCAGAGACGACAAAGAAGCAGCCTTTGGTTGTCATAGAACGTTACTGTCAGAGACCTGAATTCACAAAGCAACATCACCTAACAAACAACTGTAGTAAAAATCTAAAATGCACCATCAAGACTACATATACCTGAGTCTCCACCATTCATGTTCTCTATTCTTGAAGGAAACTGTAACCACTTGAGAGAAGCTCGTGGAGAAGCTCATGAGGAAGATGGGGAATCCAAAGCCGATCATCCAAAGGGCGTGATCTTGGTGAAGGCAAGAACGACTGTGACTGCGGTTGGAAGATAAAATCGTGTCCAATTCCATGCGAGAATATACCCTGCAACTACTTAACCATTCACGATGAAGCGAGGACAAAACTAGACCCTGCAACAACTTAACCATTCACGTTGAAATTAAACAAAAGCATTGCCACTTTAGCCTCAAGATCACCAAAATGAGGCGAACACAAAACATATTTTTCCTAAAATTGTTTACCTCTGATGAATTAACTGAAACCATACAAACCCAGTTGAGAACTATCTTGAGAAGCTATAAATAACAGTTCAACATTGAATGAAACAGCTGAGAATTCTAAAACAAACATAGAACAATTGATAGATCCCTACTTAAATGCTATATATGTCCTTTAACTGATATCCACAACACAATAAATATTTAAGAAGAATGATGGTAAACATAGCAGTACGAAATTGATGCTCGAAAAACACGATTTTGGCTAACTTACCCTAACTGAGGACCGCTCATGTAACCCAGTAACTTCAGTTCTTTTACACTGAAAAAATAGAGGATACAACAACAACCGAAATACACAGACGTCTCTACCAAACTTGCAGAATAGATGAAACTTTAGAGAAAAAGATGAAAGAGAGAGCAAGAGCGAGAGCAAGATCGAGATTACCTTTCGACCGGTCCTGGGGTTGCCGGTCCTGAAGTGTTCTGTGGTTGGTGGTCTTGATTCGCCGCTAGGAGAGGGAGGGGCGGCAAGATAGAGAGAGCACGCAGAGACCGAGGATTTTGAATTTTGGATTTCAGTTGTCAAAAGTAGAAAGCAAATCAGTAACTCTACTCCATCTGACTCCTAGTCTGACCGTTGAAAATGGTTGCATCGTGCGGCCTAAAAGACATTTCACAACCTTGAAAATCACACCATGCTCTTTTATAATATAGAAGACACAGCATTATTAAAAGAAAGAAGTTTAAACCTCACCAGCTCTTGAAGTCATTTCAAAACAACGGGTGGCGAGAAAGTACTACCAACCAACATCTCATGAGGCCAAGCAAACCCTTCCAACAGATCCCTAACTTTAGTGTCCTACTAAGAAATCCTTGACAGATATGAGGACCGATGCAGAAGAAGATGTTGCAATACCAACATCGCAAAGGTGTAGCATTAACCAGTTCAACGTAATAGAGAGATAGGAGCTTGCCATGATCTGTTAGCAAATTCATAAATAACTACTGTTAACCCCAAAGCTCAAATAATCGTGGACCACAATAAACATCAACACTGTGGAGATAATTTCGTCGACAAATGAAGGATGTTTGAAGAGAAAAAACCTAACCCAGTCATCAGAATCAACTCATGTGCCAAATTTTAAAAATTGGAAAACTCTAATCGTGCCGAATCTCTTTGCACATTGCTAGTCATAATGATCCTGCACCTATATGCCAATCAACATGAGTTCATCAAACCTCTGTCGTGTTGGAAGTAGGGACCTCCCTCATTAAGTCCATAATCGGTTACATATACGAATAAATAATGTTACACAGTTGTTTACCAAAAAAAAATGTTACACAGTCTAGTCACCGACTGCGAAACTGAACTGATATGAAGTCAGGAAAAACAGCCTGCACCAATTCAGGTCTGACGGAATACGTACCTCATACACTCCCAAACAGATATAACTGGACATAGGAGAAGAGCATAGTTATAAGCAGTAGCAACGCCATTCCTTGGTTCTGTTCTTCCAGCTTCCCAGAACCCTTTCTGATGTCCATATTAAGCATTCGAGTTCAATGATTAAGCTCACCGTATATGGACAGCTGACACTTTATAAACTCACACTGCCTTTACCCTGCAGAGAGAACATAACGAACATATTTAAGAAACTTGAATATCCTAGGATTTTTACATATAAATTAACTCAGCCATAATAACTTGTCTCTATAATCTTCTCAATGCCCACAGATTAAATTGATCTTTAAGAGACGTTCGTGGGCCTATAGCAACTTAAAGAGGTTGATTCCCACTCCATGTTCAATTCGAGCAATTTATAGGTTTTCCAATACACTAATTCCCTTAAAAGTTTCTCACTTTACAGCAATCCAATTTACACATGCTCTGGAGTTGGGACAACAACCCTGATGCACTCTTCAGAATCATTTAACACATTAAACCAAGAGACAGATCTGATTAACTCAAGTAATTGAAAGAAATCACTTCTATAGACCTCCGACTTCAAAAAAGAATCCGGAGGTGGTAGACAAACCTAAGCAGTTGTCAAAATTCAGCAATACCCAAGTTTACCTAGAATAGAAAGAAAAACCCTTAAATTAACATTAGCCCTAACCTATGTAAACCGAGGGTGTAATGGGGAAATTGAACCGGCGAACCTGATAAGCTGCAGAGGTGTCGATGAAGAATCCGGCGAAGAGGTGTCAGGCAGATGGAAGAAGAACAAAATAGACCCGATCAATAGATCGAAATAGGAATAAATTTAAGAAGAACGAAATCAAAAAAGAAGCAGACCTGAGCCGATTTGTTGATGGAGTAATCCTTCGGTGATGGGCGACAGCGAGGTGGAGCGAGGGGGCGGCAGCGTCGGAGAGGAAAGCGAGAGGTGGAGAATTCTCGTCTGTTGTTTCCTCCGAACTGAGAGACACGAAGTGTGAGAGGGAAGAAGGTGGACGGACTCACGGACAGTTTAGTGGAGTTCGTGGGTTCGCTGATGAGGTCGTGGGTTTTTTTTTTTTTTTTTTTTTTTTTTTTTTTTTTTTAATTCAGTTTTTAAAGTAGGTGAGATCTAAGGGTTGGGGTAAATTTCATCAAACGGCTGTAAAGACATTTTAAAGTCAACCATGCTGTTTTATAGAATAGATGTCAAGGAGAGTGGGTAGTTAGGGATGTCCAAAGAGAGTGGGTAGTTATAAGTAGGTGAGATCTAATGGTGGAGATGGGGTTGATTTAATCTAACGGTTGAAAATCAAAAGTTAGTTAAACCATGCTATTTTATAATATAGACTAGGGGATTGCCCGTGCCCGAGGGCACTACCCCAAAAAATACTAATAACGAATAGCTGACATTAATAGTAGAATTTTGAGAAATATTTTGGCGATTTTTTTTTAACGCCTAATTCTTGAATTCAAAAAATATATAAGTTGAATTTAGCAAAAATTAAAATTATATAGAGAATTTCTCATTAATTGAATTATAGTGTTAAGATACAAAGTGTAGTTGAAGAGAGAAACCATTAGAGAAAGAGCGAGAAAGTATGAGAAAGAGATGAGAAAGAGAACGGTGATTTTTGTTAATTGTTGAATACAAACCACTACCCATTATCCTCTCCATGATCTCCAAACTTTTAGGAGTTGTAACTATAAGTGGGTGAGATCTAATGGCTAGGGTAAATTCAATCTAACGGTGTAAAAGATATTTTAAAGTCAACCGTCCTAATTTATAATATAGATTAGGGGATTGCCCGTGCCCGTGACCACTACTCAAAAAATACGTTTCATAATCGATTTTGTTGGAGAAGAAGATGAAAATGACGTCCCCGATAATTTACGTAAATTAATCCGAGAGTAAATTTTCAAGTAGGGGATAGTTAAGTGGGTAGTTAAGTAGTGAGTAGTTAAGCGGGGTTAGGTCGGATCTAAGGGCTGGGGATGATCTAAGGCATCTAAAGGCTCAAAAAGCATAAGTTTGTTAAACCATGCTCTTTTATAGAATAGATAAGATTTTGTCCTAATCCAAAATTGGACATTTACCCTCTATTTGTGAGAGATAAAGTCACTTGTCTTTTTCGTCGGAGGTTAGATTTCCAGTTAGTGATTGGAGTGAGGTTAGATGACCAATTGTCCCACATATTCAGTTCACTTAGACCTTCTTTCACTCTTTCTCTACCTCCTCTTCCTCTTCCTTCTCTTTACACCTTCTTCAGTCTGTGCAACAGACGAATCGGCGGCGAATCTGACCTAGTACCGGGCCGTTTCAGGTCGCCAGCCACGGGATCTGTCTATTTACCGGACCATCTCTCCGTAACGGAAAAAAAAATCACACTGGTTGGTAATTAAGCCTTTTGAGGTACATCCGCTGTTTTATTGCAATTTTTGTGAAACTGTGGATTTGTGAAATGTTTTTTTTTGTTTTTTTTACCTCTGACTGCTAGCACTTTTCATCTCCCATACACATCTCTTACACTTTTTATATTTACTCTGAGTTTGCTGGTTAGTTATTGAACAAGTATGTGTATCTAAGATGTTACATTGAGTAAAATTGGGTGATTATGCCGGTTGACGTCGAGTTGCTGCATATTTGCCGAAATTGTTCAAAATGAGCTCGGAAACTTTTTTTTTTGAAAGAGAGCTCGGAAACTTTGAACCTGTTAAAAGCCGAAACGAATTAGCAAACTAGATTAGTCCGCAGATGAAATAGGCTCAAGCCCGAAAAATATTTATTTTTACCATTTATCGTATACATAAAATTAAAAGAGAGAAAAACGAAAAATGAAAACAAAAGAGAAAAGACCACACCATCCCTTTTGACGTATTAATATTCTAAAATGCCACTGATCATTTATCTAACGGAAGTTAACGGTGTTAATCCATTTTGACCCAAGTGTCGTAGTTTACAAACTGCAGAGACGATAAGTGGTAAAACCAGTACTGCATGTAGCTAAGTGTCAGCGAGACGAAACTGCGTCAGGGTTATCTGTCAAAAGTTCTTTTGTTTATTATGGAACCGTGTCTAATTGAATTCTCTCCAATTTTTCTTGAACCATGTCTGATATTTCCTCCAGGCTGGCCGTAGGGGTGCACGGTCCAGTTTGGTCGGTTTTAGACCATGAGAGACACCTAAACTAAAATGTCCGGTTTTAGTTTTTTAGAACCAAAATGAATTCGATCCGGTTAAAATTTCGGTTCTAGATACAACTTTGATGTAATAAACAACGTGTCGCTCACAAGCTTCAGATCATACTTCAAAGGAAAAAAAAGCTATGTACATGTCATACTTTGAAAGAACAAATCATCAGTAACTCAGTAAGTACTTACTCTAAAACTAGAAACATAGTGTGATCCAAAACACACTTAATTACTGATGCTATATGTTTGTCTGAACGACTGAAAGTGTAAATAAAATGTACCATATAAATTGATCTCCTATTCCTTATGTAAACTAGTAGTACTAAAATGTAAACTTTGTAAGGTCAGATCCTAATCCCACCATAAAATGTTAAAAAGAATAATGTCCAATATTTAAAGTTACTTGTGCGCTGCGGTTTTTTCCGATTTTTCTGGTTCGGTTTTCAAATAAATAAAATCGTTCTCAATAAAAGAAAAATAGTGTGACAATCGGTTTAGGTACGATTCGGATTAGTGAGGCCCAGTTCCACCAGTGCGGTCGGTTCTTGAACACCCCGAAGGCTGGGTATGTTTCTTAGAATTCAGGTATGGATGATTTTAACTTGCCAAAAACATAAAAAAGGGTAAAAAGACATTTTCCACCCTTCGACTTTGGATAAAATATAATTTACCCCATGATTTATGGATAAATACTTTTTGCACCCCTGTCAGAGTTAAAAATTAACATCAAACTAACGGAGGAGAAAAAGACAAAAATAGCCCTGAAGTTTATGAAATCACCTCACTATAAAACCTGCTCCCTTCCCTTCCATCCTCATTTCCTAACCATAGCCACCCTCTCTTCTCCTCTCTCTTCTCTTCCTCTTTCTCTCCTAACACAACATTCCTCCACCACCAACCCACCTGCTTCTTTTTCGTCTTCATCTCCCTCCTCCTTCTCTGTCCCACTCTCTGCCCCTCTTCTTCACCGTGTCACTCGTCGAAGAAGAGGGAGGTGTAAAATGGTTGTTTGTGGGTTCAATTGGTTGGTTTGGCTAAGGTGCAGATGGGACTCGAGTTGGAGTTCGGTTCGCTTCAGAAAGAGGCAGTGATGGTTTAATTCGGTGAATTCAGAGGTTGAGGGCGATGGGGTTGGTTTGGGGTAGAAGAGAGGTCTCGGTCAGAATCCATGGAGGATTCTGAAAGCTTTCCTGCTCGTGGCGTTGTGTAGTTTTCAGGGTTACTGAAACTAGGATCATGCAAGGGTGTTGATGATTTTGTTCAGGATTTTCCTGGTGGCCCTAGGATAACGCTTCTTTCACCCACCAACCTGATTGAGTTTCTGATGGGTTCTTCACTCTCCAGCTATATGCCTATATGTTCTAGTTTCTCCTGTGTTAGAGAATTCATTTGTCCGTCGGCAACTCCAGTTTTTCTTTATGAACTTTTGCATTAACCTACAATTAGAAGTATCACCACCAGTACCACATCTACATTGATGTGTTTGAATCAGTTCCTTTTAACTTTTCAATTTCATCAGGTGTTTGAATGCCTATATTTTAGAGAGGTTTGATTTTGAAGCATTAAGCTCTGAAATTTGTGGTGACACTTCTGGACCTCATGTATTATTATCATTGTTGTTGTTGTTGTTGTTAGTAGTGATTGTGGTGGTGGGGATTTGGTGGTAGTGGAGATGGTGCTCAAGAACACCAAGAACATCAAGAACACTACAATAAAAAAATGATAGTATTTGTCCACAATGAATAAGGGTAGAATGGTCACAAAATGTCATTTTGCACCCCTCCACTAACGGATTGTAACAGAAGGGTGGTATCTATCCACCCTCCATCCATTCACTGATAGGGGTGTAAAAAGTATTCATCCATAAATCAGGGGGCAAAATGTATTTTCTCCATAGTGGGAGGGTTGAAAATATCTTTTACCCAAAAAAAACTGCGCATGCAATAGAAGATTGTCTATTTCTTAGTGAAGTCAATTTTATTGGGAAATAAGAACAAAAATCACATAGTTACAGTGTGAGACAAAGAAAGATGACATCGATTCACCATCTCTTAAGCTGTTGAGTACTACCTCTCACATGCTGCCATGTGTTTTGTTGAGAAGCAACATACTTCTTGGTGATTGGTTCTGCAAAGGACCCATGAGATCATCATCTGTTGATGATAATTTCAATTGTTTAAGGATGTCTGTCTATAGGCTGTTAAACCACTTAGTGGGAAAATAATAGAAAAATTGTAACCACCTATAAGCAGAACGACTAAAAATCAAAGAGCACACTGAGATTGTCGTTGATCAGGCGGCTGTGCATGTTGATGTCGAGGCTTGACGTGGGTTCATAGTTGTTTAGTTACTGAAAAAATGACCTGGGTTCCCTGCTTTCCTAGCACAATTACGAGATAGTACATTTGAATCCCTCTTCTTAAAACAAAAGTAGCAAGACTCAATATTCTTTACCAATGGTACATTTGCATCCCTCTTCTTAAAACAAAAGTAGAAAGACTCAATATTCTTTACTAAAGGCTTACAGTCCTCCCGAATGGCCTAACAAGAAACATCACCTTCTTCGTAGTTCAAGTGATCAACCATCAATTTTGAGACTGAGAAAATTGCTTCTCTTTTGTAGTGCAAACTCCATGTGCACAATCGCTAATGGCCATGCCCTCTAGAATCTCTCTCTCCCTCTCTATCTCTTGCAATATCTCTTCATTAATGCTTTGCCATATGTCCCGACATTTGTGTTGTCTCGGTATGTTAAATACTAAGCCCTCGTATCTGCGACTAATACTATCACGGATTACCCGCTTCATTGCCACTTGGTTTGATGCGGAACCCTAGGATTCTTAACATGGTATCATAGCTGTGTTCTGCTGATTTGATTGATTTTATTTATCCTACATTGGAATTCTGTCTCTTGTATATGTGCCTAAAAAGAGATCATTGATTACTCTCCTCACTACCAATTGGATTTGAGGTGGAACCATAGGATTCTTAACTGATATAATACCACACGACATTCAAGTTTAGAAATCAGGTGAGGAGAAAACGGAGTTTTCACTTAAATATAGATGGAGTTGGCGCCAAAGCAGAAGTGTCCAAGCTGCAAGGCAAGAGAGGAAAAACCGAAATCAAAACACATTATTGTCAAAAGGAAAAAAGAACAAAGCCCTAAGATCGGCCACATTTAAGGTTGATTTTAAGATTCTTTTATTTAAATGCGATTTACATATGATTATTTTAATGAAGGGGATTTGAACACTTTTATTTTGCTGATTTGGGGCCTGGAACAATTTTTAGTGTCGGCAGCGTACTCCTCGAGTGGAAGGATCGAAAAGGGTATTGGTCAGCAAATTACCATTGACTGTTACAATTCCCCAAGTGTATGTGTTGCAGCCTTCGTCTTTTTTATTTGTTATGCGAACTCAAGTTGGTCTCGATTCGATAATTATCTCTTTAAGAAAATATTTCTTTTGGGATAATGCAGAAGTGGAAGTCGATGTCAACTTTGTAGCTGCTGACAATGGAAACTTTATTGGTCATGCTCGTGCCATATTTTCCACAGCAGAAGATGCAAAAAAGTGCATTTCTCCCTCCCACGCGTTTGTTTATATTTCAAATAATAGAAAAAAATAGATGCCACAAAGGTGTAAGAAGAAACTCTCTAGTAGCAAATTACCCTCGAAAGTTCCTTGTGTTTTTATGATTTAAGGAGATTTGTATACGCATTTTCTTGAGATGTTTCTCCCTTTTTTCCCTTTCCTTGTACGGGCCAACACGGTGCACTGCACGTGCTTTTAAGAAAATTGCTTCTAATGAAGTGAGGATGGCTAATGAGGCCACCTGTATTTATACCTGAGTCCTCTAATGAAAGACCTAAATGATATACAATCTAATGGAGGAGATTGTGAGAATGAAAGGTTCCCACCTCCTTACAAGTAGATATTTAGAACTGAAAAATTTATATACAAGCTAAGTGGTGCAAATCTGGAAAATTTCACAAATAATGACTAAAATAGTGGCTATATAATTAATGCGGGCTAAGTAAGTGTCATGGACCATAAATTGGGTAATAAGGACTCATCTGATGAAATTGAGAAATAAGAACTCCAACATTGCACCATACTCCAGTGACCGCAGAGTAAGGTGCATGCATGAATTGGCTTCTTCTCCACTGCTAAGGTCGATGGTCCTCTCAAAGGTTGCAGTTGCAGTTGCGTGGATTTGTGTGGGCACGATCTTTGGGATCAATATGAAGTTGGTTGATGAAGCATCGATTAGGTTGTCGAGGTGTGTGAAGGCTGGGTTGTTTACGGTGATGGCTCTTGGTTATATCTACGCATTATGGCGATGACTCTTGGTTGGATCTATGCGTGTGCAGAGCTTCATCATGTGAAATATGAGAACTTAGATGTTTTCATGGTGTCGGTGGAGGAGTAACAACCCGAGCGGATTACTGTCCCATCAACTTCTTTATCCGTACCACCATATAAAAATGCTTAAGCCTCGAAGGTTCTAGTAGCAATCCTCAAGGTTTTCTATATACGAGATGTCAAACTCACAAATCTCCGATGCGGGACAGGATATTACAACCCTCCCGTAGACATCAAATATATTATGTCTACGCCAAGTTGATAAGATTAAATAATTAAACTTATTTTTCTTATTAACAAG
Organism: Linanthus parryae; assembly: GCA_023055425.1. Taxonomy (NCBI): domain Eukaryota; kingdom Viridiplantae; phylum Streptophyta; class Magnoliopsida; order Ericales; family Polemoniaceae; genus Linanthus; species Linanthus parryae. The sequence continues at coordinate 2,305,488 of JALGPY010000008.1, read as the reverse complement.
ACTAATTGGACCAAAATGTCAAGCCAAAAAGTAAAATAAATTACACAAGGCTGACATGGTCCAGACCAAATGAAAATTATATCTGGCCCAATTATGTGTCTGAATTTTTCTAGCGGACTAGAATCCATGTCCATCTAGCCCATGAAGATCTCCAAAAATTAGAGGTTACAAAATACAAAATCAACTAATCATAAAATGGGGTCAAACGGAATGATTATGAATTATTCCTCAATTATGGAGTTACCAAATTTTAACTCCTGTAGAGGTCCATAAATAGAGACCTTTCACATGAGAAAAAAAGAACGGACTTACTCTGGATTCATACTAGCTCTAAGTTCTCAAAAAGTGCTCCCGCTCACAGAATATTTCTCTAGACTATTAAAGTCTTGAGTCAAAAAAAAAAAAAAAATTCGAGTTTCACAAGGATTCAACAAGCACTTAACATGCCGAAATCCTTAAGACTCTCTCACTAAGTTCACAAATCCTAATTTCTCTTGCATAACTTATAGATTCAACAACACATAAACAGCATGCCGAATCTTAGAAAGATAGTCTAAAAAGTCCCATCTAAATCCACCACTGACCTCTTCAAGTCTCGCATAGAATTTGAAGAGAATTATTTGGAGATTTTACGAGATTAAGCTATCATGGACCTCGTCTAAATCCATCCGAACATTTCAAATCCAAAAGAGCCATTCTCCATTCAACAACGAGTAATATAGCCATTTATTTGTAAGAATTTAGGAGATTTAATCAGAGGTCACTTTAACGTGTAAAGCTCAGAGGATTGTACCCGTGCGCAATTAGAATTCAATAAAATTTCAATTTATACATTTCTTTGTTATATTTTTTTAGTTCGCAAAATTTGTGTTTACACCCACAACCATGTAAACATCTAATCTGCAATATCAATTCACAATATCTCGATGTTGTAGGGGATATTACAATCCCCCAACTTATATGCTCGACGTCCTCGTCAAGTGTGCCTAGTCACGTATTCCCTTGGCTGGCGGAGAACCACCGCGGAGTTCCTGCGGGACCAGGGTTGGCTCTGATATCATTTGTAACAAGCCAACAACTTCTTTATCGCTACCACCGGATAAAAATGCTTAAGCCTTCAAGATGCTAGTAGCAATCCACAAGATTACTATATATCACATGTCAAACTCACAAATCTTTGATGTGTGACATAATATTACAATCCCCCAACCATGTATACATCTAATCCACAATATCTCGATGCGGGACGTGAATAAAAATGCTTAATCCTTCAATGTGCTAGTAGTAATCCACAAGGTTTACTCTATACTAGATATCAAACTCACAAATCTCTGATATGGGACAGGGTTACAATGCCCCAACCATATATACATCTAATCAAAAATATCAATTCACAATATCTCGATGTGGGACGGGATATTACAGGAGGCACAAAACAACTCTTGCAGATGATTTTGGTTGCTTTGTACGGTCAATTTGTGAAGTTGATAGTCACCGACTCTATGGTCAGCTGCTTAATGTGGAGGAGGAAATCATGAAGCAAGTGAGAGAGAACAATTCAAAGGAGCGTTGGTCCATGCAGACGATAGCCTAAGGCTCAGAGGAAGTGTGTTCATTCCAAAGGTTAATCAATTAAAAGAATAAGTACTTAAGGAATTTCACCATTATCGTTTAGCACTTCATCTAGGTGGAACTAAGATGTACTATGATTTGTTTTGCCAATATATTTGGACTGGGATGAAGGGAAATGTTTTCCAGTTGTGTCTAGATGCTTTAATTGTCAACAGGTTAAGGCGGATCACAAGACTCCAGAAGGATTATTACAACCTTTGCATATAGTCAAGTGGAAGTGGGGACATGTTACTATGTACTTTGATTAAGGATTGCCTAGATCACCTTGAGGATATGATTATGTTTGGGTCATTGTGGTTCTTTTGACCAAGTTAGGTCATTTCTTACCCATTCCAATGACCGACTCATTAGATGTCTTGAATAGACTTTATGTCTGAGATATTTTTCATTTCATGGAGTTTCTGTATCTATTGCTTCTGAAGAGATCCTATATTCACTTCTCAGTTTGACAGGGTTTGCAGCAAGGTTTAGGTTCTCAATTATGTTTTAGCACTGCTTTTCACCCTCAGTCAGATGGTCAATCTGAGAGGACTATTCAGATATTTGATGATAAACTTAGAGCTTGTGTTATGGGTCTAAATGGTAGTTGGCAAAATCATTTACCACTTTTCGAGTTCGCTTATAACAATAACTTTCAGGCTAGTATTGGGATGACACCTTATGAGGCATTGTACGGTAGACCTTATACCACTATGTTGGGCTGAAGTTGAGACACTCCTATTTTAGGACATGAGCTGGCCATGGAGACAATCGAGAAGAGTAAGCTGATTAGACAGAGACTTCTTACACCTCAGAGTTGTCACAAGAGTCATGCTGACCAGACGGAGGCCACTGTATTTTGAGGTTGGTGATCACGTTTTCTTGAGAGTGATGCCTAGAAGAGGTTTAATCAGGTTTGGGGTAAAGTTATCGTCATGTTTCATTGGCTCGTTTGAGATTCTAGAGAGTTGGTGATGTAGCTTATCGTGGGCATTGCCACCTCAGCTTTCAGGCGTTCATAGTGTATTTCACGTTTCAATGATGAGGAAATATGAGTCCGATCCATATCATGTCTTGCATTTGAGAATTTATACAATATATGATGATGTAGTATTCAAGGAGAGACCCACTCGAGTTCGGGATTGCCAAGAGAATATTCTACGAGGTCGAGCAATTCCTATAGTGAAAGTTTGTCGTCGTTGAGGAAATGAGACGGGAACACAAAACGCTAATGTGAGAGAACTATCCACACTTATTTTCACCAGAAGGTAGGTTTAAAATTTTGAGGGCACAATTTTTTAAGGTGTTATAGATGTAATGAGCGCATTTTGTGAAGCTTATATTATTTCAGAGTTACATGTTTAAGAATTTAGTACTTTGATGTATCCATAACTGTAAAAGTATAATAGTTAAACTCTTTCAAAAATACAAAAGAAGTCCTAATATATTTATTTAATGCTAAATTAAGGATAAAGATATTTGAAGAATAATTAGTACTAATAATTAGCTTATGTGTTAATTAGATTAATTAACAACGATTAATAGATAGTGACATATATTATAGAGTAAGTAACCCGTATATATGTTGATTGCATACGTGACACGTAGGAGGACATGTGTCATTGTCTCAGTCATGTCCTAGATTCCTGACATACGCCCCTATTGAGTGTCATTATGTGGCACCCTCCTTATGCATGTGTGACTTTCTGACATGTGTCATGTCCTGGGCATTCACTCCATACATGGATACCAAGTGTCCGCAACTCATCACACCCTCATTGGTTGTTTCTTTATATAAATAAGGTCCACTACTATTATTACCTCTCATTCCAAATTTCGGTCAAGTACTAGAGACAGATACTGAGGGTAGCAGAGTGTGTTATCGACATTATATTCGAAGGCTCTCGAGGGTCTATATTATTATATTAGAAGGTTTGTCGGACCGAGGTAGGGAATCAAAACGTTATTGGCCTACCTTACTGCTTAGATGTATTCATTAAATTTATTGAATTGCTACAATTGTGTCCAGATTATGTCCAATCATTATCATTGTGAAATGATAAAGTGATACATGATTCATGTGGAGATGCTGTCGAAATTGTTAATCAAATATTTGATCATGCAGAGATGCTGTCAGAATTACTATTCATTGTTGATATTCGTGAATATGATGAATTCTTGCTATCAACTGTGTTGATTATTGATATGATGTTTAGCATAATGATATTACCAATATTACTATCATGCACAATTTTCATGTGAAATTGGTAATGAAAGTGGAAAGATAAATGAACGGGGTTAGCAAGAAGAATTGCACATCCCTTAGGTGAAAGACCCTGAACGCACTTGAGGCCTAGTGGTGAAAGCACTACCAACTTTATGAAAGGTGGGTACTTCTCTCTCAGTTGAGGGCGCATATGCGGAGGTAGGCTGACTCATTATTAGCTTCTAGTAATGAGTCACTCGTTTCAATAATCTCATAAACTCTCCTCTCATTTATGCTCATCCAAACACACCCATTATAACACCCTCGAATTTCTAGCTACTGAAACTTCCACCTCACTTGATGATTTTGAACACTTACTGCTTCTGCTTGTTCGCTATATCTAGGGCTACAAAGATGGTTAATTACTTATTTCAATTGGGCCAGTAACCTCACTATAGATCCTCTTGAAGTAGCTGCAAATGGCCAGCCATGGTTGACGAGAATATGCCCCCTGAGTTTTCTTGTCCCTTTGTTGATGCATAAGTTTCTCTTAACTAGTTGTAACACTACAACAGATTCTGTGTTCAGTGGCACAAAAAGTTGTCACTAAAGATCACAATATTGTCACTAAACCATTTAGTGACAAAAAATAATTCGTCACTATCCTGTTACTAAATATCTGCCACTAAACATCTTACTGACAAGATAATGGAAATTGTCACTAAATCTCATAATTTAGTGACAAAAAAACTTGTCATTAAAAAACTATAAGTTATTGACAACAAAATATTGTCACTGTCTACTCATTATTTGTGACAATAAATAAAATTGCCACTTCCAAAAAACAGTTAGTGACAAGAAATATTGTCACTGCTAGGTAGCAATTAGTGACAATATAAACCTTTTTGTGACAATATCTAATTGCAATAATCATAACTTATATTGTCACTAAGAAATTACAAACTAATATGATTGGTAATGTCAAACAACCTCAAACTGGGGATTGTAAAATTGAAATCATATATCAAACTAAAAACGATTTACAACAAATGTTTTCAAGATAGCTCATATACATAACAAATGATATAGAACATCCTAATTCTACGTCAATGTCGAAACATAGTTGAATCTAAAAAACAGAGACAAGATCGTTAATTACAACTCCAAGTGACAATCTGCTTTTCACTATGAAAAGGAAGAGTAAGTTGTTGGCGGCAGAGGCAGGGGTAGTGCAGGAGAAGCTACATTTATACAGGGCCGGCTCTAAGTTATCGGGTGCCTGAAGCGACAAGCAAGCTTCATGCCTATGAAACACTTAAAATTAACGGCTTTGCTGTTCGGTAATTTACTGGACCTCAAATGTAAACATTTTCATTTGGATATTCTAGTTCTTTTCCTCTTCATTTTGGTGACAAACTTATCTGGAGAATATGACAAGTCAATTAATTGTTCTTGTTTGTTTTTTTTTTTCTTCTTCATTGGCTTAAACTCACTTTTTGTTAACTGTTTGTTATAGATTATAGATTAAAGGTCAAACATACCTAGACAATAGAAAAATATCATACGCACAAAATTATAGGATTTTAACTGATCAATATTGCATTTTATAACAAGTTTGCAGAGATTTAACCTTAAGCTAAAGTTGAAAAACAAAAATTTGAGTAAATAACTCTTCCAAATTGAAATATAAATTACTCGCACGCTCTGTATGAACATGATACCTATATTGCATATTGCGTAGCTATGGAAATTGGTCAGCCACACTGTTCTTCTAATGTGTTGAAGAGACTTATGGATATTCGGCCCGGAATTTGAATGGAGTGACGAGTATTTGTTAATTACCACATTGCAGAAACTAAAATCCAACCCCAAAATGGGAAAACTAATAAACTGAAATGGATTCATATTGAGTAACTGAAACTGAACTCCAGCCCTAAATTTGAAAACGGAATAATCAAATCAAATCTCACTCGGACCGAGATGTAAAATGTCCACATAAATTACCCAAATTATACATACCTTAGAAAATGACTGAACCTATGTTGTTCACTTCTGTAAAGAAACGGAGATGCTTCAATTTGGGTATTCATCTCTTTGGTAGAAAAATTCTGACAGCCAAAAGACCTTCAAATTTTAGTAACACCAAACACATATCATGGAGATTAGAGATGATTTGAAGAACTTTAATGGCGTAGAGATTGATTCTTTTGCTAGAAATCTTAACTTGAAAGTCTTATTTGATAAATTATGGAGAAGTAATTTAGTAGCAAAATCAATTGCAATAATTATTGGTGTTATTGAGAATATGAATAGTTTTGAGAGATTTTAGGAGAATAATTAGGTAAAGGTAAGATAAGGTTCAACAATCACTAGATAATGGAATACACGCTAAAAATTAGGAACCTCAAACGGTGAAGAGATTCAGATATATTGATAAGCGTTTGACTTCTGCTTTAACATTAACACATTATTATCTTAATTAACTAAAATGACGAATATATCTATATCTTTAATAAATTTTGTGCCCCTAAAAGTTTGGTGCCCTAAGCAATGGCTTTAACGGCTTACTGTTAAAGCCGGCCCTGCATTTATACATAACAATAGACACACCCCAAGTTAGGGGTGTCGCATGGGCGAATGTAAGCAGAGACAAGTGGGGGTCCTCTCATTTTTTCAAGTGTTTTAATTTAGCCCCCATATAAATTGCATTATAGCCTCCACTTAATATTACAAAAATCAAAATTTATATTTGTGTTATTATTTTTTTTGTAATTTAGCCCCACTGTCATGAAATTTTGGATTCGTCCCAGCGTGTACGTTGCCCCGTTCAACCCGCCCATACATTTTAAGGGTTTGGGAAGAGTGCTCTTGTCCACAATGAAAGGCTTGGCAAAAAAGTTTGCCGAACTAGTAAACGGGATGGGGCTTGGGAGTATAGTAGTGAGCCCGATCTAAACCCAGCCCGATTCGAAGTTTGGATACCGTCTCCCCAAGTTGGAAATGGAGCGGAGGAAGGGGAGGCGGGATTCTGGTTTGTTAAAATCAAAATTAATTGAACAAATATGAACTCGAGCATAATACATTTTCGGACTGTTAGAGTTGTTTGACGAAATTTTATTCGAACCTGACCTTGGAATGGAGCCCACATTTGAGGAGAAATTAATACAAGTATGTGCAAGTTCTTTTTATCTTTTGTTTGCTGAGTAATTTTTAAAGTGCGATCCACTTAAAAATTCGGATTCAGAAGACTCGTATTTATTTTAGATAAAATTACATATGAAATTGAACATGTTTTTAGCGAGTCGAACACAAATGGTTTGCAAACGGCTTAGTTCCTAACGGTTCACCAATCAAACCGGAAGTGGGGTCCCAGTTCAAATAACTTCTCATAAGCAGCACACCTTGTACTAAAGTCAAGTGTTCAGTGTGTGATATCCCCCAATACAGTGAAATATCTCGCCCTATTTCTCTATCCTAGGGTTTTGCTAGGGTTTTGCCTCAATGAAGGTGAAAAGTAGCCGGACCACCGCAGCGGAGGACATGGGCGGCAAGAAAAGGAAGAGGAACTCGGCGACGGACAAGTGTAAGATAAGGAAGAGGAAATCGGCTGAGGCGGATGCGGACAAGGGTAAGAAAAAAAAGAGGAACTCGCTGGCGGCGGCGGAGGCGGAGGACATGGGCTCCAGGAGCTCTATGGCGGCAATCGAGACGAAGGGTAAGCAGCTGTACGCGTTTATACATCACTGTAGACATAGCGAATACGGCCACAGCTTGTATGCTTTTGATATCCCCAATCCCAATATCACCACCACCACCACCACCACCACCCTTGCAGCCAATGAAGGAAAACCACCATCACCACCACCAACCCCACCGGAACGGGCCAACATCGACCCGGTTCTCCGGTTCACCACAAAGGAATGGCCATCGGTGATGGGCTCGGCTCTTCTGGGTTCCAAGTTGTATCTCATGGGAGGATTTTTTGGTGGTTTCAAACCACCAGCTACATACCCGACGAGTGTCTATACTCTTAATCTGTCGACCCACAGCATGAAATCCCTGCTTCGATCACGTTTGTACAAAGATGAACCGAAGGTGATCATGGGACAAGTCGCCAACATGCATACAGGTAATGTAAAGGAATGAGATAATATCACATTATGGAATCAGTCATTACGTTGTTATTACCTTTCATATCCAATGTTGTGATCTCGTTGTAATCCTCACCGAAGGTGATCATGGACAAGTCGCCAACATTCATACAGATAATGTTAAGGAATGAGATAATCTCACATTATGGAATCAGTCATTATGTTGTTATTACCTTTCATATCCAATACTGGGATCTCGTTGTAATCCCCACTCGTGACCTTTCAGGTAAAGTGAACCCTCGAGCGTTTGTGGCTGACGGGAAAGTATACGTCTTGTCAGGCCAAGATCGCGGCGTCAAAAACACGGCTCGTTTCAGGGAACAGCTGAATCAATTCGAGGTTTACAACCCCGAGGATGATGAATGGGAAGTACTCCCCGATCCTCCTTTTCACGACTTGTTCAATCTCGGTTCCCTTGCAGTTGTCGGCCGCAAGGTTATCGTTTCTGGCTCTAAGAAGTTCTCAGAGGAGCTGTTATTCTCCTATGACCTTGACTCTAAGGTCTGGTCGCGTTACAATTCATACGGTTGGACCCGATTGGACAAACGCTGGGGTTTCCAGTTCTGTGACACCAGCCAGTACGTTGGCGGTACATTGTATACTTTTGCTTTCTCTCCCAAAGGGCTCGCCATCGTCCCGCTCAAGAAGAAGAAAAATGAAGAAGGGGACGATCGAAATAATCTTTATATTCACAAGGAATTGATTGACTCCCCCTCTTTGACAGCCACCCTAACTCACATTAAGGATGGACTCTTCTGTTCGCTACAGGTTGGAGGTCCGTGGGCTAGTTCAGGATATTTCTTCAATGACAAAGAATGTCTGATGACTGTCACAGTGTTTCGAGTGTTTGGAGACGGGGATTCGGGTGAATACCTCAACTCTGCCAATTATACCGTCTACCCTGACTTCGATTTATTCTCAGCCATCAATTCTTTCATTGTAAGTTCCGATTAGACTAAAACATTAAAATATCAAATTTTTAAGGGTAGTGATTCTTACAAAGCAAAAAATTATTCTTACAAAAACACTAACTTTATTTATGCAACTTCATTGGTCATTAGCTATACAAATGAAGTTAGTGGCTCTGTAAGAATAACATTTTGCTTTGTAAAAATCATTACTCATTTTTAATTAAGCTCATCGAAACAGAGCCATTAATTTTGGTGTCATTGGTAACAGGTTTGACTGGGGTTACGCTGGATTCTAACAAGAGTTTCAAGGCTGGGACCAAACAATCTTTTTTCGGCTGGTTTTGTTCATGTTGGAATTTGGATTGTTTTGAATGATTTCCACTCCAAGAAATTTTGAGCCACTAGGATTTGTAAATTTCATCAATTAAATAAGACCACATACACAAAATTAATCATTTTCATCAATAACGATAGCTTTGATTTCCATACATAACAACATATCCGCGGTTTAGCATAAACGAAAACCTAGTCTACCAAAAAAAACCAAAAAAATCTAGTACTAAATTGTTCTCATATCTAAGCCGCTAGATTCTCACATCTCATTTAACACCTTCGTGAAACGTTTTTAAAAGTTTCACAACTGGATCACATAACGATCTCGCATTCATATATAATCTAGTACAAAGTACAAAATAACTACAATTCTCGAATCTTCTGCATTCTGTTCTATTATAGCAGAGTTTCTAACGATACTAGGAAAAAGAACTATATTACTAATCCTCTAACCCGACGGTTGTTCTATTACTGCAGAGTTTCTGACTATATTAGAAAAAAGAACTAGAATATTATTCTTCTAATCTGATTTTCAAGTCTAACCTATCACCTTACTCGATACATCTTCCAAAAGTTTCACAACTGGATCACATAACCATCTAGCATTCAAATAAAATCTAGTACAAAAGAACTAAAATTCTTGAATCATCTGCATTCTGTTCTGTTACTGTACTGTTTCTAAGGACGGTAGAAAATTAAACTATATTATTATTCTTCTAATCTGACGACCGAGGATCGATAAAGATCGTATGGAGCCCACAGGTGATCAATGATGCAAGGCCTTCTAGAATCAAGCCTCAGCCATGGCTTACCTTTCCCACTCCAATGCAACAAGCTAATGGGTCCTGGGTGAAGGCCCCTACACTTCCCTTCAAAGTTATCACCACCCAAACCATGTTGGTTCCACCTATGATCAATGGCCCTAATATAACCACCAAAAACTAGCAAAAATGGTGGGAGAGACCCTAAATGGTAAATCCTCTTTTGCACCTTTTGAACTAACATCCACTTCTCAACCTTGTTTATGTACTCCCCTCCCCTCCATTTCTCCAAATCTACAACCATCACCCCTGTGTTGAAGTAACAAGCCTCCCTCCCTCTAAATGTGCTTGACAAATCAGGATCAGCCCAAAATGCATCAGTGAAGTAGTAGGTGAAGTTTGCATGGCAATACTCCGGCGCGGCAATAACCCTATCGCCCAAATCAACGGTCCACAGCTTCGCAATATCGTCCACCACGATGATATCGGAGTCCAGGTAGATCACACGGTCGATATCGCTCGGAAGGATCATGGAGAGGTAGATCCTCGCGTAGTTTAGAGGCTGGTCGAGGTCTAGCCGGAGAGATTTGGAGATTTTTCCGTGGACGAGATTGGGGTCGAATCGGTAAATCTTGAAGTTGAGGTAAGGGAAAGTGGATTCTATGGTGGAGGTCATTTGAGGGGCAATGTGAAGGGATAGGAAATGGAAGTTGTTGTTTTCCGGGCAGGTGGAGTGCTGGAGGATAGACAAGACCGCCGCCATTGTCCCTCGGAGGTAATTGGAATCAAGGGTCATAACTATGTTGACTTTCATGGAGTTGCAGGTGTTGGGGTTGCGGAAGGCGGGGGCTTCTCGGAAGACTGGCGGCGGTGGCGGCGTGGGGAGGACGCGGGTGGAGGTGGTGGTGGATTTTGGGTGGTGGAGGCTGAGGAGGAGAGAAAGGAGGCTGAGGAGAAGAGAGATACGGGAAGGAGAGGAGGAGGAGCTCCATAATGTCATGCTGCATGGCTAGGGTTTCTTGTAATCCTCTCTTATGGATTCTTTCCTTTTCTCTCCTTCATTTTCAACTTCTTTGAATCCTTTTTAGAGTAGAAATATGAGAAGAGGTTTGGGGGGAAAATTGGTGGAGAGGTTCAGAGAAGGTTTAGGGAAATTTTCCTTTGATGGTTATTGTTTAAGTTAGTTAATTGATGGCCAAGGAAAAATGAAAAGATTTGGGTGGGTGAAATTTAACTTTATACGGTGCCGAAAATGGAAAATGTTGGACAAAAAAGTAACTAAAAGTAATTGAATCACCAGTCAAATTTTATTTGTTTTGTGTTTCCAAGTAAAAGCTTCGGATAGTATTTTTTTCTCAATAAAGGGTGGGTTTGATATGACTTATTTCTAGCTTTCAATCCACTTTGAACTTTTAATCTGTTTTGAGTTTTTCTGAAAAGTTTGGTATGACTTTTTCTGTGACAACTTTTGAATTTTGGCTTTTGTCTTGTAGTGTAAAACTTACTTCTGAAAAAAATTGGGTTTCATGAATTTTTTTTGGACTTTTTTCTTCCTAAACAATACAAATGACCAATTTACATCTACTTTTTTTTGTACCAACATACTATGACATCTAATTAGACTTACTATAATTTTATTAGTAAATATAAAAAATATAAAATGATAATTTTCACTAACAAACAAAAGTGTTGCATCCTAACTTTTTTACAGCATAACTTTTTTCACCAAACTCATACATCTTTTTTCATCAACTTCTTTGTCACGACTTTTTTCACAACAACTTAAAAGTCGACTTAAAAGTCCAAAAAGTCATATCAAACCCACCCAAAATGAAGAGAAAAAATACTTTGGATAATAAATCATTGGGTAAACGACACTTTCACCCCTCAGGTTTGACATGGGTCTATTTTCACACCCTTCTATTTCGAGAAATGACACCATTAATGTCCCAAACTTCAGGACACTATGCGTCTGATTGTTTGGGACTCTGTGCGTCTGATTGTGTCATTCAATATTCGAAGAGATCCAATTTGTCCTACATTAAAATTAGAGAGTGCATGTGTCTTTGAAATTCGGCACACTAAAGGTGTGAAAGTGTCATTTCGAAGACCAAAATTTTCGAAACCGAAACGAGTAAAGCTATTAGCGCTCTTATCCTAAGTTACTTGGAGCGGGAGCGGGAGCAAAAGCGGGAGCGCGAAGGCGATAATATCTATCAAGGTTGTATTTGAGAGTGTCGCGGGAGCGCGTATATAAATTATATTTAATAAACATATCTTTTAAAAATATATTTAAAATAATTTTAAATGTAAACATTTTATAGACTGAAATCTAAATTTTGTGACAATAACTAGAAACTTTATATACTAGTACAAAACTAGAACCTCCTATACTGGAAAATGTAATAGAAGTTCAGCTATATTGAAATTTTAGTTTGACTTAGTTTCAAATATACTTGGTAACTTAGTACTGTCCACTACCAGAGAGTACAGAACGTCGATAAAAACACTCTCTAGAATTTCAGGAGCGAGAACTATAGACGAATTCGAGCTAAAGAGTGAGAATTGGGGGCAGAAGTGAAGCCCCTACTAGAAGTTTAAGCACATACTACCGCGGTCTGTTATCTACCTTCTTACTTTGATTTTTTCATCCGTAATTATGTCACTTTGACCATGTAATTTGAATGGCAAAACGATGAAACGTTCTTGTAATTTTTTCATGGTGTTGTAGAGTAAACACTATGAAAAGATTATCAAATTCTTTCGTCGTTCTACTAATCAAATAATGGGTTCAAAGTGACACGTAAATAATAGTAAAAAGCAAATGACGAAGTTAGATAGCGAACAGAATAAGTATATCCTCGTCCAAAAATTATATTGCTATAATAATTCATTAAGATTAAAGTATTTTTTTGGATAAACGTGCAGAATTTCAATAATAAAAGAGTAAAATTACACGGGTGCTAAACACCCAGCCTGCAAGACACGCCAGGACCTGCATCGGTAATACATAAAAACATAAAGCATAAGCATAATGATACACCCAGTATCGTTAGCAGTAGCTTAAGGCTACGAATCTTTACCAGTAGTTCGTGAGACTACGAAAAACTACGAATAAAACTGAAAATAAACTGAATAACTGAAAAACAATTCTCATTCCATGACTGAAAATACTGACCAAACTACAATATAAATACTACTCTTAACCCTAACCTAGACTTTTACGGGCCAAGCCCGGTCTACTATTAACTAATTAAACTAATTAATAAAATTAAATAAACAATTAACGACTCCTTGAATAAATAAAATACTAATTATCTAATTAACGATTATAATAATAATTATTATTATTATGTTGACCCGGATCGTAGGGTTGACTCGTATCAACTCCCCCGCAGTTGACAAACGCCTTGTCCTCAAGGCGGATACGGCCGTAGAAACGATCCCACATGTACTGTGATGGATAGTCAGCTCCAACATGCATTTTGACCGGAGTTTGGCTCTTTTGTGCGGTGGACTGACCAAAATTACACCATGGACTGAAAGAATAAGAGGGAGCAAACTGGGCAATAGGCCCTCCACAAATAGAGGAACTAACCGACCCAATTGGTGAATAAGACGGCCCAAATGATGATTGTTGTGGTCCAGAAGCTGGCGAAGGCCCACTGTTACTTGAGTGTGGCCCATTAAAATATGGCCCACATGATGACCCAGATGCCCTAGCCGCTGTTGAAGAAGAAGGAGCGAACGGGAGCTGTCCCGTCGATTGGTGGCCGGCGATGGTGAAGACTGGAGGTGGAGGCGCCAGAGATGGCGAGGCCGGTGGCGGAGAGGCCGTGGTCAGGAGCGATTGAATTGCGGCCACAAGGCCCTGGGTGAGCGTCGCGACGGTGGCCTGGTGCGACTGGGTGATGTCCGGCGGCTTCGGATATGGACGGAGCTGCGGCCAGTCGTGGGTCGCCTGGACAGCGGACATCACCGGCGGCGACGTGGCTGCTTGTATCGACTGAAGAGACGCCGGATCCGGGGGTTTGGGTGGTGTGCACCACCGGGACTCAGAGGCGCAGAGCTGGGCGCCGTGGTTGAAGCTTTGCTGGCCGGCGATGGAGTCAAGGCGACTGGGAGGACGAACGGCCTGAAAAACAGGCGGGTTGGGCGCTTCAGGCACTGAACCAGAAGATAAGTGGTAAGGCGGCGGTGGCCATGGTTGTTGCTGACTTGGATCCGGTGGTTTCTGCAGCGGTAAGAGTTGTTTGGTTGCCGGAGAGAGAGCCTTCGAGGGTGGGTCTGGCGGTTGCGGATCTTGCTGGGTCTTCTCTGTTGATGGAATCTGAGTCTGAACCCGACTCTCGAGTGTTGCGACCGCGAACTCCGCAGCCGTCAAACGATCGGCCAGGGTTGCCAGAAGCTGGTTCTGGGCGGCGGCTAGCTGCTGCTGTTGCGCGTCCTCCTCTGGAGGCGATTTGGCCGGACGATGTTCAAGGGCAGTCACCCTGGTTTCCAGATCCGTGAATCTGGCTTCAATTTTGTCCAGCTTTTCGAACATCTGTGTTGTGAATTCTTTGAGCGTTTGACGGAGTTCGTCAATCGCACCGTTGTTCGACATCGTTTCACCAGTTGGATGGTGAAATCAATGAAAGCACCAAATTGATACACCCAGTATCGTTACCAGTAGCTTAAGGCTACGAATCTTTACCAGTAGTTCGTGAGACTACGAAAAATTACGAATAAAACTGAAAATAAACCGAATAGCTGAAAAACAATTCTCATTCCATGACTGAAAATACTGACCAAACTACAATATAAATACTACTCTTAACCCTAACCTAGACTTTTACGGGCCAAGCCCGGTCTACTATTAACTAATTAAACTAATTAATAAAATTAAATAAACAATTAACGACTCCTTGAATAAATAAAATACTAATTATCTAATTAACGATTATAATAATAATTATTATTATTATGTTGACCCGGATCGTAGGGTTGACTCGTATCACATAAGAAACATAGTTAAACGTAAGATCTAAATTGTGAAGGCCAAGAATCCCATAGACTGTAGATGACCCAAATGCCATATCATGGAAAGCCCACATGTCTAGTCCATTGGAGCTCTACATCCACCCGTAGAACAAACGGTGATGGCGGTGCATCAAGACTGACACACATGGCGGTGAAACAACGGCGAAGCCAGCGACAACTTGCACTTCAACAACATTAGAAGAAGCAACGTCGAGCAAGAACCGACCCGAAATATGTATAACCCGTGAGGGCTTTAAGCTTGGGGGACAGAGCCACCCCTGAAAGATCAGCCTGAAGGAAGTGCAACCATGACCCTTTCTTGATTTGGCCAAGAATGGCTTAATGCACAAAGGCCTGGACAAGCAACGAACCCAAAAAAGAGACAAAACCATGAACCCAACCCATCCAAAATAGAGAAGAAATACACCATGAAGATAGTACCGTGAGGGATCTAAGCAACGGGTGTCACCAGCGTTGACCAAACAGAAAGAGCCAGGAAAGAGCAACAACACCGCCTCGACGAGCTGCAAACGAAGCGGCATAGGAAGGTGGCTATCCAGAAACGATGCCTAAGCCTAGGCAGAAATTAACGCCGAACAAGGGTTGGGGAAACGGTAAGGGCAAGGGGACCAACGCCGGAAAAGCCTTTGTGGAAATTGGCCCGTGAGGGCTTGACGCATCGGAGGCAAAACGGCACCGCCAAAACACTACCTTCGGGGAAAACCCAAAAAACAGAACTGTTAGGGAGTTTGACTTGTATCAAATTGGCAAGTTTGAGTCAAGGGTCAAAGTCAAAGGCAGAGGTCAAGAGCATGGAATTGTTTCCATGTATTTGTGAGCAGTGCTTTTGTTGCTTTGTGCCCAAGTAACTTGCCACATATGTGGCTATATATGGGATCTTTGGTAGCAACACAAACACACACACAGAGACGAAAGGGTTTGGGATAGTTAGTGCTTTTTTAGTGTGTGTCCAGGGGTGTTTGGTTCTGGTTGGCCGCCGTGGCCGTTGTGGTCACGGCGTGCATTGTAATCGGGTTATCTTCTCAATAAAATATCGGGTTTTGGCCGTGGAGGTAGCTAGCAGGTTCGTTACGAATTCGTTAGTGAACCACGCTAAATATCTGTCTCGTTCTTGTTTCGCTTCATCGTTCTTGCTCGAATACCCCCAAGTTATAACAAACTAGTAGCAGAGCTCTTAAACAGGAGTTCTGTTACAACAAACTGGTATCAGATACTGGTTCCAAGATTCGGCTGGAGCCAAGAGCTAGGGTTTCACGTTTTAGTGGAAATCAAAGCTAGGGTTTCGCGATTGAGGTGGAGCAGGCTATCGGGAGGTTGGGTTTCGAGATTCCGCCAAGAACGATGTCTGGTTTGGCGATCAAGATCGATATGTTCATGAGAGAGAAGCAGGTGCACCGACCATCTGAAGCCCCGAGGAAGGGGCTATCCGGGCTCCTTCCGGAGCAATCTGGCGCGCATCTGATTAGGCGTGCAAGGGATCTGGAAAATCCAGCACACATTCGGTACTGGCGCGAATATGGCGGTTCACGCGCATCTGGCGTTCTGGTGATTGACGTTCAGGCGCAATCCGGCTCCCGGCGTGGAGCATATGGCGTGTGAATTGACTATGGTTCTTGCTCATGTGTTGCTGATAACTCTCTTTTATGAGTTATTTTTATACTTCCATATTACTTGTATTAGGCTTATTTCACATGATTTATATGATATATGTGCACAAATATGTGAATTTGACGATTTATAAGCCTACGAGTGAAAAGTTGTGTTTCTAGCTTATTTGTGCATGTTTTCTCTCATATTTGCTATGATAATTGCACGGGTTGTTTAGTGTTGTGTATCTCAGGTAAAAGAGGTGAAATGGAGCTTATGAGATGCTTGGATATGCTTGGAATGGAGCTAGATGAAGAGGAGAAAAGGAGGCGCACAAACGAAGAGAAGTTGGAAAAGTCACACAGGACCAGCCTGCACTCTTTTCGATTCCCAGGAAAATATACAAAGAATTTTGAAGCAAGGCTTGCGGCATTGGAAAGTAGACATCCGTAGCTTTCCAACGGTATATGGTAGGCCCGAAGACGAGTCCGTATGAGGGAGATACAGCCCGCGCAAAATCAGCAAAGAATTCTGTCCGGGAATTGCAAAGTAGAGGGGCTGAAGTGCAATTTCGGCATATTTTCATTAAAAAACGTGCCCAGCTGGTAAAAAACGGGGTGGACGACCTAAGAGACATTCATTGACGCATCTTTGAAGTCTTGGGAGCTAGGGAAGATAGGAGACAAAGCTTGGAGCTTGGAAGATCATCAACATTGAAGATTCAAGTGTTTGATCATCTTTTCTTCCTCTATTCTTCATGAACTTCATTATTTTGGATATGTTGAACAATATTATGTCTAGCTAAACTTCTTAAAGCTAGGTGATTGATGAAAAACTAGGGTTTGTTGGATGATTTTCCGGATTTTGGACTTGAAGCATGCTTTTGCTTAAATTCTATGAACATTCTTGTTAGCTTATCTATTCTTGTACTCAATTCTTAGTGTTCTTGGCTTGATCACCCGTAGAATGCTACTTGTTGATAGAATTGCACGAAAGTGAATTCTTTGAGACGTGTTAAAGAATAGTTAGGTAATCTTGTAGTTTCTTGAGACCGAGAGGAGATAGAAACTTGATTAATCGTGTGAGGGTAGTTTCGATTGATTGTGTTAGAACTTAGTGAATTCGGTGGACCGATAGGACCCGGTGAACGAAGCCTAACAAATCAATTAGATTGTAGTAATAGACGGAGGTGGACCGAGAGGACCCGAAATCTATTGTTTACACAAATTCACGTGAGATCGAGAGAAGATCGTGATGAGCATTACCCGGTATAACTAGAACGTGAGTAGAGTGTTTCAAGCATAACCCGGAAATCGTTAACAACCCTAGGGATCATCAATTACCTAGTTCTTTCTCATTAATCGTATTACATCACAATTTATCTTCGTTTAAAGTGAAAATTCTCCAAAAATATTTAGTTAATTGTCATTTAATTTTAGTCGCTTGTTTGTGGGCGACAACTTTATAAAATTCAAACCCTTCTTACCGGTTACATAGATATCTCATAATTACTTTCTAGTCAACTAATAATCGTAAATTCCCTTGGGCTCGATACTCGGAGTCGTAAAATACTCCACATACTACTTGACCGTATACTTGCGTTTAAGCGCGTAAAGAATTCGCGTCAAGTTTTTGGCGCCGTTGTCGGGGAGTTTAACGGTTTATTAGTTAGTAGAAATTGATTTAGGATATCTCTTTTACTTTTTGTTTAATTAGCTACTTGTTTTCTCACTTGTATTTGAGTCTGCTTTTCAGGTCATCAGTGTATGTCCAGGATCCCTAGGGAACTTGTGCCCCCACTTGAAGACCCAGAGCAGTTATACAGAGATCAGAGGAGAAGACAGAAACAGAGCACTATGGGTGATCAATTGACCAACGCGCAGCTCAATGAGAAAATGGAAGAGTTGGCGAAACTGTTAAATGATCGCAACGCCCAGACACCGTACAACAAGTCTGGGCAGGCTATTGTGGAGAAATTCCAAACGTCCACATATGGACACAATCCGGCAATTGTAGTGCCAGACATACAGGCTGAGCATTTTGATCTCAAGCCAGCTACGATCCAGACAGTCACCAATCAGTTCCAGTTTTATGGGAACAAGGATGAGGATCCCAACGATTTCATTGGGAAGTTCAATGCTTATATCAAGACTGTGAAGTATAAGAACGTGACTCCAGAGGCATTGAAACTTATTCTATTTCCCTATTGTTTGAAAGGTGCAGCTGAGAAGTGGCTTGAGTCGAGAGCTCCGGATTCAATCACTACATGGGCTCAATGTGTGGATGAATTCATGGCAAAGTTTTACCCAGTTCAGCGGGTGATTCAGTTACAAGGTGATATCCTTGGATTTCAGCAGCAGGCCCATGAGACCGTGGTAGAGGCGTGGGATAGATTTATGCATTTGATCAGGAAATGCCCAAATCACAATTTTGGGGACTACAAAATTTTGCAGGTCTTCTACCATGGCTTAGAACGCCATAACCAGGAGCTGGTTAACAGAGAAGCTGGAGGCAATTTTCTGTACTCTGTTGACAAGGAAGGAGCCTATGCGCTCATGAAGCAGCTCGCTAAGCAGGACTCACAACTCTATGATTCCAGGAGATTATCGGCATTGCCTGAGCCTAGAGATGATGAATGGAAGACTGGAATCAGCAAGATGGTGTCAGATTTAGCCAAGCATGTGTATCGGGATCATAAGCCAGTTGCAAGAGTAGAGGAGCAGGAATTTGATTCAGCCTTGGCCCAGATTGCAAGTGAAGATGTGAACTTCGTGGGGGCACAAGGACAGCGGCAGAATTGGAACCAAGGGAACTACAGACCAGGCACAAGAGATCATCCAGGTTTCAGGTATGGGGATCAGTCTGGAGCTATATACGCACCTGGGTTTCAGCACATGCCGCAAGCACCAGTGTCGCAGGCTCCGCCACCGGCTGTTGTAGCGCCAAACCCAGAGATTTCTGTACTCACTAAGGCGTTGACACAACTGAGTAACAACATGAACGATATGACCACGACGGTCAATGCTATGTCTTCTGATTTGCAGGCTACGAAGACTTCTCTTCGTGCACTAGAGGTTCAAGTTGGGCAAATTGCAACGCAATTATCTGCTAGAGCACCTGGTTCTCTACCGTCTGACACAGAGAATGTGCGTCAGGTAAATGCCATTACCACTCGCAGCGGGGTTTCGTTGACTGATCCACCATACCCGAGCCATGCAAGAGCTGAAGCGTCAAAAGCTAAGGAGCATGAGGTCTTCGATTCTGAGAAGACACCTGTCATGGTCCCCCAATCAAAGGGCACGACTCCACAGGATGAGGAAAAGTCCAATGAGGTATTACCACCGCCCTCTTCTTCTAAAGATGTACCTTTTCCATTGAAAACTAGAAAGAAGAAGGATGACTCTGAGGAGTACAGGAGATTTCTCAATATTTTCTCCAAACTGCACATAAACATTCCGTTGATTGAGGCGCTGCAGAAAATGCCTAAGTATGCGCGGTTTATCAAGGATGCAATCTATGGGAGAAAAGCTATGGATAACTTTCAGACAGTGAAACTGAATGAGCAGGTGAGTTCATGTGTCTTGCATGGGCTACCCAAGAAGAAGAAAGATCCAGGTAGTTTTGTGATTGAGGCTACACTTGGTGGGGCATATACAGGCAGGGCTCTATGTGATTTGGGGGCGAGTGTCAACCTGATGCCGCTTTCAGTATTTAAAAAGCTAGGTGTGGGGGAGCCTAGTAAAACCTGGATCAATCTGCAGTTCGCAGATAAGTCGTCCAAGAAGGCCATTGGGGTGGTAGAAGACTTACTTGTGAGGGTTGGTAGTTTGATCATGCCAGCTGATTTTGTGATCCTTGACATGCCAGTTGGTGACGTTCCGATCATTCTTGGTAGGCCCTTTCTGGCTACTGGTCGGACTTTAATTGATGTGGAGAATGGAGAGTTGATCATGAGGGTCAACGATACTGTTGAGACCTTTCAGGTTTTCAAACCGACTCCTCAGTACACTTATGAGGTGAAGCCAGACTTGCCATTTCCTGTGAAAGTTGTGCGCGGAATTTCAGAGCTGACACAAGGAGATCCGCCAGATCCTAAGGGTAAAGAATCGAGTTTGCAGGCGCACGAGGTAGTCATGAGTATCCAGCGCCAGAATTTGGATGCGACACGACCTGCCAAACCACCTTTCTGAGCTTCATGAGGTAACTGGGTCGGGCCGTCGACCGTAAATTACAAAGCGCTTGTTGGGAGGCAACCCAACGTATTTTATGCATTAGTGTAGAGATTGTGTTTTAAATACTGTTGTGTGCGTTTTTAATTCCGTTTTGTTATCTGAGAGGTGAGAGAGCGAGAATTTGACATTTAAATTGAGTCTCCGCAGGATTACAGGTTATTACGCGATTCAGACTCCCCTTCTTGATGTGCGTAGACTCGCATGGAAATGCGCGCATCGGAGTTCGAACGTAAAAGAAATGCGGAATTTGAGCGAGATATGATCACGACGAGATTTCCGAGAAGAATGGGAAATTTGTCACGAAAAGTTGGCTCAAGAACAAAAAGAGGAACATGGAATTCAAGCTAAGGATCCTCGAAGATCAAGCAAAGGAAACGGATCAAAAAAAAAAAAAAAAAAAAAAAAAAAAGAGCAGTTCCAGCCCCAGACTAGTCTTATGATCAGCCAACTGGTCGTAGGACCACTTTGTACTTAGTCAAAATATGGAGAACTCGCAAAACATGGCTTCTGCTGGTCACACGACCAGTACAAGTGGTCGTACGACCATTATGTGCAGGGGCGATATTTCCTTCATTACTCGGGGGTATTTTTGGTAATTCAGGCAAAAATAGTGATGTTCATCGGGGAAATCAGGGGTTCTTCTTCCTCACGAACACAGACCCACCCAACCCCTCTGCTCATCCCGTCGCGGCTCCGGCGTTAATCTTGGGTTCCCCGTCGCGCCTCCGGCCGCCTGTAATACCGGCGGTCTCTCTTCCTCAATCCGGCGACCACGCAGCAGAACCCGCAGCCTCACACTCTCTCTCTCCGTCGAATTCAAGCCGCCAACGACCACCAACACTGCCGTCCCAAATTCCGGCAGTGTTGAGGTGGTTTCCACGCCGTCTCTCAAGCTGCAGCAGCCTCTCACCCTCTCTCACTCCGGCGAACCCAAGACTCCCCGAACCCGCTGCAGAAACCTCCTCCCCTCCCGACGGGTTTCAAGCAAACCCACACATCATCAATCCCTCCAATTCTCCGGCGGTTTGAAGGGGTTTTCCGGCGTCTAAACACGCCTCTAACACCAATCCTTGGTGTTGAGGCCAATTGAAGTCAAATTTTTAGAATTGGGTCCGATTCAGGTTCGGCCATGGCTCTGTTTTACAGGTGGGTTCAAGCGGTGGTGAAGTGAAGTGGTATGAAGGTGGTTGTAATCTGGTCATATGTGGTTCAGGTGTGTGGCTGATGTGTTGGTGGTTATTGTGGTGTTGGGATGGTGAAGTTTGTTAGTTAGGTAGGCTTGGGTGTTGGTCCTCCCGCAGCCATGAACTCCGGCCAAAACCCCACCGTCGGCCCAGAATTTACCGACAGCAGCCACCATTAACCACAGCCGTGACCGCCGAACGGTGAACCCAAACCCATCTCCTGATTCCATCCAGACACCACCGTCCCTTTCCTCTATGATTCGGACCAAAACAACCCAAATCACCTCCGTCACAACCCCCTCCAATCTCTGCAACCACCTGTGAAACAATCCAGCACATCACCAGCCCTCAATTGACGGAGAACCTCTGTGGTTGAAACAACACCATTTGCTAGGACTGAATACAATCTGGGTTCAGCCGTGTCTATGACGAATTTTCAATTCACTGGGTTTTGAGGAAGGTTACTAATGGAGCTATTGTGCCAAATGTCAAGACACTTAAAGGAAATACTGTGCCAATTGTGTTACGACAATTTCTTCTTTGCTCTTTGCTTTAACATGAGGAGTTTGTGACTTTGAACTTATTGTTAGTGGCGATTTCCTAGCCAAAACATGTCAATTGCACACTGTCACACTTCAAGATAAAAGGGTTTGGCTTGTGGGACTGAGAATGGACTAAAGCACGAAACACATTATGCTGCAAATTGATCGACATAATGTTCTCTGTCCGAGTTCGAAATTGGATGAAAAGTTTGACGAAGACATCGACCCCGGTGTGCTAGTTCACACTCGACCGTTACGGGAGCTCACATCACGAGCTCGGGGATTCTTCGTTCTCTATTCGTCAGCAGCAATGGATCAATCGACCCCGGTGTGTTTCGCACACTCGACCGCAAGGGAGTTTGCATTGTTCTGGACAATGTTTGCTTGGGGATTGTTCTTGCTATCTCAGCCAGCATCTATCGGATTTCGTCCCCGACTTTGTGTCGGTTGTGAGTTTCTTTTCTCTCTCTTTACTTACCGTTTAGGCACATCGTACTTGCTCTAGGATTTTATTTTTAGAATTCTAGGGAATTACTTGAGTACTTGCTTAATTTCGGTACACACAACTTGTCACGTGCACGTAGCTTGAATTATCTCTAAATTTGTTGTAGCTACCTTTTTGTGCCGTGACTTTGACTCCGAGTAGAATCACCGCCCCTCACATTTGAATGTCGAGTCTTCTTGGTTGATCTCTAAATTCGTTGAGGACAACGAAGCAGTCTAGTGTGGGGGGATTTTAGCTATTTGCTAGCCAGTCAGTGTCTGCATCGCCATGTTTGCATATAGTTGTTTGTGTCGTATTGTGTCTAATTATGTAGTCAGTGTCGTGATATTGTGATAGTATGTCATATTGTGTTGTGTTAGTCGTGTATATACTTGTTTGTGGTTGTGTTTAATATTGCACGTTTTCTTATTTGAGTCTACCTACCCTGTCGAATGTCTTGTGTAGTTTCGTTCGTGTCGGCTTGCATGTAGTGTAGGAACTATATGGAAAAAAAAATAGAAAAAAAATCATAAACATAAAAAAAAAATTGAAAAAAAAATTAAAAAGTGAAAAGTTTGAGAAAAGGGCAATCGAAAGAGGCTAAAGTTTGATAAATCGCGAAGTGTGAGGACTTTAGGCGTAGAGCATGATTTGCGACCGGGAGTGACGACGTGAGTCCCCCCTAGTAGGTATAGAGAGACTTTCTTTACGGGAGTGCCTATCTATTTTTAACACTTACGGATTTTCAAAGCCAAAGTGTGTGCCTATTTTCTTACAAAAGCTGAGCTAGGTGTGAGCTAAACAAGCCGAACATCCATGTGTACGTCTTAGGTAGTCGCCAACCCGCCTCGTAGTGGCACACGAAACAGCTGTGCGAGGACGTGTATTAGAGCACTCACTGCTTTTAGAACTCACCTTGTAGGACCGTTAGACGCCCCAATTTGAACCTTGGATTCTTTGCTAGCCTTCGGACCTAGGGTGACGATTCTTGGCCTTCATCACAAATTGATTAGAATCACCACTTTAGTGCGTCACGAGGGGGTTGTGTAGTTGAGGGGGTTCGATGAGGGAGTGATTATACATTTCGTTGAGTTCTACATCTCGCTTGCACTTCATTGATTATCTACGAGGGGATGCGAGGGTGAGTGAGTAGGCTTGCGCACTTTGGTGTGGCGGTGTTCCATGCCACTACATCATGGACACAGTTGTGGAGAGCCGTGAGTGCGTGAATATAATACGCACGGAATTGGGTTGGGAGAACTTAATTGGTGGATCGTGCTAGGTACCGGTTTTGATTACTTTGGTGTAGGAGGATCGGTTGGATTAGGCACGAGATACATTCATCTTCGGGACTACTTGAGAGGGGATATGGTGACATTCGAGTGTGGGGGTGTCGACTTTTGACTCCGGACATTGAGAGTGAGCTTGCGACGACTCCACTCCCACACATGTACTTCATTGATTTTGCGGCTTGGACTTGACATGGCCTTTGATTGAGTTAGGAGGAGATGATATTTTTATGTGATATTCATTCATCGATTTACGTGTTTCCTTCTCCTAGCATATTTGATTGTTATTTGAAGACCACTCGGATATTATTGTTGGATTGTGATGGTATTTTGAGAGAATTGTGAAAAAAAAGAGAAAGAAAAAAAAAACAGAAAAAAAAGAAAAAAAAATGAGAGAAAAAAAAGAAAAAGGAGAGATGAAATAAAGTTGAGTTGGAGTTGAATTGAAACGAGTGGTGGAGCTACTTTGACGACGACGGTTCACGTTTCATGCACGACAAACGACGATGGCCACAGAGATCACTAGTGTACCGGGGTTTGAGGGAATTGAGGGCCGGAGGTGGTGAGCTTCGGGTTTCGGTTTCTATCATCGTGGTGAGGGTGTGTGAGATGTGGGATTTGATGTGAGAATGTGACGCTTAGGACTTGATTTCGACGAGATTATCTTTATGTCCCTAAGCCTCATCATGTGAAAACTGTTAGCGGATTAGGAGCTCGGACCTTGGATGTGGCTTTGCCTAGCGTAGTCTCTTATTTCGTGGCACACGCGAAGAGGTAGCGTACTCTTGTACTTAGTAAAGTTAGGCTTTCTATACTAACTAGGGGAGAGTCTCGTTGTCGAATTTAGTTTCAACTCATGCTTGGTTCCTAGGATTCTCATCACTTCATGATAATCGATTTAAGCCAATGGAGATTGCCCGATCTCAACCAAAAAGATAAAAAGTGTGTTTTGTGTATATATGTGTTTGTGTAGGATCGAGTCGTAGTTTGCATTTGCATCATATTGTTGCATTGTCGAGTCTTGTGTCGTTTGCGTCTTGAGTCGGCTAGTGAATAGTTGTTTTACTCGGGACGAGCAAAAGGTAAGTGTGGGGGTATTTGATAACTCTCTTTTAGGAGTTATTTTTATACTTCCATATTACTTGTATTAGGCTTATTTCACATGATTTATATGATATATGTGCACAAATATGTGAATTTGACGATTTATAAGCCTACAAGTGAAAAGTTGTGTTTCTAGCTTATTTGTGCATGTTTTCTCTCTCATATTTGCTATGATAATTGCACGGGTTGTTTAGTGTTGTGTATCTCAGGTAAAAGAGGTGCAATGGAGCTTATGAGATGCTTGGATATGCTTGGAATGGAGCTAGATGAAGAGGAGAAAAGGAGGCGCACAAACGAAGAGAAGTTGGAAAAGTCACACAGGACCAGCCTGCACTCTTTTCGATGCCCAGGAAAATAAAAGAATTTTGAAGCAAGGCTTGCGGCATTGGAAAGTAGACATCCGTAGATTTCCAACGGTATATGGTAGGCCCGAAGACGAGTCCGTATGAGGGAGATACAGCCCGCGCAAAATCAGCAAAGAATTATGTCCGGGAATTGCAAAGTAGAGGGGCTGAAGTGTAATTTCGGCATATTTTCATTAAAAAAAGTGCCCAGCTGGTAAAAAACGGGGTGGACGACCTAAGAGACATTCATTGACGCATCTTTGAAGTCTTGGGAGCTAGGGAAGATAGGAGACAAAGCTTGGAGCTTGGAAGATCATCAACATTGAAGATTCAAGTGTTTGATCATCTTTTCTTCCTCTATTCTTCATGAACTTCATTATTTTGGATATGTTGAACAATATTATGTCTAGCTAAACTTCTTAAAGCTAGGTGATTGATGAAAAACTAGGGTTTGTTGGATGATTTTCCGGATTTTGGACTTGAAGCATGCTTTTGCTTAAATTCTATGAACATTCTTGTTAGCTTATCTATTCTTGTACTCAATTCTTAGTGTTCTTGGCTTGATCACCCGTAGAATGCTACTTGTTGATAGAATTGCACGAAAGTGAATTCTTTGAGACGTGTTAAAGAATAGTTAGGTAATCTTGTAGTTTCTTGAGACCGAGAGGAGATAGAAACTTGATTAATCGTGTGAGGGTAGTTTCGATTGATTGTGTTAGAACTTAGTGAATTCGGTGGACCGATAGGACCCGGTGAACGAAGCCTAACAAATCAATTAGATTGTAGTAATAGACGGAGGTGGACCGAGAGGACCCGAAATCTATTGTTTACACAAATTCACGTGAGATCGAGAGAAGATCGTGATGAGCATTACCCGGTATAACTAGAACGTGAGTAGAGTGTTTCAAGCATAACCCGGAAATCGTTAACAACCCTAGGGATCATCAATTACCTAGTTCTTTCTCATTAATCGTATTACATCACAATTTATCTTCGTTTAAAGTGAAAATTCTCCAAAAATATTTAGTTACTTGTCATTTAATTTTACTCGCTTGTTTGTGGGCGACAACTTTATAAAATTCAAACCCTTCTTACCGGTTACATAGATATCTCATAATTACTTTCTAGTCAACTAATAATCGTAAATTCCCTTGGGCTCGATACTCGGAGTCGTAAAATACTCCACACACTACTTGACCGTATACTTGCGTTTAAGCGCGTAAAGAATTCGCGTCAGTTGCAGAAACTCGTTGGAGTTGGAGCAACGACATGGAGCATCTAGCGCGTGAGATTTCTGGCACGAGCATCTGATCTTGGTTTTGGCGCGCATTATGCACGAGTTTGTTCTGGCGTGCATCTGTTGTGGTTTTGGGGCGTGTACCATGACACGCATTGAGCTCGCATCTGGTGCGATATGTTTTTGTGGCGAGCATTTGGCCCATCTGAGGCATACGGGGCGCATATGGCATGACAATTTGGGCACTCTTCATTGGTGCATCTGGTCTGAATGACATCTGGGCGCTTGTCATGGTGCATCTGTATGGCGTAATTGGGCGCATCTTGAATACATTCGGTCCTGCTTTCTCATGAATGTATTCGAGTGTGGTTCTGGATGGAGCACTTGTTTCTGTTTCAGAAAGTGCAACCACATCTGGCGCATTCGTTGCAAGAACGCATGATAGTTGGAGCAGCGATTTGGCAGTTCGGCTTTCGCATACAACGGCGAAATATCTATTTGGGGAGGCGTGCTCGTTTCTGGTTCTGGGAGACGCATCCGGTTCAGGTTTGAGAAGAGAAGCATCAGGTTCCGGTTTCGGGTTGCTGAGATGATCCAAGTCAAGGTGGAGATTTGTTAGGGAGTTTGACTTGTATCAAATTGGCAAGTTTGGGTCAAGGGTTAAAGGCAGAGGTCAGGAGCATGGAATTGTTTCCATGTATTTGTGAGCAGTGCTTTTGTTGCTTTGTGCCCAAGTACCTTGCCACACATGTGGCTATATATGGGATATTTGGTAGCAACACAGACACACAGAGACGAAAGGGTTTGGGATAGTTAGTGCTTTTTTAGTGTGTGTCCGGGGGTGTTTAGTTCTGGTTGGCCGCTGTGGCCGTTGTGGTCACGGGCAGAATTGTAATCGGGTTCTCTTCTCAATAAAATATCTGGTTCTGGTCGTGGAGGTAGCTAGCGGGTTCGTTACGAATTCGTTAGTGAACCACACTAAATGCCTGTCTCGTTCTTGTTTCGCTTCATCGTTCTTGCTCGAATACCCCCAGATTATAACAAACTAGTAGCAGAGCTCTGAAACAGGAGTTCTGTTACAACAAGAGCTCTCGCAGATAGAAAAACCCACCTCGATAAAGAGAGACACGGGGAGGAGTGAAAATCCGGATGGGCGCGCTAAAGCGGCACACCCGCCAGAGCAACCGGCCAGGTAGGTTTCTCTCTCTGGAAGGTAGAGAGAGGCGAGAGCTCTCATTAAGATAAAAGTATTGTAACTAGTAAATTTTAGAAATTATGTTTTTTGTTATAAAGTTACTTCTTTATTACACCCCATGAATGTATCGCACTAAATAGGGATCGTTCTCAAATATTATATTACTTTTGTAAAATACGCACACATTACCTATGTTCTGCCAGAAACAGCTCATCTGCCTGCTGTGTGCGTATAATACGCACAAGTTAGATTTACAACTAGTTTAATCTAATTTTAACCGGCCATAATCGATAAGCTATGTTTGATTTAGGTTTAGAAAAAACTATGGCTTTGGAGCAAAATGAAGACATGATTTGCCTCCTTAAGGTAAGGGTTTGGTGATGCAGTGTTTGCACCGGCCGGATCTCTACGACGGCGATGATTAGGATAAGTACTGCGGTGGTTGATAGCCCGGTGTGGGGGTCTACAATTGGTGTCGAAGAAATTTCGGAAGGAAAGACGTTTTTTTTTGGGATATGCTTGTTCAGACATGCCGCTGGTGACTGAGAGCCAGTGGAGTGTGTTCCTGGAGTCCATAGAGGCAAGAAATGACATTTTTCAAGTAATTGTTGTGGCTCGGGAAATTTGTCAAATTAATAGTTGCATGCGCTTTCTCAAGCTCACTCTTGACCTTTTGCAGGCAGTTACGGTCCAAGTGATTTTTGCTTATATGGGGTGGATTTTTGTAGAATTTTTTCATCCACTTCCCCATTTTTCAGAAACGGCAGTGATAATTGAATTTATAGGCTATATCTTTTGCAGTTTATGAGAAGGAATAAATGAACATCGCAGTTGCTCATCTAGTACATATAGTCCTAGTTTATTTGCAAATATCACGTTGCACCCTAGAAATTTGTTAGGTGTATAAACAAGCTCTCTCTTATTTATAGTGTGAGACACTTATAATTGATGATTACAACCATTTTAATCTTGTGGTAAGAGGTGGGAGTATAGAAAGTTCACACATTCTTACATCAAGAATATTTTTATAAGGCGACTGTAGAAAGGGCAAACCATCACCATCTAAAGCATTTTAGTACACAAATCTGATGAAGTTACATATGTAGTACCCAAGGTGTGAACATGCTTTGGATCCAGCAAAATATCATCGTCTTCAACATACCTCCTCACAATTTTGTAGTTGGAGTCTTCGTCAGTCCTCATCTAGCCCCAAGGTGCTCGAAGAAGTTGCAGATAAACAAATGGAGATCGGGCGTTGTGATAGAATAGTGCTGGAGGGGGAGGGGCAGAGGCAGCGATTTCATTGATGAAAATTCTCTACTCCATGCCATTCCTTCTTTGATGTCTGAACATTCCCATTAAAAATTCCATCACAGTTTGGGATTGCGTTGGAGGTCCTTCGGATGTAGCAAGAGACCAACTTTGTTGATTAGTAAGAGCCTGGAATTCTACCTGCATTGTAGACTTCCAGCATTGAAAAGGTGCTACTTGAGCAAATGCAACATGCTCCATAACAAATGATCTACTAGCTGAGTGAACCTGATATTTTGGATTTGGTTTCACTATACGTGTAACACCTAGCGGCGGACGCAGGATTCAGATTAAGCGGGGGCCAAGTTACATTATATATGTACTCTATTAGAGGATTCATGTTAGAAATTAGTGATTTAAAATATTAGAGAGGATAAATTCGATATTCTGCAGGGGCCAAAATACAATATTTGTATCAAAATATGTCAAATTGCATGGGGTTAAAGTGAAAATTTTGGACTTTGGAGGGGTCGTGGCCCCCGCCCGCCACCCCCTAGATCCACCACTGGTAACACCCTCAAATTTTATAGGGGTCAAACACAATTAATTAAAAGACTGAGTTAGTTATGAAAATTTCTTTTCAGCAGTGTTTGGTGACAATTGATCATCAGAGAACTCTAAGAATGTGAAATTATGTAAATATGCAAATATGTAATTTCCTGATAGTTAACTTTCTGGCTAAACTTTGGCCAAGTTGAGAATATTGGAAAGTGAGGGGATATCTATAGATTACCTTAAAGATTTTGGGTCAATATGTAATTTTCATAGAATTATAAATTACCTTTAATTACACTTTCTACCCTAATTTTATATAGTTTACAATTTCACCCCAATATGCATGCTTGTCACTTGGCAAGCCCATTTTGAAAACTCTTGGGGTAAGGTGGCAGCAGGGGTGCAAACAGTTCGGTTCGGCACGGTTTGAGCACAAAAAAAAATCGAACCTCGACGGTTCGTTTTAATTTCGGTCCGTTTCGCCTCGGTTTCAATTTTAAGAGGTTATTCGGTTTAAACGGGCGGTTCACATATTAGCACATGTTATTTCTTCCCACTGAAATACCAACATTATTGATCAAATCTTCCCTCCTTTGCTAAGCAAGCTTATTCTGGATTTGCCTCTCTCCTATAGTGATAGTGATAACATTGATCTTTTTTTATGGCAAGCTGGCAGCCCTCCTCCATGGAAACTTTTTCAGTCAACTCCGCTTACAAGATTCAAAATTTAAATAACTCCTCTTCATCTGCTTGCTAAATCTGTTCAATTTAAAAAGATTTCCTACTCTTTCAATTGGAAGAATCTTTGGTCTTCAGGGCTTCCATATCATATTGTTGCCATTTTTTCTGGAGAATACTCACTAACTCTCTTCTTGCACTTGAAAACTTGCATGCTAGGATTAATCAATTAGTTCTCATTGTCCTATTTTTACTAATACTACTTAAACCTCCTGACATATTTTCTTTGCTTGTCCTAGAGCTCAAGGACTTTGGAAAGTGACTTCTATAAACTTTATCCCTCACCCTAGCACTGACTTACTATTATGGATCAAAGGATGGCTAAAAAGAAAAAAGAAGCTACAATCACAGCCACATTGGCATTGGTTTGCTGCTATCTTCTGGACTATTTGGAACACAAGAGACAAAATGATTTTTGAAAAACATCTCTTCTCCAGAGAGAACGCTTGCAGCAAGCAAACGCCAATGCAGCTTCTGTTTTAACAACTTGTCATTTGAAGGATTAATGTTATTCCTTTCATTCTTGTTTCTTTTAGATCTTGATGGTCTAGTGGAGGTGGTTGTGCGTGAAGAGGAGCCTGTTTGGGTGCCTGGACATATTCAATTTGCTTCCTCCGCAGTGGTGCCTGTTTCAGAAGCTTCCCCTCTTGCAGTTCTGCCTTCCCATGGTTTCCATGGGTCCTCAAGTGTTGATGTCTTAGCTCTGCCTGCTTCTGAGGATGTGGCTTTGACGGCTGACCCATGCTCTTCCAGTTGTCTTTGGATGCCCAATTTGTTGCTTCGCAGGATCCAGTTATTGCTCCCCTTCCTGGTGATGAGCTTGATGCATCCATCATTCCTTTCATCGATGCTTAGGTTGCTGGGTTTTAATCTCTCTCTTGATGTATCTACTTGATGGTGTTTTTTCGTTTGTTTGAACTTTAGTTTGTTCCTTGCTTTCATAGAGGCTTCTTTGGGCTTAGTTTTTGGGCTTCGGCCGTTAGATGCTTCGTTTTAGCCGTTAGGCGATCGTGGTGTAGTGCTTAGTGTTTCTTTGTCCATTCTCTATGCTCTCTATGTTATCAGTCTACTCGTTCGTTTTAGTAATATGACGTTCTTCTTGGCTTGCGAAAAAAAAAAAATTACCTAAAATAAGGTAAAAAAAAATGTAAAAAAAGAGTTTCATTATAGAGACTAAAGTAAACTTAATCAAATCTACAACCATTTGCTTGATTTTTTATGAATATTTTAGAAAAAAACCGAACTTGAACTAAAGGAATATGAACCTAATTTTAACATTCTACATGAGAGAATATTAATATTATGTTTGTGGTACAGGATATATCTGCAATTTGGTTTAGACGGTTTAGTGCGGTTTAACCAGTTCGGTCCGGTTCGGTTTGTGTTTTTTACGATTTACTTCGGTTCGGATAAGTTCTGTTAGCCGGTTTCCGGGTTTGAATCTGCACCCCTATGTGGCAACAGCCAACCCCCTTCACCTTTATGATGGGTTAATTGAAAAAAAAAAAGAATTGAAAATTTGATGATCTTGATCATCTTCCTACCCCAAGAACAACCACCCTCCTCCACCAGAACACCACCTTCTCTTCATCCCTCACCGAACTGCTGTTAGGGCTTTCCTCCTTGTTCATCGGTCGATTTATCACTCGTTAATTAATGAAATTCCTTGCTAGTTGGCTCCGCGTGTTCCGCACTTCACACTAAAACTTCCGTTTAGATTTCATCCTCTTTTTTCTACTCTATGCAATTGGAAAATGAGCTAAACATGTGGGGAAATGAGCTGGAACTGAATGTGTTCTTAACACAGGCATGAAGCCAACATTGAATCCATATATCTTTCTCATACTTCAATAATTTAAGATGAATCCTTCTCATATGTAAACATCAATTATAGCTCTACAAATCCCCATGGCTTTATGGGCCTGGATCAATCTCTAAGTTCCATGAAATTTGGGTGGAACTTGTCTGCAAAATGTGTTGCATTCTGTCAAGAATGTGTGAATTTGACCAAAGTGTAGAATGGCTTGAAACTACTCAACTTTGACAGCCATATATTCTTGTCTATTTGGAGTTTCCAAGGGTTCAAATATGTTCTGAAATCCCTGTTCAGTCATCTCAACTCCTTCTCAATTGCTCATAAATTAACTATGAAGTTAGCTGTTTATGATAACTTAACTCACTTTTAGTTTAACAACAAGCTGACGTGTATAACCTTCACACCCTTGAGAAAAGCTGCTCACTTTATCATTCTGAACCCACCTGTCAAATTTGACCAAGTTAATCTCCTAAAAATATTTATTTTAGACTAAACTGTATAAGAGGAAATTGGTAATTTCACATAAAAGTTATGTTGAGTTCAAAATAAATGTCTTGGAGCTGTCAAACTGTCTCACATGGATATTGGTTTCATAATAGACTGTCGTTAAATTATGGTTGACCAAGTCAACTGTTGAAGGTCTTTCAGTAATTTTAGCAAACTTCATGGACCTATGTGCAAATAATCAAAACTTAAGAAATCGACTCTCTTGAACTAATTTTTGACTAAAAGAAGCTTGCAACACATAAATTGATCATATGAAGACTTCAGCCAACCATAGCTTCTCAAGCCATCCTGTAAGGACAGTCAAGCTAACCAAACACTAATATTATGAGTAAGGCAAAACGGTAATTTTGTGACCTGAGAATTCTTCACGAAAGATTTGCCTAAAACGATTTAAGTTCTCCAAAAATCTTCAAGGCCAAAACCAAGTCCCAAATTCAATTGACAGTTAGTTGTTCACCTGTGTTCCAAGAAATATTGAACTATGTGACCAATATCATTATTTCACACTTCATAAGGAAATTAGGCTATTCCAGAGAATCATAATGGAACGGAAAAAGTACTTATAGTTCGCCACATGTATTCAACAGTCTTTTTAAGGACGCATCTCTGTAAAACTTTTCTAACAGTAGTAGCTTCATGCTTGTAGAAAAGAGAAATGTCTAGCTTAGCCACTAATGAAAATGGCTTGAGGGTAGGGGTGAGCAAAACTCGCCCAAACCGGCCGCCCCAAACCGGTCCGCATCAAATCGGTCCGAATTCAACACCCGTTCATGCTACTTGATTGGGTATGGGTATAGAATTGTGAACCCGAACTAACTTCGATTGATCATGGGTTTGAAGTTGGAAAAACCGATTAGGGCCGGTCCGGTCCGATTAAAATTTTATATAAAAAAAAAAAAATTTTTTTTGTTATATAATTTCGTCCAAGTTAAATTTCATAAGACCAAACAATAGTTTTAGTTAATTTTCCTCAACTTATGCACTAATATGATTTTCTCCATCGACTAGAATGTCAGATTCGGCTTTGTTATGTATTAGTAAGATTTAAATTTGTTTATTTGTTCCGATTTGCACTAAATATATCTTGTTAATATACATAAGTTTGCTAACGGTTTGCAACATCTTGAACCCGTCTAAACCCGGGCGAACCGGTCCGAGTCGAAAGGCTTGATCGGGTTTGGGTTTGTCGACTACTTGATTGGGTTTGGGTATCGATATGACCAACCCAGTATCATTGGGTTGGGTAGGAAACAAAGCCCTCACCCGCCCAACCCGGTCCGCGCTCTGCCCTACTTGAGGGTATGGCTTCCGAGATTGATTGCAAAAATAGTTTCTAAAAGTCTCTTACAAGAGGCGAGAGGGTATTACAGAGAATAAGATTATGGTGACATGGCAGTCTAAAAGCACAACATTAAGGGTGGATCTGGTGTGGACTTTTTTGATGATTTTAATTCAAAATCAACTTTTTTGTTTTTTGGATTTTTTGTGAAGATTTGGTATAAATTTTTTTGAGTGGATTTTGGAATTTGGATTTTCAAGTTGTAGTGTTGATTTGATGGGAGAAAAAAGTTGGGTTTGAGGGGATTTTTTGTGTCTTTTTTTTCTTAAACCATGAAAATGACAATAATGTTTCACTAAACAATAAAGTTGTCACATCATAGACAACAAAGGAATACAATTGTAATTTTTAATAAACAACAAAACTGTCACATCACTTATTTTTTAACAACACCAATTTTTTTTTTATCAAATTCTTACATCTTTTTTCTTGAACTTTTTGTATCACGGACTTTTTTACACCATCTTAAAATCCAAAAAGTCTACAACAAACCCATCCTAAGTGCAAATTTAACAAACACTTTGATATTCGTAGTAAAAATCTCTACTGGCAAAACATCTACAAGTTCCTAGAAAGAGATTTGTTTGAACTACTTTTTGAGGGAAATATTTGCTCTAAATTCAAAATCAGGAAGAATCGATCTAGGGGAGGTCAACCTATCATGAATGAGTGGAAAAGTTAAATTGGGTCATAGAAAAGATCACTTTTCAAAGAAGACAGTGAGTTTGTAACAGAGGGAACATGATGGCCTCCATGTTTACTCATCCATGCTCTTACCTACATCCTTGGACATTTAAATTATCGAGGGGCACCAAAAGAGCGCTTACAACTTCTCAATTACACATGAAAATCTCTTGAAACTTGCCACGCCCCACACTCCTCTCTAGTAGCCCTAGGCATGAAAACTTCATCAAACATGATAGCTCCATTTAGTTAGTGGAAAAAAAGAAAAAAGAAAAAACTGCATTTTTTTCCTCCTGTTCTGGTGCTTTGTTTACAATTTGTCTCGTAAATTTTTTTACCAAATAAAACACATTTCCTTAAATGATGTAAAATAATTTGCATGTTTAAAATCCGTAAGCCATTTTTCAAAAAGTGAAGGAGCGTGACAACACATGATAACACCTCGCCACCCACCTTCACCCCACTGCCACCACCACCACCACCTATGCTGCCACCAAATACAAAAGATGTAATGCACATGCTAAATATTTTTTTAAGTATCCACCAAACACAAGAAACTGATTGTAAAGAAAAGAAATTCACAAAATATATTTTACATGTAGAATATTTTCCTTTGTAGAACACTCTATTCTCAACCAAGCGGAGCCTTATTTGCTACTCCTTCCATCCGCAAACTAAACTCCACCTATAGGCGGACGGTTCAGGACAGGCCGGGCCAACCTATCAGGTTATATTATAATGATTATTATTAAATAACACATATTATAGGGAACTGATTCTTACATCAATTATTTTGATGATTTACATCGGAATTTTGTTGTCATGACTTTATTGCCCCTATTATCAATTATTAAAATTCTAAAATGAATATGGTATAACACTAACACTAGTGATTTGGCACAGAAATAGCCGTTCGAATTGCCAGCTCAGGTGGGCTGGGTTAGCTGCTGGCTGGGTGGACCGTGTTCATTCATGGTGTCAGGCGAACCGGCTAGGCCCACCTTATAAGGAACTAGGCCCGCCTCCAGACCGGCCCCTCCAACCCTTGAACTGGCCCGGCCCCTCCAACCCTTGAACTGGCCCGGCCCCTCCAACCCAGAGCGATTCCACTTTGACCCCTCCAACCCAGCCCGGCCGGCCCGGTTCAACCTCAAAAGAGTACTTTTATTATTGTTTTTATTAATAAAATATATACTTTTGATATATCAATAATATTTTTTAACCTTGCCCACCCGGCCACCGGGCGCGAAGGTTCAGGTTCTTTCCACCCAGCCCGGCCCGGCCATTCCAAACAGCCCCTGCTAGGAACCGGCCCGACTCCCTGGCACCTTGTATTCAGGGGCAATTCCGGTCCGGGCTGCTGCGGTTAAGGAACACCATGGGTCCGGGTCAGTTCAGCAGTCCTGTGGCCCACTTGAGAGCTCCACTCATAAATTAAGCTGCAAGTGTTGCAAAATAATTGTATGACAGGCTGGCTTGGGGGGATAACAAAGATAAGAATAAATTGATGCATAGAGACTTCAGAGAGAACACATTAGAGAATCTAGCAGTATGCATGAGTTTATGCCAAGTCAGAGAATTGCATGATGCAAAGCTGCATGGAGAGAGAGAGAGAGATAGAGAAGGGCACGAGACAATGATGTGGCGTGTAAGGTTTGACAACATCGAGAGATTTCTTTGGACATGGCTCGAGGAGAAGGACACCACAGAATCACTTGAGAACTCCCCACCCCTAACATGTCTTGTTTGTGTGAATGTGTACAGTGCATGATCAGCTATAAACACACCAAGTCTATGATTTGGTAAAGACTCCACTTGTGAGTGTGTAAAATATGAGTGCGCGCATGAATGAAGTTTTTGCAAAAAAAGAATTGGGATCAAAATGGCTCACTTCAACTTTGCACTACCCTCCATATTTGGACAAATCACTAATAACTTCTCCTACTACTAATTAATTCCCCCCACCCAAAGTCTTTAACACTTTTCTTGGCATCATTCGTCAACTTTATATCCAGTAAGAAAGTTGGTTGTTTTTACATTGCTGAAAAGTGCAGTCACTTAATAGTAAGCACTTTCATCACCTCAAGTTTTATGTAAATACACTTTTACCCCTTCTAGTTAAGGAAATGACACTCTTACCCCCATTTTGCATGTCGAATTTCAAAATGTTTACATTCCCTGACTATGACATCCTTGGTCTAAGGGCAGTTGTCCGTCAGTATAGTAGTTTCAGGGACAAATTTGCTCTCTTAGACTACGAAATAACACAGTAAAGGAGTGTAAATGTCCTGAAATTTGGAACACGGGTTCTGAAGTTTGAAACACAAATTGGGTGATAGTGTAATTTTGCAAACAAGGGGTGAAAGCTTCTCTGCATCAAACCTAAGGGGGGTGAAACTGTCGTTCACCCTAGTTTAAGCTTGGTACCTACCATGCAATATTCCCCCAAATATGCAAAAACTTGAAAAGAAATTAAGGTTTGCGATCAAGAAGCGTCACCATTTGAGAAAATCTGCATATGCTAAAGCCAAATTTTGGTATTTTTGTGGGGTGCTTTTTCTTAGCGTGCTTGAGTTGGAGGTATGGGATAATTTGAAATTCGGTAATTTCTTCACGTCACATCTCATATCTTGTACTATCCAAATATAACATCACAAAGTTCAATAATACTACCACATATCCCATGAAACCTCGTATCTTACATTTTTCATCTCCAACCCAACCGAGACCTAGGAGAAAGGGAGTTAGCGGTTACGTATCATAATGTGAAAGGCAACCACATTGTCCGTGGTGCATGGTTTCTATTTTTGAAAACACTTGGGTAGATGTCTTCTTTCAATCTATGTTATGGACTGACTTCATCTACAACTGAAAAACGGTAATTCTTAATTAAGGTAAATAAATACTTAAAAACATGTTAAAAGCAAGTTTAACAACCCACAATGCAGTAATACGACACGTGGGCGGGGAAAAAACTATGGTGAAGCGTGCAAGCAATCTATGGCGGCTGAATGGAATATGTCGCCATGCAGTGTCGCCGAGATAGCAAACCAGAGGGTCCTCCTTGTCTATAAACTAGTAGTTAGGGGAGTTTTTGAGATTGATAGGATGGTCCATATATGGATGATTTTGCAGTTTGGTGGGACTTTGTCTGGAACACATAGCCCACCTCTATTATGATCTATGGTACCAATCATGGTGGCATGGAGACATTGGAAACAGAATAATAATCTAAACTTTGGTGTAGCAAATCAATTGTGGCGTATGTTTTGTTTCCTTTCCAGACATTAACGTGAGAACTTCATTAGGTAAAAAGGAACAAAAAGAACAATGTTACAAGTTACAACAGCAACATTAAACTTAAAAAGGTTTAAGATGGAACCTGAAAATTCCGGTGTGTAGTTTCTTCAGATCAAAAAGCACGGGTGTATATCGCCGTCCGAGTGCATAAGAGCCTAGTTATTAGCTTAGAAATGCAGTGACACATCAAGTCTGGAAGAATTTTGCATTTCCCTGTGGCTGTGATGAGATAAATACAACTATGAGATTTGAACGATCACTAGATAAAAAAGAAAATGGTAAAAGACACTTTCCCCCCTTCCGGTTTGGGAAATGACACTTCCACAACTCTGTGTTCCAAACTTCGGAACACTTGCACTCCCTTACTGTTTCATATCACACTCTAAGAGAGTGAATTTGTCCCCACAGAACTACTATAGTGACGAACAACAGACCCCAAGCAATGTGGACTTTGCAATTGATAAAACCAGGTTTACTACAGCTGTGCTGGATTTGAACTTGACATATAAATGCCTTCAGGCTGCTGTAGGAGTCAAGAATGAACCAAATCATAAGTTGCCTAAACAAAAGTTGATAATCACACATAGATTGATTCAGTTACTCTTTCTCGAATCTCATAGGATCTCTGAAACAATGCCTATGTTATGAGACTAAACACAAGTAGTATTAGAAGTTAAGCCTAGAAAAGCTCACATAAAATCGGATGCATTCCTGAAAAGAATTCAGGGCGGTTCAAATAAAGAAAACATAAAAATGCCGAAAACTATACAGACAGTGTATAATAAGATTACAATACTTGCATATATTAATTTGAAATAAATAAACAAACAATGTTACGAATCAGCTATTAACATGCATGTCACTCATGTTTCGGAGTAGTTTTTCTCTGGAAGAGTGGATGGTGGGATCAAATATTGTTTAAGGCAAGAGTGTTCCAATATTCTTTCCTTTGTCCCCTCTACTTACCCAAATTCAAAAGATTTTCTCCCAAAAGGGAGATTTTGGTGGCATTCTTTTCCATGTAAAGATGGGCTTTTGCTAGTACCACTCCGTCCCACCTCTTTTGCACCATTTGAACTTTTGTCACTATTCACTAGGTCACTTTGACCCGATGATTTGGATAGCAAAAATTTGTAATTTTTAGATAATTTTTTCATAGTGTTGTAGAGAAACTCTTATTCTACAAGGCACTAAAAAAGTTATCGAAAAATTATGTCGTTTTGCGGTCCAAATCACCGGGTCAAAGTGACCCAGTTACGGGTGAAAAAGTCCAATGGTGCGTTTGAGGTGGGACGGAGTGGTATATTAGTTCCCAATTGAGACTTTTCAGATAATAGATTTGGTTGGTTCCTTAATAAATCATCATCATCATCATCTTCTGAGTTGGAACTTGGTGAATGCTTTGACATTAGAGTGTCTAAGCGTGCGAAACTAGGAAACATGATGTGGGATAGGCATCGGCCCATTTTGCCATTTTTTGGTGCATTCGTGCCAGAATGCCTTCTCTATTTCACCCTCTCTGTCGGCATATTTCCTCTAAGAACCTGCAAGTAACTACTTATAACCTCACATCATTGCTTGTGCAACTCTCTCTCTTTCACTTCTCATCTAAAATGCAACCTAATTTAAGTAAACTTCACTAGTGTGTCT
The DNA here is from genome assembly GCA_023055425.1 of Linanthus parryae. NCBI lineage: Eukaryota > Viridiplantae > Streptophyta > Magnoliopsida > Ericales > Polemoniaceae > Linanthus > Linanthus parryae. The sequence goes on along the minus strand of JALGPY010000008.1, from coordinate 2,265,434 downwards.
AGCCTTGAAAGCAAAGGAGAATTCAAGAATTAGTAAGTGATGAAGTGGTGGTGACACCAAACAGTATGATTGACAATATTTCTAACACCTCCTACAAGTTAACTACAAAAGGGGGGAAATTGCAACCTCTCAAAGTGTAATATCTTTGATTTAGTTTTTCTAGTCTTTAAGCTTAATGCCACCCCCTATAAATAGATACTAATAACCTTGCCTCCAGGGAGGGGCTCTAATAATTGTTGTCATTTACAGAAGCATCTCTGTTTTTATAATTATGTCTCTGTTTCCCTAAGCTACCATGTGATTGAGTGAGCCTCATTTGGTTTCTCTCTTTCTTTGCTTCCATGTGAACTTCCAAACTTATTCCTCACAGTACCCATTACCCATCACTCTCTCCCTCTCATAATTTCTTCCCAAACTCCATGTCTCCAAGAATGGTCTAATCAAGGACTTCACCTGTTTGAATCAAGATTGGTTTAGCTTAAATTATAGGGTAAAAGACATTTTCACCCCCCTCAAGTTTGATGCAAAGACACTTTCGCCCTTCCAGTTTGGTAAATGACATTTTCACCACTTCCAATTTGGAAAATCACACTTTCCCCCCTTTTGTCACACTCCTTAATTGCGGCATCATTAGTCCTGGGGCGGTTGTTCGTAACTATAGTAGCTCCGGGGACACATTTGCTCTCTTAAAATAATATATGGGATGAGACAACCAGGGGTGTAAGTGTCCTGAAGTTTGGAACACAAAAGGGGTGAAGGTGTCATTTTTCGACCGGGAAGGGATGAAAGTCTTTTTGCATCAAACCTGAGGGGTGAAAGTGTCTTTTACCCCAAATTATATGTTGATTTGCAGTGGAACACTACTAAGTACTAACCCTCCCATTAATAATAATAATTTAGCTTTTATATCTCTCTGACTTGTAAACAATCCTGAATTAGCAAATAATTATCATAATTCGCAGACCGAACCAAACCCGATGTTAACGAAAATGAAACCTAGTTTGCTAGGAACAAAATCGACAAGAACCAAAGTCCACGTAGGCATGAATTAGTACTACGTTTGATGTTCTTTGTCTGAAGAAAGATCTCTCCCAGCAGCACACACAACAACAACAATGAACCATCATCTTCTATTGATGATGCTTCTCAGTTGCAATCATTATTATTCTTGGTTGCCTCATCCGCATGCCCCTCCACAATTCTCCACCCCACTCTCTTTCTCTCTACAAAGTTACATTCACCCACCTATATATATCACCCCTAACATATCCCTGTAGTTCATCACCCCCACACCAATCCTCTGTTTTCTCTCTGTTTTCAATCTCTATTTCATAAAATGGCTGTTTCTGGTTTCGAAGGCTTCGAGAAGCGCCTCGAACTCCGATTCTCTGGCGACGATCCCGCCGGAATCGGACTTCGGGCACTGGAATTCCCCTTACTGGAGGAAGTTCTCAATGAAGTCCAGTGCACTGTGGTATCAGCAGTTGGGAACCACTTCTTTGACTCTTATGTCCTCTCTGAGTCTAGCCTTTTTGTCTATCCTACCAAGATTATCATAAAAACATGTGGGACCACCCAGCTCTTGAAATCTGTCCGACGCATGATCAATCATGCGGCGGACATGGGTCTTACCCTATCCGGGTGTCGGTACTCCAGAGGTAGCTTTATATTCCCAAAATCACAACCCTACCCTCACACCAGCTTCAAAGAAGAGGTCATGTATCTGGAAGACAACATCCCCACCAATGTTTGTTACAGGAAGGCATGTATGATGCCTTCCTGTATGCCTTCGCACTCATGGCATGTGTTCGTTGCATGCGATGACGTGTCGTACATGGATGACGACACGTCATCCATGTACACTGTGGAGGTTTGCATGACTGAGCTCGATCAGGTGTCCGCCGGAAAGTTTTTCCGGCGGCCAGATGACGGCAAATGCAGCGACACCGCTGGGAAGGAGATGACGGAGATAACTGGGATCGGAGACATCAATCCTAAGGCTCTTGTGTGCGATTTCGCATTTGACCCGTGTGGTTACTCTATGAATAGTATACACGGCGACCGTTACTCCACCATCCACGTCACACCAGAGGATGGATTCAGCTACGCAAGTTTCGAGTGCAATGGGTCGGTTTATGATCAGGAGGATGATCTAATCAGGATGTTACAAAAGGTGGCACAAGTTTTCCGACCAGCAAAGATGTCGGTGTCGCTGACAAGCTCTACCAATGAGGTCTCGACACGTGTTACCCGAGCACTCGAGCCGTTCGGGTGGAATTGCCGGAGTTATGCAGCGGACGAGTTCCCGGTGGTTGGCACGGTTGTCTACCAAACGTTCACGACTCGCCGGAAATAGTCGTAGTTTTAGGTGGTGGGTGGGTTGGTAGTCACATGATATTGATAAAGAAAAAAAAAAGGAAAAAAGAGATGGTAGTGAGATGGTTTTAGTGTTTTCAGTAGTGTCTTTGAGCACCACGTCATCAACTCCTGCAACTGGGGGAGAGAGTTTATGGAAGATGGCAATGATGATGAATGGAAGATTGGTTTGTTGGTTGATAATCATGAAAGTTATGAAATCTTGGAAGGTAGAAATGCATGATGTGGTGAACAAATATGCATATGAGGAAGTGTTTGTTCGGTACTATCATGATAATGCACCCACTTAGGTATGTCACGCCCAAGGGTTATTTGGAGTTGTCTGAGTAGTGGATGGAAGCAAACACTTGTCAGACTATTCTCATTTCATTTCTAGCACATTTTGTTCACTCTTCCTTCCTTTTCTTTTGCCATTTCCTTGTAACTTCATACCCCCTTCTCCTTTGTCTCTTTGTATTTGCTTTTGAGATGTTAATTTATGAGGAAAGGGAGGAGAATTAATATAGATTTATGACCAGAAAATATAAGGTTTTCCTATATTTTCTGTATCAATACTGATATCTGCTGCCAATGGCTAGGATGACAAAATCAACTACCTAGAAACTAGACAGAGATATCCTCTTTCTCGCTCTTGGTTGGTCTATAGCGAAGAACACAACTACGAAACTTAGACAAGGGCCAGGTCTCAGTTCTTGAGAGATACTGTAACGAACGACCCGAGCAGATTACTTAGACAACGTGCTAGTAGTAATCCACAAGATGTACTATATACCACATGTCACCTCACAAATATCTCTGATGTGATGTGGGACGGGTATAACAGATACTCCAATGAACAAACACATAAGGAAACTCCAATGAACAAACACATAAGGAAAGCTTTACATAATGATAATAAGATAACTATGCATACGTTCTTGGCCATTCAAAGGCATTTTTTCTCACTTAGATTTCGGCTAAATCCCATACTGAGAAAAGAATGAGCCGGACCTGCATCCTATCATCTATTTTTCTAAGCAAACTCCTATACTTCTGGGCGAGTGATGCCCACCAGAAGGAGAGCTGGAAACTAGTGTCCAGCTTATCTTTTAATTATAGTCTACGCTAACTATGTAAAATACCATGAAAATCAATATCCATCTATATTAAGGATAGCATTCCCAGATAGAAACTACCACAGGACTAGATGAGAATGAAAGACACCAAAAGGGTTATAACTCTGAGTCTGGGACTTGGCATGCCAAAATCCTTCATAATTCAAAATGCGTTCTCTAAGGCCAGTGAACACTTCTATTAAATCCCCACAAATGGTAAAACTATATCGCGCAGGAAAAAGCCTATTGCTTTCAAATATACACACCCATGAACTACTGGTTTTAAATTACAGCAATACCAGGATTATTTTGAGGCTTTGAGTCCTCCTCTGTTGGGATAAATCCATCGGACCTTAGAACGGGTAAGAATTGAAACATTAGAACTTCAAGACCCTTGCACCATTCTTTGTGGAACATGGTTCGACAAACTACTCGGGACCGGCATAACAAGATCAATACATCAACTTGAGACAACTCATGCACCCTAAAAGTTAGCCAAGTATGAAGATACTCTTTTTCCTGTCATATAAAGCAAACTACCACACAACAACTCCTGCACCCTGGTTTTAAAGCTACACTGCTATTTTGGAGTCATATGGACACACTGTTAATAGTTAATTACGGTCTTTGATTATGAATTCTAATTTTTTTACAGGTATTACTTGTGCCGTCAACCTATTTCAAAAAACGGCAAAAGCGGCGCGGAGCGGCCGTGTTGTAACGGAAACGGCAGAGAGCGTGACCGTTTTTCCCGTTACGCGTCGTGTGAATTTTATTTACACAAAAAACGGCCGTTTCGCGTCAGTAACGGGAAAACGGCCATTTTGCGTCGGAAAAACGAGAAAACGGCCGTTTCGTGTTGGAAAAACGGGAAAAACGGAGAAAACGTCCGTGAATGTTTTCTAAAATTCACACATTCGATCCCCGTTTTCCGTTACAGTCCCTCCAATATAGTCCGATCGCGTTACATGCGACCGCGACCGATACGTCAGCCGCTTCCTTTTTTAAAACCTTGAGCAAGCATGCCACCACCCCCAAAAAAAATATGTTGCCCGTTTAAAAGCTTCTGAATGTATCTAGTAGACCAGTACTTTGTACAGTATTTGTTTATGTCTATTACAGTTCAATAGTTATCTTGCATACTGCATCCGAACAGAAGCAAGAGAAAAAGCATCAGGAACAAGACACGGGAACCAAAATCCATTTAGTTGCTTGTACTTTTAAAATCATTTTTAGAGACCGAAAAATTCTCCATGATCCCTGTGCACAAGAGATTCCGGCGGGGAGACCTCCGTGTACACCGTATGTAGTGGATCAAGGATCGCACAGGAAGAGTGGGGTTGTGTGTAGGGAGAGAGTAAGGCAGTAGCAATGTCTGAGAGAGAGACAGAGGTTTGGCAGAGCTTCCGCGTATGGCAAGTGTGTCCTCCTTTGTATGGAAAGGTTGACGATCTATATATACTGGAGAACATGACCGTTGTAGTGTGGTTAATGCGCCCATTAATGGCGGCTTAATTAGCTTAACCATAACGGCACGTTCGTCCGAGTATATAGGGACCGTTACAGCACGTGGTGCGCGAATACCGGAACCGTTACGAGGTTGACCGGGTTTGACCGGCTTGACCGGGTTTATGGAGCTCGTGCCATAAATCTCTCAAAGCAGTTACTAAAGGTCGCGTGCGGGCTTGGCTCGCACGCGACAAGGCTTACTCTAGCCTCCAAACCACTAAGTCCCTACAAGTCCCGTGCAGTGGTATGCGAGGGCTCTGTCTCGCAGCCCCCACATGGATCAGCTCGGCTGGTGATCCAGTGTGTGTGGAGCACAATATGGTGTGCTGGATGGTTGCCACGTGGCCAAGATCTGTCAGCTCAGAAAGCACTATCTACATTAGCCCCCTTTCTGCGCGTGAAGACTCATAGCTGTATAGACTTCCATGCGCGGAAACCAACATACGCGTCGCCGCCACGCACCAATTCAAATACGGGTAAGTTCAGCCCCCGTGCGTGCCATTATGACCTAAAACCCCTAGAGTCGTGCCGTCTGGCCTTTAGGGTTTTAGGCGTGACGTCAGCTTGTCCTGTGATTGCGCGATTCGACGGTGACGGTTGCGATTCGACTACCGAAAGGACGCAACCCTTCATTGTTTTGGATAAATACCTTGTATCCCCCATTATTGCAAAGCATCACTTCTTTCTCTTAAAGTGAATGGTACCCTGAGATCTTCGAGAGCAGATTCAGATAATCAATCACCAGTTCAGAACTGCAAATCGTGTTCTTCAATTGTGCATATCCAAGCAGGCTTCAAGAAAACAAGGATGGCCTCGTTTAATTTTGATTTAAGATACCAGTGTTTGCCTTGAACTGCGTTGAATCTGTAAACCCATGAAATTTGTGAAGAGGCTTTGATCTTTGAACCCACTTTGCTTTAATCCTTCAACAATATGAGATCTTGCAACTCCCTGATTTCTGAAATTGATACCAGAAACTGTTCGTCTTCCTTTGCATAGATCTTGAATTTCAAAATTCAAACTGAAGTGTGGTATTTCTCCCCCCTTTTTCTTGCTCTTCCGCAGGAATGGCCAAGACAAGAGTAACCAGACCCGTCAAGGAAGATGAAGAGATACCCGACCTTCCGCCGACTCTGTGGCGAAAAGCCCCCTATTTAGGCGGCAAAGATTTTTACCATGCGAGAGTTAAGGCGAAGAGGATGCCTGATCCTGTCCCGGTCGAGCGATTGCTGACACTGACTCGCCCAGTCAACTCAGCCTTGCTCGAGTTGATCGGTTCCGAGGATGTAGTTCGATTGGGAATCGAGAACGGGCACTTCCCATATACTGCGATTTCTACCCAGGCGTTCGTCTAGAAATTGGACTATATGGATGAGTGGATTGACCACGTGTTGGACCATCACGCCGCGACTCTTGATGAAGCCGGCGTATACTTTGCTATCCGTGCTATGAAGGGTGCTGCCGTGAAGCTGGATCAGTCCATGCTTCTAGACCTTCTGTCCCGTTACTCGCCTGCGACTCACACGTTCCATTTTGCTGAGTTCGAGGCTGCCCCCACACTCGAGGACGTTCAAATGTTGTACGAGCTTTCCCCCATGGGCGATGTGGACCCTTTGAGTCCCTTGAGGACATCTGAGGAGATTGCTTTATACACACAGATGGAGGAATGCCTAGCAGAGGTAAAGAAAATCTCCACTCGGTGGACCACTACAAAGCCTCTTCCGAACTGGCAGTTGGTTGATACGTCTGCGAAGAACACCTGGAACAAATGGTTGCAGTACTTCTTTCGAGACTATGCGAACAGCAGCATCACTAAGAAGCTCCTGAGTGAGAACCCAGATGCCGAGAATTATGTAGAGGGTAAAGGCTATCACTTGACCCTTTGTGCCTTCCTCTGCGCTTGGTTGTCGAGGTACTTGATTGATGGTCACCCACATGATGGGGTCTTCTACCATGTGTTGCCACTTGCTGTGAGGCTCGCACTTGGCCAGAGAGTCGCACTCGGACCCTTGGTCTTGGGCACGCTGTACTATAGGCTTGATCAACTGGTTCTAGCCATGAAGGAGTCGCGTGGCCGCCTCGATGTACTGACTTTTGTCAATATTTTCTTTTTGACAATGTGGGTTTTCGAGCGATGGCCGTCTTATGCTCCAACTGCTCTCAAACTTGACAAGTGGTGTCCCCCAGGCGAGACGGAAGCGCGTAACAGCGGAAGGGCTGCGAGATGGTTCGGAGCGAGCAACACCAAGTGCGTTTGGAGTTTGATATGTGACAAACGGAAGGAGTTTACTGCCAGGCCCTATGCCACGCGCATTGAGAACGTGCGATGGTTTCCAAAGTTGTACCCCTCTAAAGGTATTGTCTTCTCAGAAGAGCTTCTCTTTGAAGAGGGACCGCATTTCCATGAGCGCTACCGCGAGTTCTTTTGCTGGTGTCTGCGAGGTTCCCTTCCTGCCCTCGCAGAGCATATTCGTGAGCTAGCGCCAAGGTATGAAAAGCTTACCGTGGACGTTGACCCCACTCGAGTTTCTCCTCAGTTCGGTTTTGATGCGGTGGCCCCATCATTCTGGCCCCAGTCCATTATCAGAGGATGCTATAAGCGCCTGCTAACAAAGGAGTGCAAGACGGTCTTCATGAACAATCTTCCGTTTGAGCAGCCTGCGGGAACCCGCGAGGGTGGTTGCTCCCAGAACTGGCTCGCGTACTGGGTTGCCCAGCAAACGAGGATTGAGACGGAGTCGGCCGCGCAGTCAAGCAGAGCTCCCTTAATCAAAAGAAACTCTTTTCCGTTTCGCCCCACTTGCAGTATGAGCGAGTCTGAGTATGGTTGCTACTCAGTGTTGGATCGTGAGAACCATTTGTGTCCTGATGTCATTCTGAAGGAGCAAGTCGCCGCAGTTAAGAAGGGCGACACGCATGTCGTCAGATACAGCAAGGCATTTGCTGAGGTAAGCAATTTCTTCACGTGCGTTAAGCTTCTTGGTTTCCTTATGCTGATGCTTTCATTCGGTACTGTTTGCTGTAGTGTCATGTGCGGAGATTCGCATCTGGTGATCGCTCCAAGTCATTGGTTAACGCCATCGTTGCCACCAGAAGACAAAAGCAGTCGTTCCGGCTAGCATGGAGGATGGACCCTGAGGTCGAAACAAAGATTCGCGCAGTCATGAATGCTTTTGCTGACTCGCTGATAGACAATCCTCCGGCTCCGTCTCCTCCTGGAGATGACCCGTCCCCTCCAGCGACTGCGGCGCCGAGAGTGAAGAGACCTAGGCAAAATGGAATTACGATTTCTTCCCCCAGAAGTGCTCCAGCTTCTCCTCCAGTGAGGTCCCTTTCTATCAAGGACAAAGGCAAAGGTCGCATGCCCAGCAAAGTGCGAAAAGAGCTCGCAGTTGAGTCTTTTGTTCCATTCAACCAAGAGGAAAAGGAAGAGAGGCAGGAGCCCTGAGAAAGTGATGAGGAAGAAGAAGCAACAGTTGTGATGCATGAGGAAGAATCAGGAGGTACCTCCGTCGCATTTCCTTTTCCATTATCGTAACTTCTTTGCACTTCTTTTCTTAAACCAATCATATCTTCGCAGATGATGATGATGATGAGATCATTGGTGGCCTTTTGGCCAAGAGACAAAAGAGAGATACCCATTCTGGCATTCCAGACGATCCCATAAGCGAGGACATTCTTGCTGAGTCCAGGAAGACAGCCGCGGAGGCTGCTGAAAGAAGGAGGCAGCGGGAAGAGGAGGAGCTCGAGCGTGTGAGACAGCGAAGCCTCGAAGAGCAGCATGTTGACGACCTAGTGCGTCCAGTTGACGAGGAAGATGAGCTTCCCGAAGAAGTGGCTCCCCAGGCGGAGAAGGAGGATACGGTTCCAGAAGAGGATGCAGCAGCCTTGGAGCAAGTCCAAGCGGATTTTGAAGAAATCGCAGGCGGCGATAAAGGTGAGATCTTCAATCTCGCAGTAACTTATAGAGATGTTATTGTGGGTGCGTTAAAGCATGGTGTGTCAAAGGCTGACATTCGCCGTTGGTTGGTAGACAAATGAGGAGAACCCTCAGGTAATTATTTGAGTGATACGCATGTACTAGGCTTTAGCAACTTGAGACAGAATCATGACTGGTTTATTCGCATCCCAGGTCACGCTTCTCTTAAAGACTTGCTTAGTGAGGACACACTAATAGGACATGGTTCCACATCCTTAGTGTATGATGGAGATACCTCAATCCCACCTTCGCGTGGAGGTGCTTACTCTCAGCTTTAGCAAAGATAGCAAAATAACTTATAGCGCAAGTTACCTCACATCATCGCATTTAATGTCGCAGGTCATGCTGAGGAACCTGTGCTGGAGCAGAGAAGTCAGCCTTCTGCGTCCTATGTTCCGATTCCGAGCTCCCATACCGAGAAGCCTGTCGCGGCTGCTGAACATGCAAGTGAGCCTCTCGAGGGCATCATCGAACTTTCCGATGATGCTGAAGCAGATGCTGTGCTGATGGATGAAGATGTCCATACCGGTGCTGAGGAAGTAAGGACAAGTGCTGCTAATGCTTTCGCATCTGAGAGCGTCCTTCGCCAAGAGACTTCGGCTGTCCCTTCGCCTCCGGCGATGACTGAGTCAGAGGCACCTATTCCTGCGTGGAGCTTTTGGGGCTCGCAGGTTGGGAATGCAGTCGCAGCTGGTGCGGCCTACACTCTTCCTCCTGACTACGAGAGGTTGGAGCTCGCAGCTGATAGGAGAGCTATGGAGCGAGGACAGTCTTCGACTACCCCGGCAGCGCGCATTCCTTCTCTTCATGAGATTCTGGAAGGAACTGGTAAGCAGAGCTTTACTGTTCGCATTTTGCATTATTTACTTGCGAGTTTGACATCATAACTTGGCTTTGACGTCTCCTCAGGTTTGAAGCAAACCGATGTGGACTGGGTGGTTCGAATGCGCCTCACCTACCCCCAATCGTTTGTGAGATCTCTGGAGATAGGGCCATTTGACAGGAGGCTGTTCCTCACTGAAGCCATTTGGATTTTGGAGCAGCTGTCCGCGGCCACGCCTGCGACTATTTCTGTCCAGAGTGCTCAATTGCTATGTGGCATGTGCCAAAATCTCCTGACCAAAGTCCAGGGCAGACTGGGTTTCAAATTTCTTAAGGACAGAGTCACGCTGATTCGCGCAGCCGTAACTTTGAAGCTTGGGCACCAGAATCTCGCAGCTGAGAAGCAGAAGGTGGAGCAGCAAAAGCTAAAGGTTGATGAAGCTCTGAAGCTCTATCATGAGATGAATGCCAGGTGCGAACTATTGAAGCAAGAAGTGGAACAAGTAGAGAAGCTGAGCCATCAGTTCGAGCCCCAAGACTCCTTGATCAAGAATTTGCTTTGACTTTTCGAATTTTGAAAAAATAGCAAGAAAATAGCTGAAACATTAATGTAATGTTTGAAACATTAATGTAATGTTGCTAGGGTTTCTCCCCCTTTTTTTAAAAAAAACAAGAATGAATTTGCCCGTTTTGCCCTTTCCCGGGATTTGATAGGATATCTCTGTGCATATCCAATTATGACATCAGCAATTGATACTCTGCTTGATTTTCGCGCTAATTTCTCGGCAGATAAGCATGCTTTCATTGGGAAGTCCATCCGAATCATGACTATCCGTCATTTATTAGGGTACGCAACTGAATCGTCGTAGCCTTTAGTAGGGTAATTGATTGTTACCGCTTTTCAAGGCGTAAGTGATTGAACTTACCCTCTTTTTGAATTCTGCTGACTCATCTTTGGCAACTGAAGAGTCTTTACAGGGTCTATATAAACCCTGTCTTTGCTATTTGGGGTTCTTCATCCCAAAAATGTGCTTTGCGTAAGTCCTTACGACTGCTGGCTTCAACGCTTGTTTTTCGTTGATTCATGGCAACTTCAAGTTGTGAATCCTGAGTTTGCGCTTTGTGCTGTAGAAATAGTTTCCAAGATCCACTTTACGAGGCTTATTGCTCTTTATAACCATCATAAAGAAGATGCAGATGATATCTCATGTGTGTTCGAAGAAATTTCTTCGTGTATTATGTTTGCAGGTCATGTTTCCGGCCGCCTCCCGGTGAGGTGCAGCGCCGAAGTGACCGTGCTACCGTCTCGTAATGAACGGCGGAATTCTTCTCCAGCCTCCCTGGAGAAGGATTTCTTGCCTCTTCGTTCTTGAACTCAGGGGGCTTGTCAATGCCCTTGTCTATCATGACAAGGAGTCCATCATCAGAGGAATGACTGCTTCGCCTATTTCGCAGGGTAGCATATGTCGGAACAGGAAGTTCCTCCGGTGCCTATCTTGATCAGACAGAGGTCTTTGTCACCCCTTGGGGTCTTGGACGTATCATTTCGCAGATCTTGCTGCTAGGGACGTAGCGAATGACAAGCTGATCTCTTCGCAGCAGCATCCCTTTTGCTATGGATCTTTGGTCGTAGATCTGTGTATCGCATAGCCGGTGTTGGAACCGATGGGTTCATCCTTTTCAGCCAGGATTCCCATAGTGTGTCTCTGCTGACTTGTCAGCTACTTTTTGAATGTATTGTAAGCCATGTTGGCTGCGTAGTTAGATTCGAGCTTTTTCGCTTGTAAGCTGCTATCTAGACAGATAAATTATAAGTCTTTGACTCATAATGATAAATAGCTTTTTGTATTATCTGCTGTCTCTTTACAACAAAATACAACTTCGCATGCGTTTCGGCATATTTCGCCTTGCATAATGCTACGTAATGGTTTCGCATTTGCGATCTGCTATATGAATTCGCAGATGTTTTACTAGATCGTTTGAGATCATATTTTCGCAGCTGTGCCATCCTGGCAGATGGGCTTGTGATTGGCCTTTGTGAATCATTTAAGATCATCTTCACAATATTGCTATCGTAGTAGATAGTCTTTAGTAGATCAATTAAGATCGTTAAATTGTGCGAGTTGCTATCGTGGCAGATAGGCTTTACTAGAAGATTAATTGGGATCATTTTCGCATGAGCCACTATCGCAACAGATAGGCTTTTAGGAGATCAAATAAGACCATTTTGCGCATGAGTTGCTATCGTAACAGATAGGCTTTAGATGATCAACTAAGATCATTTTTGCGTAGGCTGCTATCGCAACAGATAGGCTTGAAAGATCAATTAAGATCGCATTTGTATGTGTTGCTATAGTGACAGATAGGCTTTAGAAGATCAATTAAGATCGCATTTGTATGTGTTGCTATCGTGACAGATAGGCTTTAGAAGATCAATTAAGATCGCATTTGTACAGACTGCTATCGTAACAGATAGGCTTGAATGATCAATTAAGATCGTATTTGCATGGGCTGCTATCGTAAGAGATAGGCTTAGATGATCAGTTAAGATCGCATTTGCATAGGCTGCTATCGTAAGAGATAGGCTTAGATGATCAGTTAAGATCGTATTTGCATGGGCTGCTATCATAACAGATAGGCTTAAATGATCAGTTAAGATCGCATTCACGGATTGTGATTGTAGCGGATGACTCACTGTTAACAGCAATAATAAACTGAATAAAGCAACATAAACAGCTAGAAATGTGAACTTCTCATTTGGGAGAATTCTTTTATTATAACGCTCTCATATGGGAGAGATGGGATTACAATCCTCTCATATGGGAAAGGAGATTGTGTAAATCGTAGCCACACAAGACATTAAGCGACGTTATAATAAAGCGCATGAAATGAGAGAAGTCAGGGATAGTACTTCTTAATCCAGCGCATGTTGACTGAACTCGGAGTTGAGGTTGTGTCGTGCAACCTTCGTATGCTGCAGTAACCACTGTCAAAGACTTCTGTGACTTCGAAGGGTCCTTCCCAATTGGCTGCGAACTTCGGGTGAGTCGCTTCTCTCATACAGTGATCAGATGCGCGCAAGACCAAGTCTCCGACTGCGAAATCTCTTCGCTGGACCGTCTTATTGTAGGCGCGAGCGATTCTTTCCTGGTACCGCTTGTTAGTTCTTTTGGCTTGTTCTCGCTTTTCCTCCAGCAAGACTAAGTCGTGATCGCGTTGATTTTCATAGAGTGCATGGAAGGCCAGCCTTGCCGAATTGACTCTAACCTCCGCAGGTACTACAGCTTCGGCCCCATAACATAGTAGAAATGGCGAGGCCCCCGTGGGTGTCCTTGGAGAAGTTCGGTAGGCCCACAGAGCTATGCTTAGAGAGTCGGCCCACTTCTTGTGGTCATCTGCAACCATCTTGCTCAAAATTCTCAACAGCGTTTTGTTGGTCGCTTCGGCTTGTCCATTTCCCTTTGGGTAATAAGGGGTAGAACAAATCTGCCTGATATTGTACTCCGCTAATTTCGCAGCTACCTGGCGATTAACAAAAGGAGTACCGTTATCTGAAAGAATGGTGTTTGGGATTCCGAACCTGCATATGATGCTTTCCTGGATGAAATTGACCACAGCCAGCGCATTTGCCGTCTTCAGTGGTATTGCTTCCACCCACTTGGTGAATAGCTCAGTCGCGGTGAGAATGAAATGGTTCCCGTGCGACGTCGGTCGGATGGGACCGATGAAGTCCAGAGCCCATGTGTGAAATGGCCATGGCGTCCCTAATGCATGTAGATCCACGGCGGGAGCGTGCACTAGGTTCCCTTTGAATTGGCACTCCTGGCAGCGTCGCACTTTGGTGCGGCAATCGACCTCCATCGTGGGCCAGAAATACCCGATTGAGAGGAGCTGTCTGCATAATTTCGCACCTCCTTGATGCTCTACCTGATGGGAAAGGTCCATGACTTCTTGTGCTTCTCTGCCGTCTAGACATCACAGCAAGTTGCCTTCATGACCTCTTCGCCAAAGTAGATTTTCCTGTATCAGGGTTAGGGCGATGAGTAAAGAATCTTTGATTAGTGCGCAACTCTCGCACTTTCCTTGTATCAGGGCTGCGGCTGTTGACATGTCTGGCCAATGAATGCCATATCTCTGAGCCTTCCTGTAGATTGACACCTCGCTTTCTCCGCAAGCGTGTTGGTGAATCTTTTCTAACAAAAGTTGTCCCTCTTGCTCGGAGACACATCGCATGAGTATTCCGCCAGGACCCTTGTAATAAAGGGTGTTGTCATGTATGCAGTACCCTTTTGTGAGTGCTCAGCTTTCACTGCTTGTGCCTTCCGCAATAGCTTGCAGGATTGCTTTCCTCCAGTCTGCGTCATCCATGTGTTCGTCGTCGCACGCATATTCTGTCAATGCCGACGACGTTCGCACTTCAATAGAGATCTTTGCAGGGCATTTGTCAGTGCTGACCTTAGATCCCAAGGTTGCCAAAGCGTCCGCGTGCCTGTTGTCTGCTCGGGGCTTGTGCTCGTACTTCACATCGCAGAATTGCTGCATCAGCTTTTGTACTAGGGTGCGGTAAGACAGGAGGTTGATCTCCTTCAAACCATACTCGCCCGAGGCTTGCTTAACGATCAGCTTGGAATCTCCCATGACCGTTAAGTTGCTTACTTCTAAAGCTTTCGCCGCCCGGAGCCCTGCGATGAGGGCCTCATATTCCACTTCGTTGTTTGTGACTGCGAAGTTGAGCTTTGCGGACATCTGTATGACTTCCCCGTCTGGCTTTGTCAAGACTATCCCAATGCCTCCGCCTTTCCTGGTGGACGAACCGTCAAAGTGGAGGGTCCAATAGGGCACGTCGATTGCGTAGATTTCAGGGCCTTCGAGCTCTTCTTCAATCACGGGTTCGTGGCTGTTGTCGGGGAACTGTGCCAACAGATCTGCTACCGCCTGCGACTTGATCGCTCGCGCTCGCACGCATGTGATATCGTATTGAGAGACGGTCATGTACCATTTCGCCAATCTCCCGCCCGGAGTAGTGTGAGTTAGCAAATATCGTATAGGGTCGCTTTTGGTGACCACTACTACTTTGTGTGATGCAAAATAGTGTTTCAACTTCTCTATCACAAAGAATAAGGCAAGGCAATGACGTTCGATGTCTGTGTACCTCGATTCAGCAGGCTGCACGATGCGAGAGATGTAGTAGATAGGCCTCTCTTGGCCTTCATGCTCCTGAGCCAAGAGCGCTCCTATAGATCTCCTTGTTGATGTCAGATATAGCAGAAGCGGTGATCCCAGTTGGGGTGCGATCATTATTTTTGAGGACGTCAGTAAATCCTTCAGCTTTTCGAATGCGGCTTCGTGCTCTGGGGCCCAGTTGTACGCAGCGTCCTTCTTGAGGAGAGCACTAAAACAGCAGGTGATTTCTGCGATCGCTGGGATGAATCTTCGCAGATATGATAGCTTTCCCAAGAATGTTTTCAAGGCACTCTGGTTATGGGGTGGTGTCATGCTGGTGATAGCTGATACTTTCGCAGAGTCAGGCTCGATCCCTTGGCGATGAACCACGCATCCCAAGAATTTCCCTGATGTTACCCCGAATGCGCACTTCATGGGATTCATCTTCAGTTGAAAACATCTGCATCTATTGAACACCTTTCGCAGATCTGCGAGGTGGTCTGCTTCGTGCTTGTATTTGACAACCAGGTCATCCACATAGAATTCCACTTCTTTATGCATCATGTCGTGAAACAGAGCCATCATGGCTCGCTGATAGGTTGCGCCCGCATTTTTGAGACCGAATGGCATCACTGTGTAATTGAACACCCCCACCGGAGTGATGAATGCAGTTTTCCGCGCATCTTCGGGATCCATCTTGATTTGATTGTACCCGCTGAAGCCGTCCATGAAACTGAACATGCGATGGCCCGCTGTTGAATCGATAAGCAAATCGATGTTGGGCAGTGGGAAATCGTCCTTGGGGCAGAAGCGATTGAGATCTCGGAAGTCCACGCAGATGCGGAGTTGTTCGTTCTTTTTCACTACTGGAACGATATTGGCCAGCCATGTGGGATGATGATTCGGCTCTATGAACTTAGCATCTAGGAGTTTGACAATTTCCTGCTTGATTTTCACATTAAGCTCCGGTCTGAAGCTCCTCGTGCTCTGCTTTACCGGTTTAGACCCTGGGATGATGTCTAAACGGTGCATGGCGATGCTTATATCCAGACCTGGCATTTCGTCGTACTCCCATGCGAACACATCCTTGTATTCAGTTAGGAGTTGTAGCAGCCCTTGCTCCTCTTCGCTTGTGAGGTCCGCACTTAGAAACACTGGCCTTTTCTTTTCCTCGTTCGGGCTGAGGAACACTTCCTTTAGCTCTTGCTTTTGTGGTCTTGGCCTGTCTTCCATGCATTCAGGTGCTTCTTTGAGTTTCTCGTCTGGAGCGCCCTGTGTTGGCTCTTCGTCAGCGCAATTTGCTCGATTTGATTGATTTGCCCGGGGATATCCCCATGCCCGTGTGAGGACATCCCCGCGCACCTTCATATGCGATAGCATTTCTTCCCATTGGCGTAGAAGCTCTCTATCTCCTTGCCTTCGGGGTCATGCTTTGCGATTCTCTTCAGAGTATACACATTCTTTCGATGATATGCGATACGCGGCGCCTCTTCGCGTGTAGACGGCTTTTCTTTGGCATCTTCCCTTGTCACCATTACTCCCGCAGGTGACTGATCCTTGATGTCCTCCCAGAGGGGCAAAGGAGTAGGGTTGAATGGTCCCGGTGTTTGCTCGTCCGCCATCTCAGTGAACCACACCGCCTCGCTGAGATGTGCTTCGTCCAGGTTGAATGGGTTCGTCGAAGCCGGTATCTCGACTATTCTGTCGTTCCAGATAGCTTTCATAACCTGGTGAGCCGTTGAAGGAACTGCGTCGAAGCGATGAATCCAGGCTCGACCTATAATCATGTGGTACGTGGTGTTCGCGTCTATGACATAGAACTTCGCTGAGCACTTGATTTTGCCAATCTGAACGCCCAGGCGGATCCATCCGATCGTCATTCTAGAGTCGCTTCCGAATCCCATCAGCGGAGATGGACGCCTGACGATCTTGTGCTCGGGGATCCCTTCTAGCTTCAGTGTGTGGAGCGACACGACGTTGACCGCTGCTCCTCCATCGACGAACGCTCGTTTGAACTCGACGCCATTGATGATGGCGGTCACGTACAGAGGCCTCTGGTGGCTCGCATCCGTCTTCTTGTCGCTGGCAGAAAAGGTCATAATCTTTTCCGTGGGGCGATATGCCCTGATGACTTTCCTGTTGGAGATTACGAGGTCCTCCTCGTAGTCCTCCGCTATCCTCAAGATCGCTTTCGTCATATCTGTCCGGCACTTCTCGGAGAAGTTCATCTCGTCGAAGAATCTGCTGAAGCCATGCGACCCTTTCATGCGGTCGGCACGTTCGTCCTCTGTGTCCATACTGTAGTCTTCGTCTTCATGGACCTCGGCAACGATGGGTAGACCATCCTCTGCGACTTCTTCCAAGTCAACAATCGAGATCATGGCGACCTCTTTGCCTTTCGGGCCCTGCTCCGCATGAGCAGGAAGTGGGTTGTTGCGCACGTCCTTTCTGTGATCACTGACGATAAGCTCGCCGTTCTTCATCTTCTGGTCGAATGCAAACCTGAGCTTTTTACATTCCGCTGTGGGGTGCATGACCTTGCCATGGTACTCGCACCACTTAGGGTCCCTCACCATCTCGTTGGAGGGTGTTTTCTCGAGCGGTGGCAGGACGCCGTCCTTGCGCCACTGTCTGCAGAGGTCGCTTGCTTCCTCTACTGAGCATGGCAGAGGCGGTACATCGAAGTTCGCAACCTTCGCTTGCTTCTGGGGCGAAACTGTATTGACCTCAGGTTCGCGTCCCCTCTTGTAGCTAAATCTCCAGATCTTGTAAGTAGTGCCGCTCGAAGGTCGCTCCGGAGCACTCTTCTTTTTCTGTCTCTCGACTATAGGCTCGATGTTCTTCGTGCATTCGATTAGCTTTGAAAACGTAGGTGTTTGCAAATTGATGAGCATACCTTTGTATTCATCTCGCATGCACTGCAGGCATATCTCTACGAGCCGGCTTTCGGGCATTGGATCTTTGCACTCCAAGGATTTCGCCCTGAATTTCTTGATGAAAGTGATTCCGTCCTCCTCGCGCTTCTGATACATCCGCGAGAGATGGATCATCGTCACCTTTTCTTTCATCTGGAAGAACTTGGTATAGAACTTCTGGACCATGTCGTCCCAAGTCTTCACGGATCCGGCTTCCAATGTTCGGTACCATTTGTATGCTACGTTCCCTAGAGATTTTGGGAACTCTTGCATCAGCAGCTTGGGATCAGCTCCGTACGGACCCATGACATCAATGAAACGCATGACATGCTCATGAGCGTTTCCATTGACGTCTTCGAACTTATCCCATTTAGGAGCCTTGTACCCCGCCGGGTTAGGCATGAGATAGATCTCTCGTGGAATAGGTGGATCGTTGTCTAACTTCGGGATAATGGTATCCGCGAATGACTGATGAGCCAGAATAGTGTCCACGCGCTTCTGCAGAGACGTCATGCATTCTGGAATGCTTCCCTCGGTAGTTGATGGAGGGGTTGCCGTAGGGGGTGGCGACACATACGCCGCCGGAGGGTTGGGAGTATACTGACTACCCGTATTCCCCCAGATCGCCGTTAGGGGAGGCAAAGGGTACTGCAGAGTTGGGTTAGACGCCAAAGCCGAGGGCTGAGGAGTGTGAGCAGCAAGAGGCAGCATCTGGGCCGTTGACCCCTGAACCGAAGGCAGCTGCGTAGTCGCTGGTGGAGTCTGCAGATTGGGGTTGGGAGGTGTGGTTGACACTCCCAATCCTGGAGCGGAAGGGGCTCCTCCTCCTTGAGGGGCAGCGATGGCTGATGAAGGGTTTGGCGCAAGGGTGCCCAGGACGGCCAAGATCCGTTCTAATTGCGCCGACTGAGCCTTGAGAGCTTTCGCCTGACTCTGAACAGTGGCGTCCAAAGACTCTAGCGTCGGTGCCTCGCCGGGAGTCGTAGGAGCACGGCGGGTCTCGTATCCGGAGGGAGCCTCGGTGGAGGGCGATCTGTTGCTGACATCATCCTCCTGAGACATGGTTGCTTTTGTTGGTAAGTTCACGTCGGGTTCACCAAAATGTGCACAAGAGATTCCGGCGGGGAGACCTCCGTGTACACCGTATGTAGTGGATCAAGGATCGCACAGGAAGAGTGGGGTTGTGTGTAGGGAGAGAGTAAGGCAGTAGCAATGTCTGAGAGAGAGACAGAGGTTTGGCATAGCTTCCGCGTATGGCAAGTGTGTCCTCCTTTGTATGGAAAGGTTGACGATCTATATATACTGGAGAACATGACCGTTGTAGTGTGGTTAATGCGCCCATTAATGGCGGCTTAATTAGCTTAACCATAACGGCACGTTCGTCCGAGTATATAGGGACCGTTACAGCACGTGGTGCGCGAATACCGGAACCGTTACGAGGTTGACCGGGTTTGACCGGCTTGACCGGGTTTATGGAGCTCGTGCCATAAATCTCTCAAAGCAGTTACTAAAGGTCGCGTGCGGGCTTGGCTCGCACGCGACAGGGCTTACTCTAGCCTCCAAACCACTAAGTCCCTACAAGTCCCGTGCAGTGGTATGCGAGGGTTCTGTCTCGCAGCCCCCACATGGATCAGCTCGGCTGGTGATCCAGTGTGTGTGGAGCACAATATGGTGTGCTGGATGGTTGCCACGTGGCCAAGATCTGTCAGCTCAGAAAGCACTATCTACAATCCCAATCTGAGTCAAGTTTCTGAAAACTTCGTGGACTTTCGGGCGACTTATTTTACCTCTTTAATATGGTACACTCAAGAATGTGAAAAGGTAAAAGAAGCAGAGTCTAAGACATGTAGCCCTTGAACCATAACTTTTTCAGTTTCTCCTACTTAATAATAATAATAATAATAACAACAACAACAACAACAACAACAACAACAACAACAACAACAACAACAACAACAACAACAACAACAATAATAATAATAATAATAATAATAATAATAATAATAATAATAATAATAATAATAATTAGCTGTTCTGAAAATCAGAGTGTATACAACTAACTCTGCTCTCAAATTCTGCCTCTGCATAATAATAATAATAATAATAATAATAATAATAATAATAATAATTAGCTGTTCTGAAAATCAGAGTGTATACAACCAACTCTGCTCTCAAATTCTGCCCCTGCATAATAATAATAATAATAATAATAATAATAATAATAATAATAATAATAATAATAATAATAATAATTATAATAATAATAATAATAATAATAATAATAATAATAATAATAATAATAATAATAAATAATTAGCTGTTCTGAAAATCAGAGTGTAGACAACTAACTCTGCTCTCAAATTCTGCCTCTGCATGCACACTGCACAGCATTCATTCTTGATTTACTCTTGATTCTGTGTAGTTCCATCACCAAACAAGACACAGCATGAGCTGAATGAACATGCTTCAAACTAAACCCTTAGATAACTAAATAATAATAAACACTGAAAAGCATATCACTTAATTAACATACCATACAAAATCCTAGAACATCCAGAAACACATGATCAAATTGGAAATTAAATCACGCATTCAGGGCCTGCTACACTAGTGTACTGTAACATTGAATTGGCCGACCAGGAAAGTATTTCCTACGTTTTTACCTTATACCCTTCCATAGAAGAAGAGGCAAATCGAGTTGGATACCTAAGGTTTGGATACCCTATATTTTGAAATTTTCCTCCAAAACCCTGCTTCCCGGGAACATGCTCTCCATCAATCAAACTCCAACCACAAGCAACAGAATTATGTCAAATATTTAACAAGTCAAACCTCTTTTCAGATCATCTCAGTAAACATCCAAGTGATAAGTGGTCATTCAACCACAACATATGTATGCAAAACATATAACACGTCTTCTCTTGTAAACCTTCTGTCCTGTATTATCCTATCATCTCATTTCCGTATTCTCATAAAAGCTACTTCAACCACAACATATGTATGCAAATCATACTAAGTTGCTCACATAAAGGAGCCCCCTCTCCCATTTTCATATTGCCTTCCCATAAGAGCCCCATATTGTAAGCTCCTAGAAGTCTCTATCATAGCCAAATATTACTGTTACATCTTCAACAAAATCTCCAATTTCATGTTCAAAGAGACAAACAAACAACTATACAATAATTCATCTCCCAAGAGATGTGGATTCAAGATATTGCCTAGCATGAGAAATCAACCATTCGAGCATTTCTTGTTTCCCTTCACCTATTCTATCTCTCTCAATCCACACCAAAAGAAGACTCAACTAGTCACCCTACGCCACTCTTTTCAGCCTTGTCCCAAGCTTTTAAGCTTCATTTCTCTTCCAATTGACAACTAAAAGATAGTCACTTGGAATGATATGAACTGTTACAATCATAAAGATTGCAACCTCCCAAAACATATATCCGTTCTTAGATTCTTGATGCATATCTATTAAAGTTGCTAGAAACATAAAGGAGCCTTGTCTAGAAGAACATTCTGTGCACATATCTCCAGTAATGTTCAATAACCCTGGAAAATTTGTTTAACTTATACCACCTATACTGAACCTAAAAACTATCATAAGTCAGCCCAGAATATACCCAGGGTCAATCAAGTCCAAGCTACATCTTTTTATAGGCATAAAGAATACAATTAAAATAATCATTTCCTTGTGAACGAAAATACTATGAGAAACTTTGACACCTTTTGCCAGCCCTAAAGTTCCAGCCTCCCAGGGAATCGATCGCAGTTGGATTAGGAACTAGTAATCAATTAATCAAGATCTAATGAGCTCCAAACACAACATATATATGTGAATCCAATAAGATGGACAGTAATCTGCTATAGAAAAGAACCAAGTATCCTGTCATTCACATTGATGCTTTCACCCTTTTCCATAATTACCATCATCATTAAAATATTTACAGTGAAATCATCTCCAAGTCAATCCATGTTGAACATCCTTATCTCATCTAAGCTCATTCCAACTACTTTGCCCCGCCTTTCAGAACCTTGTTACATTATCACCTACTATTTAATCTACAAATCACCTCCATGAATTCGGTACCATACTCCATTGTCAATCGTACTTTCTCTTGAAAGCTCAAACGCTTCAACCCAGTGTTGAAGATGTTACCAACATGTCTATCAATTACTGAATTCTCCTTAAAGATGCGGAGTACTAACGGCTAGAC
Organism: Linanthus parryae; assembly: GCA_023055425.1. Classification (NCBI taxonomy): domain Eukaryota; kingdom Viridiplantae; phylum Streptophyta; class Magnoliopsida; order Ericales; family Polemoniaceae; genus Linanthus; species Linanthus parryae. The sequence goes on along the minus strand of JALGPY010000008.1, from coordinate 2,243,359 downwards.
TGTAAAACCACGTGCACCTTAATTGAATGTATAGGATAGGTGGGAGGGTAAAACTCTCAAACGTTAGTGAGAGGGGCTTTTGCCTTCACCTAAAGAACGAGAGGTGAAGCCATTCGACACCAAAGGGAGATAGGTTGAAGACCTTCGACCAAAGGGAGGTAGGTTTACCTTTGAGTAGTTACGATAGTTCAAGCCCAATCCTTGGACCCAACTCTCTCCCTATCAGTCCAAGGCGCAAGGCCCCTCCATACCACCTTAGTCGATCGATAAATCGACTTGAACCTTGTAGACCAATCATGAAAGACCACTTTTTCGTCTAAGGATGCTTAATTATCCCATAAGCTCTTGCAGACGATCGAGTCAGGCAATATCAAGAGAATGGCCTAGTAGGCAAACTAAACTCCCAGAGCCAATCCCACAGGCCATATCAAGACAGTTCCCTAGGAGCCAAACTCATCTCCTAGAGCCAATTCCACACCGTTATGAAGCATATACCTAACTCTGAGTTTTTTAACCAGTGCTCTTGACTTGTTATACTTATCTTTAACTAGTGCTCCTGAGTTGGTATACTTTTTATTTAACTTTACTATGCTTCTGAGTTGGTGTACCTTTATTACCTTATTCTCCTCTTTGAACCCAGAACATACAAATTCACACAAGTCTTGAGTATGAGCTCCAAAACACTAGGGGAAAACGATCAACATACAAAGTCCCAAAAGTTTACCTTAAATTACAATCATTATTCATCTATAATACATTTACCCTTTCTTGCACGCAATCTCTTAGGTCTACCAAACCTGCACCAATTCCCCTTTCTTGTAGAATGATAACTTAAGAAGCTTACTCCCGCTAGAAAAACTCTTTATCTTTTTTGGCCCTCTTCTCCTTCTACAGAATTTACTTCTATTTTATACAATTATAGTAACCAGGAAAACATCTCATAGAATATTATTTTATCTTCAGTAGCAAATCCCAGCATTGTATCTTTGCTACTCCAGTCAAGAGAAGGATTCATTGCCACTACTGAATCCCAGCATAGCATCGTCCCTACTCCAGAATCTCAAAAGAAGAGATAAGCCTTCCGGATCATCTAAAGCATTTGTCACATAGATGCAACAATTCAAAATAACTGGAAAAATGCATTCAAAACCATAATCACTACGACTGCCTTATACTCAACTTGGGGTAATTCATTTCCCAATCTTACCAGTTCCTTACTTCCTTCTGAATATGTAGGTTTGCTCGGAGTCCACAAAAAAGAATCTTTCTTCATTTCACATTTCGTTTCTCAACGTTTTCCTCTACTTATTCTAACCTTTTTACCTCTACCTACAAACCATAAGATCTGGGTTCACACAACTTAATATTTGATACGTCCTTAAGAGCTTATTCATATTCGTAACATCTTCTCTCCATTTCAAAAACACGAAACATCTAAGTTTCAAGAGCTCCATTGTCCTTACTCCAAAACACGACTAAACTAAGTTACGTTCATGCAAGTGCACGTTCCAATACCACTACTAATTGATATCATTACCAATCCAAACAACAATAGGAGATAAAGACTCAAGGACACAACAAGGGACTCAGGAATTTACCAGAATGTCCAACAAAAGTTGAACCTTACTGTGATAAAAGCTAATTATGTCTTTCTACCCCAGCTCAAATGCCCTTGTCTACCAAAAATGAGAGGAAATTGTAAACTCCTCCTATTAGGACACATACTTCATGGTGTCAAGGGGGCCGAGCCGCGCTTGAAACCAGCCCTGGCCGCACTAAAATGAGCTAGGCCCGGCCCGGCCCCTCCAACACTTGAACCGCCCCGGACCCCGTAACCTGGCCCCCAACCCGGGGCAGTTCCACTAAGCCCCCTCCAACCAGACCCATCCCCCCCCCCAAAAAAAAAAACGGTACCGTTTAATTTATTAATTTATATATATATATATATATAAATAATAAACTTATATGATCTAATATATTAATAATATATGTTACCCGACCCCCTCAACCCCCAGCCCCCATGGGTTTTGGGCCGGGGCCCTGGGGGGGGGGGGGTTCATGTACTTTCATTTTCAACCCGGCCCGCCTACCACCGGGCCCCTAACCCGGCCCATCCCCCTGACACCATGACACATACTCTTCCATTGCCTCTCATAACCAATATTTTATATAATTTTATTTCCATTATAACACTCAGAACTAGACACTTATAGTTCCAAGAATATTACTTATTCCACACTTCCAAATCCCAACATGTGTTGCAACGTCTACCACCGGGCCCCTAACCCGGCCCAGCCCCCTGACACCATGACACATACTCTTCCATTGCCTCTCCTAACCAATATTTTATATAATTTTATTTCCATTATAACAATCAGAACTAAAACACTAATAGTTCCAAGAATATTACTTATTCCACTCTTCCAAATCCCAACATGTATCAATTTACGTCAGAATCTGAATGTTCCATAAGTTTACCTTTGGGAAAAGGGTTAATGGATGGAAATTTTTGACATAGATTCAAAACCACGATAGGTACACAGCGCATTAAAATATATGTCTATCAACTACCCTCCTTCTTAAACGTGCTCAATCCATTTCACCTTATCTTCCAAACAACAACAAAAAGGCCTTCAAAAATGTCAGAAACCCAAATGACCACAAAATGTAGTCCCTCTTTTCTTCAATGTCGGTTTTATTATGTTATCCTCTATTTCCCTCTATCCTTCTTCCATCTAACTATTTCTAAAAACCCGGAACTTGCAGATTCACGCAACTGAATATTCTGAAATCCAAAACACAACAAAATGAAACTAGGTTCATATGAATTCATTTTTCCAACACCACAATAGAAGCAAATTGATGTTCTTATGAAAACTTGCTAAATCCATTAAACTAGCTCAGCCAAACCAAACGAATTTCGGTAATAAATATATCTTTGTATGCTACCATCCTCATAAAACCTTGCTTAATTCTATATGATGTTTCTTCTGTTGCCATGAATCTTCAAAACATGTCTGAAATGCTAAAAACACAAAAGATATGAACTTGTTTCTCCTTCTTTTGTGTCATTACACATCCTCTACTTTTCCTTCTATCTTTTCTTAATATATCCAGGACTTCCGGGTTCACACAATCATTTCAATTCTAAAACAGACTAAACGGAACCGTCTTATATCTCACCAAACAACCACTACGAGAAAATAACTAATACAATAGTACAAGTAGTCTAAGAAAATCACCTTGTTAAAAGACACTTTCACCACCTCAAGTTTGATTCAAATACACTTTCACTCATCCGGTTTGGAAAATGACACTTCCACCCCTTCTGAAGGGGAAAGTGTCTTTTACCCTAATCACCTTAACTTATCCAACAAAATGTACAAACGCTGATTATTTCTTTAGCATTCCCACATGAAAGATTTTAGGCTTTTCTATTCCAAAGTGCATTCTTCTTCCTGCTCCGACTAAAAGGACCCTCCTGTTATTGAAAATGATAATCGAACTAGCAAACACCAACTAGTAAAACTTTCCACGTTCCTAGTCAGTTTCCTCACCTATTTGCATTTTCGACGTTTCCTTTTCTATTTTAGCATCCAAAACAATATTACAGAGCATATTCGATGAGATCTACCAAAAAGTATCAGAATCTGCATCCTCAACCATTCTGAAAACTCACTCTACCTTCTTATCATTCACCCACCCAACCCTGTGAAATTAAGTACAGACAACACGGTACATTAACCCAGGAGTTTTCCTTAAAACGCCTACAATAGTTTAGCCATCAATGATGTTTACCCATTCCACCAGGTGGTTTCGCAGGACTACCACTATCAGCATTCCATCCACCTTCCATACCCAATTCAAAGGGTCTTTCTTACAATGACAACCGCATTTTCAAACATGCGCCAGCAAACCATCCTCTTTCTTCTCTCTCCTACTCCTCCTATTCATTCTTTTATATTCTAGGACCCAAAAACAACGTCTTTAAGTATAGCACTCAGTACCCAAACCCAAAAAAAATCTAACCTTATCAGAGATCTCAACTGAAAACACCATGACTTCATTTACAAAACTAGCACTGTGGGGGCAAAACTTAACAATATATAGAAAAATCACCTTTACACATCCCAAAATAATTCTTCAAAATACCAACAATCCAGTAATTTCCACAAATAGCAATCCCTCCACTTCTTTTTATCCTTATTAGCTCTCGGATTCTTCGAGACCATGATATCTAGGTTCGCATATCTCTATATTTGAACTCCTAAAATAACTTGTGAAAACTAGGTTCACCACAACTTCAAGTTCCCAATACTTAATTGTACCATACAGGTGTTAATCGCCACGCAAAGCACGCTAAAACAAAAAGAAGCGACAACACGATATATGAGAACAATAATTTACAAAACAATGTTACAGCACGAACATTGACAATAATTGTACCCTTTTCTCTAGCTAGTATTTCACGCTTAAACAGTTGTTACATTTATTCTCTCGAATTTCATTGACCCACTTCTCAGACAAATAGCAAGCAAAAAGATAACTCTCCCTAGTAATCCTGTTCCAGCGTACTGTCCTATGTGCATATTCTTTTCAAAGAAGTCACTCTAATATCCAGAGCAGTACTTAGAAGCAATTTGCTTATCCACACTACCAAATCCCAACATAGCATCATCTCATTCACACTACTGATTACAAAAGCCCAATGTACCAACATCTCTACCAGATTCTTGAAGTTACGAAGAAATAGATATAACTTTTTCTACTACAATAACAAATTTGCCTTACTGGCTTTTCTGTATCTTACCAGATAACCTTAACAGTAAAATCTCTTTTAAAAGCATGGTCGACACCTTAAAAAACACAAAATACACAATACCTCCCTTTTTCAGCTATTGCTTATTACCTGGTGCTCTACTTCTTCGTAAAATGATTTCCTTCTCTCTATTTCATTAAGAAAGGAACATCAGGGTTCACCCCACTCGAAACCAACTGCAAGTGATAGCTAAACTAAACTAGGTTAACTAACTCTAAGTTCCTAATGCCACTATTCTGCAAAAAAGTACTCACTCAACCAACAATATGAAATTAAATATAGACAACACGATACATCACTACAACAGAATGCTCATTTTGTGACAAATATTTTATGACACTTGAAATTTTTGTCACGGAAGAAATCTTTTAGACACGAAAAATAAAATTATTGGCAAAAATGTTTTGATTTGGCAACGAATTCATCTTTCCGTTGCACGCACCGTCTCAAAAAGTTGTGCGCCATAATTTTGCTCCCACCAATTTTTTTTTGTGACGACAAGAGCGTTATTGATTGTATTTGTGACATCTACTTCTGTCACAGATCACTTACATATTAGTGACGATAATTATTCATGGGTAAAACTTGATCCAGATTTTATAGCAATGAAACACCGTCGTTGCTAGAATAAATGTTCCTCCCAACATAACAGAAGTGTCTCTGGCACTCATTTTGTGACAAATATTTTGTGACGCTGGAATTTTTGTCACCGAAGAAATCTTTTAATCATGGAAAATAAAATCATCACCAACAATGTTTTGAATTGGCAACGAATTCATCTTTCCGTTGCACGTACCGTCTCAAAAAGTAGTGCGTCATAATTTTGCTCCCACCATTTTTCTTTTGTGACAACAAGAGTGTTATTGATTGTAATATTTGTTACATCTATATTTGTCACGGATCACTTACATATTCGTGACGATAATTATTCATGATCAAAACGTGATCCATACTATATAGCAATTTTTTTATCCAAAATACTATATAGCAAGGAAACACAATCGTTGCTAGCATGAATGTTCCTCCCAACATAACGTAACTGTCTCTAACAATTTGGCATCAAAATAACAATGTATCTACAATCTTTTCTATTGCGGCTACAAACTTAAACTAATAACTGTTGCAACTCGTTTTAGCTTCTTATATAACTTATAAGTATGAATTCTGACAAGAAAAAGTGTAAACTCTGAAAATAAAAAACATTGGTCAGTGACATGAATTTATTCTCTGACAAGCGTATCTCATCACTAAATGTATTTTTACTTTTAAAGAACAGATCTTCAAGAACAAAGTGTAAAACATAATAAGCTATTGTACCCATCTAAGTCCACTACTCTTTTTTTTTTTTTTAACTGAAATTGTAGCTTCATTGATTCAAATAACAAGACCACCACAGTCCACGAAACAGAAAGGGTACAAACCACCCTTACTGATAGACATGCTCACTAAAAGAGCCAACTAAGAAAAAGAAAAGCAAAACCCACCACCCAATAATAGCTGTTTCCAACACTACAATAAAGAAAGCCAACCAGCTCATGAACTTGGGAGTACCACCTGACCTTTGAGATTCTGCAAAGATGAACACCAAGTAGAAAATCTTCAAGAGCAGCAAGTAGTAAACAGAGGACCATCTCGAACTCTAATTCCGTCCGACCATAAACGAACTCAAATTCTTTCGGATTTGAGCAGACTTCCATCTAACATGTGATATATAGTCGTGTGCACCATGGCATAGACCTCAAAAGAACTGACCCAGATGAAATCAATCTGAAGAAATTGTGACTCAAAAACAGAACCCCACAAAGTCCACTACTCTTTTAAGAAACCAACTTTCATCATAGAGAATCAATGCCTGCATGGAGCAAAATATTTCACAAAATTATTTGACAACACCAGAACATTTTCTGATATCCAAATGGAAGTATCATCAACCAAAAGTAATTGCGTATAAACAAATGGCTTGGAGTCTTAATTTCAGCCTATCATAAGTGAACAAATCAAAAAATACGATAATAATGGTACAAAGTCTTGATTGCACCATTACATGTTAACTAAGCTCTAAAGCACCAAATGTACAAATCTTGAGAGTGATATCTTGTGCTTATCTCCACCAGTGGACACTTTCTTTGTTCTTTACAAGCACCTGTAGATATTGAAATTTAAAAGACTCACAATTGTGCAAAAATTATGTTGAACGCCATATACATTTACAATATGCATGACTCATAAGCAACAAATAGCTTTTTTTTTTTATGTGCAAGATGTATATTAAGAAGCAAAGGAGGTAGCACTGGGGGATCAGTCCCAACCATAAGATCCTTAAAACAGGGCAACATTGATACATGAAGAACACCAAAATTTTTATGGACATGGACCCATTTCGCTACATTGTGAGCACAGTCATTAGCTACTCTGGGAATGTAAGAGACTTAACCACCGTAAGCATCTTGTAAGTATGTTTATATCTAGCTATTTGTCAAAATATCAAGCTAATTTGACAAATAGCTAGATATAAACATACTTACAGGATACAGACTTTTGGACTTCTGATTTATAATGACTTGATGAGTGTATGTGTTTCAAGCAAAATCACTAATGAGCCAATAATAAATGAAATCAAATAGAAATATCTAGGCAAGAACAGAGTAAACATGAATTGCCAAGAAATCTAACACGAAATTGTGCATGCTCAGAGAAGAATAACCATGAGATTAACTTTCGCTGCAAGTGCTGAATCTATTCAATCAGCAGTGTTGTTCTAAGAGAACAACCTTTAAGATGTCTCCATTCAGAAATACAATGAATTTGAGAAACCCACTCAAGCACAAAAAAACCTAGAGCTAGTTGTTGTATGGATTAAACCCGGAATCTCTAAGATTCGAATAGCCGATCTAGCTTCAGAAAAATGACATCGTACTTAAACTTGATCAATCTGTTAGATATATCTAACTTCTGAAATCCAGCAAATTTGAGAAACCTATTCAGCCATAAAAAAATATATCTGGTTGCAACATAGATTAAACCCTGCTTCTCTAAGATTTAAATAGATGGTCCTAGTTTCAGAAAACAGAATCATACTTAACCCATGTCAATGAAAACAAGTGAAGAAAAAACTTTAGAAGGAAATACATGACACGAGTATATGACCAATTTCATGTCCTTCTATTTCCAGGATTCAATGTTGTTATAATTCTGGTAGACACACTATCCCCTAATTTTCAGGTTTTATAAGAAGATTCTATCAAAAGATCAAGCAACATATGCAAGACTAAATGTTAAAATATCAGACAATACCTGTTGGAGGTGGATTTACGAAGCCAAGCTGTAGACTGCCGATATTGCCACCAGACCACAACTGGAGGTTGATCATGTTGTACCTATTTCTGAAAAGAATCATTGCTTTAGTATAAAGGTCATTAATAATAAGATGTCAAATCGAAGCTAATGAATGTAAACTCGTGCTATTTTTAAGAAATATAACACGCTAATATTTACCTTTGATGTCACATTCCTACATATTGTATTCATTATCACTGTCGTCATCTGTACAAGCAGTCACCTCTTCATTATCATCCAAGTAATTGTCCAAAGTATCATCTTCTTCATCCCAAAATTCTTCATTTATTTCATCTGGACCTTCTGTTTCATCAATATCATTTGCATCTATATCCCCCCTTGATAATACTCCAACTTCATCCTCTCCCTCTGCAACCACACTTCTAATATCGGCTGGCTCATTCTCTTGATATACATATTGACTGTCATTATAAGATTCATCTTCATGTTCCATATTTTGGACTTGCTCTGGAACATCATATACATGTCGTTGCTGGAATTTCTGCACAACTCTCCAATTTTTTCCTAATTTTGTATCATTGAGATAAAATACTTGCTTAGCTTGAGTAGCTAGCACATAAGGCTCGTTCTCATACCAAGTGCTACTTATGTTAACGCTTGTGAAATAACCATCATTCTGTATTTTCGTTCTCTTATTTTCCACATTGAACCATTGGCACTTGAAAAGAACAGCTCGACAACCCTTTATGTACTGTAGCTCCATGATATCAGTTAGAACACCATAGAAGTCAACTGGCTCATTGTTGTGCAGGCCTTCTACTACTAAACCGCTATTTTGAGTTTTACGGCGAGAGTCACGACCATTTGTGTGGAATCTTACCCCATTTACAATGCAACCACTAAAATATCTAACGCGTCTGTCAGGACCACATGCCAATGCATATAACTTTTCGGAAGCTCCAGTTACCTTTTGACGATATAACTCAGTCATCTAATTGGATATAATTTATCAAAAAAATAATCGTCAATAATTTAATAGCAATGTAAGATATATGATTTTAAGAACCATGAATATGTAATACTTACGCGGTTTTTGAACCATCCACCAAATTTTTCTCGCTGTGTTTCTTCTATGTTTGAGAACCCTTGCTCTACAAGATCCTTTTTGTGTTCCCTGCACAAATAGTGTATATGCTATTATCTAATAAACAAGACTATAATCACTAAGTAAAGTAAATGTTTACATTAGAAAATAATTGCTTACTCAAAGTAGTCATGTAACTCTGTGCAATTGTTCATTATATACCAATGGGCTATGTCAAGATCCTTGTGCGTCAAATCCTTCAATTTCGCTGCCCCAAACAAACGTATTGTTTTTGAGAAAACAGATAAGTTGTTGTCTTGCATTTCTTCAACTAGATGATAATTTCTTTCTGCTCTGTTAAACCTTGTCTCACTGTTATTAAGATACAATGAGCAAAAGGTCAAGCACTCCTCAGCAACTTGTGCTTCAGCAATTGACCCCTCAGGTCTAGCTTTATTGCGCACGTAGCCCTTCAGCCTCTTTAAGTGCCTATTAAATAACTAGTTAAAATTGCTGGTATATAGGTAATGTAGATTAAACATAATGACAATATAATAACATAATGACAATATAATTACCTTTCTACGAAAAACATGCACCGATCTGTTACCGGACCACCAAGTGCTGCCTCTTGTGCAAGGTGGATTGGTAAACGCTCCATGATATCAAAAAATGCTGGGGGGAAAATCTTTTCAAGCTTACACAATATTATAACAATGTCACTTTCCAACTTCTTTAATACATCCAGCTTTAGTGTACGACAGCACAATTGTTGGAAGAAATTTCCAAGCTCAGCCAAGACACTGTAGACATTCTTAGGCAAAAATCCGCGTGCTGCAACTGGAAGAATCCTCTGTAACATAATGTGACAATCATGACTTTTCAATCCAGAGATCTTACCTTCTTCAACATTGACACATCTTGAGATATTTGATGCATACCCATCAGGAAACTTCACCGACTTAAAAAACTCACACATACCTTGACGTTCCTTCAGGGACAATGTGTAACATGCAGGCGGCATTTTGTATTTCCCACCACAAGGTTGCAGCCATAATTCTTTTCTAATGCCCATATCTTTCAAGTCCTCCCTCGCTTTAGAAGTGTCCTTTGTTTTGCCCGGTACACCAAACAATGTATTGAGTATATTGTCACAAATATTCTTCTCAATATGCATGACGTCAAGATTATGTCGTAATGTAAGTGTCTTCCAATATGGCAACTCAAATAAGATGGTCTTTCGCGTCCAGTTCAACTCTTGAGGACTTCGTTTCCTCTTCCTGCTCTCATTACTGGGATGTTTTCCGTACTTGATATCAGGAAGTTTAGCCAATTGCTTTAAGACATCTTCTCCTGAGAAAGTTCGAGGCCCAGAACGGTGTTCTGGTTCTCCATTGAACATTTTACCATTTCTACGCCAACTGTGATTATGGGGAAGAAGCCTACGGTAATTTGTGTAACAGATTTTACTCCTTAATCTTGTCGAGTCTGTATCCTCATTACAATTAGGACAAGCCTTGTACCCTTTAGTGCTCCACCCAGAAAGATTACCATATGCAGGAAAATCATTAATCGTCCATATGACTGCTGCATGCATTCTAAAAGTTTGTTGAGTATAGGCATCATATGTTTGCACCCCATTTTTCCACAACTCATTTAGCTCGTCTATCACTGGCTGCATAAATACATCAATATCTGTTCCAGGAGCTTTGGGACCAGGAATAAGTAAGGGCATCAGAAAATTAGGTTCTTTCGTAATTTTAGATGGCCCAAAATTATATGTAATTAAAAAGACAGGCCACATGCTATAGGTCGTGCTCTGGTTTCCAAAGGGATTAAAACCGTCGGTTGCAAGTCCAAGTCTAACATTACGAGGTTCTTGAGCAAACCAACCATGCTGCTTGTCAAAATCCTTCCACGCTTGAGAATCAGCCGGATGTCGTAGGATATTATCATCATTGACCCGTTTATCACTATGCCACCTCATATCTTCCGCTGTCATTCTTGACATGTACAACCTTTTAAGCCTTGGTGTTATAGGAAAGTAACGAAGTATCTTATGAGGAATTTTTTTTCCTTTTCCATCATTGAGTTTCCATCTAGATGTCTTACAAACGGGACATAAGTCTTCACTTTCATACTTACCCCTGAATAACACGCAATCATACTTGCATGCGTGGATAATTGTATATCATAATCCCAATTCTTTTAACATTTTCATTGCATCATAATGCGAGTTTGGAACAGTTTCTCCGGGTGGGAGAACCTTTTTGAATAACTCCAATATAGCATTGGTTACTTTGTTAGTAAGCCCATTATACACTTTCATGTGGAGCAACTCTACAACAAATGATAATGTTGAGAATTTGACGCAACCAGGATATAGTTCCCGTTGATAATCCTTCAGCAATCCATCAAAACGATCAAAATGGTTTGAATTGCCTCCCATACTATCATTAGTAGGAGGAATATCGTCACTTACCTCCTCTGTTTGAAAATGAGGACTCCCACTCCTTATGTCGGCAAGCATATGATGCAGTACTTCAGTCTCTTCGTCCAGGTTTCCTCCCATTATCTCATTACCACCGTCACTATCTATGTTATCAGTACTTTCACCGTGTGGCTCGCCATGATGGATCCACCGTGTGTACCTTTGCATAATCCCTTTCATGATCAAATGATCCATAACAGTTCTCTGATTTAAAGTATAAACATTGAGACATCTTACGCATGGACATCGAATAAGGCAATCGCTTCCCAAATGTTCATTCACGAACCCCATGAATTGAGAAACGCCATTGTTATATCTCTCTGTGAATTTGGGCTCTTTCATCCAACTCTTATCCATGTCAAACGCCTGAATCAAAAGTCAATTTATCAGTTTCCCACTTTGTAAATATGAACGAGACTATATACATGATAATCAGGGAGCTACCAAGAAGTTAGATTGCATAAAGTAAAAGGCTTTATTGCAAATTGTTATATCAAAATTGCCTAATTGTAATCCCCATTCTAACTGCACTTGAAATTTCATTCCTTAGAATACCATAGAAAGGAAAGGTTTCCAAAGAAAGGCGACATGTACCCGGTCAGGCGTTTTGAACTCAAACATCTCTTTTGGAGGGAGCGTGGATGTTGCTACCAGTGTCTACAAGTTTCAATTGTTAGTATTTCTCATAGAGGCTTCTCAACCTTTATTTTATGCCTCTTTGGTGATATCTATGTGTGCACTCTTTTTGGTGCTCTAATTGGTATTCCTGAAAATTTATCCTTTAGTAGCTCCAAAACTGAAGCATGTTTCCCTCCATCCCCTTCAATGCGTTTTTATCATGGCCGTCCCTAGCATAAGGCCATATTTGCCTTTGCCTAGGGCCCCAGATGTGGGAGGGCCTCTTATTTTTGAAAATTTAAAGGGTTTATTTTGTAATTTCATCTTTAATTTATAAAATTATTAATTTATCATGTGTTTTTCTTAAAAAATGGTTAAGCTTCTCTATGGGTGATAGACTCTATCTAACACAAAAAAGAAAGTTTGATATTTCAGGACTAATTCTTATGCTAAATCAAAGCAAACATCTTTCCTCTCAAAAAATGATGTTAGTATTGTGAATTTTGACGCAAAATACTGACTCAAGGAAAGAAATAAAGTAAAAGCACGAAAAAATGTATGAGATGCTATGTATTCTGTCACAACGGTATATAAATATTTTGAGCAAAATCAATATCTCAATTTTGAGTAACACTATAGGATAATAAAACTACAATCATATTATATGCTTTACTAAGAGGGCCTCCAATTTGATACACGCCTAAGGCCCCTAAAAAGTTCGGGACGGGCCTGGTTTTTATTGACTGGTTGCAATGGTGGTTCAAAAGAAGCTGAATGATGAGTGACATAATCACCATCATATTGATAGTTGACATAATCACCATCATATTGCTGATAACCTTGAAAAGAAAACACAAATCTAATTTTCTAACTCACATCAGCTAACTCCAATGAGAACAAAATTCATCAGACAAACAAGTGAATCATGTTTCTGTGCATGTATCTTCAGATCAGAAATGAAAATTTTGAAATTAGGTCTTTTCCAGTTATCCTTGAAGCAAAGCTTATGCAATGATCATAAGGAATGGCTAAAGCAAAGTCATCATGAGGAACCTATTATCTGGATGGTAAATCTACCGATTATGTGGAATAACGCAACTGTAAATCAGTATCCCGGGACAGTATTGCAAAGAGCAATAAGGGTCTGAGCCTAGCAATCTTGACACTTCTTGAAACGCGCTCAAGGTCTTAGCCGGCCGAATCCAACCAATCGCGCTAAAAAAACACGAATTGTCTTAGATGGTTCTGGATTGGGGTTCCTCATGATAAAAAGGTTGAAGAAATTCGATTGGAGTCCAGATACCATCAGAAGACGTACCTGACAATCTCGCTGTTCTCTGACTGCTGGTGGCTGCTCGTGTTAGCTAGTGTCGTCTTCAATGTGCCTGTGGTCTAGGGTTTCCCAATTGTCGATTTTCTCCGCCGTTTGGTGATATAATGAGGACTAGAGCTTAGTCAAAAGTCAATAGGCTGTGGGCTGTAAATCTGTAATAAATAGTAAAATGGTAAATTGCACTTCTAACCCCGATAGTTTTGATTAAAGGACACTTTCACTTGTTCTAATTTGAAAATTGACACTTTCAGCCCTTTTGTGTACAGAACATCAAGTAATTTGCACCCCCTAATTGTGACAATGTTTCTACGGGGGTGGTTAAATTACTAATTGGAGAAAAACGGCACCACAATAAGATGTGTAATTTCTCTGCAGTTCGGCACACTAAAGGAGTGTAGGTGTCCTTTCTCAAACTATAAGAGGTGAAAGTGTCTTTCAATCGTACTAGAGCGTGTGGAAGTGTCTTTTACCCGTAGTAATAGTAAGACTATTGTCTATTTCATGACTTTTTATTGGTCCTAGAGGATTGCATGTTTTACATTTTTGTCCATGTAAGGGTCTTTTGTTCTAATTTCATGGTTATCATAAACTAAAATATATGTTCCCTATGATCCTATGGAGAATCGAATTCTAAGTTTAACATCTAACCAATATCAAATTCAACTTTCAAAAATAGTGTTCCATTGCTCCTTCAAATTGTCTGTCTTCGGTTGTGGGACTCCCTGATTAAAATCTTTAACCCTGTTTGAAATAGAGTTACCACCCATTACATGCAGATTTTGATCCTTTGATGGGTTGGCCTCCCCGCTTTTGTTGTTGTGCTGTTTGTGCTTCACTGTAGGCAATGATGGCTTTATCTAGGCCGAACAGGTCATCTCTGACTGCAACTTCTAGACTCGGAATACCCCCTTCAATGTTAACTAGGTTGTGCTTCTCGAGGGGTTTGGGGGCTTCTTGAGGCTAAATTATCGAGGTTGTGGTGGTTGATCTTCAAGAACATTATTGTTAATGATTGTAAATGCTTGGCTGTCATTCCCAGTAGGGGCAAATGCTTCGGTTGCCATTTCGTCCCCCTTACTCTGTTTCTTCTTGCGCAGGAGTAGTCTGTTTATTTTTCGATTCCTTCGGATGGCTCAGCAACTACATTATGTAGCCTGGTTTCGTGCGTTCGTGAATATCACGAGGGACTGCTTCACAATCTGGTCCCTCATGATCAATACAACTTCACCATTCACAGATCGGGAGAAGCCTTTCGTATTTGAAGTCAAGCCTTGGATGTGTACTCCTCTACGAAGATGTTCTGCAACAAGAAAACGCCCCTTGACTTGAATATAGTTTACTCCTTCGCTTTCACTTTGTCCTACTGCTGTCACTGCCTCCCCCACTATATCTAAATCCTCATTCCTATTTCCGCATTCATGATTTGGATGGGGATATTGATAATCTGACCCCATATTCCCCCTGATCTAAAGGATACCCAAAGTCCTCTCGAGGCCACACGATATAAGCTTCCTGGTCAGAAAATGCAAGTGGAACGTGTTGAAATCGAGCTCCATTATTAACTTCATTACCTCTGTTGCAGATCCTACGAAGCATGTTCCGCATACTTCTACTTCTATTGTTGGTCACAACTTCTGACATAAGGACCCAATCAGATAATACTAGAAGTCTTTCTTTCCCTTAGCACACAGTAGTCCTCTTGAGGACTAAGACCTGCGTTTCCTTTGCTGGAAACTCTGACGTAGCCTTGCCGGAAGCCATCGCCGCCGTCAGAGGACGTCGCTAGGGTTTTTTCTCGAGGTTGACCTCGGTGCTAGAAATTCAGAGCTAAAAACTACGCGGTATTTGAAAATTTATTATATTTTTTAATCAAAGAGACATGCTACTATTAACCAGATAAGTTGTATCGAGCTAACTAGCTACTACCACTCTGTCTCTTATTTTTCTTTCTATTATCAGTTTCTAACTCACATAAGAGCTACTCTGACTGGATGATTTAGATATCAAAATGATGCAATTTTTTGATAATATTTTCACCGTGTTATAGAGCAACTTTTACTCTACAACGCCATGAAAATATTATTAAAAAAATTAAATTATATGTTATATCTAAATTAACAGGTCAAAGTGACCCACTAAATAATTGTAGAAGTTATTACCGGAAGGAGAAGAGACAGGGTGATAAAAGGAGTTGGCTATCCTATTGAAGACGCTTTTATTAGTTTAAAAAATCATTTTAATGTATCAAAATTTGAACCATTCCTATTTTTTGTTTTTAATTTGAACACTTATTTAACTTAAGTGTTATGCATTACTTAGCTAGGTTTAATATTAATACGTACCAGTCCGTCCCAGCTCTTTCTTTCCATCTGATTTTTTTGACTCGTATCTGGGTCACTTTGACCGGGTGATTTGGATAGCAAAATAATACGATTTTTGATAACTTTTTAACCATATTATAGAACATTTTTACTCTACAACACCATGAAAAAATTATCAAAAAATTACATCATTTTGCTATTCAAATCACCGGGTCAAAGTGACCCAGTGAATAGTGACAAAAGTCAAATTGAGAAGAAAGAGCTGGGACAGAGTGACCTAGTAATATTAAACCTAGCTAAGTAATGCATAACTTTTGTTTAATATTAATACTTAGCTGGGACAGAGCTGGGACAATGTAATTTAATATTAATACTTAGCTAACTTAAGTGTTATGCATTACGTAGCAGTACATTTTTTTTGTTTTTGAGTTTGATTGCATTACTTAGCTGTGTTCCTATCATCAATTAACCACTAAATGTCTAGCCACCTAGGACACTCCTTTGTCTAGACTCCTTGTGGCAACACGTGTCCTACCCCATTTAATTTCTCTTGAGTTGTGTGTTTGTTCTGGCTTCCCCAATTCATTTCCTTCCATTACTGAGAGACCAGAGTCTTCACTTCGTAGAGCTTTCGCCATTTCTGTTTCCTCTTTCGAGTCACCTTCAAGAATGGCCCATCTAACTCCAGTGATTGACCATAGCTTGATTGATTCTCCGATTGCCATGACCCCCACCTCCGTTGCTGCTACCTAGCATTTGAATTCCTCGTTCCTGATAACTATGAAGCGTAATCGGCGAATCCCACTTACTAGGTACTTTTTCAAAGGTATCCCTCTCTCCATTTTCGTTACCACAGACTCGTAGCAATTTTTTTTTTTTTTTTCAACCATGTAGCTGGTCGCTGTGACAGCCCTCTTTGTTCCTTTTAAAGAAATTTTGCAATCTGTTTAATGCTCAGGGTGTGTTTGTACTATGTTTTTGTTGTAGTAAATACAAGTTAAAAAAAATACAAGTTAAAAGATGCTAGCAAATCTTATCAGATAGGTATCCTTCAATTTCATAGTTATCACAAATTATTTTGTGCAAATAATATTTACATAAAAAACTTCTAATTGACTTATCAGAAGTGGCGAGTGAAATATGGAGAATACCTCCATCATATAACCACGTCTTCCGAACAAACAGCAGGTTCACTTCCCACGTCTATGATACTTTTCCCTCTTCACCGAGTGTTGAGCGCGGTAAATCTTCAAATACAGAGCGGGAAATCCCCTAAGTTGGATACCTATATAATTCTCACCCAATAGGTTGTTCTAATCACAGAAGAGAGATTGTTAATCTGTGTTCGTAAAAGCCACCAGGTACGCCGTACTCTGTGTTTACATTTTTTGATTAATTTAGATATGCTCTGATGTATAGTTCTAATTTGCATATTCAATTTCTATCAATTTTTGTGCAGGATCGAGACACAGTAGCATCTTTCGTTGCTTATTGCAATCAGGTAGCACCTTACAGTCCTATTTTGATTTATTTTGTCAAATTTTACTAGTAATCATGTATGTTATAGATTCGTAACGTGCAATTTGCGCGGACTGAGATGGCACCTGGAAGAAGATTTGGAAGGATCCGGGCATCATCAAGTGCCCTCAATGGTTTAGCAAGTAGCAGGGCTCATATTGCGGACCAACCCACTTTACCGGCTAACATACCAGGTAATTGTGTATTTATTTGTTGTGCAACTTCGTCGATTATTGAATTCCAATCTTATATATCAAAAGTTTAATTGTTTATGCTCCTAGCCTCAGCAACAGTTAAGAAAGGTCGTGGCCCAACTATTGGGTTAGGCCTCGAGAGGCTCAATAGAGTAGACGGGAAACTGCTACATATTAATGTAGATGAAGAAAAGGGAAAACCCCTTACAAGCACAGAAGCATCAAAGTTGTCATCTGAGATAGGGATTATTTCGAGGGAATTTATCCAGACACCCACAACCTGGAAAAAGTTAAAGGAAGATGCATTGACTAATGCGTTTGATCGCTTAGAGGTAATCATATATGTACTTTATTTTAAATAGCACTGGGCAAATAAATGTCATATAGCTATTAACTATAAGTCTGACACATTATTTTCGTAGGAACGCTTTGATATAGATACTACCAAAGCACATGTTGAGAAGAGTTGTGTGGCTCAGTTGAAGGTAAGAATTAGGGCAAATAGACACAAGTACCACAAGAAGTTTTTGTCCTTCGATTCTGAGGCGGAAGCTCGTCAAAACCCTCCAACTGGGGTAGATGCTGCACACTGGAATGAATTAGTTGACATGTGGACAACAGAAAAATGGAAGGTTAATCATTTCAATGACATATAATTCACATTTCTATTGATTTTGATGAAAGTGTATGTCTAATACCATTTCATGCACTATTGTTTTAGGCAAAGTCTGCCCAGTGCAAAAAAAATCGAAGTAAAGTAACTACAGTCAATAGAATGGGATCCAAGTGTTTTGAGGTTGCTCGAGAGGAAATGGTAAGAACCTTGATTCAATTAATGTGTTGCAATGCCATTGTAGAAAAATTGACTTATATTATTTTGTTCCCGAAGCGTAACAAAGAGACAAAGGAGGAAAAAGATCCTATTGACTTCTATAAAGAAGTGTATTACAGTGCTAGTCAAGGATGGCGCTCCGCGAAAACTGAAGCATATTATGTGAGTATTATAGATCAGAGTTAAGATATCTCATATATTTTTTTAAAAATATCACAATATTCTTTTATGAAATGTAGTAGCTTTATTATTAATTGAAAACTTACTTGCAAACTTCTTTGTAGGGTGAAATGGTGGAACTCAAATCTATGCTGGTTCCAGAGGGTCAAAATGCACTCACTTCCGCAGAAATTGTTAAACAAGTTCTTGGAAAGCGAGCGGGGTACACAATGAGCCTTGGGTATAAGTCAAAAGGATCTGGTTCCACATCTTGCAATGAAGTACTACTAAGTGAGTTGCAAGAGTGCAAGCAACAAGTTGCTGACATGAGTGAAATGATGAAAGAAATGGCTGCTCGACAAGAGATCTATGAGGAGTTCTATGAAAGGATGAATCCAACCTCTTCATCACCTACTGCACGTGAAGGTCTTGTCTATTTGCCAACTACTGCAGAGTATTACGGTACCGTTATTTATTATTTTTCTCATTATGTTTTATTCTTTTTGCAGATTGAAGTTGTTCATCGGTGCGAGCTTATCTTAGCATGTTCAAGGCGTCTTTTCTATCCCATATTTATGGTGAATTTCTATTTAGTTTGAAGGAAGTTAGAGTTTCTTTTTCCCCACTAGTTGTTAGGTTCTTTTCAGCATTGTTTCATGGCGCAAATTTTATTGTTATTGCTAGTCTCTTATGGCTTTAGATAATAGTGAATTTGGAACTTTTGTTCATGAAGAGTTGTTTTTAAGTATAAATTAGTCTCTATTGCGTATATAATTTTTTTGTCAATTGGTTATGTCCATAGAAGTAGTGACAAAATAGGTTAACACACAGACTTTAGCAATTACTATATTTGTAACCAAAAATATTAAGCGGCCATGGATTATGAGTGTCACAAACTGGCATCTACAGGGCTAAAAATATGTAGCAACAAACTTTTTTGTTGCAATCATATTGTATACAAAATTATTTATAATTTTCATAATTCATTTTGGCAACAAATGGGTGGATGCTAATTGTCAGTTATAGGCCACAACAATAATCTTTTCAAAGACCATGAGTTCGTCACCCAAAAATAGTCTTCTGCAACAATAAAAAGAAAAGTACGTCACAAAAGTCACTTTAGAGGATGTCAACCAAAGTTACTGTAACTATGATTCTATAACAACTTTCTTTAGAGACTTCGTTGCCATATAATTGATCTACGGCAACACAATTAAAAAAAAATGGAGTCACAAATGCTACTTTACGTGACGAATGTAAAAGTCACTGAAACAAGATTTTGTAACAACTTTACAGCAGCGACGAAACAAATCTTGTTTCAACTAGTTGAATTCTTGACGATAAGAGACGTTGCAATTATTCTTTAATCTGCAACGTAATTCATTTTGCAACAAAACCACGTTCGTGAGCTATTATTTGTATTGCCCACAAAAGGAAACGTCGTGCTAACTTTCTTTTTAGTGACAAAAAGTAATTTGTAACAACACCGAAAGCGTAACTAATGATCTATATTGGGAACGGAAAAATGACGTGGGGATAAAAGATTTCAGCAACAAAATGAAAGAACGTTGCAATTTCTTTTGGCGACGCGCTTTAGGCAACGGATGACGCAACATAAAATAATCGTCGCAATGTATTTTTAGTGACGTTAATATACCTTTTCCCAACGATTTTTTTTGTATCAAAATGTCATTTTTGTTGTAGTGCATTGACCCGGGAGTATTTCTTAAAACGCTTGCAATAGTTAAGCCATCAATGATGTTTACCCATTCCACCCGGTGATTACGTCAAACTCCCAAAATATACATCTATTCCCAGATTCTAAGATGCATCCATCAAAGTTGCTAGAAACATAAAGGAGCCTCGTCTAGAAGAACAATTTGTGCACACATCTCCAGCGATGTTCAATAACCTTGGCGATTTATACTGAACCAAAAAGCAATCTTAAGTCATACCATTATCAATATAGATTACGAGCAGAATTGAACCTTGGCAATTTAATTGTATTATTTTTCTCTTGCCATTTCCTTATAGCACACATACTTAACCTAAAAACCATCGTAAGTCAGCCCAGAATATCCCCACTCCCCAAGGTCAATCAAGTACAACCTACGTCGTTTTATAGGCCAAAAAGAATATAATTAAAATACTCATTTCCTGGTGAATGAAAATACTGAGAGAAACTTTGACACCTTTCGCCAACATCTAGTGAACTCCAAACACAACATATGCACATCCAAATATTCAATAAGATGGACAGTACATTCGCTATAGAAAAGAATCCCATCATTCACATGATGCTTTCAGCCTATTCCATGATTACTATATTCATTAAAATCTTTACAATGAAATCATCTCCAAGTGAATGCATGTTGAACATCCTTATCTCATCTAAACTCATTCCAACTTCTTTGCCCCACCTATCAGAACCTCATTAATCACCTACTAAATTCATTTAATCTACAAATCACCTTCATGAAGTAGGCACCATACTCCATTGTCAATCGTACTTTCTCTTGAAAGCTCAAATGCTTCAACCCCGTGTTGAAGGTGTTACCAACATATCTATAAATTACTGAATTCTCCTTAAAGATGTGGAGTACTAACAGCTAGACTGTAAGACCACGTGCACCTTAATTGAATGTATAGGATAGGTGGGAGGGTAAAACTCTCAAATGTTAATGAGAGGGGCTTTAGTCTTCACCTAAAGAACGAGAGGTGAAGCCATTCGACATCGAAGGGAGATAGGTTGAACACCTTCAACGAAAGGGAGGTAAGTTTACCTTTAAGTAATTACGATAGCTCCAGCCCAATCCTTGGACCTAACTCTCTCCCCCTTGGTCGAAGGCACAAGGCCGCTCCGTACCACCTTAGTCGACCGGTAGATCGATTTGAACCTTGTAGACCAATCCTGGAAGACCACTTTTTCGTCTAAGGATGCCTAATTATCCCTTAAGCTCTTCCAGAAGAACGAGTCAGGAAATATCAAGAGAGTGGCCTAGGAGGCAAACTCAACTCCTGGAGCCAATCCCACAGGCGATATCAAGACAGTGCCGTGGGAGGCAAACTCAACTCCTACATCCAATCCCTCTCCAATCTAAAGCATATACCTAACTCTGTTCTCTTAACCAATGCACTTGAGATGGTATATGTTTCTAAAGCAGCGCTCCTGAGTCGGTAAGTTTTTATTTTAATTTTACCGGTGCTCCTTTTTATATACGTTATTTTCCCCTGAGAACTGTCTTCTTGGTATGTATTTTTTTGGTAATACCCCAATCCCTGGAACCCTGGAGCAAGAGCACAATATACCAAGCACTGGAGCAAGAGCAGCGGATAACAGAGGATAACAGAGCGCGGATAACAAAGGATTCATAGTGCATTTACTCTTATTATCCCAGAAGCTCTTCCACAGGAGCAATTTGGCAATATCAAGACAGTGCCCTGGGGGGCAAACTCAACTCCTAGAACCAATTCCACAAGCATATCAAGACAGTGCCCTAGAAAGCAAACTCAGCAAGGCCAATCCCACACCGTTATGAAGCATATACCTAACTCTGAATTTTTTTAACCAGTGCTCTTGAGTTTGTATACTTATCTTCAACTAGTGCTCCTGAGTTGGTGTACCTTTACTACCTTATCCTCCACTTTGAACCCAGAACATACAAATTCACACAAGTCTTAAATATGAGAGCTCCAAAACACTAAGGGGAAAAGATCAACGTACAAAGTCCCAAACGTTTACCTTAAATTACAATCATTATTCATCTATAATAATTTTACCCTTTCTTGCGCGTAATCTCTTAGATCTACCAAACCTACACCAATTCCCCTTTCTTGTAGAAAGGGTAACTTAAGAAGCTTACTCCTGCTAGTAAAACTCATCTTTTTTGGTCTCTTCTCCTTCTACAGAATTTACTTCTTTTTCTTTCTGTTGTTAGTAACCAGGAAAACATCTCATAGAATATTATTTTATCTACAGTACCAGCATTGCATCGTTGTTACTCCCGCATGTCAAGATCAGGAAGGTTGTCTGTTCATTTCTACAACTAGCTATGTAGCAATGCCGTGATTATACTAGCTATGTAGTAACCATAAAATGAGCTATACAGATGAAAGATTTACTACATAAAAAATTGCGAAGAGGCATTAAAAGGCATCTAAATATGTTTTCTTACTGTTGTCCTCGTTGTCAACTTCTCCTTAAATGTTTATTCGTAATTTCCACACATCTTCATAACTAAAATTCCAAAATGTTTCCTACTCCCTAGTGTCAGTAAAACACAACCTCTCTTCCTTTCACAGCCACTTCTTTACATCCAAAACCCCTAGTTAATCCAACTTTTTTGCTTTTCTCTGTATCTTAAAATCCAGAATACCTAGTTTCTAGGTATTTCAAAACTCTAAAATACAACTAAGAAGAACTAGTTTCGTATAAGCGCAAGTGTCCAATGCGACAATTATTCCATATCGATCTTGTTATGCACCTATCTAGAGTTCTACACTAAGAAAAGAAGAATCAAGAAGCACGATATATGGTGGCCCAAGAATTTTCCTCATAAAGCATTTGTCACAGATGCAACAATTCAAAATAACTGAAAAAAAGGCATTCAAATCCATAATCACTACTACTACTTACTTATACTCAACTTGGAGTAACTCATTTCCCCAATCTTACCAGTTTCTTACCCAATCTTACCAGTTTCTTCAGAATATGTAGGACAGCTCGGTGTCCGCAAAAATATAATTCCTCTTCATTTAACATTTCGTTTCTCAGTGTTTTCCACTACTTCTTCTAACCTTTTTATCTCTACCTACAAACCATAACATCTTGGTTCACACAACTATAATATTTGATACCTGGGTTCACGCAACTATAATAATAGAAACCCACCAGTCATTTAAATGTATAATTCTCTACTGGCATCCTTGACAGCTTATCACGATATGTTCCCCCTCTTCGTTTTACCTTTTGTTATCAAAATTTTCCTAGACTTCTTAAATTTACAATGCTCAGTCCATCACATTGTCCATCCAAGTCTTCTACCTTCCCGGTTCCCAAACACGTGTCCAGAATGTGTCCACTCCTTAATTTCTTGGGGGAAATGCACTTGTTCTTTCTTCATCTACGTTTTTTCTCGAAAGCATCTGTAGTTCAGCAAACATTTTTGTTCCCTTTAGTCCTTTAAAACCAAAACTCTAGTTCTATAATCACTCCAACAACTACTAACTGAAAATAGGTTCACACGGGTACAAGTTTCCAACACTGCGGTTATAGCAGATTGGTCTTGTTCCATTAGTCCAGAATAGTTTATGTTCCCCCTGGCACTCCGATTCAGAACATTTTTCTTTGAAAGATGAATACCTAGTCAACTCATCCTCGTCCTATTTCAGTTTACTCTCCTTTTCCATATGCCATGTTTTCATTTAACTCCAGTATCCAGAAAACAGTACCAAGCACATTAATTATTCATCCCAAACCAGAATCATATACTCCATATTCTCAAAGAAGGAAATCAGAAACCTCCAGTTCTGTATCCAAATTAGTTCCTCTGATAAGATCTACCAAAAAATATCAGAATCTGCATCCTCAACCATTCTGGAAACTCACTCTACCTTGTTATTACTCACCCAACCAACATTACCCAGAGAGTTTTCCTTAAAACGCCTACACTAGTATAGCCGTCAATGATGTTTACCCATTCCACCTGCTGATTTCATAGGACTACTGCTATCAGCATTCCGTCTACTTTCCTCATCCAATTCAAAGGGGCTTTCTTATACAGCAAAAATTGGATTTTCAAACGTGCGCCAACAAACCATCCCCTTCCTTTCTCATCTTTCTCTCCTACTCCTATTCATTCTTTTCCATTCTAGTACCCAAAGAGGTCTTTAAGTATAGCACTCAGTCCGTAATACCCACACTCAACAAAAAATGTAACCTTATCAGAGTTCTTAAACGAAAACACCATGACTTCATTTACAACACTAGCACTGTGGGGGCAAAACTTAACAATGAATAGTAAAATCACAGTTGCACTATCCCATATCTCAAAAATACATCTTCAAAATACCAACAATCCAGTAATTTCCACCCATAGCAATCCCCCCACTTCTTTTTATCCTTATTAGCTCTCTAATCTTCGATACCATGATATCTAGGTTCACATATCTCTATATTTGAACTCCAAAAATAACTTGTGAAAACTAGGTTCACCACTACTTCAAGTTCCAAATACTTAATTGCACCATAGAGGTGTTAATCGTCATGCAAATCACGCTAAAACAAAAAGAAGCGACGACACAATATATGAGCACAATAATTTACATAAAAATGTTACAGCACGGACATTGCCATACTTGTGTTATTCCTCTGTTGCGGACATCCTCTACACCCCAAAAAAAAAACACAAAAACACTCCCACTTCCATTTCCATCCTCTATTGCGGGCATCCTCTACTCCTTGTATCCTTATTCTTTCTCTCTAATTCTTCGAAACCATGACAACTAGGTTCACATATCTATATATTTGAACTCTAAAAAATAACTTCTGCCAACTTAGTTTACCACAAGATCAATTTCCCAACACTGGATTGTACCATACTGGTGTTATCCTCAACACAATAATTTACCAAAATTACCGAACGGATATTAACAAAAATTGTACTCTTTTATCTCGATTATATCACACTCCTAACAACCATAACATTCATTCTCCCTCGAATTTCATGAACCCGCTTCACAGACAAATAGCAAGGGAGAAGTTAACTCTCCCGAGTAAAAACACATTCCTAGCATCAAGAACAGCACTTAAAAGCAAATTACATAATCCACACCACCAAATCCAACCATAGCATTATCTCTTCTCCTTCACATTACCAAATATCAAAGTTCAATGTGCCATCATCACTACTCCAGAATCTCCGCAGTAAGAAGAAATAAATATACCCTTTTTCTACTACAATCACAACTCTGCCTTAGTTGCTTATCTGTACTGTCCAAATAACTATAATAGTAATTATTCTTTCAAAAGGATGGCTGAAACCTCATTTACACAAAATACACTCTCCCTCCCTCTTTCAGCCATTGCTTATTACCAGGTCCTCTACTTCTTCTTAAAACTACTTCCGTCTCTATTTTTTAAATACAAGAACTAGGACAGCTCACTTTAAATTTCAACTCCCAGTGATAGCTAAACTAAACTAGCTTCACAAAACTCCAAATTTCAAACACAACTATTGCTCAAAAAAGCGTGTTCTTATTACACACCCTACCAATAATATGAAATTATGTATCAACAACAAGATACATTGACTCAAGAGTTCTCCTTCCTTGATATGTCTACTGATCTCTAGCCATTCCACCTGGTGATTTTGCAGGATTACCGCTATCAGCGTTCAGTCTACCTTTTCCTCATCCAACTCAAAGGGCCTTTCTCATACAGTGCTACCGGATTTTCAAACACGCGCTCATGAACTCTCCTCTTCCTTTCTCTTCTGCCCCATATATTGTGTCTTCTACAATTTAAGGCCCATACACAACACCGTCAAGAATAGTACTCAGTCTCCTCCCCAAATCCCAACAAAGAATGTCATCTTATCCAAAATCTCAACAAAATGAAAAAGACCTTGACAACATTTTAACAACTAGAACTGTGGGTGCAAAACTTAACAATAAAAAGTAAAAATACAGTAGGACAGAGACTTTTAAGCGTATTTTTACATGTACCCTCTTCCTCAACTTCTCTTTTATCAATTACCCTATACCTTCCTGTATCCCAAAAATGCATCTTAAAATTACCGATGCCACGGTAGTATCCACAAATTGCAACCCCTCTTCATTTCTTTACCTTTCTTTTTGTCACCTCATCCAGCCATACCAGGTTCAGGGGTTCGCAATTTTCCTACAGACACACTATACCTTCCTACAGCCACATCTTCAAAATAACAACGCCCCGCTATTATCCACAAATCGCAGCCACTCATCCTTTCTCCACCTTTCATTTTGTCACCTTTTCCAAAACTCATAAATAAAACTAGCCAAACCAGGTTCAAGGGATCGCAAATTTCCTGCAGACAACTATACCTAATTGATCTTATTACCCAACCAATCAACAGTAGGAGTAGGGTTCATCATTTACACTAAATAGTGACCATTATTCCATAGGAGCATCCTAATTGAGAAAGGAAAAATGAATACATGACATTTCAGTAAATATGTAGACAGTTGATATATGGGGTCAAAATTGGGGGCTTTTGCAATTAGAATGAGATAGTTCATCACTCCATGGACTTTGGACTTAATTTAATTGGGTACTGTATACTGGAATGTGTTCGTGGTGGTTTTTTTTGTTCCACAAAATTGACATTTGGGGAACGATTAAGATTTTCATTCCAAGGAATTGTTCTAATTGGGTAAGGAAATTGACTTCATGCATGTAGGGCTAGTATTTTGCAGGTAGTTATTTGGGTTCAAAATTTAGGATTTTTGGAATTGAAAATGATATTTCCATGAGATTAATTGAGAAGGTAAACTTCTTACCTGAATGTTGGGTGCATTTGTTTGGGTGGCCGTTTGGGTTTGAAGTTTTCCTGGCCTGCTGGATTTGATTGCAGATGATACGATAAATCCTTGAGATGATACTATTTGGGTAAGAAAAATTGAATGCGCGAAATGTAGGTAAATGTTGGTGGTGATTGTTCAGGATAACACATGTCGGTTCCTGTGATGATTCTAATAGGGTAAGAAAAATTGAATACGCAAAACGTAGGTAAATGGTGGTGGTGATTATTCAAGAAAAAGTTTAGAGTTTTTGGGATTTGAAATGATATAAGTCATCATTTCCAAAGTATTATTTTGATTAGTAGGGTGAGGTTGCTAAGTGAATGTTGGGTGCATCATGCATGTGTCTGTAATAAGTCCGAAAATGTTGGGCCTTCGAAAATTGGAACTGATATAGGTTACTCCACGGGATTGTTATAATTGGTTAAGGAAAATTGACTTCACAAAGTTCGGTTAAATAAATTGGAGATGGTTATTGGAGTTCGGAAGATATGAGGTTACTTTAATTGGGGAAGGTAGGTTGATTTCATGAATGCTGGATGCATATGTATGTGGTGATCAATAGATTTTGGAAGATTCCAAATAGGAATGGAGATGATATAGGACATCATCGTTTTATATGATGATTACAATTAGGGTAAAAAAATGAAGTAAATTAAGCTTAGGCAAATGCGTTGGTTTTCATTATTTAGGTTCAATTATTTTGGGCCTCTTGAATTGGAAAGATATAGGTCATCACTTCCTTGGGGTTGTTTTGATTAGAAGGTAAATGCTAGGTTCATCGGTTTGTAAGGTTTCTTCAAACTTGGGGCTTCTGCAAGATGGAGAAATTTCGAGTCACTACATGGGATGATATTGATTCGGTAAGCAGAACACTGAATACATGAAGGTTTGGTAAATATGTTGGTGATAGTTGATTCGGTTACACAAATTTAGGGAATATGGACTGTAAATGATATAAGCCAATTGGATTACTTATATGCTGTGGTGGTCAGTAGAAAAC
The DNA here is from genome assembly GCA_023055425.1 of Linanthus parryae. Taxonomy (NCBI): domain Eukaryota; kingdom Viridiplantae; phylum Streptophyta; class Magnoliopsida; order Ericales; family Polemoniaceae; genus Linanthus; species Linanthus parryae. The sequence continues at coordinate 2,215,131 of JALGPY010000008.1, read as the reverse complement.
CAAAACATCTAGATTCACACAGTTCAATAATTACTTCAAGACACAATTAAATGAAAGCATGTTCACACAGGTACAAGTTTCCAACACCCCAGTTATACCAGGTTGGTCTCATTAATCTCGGATTTAACTTCAATTATCCCCAAGAATTAGTGGAGCTACTGATAATTTTTGTAAACTTTTCTCCCCTGATCAAAGCTCGTCGAATTCCCAAATGCCGGATTTAGTTTCAATTAATTAACAGTTCCCCCTGGCACTTCAATTCCGAAAACCATTTTTTTGAAAGATGGCAACCTACCTACTCATCTTCCTATTCTACTTTACTCACATTTTCCATATGCCACGCTTTCATCTAATTCTAGTAATCCAGAAAGCAGTACCAAGCACATCCCGTTCTTCATCCACACAAACATATCCCAAAAAGGCATCATTACCCCAGATTCTCATAAGAAAGAGATCAGAAACCTTCCGTATTGCACCCAAATTAGTTCCTCTGATGCAAGATCTACGAATAAAGAATCATAATTGGCATCCTCAACTTTTCCTAACACAGGTTAGAACCTTCCCACAAATCTTCAAATGAAGAATACAATCTTCAAAGCACATTAAACTCCCAAATGCTAATGAAACCAATACCTCTCCTTTCTCCACATGTCTTTTCTTCACCTATTCCTCTACTAATATCTTTTAAGCCTTTTCTCCCGATGAACTCTTAGCCAACATCATTCCAACTTTAAGCTCCAATACAAACTACCCTCCTCTTCCAACAAAAGAAGGTGACTCACACTAGTAAAATCCATTACTTCGCTTTTAATATTTCATGATGTTTCCCATATTTTCTCCCTAATGCTAAGAAATAGACCCTAGAAACTAAAATGAACGAGTTTTTTTCCGTTAGACGAAGAATCTGCCCAGGGAATAAAAATATGTTCAAAATCCTCAATCATAGTACTCAATCTGTGCTACCAAATCCCAACAAAGAATGTTATCTTATCAATCTCAACGAAAGGAAAAAAACCATGACTTCATTTAAATGTATGTTTGATAAGTATCTTCCTCCTCAACATCGCTCATCCATTTCTCTATACCTTCCCGTATCCCAGAAGATACATCTTCAAAAAATCGCAATCCTTATTCCTTTCTCCACCTTTTTGTCACCTTATCAAGACCTCTAAAGAAAACTAGCCAAACCAGGTTCTCAAAATCGCAAATTCCTACAGACACACTAAACCACCAAAAAGGTCTTATTACCCAACAGACCAATAGTAGGAGTAGGAATTATCAACAACACTAAAAAAATACCCAATAATGTATCTTAAAATTTGGTGTTTTGGTAAACCAGTTGGTGATGGTTGTTTCGGTACACAAATGCATGGAATATGGAATTGAAATATAGTATAAATTGTATTTTAATTGGGTAAGGTAAATTGGTTACCTGAATGTCGGGTGCATATGTTTGTGGTGGTCATTACAAAACCAAATCATCTAGATTCACACAGCTACAAGTGTCCTCTTCCTTTCTCATCTTTCTATCCTGCTCCAATTATTATTCCTTTTCCACTCTAGGACCCTATAATCATCATCTTCTTCAAGCAACTACTCAGTCAGTGTTACCAAATCCCAACAAAGAATGTTATCTTATTCGAAGTCTCAACCGAAGAAAAAGAGCATGCCTTCATTTAAATGTATGTTATATAAGTACCCACCTTCTCAACTTCGTATCCATTTCTCTATACCTTCCCGTATCCCAAAAATACAACTCAAAAATACCAATAACCCTTTATGTTCCACAACTTTCAATCCCCCTTCCTTTCTCCATCTTTCTTTTTGTCACCTTATCAAAAGCTCTAAAAAACCCAGCCAAACGAGGTTCCCATAATCGCAAATTTCCTACCGCCACAGTATACGAAATTGATCTTATTACCCAACAGACTGACAGTATGAGTAGGAATTATCAACATAAAACAAAGGCCCAAAAAATTATCTTAAAACAATTGATGTTTTGATTAAACATATTGGTGTGGTTTCAGTTACACATATTCAGTGCCTACGGAATTAGAAATAATATAAGCCAATCAAATTATTTTAAATGGGTAAGGTAAATTGGTTACTTGAATGTCGGGTGAATATGTTTGTGGTGGTCATCAGAAAACAAAAACATCCAACAAAATTCTACAATTACTCCAAGCCAACAACTAACTGGAAACAGGTTCAAACAGCTACCAGTACCCAACACCTCGGTTATACCAGACTTGTCTCGTTAATTATCCAACAAACAATAGGAAAAAAGAACACCCACATTACCAAATACCAAAGTCCAATGTACCATCATCGCTACTCAAGAATCTCCAAAGTATGAAGAAATTAACATACATTTTTTCTACTACAATCACAACTTTTCCTTGCTTATTATCTGTACAATCCCAAATTAACTACTAAGAATACTTATTCTTTCAAAAAGATGGCTGAAACCTTGTATACACAAAATACACTCTCCCTCCCTTCTTAAACCCCCTTTATTCTCTCTATTTCCTAAAGACGAGAGCATCTAGGAACAACGCACACGAAAATTTCAAATAGCTAAACTAAACTATCTTCATATAACTCCAAATACAGCTATTTTGTAAAAACGCGTGTTCTTATTACTCACCCAACCAATACAATGAAATTAAGTATCAACAATGCGATACATCAACAACACTATACATTGACTCAAGAGTGTTCCTTCCTTAATGTTACTATAAAAATGTGTGGTCATCAATGATGTCTAGCCGTTTCACCTGGTGATTCCGTAGAATTACCGCTATCAGCATTCAGTCTATCATTTCCTGATCCAACTCAAAGGGCCTTTCTTATCCAGTGACTACCGCATTTTCACACATGCACTAATGAACCAACCTCTTCCTTTCTCATCTTTCTCTCCTGCTCCATATAATGTTTCTTTTCCATTATAAGACCCATACACAACATCTTCAAGCATAGCACTAAGTCTCCCCTACCAAATCCCAACAACGAATGTCATCTTATCCGAAATCCCAGCCGAAGGAAAAAGACCTTGACTTCATGTTCAGAACTAGAACTGCAGGGGAGATACTTGTCAATAAAAAGTAAAATCACGTTAGATGCGGAGACTTATAAGTGTATGCATTACAAGTACCATCTTCCTCAACTACGCTTATCCATTTCTCTACAACTTTCAGTACCCCATAAATACATCTTCAAAATAAGTATGCCCTGATGTGATCCACAAATCGCAACCCCTCCCTTTATCCACCATCATTCCATTGGATCACTCTTATTGAGTCGGGAAAAATAAATTCACGACATTTAAGAAAATATGTGTTCAGTGGATATATGGGGTCGAAACTTTGGTGCTCCGGAATTAGAATGATATATGGGGCCAAACCATTGGTGCTTCCGGAATTATAATGAGATCGATCTTCACTCCATGAACTTATCTTAATTGGGTAATGCATACTGGAATATGTTCGTGGTGCTTTCTTCTGTTCCACAAGATTGGCCCATTCTGAGGAAAAGATACTTCATGAATGTAGGGTAAGTATTTTCTGGCAGTTATTTGGGTTCGAAAACTTAGGCTTTTTGGAATTGAAATAGATATCGGTAATCATTTTCATGGAATTATTTTGAGTAAGACATATTGATTCCGTAAATGTTTGGTGCATACTTTTGTGTTGGTCATTTAGGTCTGAAACTTCTGAGCCTTCTAGAATTGGAAATGATAATGAGCATCATTCCAGCGGATTGTTCTTATATCTAAGGAAAATTGAATTCATGAAGTTTGGGGAATATCTTGGGTGCATGTGTTTGTTGTGGTCATCTGGCGCATAAAGGAATTTGGAAAGATACAAGTCATCATCCATGGGATTATTCAATTCTAAATTCTTTTTTAGTTACTGAAAAAGTTTTACGATGATTGACAACCTAAACCAACCCATGTCCTTCAACCAGGCTAGGGACCAGGGCAATAATTGAGTTCGAAATTTCAGGGCTTCTGAGTCATCACTTCCACGATAATGTTAAGTGCATACGTTTGTGGTGGTCAACTTGGCCTGAAAATCGGGATATGTAAAAATTGAACTGAATATTGGTTTCATTCCATGCGATTGTTCTAATGGTCTAAGAAAAATTGAATTCGTGAAAACCAGGTAAATATATGGCTAATGTTTATTTGGGTTCAAAAGCGTTGGACTTCAGTAATCAAAAATAGGCTTTCATTTCCTCGAGATTACTTTAATTAAGAAGGTACACTTCTTTCGTGAATGTCGGTGCATAAGTTTGGGGTGCCCGTTTTGGTTAGTAAGATCAATCTTGTCATGATTCTAAGTTGGTAAAAAAATGAATACGCGAAACGAAGGTAAATGATGGTGGGGATTATTAAGAAATAAAATTATAGAGTTTTTGGGATTGGAAATGATATAAGTCAGCATTTCCATAGGATGATTTTAATTAGTAAGGTAAGGTTGACAAGTGAATGTCGGGTGCGTATGTTTGTAAAAAGTCTGAAAATTTTGGGCCTCCAAAAATTGGGAATGATATAGGTCATCATTCCATTGGATTGTAATGGCCAAGGAAAATTGACTTCATAAAATTCGTTAGAATGATTTGGAAATGAAAATTTGGAGCTTCGAAAATATTTGGAGCTTCTGGAATTGAAAATGATATTGGCCATCATTCTCAGAGATTACTTTAATTAGGGAAGGTGTGTCCGTTTCATGAATGCTGGATGCATAGTTATGTGGTGATCATCAGGGTTGGGAATGGATTCCATATTCAGGAATGGAGATGATACATGTCATCATGTTATGTTATGATTCCAATGTGGTAAGAAAATAGAATAAATTAAGCTTTGGAAAATGTGTTGGGGGTCATTATTAGGTTCAATAATTTGGCCTTCTTGAAATGGAAATGACATGGGTCATCATTTCCATGCGATAATTTTGATTAGAAGGTAAACTGGTTTAGCTAGATGTTTGGTGCATGTGTTTCTGGTAGTCATTTGAACCCACAAAAATTGAGCCTTGTAAAACAAGAGATGATTCGCTTAAATATCTTGCTGGTTTATTTGGGTTCAAAAACATTTAGCCTTCCGGAATGGGTAATGAAAGAGGTCTTCATTTCAACGAGACTACAATAATTTAGAAGGTAAATTATTTCGAAAATGTTGGGTGCATATGTTTGGGGTGACCGTTTGGGTTTGAAATTTTATTACCTGCAATACATGTGATGATTCTAATTGGGTAAGAATTGAATACAGGAAACATAGGTGAATGTTGGTGGTAATAATTTCGGATAAAAAAACTCGAGAGCTTTTGAGATTCGAGATGATACTAGTCATCATTTCCATAGGATTGTTTTAATAGTAGGGTAAGGTTGTCAAGTGAGAAGCATGTTTTGTAATAAAATCAAAAAATTGAGCCTTCGGAAATTGGAATTGATATTTGTCATCATTCCATAGGATTGTACTAATTGGCTAAGGAAAAACCACTTCATAAAATTCAGGTAGATAATTCGGAGATGGTTCTTGGATTTCAAAAATTTGGAGCTACTGGAATTGAAAATGATATAGGCCATCATTCTCAAGATATTACTTTAATTGGGGAAGGTGCGTTGATTTCATGGATGTTGGATGCACATGTATGTGGTGATCATTAGGGTTCGGTAGATTCCAGAATCAGGAATGGAGATGATTCAAGATATCGTCACTTTAGGCAAATTTGTTGGCGGTCGTTATTCAGGTTCAAAAGATTTTGGCTTCTTGAATTGGAAATGATATAGGTCATCATTTCCATGGGTTTTTTTTTATTAGAAGGTAACTTGGTTTAGCGAAATGTTATTAGGGTTCAAAAAAATTGGCCTCCGGGAATCAATAATGAAATAGGCCATCATTTCCACAAGATTGCTTTAATTGAGAAGGTAAACTTCTTCCATGAATGTGGGGTGCATATGTTTGCGGTGGCCGTTTTGGTTTGAAATTGTTTGGCCTGCTAGTTAATTGCAGATTATAAGATCAATCCTTGTAATGATTCTAATTGGGTAAGAAAAATTGAATACGTGAAACGTAGTAATATGTTGGTGATTATTTAGGATAAAAACATTTAGAGCTTTGGGATTGGAAATAAGTCTGAAAATTTTAGAGCTTCGGGATTTAGTAGGGTAAGGTTGCTAAGTAAAAGTTGGGTGCATAAGACTGTAATAAGTCTGAAAATTTTGGGGCCTCAAAACTTGGGAGTGATATAGGTATCATTCCATAGGATTGTTCTGATTGGACAAGGAAAATTGACTTCATAAAGTTCAGTTAAAAAATTTGTGGAGATGCTTATTGGGAGATTCTGAGATTCAAAATGATATAGGTCATCATTCTCATGAGATTACTTTAATTCGAGAAGGTAAACTGATTTCATGAATGCTGGATGCATATGAATATAGGTGATCATTAGGGTTCGAAAGATTCCACATTCAGGAATGGAGATGACATAGGTCATCATCATTTTATATGATGATTCCAATTAGGTAAGAAAATTGAATTATGAAGCTTAGGCAATTGTGTTGGTGGTCATTTTTAGTTCAGATATTTTGGGGATCTTAAATTGGAAATGATAGGTCATCATTTCCATGGGGTTATGTGCAATTGTGCATCTGTTTGTAAGGGTTCTTCAAACTTGGGAATATGAGATAATATAAGTCATTACTGATAGTATTTGTTAACTTTTCTCCCCTGATCACATAGGCCTACATGTGGTACTGAACAGTTCCCCTGGCACTCCAATTCAGAAAACCATTTTTTTTAAAGATAGCAACCTCGCAAAACTCCGCCTCCTCCTATTTCAGTTTACTCACATTTTCCATATGCTTTCATCTAATTCTAGTATCCAGAAAGCAGTACCAAGCACATCCGTTCTTCATCCACACAAACATATCCCAAAAAGGCATCAAATTTACCCCAGATTCTCATAAGAAAGAGATCAGAAACCTTCCGTATTGCACCCAAATTAGTTCCTCTGATGCAAGATCTACCAATAAAAATTCAGAATCGGCATCCTCAGCTTTTCCTATCACAGGTTAGAACCTTCCCACGAATCTTCAAATGAAGAATGCAATCTTCAAAGCTCGTTAAACTCCCAAATGCTAATGAAACCAATACCTCTCCTTTCTCCACATGTCTTTTCCACCTATTCCTCTACTAATATCTTTTAAGCCTTTTCTCCCGATGACCTCTTGGCCAACATCATTCCAACTTTAAACTCCAATACAAACTACCCTCCTCTTCTAACAAAAGAAGGCGACTCCCACTAGTAAAATCCGTTACTTCCCTTTTAAGCTTTCTCGATGTTTCCCTTATTTTCTCCTGAAATGCTAAGAAATAGACCCTAGAAAATATATCTTCAAACTCTGCAATCCCTATTCCTTTCTCCACCTTCCTTTCGTCACCTTATCAAGACCTCCAGAGAAAACTAGCCAAACCAGGTACTTAAAATCGCAATTCCCTACAGCCACACTAAACCACCAAAATGGTCTTATTACCCAACAGAGCAATAGTAGGAGTAGGAACTATCTACAACACTAAACAAAGACCCAATAATGTATCTTAAAATTTGGTGTTTGGTTAAACCAGTTGGTGATGGTTGTTTCGGTACACAACTGCGTGGAATATGGAATTCAAAATAATATAAATTGTATTTTAATTGGGTAAGGTAAATTGGTTACATGAATGTCGGGTGCATATGTTTGTGGTGGTCATTAAAAAACCAAATCATCTAGATTCACACAGCTACAATTTTCAAGCACCACGGTTAGACCAGATTGGTCTCATTAATCATCCAACAAACACTAGGAAAAAAAACCACTATAGAAGGACCCCTAATTTCAATTATCCACAAGAATAAATACATCAATTCAAAGTTTTAGTCGGCGTTTCTCCCCTGACTCTTAGGCCTGCCAGTCATAATGTACAGTTCCCCCTGGCACACAAATTCAGAAGACTATTCTTTGAAAGATGTCAGACTAGTAAAACTCCTCTTCCTTTTTCAGTTTACTTTCCTTTTCCAAATGTCATGTTTTCATCTAGTTCTAGCATCCAGAAAACAGTACCAAGCACGTTAACACCCCATCCATAGAAACAAATTCCAAAGTAGCATCATACTTACTCCAAATTCTCAAAAGAATAAGAGACCTTCAGTTTTGCACCCAAATCAGTTCCATGGATGCAAGATCAACCAATAAAAATCAAAATCAGCGTCCTGGAAGTTTCTAGAACATAACTGAACCTTCCCATGAATCTTCAAATGAAGAACAGTCGTCAAAGCTCCTCGAAATCCCAAATGCTAATGAAATCAATACCTCTTCTTTTCTTCACGTTTCTGTTCTTCACCTTATCCTCTACTAATAACTTTTAAGCCTTTTCTGCAAGTGACCTCTTCGCCAACATCATTCCCACTTTCTACTCCAATTCAAAGTTCCATCTTCTTCTACATTAGAAGAGAACTAAAGAATATGACTCGCACCTGTAAAATTTGTGTCTTCGGTTTTAATCTTTCTCAATATTTCACTAATTTTCTCCTGAAGTGCTAAGAAATAGACCCTAGAAGCTAATATAAACAGTCTTTTCGTTAGAAGGAGATTCTGTCCGGGGAATAAAAAAGTTGTAAAAAAGAACATTTAAATATATCTTTCAGACACTTTAACCAAACAAAAGAAAGTTACACTCCGTATACGTTCCTAAATACATTCAAAGTTAAGACGCCAAAATATGTTGAACATCCTAACATACAAAAAATACACTCCCTGATCCATTCCCATCCTAATTTGTGGTTATCCCCTGCAATCCTTATTCTTTCTCTCTAATTCTTCGAAACCATGACATCTAGGTACACATACTTCTATATTTGAAACTCCGGAATATAACTTATGAAAACTTGGTTCTCCACAAGTTCAAATTCCCAGCACAGAATGTAACCATACTAGTGTTATTCCTCATGTAACACACTCTAAAACAAACAAAATCAACAACACGATACATGGACACAATAACTGGCCTAAAATGTTACAGAACAGACATTGACAGTGTTTGTCAAACAAATATTTCACGCTTAACGCCATAACATTTATTATCTCACGAATTTCTTGGACCCACTCCTCGGACAAGTAGCAAGGGAGAAGATAACTCTCCCTTGCTCTTTCTCTTCCTGTTCCAACCTACTAGCGTTGAGCATATTCTTTCCAAAGAAGTCATTTTACTATCCAGAACCACACTTCGAAGCAAATTACATACTTTAACATTCTCTCTACTCCTTCACACTAACAATTAGCCAACCCCAATGTACCATCATCATCAAAACTCCAAAAAATCCAAAGAATGAAGAATTAAATATACCTTTCTCTGGCTTATCTGTACCTTCCCAGAAAGCATTAACAGTAACAATTCCTTCAAAAGCATGGCCCAAACCTTATTATACACAAAATACATCTTCCTCCCTTTTTCAGCAATTGCATATATCCTCGTCGTCTATTTCTTCTTAAAACGACTTTCTTCTCTCTATATTTCTTAAAGACAAGAACGACTAGTTACTGACGAAGTTTTACGATGATTGACAACCTAAAGCAACCCATTTCCTTCAACGAGGTTAGGGACCAGGGCAATCATTTAGTTCGAAATTTCAGGGCTTCTGGAGTCATCACTTCCACGATAATCTTAAGTGCATACGTTTGTGGTGGTCAATTTAGCCTGAAAATTGAGCCTTGTAAAAATTAACTGAATATAGGTTTCATTCCATGCGATTGTTCTAATGGTCTAAGAAAAATTGAATTCGTGAAACATAAATATATGGCTGGTGTTTATTTGGGTTCAAAAGCGTTGGCCTTCAGTAATCAAAAATAGGCCGTCATTTCCTCGAGATTACTTTAATTGGAAAGGTACACTTCTTTAGTGAATGTTGCGTGCATAAGTTTGGGGTGGCCGTTTGGGTTTGAAATTTTTAGCCAGCTACAGTCGATTGCAGATAGCAAGACCAGTCTTTGTCATGGTTCTAAGTTGGTAAAAAAATTGAATACGCAAAACGTAGGTAAATGATGGTGGGTATTATTTAGAAACAAAATTTTAGAGCTTTTGGAATTGGAAATGATACAAGTCAGCATTACCATAGGATGATTTTAATTAGTAAGGTAAGGTTGAGAAATGAATGTCGGGTGCGTATGTTTGTAAAAAGTCTGAAAATTTTGGGCCTCCAAAAATTGGGAATGATATAGGTCATCATTCAATTGGATTGTAATGGCTAAGGAAAATTGACTTCATAAAATTTGTTAAAATGATTTGGAAATGAAAATTTGGAGCTTCGAAAATATTTGGAGCTTCTAGAATTGAAAATGATATTGGTCATCATTCTCACGAGATTACTTTAATTGGGGAAGGTGTGTCCGTTTCATGCATGCTGGATGCATAGGTATGTGGTGTCATCAGGGTTCGGAATTGATTCCATATTCAGGAATGGATTCCATATTCAAGAATGGATTTCAACATGTTATGTTATGATCTGATTTGGTAAGAAAATAGAATAAATTAAGCTTTGGCAAATGTGTTGGGGGTCATTATTAGGTTCAATAATTTGGTCTTCTTGAATTGGAAATGAAATGGGTCATCATTTCCATGGGATTATTTTGATTAGAAGGTAAATTGGTTTAGCTAAATGTTTGGTGCATGTGTTTCTGGTAGTCATTTGAACCCAAAAAAATTGAGCCTTATCTTGCTGGTTTATTTGGTTTCAAAAACATTGCCCTTCCGGAATGGGTAATGAAGGAGGTCTTCATTTCAACGAGACAACAATGATTTAGAAGGTAGATTCTTTCGTAAATGTTGGGTGCATATGTTTGGGGTGACCGTTTGGGTTTGAAATTTTATTACCTGCAATCCTTGTGATGATTCTAATTGGGTAAGAACTGAATACATGAAACATAGGTAAATGTTGGTGTAATTATTTCGGATAAAAAAAACTCAAGAGCTTTTGAGATTGGAAATGATACTAGTCATCATTTCCATAGGATTATTTTAATAGTACGGTAAGGTTGTCAAGTGAGGTGCATGTTTGTAATAAAATCAAAAAATTGAGCCTTCGGAAATTGGAATTTATATTTTTCATCATTCCATAGGATTGTGCTAATTGGCTAAGGAAAAACGACTTCATAAAATTAGGTTAGATAATATGGAGATGATTCTTGGATTTCAAAAATTTGGAGCTACTGGAATTGAATATGATATAGGCCATCATTCTCAAGAAATTACTTTAATTGGGGAAGGTGCGTTGATTTCATGGATGTTGGATGCACATGTATGTGGTGATCATAAGGGTTCGGTAGATTCCAGAATCAGGATTGGAGATGATTCAAGATATCGTCATTTTAGGCAAATATGTTGGTGGTCGTTATTCAGGTTCAAAAGATTTTGGCTTCTTGAATTGGAAATGATATAGGTCATCATTTCCATGGGTTTGTTTTGATTATAAGGTAACTTGGTTACTTTCTAATCAAAACAAACCCATGGATTGGAAATGATATAGGTCATCATATCCTTGGGTTTGTCATTCAGGTTCAACATTTGTTTTGGCTTCTTGACCGTTTGGGTTTGAAATTTTATAACCTGCAATCCATGTGATGATTCTAATTGGGTAAGAATTAAATACAGGAAACATGGGTAAATGTTGGTGGTTATTACTTCGGATATAAAAAAAAAAATAGCTTGCATAGGATTATTTTAATAGTAGGGTGAGGTTGTCAAGTGAGGTGCATGTTTGTAATAATTCGAAAATTTGAGCCTTTTGGAAATCGGAATGGTTATATGTCATCATTCCATGGGATTGTGCTAATTGGCTAAGGAAAATCGACTTCATAAAATTCGGTTAGATAATTTGGAGATGGTTCTTGGATTTCAAAAATTTTGAGCTACTGGAATTGAAAATGATATAGGCCATCATTCTCAAGAAATTACTTTAATAGGGGAAGGTGCGTTGATTTCATGGATGTTGGATGCACATGTATGTGGTGATCATTAGAGTTCGGTAGGTTCCAGAATCAGGAATGGAGATGATTCAAGATATCGTCATTTTAGGCAAATATGTTGGTGGTCGTTATTCAGGTTCAAAAGATTTTGGATTCTTGAATTGGAAATGATATAGGTCATCATTTCCATGGGTTCGTTTTGATTCGGAGGTAACTTGGTTTAGCGAAATGTTAAATGCTTAAGTTTGTGGTGGTCAGTTGGGAACAAAAAATTGAGCCTTGTAAAAATGGAACTTATATAGGTTTCATTCCATGGGATTGTTCCAATTGGTTGAGAAAAATTGAATACGTTAATTCAGGTTATTGTCTTGCTGGTGTTTACTAGGGTTCAAAAAAATTGGCCTCCGGGAATCTATAATAATATAGGCCATCATTCCACAAGATTGCTTTAATTGAGAAGGTAAACTTCTTCCATGAATGTGGGGTGCATATGTTTGCGGTGGCCGTTTTGGTTTGAAATTGTTTGGCCTGCTAGTTAAATGCAGATTATAAGATCAATCCATGTGATGATTCTAATTGGGTAAGAAAAACTGAATACGCAAAACGTAGGATCAAAAAATTTAGAGCTTTGGAGTTGGAAATAAGTCTGAAAATTTAGAGCTTCGGGATTTAGTAGGGTAAGGTTGCTAAGTGAAAGTTGGGTACATAAGACTGTAATAAGTCTGAAAATTTTGGGTCCTCAAAACTTGGGAATGATATAGGTTATCATTCCAGAGGATTTTTCAAATTGAACAAGGAAAATTGACTTCATAAAGTTCAGTTAAAAAATTTGTGGAGATGCTTATTGGAGTTCGGAAAATATGGAGCTTCTGAGATTCAAAATGATATAGGTCATCATTCTCATGAGATTACTTTAATTCGAAAAGGTACACTGATTTCATGAATGCTGAATGCATATGAATATAGGTGATCATTAGGGTTCGAAAGATTCCAGATTCAGGAATGGAGATGATCTAGGTCATCATCATTTTATATGATGCCAATTAGGTAAGAAAATTGAATTATGAAGCTTAGGCACTTGTGTTGGTGTTCATTTTTAGTTTAGATATTTTGGGGATCTTGAATTGGAAATGATAGGTCATCATTTCCATGGGGTTATGTGCATCTGTAAGGGTTCTTCAAACTTGAGGCTCCTGAAATATGAGATAATTTAAGTCATTCTGATAGTTTTTGTAAACTTCTCTCCCCTGTTCACATGGGCCTAGCTGTTGTAATGAACAGTTCCCCCTGGCACTCCAATTCAGAAAACCATTTTTTTTAAAGATAGCAACCTAGCAAAACTCCGCCTCTTCCTATTTCAGTTTACTCACATTTTCCGTATGCTTTCATCTAATTCTAGTATCCAGAAAGTACCAAGCACATACATTCTTCATCCACACAAACATATCCCAAAAAGGCATCAAATGTACCCCGATTCTCATAAGAAAGAGATCAGAAACCTTCCGTATTGCACCCAAATTAGTTCCTCTGATCCAAGATTTACCAATAAAAAATCAGAATAGGCATCCTCAACTTTCCCTATCAGAGGTCAGAACCTTCCCACGAATCTTCAAATGAAGAATGCAATCTTCAAAGCTCGTTAAACTCCCAAATGCTAATGAAACCAATACCTCTCCTTTCTCCACATGTCTTTTCTTCACCTATTCCTCTACTAATATCTTTTAAGCCTTTTCTCCCGATGACCTCTTGGCCAACATCATTCCAACTTTAAACTCCAATACAAACTACCCTCCTCTTCTAACAAAAGGAGGTGACTCCCACTAGTAAAATCCGTTACTTCCCTTTTAGGCTTTCTCTATGTTTCCCTTATTTTCTCCTGAAATGCTAAGAAATATACCCTAGAAAATACATCTTCAAAATCGCAATCCCTATTCCTTTCTCCACCTTTTTGTCACCTTATCAAGACCTCTAAAGAAAACTAGCCAAACCAGGTACTTAAAATCCCAATTTCCTACAGACACACTATACCACCAAAATGGTCTTATTACCCAACAGACCAATAGTAGGAGTAGGAACTATCAACAACACTAAACAGAGATCCAATAATGTATCTTAAAATTTAATGCTTGGTTAAACCACTAAACAGAGATCCAATAATGTATCTTAAAATTTAATGCTTGGTTAAACCAGTTGGTGATGGTTATTTCGGTACACAAATGCATGGAATAATATAAATTGTATTCTAATTGGGTAAGGTAAATTGGTTACCTGAATGTCGGGTGCATATGTTTCTGGTGTCATTACAAAACCAAATCATCTAGATTCACACAGCTACAAGTTTCAAACATCACGGTTAGACCAGATTGGTCTCATTAATCATCCAACAAACACTAGGAGAAAAGAATACCACTATAGAAGGACCCCTAATTTTAGTTATCCACAAGAATAATTACATCAATTCAAAGTTTTAGTAGGCATTTCTCCCCTGACTCTTAGGCCTGCCAGTCACAATGTACAGTTCCCCCTGGCACACAAATTCAGAAGACTATTCTTTGAAAGATGCAGACTAGTCAAACTCCTCTTCCTTTTTCAGTTTACTTTCCTTTTCCAAATGTCATGTTTTCATCTAGTTCTAGTATCCAGAAAACAGTACCAAGCACGTTAACACCCCATCCATAGAAACAAATCCCAAAGTAGCATCATACTTACTCCAAATTCTCAAAAGAATAAGAGACCTTCAGTTTTGCACCCAAATCAGTTCCACGGATGCAAGATCAACCAATAAAAATCAGAATCAGCGTCCTGGAAGTTTCTAGAACATAACAGAACCTTCCCATGAATCTTCAAATGAAGAACAGTCGTTAAAGCTCCTCGAAATCCCAAATGCTAATGAAACCAATACCTCTTCTTTTCTTCACGTTTCTGTTCTTCACCTTATCCTCTACCAATAACTTTTAAGCCTTTTCTGCAAGTGACCAACATCATTCCCACTTTCTACTCCAATTCAAAGTTCCATCTTCTTCTACATTAGAAGAGAACTAAAGAAGGTGACTCGCACCTGTAAAATTTGTGTCTTCGGTTTTAAGCTTTCTCAATATTTCACTAAGTTTTTCCTGAAGTGCTAAGAAATAGACCCTAAAAGCTAATATAAACAGTCTTTTCGTTAGAAGGAGATTCTGTCCGGGGAATAAAAAAGTTCCAAATCAGTGTAAGTAAAAGAGAACATTTAAATATACCTTTCAGACACTTTAACCAAACAAAAGAAAGTTACACTCTGTATACGTTCCCAAATACATTCAAAGTTAAGTTCCCAAAATATGTTAAACATCCTAATATACACAAAATACACTCCCTGTTCCATTCCCATCCTATTTTGTGGTTATCCCCTGCAATTCTTATTCTTTCTCTCTAATTCTTCGAAACCATGACATCTAGGTACACATACTTCTATATTTGAAACTCCGGAATATAACCTATGAAAACATGGTTCTCCACAAGTTCAAGTTCCCAGCGCAGAATGTAACCATACTAGTGTTATTCCTCATGTAACACGCTCTAAAACAAACAAAATCAACAACACGATACATGGACACAATAACTGGCCTAAAATGTTACAGAACAGACATTGACAGTGTTTGTCAGACAAATATTTCACGCTTAACGCCATAACATTTATTCTCTCTCAAATTTCTTGGACTTACTCCTCGGACAAGTAGCAAGGAAGAAGATAACTCTCCCTTGCTCTTCCTCTTCCTGTTCCAGCCTACTAGCGTTGAGCATATTCTTTCCAAAGAAGTCATTTTAATATCCAGAACCACACTTCGAAGCAAATTACATACTGTAACATTCTCTCTACTCCTTCACACTACCAATTAGCCAACCCCAATGTACCATCATCACAACTCCAAAACCTCCAAAGTATGAAGAATTAATATATACCTTTTTCTGGCTTATCTGTACCTTCTCAGAAAGCATTAACAGTAACAATTCCTTCAAAAGCATGGCCCAAACCTTATTACACACAAAATATATCTCCCTCCCTTTTTCAGCTGTTGCATATAACCTCGTCGACTATTTCCTCTTAAAACGACTTTCTTCTCTCTCGATTTCTTACAGACAAGAACGACTAGTTACTGACGAAGTTTTACGATGATTGACAACCTAAAGCAACCCATTTACTTCAACCAGGCTAGGGACCAGGGCAATCATTGAGTTCGAAATTTCAGGGCTTCTGGAGTCATCACTTCCACGATAATCTTAATTGCATACGTTTGTGGTGGTCAATTGGGCCTGAAAATTGAGCCTTGTAAAAATTGACTTAATATAGGTCTAATTCCATGCGATTGTTCTAATGGTCTAAGAAAAATTGAATTCGTGAAAACCAGGTAAATATATGGCTGGTGTTTATTTGGGTACAAAAGCGTTGGCCTTCAGTAATCAAAAATAGGCCGTCATTTCCTCAAGATTACTTAAATTGGAAAGGTACACTTCTTTAGTGAATGCTGGGTAGATAAGTTTGGGGTGGCCCAAACGGGTTTGAAATTTTTGGCCAGCTACAGTCGGTTGCAGATAGCAAGATCAATCTTTGTCATGTTTCTAATTTGGTAAAAAAAAATTGAATACGCAAAACGTAGGTAAATGATTGTGGGGATTATTTAGAAACAAAATTTTAGAGCTTTTGGGATTGGAAATGATACAAGTCAGCATTTCCATAGGATGATTTTAATTAGTAAGGTAAGGTTGAGAAGTGAATGTCGGGTGCGTATGTTTGAAAAAGGTCTGAAAATTTTGGGCCTCCAAAAACTGGAAATGATATAGGTCATCATTCCATTGGATTGTAATGGCTAAGGAAAATTGACTTCATAAAATTCGTTAAAATGATTTGGAAATGAAAATTTGGAGCTTCGAAAATATTTGGAGCTTCTGGAATTGAAAATGACATTGGTCATCATTCTCACGAGATTACTTTAATTGGGGAAGGTGTGTCCATTTCATGCATGCTGGATGCATAGGTATGTGGTGTCATCAGGGTTCGGAATGGATTCCATATTCAGGAATGGATTCCATATTCAGGAATGGATTTCAACATGTTATGTTATGATCTAATTTGGTAAGAAAATAGAATAAATTAAGCTTTGGCAAATGTGTTGGGGTCAATATTAGGTTCAATAATTTGGTCTTCTTGAATGGGAAATGACATGGGTCATCATTTCCATGGGATTGTTTTGAATAGAAGGTAAATTGGTTTAGCTAAATGTTTGGTGCATGTGTTTCTGGTAGTCATTTGAACCCACAAAAATCGAGCCTTGTAAAACAAGAGATTATCTCGCTGGATCTTAGCTGGTTTATTGGGGTTCAAAAAAAATTGGCCTTCCGGAATGGGTAATGAAAGAGGTCTTCATTTCAACGAGACAACAATAATTCAGGAGGTAGATTCTTTCGTAAATGTTGGGTGCATATATTTGGGGTGACCGCTTGGGTTTGAAATTTCATTACCTGCAATCCTTGTGATGATTCTAATTGGGTAAGAATTGAATACAGGAAACATAGGTAAATGTTGGTATAATTACTTCGGATAAAAAAACTCAAGAGCTTTTGAGATTGGAAATGTTACTAGTCATCATTTCCATAGGATTATTTTAAAAGTAGGTTAAGGTTATCAAGTGAGGAGCATGTTTGTAATAAAATCAAAAAATTGAGCCTTCGAAAATTGGAACTGATAATTGTCATCATTCCATAGGATTGTGCTAATTGGCTAAGGAAAAACGACTTCATAAAATTCAGTTAGATAATTTGGAGATGGTTCTTGGATTTCAAATATTTGGAGCTACTGGAATTGAAAATGATATAGGACATCATTCTCAAGAAATTACTTTAATTGGGGAAGGTGCGTTGATGTTGGATGCACATGTACGTGGTGATCATTAGGGTTCGGTAGATTCCAGAATCGGGAATGGAGATGATTCATTTTAGGTAAATATGTTGGTGGCTGTTATTCAAGTTCAAATGATTTTGGCTCTTGAATCGGAAATGATATAGGTCATCATTTCCATGGGATTGTTTTGATTAGAAGGTAACTTGGTTTAACGAAATGTTAAATGCATAAGTTTGTGGTGGTCAGTTGGGAACAATAAATTGAGCCTTGTAAAAATGAATATGATATAGGTTTCATTCCATCGGATTGTTCTAATTGGTTGAGAAAAATTGAATACGTTAATTCAGGTTATTGTCTTGCTGGTGTTTACTAGGGTTCAAAAAAATTGGCCTCCGGGAATCTATAATAATATAGGCCATCATTCCACAAGATTGCTTTAATTGAGAAGGTAAACTTCTTCCATGAATGTGGGGTGCATATGTTTGCGGTGGCCGTTTTGGTTTGAAATTGTTTGGCCTGCTAGTTAATTGAAGATTATAAGATCAATCCTTATGATGATTCTAATTGGGTACGAAAAATTGAATACACGAAACGTAGGTAAATGTTGGTGATTATTTAGGATAAAAACATTTAGAGCTTTGGGATTGGAAATAAGTCTGAAAATTTTAGAGCTTCGGGATTTAGTAGGGTAAGGTTGCTAAGTGAAAGTTGGGTGCATAAGACTGTAATAAGTCTGAAAATTTTGGGTCCTCAAAACTTGGGAATGATATAGGTTATCATTCTATAGGATTGTTCTGATTCGACAAGGAAAATTGACTTCATAAAGTTCAGTAAAAAATTTGTGGAGATGCTTATTGGGAGCTTCTGAGATTCAAAATGATATAGGTCATCATTCTCATCAGATTACTTTAGTTCGAGAAGGTAAACTGATTTCATGAATGCTGGATGCATATGAATATAGGTGATCATTAGGGTTCGAAAGATTCCAGATTCAGGAATGGAGATGATATAGGTCATCATCTCCATATATGATGATTCCAATTAGGTAAGAAAATTGAATTATGAAGCTTAGGCAATTGTGTTGGTGGTCCTTTTTAGTTCAGATATTTTGGGGATCTTGAATTGGAAATGATAGGTCATCATTTCCATGGGGTTATGTGCAAGGGTTCTTCAAATTTGGGGCTCCTGAAATATGAGATAATTTAAGTCATTACTGATAGTTTGTGTAAACTTTTCTACCCTGATCACATAGGCCTACCTGTTGTAATGAACAGTTCCCCCTAGCACTCCAGTGATAGCTAAACTTGACTAAGTTCCCATAACTATTGTCAAAATTTCAACTGCCAGTGATAGCTAAACATAACTGGGTTTACCCTCCTTTCTCATATTCCACGATTTCTCTTCATAGTAGCATCAGGAAAACACTTCAAGCTTTTTTTTTTCATAGATACAAAGAAATCCCAACATATCATCACCTCTACTCCAGATTGACAAACTAAGGAAAGAATAAAACTTACATTCCGCAGCACCTTCTCAAAAATCTTCAATACAAAAAACAGTTTCTAAAGCTCCTAGAACTCCCTACTGCCCATGAAGCCTAATCTCTCTTGCTTCCTCGAAAATTCCTTTCTTTGCCTATCCTCTAGATCTTCTAACTCCTAAACGAGCTAACTGAAACTAGGTTCACATAATAGCAAGCTTCAGTACCACTACAAGACCAAATTGGTTCATCACCCACCCAACCAACAGTGGTATTACCTTAAAGGGGTCCACAATAGTTAAGGTCATCAACATGTATTTAGCCTACATCCTGATAATCTCTTAAGATGGCTATCATTAACACGCGATTCACCCTACTCCAGTTCCAAGAATTTCATCTTTGAAAGACGATAATGGCGTTGCAAAAACATACCGAGTAAAGCTGTCATCTCTTACTTTCAGCTTTGGCTCTAACACCATGTCTGCTACTTAACCTACACCCAATTACCCACAAAACCAGGACCTGACACTGAACTCCATATTCTAAAAAAACATCTAATCATGCTTTAACCAGACCACAACTCCAAAACAGAACTAAGGATCAGAACTAAGAAAAACTGAACGCACAAAAGTTAAACTCATACAGACTTAACCCACACCCAGTTACCCACAAAACCAGAACCAAACATACCGAGTTACCAACAAAACCAGAACCAAACATTTATTGTTGCGTCTTGAAAGACTATAATGGGGTTGCAAAAACATACCGAGTAAATCTGTCATCTCCTACTTTCAGCTTTGGCTCTTACACCATATCTGCTACTGAACCCACAACCAGTTACCCACAAAATCAGAACCAAACATTGAATGCTACCTAGTCTAAAATTTCATATAGAAGAAACCCAGGATTTCATTGTCGAAACAACAATAAAGAGTAGAAATCAGGAGATACAGATGATTTTTGAGTATACTCTCTATAACTTACTAGAACCCACAACTTTTCCTTACCCATCTTTGCATATTTTCCCCATATTCAGAAAACAAGCATCTAATTATGCTTTAACCAGATCACAACTCCAAGAGAAACAGAACTAACTTATGACTTATCCATCTTTGCATATTTTTCCCATATTCTGAAAACAAGAAACTAATCATGATTTAACCAGAACACAACTCCAAGAGAAACAGAACTAAGCAAAATAGAACACACACAAAACTAAGCAAAATAGAACACACATAACTAAGCAAAGTAGAATTCATACTGACTTGGAAAATTAAACAAAAACGGTACCTTGATTTGGATCCAGAATCGAATCAACGCACAGGACCGTCTTCTCTTGAGTGAAACCCCAGCAGCATCGATTTGGACCCCCAATCTTCAGACACCGAAGCCAAGCAGCGCGAATCAACCCAACGCTCAACGATCTTCTCTTATCCAGTGAAGCCATGTAGCGGAGAACCAATAGATGCTCCTCAAAGCACGGAATCGCCTTCTCCTGAGTAAACCCTAGCGATTTGGGGATTGCCAAGCAACTAGGGTTTCACCAGCCGACGATCTTCTCTACAGTGAAGCCAAATAGCGATGCTTCTCAACGCACAGAACCGTCTTCTCCTGAGTAAACCCTAGCGATTTGGGGACTGGCAAGCAGCTAGGGTTTCACTAGCCGACGATGTTCTCTACAGTGAAGGCACCGGACTAGGGTTTCACTGAAGAGAAGAACCGATTCGGATGGCTCCGAGTGTGAACCGCCATAGAATTAGGGTTTCGCACCATCAGAGAGAGAGAGAGAGGGAAAGAGGGAAATATCTTGTTACCCAAAAAAAGAGGGAAATATCTGGATTTGGTTGTGGAAGCATAGGAGATGGATATTTATAGCTGGCTACGGCTAGCGTAGGGTTCCCGCACAACCACATTCACCGACGCGCTTATTTTGTTTCCTTTTTTATTTTTACAGACGAACAGTCAATTTCTTTTTGTTATGCATTTTTACTTACCAAATTTCAATACACCGACTCAGCCAAATTTCAATACGCCGACTCATATTAAATCACACTTTCTTCAGTCAAAAATTACACTTTCACCCCTCAGGTTTGACATAGAGACACTTCCCTGCCTTCCAATTTGTGAAAGGACGAGTTCTCTTTAGTGTGTTAAAATTTAAACCATTTACACATCTGACTGTGTCATTTCGTATTCTAAGAGAGCAATTTATTTCTCAAAATTGTTGTTAGTGATGGACTTATAGTACCAGACAAGCGGTATGACAATCACAGAGCGTAGATGTCGTGAATGTCGACACAATTGATGGTGAAAGTGTAGTTTTTCCAATCCGAAAGAGATGAAAGTTTCTTTGCAGCAAACTATAAGGGTATAAGTGTGTTTTACCCCGCCTCATGTATTTTTAGGAAAATATTGGATTAATAATTGAACTTGGGTCGTAATACTCAGAAAATCATTCTCCAATACCCTGATGGCCCATACGGACGTTTGAGAAAATGTGAAATGATCTAGTTGTTTGGTAGCCCAATGTGTAAAGGTATGGGCTGGCATGTTACTCTCTCTACTTGTGTATACAAGCTTCACACGATCAAAACCCAATAATAAATGGTAACATTTATCCAGCAGATAACACATCTCGAATAGTGGGAAGAACTCGACCAACACACAATCCTTCCATTTCCTCTCACGAGTTTGTAAGCTGGAATAACAATTGGCTTTTACGATGACCGACCAGAGATCCCTCTCGGCGTCGAGTTGCAAACCAAGAGCATGGCCTCAAGTTCAAGCACCATCACCGATCGATTCTGGTGAATGAGATATGTTCTCGCCGCCTCACCCAAACAACAACTGTTTACTACTCCGCATCATGCATTCAGATTAGTAAGCAATTGGTGTTTGGATAGTGAATTGTTAGTTTTTAGTTTTTTTAAAAAAAAAAAAAAAATAGGAATTTTGTCGTTTATACAAGGATAGACAACACGTTCCGAAAAGGCTAAAACGAAACTAAAAATCATAAATCATTAAATGTATCATCACATCGTAAAGAACCTATTAGAGTACATCATGTCTCACATTGTACCGGGGCTCCATTTATGTATACTTATGTAAAAAAAATTAATAAAAACGTTTAAAACCAGGCAAACGTATTTTATTCTTTTGGGTTAGGTTATTGGACTGATACATACGTAAGTGTGAGTTAAATGTTTTCAAATTATATTTGTATATATATATCTATTTTTCATGGGTTCTATCTTTACTTGGTGTAATTTGACGTGTGTCGTCTCTGCCTTCTATATTTGGATGTTGGAAAATAGGCAAATCCTTAAAGGTTTATATGTCAGAGTATGCTACTAATGATCGTAAGTATCACTTAAGGTTATGTTTCTTTAGTTATGTCTTGTAACATAATCGCTATGGTTAGACTCCTGCAACAACTTTGAGCTAAGAATTTAGACATTCACAAATTGTGGTAGACAAATTCATCATCGGGATTCGTTGAGCTATACTTGGAGCACACACGGGTAGAATAATCAGCTCAAAACAACAACCATATAGAGAAAAAACGTGATTCAAAGTTGGCACAAAATACACAACTCAAGACACAATTTAGAGTTGTCATTAAGATCTACGGGTTTACTTGGAGAAACAATTTCAGTGTGTTGGCCTCTGAAAAGAAGGGAGCATACAATTTCACCCTGTGAGGCCATTGGGGGCAATCTGGACTCCTAACATGGAGCATCTGACGCGTGTGTCCTGGTTTTGGAATGCGATCTATTTTCTGTCGTGATATGTTTCTAACACGCATCGGGTTCTGGCGCATATGAGGCAATTCGTGGCCCATTTTGAATGGCACATGTCTGGCACTCGCTAATGGTGCATCAATTCTGTAATTGACATCAAGCACTTGTCATGGTACATGTGGTTCTAGCGCTATCTGGAGAGCATCATGAATGCATTCTGCCATGTCTTAGTGAATGCATTCGATTCTTGTTCAAGGCGGACCATTTATTTTTATATCTGGAAGTGTATAAGAGGATCTGGTGAATTCGTTGCATGAACTCATTCGATTTTTGGTTTGAGCAGAGAAACATCTGTTTTTGTTATGATTGCTAAGAGAATTCGATTCAAGGTGGAGATTTGTTAGAATTGTGTCTCGAATCAATTATCAGAACGGGCAACTAGTAAGCTCGGACGAGGAAACAAGTCATGGAGCAAGAGGATGAAGAAACTGCAGCAGCTGGAAGGGACCTGTGTTGCACGAACAAAGAACATTCTCACACGAACAGGGACTTGCTCGCACGAACAAGAACTTGTTCGCACGAACAAGCTCGAGGGCTGGAACAATTTGGTTGTTTCCTTGTTGCTTTGGGCCGATTCCAGGTTACTTTCGCAACAAGGAATGTTTCTTTAGGTCTACATATAGTTACGAGGCGTGGCTTCGACTTGTGTGATGTATCGTGAGTTGTAATCAACTTCTCTCGCAGTCATAAACCTAATTTTTAGGTTTGTGGTGGTAGTTAACAACATAGTTATTGAACCACGTTAAATTCAGCGTTCTCGTTTTTCATTTATTTATTTTTTCATTTTTATCTCAATACGTTATAATAATATTCTTGAAAATATGCACATGTACTTTGTTTTTATTCTTTCATTAAAAAGTCAGTATTCACTTTACTCGTGAATGAGTAATACCACTATGTTTCTTCTCTTTCACTATATTTGACTTTTTCCACTATTCACCGTGTCACTTTGACCGGGTGATTTGGATAGCAAATGATGCAAATTTTTGATAACTTTTTCTTTGTGTCGTGGAGTAGGAGTTTCTTTTTAACATATCAAAAAATCGCATCGTTTTTCGATCCAAATGACCCGATCAAAGTGTCCCAAATACGAGTCAAAAAAGTCAAATGAGGTTAAAGAGAAGAAATAGTGTGGTAGATATGAAGCTAAGTCTGCATAACTCAGGTAAACCTAGGGGTGCAACTTGGCGCGGGTTGAACCCGACCAACCCGAGCCCAGCCCGAACTTAAATAGGGCCCGGACACATAGTTTTGGTAATTTGGACGGGCTTCGACATGAATTCTCAGCCCGAATTGCAATTAAGGTCGGGCTTGGCACAAATATCGAACGACGGGCTAACCCGAATTGCTCGATTTGCGTGACCACTACGTATAAATATTATATTTTGAAAGAATTATGTAGCATATCTAACATGAATATGCTACTTTTTTTTCAAGTATTAGCGATGTTTTTAATCATTGTTTTGTTCTTCAACTAGTTGATTTGTTTTTTTGCCAATAATTAATTATTCTCTTGTGTTTTTAAGAAGATATTAAGTTTAATGTACTAGCCCGAATTCAACCCCAACCCGAATTGATTTATACGAATTTGGGCTCGGACTGGTTAACAATGCTCTTAACTCGGGTCGGGTTGTGCTTGGGTAGCCACGACAGAACTCGGGCTCGGGCTTGGATAGGGGTGCCAACCCGTCCAGCCCGCCCCAGTTGCAGTCCTAGGTAAACCGTTGTACTAAGAGCACATGTCATTTTTGGAATCAGTGAGAACACAAGGCAGCCATTTCCAGGACATTCAATCACCAGCAAACTGCATGTTGCTCGCGAGAAGCTACGTTGTGCTATTCAAAGTCATATGGGTTCCGATTCACTGGAACATAAAAATGAAATATAAATGTGACAATTAAGT
Organism: Linanthus parryae; assembly: GCA_023055425.1. Lineage (NCBI taxonomy): Eukaryota > Viridiplantae > Streptophyta > Magnoliopsida > Ericales > Polemoniaceae > Linanthus > Linanthus parryae. The sequence goes on along the minus strand of JALGPY010000008.1, from coordinate 2,190,070 downwards.
TAAAGACAGATAACAACATATGGAGCATTGTACCATACCATTCTCATTGCACTTCCTCCACTTAACAATCACCTTGCCATCCTGCACCCACTGCAGCAGAAAACATCTCATATTCATTTATATCCGACATTCATGATGAAAGTGAATACTGACTTACTGATAAAAAATAAACAAAGATGATACATGAACAAATGTTTTAGGAATGCAAATGGTCATAGAAAATTAATGTGGCAAGAAAGAAATTTTGTTGAGCATTGGAAGTTGAAAACTTTTACTCCTTCCGTCCCATTTTGTTTGTCATGTTTGTCATCTTGTCTTGTTCCAATATATTTGTCTTATTTGAATTTACAACCACTTTTTATCGATACATTTTTACTATTATTCTTCATTAATTTACATGATTGTAGTCTTTCTATACGGATCAACATGTACTATCACCATTAAACATGTAGGGATAATTTTGGCAGTGCATAATTTTTGATAATACCTTGATATGTGTGAAAAATCAAACTAGACAAACAATTAAAGATAACATAAGTAACAAGTAGAAAAAAAAGATTAAATTTGTCATTATAAACATAAAATTAGTTAGTGATTTTCAAATTGTCTATCTTTGCTCGCATAATACATTATCGTTCTCACACTATAGTACTTCATCCGTTTCTTCTTTATCACACCGGTTTGATTTTTTGACTCGTATCTGAGTCACTTTGACCGGGTGATTTGGATAGCAAAGCGATGCGATTGTTTTATAATTTTTTTACTGTGTTATAGAGCAAATTTTACTCTACAACACCATGAAAACGAAAAAAAAAGTTGCATCGTTTTGACAACAAAATGAGTTATCACCATGGCACAATGGAGCTATTTGGATGAGCTAAATTAACTGAGAAGTTGAGCTTAAAACCTCATTTAAACTGTAGTGTTTGGATGCGATAAATTCTTGTAGATAGTGAGGTTCGAACTCGGGACCTCATGCAAGGCTTCAAATGCTCTACTACTAAACTAACACAATTTGTATAAAATATCAAAAAATCACCCGAAAAATGCTGGAATTTCCCAAAAGAAAATCCGGACATCCGCCCAAATATTCAGATTTCCGGCTAAAAATCCAGAAATCCGGATTTAAATCCCGAGTTTTGGGCAAAAATCCGAATTTCCTTAAGTTTGAAGAAGGGGAACTTTGACGAATTACATCATATTTTTGACTTTTCCTTTTCTCCTCACTTCCTCTCATCCAAATTAGTCCAATGATATGGTGCACACTGCACAAGTGCACACCATAGACAATAAAAAAGATTTGTCAATGATTATTAAATAAGATTATGTGATCATATTTAAACATAATCTTGGTAGATTAAAGTATCATTATTTAATATGATATGCTTTTGGACCTAGTGAAGACATGAAAATGTGAGACCAGCCTTGGTTCTTTGCATTTTGTTGTCCAATTCCTAAAGGCAATTCCCAAAAGAGAGAGAGCCCCTTTTGGTTTTGTCACTGTGCCTTCGACACATCTCTCTGTCCTTTTCATTCTTGATAAAAAGGTTGCGACTTTCCCACAATTCTTTATCTCTCTCCCTCTAAATTCCCTCAGTACGATAACGTCCAAAACAGACGGAGACAAAATCTGCAAAACCCATATCTTTCTTTACCTTCTCATCAAACCCCTATAAACGGATTGTCTCTCTGCGTTGTTTTCTATCTCAATTTAGGGTTCTTTCCATTTTCTCAGCAAATCTTGCCCTTTTGTTAAGCCGTGATCATCTACTTCCCATTTCTTTTCAAGGGTTTTTTATAGAACCCTTCTTCAAGATTGTGCCCACCACTCATTCGACGAAATTCCTCAAAGAACCCATCAAGGAATCACCCTTTTTTGCCCCTTTTCTTGCTAGGGCTGGGTCTTAGAGAAGAGGGGTTTTCATTTTTTTGGTCCTTCATCGTTTCTTGGAAGAGGGTTTATTCCTATATTCAAAAGGGTTCTGTGAAAAATCCCTTTCTTGAGGGAATTGAATCCAACAAAGCATGGTTTTCTTGATTCTTGAATGAGAAGGTGTTTGGGTTGTGCTGTGAAATGGGTTTGTGAGCATCTGTTCCAGGACAATGTTGAATCTTCAGAGAGCACATGTGATCATTTTCAGCCAGGAATTGTGAAGGTTTGGCCTAATTCAATCTGTTCCTATTAAGGGTTTTTGAATTTTTCAGTCTGAGTTAGTGGATTGTTGTTTCTTTGTGATATGGGGTGTGTTCATGGCAAGTGTTGTAGGCAATTCCCAAAATCCATAGATGGGGATAAGAGAGAGTTTGATGAGTTTGGCAAACCAGACAGGCACATGCTTGCCAATTGGCCATTAGAATCTGTTCCTGTTCCTTCCCACAATTTCAGGTTGGAGTATTCCGTCCTCACGCAACGCGGGTTTTATCCGGATTCGCCTGATAAAGAGAATCAGGATAGTTATTGTATCAAAAGATGTGTTCAAAACAACCCGAATATCCACTTCTTCGGGGTATTTGATGGGCACGGCCAATATGGCACAGAGTGTTCTAATTTCGTTAAGAATAGGTTGGTTGAAATACTCTCTGAGGATTCTACCTTGCTTGATGACCCTATCAAAGCTTATGAATCTGCCTTTTTGACAACAAACGATGAGCTTCATCAAAGTGAAATGATAGATGATACAATGAGTGGCACAACAGCTATTACGGTCCTCGTCATTGGTGATGCTCTCTATGTGGCTAATGTGGGTGATTCAAGAGCAGTGATTGCTGTTAAGGATAGGAATCGACTTGTTGCAGAAGACTTATCTCATGATCAGACACCTTTCAGGAAAGATGAATGTGATCGGGTAAAGCTTTGTGGGGCCAGAGTTTTGAGCGTTGATCAAGTGGAAGGGCTTAAGGATCCTGATATTCAGAACTGGGGTGATGAAGAGACTGAAGGTTGTGATCCGCCTAGGTTGTGGGTACAGAATGGGATGTACCCTGGGACTGCATTTACAAGGAGTGTGGGTGACAGAACAGCAGAGAACATCGGCGTGATTGCAGTTCCAGAGGTTTCGGTGGTTCAGCTCACACCTGATCATCCATTTTTCGTCGTTGCGAGCGATGGAGTTTTCGAGTTTCTCTCCAGCCAAACTGTCGTGGATAAGGTATGTGTCAGCACCTGAAATAGGACTCATGATCAAATTCATCCTGGCCTTTCTTTTTATTTTTATGATATGTGGTGTTAATGCGTATGCTCACCATTGACTATGTACTCTTATTACATTTCACTTCCAAGTTCATTAAAGGATAGGAAAATGACAAAATCGTTTACCCATTAAGACGGAGTTGTCACATTTAACAATGAGTTGTCACATTTTGTATTCTTAGTTCTAAAAGAAAATGAGTTTGCAATCTGTTCCGTCTTATTTTGTCCTACAAAATCTCTGAACTTTGATGTTTAAAACTTGCAGTATAGCTCTTGAAAGGGGTGTTGCCTATAATGAATTATCACCTGGATGCTGGAAATAGTAGTATAACGTTGATAAATAACCAACCAAATCATAACCAATAAGAAAAGACTAGGAATATCGAACGATTGGAAAAGTAGCATTGATTGGCTGAAGTCTATTGGTTCCATACTCAAAGAAGGAGACCCCTTTATGGGTAATCGGCCACGTTACCACGGGAAATAGGACTCATAATCAGTTTCATCCTGGTCTTTCATTTTTTTTATGATGTGTGGTGTTAATGCGTATATTCACCATTGACTATGAACTCTTATAACATTGCACTTCCAAGTTCATTTAAGGATAGGAAAATGACAAAATCGTTTACCCATTGAGACTGAGTTGTCACATTCTGTATACTTGTTAAACAATGAAAGACAGCGAGTTGTCACATTTTGTATTCTTAGTTCTAAAAGAAATTGAGTTTGCAATCTGTTCCGTCTTATTTTGTCCTACACAAATTATGAACTCTGATGTTCTTCTGGACTTTCCATTGAAATTTTATTTTCTACTAATATAAGGTTTAAAGCTTGCAACATTATAGAGCTTTTGAAAGAGGTGGTGCCTATTATGAATTATCACCTTGGTGCTGGAAGTAGTAGTATAGCAAGGAGGAATAACATACTAAACCAATAACCAATAAGAAAAGACTAGGAATATTGAACGAAAGGAAAAAGTTGCATTGATTGAGTCTTCTCCTTCCGTTAAAGTCTATTGGTTCCATACTCAAAGAAGGAGACCCCGATATGGGTAATTGACCATTATTTTTTCTCGAAAGCTTTTTGATATTGTTCTCCAAAGAAGCCACATTACCATGCGATGAGCAACTTTCCGCTTTCTAGTTTGGATCTTGCGACTCTCCTTTTGATTTTCAACTTTATTTTCTTGTTTAGTTCTCGTGAGAAATTTGAAGTCTAAACAAATTGTTAGCTATGTGCTTGGTGTTTGCTATAGATATATGATGCATGTTGTTCAAGTCTATCTCAAATGTGTTTTTGAACTCTGTTGAAAAGCGATAGTTCCGGTTGAGATTATAACTGTTCTGTTTCTGTATATAGTACCGTTGGGGGCAAAAACATGTTTCTTACAGCTCCATGTAGAGTAGCTGTCTCCATTCTCTCTTTGATGCATGTGAAAGAACTTGCACAGATTACCGTAACCCTGAAATGGTCACCATAATTTGAAATTGGTGTATTCAAGTGGGTGTTCTGAAGTTTCACACGAGGGCATTTTGTTAGTCTGACCTATGCGCTTTTGAACTATTGATAGGTAATCAGAGTAGTGATGTCATAAAGGTTGCATTTTACAAGTTGGCATATTCAGCCTTCGTTCGATTTTTGAACTCTGTTTTGTGCAAGGATGACTCCTAGTTTCCATTAGGAGCCTGTTACAATGGGTCAAACATTCACAGGACTTCATTGTTTAAGGTTCACCAAAATCCTATATTTTAGTAATATTCTTCCTCCGTAACGCCTCTTTCTCATCACTTTGACTTTTACCGCTTCACTTGGTCACTTTGAGCTTGTGATTTGGATAGCAAAACGATCCAATTTTTTTGATAATTTTTTCATGGTGTTCTAGAGTAATAGTTAATCTACAACACCATGAAAAAAAATTCAAAAAATTACATCGGTTCGCTATCCAAATCACCGGGTCAAAGTGACGCAGTTACAGGTGATAAAGTCAAAGCGATGAGAGAAGTTACAGAGGTAGTAGTGTTTTTTTTCATGTTCATACTTGTGCTTTATGCTCTTGTTAACTGTCATCCTAGTTCAGCGACTCACCCTTTGTTCAAATTCAACACTGTTTCGTGCAATGATGATTTTTTTTTCTGAGAAACAATGATGATCATTCCCAGGGACCGGGGGGGGGGGGGGGGGGGGGGGGGGATGCCAGGAGGGGTCTAACTTTTAAAACATGAAATAGTAATGTAAAACACAAAGAATGAGGGTTAGTATTTAATTTGAGCGGGGGCTAAACTGTATTTAGTAGACATCATATAATGTAGGGTAAAATTGCAGTTTCATAACTTGAGGGCTATAGCCCCCACAACTCAAAGGGTGGATCCGCCGATGCCCAGGGAGTATATGAGTCCCCCTGGTAGACTGACAGAACTTCATTATTTGACTCATCCTAAATTGCACTCCTGATTTCTTTTTGTCGGGAGGAAAAAGACTATAGTACTAAATGTTTTTTTATTTCATGTAGTTTTGAATACCAGATTAGCACTTTTCATCCCATTGCCAATTCTGGTTCTTTGGGGGCGGCCAGAGGATAAAACTTTTTAGTTTTGAATTTTCTAAGACAGATCAGAAGATTCTGAATTTAATTAGTGTAAGTAAACAGGTTAGGGGATTCTGAACTTGCATTCATTGCTTCACAATGAACAACGATAAGATGATTGTTTTCTCTCTGTTTCTTCGCAATGAATTTGGATTCACTGCTTCAAAATGAACAGTTGACATACTAAGTAGTATATTGCTTGTTGTTTCTTTTCTGCGCCTAGTTGGATTGTTTGCTGAATTCCTCGTTCTTTATGGCCCTCGCTTCCTTGCAGGTTGCACGATATGCTGATCCCCGCGATGCGTGTTCTGTGATTGCTGGAGAATCATACAAACTTTGGCTGGAGAATGAGAATCGAACTGATGATATAACAATCATCATCGTACACGTCAAGGATTTGTCTAATGTATGAATTATGTAATTTTCTATCTACTACGTCTTTTCTTGAGATTAACCCTCACTAGCATCCATCTGAACTGTGAAAATCACTGATATCTTCTTATGATCATGTCAACAGTCAGGTTCTCGTACTCTGAGAATGGGGAAGGAGACTCCTGCAGGATCAGAAGCTTTCCGTTCCGTGAAAAGTGATATCTCGGATTCTTATACGGTGTCATCGGCTGATAGAAGCCAGCAATAGTCGTCCCATCTCCAGTGCCATTGTAAGCTTCTATCTTCTTCCTTCCACTACGAGACCTATTTATTTCATATTTTGTATTTTCACTGAACTGTTGCGTAGTTGCATCCTGCATGTTTTACTGTTCATGTTGTGGAGGATTTAGAATTCTATACCCGGTGATTGATTCAGTGTATTATAATTTTAGGAGTGTATAAAACTTAAGCATGCTCGAATCAACCCATTCTAGGGCAAGGGACATGGAATAAACAGTAAACCAAACGATCTAATTCATGGTGGAAATAGGCCGGCCCGCGGGCAAAAACGGCTCAGCAAGGCCCCCAAACCACCAACCTGGTCCCGGACCGGCCCCCTACTACCCTAGCCCCCAGTCCGGCCCCAAAACCGGTCTGGGTGGCCTTTAGGCCCGAGCAGCCCGCCCCCTCTGGTCCCCCTCCCCCCCCCCCCAGAAAAAAAAATAATTGACCATTTTAATCCGGCCCGGCCCCCAAACCCAAGGGCTTTTAGCCCCTAACCGGTCTGGATCACTTTCCTCCCCCAATAGCCCGCCCCGACCATCCCATTCCGGCCCTCCTACAAGCCCAGCCCCCATGCTGGCCTGGCTGCCATTTGACACCATGAGATCTAATAACATTTAATATAGCATAAAACTTTGCATTATAATTGTAGGAGTGTATAACACTTAAACATGCTCGAATCAACCCATTCCAAGGCAACAGACATGGAATACACAGTCAACCAAACAATCTTTTAAATTTAATATAGCATAAAAGTTCTACCTCTACATTTTTGAAAGCATATGGATTGTAAACTGACTCTCTTAACCCTCCTCCCATCTCTCTTTCATATGAGCTTAATATTGTGGTTTCGGTTGAATTGTTTGAGTTATTACTTGATTAATCCGATAAGCAATATTTGGACTCTTTGTATATTGATTTCTTCCTGATCTAACTGTCTTATAATCATGGACGAGGACTATTATTCATATGAAAAAGGAAGCCAATCCCTGAACCTGACCTTAACCTAATAAAGGATCTATTGTCTGGAGGTGTTGGTTTGGTCTGAAGTGCATCCTCCATGCATTTTAATAAATGAAATAGAAGCAGTGCAGAATTGCCTGCCTAAATTTAAGATCTCGCTACAAAACTTTGAGCCCAAAAAATATAGAATATACTTCTATTTTCCTTTTTTTTTTCTTTGCCTTTTTCAGACTCCGTTTTTTCCTTTTTTGATCAAATTCTTCACATCCCGGCTCTTCCCCCATCACAAGTGTACCTCAACATTCAGCATAGCTCATCAAATCTCTTTACCTTACAACACCTGTAATCTCCTTGTACTGATTTCAATTCAGCCTCATATCTTTGAACGCTGATGTTGGAAATGTGATTGAGTCCCAACTGTTAAAAGAAATTTCGAGGGTCAAAGGTTGTCTGAGATTGAGCTTATCAATGAACTCCTTACATTGTTTGAGTCCACAGAAATTCTGGTCTTAGTTTCAAGTCTTCTTGCACGGATCAGAAGTACAGTTTAGATAATCAATACTACGACACTCAGGTTTCAGTTGTATGTCTACTTACACGGTACAATTTACTGCATGGGTCATTGTGATTTGTGTTGATATAGCATTTTTGATGGAGAGCTAGTTTGAGGTTTCTGGGCGGGCCTAACAGTAGTATCATATTTTGAACTGAAGGACACTTAAAATTTACTTCTAGTGAAAGTTTGAGTCTTTCAGCTTCAGGGGTGTAAAATGATTTTTGTTTCCCCCAAAAAAGAATTGATCCTCACTGAGCTATAATTGCCTTTTGGGTGGACTGAGTTAGCATCTCTCATTTGTAGTTTTCTATGGCTTCCTCTCATTTTGGTTGGAAGCGTTTACACCTTCACTCACAAGCTTTTGCCTTCATCTCCTTGCATTATATCTGAAGCATTCGGACTTTTTGACTCATTTCGTTGAGTGGTAACCCTTTTCATCTTCTGGATGCGAGCTGTTGACTTTTTGTTGATACCAATCACTAGGGCATGTATTTTTCTCTCAACTAACTAGGAAGATATAGCATTTTCGTTTCATGATCTTATTTTTCAGCATTCTTGTCCCAAAACCGTTGGTGGTAAGTGTTTGTGTTAAATCAAATTACTAACCTGCCAATGGATGTTTTACCAGGGAGATGGAGATCAAAAGTTGATGCCCAGGGTTCACGCCATATCCGGGAAAAAAGGTTCCACTTGCTCATGAGTAGGTAGATTGATGAATCCTCGCTTACACCAATAGCGAAAACCTGCAGAGTTTGATCAATATATGTAGTTGCAGAAGATGTTATACATGGGTTCTGGGGAGGATCGTGATAGAAGATTGATACACCACGGTTTATTCTCTGTATCAGGGATGTATATGATCACGTAGGAACATATTTCAGTATGATGATTACTCATGAATTAGCTTAAGAAATCTTCTTCATCCATGTTTCTGAATGCATCTTTGAAATGGCAAGTACGCGGTTCTGATTTCTGGTTCTTTCATGTTGGTCGTATAAAAAACGAATCATCATGATTTTGTGTCCAGATTGCAAGACTCTGGAGCATCTGACTTCAACCTTGATAAATAAGAACAATGTTTGGAAATTTCGGGCTCCGGTTCGGTCAAAAAGCCAATCAAAACGAGCCATGTGGCAGGGGCTGGAAATACCACTGCTGACAGTAAAAATCGGAGTCCTGTTTGGTAAATTTAGGGCTTCGGTTTTATCAATTCCGGAGTCGTAAATTATGAAAGAGGACTCCAGATTTCTGGGAGATTTTGTAGAATCAGATTATGAGATTTCAATTCATCTCATAATTTAGCTTTGCCAAACAGCCTTATTAAAACATAAGACAAAATTGGACTATAATAATAGTCTGGAATCATCAAAAGTTCAAACAGCAACCATGGTAAACCTTCATGGTCTGAAGATGAATTGCACGTAATCTTTGTGCAAAATAAGAAAATATTCTTACAATTTCATGCTCTCCCGCAAAAATTATGACATTATTTCTAAACTAATTTGCTCCCTCAACGCAGCTAATGTCTTTATCTCACTTGTCATCCTTCTTTTTCCTTTCATGGCATGTCTTCAAAGCAAGAACTTCTGCAGGATAAAAGAAGCCAGAAACAAAATTACATTCATAGTAACAGAAATCCAGAAGTCACACACATTGAGAGGAGCATAAGTTTTTGGGGAAAATCACACTAGTAACTTTTGGTGGAGAATTCATGAGAGCAGTTTCGGAAATGAACCTCATACAGAGAGAGATCTTTCGTAGAGTAGCAAAAGACAGCATACGAGTTATAATAGTGAAATTTATTGTGATTAGAAACATTACATTACCCCAACCTTAAGGGTTCTCCACTCTCTTCAGCTCGCACTCAAATCCTCAATTTCTGCTAAGAGTAGGACTCAATGGGGTTCCCATCCCCCCCCCCCCCCCCCCCCAAACAAAACGTGGGCGCTCAATTTAACTACATTATGTCTGTTAAATGCAGTTTAATCCCCGCTCAATTTAACTACTACTCTTGATTATTTGTGTTTTTCATTTACATTTTTCAAACCAGAGCCCTAAATTTCCAAACATTATTCTTATTTAGCCTCCCTGTCCACCCCCTAAAAGCCTCAAATCGACCCAAGCCCGCCCCCTACAATGCTGAACTCAACCCAACCCGCCGCCACAACTCGAGCTCTCTATGAGCTGAGCTACGTTATGTCTAGTAAATGCAGTTTAATTCCCGCTCGATTTAACTACATTATGTCTAGTAAATGAAGTTTAACTCCCGCTCAAATTAGCTTCTACTCCCAAAAATTAGTGTTTTTTACATTTAACATTTTATGCTTTTCAAAAATATCCTGATCTACCGTGCCCGCCCCCTAAAAATGCTCAAATCGACGCCAACCCGGCCCCTACAATGCTCAACCCCAACCCACTAAGACCCTCACCCTTAGGCCCGGCCCGGCCCTCTTGACACCATATTCGCTAGCGAGGGAGCCACCACACTCGAGCTCTCTGCCAGCTGAGCCATGTCCAGTGACCATTTACACTATTGAAGCCATGGAAGTCAAATGCAAGTTTCACACTACTACATAAAATAGGGGTCAAATTGCAATTTAGGCTAAATAAGAAAATTGGAAACTCGAGAGAGCGAGAGAGAGAGAGAGAGATTTAACCTTTCTGGCAAGATTTCCAATTTCGGTCAGTTTTGACGAGACAATCCTGCAATCAAAGAACGACGAGTTAGGGTTTCAGATGAGAGTGATGAAATTGGAATCAAAAGATAGGAAGCAGTGAACACCAACCTGTAAAGAGAGGTAGATAGAAGAGCACTCTTTGAGTTGCTTCACGCTCTCGTCTTCCTCATCTGCCTCGCTCTCATGCATCGCTGGCGGCGGCGTTAATGGCAGAGGCTGCGCCGCCGCAGACGGCGGAGATGAAATCGGGTCGAGTTGTTGTTGTTGTGGATCCATGGATTTTGTCCTTACTCTCTCTCTCGGTGGGTTTGGGGGGTTTAGGTAGCTTTCTTATTTATGGGCTCATGGGCTCGTTTTACTACATAAACCCTTTTCGATTTTTATCTTATTATTATTATTATCTTATTATTATTATTATTTGTTTTAACTTTGGTTAACGAAATTATAAAACACTATTACATATACTAGTTGCATTCCAATAATGAAAATGAAGTTTTAGAAAATGGAAAAGTTTTAACTTTTGGACAAAAAAGAAGCTAGATTCCTACAATGAAAATTTTAGCTAAAATGTGAATTCAGAAATTTCCAAATTATAAAAATAAATATTAGGTAAGAACACTGAAAATGAAACTATATTTTCTTTTACACCCAAGTTTGATCACAATTTTCACTCAAAAATAAAAAAATGTTTGATGTCATTTTCTGAAACCAAAATAATAAAGATACATCTTGATACAAATGGGTGCTAGCTCAAGTGGTTGTTCCTGCATAAAATTTTGGGTTCAAGTCTAGCAGAAGAAAGTCTAAAAAAAAGATACAATTTGGCGTGCATATATTTTGAGATGTTGAGATGCGGATATCTCTCACAATTGTATTGTTAAAAGAAGAACATCTCATTTATGAATTGTTATGTTTTAATTGAGCTCAAAGTACAAAACACATGGAAAAACACATTTGGAAAATTAATTGATAATTTATTAGCGGGGCATTGTGAGAGTCTATTTAGTTTAGTATCAGTTAATTAATGAGGAGCTCAAAATTTAATGGCTAATCAGTATGTATAATTTAGTATCAATTCTAACTTCAATATCATTCATTTTCATTTATCATCACAAAGTCATAAAGTAATAAACAACATGTTAAAACTCTAGCTAATAATTCTTTTTGAGAAATTATTTTTGGTAATTGACAACATGTCAATACTTCCTAGTGTGATTATGTAAAAAAAAAAAAAAAAAAAAAAAAAAAAAAAAAAAAAACTTCAGATTATCAATTATGAACAAGTAGTTTGAAGTTTGAACTCATTTAGTCTAAAAAAAATCCGAACTCATTTGAATAATAGTTCGTGCTGAACAAAAAGTCTTCTAGAAACAACAAACAAAATAGAACTGGATATCAAATATTTTAATCTGGCAGCTTCTCTAAGAAAAATGAATTATATCTCCAGACAACTCCTGTTTTCAATAATAATAATAAAAAAAAAAAACATAACTCAACATCTCACAAGTAACATAAAAAAAAAAAAAAAAAAAAAAAAAAAAAAAAAAAAAACTTCTTCAGAGATGTAGTATCAAGCGGGGCTGGCCATCGGCGTAGTGTCTGACGAACCCGCCCAACCTAGCCCATGATATGAAGGATTCGAACAATTTCAGCCTGTCATAAGCTTGGGTCCAATATTTAAGCCCGATCAACATATGGATTGTGTTTGAGTTTCGTACTTTTGGCCCAACCCAGCCCGACCCGTCACAAACTATTTCGGTATACTATTTATATTATCATAAATAAGTATACATATGTATGTAACTAAACATATACTACAAAAGACGTATTTGAAAAGTAGCACTAACTAGTTGATATAGAAAAAGTTGTTCAAAATGGTTAAATGCGTGATTAATATCAATTGTATTTCTATTTAATGTAACATTAATTAACTTTTGAATTTTTAATGTTATTAGTTGAAATAAATGATGATATAATTTGGGCCCGCGAGTTAGGTTTTGGTTTTGAGTTTTTTCAAACAGGGCCGGGGTTGGGTTCAAATAGTTGGCCCGATTATTGGATTGGGTTGGGCTTGGGTTCACGTTTTCAAATCTCTGACTCGGTTTGCCCGACCCAACCTAACCCTACCCGGCCCGTGGTTATGCCTAGATTGAAGGCTTATTCTTCAGCAATTCAGACTGCTCGCATTTCCTTACAAAGACGATTTTCTCAAAATAATTGATTCTTCAACACCCCCATTCACCAGTAAAGAGGCTCAGACAACATTTCTTCAGCTAAGTAGCAACAAAACTCCTAGACTTGGTGGATTCATAGCAGAATTTTACTAGCTATACTGGTCTCTAATTAAAGAATCGATCACTGAAGCTGTTATGCGGTCTGAATTTTGCTTCCTCAATCACATAAGACTTATCGCCCTACTACCAAAAAATAAGGATTCCTTCCACTTCAGGAGATTGTAGTCCCATCAGCTTTGCAACTCTGCGTATAAGATTGTTTCAAAAGCAATTGCAAACAGCCTAAAGACGGTTCTACCATCGATCATATCATAATGGACTACCATGGCGACTTTGTCAAAGAAAGACTCATCTTCTACTATATATTCATTGCTCAAGAGATTCTCCACAACATTCATCATAAAAACTTCGTATGTTCCCTCAAATTAGATATGAAAGAAAGATTTGGACGGATTCTCGTTGCCTTTTCTCAAAAGTGCATGGACTATAATAGATTCGTGAGACTCACTGAAGTATTATCTATACCGCTTCTCCAACAGTGTTTATAAATGGATAACCAACCGTATTCTTTTCCCCCACATTCGGACTTCATTAAGCTGATTTGTTTCCTCCCTTTTCTTTTTCTCGTCATTAGGGAGGCTCAATCGAATATGCTAGCAAATTCAAACTCTTTAGGATCTCAATATGGGATTGTCGTTTCACGTCAAGCTCCAAATGCTCATCTTCTACTCGACGATGATACGTTTATTTTTTTATACAATCAGAGGCAACTCCCGAAAATACAGTCCCTCTTCCATGCTTATGGCACTCAGACAGAACAAGTCCTAAATATGATAAATGAATAAGAAAAATTGTAAGTCCAAACATGACAAAAGTTGCATAGGATTATATAGCATCCATCTTGTGTATAAAAGAGGTTGACAAACCGGGTATTTATCCATGGAGTCTTATAGATTTTACTCTACCAAAACAAAAAAAATCTTCCAATAAATCTTAGAAAGAATCAAGCTAAAATTGGCTACATGAAAGCAACTCACACCTTTTTTTTACACTAAAAGACAAATTTATTCATTCATCCCAAAAATATATACAACTCCTGATCCATAGCAAACACACCCTAGGTACATGAAATGCACAAAAGACTCTTGCAAACTACATACACAAAGAACACGTGTAGGAGGATATATTAAAAAGAAACAAGACACTAGAAAGCATATAGTACATACACAAAAAGAGCTGGAAATATCTACATAAATTGCCTGACGATGACGGAATAGGTTTCAGGGATATTAAACATTAGAATAAAGCGTTATTTGCAAAAACCGCCTACTAAATCCTCACATAAGGTAACTCTCTTTTAGCAAAAGTTTTCAAAGCAAAATATTTTAAGAATGAATCAGTCCAAAGATAAAAATCCTTCAAATGCCTCTTAGGGATGGCAGAGTTTTTGTTAGGATACGAATCTTCTTCTGCTTGGTCTTAAATGGATAATAGGTAATGAACTCTCCATTAATCCATTCATATATAATTGGATCCCTAATCAATCAACGAGCACATACCCTGAATTCTCAGTAAGCCTACCCCAGCATTACCGTGGTAAATTTTATCAAAAGTTCAAGAAATATATTGTGACTACATGTGCTTCGATGCTTCTTCTCGTGTAAGACAATCCAGTATTCTTAGCACTCATGATTCATATTCCAATATATACTCATGAGGAGATATGTATTTGGTACGGTCATCCATTATAACCACTTTCGATCACAACAACATGCAACCTGGCGCATGTGAGTAACACCACGAAGTTATCAACTTCTATTAAGCCTCTTCGCACACACACTTTGGACAATGTGGAAGAATCCCTGTAAATTAAAAATACAGACGAAAGTCATGTTATTCTTCTGGAAATGCATTACCAAAAGCATCATACTAAAATCTACATTGCTTCATCGGTGAATTTCCATCCGCTCCATTACATTCTAAATTTGTAATGAACATCCATAAACCTTATCACGATGCCTCTTTGATGCTCGTTCTCTAGGGCCATCTAGTTTGCACAAGGTTTAGGTTCAGACAACTCCCATACAAGATGTAACATTTCATTGAGCATCTCCGTAATATATTGACCACTCTCATAGAAACAGAGGAGAAAATTATGTTTATACTAACTCTGCGTTAAGTTTGGATTTACCGGAACTCAGTTACCATGACCAGTCAGCCAGATAACTTAGAAGATTCCTTACATGCCATTGGTCTACCTGTGAAGTTTTACCAACTACGTTTCAACTGAAATTTCACTCTCCGAACCAGTCTTCCATCAAAAGCAACATCGCGAAACGACAATAAACTCATTGGGTCAAGTCACAGACACTCAAGAATTCGTGCACACCTTCATGGTCGACGTCGCTATATGGAAAAAATGGCAGACTTCAGCAACATCATGGATCGATGGTTGAGATATAATGCAAGGAGGTTATTACAAGTTCAAATAACCCACTCCTCTCCAAGCGAAAACTCGGGAAATCTAAGAAGCTCTTCCATGGTTATTTTCCAATGGATACTCAAGACAGAAATTCAAACAGACGGCCATGTGCTTCTTCGTTGTTTTCTGTAAAAGAAAATGACCAATTTTAAGTGGATCCTCGGATATCCTTCACACTACCAAAGAGTTCACAGTTTGCATCACGCGCTATGTAAAGAAGGACCTTATTTCATTAGCTCACAACATAGCTCGTCGTTATTGGTTGATTGTATTCCTTAAATTACTAAAATATTTGATATTTTGTCCAAAAAAATATGAAAGTGATAATCGGTATTTGGAGTTCGTTTGAAGCCATCCTGATCAGCTGCCATCTTGACCTCCTGAAATATAGTAATACATACAACTCGCACGGAGATCGAGAAATGAAAGTGATAGAGAGTGAGAGGAACTTGCGGGGGATGGGTGATGATGATCCCTTGTTGAATAATTGTGGCGACTTTCTTTTGGATAGGGTAATTTTATTTGGAGACGGAGAGGATAACGATCAAGAATTAACTTCGATGTTTTGATTAACATCTGGCGTTATATACAACTAATGACGAAGGTCTAGTGATGAAGGTATATCAATAAATACATGAAACTTAAATGGTTGTGTGTTATAGAAAAGTCTTTACACTCAACAAGTTACGTGCTCGGAAAGTAAATTAGTCGAAGACATTTTTTTTGTTACATACTACGTACGTATATCTTTTATGAATCATAGTATTTTATATGAGATCTTCGATTAATTACGTCGTCAATTAAAGTCGACCTGCATCTTTTCTTGCGTTCTACCTTTGATTACAATTACTTATCTATCTTCATCGCTCCTAAAACACTTCCCGTGTCTCATTCATTATTCTTGTGCACCATCTCTTTATAGCATACTATCTAGTTCTCCCTAAAATTAATAAGCGCCAAAATATTAGTGTTGCATGCCATAAGAATTTACAATTCTAATATTTCAATGTGTACATGATCACATATCAATTGTACCCCCAAAATAAACCAGAGATAGCTACGCATTGTAGTATTTCTTTACCAGTGTCGTGAACTTTAGGACTTTGGCTCATGAGTTTGCAGTATAGTCACATCATGCTTATTTGTCAACCCCTGAGTGGAGTGGAGTATCACTTGCCACTACGTACGTTGTGTTCCCGGAGCACCTAAATTCTTCCTCTACAATAAGATTATATAGAATGTTTTGAACATACATGTTGCATCTAGAAAAGGAAAATCATTATTTAAAAAAAAAAAGGGAAAAAAATAGAAAAGGAAGACCATTAGGCATTGGTGCTAAATATTACAATCATAATTTCTTTTCCTATAATGCTATAATAATAAATGTTATAATCATAAATCCATTTATATGTATTGTTTTTCATACATGTAAAGGAGGTAGGTGGGTAAATGTAGATGTATTGGTGTAAAATATAGAAGAGCCAAACACCACAAATTAAATTACATGGCATTTATGTATTGCTCAATTCAACGTCACTATTTCATGACTTATGTCACCTTGTCACCGATGTACTTAGGCTCCGTTTGGTTGGTGATAAAACATTTTCTTGTAAAATATTTTCCCTTCTTTTGGTGTTTTGGTACTGTTTGGTTTGAAATAAAATATTTTCCTGTAAAATATCCACCACCACGACCCGGATCCATCACCGCCACTCACCTTCACCATTTCCGTCGCGGCCCAATGTTTTGGCAAGGGTCAACCCAGCACGAGAAAATAATTACAGAAAATTTTTTTTCTCACAAAATATTTTACGCGTAAAATATTTTCCCTTGTAAAACATTTTACTGCAAATTAAACAAACAGAGCCTTTATGACTTTTTTTTTTTCTTTTTAGAAATAGTGACTTTTTTTTCAAGTAGAGAAACACATGGTCAATTTCTAACCATGGTTAGCCAAAAAGCCCCAACCATGGTTAAGTGTGTGGTTAAGCACCCAAAGAAGAGAACCAAAAATCACCACCAATACAGACACACCTTATGCTTCTGAGAGCAGAGAATATAAACAAGAACAACATCATACTTACCGGTTTCCTTTTCCTTCTTCGCGATGCTCTGAGATTGTTCAGACCCTCTTGCGAGCTTCAACTATACCTCCAATCAGGTACATCCGATCGAATGATCCTCACAATTGTACTCACATACTTCATCACAAAGATCTCATATCTGTGTATCTGGGTTGTTTTCTAATCCACTGTAAACGTTGTTCCTGATCTGGGTTTCGCTTCGATTTCTATTTCCTTGATGGGTTCGTTGAGACTTTTAGTGGGTCACTTGTGAAATCCATCGATTTGGATTGATGGGGCTTTTTTTTGTTCTTGGTTTTCATCATTTTTGATTCGTCAATCGTGTTTTTTTGATGCAGATAAACCAATTATTTTCAATTGATTTGTGCAATTTGGAAGGTGAAGGTATCAGCTCTAATCCCAAGTTGAATTCAGTGATTTTATCATTGTTTTTCATTTTCATTCACTGTCTGTAACTGGTTTGTTGAGCTGTTTTTAGCTTGAATTCAGTAAATTTATCATCTGGGTCATTTGTTTTTGGTGTTACATTATTCAGTTTCATGTATTATATGTAGTCCCCAATACCCATGTTCTGAATTTCATGTTTTTTTGCTGTGGAGTTGGATGAGAGGTTTCTGTTGTGTATAGCTTGAATGACTGAAAATGTTTTGTGTAGCCAATAATGGATAGCAACAATAGCTATAGGAACTTTGTTGCAGAATTTATATGTTTCTCTTCCTATCCGTTGGCGAATCTGTGTGTTTCACATCATTTACTTTCGCAATCAGTTGTATCATTTGTGTCCATTTATAGTCCATGTGTAGTTATCGAAATTCTTGTCGTCTAATGAAGGGGGATAATGTTTGTGCAGCTTAAATTAATGACTTCAATTGTGGCTCAAGCCAACACTGGCAATGCTTGTCAAATGTTGCCGGATATGCAAGTACCCGACAAAGGAAGTAGGAATAAAAGGAAGTACCGAGCTGATCCTACTCCCGACAAAACTAGTTCGGGGTCTCGCAATGAATGCTCGAGTTATGAGTTTTCCGCCGAAAAGTTCGACATGTCCGCGTGTCACGAACATTCCGATGAATGTGACATATGTTTCCCAAACCAAGCCCCTTCAGATGTTTTAAAACTTGACCTTGGGTTGTCTACTACCTCCGGTCCTTTAGATGTGGGAACAAGCCGATCTAGAGATGAAACAGAATTACCCACCAGTGAGTTTCATGATGCTGATTGGAGTGATCTTACCGAAACCCAACTAGAAGAACTTGTTTTGAGCAACTTAGACACAATTTTCAAGGGAGCGATTAAGAAATTAGTTGCCTGTGGTTACAGTGAGGAGGTCGCTTCAATGGCTGTCTTAAGGTCTGGTCTTTGTTATGGGTGCAAGGACACTGTCTCAAATGTTGTGGATAATACCCTAGCTTTTCTTACAAAAGGCCAAGAGATTGATC
Source organism: Linanthus parryae (assembly GCA_023055425.1). Lineage (NCBI taxonomy): Eukaryota > Viridiplantae > Streptophyta > Magnoliopsida > Ericales > Polemoniaceae > Linanthus > Linanthus parryae. The sequence goes on along the minus strand of JALGPY010000008.1, from coordinate 2,171,206 downwards.
CATCTAGGGAGAATTGTTTTGAGGATTTGGAGCAGATGGAGAAGTATGTATTAGCGGAGTTGGTCTGCGTGCTTCGTGAAGTTAGGCCTTATTTCAGCACTGGGGATGCCATGTGGTGTCTGTTGATATGTGATATGAATGTTTCACTTGCTTGTGCAATGGAGGATCCTTTTAGTGGTTTACCTCCCACTGGGTTTTCCAGTGGGAGTGACTCTCAATCCACCCATGCCCAACCCAAAAGCTCCGAGGTCAGCCTTTCAAGTTCAGAACCAAGATCCGCAATCAGTTGTAGTAATATCTGTCAGTGTGATGCATGTCCTGTGGCTGCACTTCCCTTTGCTGATATTTCTCAGTCCAAATCACCCAGCGTTGCGGCTGGTACAAACTTGGTAAAACCGAAAACCTCATTTTCTGTAAATGGGCTTGCCTCAGAGAAAGAGAATTCAATTTCTACAACAAATAATGTGGATAAATCCTCTGGTGTTAGAGGAATGATCCAATCCCAATCCCATGAAGAGAAGTCTGGGGGAAGCAGAAAGGTCTCTGGTATCGCCAAGAGAGGTGAATACATACTTCGACAAAAGTCACTGCATCTAGAGAAAAGCTATCGCACTTATGGATCCAAAGGGTCTTCTAGGTCTGGGAAGGTCACCGGGTTCGGTGGTTTAATGTTGGATAAGAAACGCAGTTCTTTGTCGGATTCTGCAGTTAATGTAAAAGGTGCTTCATTGAAGATAAATAAGGCAATGAGCATTAACATGGGTCCCACCAATGGAAGCGCGAATCCATCAACCACTATTGGCCTTGCTACTACCCCAGTGGCTTTCAACTCAGAACCAGTCAATACTGTTACTAGCTCTCCGAAAACCGAACTCCCATCTAGGTTACCCAATAAGAGTGATCCACCTGTCTTATCCGCTGCCGATACTGAGCTTTCTCTCTCTCTGCCCATGGAGAGCAATGTTGGTCCATTGGAGGCTTCGAACTCAGTGAGTAAGCCCTTGGGACAGTGGTTCCCTCAGGATAGGAAAGAGGAACTGATTATGCAGCTTGCTCCTAGAGTAAGGAACATGCAGAGCCAGCTACAGGAGTGGGATGAGTGGGCTAACCAGAAGGTTATGCAGGCTACTCGTAGGCTGACCAAAGAGAAAGCTGAGCTTCAGGCTTTGAGGCTAGAGAAAGAAGAGGTAGAACGGCTGAAGAGAGAGAAGCAAACTCTGGAAGAAAACACCATGAAAAAGCTTTTTGAGATGGAGAGTGCCTTGGGGAAAGCCACCGGACAGGTGCAGCGAGCTAATGCTGCTGTCGATAGACTTGAAGTAGAGAATACTAATTTACAGAAACAGATGGAAGCTGCTAAATCACGTGCTGCACAGTCAGCTGCAAGCTGCGAGGAAGCAACAAGGAGTGAAAAGATGACACTGATGAAGTTTCAGTCATGGGAAAAGGAGAAGTCCTTGATTCAGGAAGAAGTTGCGGCCGAGAAGCGCAAGTCGGCACAGCTGCAGCGGAAAGTTGGGCAAGCTAAAGATTTACAGGATCAACTGGAGGTAAGTGCACGCACGTTTCGATTTGTTTCTCAAAATGTGTGATTCCTTCTTTTTAGAATTTGCATTTTGCCATATTTGTTTGTGTAGTTTGGTAAATAACAAGCAAGCAACCTGCATGCTTTAAACATATTCTATGGATGAAGTTTGATGGACTTAGAAATTATCTTGCATTCAGATGGCCTGAGAGGGCTCATGGGTTCTTGTTCTTAGGGAAGTAACTTGTCATAAAAAAGATGGTTTCAAAAGAATATTCGTGAATCCCCTACCTTGAGCAAAAACACAAGTTTGACAGAGTTTGCATATCTAGGGCAGGGAAAAGAGTGTAGTAAGAAAGAGCAGTTAATTTTTCATATGAGTTCAGCTGAGGTCGATAACTTCGCATGATAAGGAATCACTCCCTTGTTAGTTAGCTGTTTTGTTTATTATGGAACTGACTGATTTGTTTTGATTGAATATACACCGTTCGTAGGAATGCCTACAATATCCTATTTTTTCGGAAAGAATGGACATAGGAAATCAATGAAGTAGTATTCAAAACATAATCCAACATTAAAGAAGATTAAAGGTGAAGGAATTGATTTTAATGAACTTAATTTCCTTCCAGAAAACGAACGTCATTCATTTCAAACCCGAGTAAAGAGTAGCGTCATGTCCCAAAATGAAAAAGGCTAAACTTATAGAATGGTATATTTCCATGTCGCTCTTTGGATGACCGCTGAAAAGAACTTTTTTTGAGTCAGAGAATCATCCTATGTTTTCAACACCTTTCTACCTTAAAGAAGCAACCCCTGATCCTCGGCACTGCTGGCCCACACATCAGGCTGAAATCTCTTTTAGGTTTGCTGAACATTATTATTTGGACTACTGTGGCATGAGGAGCTTGTTTGGTATTCTTTTCCTGTTTATGCAGTTGTAGTTGGTCGTGGATAAACTTTTTATGCTCCGTTGTTGTGTAGACGAATCACGAATGCATTGATGTAAAAATGGTTCTAATGATCATCTTGCATTGTTTCAGATTTTTGTCTACTGATGCAAAGTAATTGGTATTGACATTTTCTTTTGCATCAAACTTTATTTTATAAACTCATAGGATACTCTAGCTGTCCTCTGTCACTTGCTTGTTGCATTAAATTATTAGAATGCCCAGGAAATGAAAGGAATGAAAACTCTGGGAAATTTAGTTAATCATATTTGACCTGACTTCATAATTCCTTTCTCTAAATCTATGCTCCAGTGCTGCCCTAAAAATCCCAAATCAATATTGAATATGGGAAAATCTAAAGAATTTTTTTATAGATTGAGTGAGAGAGGATTGTGTTATTCAAGTAAGGTAATGAGAAAATTTGCATTTTCCGATGATTATAAAAACTGAAAGGCTCAATATCACAGGCTAGATGGAAACAGGAAGAGAAAGCAAAGGAAGAACTTCTCAGCCAGGCAAGTTCAATAAGGAAAGAAAGAGAACAAATAGAAGCATCGGCGAAACTGAAAGAGGACATGATCAAATCAAAAGCAGAAAGCAACATGAAGAAGTACAAAGACGACATCTTAAGGCTTGAGAAAGAAATCTCTCAACTGAGACTGAAGACGGACTCATCCAAAATAGCTGCACTGAGAGGAGGCATCAGAGGATCATCGGCGTCTCCGGTGGTGGAGGCCACGGCGGCTCTTACCTCGGGAATCGTGAAACGCGAGCGCGAGTGCGTGATGTGCCTTTCGGAGGAGATGTCGGTGGTTTTTCTTCCCTGTGCTCATCAGGTTGTTTGCACGACGTGCAATGAGTTGCATGAGAAGCAGGGAATGAAGGATTGCCCTTCTTGCAGGGGTCCAATTCAGAGCCGTATCTCTGTACGTTATGCTGGTTCCTGAATCTTCTTTTTTTGCTGCTCGTAAAGATGAGTTTTGAATTTGGATTTTCATTTTCAAAGAATGAATAATGGTGGGTATTTGAACAATTACCGTTTAAATAGATTATAGACAATTGAAAGAGTTTATATGGGGTGGTCTCAAAACTTGGAGTTGTGTCTATGATGGTTTTTTGCCATCTTGAATAAATAAAGACATGATTTGACTGTATATTATTCAGGCCTTTTTTTGATCCTGTTGGTTTAGTTTTCTATGATCTGGTATGAATCTGCTATGCCTAGGGTAACTGTTTTCTGCAGCTGAATCTTCTCATTTCTGTTTGGGGCAGATAACTTTTTCAAGGATCTTATATTCCTCCTGGGTCTCCAGGTTTTTTGTGATAGTTTTCTTTCTTTTCTCCTGGATTTTTTCCCCCCTCCTCTCTGGAAAGTTTTACCTTTTCTGTGCTTGCAAATTGCTAGTGTCTTATCTCTTCTATTTCTGGCGCTTCATGGTGGTTGCTAGAGAAATTTTTGGTTAGGCAGCAATAGCTTTTCCTAGCTAAACTTGCTTCCCCCAGTTTGTTGCTACTTCAGTTTTTCTGGCAAATCTCTCTCTCTCTCTCTCTCTCTCTCTCTCTCTCTCTCTCTCTCTCTCTCTCTCTCTCTCTCTCTCTGTGATTTGTGTACCATACCATAGATCTTTCCTCCTCCCTCTCTTTGTTGGGTCTCTTTCTCATCTTGCTTCCGCCTGTTTGTTGCTACTTAAGTTCTTTTTTTCTTGCAAATCTCTCTCTCTCTCTCTCTCTCATTTGTGTACCATGCCATTGATCTTTTCTCCTCCTCGCTCTCTTTGTTGGGCGCATAATTTTTTTCCTTTACACAGTGTAAGGGTAAATTTTTGGTGCCATGTCTCGTTCACTCTTTTTCCTTTACCCATCAACAGGGGCGGGCGCATAATTTTTTTATCAGGGTGGGCACATTGACTGCTTTCTAAAAAAAATTCTTGACACATGGTTATTTGAGACATTTTCATAAATATTAAGGTCTCTTTATAACATTGAGTGGGACCTATGTGAAATTTCTTAAAACTAATGGTAAATTTGTAGTAGAGGATAAAAACTCGGAGGGGGGGGGGGGGGGGGGGGGGGGGGTGCTATGCCCACCTTGGGTCTAACATAGGTCTGCCCTTGCCCATCAAAGATTGGCCGCTTGGGATTCGATGGTTTGTTCTCCTTGAAGTCTCTAGTTTAAATCCATTAGGGTCATGTGGATTTAGTCGAAGTGTGCGCAAACTGACAAGTTGTTTTATGCATAAACCAAGTTGAGTTTTCATCCAGTATTTATTTAAGAGTTGCAAAAATAGTATCTGATCGGCGAGGATTCTTCTTTAGTGCTCAAATAGAGTACTTCCAATTAAAATGCACAGATTTTTAGAAGAGTCTAGCATTTCTTAAAATGATTGACACACGGTCAATAGTTGAAGAGACTCATGTGGTGCTATGGTGCTATGTTGAAGTACTACCTCTGTCCCAGCTCTTGCCCATCATTGGAAATATTTGACTCGTATATGGGTCACTTTGACCGGGTGATTTCGATAGCAAAATAATGCGAATTTTCGATAATTTTTTCACGGTGTTATAGAGCACCTTATACTCTACAACACCGTGAAAAAATTATCAAAAAATTAAATTATTTTGCTATTCAAATCACCGAGTCAAAGTGGCCCAGTGAATAGTGATTAAAGTCAAAATGATGGGGAAGAGCTGGGACAGAGTAGTACTAAAGAGTATCTCCGGATTTGGATGACTATCGCATCATAATAATATCTTTTTAGAAATTCATTTGTGATCCTCACCACACCACTCTCTGCTATCCCCCCAAAAAAATCAGAGTATTGAAAGTGGGAATTAGGATTGCGTCAAGTTAAATATCAGCTCAATTTGTTTAGATTAAAACGCGGTTAGTATAATATTAAGGACGGCCGAATTTAGTAATTGTCTTGATAACCAATAATAATTAAAAAGAAGAAGAATACTCGTTTTAAGTTTATGAAAAGATTGAAGAGGCCGATTGTTTGTTTAGTAAATTCAAGATTGTACATGTTTAAAAATGTGCAAAGATCGAGGAACCGAAATGTAACTTTTAGAAATCAGCTTATACTATAAATTTAATTTTGAATATAAAATTTGTGTCCGGTCCCCAAACACGCTAATGATAGAACAAATTTTGTGGCTTTAAGAGCATCTCCAACAGTTGAATTTATTAGCGATAGTGTTGTAACTAGGACATAATTGTCATTACCTATGTAAATACACTATATATAGATGAATAAACTCAGAGTCCTGGCAGGGACAATTTCAGCTTCTCACAATCGAACATGGTATCAGAGCTAGGGTTCTAGCTTTCTTTTTGCCTATGTATCGGCCTCACGCCACTACAGTTGATCCGGCGACCATCAACGCCGATCGGCACCGTCCCTCTCTAGCCGCCTACTGTTGCTAGTTGATTTCATCCGTGAATAAGCTCTTCGTTTCGATCCAAGTCAAAACCCACTGACTGCTCTCAGTTTGACAATCGTCCGGTGATCGGTTCATCTCGATCTTCATATCATTCAGCTCGCAATTCAATTTCGATCAAAGTCGCGAAAAAATCCCGGCGATCGGTCTTTGGACGCGCCCGCACGCGCCGCTCAAAGCTTCGGCCGCTCCGCCAGCCGTCGCTCACGCGCCAGGCAGCTCCTCCTCACCCGCGGCTCGATCGGCGCGTCCTTCAGCCCCTGCGGCTCAGCTCCACGCGTCGGCTTCCGCACAGCTCAAACGAGCCGCGTCCAAGTTTCGGCTTCCGCCCGGCTCAAACGAGCCGCCTCCACGATCCGGCTTCCTCTTCGGCTCAGACTTAGCCGACCTATTGCCTCGGCTTCCTTCCCAGCCACGTGGCTTCCCCTCGGCTTGGAGGCTTCCTTGCTGGCTCAGCCCCTCTCTTGGCTTGGCTTTTGGCTAGTTTGACCCGCGAGCTTGGTTTTCAAGGTTTTTCGGCGTTCTGAATCCGTTTCCGGACTCCGTTTTGCGAGTTTCAGCCTCTACAGTGTACTTAACCACTCCATGGCCTACTCTACTACATGGGCTACACCTAATCAGGAGGGCAGATGGGTTTGGCGTCCTGCATTGCCACACACTCCACCACCTCCTGCACTCGACCAGAGTATACTTGAGCCGAGATCTGTCAATTGTCAACATGATCTCACAGTGAAACCGGACAGAACTTGGTATATGGATTCAGGGGCCTCTTCTCATCTCACATCTCAGGCTGGTATGCTTTCTTCTGTCTCTTCAGATAGTTCTATTTCTCATATGTTGGTTGGAAATGGTATGAGTATTCCGGTTCATGGTTCCGGTCAGCAAACTCTTAGTACTCACACCCGACCCCTTCATCTCAATAAAGTTCTTTTCACCCCTCACATTATTAAAAAGCTTGTTTCTGTTCGTCAGTTCACTGTTGATAATAAAGTCTCTGTTGAGTTTGACCCTGCTGGTTTCTCTGTCAAAGACCTTCGTACAGGAGAATTGTTGTTGAGAAGCAATAGTAGTGGAGATCTTTATCCGCTTTCCTCCCTTCACTCCACTCACCCTACTTCCCAACCGCAATCTCTTGCTGTTCTCCCGGTCCCTGTGTGGCACAACCGCCTTGGCCATCCTGGAAGCCATGTCTTAGACTACCTTCGAACTCATAGCCATATCTCGTCTACTAAAGCTCATAACACCACTTTGTGTCATGCTTGCCAGACCGGTAAGCATGTCCGACTACCTTTTTCCACTTCTTTATCTTGTACTGCTGCCCCATTTGACATTATTCATAGTGATTTGTGGACTTCTCTCACAATCTAACAGAATTGTCCTTGGACTATATTTGTACCTACCCTAAATTTTACACATGCACATTTTGAGTTGTTGCTCCAGCAGCTGGCCTAAATATAGGCCACCAGCATTATTTTATTATTTTATAATTTTCATTATTAAATAATTATGTTACTATATTTAATAATTATCACACTTTATTAAATTAATATCGAATTAATTATACTATTGAAGCGAGATTAAGGTTAATTTTTTCATTTTTTTGTATTTTTCACTTCAATTGTTGACAAGAATTATTAATTTACCCTTGCAACGGTGCATACGAACGTTTGAGGAGCAGTGGATGATTATGAGGAGGAGAAGAGGAGGAGTAGAGTAATAAATCAGACTTTTTTATTTTTTACACCAGCTTCAAATTGTCCTCAGTTTAGGCCAGAACTGATCCAATTATAGGCCTGGCTCAAATTTAGGTCATATTTTGCACCAGCTGTTGGAGCTGATTTTTGAGCAAAACTGCCTAAATTTGTGCCAAAGACAACTTATAGGCCATCTCTTGGAGATGCTCTAAGAGCTAGTTTGGAGGAAAAGTTGCGTTGTGAAAATCACAGTAGAACAGTTGCTATAAGAGCTTGAGTAATATATTAACATCGTGGTTTTTTTAGAGATAATACTGGTGTACTGGCCAGCTTACTGGCAATTTGGTAAATTTAATTTGAGGGAAAAATTAAAATGGCAAAAGTATCAAAAAGCATCAGTTCCGTAAAATTTGTTTTTAGAATGTGCGTAAAATAAATATTTAAATTTAAAAAAATTGTAGAAAAAACCACTTCCCCTTACTAGAATTTGCTATGAGAGCATAAACTGTAAAAATTATTACAATTGAAGAATTGGAGAGTTATTTGTCTTTTACATAAAGTCTGGGGTGCTTTTGTGTATTTTCCGTTCTTTCTTTTGTTAGTACAGTCATCTCTTATTTGTGTCATGAGGGATGGTGATGTGGCTAGTCTTGATTGGTCACTTAGAGTGCTGACTGTACTTGTTTAAGTGTTGGTTGTTCACTTTCCCAATTGTAATCTTCAGATTTCATCAATGAAACTCTCCGGTTTTTTCCACCAAATCTTCATCACTTTCACCTCTATGTGGATTTGCTCTTGAATGGAGCATCTTTGATAATTACTAATGTCGAAAAACAATTGTGTTGACAGCATAAACATTCTCAGCCTATTCCTTACACTACCTAAAAATATACATGTCATTTTAGAAGATCAATGCACTAATTCTCTACACGTTCCGCGTCATGAAAATCTTGGTTACGAATTACAAATATACTTGTTCTATGAAGAACAATCCTCTGAGTTTATTTACCTCTAGTGTGATTATTTTAGCTACGTATTTTATTCAACAATTTAGAGAATCAAAACTGCGAAAGCTTAAATTTGGGATTCTAGAGATCCTTAGTTACACAACTTTAAACCGATTTGTGCAATCAGAAATGCTTTATTGGGTGATTGATCGAACATGAATAAAACACACGATCTTACAAACCACAAGCTGCATATCACTTGGACAGTTGACAAAATCAAAACTGCAAAAGGTTTCCGAAACATGGAGACCGATTCCTATGTGAAATGCGATCATTTGTGAACTTGCAGCCGGCGAATTTGACTAAATGGATTAATAATTCAGGTTTAACGCGTTCTCAAAGTGTGAATCATTCAATTAATGATGTGAAAATAAAATACACCAAGGACACGAGTTATTGTTGCTTTTGTTGATGGAGTTACTTACCCTTAACAAGACAAACGAAATATGCCTTTTACAATAGAGGGTTATTGAGTATTGACAAGGAGTGGGAAAATGACATTTTATTTTATAAATGTCCAACAGCCGTGTTTAACAGGTAGGATTCTTTGATCTGGAGTCAATGAGGTTGTTTGGATTAATAGAATAATCGGGAATTGAAAGATTATAATCTGAGTTAATCCCGGCACAACTCGAGACTTGGGATCTACATGAAAGAATGTTATCTCTGTCTGTCTTGATGGCTCTTTTTTTTGATTTTGGGGTCCGTCCATTCGTGTCCAGATAATTGTCACCATATTCGAGTATTCGTTTTTTCAACCAGTCGTGAATACACTATGTGTCCTGGTTTGTACAAAATGGATGACCCTTTCGACAACCGAAGACTGATTCTCGAACACCAATTCACCTACTGTAACGTCGTAGTTCCGATTTCCATGCCAATTCTTCTAGAAAATAGGGATTTCAAAATCAGTTAAAAGTTCTTTAATCTAGCTTGTCCAAGCATACTCATTGGATGAGACCAAATGATTACAAATTATCACTAACTGTGTGTTTGAATTAAGTAAAAGAACTTGGAATTTCATCATACTTGAAATTATAAATTCTGGGATTTCAAAATCGCTTGTTTGGATGAAATATCTGCTGAAATTTCGAAAATGCCTTCTATCAGAAGTCGAAATTTTGGCTCCTCAAAAGCCACCTTTTGATTCCACCTTGGGAGGCGTCATTTTGAAAATTCACGCTTAATCTTTCTCTACCCACCAGTCTGACTACCACTGCGTTGCCGCCGCCGCTACAATCGCCATACTAACCCACAACCACCGTACCCACTACCATAACACTAACTTGATTGCCACCAACAACGCTACCCTTAAAATGCACCCTTTGTCGCAGGTCTAGGCCGCTATTTCCGCCAAAATCAGGCATCACCTTCATTGAGTGACCACCATAGAGGCACCACTCAACTATCACGAAGCAATTTTCCTTCAATCTCAAAATCAGTTCAAGCGAGAACGGGAAATCGACTGACATCGCCATTGATGACGGTTGCATCGTGGATCTGGAACCTATGGTGGTTGAGAGATTGAAAGTGGGAGGTGACAGCTATGTCAATGGAATGGCAATGGTGACGACCACAAAAGAAGCCAATGCGGTGGAAGAGGGGACGTACACGAGGTTTCACAGAGACCGTTCTCAAAGGGAATAAATTCAAGGATTTCATCACCGAGAAATAAGTGTCTGAATACAAAACTATTGAAAATAACATATAAGCCCCAAAAGTTATATTATTAGCAATAAAAACAAATAAATTCATGTCATTTCATTTACTACCCAATCAAGAGACTGTTAGATCCCATCACTAGAAATCTTTTTATTTTTAATCATGTCATTTTAAAATCCCTACATATTTTGTAATTATTCCTCCAAACACACAATTATACTTTTGTATTCCATTGTGGTGGCTATGCATGCGAAGCTTGTCAAGTTGATTCTCTCAGATTCCCAGCCCAACTCTCTGTTGGTGAGTTTGAGCTTGGTCTTGTTTGTGTGCTATGCATCGCGCTTTTGTGCGGAGACGACCGTGGATGCGAGATATCTCCTCTCGGTGGTCATCGTCTCCTTTGCCGTCTTGTTTGATTGGTAGGTAGTCCGGAGGATTGTTGGTTTACGGCGGCTCGTAGTCGTTTCCACTTCGGGCCTCTTAGCCACTCTCTTCTTGTGGCACGGGAGGTTCTCTTTCGGCCACACCACCACTAGTATGAATCGTTCCTATCTTTTTTTATATATGTTGTAATTGACCGACTGTTTGTTTTGGTTTTTAGCTTCCCATTGCGCTTCTGTTTGTCTAATCCTATTGTTTCTAGCTTCACATTTTTTGTCTAATCCTAGCATGCTACGAATAAGATTAGAATGTACCATGTGAATCTTTGGTAGTCAAAAAAATTTGTATTCGACACCAAAGATCTCATGTTCACTCGGAGAAGTCTCCTTGCAAGTCAAAACTAAAGTAGTCCAAAATAAAGATGTCATGAGGCCACCTGTATTTATACATGAGTCCTCTGATGAAAGATCCAAATGACCTACGATCTAACATTGGAGATTTAGAGCATGAAAGGTTCCCACTTCCTTACAAGTAGATATTTAGAATTGAAACTTTTACATACAAGCTAAGTGGTGGAATTCCATAAAATTCCACAAATAATGACTACAATAATGGGCTACATATTGGGAAATAAGACCTCAGCAGATAAAATTGGGAAACAAGAACTCTGACATTGCACCATACTCCAGTGACTGTGAGTACGGTGCTAGCAGGAATTGGCTTCTTGACTCCACTGCTGAGGTCGATGGACCTCTCAAAGTTGGCAGTTTCAGTTGCATGGATTTGTGTGGTCATTATGTTTGGGATCAATATGAAGTTGATTGATGAATTATCATTAGGTGGTTGAGGTATCTGAAGGCTGGGTTTTCAATGATGATGGATCTTGGTTGGATCGACGCATGTGCAGAGCTTCATCATGTGAGAGATGAGAACTTTGAAGTTTTTCATGGTGTCGTTGGAGGCACCAAATGTCCTCTTGCAGGTGAAGTTGATTATCACTGGCTCTGTGGTCAGCTCCTTCATCATCAATGCGAGCATGGTGCTCTTCATCTCTCAGGCTTGCAGATTATGTACGAAGCGAAGCATAATCACTAGATCTCTGAGGTATGTGATAGTGCTTTCGGTTCTTGGCGCTCTTCATCTCATGGTTGTGCATCGGAGCTTTGGATTGTGAATCACAATAATTGCCACGCCTGGCCTCCTAGTCATCATCGTCTTGTGGCAGAGGAGGTTCCTGAAAAACGCGCAACAACAATATGTCCTTCTAGCCCTCTTTATTTGTTAATTGAGCAACTCTTATATCTTGTTTTGGTTTGGCTTTCCTGAGTTTTTGTCTCTTAGTTTTTATCTCTTTCTAGCATGTCAATTAATAGAAGGACTCAAGAGAAAACATTCCATAATATAGTGGTCATATTGACGTTATTGCAAACTAGTGTATTTAGGCTGCAATGTAATTTCTAATTTATATACTAACAAATGTGGGTACTTTACTATTCAATTTAGCTCTACAAGTAACCCTTATTTCGACAGAAAACCCCCCTGCAGTATTATTTCGCTGACACTTAGCTACCAACAGTATTGATTTTGTCACAATACCTCCCTGCAGTTTTACTTTTACCGACATCGGGCACATTTTTTAACGGACATCTAGTTTGGGCTGTTAACAGCCGTTAACCACATTAAAGTTGAGGTCAAAATCGTCTTTCGTCTTTTTCTTTATATTTCTTTTAAATTTTTATGCCTATTCATTTGTTTCTTCTTCATCCTTCGTCTCTTCTCCTCTCCTCCTCCTCTTCTTCCCCAAATATCTCCACCACCACCCGACCACACCCACCCACACCACAACCACAACCACACAGCCACCAATACCACCGGTCCACCACAACTACACCACCATAGCCACTCAACAAACACCCCCAAATACCGACACAACCACTACCACCTCCTCCACCATCGCCGTCTGACCAACCACGAATCCCCAAACCCAGAAACCCCCACTCTCCCTCCCAGTCTTCAACCTCCATCACCGCCTACCTCCTCTCCGACCAAAACCCAGAACACCCACCTCCAATCATCGATTCCCTTTTCCTACTCCCTCTCTGCCCAGAAACCCTCGAACCCACTCAAAAACGCCGAAGCCCAGGTCCACCCGGAAACCCACCACGAATCATTCCTCCCACACACTAGTCCACAACCAAACAACGTCCACAGCCTCGGAGCCTCTCTCTTTGCGAAACGCCAAGCAATACCCCTAAACAAAGGATCCGAAGGTAGGTTTCGATTTATGTTTAGGGGTTTGATTAGGGTTATAGGGGTTCGATTGGTGATAACTGATATACCTAATCGAATGTGAATTGTTGTGTTCGATTTGAGAACAGAGTTGGGTTCTTTGTTTTTTAGGATTAAAATCATGAAGTGGGTCGATTTTTTTGTTTTGATTGGTGGTCTGGATTAGTGGTGGTTTAAGGAGGGCGGAGGTTGAATCGGTGGATAGGATTCTAGAGGAAGATGGAGAAGATGGAGATGGTGGTGGTGGTGGTGGTGGTGTTCTGGACTGCGCCGATGGAGGCTTGGGGTGAAGAAGATGAAAGAAGAGAACGGCAAAGAAGGAGAAGAAGGCGACGAAGAATAAGAAAAAAGAGAAAAAGAATAAACTAAACGAAAAGACCACACTGCCCCCTTTAAATTATTAAAATACTAAAATGCCAATAATTTATTTCACGGAAGCTAACAGTGTTAGTGAATTGGAGCTAAGTGTCCGAAATTTACAAACTGTAGGGAGGTTTTGTGACAAAATCAATACTGTTGGTAGCTAAGTGTCAGCGAAACAATACTGCAGGGGGGTTTTCTGTCAATAGTTCTATCTTAAATGAATGAAGGGCGGGGATTAAAAGGACATGTGTGTCAGTTCCGAATGAACGGGATTAATAGATAAAGGACTATAACGGTCCAAAACAAGAACCATATACCGGATACAGGGATTCAATACAAGGTGGGCACGCCTGAGTCCTAAAAGACTTAGTTGTTATTGTCTTTTAGGGTTTATCTCCAGCCATTCAAATCTCTTCTCATCCAACGGTCCATAGTACGACACCCGCCAATTATCTAACACTTATCTTTTTCAGGTATAACTATATAGTTAAAATAGCAGCGACCTCGACCAACTAGTGAAAAATCAAGTTGGACTGGAATATTTTGAATAAAACCAATGCCCTCCGGGTCCAAGTTCTTGAAAAGAAGTATTCTCATATGCTTTAATTTCACTAGTTGGCCTTTGAGAAAGAAAATGTAGGAGGATTTAGAAATAAATTATCAAGGTTAGAGATTCTCTTAGAAAATGAATTGTTTGGAATTTGAAACCTCTATTTGGAAGGAACAACGGCCGGATTAGTTCACTTTGAATGATGCTTACCCAGCTGTGGTAATTTAATACTGTTGACACTATCACTACCTCTGATAAAGTGTGGAACCTTGAAATTTTGAAGGACATCATCTCTCCTTCTCATCTTAATACCATTCCGGTTAAGTTCATTCCTCAAGAGGAAATTAATGACTCTATTTAATGAAATTGCTATAATATGGGGATATTCGAGAAAGAACGATGAAACGAAAAACAAGAACGAGAAAATATTTAACATGGTTCACTACTGGATTGACTAACGAGTTCGCTAGCTACCTTCATGGCCAGAACCAGATGCTTATTGAGAGAGAATACAGATCTACACACCACACACATGTCAAGCTACGACCTAGAAAACTTATATAGACCTAGGACCCTGACTTGTGCCCAAAACAACCTAAGAAAGTTTTCAAAACAGAATAGGAAACAATTCTAGCCGCCCCAAATCTTGCTAGTTGATTTAGTAATTCCAATAAATCTCCGCCTTAACTCAAATCGACCTAGCAACCTGAATTCTCTTCGAGTCTTTGTTGCTTCGATTCAAGACTAAACTCCACCTTACGACGAATCCTTTCAACCACTCGAAAAATCAGAACCTGATATTTCTTCTCAAACATGAACCGGATGAGTCTCCCAGAACCAGATACCTGTACACCTGAGTAGAGACAAATGTTCCGCAGCTACATGCGAAACCCGAATCGCCAAATCGTTGCTCCAACTATCATGCATTGTTGCAACGAATGCGCCGATGTGAACGCACATCCGAAAACAGAAATAAGATGCTCCACCTCGAACGAAACTTGAATACATTCACTGAGATACACGCCCAATTGCGCCAGACGACGCACCACAACAAGCGCCAGATTGATTACTTAACCAGACCTGATGCACCTAATCACAAATGCCAAAACAGAGTTTTCGTGCACGACAGAAACAACCTTGTGCAGAATGCACGCCAGAACCAATCACGTGTCAGAAGTCTCACGCGCTAGATATTTCATGTCGTTGCTCCTACTCCAACGAGTTCCTGCAACGCATGAGCCAGAACAAAATTCAATTTACATGTCATGCTCCACGTGGGGAGTCGGATTGCACCTGACCCCAATTGCTAGAACATCAGATGCGTGTGAACAACCAGATTCGCTCCAGAACTCAATACGTGCTGGATTTTCCAGATCCCTTACAAGTCCAATCAGATGTGCACCAGATTGCTCCAAAAGGATCCTAGATAGCCCCCTCCAGGGGGTTTAAAATGGTGGGTGTACCTACGTCCCGTGTTTGAGAGGGAAACTAAAGGAAACCGATTATCCTCACGAACAAATCGATCTTGATCGCCAAACCTGACATCATTCTTGGCGGAATCTCGAAACCCTACCTTCGAATAGCTTGCTCCACCTAAATCGAGAAACCCTAACTTTGATTTCCACTAAAACATGAAAACCAAGCTCTTGGCTCATCCTAGATCTTGGAACCCAAGCTCTGATACCAGTTTGTTATAACCTGGGGGTATTGGAGCAAGAATGATAAAACAAAAAAAAAAATGAGACAATATTTAACTGAATACATATCAACACACCACATACAAGTTTAGCCACGACCTAGGACACTTAGACCCATGACCCTGACTTGTGAGGATTTGAATCGCCTATTCAGAAATTGCCTTAAAGCTACTGTCTGGGATGTCATAGCTCCCTCTTCAGTAAAACACTAAATTTATATTAATTTTGTTTGGAAGCAATATCATTATCTCTGAAGATGTTAGTGGTAATCACTCTTTGCGTTTATTTTCACTTGTTGGTTTATTTGGAAAATAAGGAACAATATATTTTGATTTGGCGGTCTTTCCTATGGAGTTATGAACACTAACATTTAATCCTATGTTAATAAGAGTGATAATGCTTTCAAGAAAAGATGGATCATTGGTATCTTAAGTAAATTCATTTATTTGCTCAATGCTGATGGCAACAAAGAAGGGGAGCATGGAGTAATTAGGCGACGAAGTTACAAGAGATGAGTCATCATCCCCCAAGAACATATTATTGGGCCAATCAGTCAAGACATAGGCCATGTTCCTACAATGGTTCTCGAATTTTCACTCCATGGGAAGGGAATGGACATTGTCACCATGGACCGTTCCCGTTGTCACCATGGACCGTTGGCGTTATTAGCCTTGTATTTCTTTTTTGTGACAGATAACCCGCAACCGCAACTCTTCGGGTGCGTTCTTGGTAAATCCCGATCTAGCGTAATAGCCTACAAACCACACCAGAGAGGTAGACCAACCTGAAAAAGCTAGGACTAATAGACTCGCACTTGAGAAGCCCAATAGACAGCTTTTAGGTTATCCCAAAGTTTGAACTCAATATCTCTACGCGAACGCTCAAATCTTTAAAAATGCAAGCCCGACCAATTCAAGTACACCCCGAAGGGTTTGTGTTGTTTTTTTGTTTGTGTAAGTTTCAGTATAAGAAAAAAAAAGAATCAAGTCCTTCCAAAACGGTTTATTTTAAACCGCAGCTGCTATCTTACCACGCTTGAGAGGTAAATTAGTCTCGCAATTGAGAGAGTCATTATGTAGCTCTTAGGTTACCCCTAAGTTTGAACTCAATACCTCTAAACAAATGCTCATTCTAAGTTGACCAACTCAACTAAATCTCGAAGAAGCAGGTAAAAATTACATTTTTCGGACATCCTTTCCGATATAGCATAGGGTTTTTCGATGGGCCAAATGCATCATCACCAATCCACCACACATTGAAATGGGTCGGGGTAATCGTGTGGTTATCATGCTTTTCAATGGTTTAAATGCATCACCAGTAATGGGAATTCATCCTCCTTCAGGCTAGACCCTACCTTGTGGAAGGAAATATGGAAGATCAAAGTTGCCCCAAAAGTGCAATGCCATATTTGGAAGCTGTGTCTTAATGGGATCCCTACTTTTAAAAACATTGCAAAGAAAAGGGTGTTGTCTACTCCTTGGTGTTTTATGTGCAAATCTGGAGAGGAAAGTGTGGAGCATTTATGCCTGTTATGCCCTTGGCTATCAGATTTCTGGGCTAACAATTAGCACTTAACCCCAAGGTCAGTTTACCTTGTCAACAGATTCGACTCCTAGCTGTTTAAGAGTTTATCTAAGTTGGATGATGTGCCAAAATGTTTTTTGGCTATTCCTTATGGCATATTTGGAAAGCCAGAAACAAATTTGTGTTCAACAACACTTACCCTAGTGCTGCATAAGTTATGCAAAATGCTCAGAAAAACTCTTATGAATTTCTAGCAGCAAATCAGAAAATCACCTCTTCTGCTGAAAATCAGGGATCACCTCTTCTGACTGTGCTTATTGCTTGAATCTTGGAAAATGTTTTGCAGGAATTGTAATCAGAGATGAAGGGGGGGGGAATCTGCTGATTTCCGTGAGTTTAGTTATTCAAGGAGAAGCTCTAGCTCTAAAAAAAAGCAATCATTATTGCTTTAGCCCTGAATTTGGGTAAATGTCAGTTTGAAACCGATAATCTCAGCATTTGCAAAGCTCTCAACAAGGAAGGAGTCCCTCCATGGATTTGCAGACAGGAAGTCATTGATATTTGGAACTTTGGAGTTAGAAAAAAATTCAGATTTACTTTTGCTCCTAGAGAATGTAATGTTGTAGCTAACTGGATATCTCAATCAGCTAAGATAGGGAAATTAGGAGCTGGGTAGGCTTATCAGACCCCATGCACCTTCAAAGTTTTGCTTAATCATGATGTAGACATGTAGTTCCTGCTTGCCCTTAGTGGCTTTATGAAGGACGTACTTGATCTAACATATTCAGATCTACAACATGAATTAAAGCGGAATATTCATGTGTTTACCTTGTCTTCCTTAGCTCCTAAGTGCAACGGATGATCGTAGATTGCTTGCTTTCACGTGCTCTTCTTGCTCCCACAATCTGGCTCGAATCACTAGGACGAGAGCTCTGATCCACACCAAGTTCCACGCGATGGAGGCTAGTTGAAGAGAGAGTCTAGGGTTTACTGTATTATGATCAGCACATGATCTCTACAGTATTGTGTATAAAATAATAGGAGGCTGTCTCCTTATATAGACAGACTTATAGCCTATTGCAACATAACCCCCTAGGGTTTGTCCTTGCTACTAACCCCATAAGGTTTGAGCTTGTCTCACCTAAACCCATAAGTTTAGGTTAATTGCATTGTGCACCCCACATGGGCGCACATAATGCTAACATCTCCCACTCGCACAGTGGGGTTGCACAAATACAGTAGTTCTAGTCTCCCTCAATCTCCAACTATTATCATCTGCCAAAGTGTTATGTGGCCTTGGTGTGTGACTGTGAGAGAACCTGCATTTCGGGAGATCCATACTCTAAACTCATACGAGACGAGCTAGCAGCAGGCGTTTCTCAACCCTTTAAGAAATAATGCAATACATATATATATCTCTCTCGTATCCCCCAGATTCTGTCCATTGCCATCTCATAGACCATGAGCACCTACCTTGTCCCGAAGGTCGTGCGTCAATGAGTCTATATCTCCTTTATTATATTCATATCCTGCATGATCCCATAAGATCTTGTAGGTGGGCCCAATGAACATGATAAAGAGCGATGCAATTAGAATCTTCCCTCCTATCCATTGTCGCTTTGATTCGGAGTCAGCTGCTTTCCTAGCAATGTCCTGGTAGGCCGAATCATTCATAGCCGTGAGGTGTCACGCTAAAGTAGCACCACCGAACCGTCTCTCCCCGACATGGATGAAAGTACTAAGGGTATACAGTGTCAATCATCTTTATATGATCGACGAGGCTCACACGGCGAGGAAACTCAGGGACTAGTTCTACTCGCCACCTCATGTCACTCATAAGCACGCGTTATCTCATAAGATGTGCGCCATAGTGTTTGGACTCTATCAGAGCACATGTCCTATCCCATAGGGACCACTATACAGATGTAAGTCCAACAGCCCATATGACTATTAACCCGAGTACTGAGTGTTGCACATATGCAATCGAAATCAGTTCTCTCATCTGGCTTTCTACGCAGACTATACATGGTTCGGGGTAGTAACCATGCTCGAATGGCCATAATCCAATCTCACCTTGGAACTTATTCCAATGCGACAAATAAATCCGTCTGACAGGGTCTTGCACTATTGATTGATGTCCAGCTCATGTCATAGGCCATGCGCCTCATATGACAGGAGTCATCATATCATAGGCTTCTAGCGCTTGTCGGGATTCTGTCTCATCTTCTACTCACCTAGACAATCCAGGATATTGTAAAGGCGGTTGCTCGTGTGAGGGAGTCAACCTAGTGTCCGCGCGACATGTTCTATGCTAGTACAGGATATGTAAACGTATCATACACGTATCGAAACAACATGTAGCATAATTAAACAAATCCAATTAAAATCCATCAATCAATGTCTAAACCATATTATCAGTCTGAAAACTCTAGTGATATCTCACCATCTACTTAAGCCCATACTCCTAACATGACCAGTGAATACATGCCTTGGTAAAGGTTTGGTCATGGGATCAGCTAACATCTGACTCGTAGGAATGTGCTCTAAAGAAACATCTCCTTTAGCTACCACCTCCCTAATGAAGTGATACTTTATCTCTATGTGTTTGGCTTTACTGTGGTATTTCGGGTCCTTAGCACAGGCTATGGCCGACATACTATCACAGCGCAACGTCACTGGTCTAGGTCTATCAACACGTAGACTGACCAGGAATCTCTTAAGCCAGACACTCTCCTGCGCTGCCGCAGAACAGGCAACGTATTCAGCTTCCATGGTCGATAAGGCAGTGCAAGTCTGCTTGCTACTGTGCCACGTAATGGCTCCTCCACCCAGCATGAAGACGTATCCTGAGGTCGATTTCCGTGCGTCTAGGTCCCCACCCCAGTCAGCATCACTATAGCCAACAAGTCGAAGTCCAGAGCCTCGATAGCACAGCACGAAATCCTTTGACCCTTTGAGATATCGGAGTATTCTTTTCACAGCCTTCCAATGCCCAATGCCTGGATCAGACTGATATCTGCTAACTAAACCGACCGCATGACATATGTCAGGTCGTGTACACATCATGGCGTACATGAGGCTACCGACAGCACTTGCATAGGGTATTTTGGCCATTTGATCTTTCTCGTGTTGGTTCTTGGGACACATCTCTAGACTGAGTTTCTCGCCATGCGCAATGGGAGTGTCAAGTGGTTTGGCATCGCACATTCTAAACCGTTCCAGTATTTTCTGGATGTACGCCTCTTGCGACAATCCTAGAAGTCGTTGGGAACGATCTCTCAGGATCTTAATCCCAAGGATGTAGCTTGCCTCGCCTATATCCTTCATCGAAAAGCGAGAGGACAACCACCCTTTGGTGGTCTTGAGCATTCCTATATCATTGCTTGCCAATAGTATGTCATCCACATATAGAGACAAAATCATGAACTTATTTCCCGAGCTTTTGACATACACACAGTGGTCTTCATCTACCATTGCAAAGCCATATGCTACAATGTCCTGATGGAACTTCATATACCACTGTCTTGAGGACTGTTTAAGCCCATATATGGACTTAACCAGTTTGCACACTTTGTGCTCTTGACCTTTCTTCTCGAAGCCTAGCGGCTGAGCCATATAGATCTCCTCGTTCAATTCTCCATTGAGAAACGCAGTCTTAACATCCATCTGATGTAGCTCTAAGTCCATACTTGCTACTATTGCTAGTATAAGGCGAATAGAGGCTATTCTCACCACCGGCGAGAATGTCTCCTCATAATCTACACCCTGCTGTTGGGTGTAGCCTTTCGCCACTAGTCGGGCCTTATGCCTTTCCACGCTTCCGTCTGCCTTCCTCTTGACCTTGAAAACCCATTTGTTTCCAATGGCCTTACGTCCAGGAGGCAAGTCAACTAGATCCCAAACATGATTGGTTTTCATTGACTCTAGTTCTTCTTGTAAAGCAATTTCCCATTCTTTCTTGTCAGGTGATGATAGAGCCTCGGACAATGTCCTAGGTTCATCATCTTCTTGCGTGGTGACCACCATGGCCTCCCCTTCGATGTCAAATCGTCGACGGGGTACGCTCCCACGAGCGCTCCTACGCAAAGAGGGTTCTTCTTCTTCAGCATCATCACCATATGTGATGGGCTGCTCACTAGGCAAGACACTCCCACTGTTCTCAAGATCCTCAGGAACAAATTCCTCTTGAGTAGTGGTGAATTGAGTGTCATCTAGTGATTCCTCTTGCTCGTAGAGAATTCCATCTCCACGAGCTTCTCCCTGACTAGGAAAATCTCCTTCGAGAAATTCAACATCTCGCGACTCCATTTCTGTTAGACTGCCATCCGGCTGTTGCGCTATGAACACGTAACCCTTAGAGTGCTCAGAGTATCGTATGAAGATGCACTTCTTTCCTCTAGCACCCAATTTCCCGTGGACATGGGAGACGTTACGTACATAGGCTGCCGACCCCCATGGCCTAAGGTGACCCAATTCGGGTTGCCTTTTGGTCCACATCTCGTAAGGGGTTGTGGCTACAGACTTGGTGGGCACACGGTTCAGTATGTATGTGGCAGTCATCAATGCATCTCCCCAAAAGGAGATTGGCAGATTCGCATTTGCCATCATACTACGAACCATCTCTAACAGTGTTCTATTCCTTCTTTCCGCTACACCATTTTGCTGCGGTGTGAAGGGAATAGTCAACTGCCTCACTATTCCTTTTTCCTCACAGAGCTCCTTAAATTGCTCGGATAGATACTCACGTCCTCGGTCTGTCCTAAGAGCCTTAACTCTTTTGTCCAGTTGGTTCTCTACCTCTTGTAGGAACTTTCTGAAGCACCCTAGTGCCTCAGACTTATGTGTCATCAAGTACACATAACCGAAACGAGTGTGATCATCTATAAATGTGATGAAATAGCGAGCACCATGTCTAGCTCTAACATTTAATGGACCGCAAACATCAGAATGAATAAGTTGTAAAGGCTCAGTAGCCCTTACTGCTTTACCGAACGGTTTGCGTTTGGCTTTCCCTGCAAGGCAACACTCACATACAGGTAAAGATATCTTGGACATATTTCCAAGTAGGCCTGCCTTGGCCAGCCTGTTCATCCTGTCCTGTCCTATATGTCCCAATCTAGCATGCCATCTAGTGGAATCAACATCACTAGAAGACGTAATGAATGAACAAGAATCATAAACATCACCAAAGCTAGAACCAATAATGTCTAGATAAAATAAACCACGAGATATCAAAGCAGTGCCAAAAGATGAATTGCCACAAAACAGTTTGGCAACTCTACCCTCAAAAACAAGTCTGTAATCTAAATCCATAAGTCTAGAAACTGAAACTAAATTCTTGCGTGCATCAGGAGCGTAAAGAACATCATGAAGGACAAGCGTCTCTCCAGACCTCATCTTCAGCTGATATGTGCCAATGCCCACTACATCAACGAAGGAGTTGTTCCCCATGTACACTCTTCTACTGCCCACTGGTACTCGCCTATAATCCGTGCACGCGTCACGATCGCATGCTAGGTGGTCACTCGCACCTGAATCCAAAACCCACTCATTAGGGGAATCAGCAATATAAACTTGACTTATAACAAAACAGTCAGAGTTTGGATTATAGTGTACCTTTGGCTCGGTGCAATCACGAGCAAAGTGGCCATATGCCTGACAGTTGAAGCACTTAACTCGTTTCATGTTTCTGGACCTCCGTCCCACTTGGCTTTTACTGATCTTTGGGCGTGGCCCCAATTGGCCTCTCGGGTCGTATCCCGCATCGCTCCCACTCGGCCCAGTGGCCAAGAATGAGCTCTCTACCTCCAGTGTTGAGCTGCTAGTTCTGGCAAACTCCAGTCTATGATCTTCGAACAATAGATATCGTTTGGCATCTCCAAACGTTCTAATATCCTCTGAATTAGCCAACACCTGTCTCACGGGTTCCCATGACTTTGGTAGAGATGTCCTCACAGCTCTAAGTTGCCTTTCATCGGACAATTCATACCCAGAATTAATAAGCTCAGTAATATAAAAAGATAAGGCCCTTAGGTGCTTTTCCATAGAGTCACAATCTTTCTTCACCACAGTGGTAAGCATCCTCAATAGGTATTGCTCACGGAAACTATCGGTTATCCCATACTTTGCCAGAATGTCTTCCCAAAACTTACTCGCGTAGTCAATCTCGATTGACTCTAGGAGTTCAAATCTCACTAGATCCATCAATTCTAGGCATACAATGTCGTCATCAACTTTCCATTTCTGGTAAGCCTCAACATCATGCCTATATGCCTCAGTTGGGCCTCCCTCGGGCTCCAAAGGCTCGATCTTTGACATATGCAAGTGCTCAGACAAATCCAGCTCTAGGAAGCGGACAATCACGCTTCTATACCATGTATGGAAATTATCCTCGTTCAGTATTACAGCAGTTTTAAGTAGTTGAGTCATCGTAACTGAAAAATATGAGACAAAGCGGAAGTTAATTACTAGCATTTGTTTTAGCTCCTACAAACATTTAGATA
The DNA here is from genome assembly GCA_023055425.1 of Linanthus parryae. Taxonomy (NCBI): domain Eukaryota; kingdom Viridiplantae; phylum Streptophyta; class Magnoliopsida; order Ericales; family Polemoniaceae; genus Linanthus; species Linanthus parryae. Next base: position 2,147,623 of record JALGPY010000008.1, on the reverse strand, counting down.
AGATTAAAACTTCATAGTTCTTCATAAGGACTCCACCAAAACCTAGCAGCAATTCTAGGAATCAAATATCGTCACTTACGATTCCCTATTAATTTTAATCCTCTCTTAATGTGAGCTCTTTCGTTTTAGTTCTTTAGCATGCGAGGTTATACAGTTATATCCAATCACACGCAGTTATAACATAAAACAAGCATAAGCATAAATAAATATGCAATGGATGTGGCCCCTAAGGTGCACTCCCACTATTGAGAGTACGTCTTGAGCAAGACTTGAACTTCTTGCCTCATGGATCTCGCCTCATCTCGAGTGCTCCTTGAAGCTTCCCTGTTCGTCTCTTTGCTCCATGCACCTCGCGCCATAGCTTTTTGGTTTGGCCACCTCTCTTGAAGCTTCTATTCTTCAATCTCCACTAAATATCTTATTTCTAAGAAGTAACCTCTAATAGGCGATTTAGATGAGAAGAGAAGACAATAGAGTGTATAGAGAGGCACGACACGCAGGCCGTATTTTAATTTGATTACATATTCAAAACCAAAACCAAATATAAAACCATCTAAGCCACATCCATGCATCAAACACATCTATTCAACCCACAACAGCATGTATAATAATAAAATAAACATACTGTAATTTTCTGGAAATTTCCAGAATTAAAGAATAATTACTGGAAATTAATAAGCAATAAAACAATCAACTAATAAGATCGAAAATCGCTCCCAACTACCTAGGATCTCACCTCCTATCTCATAAGGTAGGGAAAAATGTCCTAAGTCTCCAGAAAAAATTTGGGGCTCAAAACAGTGTGTTTAAGGACGTCTAATTGCCTCGGGAAGTGTGCTAAACACTAATTAATTAATCTGGAAAATAATAAAATTTTCTGTTTTTCCAAAAATTATGAAAAAATCCCAGAAAATAGGAAATTTAATTTCGAGCATATAGAAAAAAATTTGGCGAAAAATAGTGGCCGGAGGAGGGCTCACGCGCCCACACGCGCCGCCGCGCGTGGGCGAGTCCGCCTCCGTCACGCGCCGACGCGGCCGAGTGCCACGTCAGCATGCCACGTGGCATGCCACGTCAGCCACGTGCTGACGTCAGCTGCCACGTCAGCCCTCCACGTCACCTGCCACGTCAGCAGCCCGCGTGGCTGCCACGTCATCCGCCACGTCAGCAATTGCTGACGTGGCACAGCCACGTCATCATGCCACGTCAGCCCTAGCTGACGTCAGCAAGTCCGCCGCCGCCCTTTGGCGCGTGCGGCGCGTGGCGGCGCGTGGCGGCGCGTGGAGGCGGCGTCGGTGGCGCGTGAGGCCCACGCGCCGCCTTCCCGGCCTCCGTTTCCGGCGATCTTTACATCGTTGGAATCGTCGTTTCACGTAGATCAAGATTATGTGTTCAAAACCCAATTTTAACATGTTTTGAAAAAATCTTTTTACTGCTCGGATTAAACAGTCCAGATTTATACTGTTTCGAATCTTAGAAAATTCATAACTAATTCTCTGTTCGTCCAAAAATTACAAAATTTATATTTCTGGAATCCTTGAGAAAAACCCTATCCAACCATGTAGGTTTTACTAACAGATTATGAAATTTCAAAAACTCGAATTTTTTATCTGATTCGGGAACGCAAACCTAGGCACGAAAAACAAGCCTAAGGCTCTGATACCAATGAAGGACGTACTTGATCTAACATATTCAGATCTACAACATGAATTAAAGCGGAATATTCATGTGTTTACCTTGTCTTCCTTAGCTCCTAAGTGCAACGGATGATCGTAGATTGCTTGCTTTCACGTGCTCTTCTTGCTCCCACAATCTGGCTCGAATCACTAGGACGAGAGCTCTGATCCACACCAAGTTCCACGCGATGGAGGCTAGTTGAAGAGAGAGTCTAGGGTTTACTGTATTATGATCAGCACATGATCTCTACAGTATTGTGTATAAAATAATAGGAGGCTGTCTCCTTATATAGACAGACTTATAGCCTATTGCAACATAACCCCCTAGGGTTTGTCCTTGCTACTAACCCCATAAGGTTTGAGCTTGTCTCACCTAAACCCATAAGTTTAGGTTAATTGCATTGTGCACCCCACATGGGCGCACATAATGCTAACACTTTATAATAGTTCTCTATGCGTTTTGACAAAAAAAAAAATGCATCACCATCAATCCACCACACATTGAAATGGGTCGGGGTAATCGTGTGGTTATCTTGCTTTACAATCATCAATCCACCACACATTGAAATGGGTAATTGTGTGGTTATCGTGCCCGCCTCCACAAAACCATCGCACCTGGACGAAAATTATCCAATTCATGGCATGACATCAATCGATTGTGCCCGCCTCCTTAATACCACAACACCTGGTCCAAGACCAGCACGTTGGCCCGGTTAAAGTATGTTTGAATTGTACGCGTAACTGGTACTTCCTCTGTTTCTTCTTAGTTTGACTTTTGACACTATTTACTGAGTCACTTTGACCCGGTGATTTGATTAGCAATACGATGCAAAAAAATTGTAATTTTTTCATGGTGTTGTAGAGTAAACTTTTCCCTACAAGACCATGAAAAAATTACCAGAAAGTTGCATTTCAAATTAGGGTTGTGAGGGTTCCGGTAGAGATTTTTGCGTCTGATTAATCGCGAAGACGGTTAATCGCGAAGACGGAGACGGTTAATGAAGCTACAATTTTGAAGGAAAAAAAATGATTTGGTATAATCGTGTGGTTATCATGCTTTTCAAAAGTTTAAATGCATCATCAACAATCCACCACACATTGAAATGGGTCGGGGTAATCGTGTGGTTATCTTGCTTTACAATGGTCCAAACCAAATGCATCATCACCAATCCACCACACATTGAAATGGGTCGGGGTAATTGTGTGGTTATCCTGCCCGCCTCCACAAAACCATGGCACCTGGTCCAAGACTATCCAGTTCATAGCATGGTATTGATCGATTGTGCCCGCCTACAAAAAACCACAGCACCTGGTCCAATACCATCCAGTTGGACCAGTTCAGTTCTATCTTACCGGTCTGTCTCAGCTCTTTCTTCTTATCTGATTTTTTTGACACGTATTTGGGTCACTTTAACCGGATGATTTGGATAGTAAAATAATACGATTTTTTTGATAATTTTTTCGTCATATTATAGAACAACTTTTATTTTACAACACCATAAAAAAATTATTAAAAAATTATATTTGTTTGCTCTTCAAATCACTGGGTCAAAGTGACCCAGTAAATAATGACAAAAGTCAAATTGGGAAGAAAGAGCTGGGACAGAGTGGTATCCCGTAGGCTTGAATTGTTCGACCCAATTAGGTTTGAATTGTACGCGTTATTGGTAGATTACTAATTTGATTGCAAATCTCTTCTTCCAGTCACAAACGATGGCAAATTTATTTATAATAGCGCTAAGAAAAACAGCGTATTTACTCCTAGTATTCATATATGAAAATTAAAATTTACCGTACACGTTATAATACACCTTCAAGAGCACCAAAAACCACTAAATAATATATCCAGAACACGTCCTTCAAATTCCCCAGATTTCACAATCGACCCCACCAAATTCTATCTTATCCCATACACATCCTCATCCTCCATCCTAATTTGAAATATTACAATCATCGCCCCAACTTTTACCATAATTAGAGTTTTGACCACCTCTCTCGGTTCTCTTTCATCCACGCCCTCCCCGATTATTTAACCAGTAGCCTCTCCCGTTTAAAAAAATCACGGCAAAGACCACAACATCGAGGAAGGGAGCGAAACGAAGCTACCGACCGAGACGGCGTCGTTTCAGTCCAGCCGGAGCAACCGCCGGAGGTCTCTCGTCGCGAAATCCTCCGAGATCTGCTTCTTGCTGAAGAACGACGGCAACGGTAGCGATCTCGGCGACGGCGACATCGAGATCGTAGATCCGGCGTATAAATCGGATCTGACGTCACTCTTCTTCGTCGTCGCGACGATCATTTCGCCTCTCTTGAGGATCGTCACCGGTCTGATCTCGGCCGTCTCCGTCTTCGCGACGACCTTCTGTTCCGGTTTCCGGTTACCGGTAACCCTAGGGTTGTTGTTCCGGTAGAGATTTCTGCGGCGGTTGGGGTTGAAGGCCGGGATCTCCTGTGGACGGAGCACCTTGGTGGCCATCGATGATCAGATCTGAGGGAGAGAAATCGAGAATATTTTCTTATATGTTGCAGAGAACGAGAGAGAGATTCGTTGTTGTTGTTGCTTCTTCTTCTCAATTTCTCTCTCTCTAAGCTCTGTTCTCTAAATTCAGAAATGAAAATGCTATAGAGATCTAGTTTTGTGATATTTGGGTTGATGATGAAGGAGGGGTTTATATAGGGGGTGATTTGTGGTTGCTGACGAGGGAAGTTAGAGAGAGAAAAGGAGGAGAGAGAGAGAAGGCGGGCTTACGAATAGAATAATTGATGGATTAGCTGTCAGTTTTTGACTTGGTGGGTCGTCGTTGGACGGTGACCGAACCAACACGAAGGTCACTTAACGTTTTCCGTTAGTCATCGGTTTGTTGATTGGTGTTTTTGCGTCTCTTTCCGTTGACTAACGCCGTTAAGGTTGAGATTATTTTTAGTGAGATCAAATTGAGGTGTTCTTGTCAAGGATTTCAACATCAACCTGGGGGTACTACTATAATTATGGTGTCCCTATAATTAGATTGGACAAAGTAATTTATTTATTTTTCTAGAGAAGTGGTGAATTTTCTAGATTTCGGATCGTTCCGCTTCTTTCTTTACTACCACTCTGTTCCTCTCTTTCTCTCATTTCTACTTCGCTACGTTCTTTCTTTACCTCCTCCGTTCTTTATGTGCCAAGTTTTAAGTTGTGAAAAACTCAATTTACCTTCAAACAAATACCCCATGTGAGTTGATGTTTGCTTTTTGGGTGTTTTTATAACTCCACTAAAGGGCAAAAACAGAAATTAGAAATTACCCTTGAACGGTGCCTCTCCTTAATCTAAAAGCTTTCTCCAAACGAATTAAGACAACGAATGGAGTGATAATAAGAAACCAGTGACCGTTGGGCACATTTGTAGAGGGGCTGATGGGTCAATATTTTTTGTTTCTTTTATGTTTCGGAGTGAAGCTTCTCAACTATTGATCTTCTGATGATCAAATAGTTATAATTGATGGAGTGAACAGTAAAGGACCATCATGTTTTAATATATGGATTTTCTATATTTGAAAAGTTTTATATATCCGTACTAAATTACTCTTCACAACCCTCACTCCTTTAATCCTACATAACCCACCCAAATACTACACTTTCTCTCATGCATAAATTAACTGATTAGAAATAGAGATAGAGATATTAAGATGAAGCCGCACAACTTCGACAGGCCTGATCTCCAGTTCGTCGGGAATGAGGGAGGGGAAGAATCATTGTAATACCCCGGAATTTTAAGGGTATTTGTAGGAGTATTTTGGGTCGTATTCGTTTTTATAAAAGTATTTATTATTTTATTAAATAAGTTTTTTTTTAATGTTATATATATAGTTATATAATTATTTATTATGTTATATATAGTTATATAAATATAATTTATTTTTATTACCTTATTTTAGTAAAAAAATTAAAATAGTTAACTAGGTAGTTAGTTACGTGACGAATAACATTTTAACGTGACCAAAACGCAACGTTTAATTAGTTATGCGTAACCAGCCACCGCGAAAACCGGTGGGAGTGCCACACCATAGCACTCCTCTCATCATCTTCCTCACCTTCCACGAACAGGAGACTCCATCTCCTTCGCCTCCAACTGCGACACCGTCTCCGACACAAACACCACCACCAAGACCCCCTCTTCACCTAAAATCGGTCCCAATTCAATCCTAACCCGCTAAAGCCCGATTATTTCTCACCAAGAAAAATCAATTTCGCCCAAATTCGAGTCTCGATTCGAATCCGAAATCAACCCGGAAGTCTCCTCATATTTGCCGGATTCTCCTCTCTCTCCGACTATATTAACCCACCTCGAATTCAAAATTTTTCCACACCAATAGCTCTCAATCTCGCTCTCCCGTCGAATTGACGAAGACGAACTCGGCCGGAAAAAGCCGAAGCCTTCCCCGACCAGGCAAGCCCAGCTCCGTCGTGCAACGCCAGCGTCGCCACCCTCCGTCGTCCTCTCCGGCGTCGTCCAAGCCGTCCGACGAAGCTGCAACAGCAGCAGTAGCAGCGAACCCAGTTCGCCGCCGAATTCCCCATCGTCGCCGTCGTCCTGTTTTTCGGTCAGTAAATTCACCCTCAAGTCTTCTTGTTTTCGTTCTCTGCATATTCATACATCTATGTACATATGTAAGAGTTTGTGTGTTAGGTGCATCTGTGTGTGTGAGAGAACGAGTGTGTGACTGTGTGGTGTCGAAAAGTAGTGAAGAAAGAAAAATAAAATGAAGAAGAAACAAAGCAGTGGTTGCTCTTGTTTTTGTAGTCTGATAGTAGGGGTGGTGTTAATGGTAATAGTAGTAATGTTTTAATACAATAATTGTAGTAGTAGTAGTAGCAATAATATTTTAGTATAGTCCTTGTAGTAGTATATAATGTCTTATACTTAGTGGGATATATATTTTAATAACAATAATATTTTGGCTTCTATTTATTTTAAATATATATATATATATAAAGTTATATATTCCATAAAGAAAATGATATTTGTCGTAAATAGTAACTTTTTGGGTCAACCCCAATCTAGATAATAATACACGAGCTTTCATAACTTTTATTATTTTCCAAACATGTGTAGTTGTTCATTTCCAATATTTATTTTCATATAACAAAATTAATTAAATTTTTTTTAATATTAAGTAAAGATTTCTTTATTTCAGTTTTAGTATTTATATTTATAAACAATTGTTCTCTTAATCAAATAAATTTCTAAATTTATGTTTATAACCAATATATTTTAGTTTTGGGCATAAGTGGGGGTTACACTTGCATTTGCATCTAGGACTGTGTGTGTGCACTATTGTCGTGTTAGCAGTGTTTTGATTAGGAACGATTGCTATTGTAGATTCCGAGTTCGTAGGAGGCGAGTTCATTGAGGACCCGTACTACGAGTAGTTGCGTGCTTGCTTTCGTGTGACGATCTCTCTTCAAATCCAAGTAAGTTTATATGCACAACACCTTCAACTATCAAAATGTGTTTGGCGTGTGTTACTTGTGTATCGTCCAACTGTTTTAAGCTTTGAATTTCGAAAATCTCTTGCAAATATCTTTTTCAAAAGTATGCGGTTACTAGAGTTATCATGTGATATATTAATGAACGATAAATGATATGGGGCGATGTACAGAGGATGTGTGTGAAGGCTAAGGCCGGAGGCGCACGTGAGACGAACCTCCTAGGGTTTCATACCCTACCCTATATGGGTCTTTATATTGTGAAAGCTATAGAGTACTACCTATGCATGTGTGGGTCACAACTGTATAGGGGTGTCGACACTTAAGGTCTCATAGTTAGTTCAGGGGTGAATTGGGATGGACTGTGATATCCCGAGAGGTACCCTAATTTTTATTTATTGCATCGTGACCTCTCTGTGGGCATTCGTTACCCGCTGGGCTCTAATATGCCTCAGCTCAACTAATGATTAAATGTGAAGTTACTTCAGTTATATTATGATTCACTCTTTAAGCCAAAACTCTGTTTTACATGTTGTGGTATATGCTTACTCAGTTTTTACTGACAAACTTTTACTGCGGTCGGCTGTTGCTATTTTAAAACCCGCAGGTTATGAATAAAGTGGGGGAACGCGCACACGTGAACTGAAGACTAGGATCAGGCAGCTAGGAACATTTCATTTCACTTAGGAAGCAGATTTTCAGAATTTAGATTTGAACAATGTCATTTGTTTTATTTCAAACTATTGTTGGAGGATTTCTCCGGTTTTCATTAATAAATGCACTTTTGGATTATCGTTTGGTTGTACTAGCAGGGAACCGTAGGTTCCAGGGTTGTTTCAATCATCTCTAATTTGGGGAACGACGAGGGCTTCAGTTGGCCACAAATCCCTCCCTTCCAAATGTAGGCGGTGGCAAACGTCCCTGGATCTTCTTTCTCACCATTGGTCCAGGCGGTGGTTGAGTAGTTGCCGGTGATGAATCTCGCCACAGATGTTTCTCCTCCTGCGGCTGCGGATGTGGTGACTGGTTAAACTTTCTCTCAAATTTGGGACCTCATTTGCAAGAGGAATAAGATGGGCTCGTTGTGGTGGAAGCAAGAGCTTGATGTTCTCTCTTCATTGTTTTTTATATATAAATGATTTTTTTCTTTCAGGGAGATAGAGAGAGAGTATTGTGAGAAAGAGACGCGAAAAAAACCTACTAATTTCATTTGTTGAGGGAGGAGAATGTGTATTGATCTGTCTGGATATAGATCTGTTATTACTTGCTTTAAATCTTTCAATTAAAGAAAATTTAAGAGAACAACGCCGATCCTGAGAGTCCTTTTTATGGTAATGGAACTGAGGGATTGTTGCGTTCCCAACACCCTCTTATTTTTTTCAGACGACTAACATCCGTCTCGGCTTTGAGGTAGTTAAAGCTTGGTGCTCGCGTTGAACGAATATACTATTTTGATACTTCAACTCTCCTCCTCTGTCTCGATAGCTTGGAATGAGAGGTGCCTACTAACATCTGCGTATGTGCTCATCGATTTTACTATGTTTTGAATTGTTTTTCTTTATCCTATTTTTAGTCGTACCAAACAAGCTAAGAGTAAAATACTCCAACTTTAGTGCATGTTTTGTACTCCCTCCGTCCCACAAAGACAGTCCATTTTTGAAACTACAAATTTTTTTGGAGACATGCAATTAATGCACCCACTTAAAAAATTTGACATGTTATTTTCACTATTATCTTTAGTTTAGTTTTCTCTATGATTAGGTGCATTGAATATGAATATGTAGTATTGAAACTTCATTCTATTTTTTATATTGAAAATGTAAGTGGACAACCATTTTGGAACAGACCAAAATAGAAATATGTACTATCTTTGCGGGACGGAGGGAGTATTAATATATCTCAGTGCATTAATAATTATGCAGTTGAAAATAATAATAACAATAGTAATAGGGTAGTAATTCTTACAAACAAAAATGTTATTCTTACAAAGCCACTAACTTCATTTGTGTAGCTATTGACCAATGAAGTTGTACAAATGAAATTAGTGGCTTTGTAAGAATAACATTTTGCTTTGTAAGAATCACTACCCTTATAATAATAATAATGAGTTCTTTTTTTAGAAAAATAATAAGTTAATGTGTACATGAAATTAGCATGATTATAGTTCATTTGTAAACGGGCGAATGATATCTGATAATATCCTTATGGCTTTTGAAATCGTTCACTCACGTAAAACGCGAAAAAAGGGAAAGAAACGTTACCTAACTCTAAAGGTAGACATGAGCAAAGCGTATGACAGGATTGAGTGGAAGTTCCTAAAATAAGTTTTGTTTCATCTTAGCTTTGGAATTCGTGTAAGAACCTTGATACTGGATTGTGTTAGTTCGGTATCTTTCTCTGTGTTACGCAACGGATCTCCATTGGGCCAATTTGAACCTGAAAGGGGTTTGCGTCAGGGATGTCCCTTATCCTCGTATCTGTTCTTGCTGTGCAGTGATATGCTATCCAGAACTATTACTGAAGCAGTAGAGGAAGGAAGACTATAAGATGTTACGGCATCTCAGGGAGGACCAGTGGTCTCCCATCTATTTTTTGCTGACGATTATATTTTTTTTCTCAGGATGATACTGAAAACATAAATACATTGCTGCAAATACTCCAAGCTTATGAAAGAGCATCAGGACAACAGATAAATCTAGACAAATTTGCGGTAGCTTTCTCCCCAAACGTGTCTGAGGAAATTCGAAACAGTGTCCTTCAAGAGGCGGGAATTCCAGAAGTAACTGATCATGATCAATACCTAGGTCTTCCAACTACGATGGGAAGAAACAAAAGTGTAACTTTCAATAAGCTCATTGAACGGATCATCAATAAACTCAAAGGGTGGAAAGAAAGAAACTTGTCAGCAACAGGCAAGGAAGTTATGATCAAAGCAGTGGCACAAGCTCTCCCCACCTATGCAATGACTTGTTTCAAACTACCCGATGGTGTACGTGACAAGATGGAGAGAGTGATTCGGAAATTTTGGTGGAGCAAAGGAACCTGGGATAGTGGAGTTAACTGGATAGCGTGGGAGAAGCTACAACAAACGAAGACGCGGGGAGGGCTCCAATTTAAGGGTCTTAAAAGCTTCAACAAGGCCTTATTAGCTAAACAAGGATGGCGACTCCTACACCAAGGTGATTTATTATGCAGCCGAGTGATTAAAAGCTAAGTACTTTCCAACCTCTAACTTCATGAAAGCTCAATTGGGTCACGGACCTTCTTATGCTTGGAGAAGTATCATCGCATGCCGAGACATATTACAACAGGGAATCCGATGGAAGGTTGGTAATGGAGAACGCATCGAAATCAGTGAACCATGGATTCCAACCACAAGCTCGGGCAAGCTCATTACAGCTCTCCAGCCAACTAATGAGATTAAAGTTTCAGAGTTTATTAATGAAGAAAGAAGACAATGGGATCTTGACAAGCTGCGGCAACATCTCTGGGATGTAGATGTCCATTTAGTTGAGAAGATTAGGCTCCCTAAGAGCTCCAAACCTGATAAACAAGTTTGGAGGTTATAGCGACAACGGTATTTACTCTCTTCGTAGTGGTTATCAAGTGGCAAGGGTCTCTAGCACTACTGAAGGCAGTTCAATATTTACAGTGAAAACTTTTGATATTCTTTGGAGTGTGAAAGTGTCAAAGAAAGTAAGCCATACTGTATGGAGAGCTCTTCGCAATGCTCTTCCAACGTGTAATGCGCTACGAAGAAGAGGAATTGAAGTTGAAAACAGCTGCGTTTGGTGCAGATGTAAAGATGAAACGCTGACTCACATTTTTCTTATCTGTGAAGGAGCTTCTCAGGTCTGGTATAATCTCTTTGGAGCAAGTTTTGTCGATGTTGCAGAAGCTCTGTTTGTACCATGGCTGGAAAACAAAATCAACACCAGGAAACAGGAGGATCCAGAGGTAATCTTTAATGCTATATACTCTATTTGGATTGCAAGAAATAACAAGCGTTTCAATGGAATTGATCACAATTTTACAATGAGTGCTCTGGATATTCTGCATCGAGTGAAAGAGTATTCCGAAATCCAAGCAGCAACAGGCCCTAGCAGACAAGCCACTCGAAGAGAAAGTAGTTGGAAATGCCCAGAAGAAGGCTGGACGAAGATGAATTTAGACGGGGGCTGGGATCATGTTACCACCACATCCACTGCAGGGGCTGTTTTTAGGAATAGCTCAAGGGGTTTCCTTGCCTGCATATCAAAAGAAACTGGAATACTTAACTCAGCTAGAGAATCAGAAGCTCAAGGGGTTTCCTTTACAATGAGTGCTCTGGATATTCTGCTCAGACTTTACGCAGAGGTGAAAAGAAGAAATGAGGGCAAATCCCTTATGGACTACACAGAAGTTGAAGATGTTATAGACGAAATCCTCCAAAACCTAGAAAATGTTCGCAATTGGAATCTTGTTTATGTCAACAGAGCACATAATTCAGTTGCGCATCAGCCAGCAAAACATAGAAAACTCTCTGGTTCGGATAGTTTGTGGATAGACAATCCTCCGGGGTGGATTAGCCCTTTGTTAAACAATGATGTAATTCCCAGTGGTTCAATGCTCAGTTGAGCTTTTTAATACAGTTTATTTCTCAAAAAAAAAAAAAAACGGGTGAATTCAAGTAATTGAGTATGATAAATCTCTTTAAATCTTGTCAGTTGGATTCATGATCTGCCAATTTCAACTCATACTAAACGAATTTTGATTTTTCATTTCAGCTGAATTTTTAATTCAAATTTTGTGAGCCGATTTCCAGTTGATACCAAACAGGCCTTACTCTAGCGAATTGCTGCTGGCAAAAGAAAAACATGATTAGAGTAGATGAAAATTTGAAACGACGGCTCACAACATAAAAACCTTGTGCTGTTTGACGCACTCTCTCCTCACTCTAAACAAACCCTCCCCTTCCGAAATCTCCCATTTCCGAAATCCATCGCAGAAACCGCCGATTTCAGAGATGAGAAGCAAAATTGGAGATGACGACGACGACGACGGCACCAGAACCGTACTCGCCGGAGGAAGAACCGCGCAGCCGACCAAACGCCGTCGTCTGACTCCGGTACGCTTCTCCAATGTCGATTCTTCTACCTATAACCTGTATACAACTGTGTGCGAGTGTGTTCGTTTAAGTGTTTGCATCGAATCGTATGTTTACAGAATTATCTAGGGTTTCCGTAATTCAATTTTGCCGCCATAAGTACTGATTTTAGGAGACATTGAAGTGATTTTTGTGGAGGTTGTGATTGATCGCAGTACTGTTTATCGTAAATTGAAGCTGTGTAGTTTCAGATTTCGCGAGATTGTCTCCATCTTTTGTGTGTAAATCAATGGAGCTTAGAGGATAGGAGTTAGAATTGCAGCAAAGTATTGATGTTGTTGAGTTTTGAAGTATAATGGAAGCAACATTTGGGCCTTAAGTGCAGTTCTGCTGCACATTTGAGACCTATTTCATGTTTCTGCCGTATTTCTGGAAACGGTATCGCCACTCGTGGCGTGATGGTCCTTAAAATCACGAAAGAAGCCTTTGATTTTTTATTTTTTTTTATTTTTAATTTTTCGTGCTTTGCGCATTTCGTTTAGCTTCTTTGTTATTTCACCTAGATGCAACAAGGTGATTGACCGTTGTTCGCTGTTAAGATAGATAAATAATGGCTGATATTTAGTATTTAGAGCTATGTTTTCTGCAGCTATTCATGTACAGTGTACACCGATATGCTAACTATTTCTCTGACTTTGTAATTCTACACAGCCTTCTGACTCTGGACCACAGCCTAAACATACTCGTAACAACACATTGGTTGGTGAAAAAGCTAAAAGAAATTGCTCAATGCGTATCTTAAATGACATGTTAAGTCACACTGATGCTGGAGAGCAACAAAACAACCTGGATCAATATATAAGTTTAAGTGAAGATTCTGAAGAGGAAGTGGTTTGCTTGGATTCTCTCGGCATAACTGAGGAAGAGGATCGTTCAGAAGATGATTTCTGTGTCAAATGCGGTGAAGGCGGAAATTTGTTGGTCTGCAGTAATGATGGATGCCCGATATCGGCTCATAAGAAGTGCATGAACTGCCCAGCCATGTATGATAAGTTGGGTAACTTCTACTGCCCTCTTTGTTCATGTAAAATAGCTGAGGAAAAGCTTGCCCTGGCAAAGACATATCTATCTCGCTTTGTGGCTAAAGAAACTGTGGACGGTGACCTACAAGAGCAAAGTCCCAAGAGAGTCAAGATTGAAAAACCAAGTCCATCAACACCCAAGGATGGATTAGACTATGATCAGATTCACGACCAGAGTGTTAAAGTTATGAAAGATCAAGAAGAGAAAAGATATAAGAAGTGCTGCACTACAAATATTTCACCTCTTATAGGGGTGGAGGCATCTGAAATAGCTGCTAGAATTGACAATGTGCCATGCAGATCTGCGGACCATGCTAGACCAGATGGCGGTCACCAGCATGGAACAGAAGCTGTTCAACAGATGCGGGAAGAAACTCTTATAGATGCTGAGGTTGGATTCAACTGTGATGAAAGCGGGAAACATAATTTTCAAATCAAGAAAGATCAAGAAAAGGACAGAGATAAAGATTGCTGCACCAGAAGCGTTTCACCTCATGTACGTGCCGAGACATCTGAAATAGATGTGAGAGCTGACAATGTGCCATGCAGAACTGGAGGCCGTGCTAAAACAAATGACGGCCATCAGCAACGTACAGAAGCTGTTCAACAGATACACGAAGACACTCTTATAGGTGCTGAGGATGGATTAGATTGTGTTGAAATTAGGAACCCAAATGTTCATATTGAGAAAGGTAAAAAAGAGGAAAGAAACAAGAAATGCTGCACTACAAGCATTTCACCTGCTATAGGTGCTGAGGCATCTGATATAGCTGCAGTAACTGACAATGAGACATGTAAATCTGTACAACATGCTAGACCAGACGATAACCATCAGCACAAGACAGAAACTTTTCGACCGATACAAGAAGAAACTCTTAATGCATGTGATAGCGTTGATCAAGTTGCTTACAGGGAAGAAGCAGGACATAACTGTGAAAACTTGCAGGATGGCCGAACTGTTTTAGAAGAACACCCTTCAAGAGTATTTAATGGCCTTCAGAATGAGAATGTGTTTCAAAATGAGCAGAAAATAGGACATTCGAGCGCGGATGGTGTACATGAGGCTGCCATATTAACTGATGATCTTCTAACTGTAACTGACAAAGAAACCGAAAACAGAAAGACAGTGAAGGAGAGAGGGGAGGGGGTTCAGGAAGACAGAGATACTAGAATGTTTAATGGTGGAAACTCCATTGAGCATGATCTGGAAAGACCTACTGATTCCAATCAGAGACATCCAGATGCTCCAAGTCCTCCCGCTCTTGATTGCCATTGTCCGAGACAAAAGGCCAGCAATCTTATCAGTGAAAAAGCAAAAGTTGCTGCAAAGAAATCTGCAGGATATGTGTAAGTGCCTCAATTAATTGGGAATATATGCGATCCAGTACATTTGGATTAATTACTGACATTAAACATTTGGCAGATTAACCTGTAAAAAGAGGCACAGAAAGCTAGCTTGGACAGGTGAAGAGGAAAAGAAACTTAAGGTATGAGCTTCGGTACAGCAGATTCTATGCTTTTATAGTAATAGCTTTGCTTAAAGGTTTGGAGATGATGTTTGTGCTTCAAAGCAAGTTAATACACGGCGGTAAATTGAATACCTCAAATTGTTCTTGGCCAAAAGAATCCATTTTCAACACTATAGCATGAATAGATTAACTTCAACCGAAGAGTTACTAGCACTAGAGCAAATCCAGGTCAAATTATCTCCAATAAAAAGAGATCTAATGATGTAGCATGTCTGAAAATGAATCTGCAGAAATTGTATTCATGAAACCCAGGGACCTGATGTCCTAAAAGATTATCTAAAAATCTTGAGGCTGATACCATAAGTTTGGAAAACGATGGAAAACGGAGGAATCAGTTTCTGGTTTTGCTCAATGTATCGACAAAAGACAATTTCCAAAGATTTTATAATAAAACGGGAAACGTAAACTTCAAAGTTGTCAAGAAAAGGTTTCCAACAGTTTTCAAAGGAATAAGCCTTTACTGACTTGGTAGGAAATGTTAGCCATTACTCTACATGTCATCAAGTGAGAGATGACATTTTGGCTTTTGACAGTGGAGTTTAAACATGCTAGTTGGGAGTCGATCCAAGTACGCTCACTCATCGCCTTACCTTGTTAAGTGTGGATTCTCTGCTTGTTTTCTCCCCATCCGTGTCTCAACATTTATCTGAGAGCCCTGAAGTTCTTCGATAATTTTCAATTTTTCACATGTAAGCATGCAAAATCAGTACTGCATTCTGTATCACTTTCTTTATGGAATTTTAGCCGTCTCGTTTTTCTTGTAAGAATGAGTAACATCATTATATCCCGCGACAACAAGAGATGACATCAAATAGCATCCTTTCACGGTTATCTGTTTTCCGTTTATGTACTTATTTGAAGTAGCGGATATGTTAGAGCCCTTTGTTAGATGTTACTTTCTCAGATAATAAGTGATGAATCTCTCCAGCAGACCTGAGCCTGTAAATTTTTCAGCTTCATATTGATATAATTGGCTCTCCTAGTACCTCACAGAAACACGTCATGCCTATCATTAATTGATGTATAATCATAAAGGAAGAACTGTTTGTCATTGTATGCTGAAAACATCAGTATTTTTCTTGTTCTCTCCAGTTCTCTATCAACTGAAGTGAGCTGCTCTTCTTTGACAGCTTCCCCGGGATGAGTCTAGTATGGGGAAAAAGATGCTTTATTCCTGTTTATCGTTCTGTATATTTTATAAGAGCTGTCAAAACGGTTAACCGTAATCGGCCCTAAACTGTGAACCGCCGGTTGCAGTTATGGTTCGGTTACGGTTAAGGGCCGCAGTTACGGTTAATCAGCCCGCTAAATAATTCAAAACCATCATCCGGCACGGCCTGTGGAATTGTAACCCCATTAACCTGGCCGGTTCGGCTAACCGCGGTTAAAACCTTGTAGGTTTTTTAAATAACAGTTTTATTATTTTTATATAATATAGATATATAATATTTATATATATGTCTTTCAAATGTCAGTTTAATTATGTATTTTAACAAGTACCGGTTAGTATTTGAAAGGTTTTGCGGTTAACCAGTTCGGTTAACCGCGGTTAACCGGTTACGGGCCGGTTACGCTTCAGTTTAGGTTATGGTTATTTGGCGGGCCGGTTAGACAGTACTATATATCTATAACTGGCCCGGACCAGTGCTAAATCGGTCCTGGGCCGGTTTGTGCCCTTACAGTTAAGGTTACGGATATGGTCAAACCGGTTAGGATGGGCCGGTTCAACCGGTTAACCGGGCCCGTCGTCAGCTCTATGTTTTATAAAATCATGTCATGTGAATATAAGAAATCTCTCAAGTATCTTAAGTTTCACTTTCTGTTTTGACTCTCATTTAACTTGGTTAAACACTCTATTGCTTCAGGAAGGAGTTGAGAAATTCATTGGCATCGTGAAGAAAAATATCCCTTGGAGGAAAATTTTGCAATTCGGTGCCGGTGTGTTTGATCCTTCTCGTACCTCTGATGATCTCAAGGACAAATGGAGGACTATGAATGGAATGAGAACATCTGCTCTGGCGGATCATGTCGAACCTCCTGCTGCTGCTCAGCCGCTTTAGAAGTGGTGTTTGAAGGCCATTCACGTGTAGCCGGCTTAGTGCGACTCCTTACCTTTGTACAAAATATGATTAGGTTTCTACGTTTCTGAAAGCTCTTGAAGAAGTTCATGTGCAGGATGCTTCTTTTTTTGTGTGATGGTGAACTATGATGGACACTTTTGTGCCAAGTTCATGTCTCTTTTTGGTAGGAGGCTGGGCGGTGATTTCTTTTGTCATGCACTACTTCTTTTGGCTGGAGGATGAATGGTGGCGATTGCGTGTTGTGGCAAGATCGTGTGCAGGATATGAGCGGTCGTGCACGACAAGTTATATCTCAAAACATCATATAGATGGTAGACTCTGTTTTGGCATTCAGAAAGATTGTTTTGGTCATCATCACTTGTGTTTTTGTCTATCTGCGGATGAAAGTTTACAAGTCCCTTTTGTGGATTGATAAATTTGATACCCTTGCTAGTATTGTAATTTAAATAGTACTTTTATGTATCAATTTGGTGCTGTACTGTCATCGTGTCAAAGGGCCGGTCCGGTCCAAACAGGCATGGGGCCGGGCTGGCTGTTGTGGGGAGGAAGGTGATCCGGACCGGTTAGGGGCTAAAATTACACAGGTACGGGGCTGGGCCGGTCCGGATTAAAATGATCAATTAAAGGTTGTTTTGGGGTCCATCCCGGACTGGAGGGGGCCGGGCTAATCCAGAGATGGCCGAGCTGGACTGCTGTCTGCTGGGGGCTAAATGCGACCTACACCGGTGGTCTTGGCTGGGCCGTTTTGTCTGCTGACCGGGCCGGACCACTGGGGCTAAATGCGACCCATACCGGTTTCGGGCCGGGCTACTTTGTAGGGGGGCAGACTGGGGCCTAGGGTGGTTGGGGGCGGTCCGGGGCTGGGCCGGTTTTGCACGTGGGCCGGCCCTATTGAGAGTGTAGGACTATTTTGACAGGTGAAGTGAATTACGGGGACTTATCGTGAAAATTTATGCTATTATTCTTAACCAGAACAACGAGACCTTTTTTGTAGGAGGGTGCTGAAAGAAACGTGGAAGCTCGACCAAAAAAAGAAAATGGAGACACGACGGTAACGCGGGAACCATATCAACCGCTAATGAGAATCTCTCTCCCTCTCTCTCCATTTCTCTCTCTCTCTCTGTCTCTCTCTCCTATCTCTCTGTGTCTCTGCATTTTCATGTTGACCCCATTTGGCTTTTGTTCCTTAGAGGGGTCTCCTTTGCTATTGCTCTGAGATAGGGATTGAATCCATGGACAACGTCCCAGAGCCTTCTACTTCTTCAGGGTAACACTCTCTCCTCTTTTACCTATCTCCCAATTTTCGTGTCGGCAATGGTTTGGTTTTCGCTTATATCTGCCTTGTTTACTTTTCTCTATGTTTGCTTCTGCATTCGTTTTTTTTCTCATTGTTTCTGCACATAACAATGTTCATGTGTGGCCGTGGGTACATCTTTACATAGTATCTCACACGGGTGGTTACAATAAGTGATTTAGGGTCAAATGTTATGCTATCGTAGTTTTTTATCAGATGATTTGTTGTTACATTGCCACAATGTCATGGTGAAATACATGGTTGCCAATATGAGTCTTACATCCCGGAATGCAATTATCAAAGACTCACTAATCAAAATGGCCTTCTGAGATGATGATGATGATCTCATAAGGCCATGTATCTGTGATTACCTTCTCCTTTCGGTCCTAGAATGAGCTTCTTTTTGTTTTTGTTAAACGTTTGGAGAATGTGGTTTGACAAGCAAAACGATATAAGAACTTTGTTGATTTTTTCATAATGTTGTAGTTGTGAAAATATTAATCCAAGTTCTCGTATAATTTTGTTAGTCAAATCAACTTCTCAGAATGCTTAAAAAAAAAGCACTGACACTTATTTTGAGACGGATGGAGTATTATGTATATCTCTAATCAGGGGCTGATTTATGGAGAAGTGGGGAGAGAGAGAATACTTGAAAAAAGTGGTCCCCACTCAATTTTTTAGAAATTGCAATGACTTTGTATTTTGTTCAATAAATATATTTTAGCCTCCACTGAAATTGAGCAATAACTCACTATTTATGTTATTCTTTAAAATATTATCTATTCAAAATTTAGCCTCCACTGACGCAAAATCCCGTCGCTGTCAATAATGCTTGTCTATTTCATGAGCTCCACTTGTTCTGACGATTACACTGCTAAATCCGCTTCATGATTACTAATTATACTGCATTTAGCAGCAAAAATGCCCAGAGTGTTGCTGCTGAAAATTCCGAAAAGGGTCTTTTCACCATTGGACACAGGAGGCTATTCTCAAGTCAATCTTTCCATCTTTCTGCTGAAGGTCTAGCCTCCAAATATACCCCTCTTCTTCTTCTTCTATCCTTTTTTCTTCTGTAAGAAAGCAATTTGCTAACACGGAGAATATTTACGTGTTTTCTATAGATCTAGACTTGAGGTCTTTGAATGTAGATGGCGAGAAAGAAGACGATTCCAGCTTGGGAAGAGAAGCTTCTGAGGACGATCAACCATCCGAGACAAATTCTTCCAGAGCCAGCACCTCGGATTCAGATTCCCAACATAATAATAATAATGCTAACAAAGTAGCTCCTCAATGGCGCGGGTTTATTAAGAAACTGAAAAAAGGACCGCATATGGCAATGCATACTTTCCATCCGAGCATACCATCCATCAAGATGCTCTCCAGGAAAAAGAGCAGAAACTCAAGGCAGAGCATGCCAATGATGGATGAGGGGACATTGAACAGCGATCTGTGTTGCTTCAGGTCTACTTGGAAGAATTTCTCCCTTTCGGAGCTTGAATCTGCTACAAACAAATTCAGCCATGGTACGTATTTAGAGCCTCTTTGGTACCCGTTTAAAAACAGGAAAAAAAAAAGATGAAGAATATACTGAAGAATCATGTTTAAAAACATAAACAGAGACTTTTTGGTAGGTGCTGAAAAACACATTTGGCAACACTTAACTTTCGGTGTCAGTGTGAACATCTTATATCGACACACAGTTGTTATTTTGTTCATTCATTTGGGTTATAGAAGGGTTTTAACTACCGTAAGTATGAAGAAAAAAAAGCCGAGACTGGTGTTATTTCAACAAGATTTTTTCTGCCTGTTTTTGTATGTTATTAAACAGACATGAAAAACACTCTGCCAAATGAGTTGTTAGAAAAACAGTGTTTTTAAACAGATTCGTTTAAAAACAGGGATACCAAACAGGTACTTACTTCCCCGGTTTCAAGAATCCCCATTTCGAAACTCTTTGCCTCATTTTCGCTTGTTCGGATATCTGGTCCCAAAGTTATGATTTCCTCCTTTCTCTTTTCTGATTGCCTCTTATCTTTCCTGCTGTTTGTGAAGACAACTTGATTGGAGAAGGAGGTTATTCTGAAGTATACAAGGGACATCTACCAGATGGGCAGCTTGTTGCAATAAAACGGCTGACCAGAGGAACCCCGGAAGAGATGACAGCAGATTTTTTGTCTGAGCTTGGGATTTTAGTCCATGTGAACAATCCCAATATCGCTAATGTTATTGGTTATGGCGTCGAAGGAGGAATGCACCTTGTTCTTTACTTATCTCCCCATGGAAGCTTAGCTTCTCTACTTACAGGTTAGTGATTCTTAATCTTCTGAGTTATAGTACCGAATTGTAAACTTCAGAAAATCCAACAACAAATGGGGATTTCTCAAGTTAAAAAAGGTGTCGAGAGTTGCTGTCAATTTACTTTTACTCGTGATCTTGCTTTGCTACTGGCATCTTTCGTGTAAGTTGGTATCAATTTGTGTTGTAGGTGATAAAGAGAAACTAGAGTGGAGCATCAGAGTCAAGATTGCTGTAGGAGTAGCGTCTGGACTTACTTACCTTCACGAAGGGTGTCAACGACGGATTATCCATAGAGACATCAAGGCTGCCAATATTTTGCTTAGTGAAGATTTTGAGCCCCAGGTACACATTTGTTACTGCATTTGCTTGTAGTTTTCATATTTGTAGTTGTAAGAGCATCTCCAACAACAAACGTTCCTTAAACTAAATTTGTTCTTAAATTTTATTCCAACACTTTTTGAGTGTTCCTTAAACTAAATTTGTTCTTAAATTTTATTCAAACACTTTTTGAGTTGTTGCTCTAGCAGTTGGCGTAAATCTAGCAATATTTTATTACTTTCTAGTTCTCATCATTAAACAATCAACAACTCTGGATTAAAGTTGATTTTGTTTTTTAGATTTTTCCACCATGAATGCTAGTCTTGAGTTTTGTCCGAGATTTAGGCCTGGTGGATATTTACTAAATTTATGCCAAAGTTGTTTGCTCCATCTGTTGGAGTTGCTCTAACTTGCAAGAGAGATCATGTTAACTGCTGTTTACATACTTGAGTTCGCATAATAGTTAGTATCAACTTTTTTGAGGGAAATAGTTAGTATTAACTGAGTGTTATGTTCAGATTTCTGATTTTGGGCTGGCAAAGTGGCTCCCAGAGCAATGGACTCATCTCACAGTATCACAGTTTGAAGGCACATTTGGGTATGTAAATGCTGCTGATAACCTTTTTTAAGCTTCTTTCTTTCTTTCCTCTAACCTTGACCTGGTTTTCTTGATTGGAACACGATAACAGGTACCTCCCTCCAGAGTTTTTCATGCACGGGATGGTAGACGAGAAGACTGATGTCTACGCTTATGGAGTGCTGTTATTAGAGCTCGTCACTGGACGATTAGCTCTTGATAAATCGCAGAAAAGTCTTCTGTTATGGGTATGTTAGCGTGTGTGTGTGTGTGAGAGAGAGAGGGAGGGAGATTGAATTGATAAGAGCTCTGTTGATTTGCTGCAGGCTAAACCTTTGATCACGAAGAACAATATTCAGGAGCTAGTCGACCCATCCCTCGAAGGTGCTTACCATACTGAACAGTTGAATCGCATGGTGTTGACTGCTTCTTTGTGCTTACATGAGTCTCCGGAAGAGCGGCCTCAAATGAGCAAGGTATGTCTTTTACATTTTTGAAGCATCCGATTTTACGGCCTTTGGAAACATAAGAACACGATCTTTCAATTTCTAGGGAAACGACCCATTAGCTTAGAAATTGTTCTTCCTTAGTTCCAAAATGTTAGCTTTGAAAGAACTAAATCGCGAATTCTTGATGAAGTTAGAAGTTCTTGAATCTAAGGGATGAGAAGACGGAAGTTGACTCTTCCTTGCATGATAAACCTAACCAGAAGAGAAAATATTTACTCATTTTTTCATGATCTCCTCCTTTCTTCGCCCGGTACAAATTCTTGATCTAAACAAAAGATTGTGCTAATTCAACCTTATTGTGGTTGCAGGTTGTGCAGATGCTAAAAGGAAGCGAAGCTGGTGGTTTGGAGAGGGCAAAGAAGTTCAGGAGAAGAGCTGCACTCAAGAGGACGTTTTCACTAGGGCTCTTCAGAAACGGAGATGAAAGTGGTAGTAATTCAAGTAAGCATTTGAATGATAATAAACCAGTCCAGGTTTCACAGTCGTAGGTACGGAAATACGTACAATGTATATAGGAAGACGATGTTGAGCTCTCCAGAAAGGAGGTTCACACAAGCTATGAAGCATGAAGCATAATAGTTTGGAGATCCCCAGGGAAATTACCCTTGTGTCCCCCAGCCAGAGAGGGGCCAGGTTCTGTCTGCAATGGTGACAATATACGGGGCAGAAAAATGAAAATTGGACAAAGGAAGCCGAAGAAGAGGACTGTGTGGAGTTTGAATTCTGATCCTTTCACCAATAGATTATTCTCTTGTATTATATTCTCTTGTATTATTGATGAGTTTCTCCAATGTTTTTAATTTTGGATTCATGTACAGAACATCATAGTTGAGGTACTTTTCATAGGATGATTACCTTGTATTAAACCGTGGATACGGCGTTCTTTGATAAGAACTTCATGTGTTGTTTTGAATTGGATTGGGGTTTCGGCCTCGTATGTGTACAAGGCATGTACTACGATATGAGGTCAGACAAATATGATTGTACTTGGTAAGGAATGATAAGAAATTGCACATAAATGGATGATTAGGAAATGAGATTAGGAAAGGAGAAGCAATTTAGAAAGAATTGGTATTATATGATAACAACTAGATTTATGACAGTTGAAGTTATTTTCTTTAAAGTGATGACTTATGGAGCTTAAGGAGGTTCGTGCGCAATTTTCACAAACCAACGTATCTAGTGAACTTTTCACGCAACTGCACGAGATGCGCCTATATCATGATAAGATATGTGAACAAACTGAAAGAATGAGGGCATTGAGATAACTCTTAGATTTGTTAGGGGGAGTATTTTAGTCTTTTCCCACCATCATCTCTATCCCCCAAACTCCTTATTCTGGAGGTGGTATAAGCTTTTAGGTAAAATGAAAAGGGGGGATAAGGTGGAATAAGTTGTACACTGTTGTTTATAGAGGACCCAATCGCAGTTTATAAGACAACATATATAACTTATCCATATACCTCCCTCCTTATGCCTTTACCCAAACAAGGCCTAATAGGTCCAACTTCTACAGTCCCAACACCATGAAATGTAAACATACTAGCAGTGAATAAATGCAAATACAGATACGGGTAATTTGGGCAAACCAATTATATATACAACGAAAACTATTTTATGGATAGTTATTTTGTTAATCTCAAATTTGCAAATATGATGAAACTATCGGTAAAAGAAACCAGTTAATATCATAACATAATGTATTAATGTGCATACTCGAGTATCTTCAGAAATTTTGATTTCTTCAATTCATCAGTACACGAACTGGTTGACACTTTCTGTTTCTGAAGCTAGTTGACTGTCGAAAAGGGCATATTTGGCTATCCAGGGAAACAACACGGTCCTTTCCTCATCTATGTGCTGATGATTGGTGACAAGTCAAAATTTTCTGAAATAAAAGTACGTAAAAAGGCACAAATGTTACTATTCATGGATGACAAATGTATTCCATTAATCTCCCAACAAGTATATCACCATTGCTGTAATAGTATAAAGAGAAGAAGGTGAGACATAAAAAGGCAGAGAGTTAGCTAGTAAGAGGAAGAGCGAAGCTAGCGGTACTGAGTTAACAGCGTGCTCAGTGCAGTGATGTATTGCTTCCTCGGGTCAAGAATCAGAAATTCTGTTAATTTGCAGGTTTGTGAGCTTATATAGTTAGAAGCTTTCCCTGCTACTTGAGTTACTCAATTTGAGGTTTACAAGTATCTTCATCATTTGTCAGCTAAGTTTCAGGTTCATAAGTTCACATTTGAATATCAACAAATAAAAGATGGATTGTCAATATCATTGCATAAATTGATTGCCTCACCATGGGAGAAAGCAATGCTATCGACAGAATCGGAAAGAGACCAAGGGAATATATGGAAATGATGGTAATTGTAGATGACTTACCTATTCTGGTATAACGCGGATATTTCCTTAAGAAAAGTTCAACGTGAAACTACATTGCACATTCGAAATGTCAAAAAAGAAATACCAGAGCTACAAACTCCACCAACATCAGTTCTGAGTTCTGACCATATTTTCCACAACCACCACCAAGTACCATCTGAACTTCCAAATGCACCCATAGAAACCTTGGAAACAAAGATATACGAAAAGAGAGTGCAAATCTTTAGAAAGCTGGATCACACTGTTGTTTGATTCCAGATTGAGGAGTAATGAAGTGGCAACCACGTACGCTCAAATGATAATTCTATCACTTCAATGACCAGGCACTGCAGCAGCAGGAAGATGAAGGGTGGCATAATTGTCTGTCTCTGGCAGTCTACAGTTCAACACGGCCTAGGTGGCGGGGGGAAGCAAAGAAAGAAAGACTTCCCAGTACTACCTGCATTGGACATATCTCCTCTATTTCCTTTTTGCAGAACTAGGCTACTCCAAATTTTTACTACTTTCTATCCCAATGACGAGTAATAGATAGTCTGATTCGCAGATACATTATGTTCACTGACAGACATTAAGTAGTATGTTCGTCTGTCTGGACTAGAGAGGAGAAGGAAGAATGCAACATTGCTGCATTTGCAGATTTAAATGAGTGAAGGGGAAGAGACGATGTAGAGATGTGGAGAGCTGAATGTGACAAGAAGTTTAGGGAGCCAGTGATATGTGATGGCAGATTCCGTAAATCAAACATAAGACAGGTTTCAATCACCAAAACCTAACCCCCCTGTCGTTTTGTTTTGATTACTGAGGTTTGAAGGGAACTATGAAGAGTGTAACAAATTATATTAAACTGTGATATGAAGTACCCTATAGAAGTATAACTGCTACAACATCTTTCATCTAAACTAGAGAAAGTATGAAAATGCCACTGAGTTCCCAAATCCTGGAGCATTACAGGGTGAGTACTGAGTAAACAGGGCACTTGGGAGATGTTGCAAGCTTGTGTGAGTACATTCAATTGTTATATCGTGTGTATATGACATCTTATGCTAATGATCCTGTACTCATATTTTGGAGAGCTTCAGATTTGAGGTACAGAGTTAACTTATAGTAACATTATCCAATCTTCCCATTTCTGAACCTATTTGTTATAGAACCTAACCTATTGCTTCAAGAGCTTGAGTTTTCTGCTTTGGCCAGGGAAAGGTTCGACATTCTTAGGTAACTTATTAAAGCATTCTTTTAGACATTGTCGAAACAACACATGGTTTTTGGTCAAAATAACGACTCCAAAATCACGACTCCAAAATCACCAGAACCTTGTAATATGTATTTCTTATGTTTCCTTTCTTTCATCTTGGTCCTACTTTTACCAATATTCACTGGATCAATTTAACCCCGTGATTTGAATAGCAAAACGATGCGAGAATTTGATAATCTTTTCATTGGTGTTGTAGAGTACACTATAATTTACAACACCATGAAAAAATTACCTAAAAATTGCATTGTTTTGCTATCCAAATAAGTGACCCCGTTACGGATGAAATATTCAAACCATGAAGAAAGAGGCATTACGGAGGTAGTATGTTTTATGAAACGTAAATGGAGTCATGGAGAAAAAGAATGCTCCATAGGAGAACTCATTCAGACCGAAAGCTAATGCAGACTAGCAAAAGATGCATATTATAGACCATTGAACTCCCACAGACCACAACAAGATGCATTCATACACTGATAAACTCACAATTGGCCTTCATTACAAGAACTACTACTACACTAATCTGAAACATAGAAGGGATGAGGAGGAATATATCTTTAACATTCAATCTAGCCTAAATTTAAAACAACAGCAGCAGTAACAGAAAGTGATTTCACAACTGAATTCTTCTAGTCATTTATTATTCTTCTTTTGTTTTGGATTTTTTTTTTTCTTTTTTTTTCAAATTTGGAGATTATTGAACTATATCTGTTCTTTGTTCTCAACCTAACTTTTTGACTCGTATCTGAGTCACTTTGACCGCGTGATTTGAATAGCAAAATAATATCATGTTTTGACAATTTTTTCAACGCAGTATAGAAAACTTTTACTCTATAACGCCATGAAAAAATAATAAAAAAATTGCATCTATTCAAATCACCTAGTGACAAAAATCAAATTGACAACAAAGAGCAGAGACAAGTGGCAGAGTTCATGTAAAAACAAACCCGTCGTTTCAGGTACGGAGGCGGAGGATTTTCCGATTGGAGCCGTCGCGGTACCACCCGACGCTTTTCTGAGCTTCGTACACAATCTGCGAGATACCTGTAAAAATCAAACCGAATATATTGTGAGATCGTTCAGATCGGAGACCAAATCATGCTAATGTGCACAGTGTGCTGAAGAAATTGATGGTAAATCTGAGAGAGAAAGAGTGAGTGACCTCCGGAGACGGTTTGCTTGTTGCGGCGGATCTCGTGGACGGTGGCGGAGATCTTCCAGTAGAGAGGACGGAAGAGGTAGAAGAAAGCTATAACCACCACCACAAAGAGCATTACGCGGAAGGCGAGCTTTGATCTACTCGACGCCATTGCCAGAGATCAGATCGAGCGAGAAAGAGACTGTTTGCTGGAGTTCGTAGTACATCACCAACTGTTGCAGCAGGAGAGCGTAATTCAGGTGTGCAAGTGTCAAGTTTGGCATGCTCTAAGGTGTAAAACTATCATTTTTCCAAACTTAGAATATGGGTGAAAGTGTCGAGCCTAGGGGGTGTAAAGGTCTTTTACCCTTACTTTATTGCCTTTTCAATGTAAATTCTTTTTAACAATCTTCTAATGTAAAAAAAAAAATCATAATAGAAAAATAGTGTAGTGGTGTGATTGTTATTTTATAACATTTTGAAAAGAAAAAACATTTGAGAAGATTAGTAGTTTTTATTACGTTATATAACATATAGTTGGGTTCGAAAATGGGACCTCGTGCAAGGGGTTCAACGCTCTACCACTGAGATAGCACTTATTTGCGAAAGATTAGCAGTTTTGTGTATTATTTTCTTAGTGAAATAACTTTGGCAAAATTGCACTGGAGGTACTTATAGTTCACTTTAACCGTGGATTTAGTACTTGTAGATAGTGCTTTCTGAGCTGACAGATCTTGGCCACGTGGCAACCATCCAGCACACTATATTGTGTTCCATACACACTGGATCACCAGTCGAGCTGATCTATGTGGGGGCTGCGAGACAGGGCCCTCGCATACCACTGCACGAGACTTGTAGGGACTTAGTGGTTTGGAGGCTAGAGTAAGCCCTGTCGCGTGCGAGCCAAGCCCGCGCGCGACCTTTAGTAACTGCTTTGAGAGATTTATGGCACGAGCTCCATAAACCCGGTCAATCCGGTCAAACCCGGTCAACCTCGTAACGGTTCCGGTATTCGCGCATAACGTGCTGTAACGGTCCCTATATATGAGGACGAACGTGCCGTTGTGGTTAAGCTAATTAAGCCGCCATTAATGGGCGCATTAACCACACTACAACGGTCACGTTCCCTGCTATATACAGGACGTTAACCTTTCCATACAAAGGAGGACACATTAGCCATACGCGGAAGCTCTGCCAAACCTCTGTCTCTCTCTCAGACATTACTACTGCCTTACTCTCTCCCTACACACAACCCAACTCTTCCTGTGCTATCTCTGATCCTCTATATACGGTGTACACGGAGGTCTCCCCGCCGGAATCTCTTGTGCACAGTACCCAAACTTTAAAAATGGTACAGTCACGGTCTCATATAAAAAAAAAAACAAAAAAAAAACAAAACAAAACAAAAAAAAAAACTTGCAAACTAGTACCAAAAACTAACAGCCGTTAAGTTTTTGGATGGAATTAGACACGTGAGTAGCACGTGACTATAAAGAGGGGGTTTCATGGACTTTAAACATAACTCAAGGGTGGAAATTGAACTTACAAAGAAGTACAAAAGAGAAAGAGATAGAGAGAGAGAGAGAGAAAAAAAGAATACCACGAGACTACAATGGTGAATCCCAATCTCTCTCGTCTGCAATTAGCCACGGGGAGACTAAAAAATGCGACGCCGAGTAACCTGGAGCAATCTCCGGCGAGGGATGGAAGGACGGTGGCGATCATCTGAGAGAAATTGACTAAGAGATGAGACCTAGGAAGGAGGTGCAGGGCTTCGGAAGAATTTGCCCGAATCCTACAGCAACACCGGCGATTGAGGGAGAGAGAAATGTGGTGGGATGCGTTACTACAATAGTTTCAGTTAAACTAATGTAATCAATCTACTCTATTTGTTGAGTATGAATGTATGCATGGCATGACATAAACATGATACATTAAAACTGTGATAGCATGCTAATGTGATATGTGCATCATGAAACAATATGTGCTTGAACTTTTGCCTCGATATTTTTTATTCACTTAGCAGTAAACTCACCCCTAACATTTTGCAGGTACAAGTTATAGTGGTGGTGATGGTTCAGTCCTTGAGTAGTCTCAGCTGTTTGGAGTGCTAGCTTGTCTATAGTTTTGAGACGAGTCTCATCTTGTTTTGTATGTAATATAGTTGGGTTGGGAACCGCTAGTAGCTCTGATTACTCTGTAACATATTTCAGTTTGTGTAATGAAAATTTGAGTTCTTCAGGTCACCTCTTGTTCGATCAGTTTTCTTTAATTAAATAAAAAATCACATGATTCAGCTCTATTTTAAAGAGCCAGAGAAGTGAAAGAGAGATTAGGTGACAATACTCTTTACATATTTGGGTAGTGGACTACAACTGATTGTTTCGAATCGTGTTTGAACATGCAACTTCTTCTTCTGCCCAGACTGCAGATACAATCCCTGTTTTCGTCTCTTTTACATTTTTGTAACGATAAATAAAAAGGGTATGAACCCTAGGGAAATCACTCAATTGTGTTCCCGGCAGTAGCCTTCACGCACATCATCTGTACATCATTCCCAATTCCATTATCATTCATTAATCCTTCCACATGATTCACACGAGTACTATAAGTTTGAAATCCACATGCTTCTCAAAACAGTTTCATAGTATTGAAGTAACTCACACAAAGCATCACACACATTTTTGATAGTTGAAAGTGTTGTGCACATATACTTACTTGGATTGGAAGAGAGATTGTCACACGAAAGCAACAACCTCCTAGTACTCGTAGTATTGATCCTCCACAAATTCACCGTCTATGAACCCGGTGTCTACAATAGCAAATATTCCATAATCAACACACTACTATCACGCAAAAGTGCATACAAATCCTATATGCAATTGTATATATTAACCCCCTTATTTACGTTTCCCAGAATTTGCTAAAGTAAAGTAAAAGTTATTATTTGAATATGACTAACATAACTAGTTTTTTTTGTTAATATAAAAGCACACTGCAACTAACTTGTAATTATAACTTATAAGGTAGTATAATTATTTATGTGTGTGTATGTGTGTGTGTGTATATATATATACATATATATATATATATAAAAACTAATTAAAGTAATAAATTATGAAGATGTAAATAACTTATAAAAGTATAAACATAATACCCTTATACATAGGGTAAAATATATAGTTTTAGCAAATAAATAGCTTCACCTAAAATACAATTGCTTCCCCCATGATTTAGAAGTACCCGAACAGTTTCAGATTGTGCAAAAGAACCCCCAATAGTTTACAATTTAAAGCAATTTAGTTTCTTCCCATAAAACCCACTGCTATCACAGCAACACAAATTGAAGAGCAAAACAAAAAAAAATGGGTTGACTGGGTTTACCGAACGGAAGAAGACGGAGGGTGACGACGACGAAGACGGACGACGACTACGAGGGCGCCGGTGATGAAGGCGTCCCACGGCGGCGGAAACAAGGCGGAGAGGCGGAACAGACCTGGGTCCGGCCTCGTCGGGGCTGGCGGCGTTGGCTTCGATCGGGTCGGACCCGGTTGGGTCTTCGTCGGCTGCTGTGGTTCGGCTTCGAATCGCCGGCCTCTGGGTCGGCTGAGGGAGCGTGAGAGAGCTGGAAGAACTGGGAGAGATGTCGGAGAGGGCGGCGACGCCGGCAAAACAGAGGGCGGAGCTGGGCTCGGCTCGCCTTTTTCCGGCCGGTTTTTTTTTGCTCGGCAATTCGGACAGAGAGAGGGTGCGAGAGAGAGAGATGTGAATTGGTGTGAATTTCTCTGATCTCTCAGGTGGTTTATATAGGTGGAGAGAGTTTCTAAGTGAAATAAAATTAAAATTGGTAACTTGTTCAATCGGGAAACCCTTATCACAATACATTTAAATTTTCTGTATGAAGTACATATCCCTCCTCATCTAGGAAAGTGTCCATGGGAAGATGTGGAAACATATTAAAAGCTCCAAAATGGGTCATTCTCTACCTCACATACTCTTTGTTCATGACTTGATACTCTTTTAGAAAAAAATGTATTACTATTATGGACATTATTTCTAACTTTTGTGCAATGCCTGGACAGAATGTTAACTTGCCAAGTATCACAGAACGAATATATTTACTTTGTATTTTTCTTGGTTAAAGTCTTTGGCGTAGCCCGTAACACTTTAGCCCACTTGGAGTTAGGCTACTTTAGGCCTACGAAATGTCCTAGCCCACTCGGCATACTTTGTTGCCCTTTTGTAGAAGCTTTTCATATTGTAAGGAAGCATATGTCTGTAGGAAGCTATATAATTAGCTCTTGTAAATATCTTAGGCTAGATAATGGAGGAATGTTATAGGCCTCCAGTCCTAGCCTTTATAGTTGATGGCATCTAGATCCTTTCATGGAGACGAACTTGCATAAAAGGGGAGGGACTTATTTGCTCAAAACAATCCAAGAGTTGTACACTTTCTCTCTAGACTCTGTACTCAGTAAATAATAACCGACTCCAGACTTCGTACTCATTAAAAAATGAGACATTGAGCGCAAATTCTTTTCAATTCTTCCTAGACCAGGTAAAATACCATTTGTGATGTTTCTGAATAACTTGATGATGTTTTTCCAAACTAGAAATACCAAGGAATAGATGGACTAGAGTCACAAATATCTGCTTTTTTTCCTCTATTAAATAGAAATAGGTAAATACTAACAACAAGAAATCTATCTCCTATACTCATAAAAATTTCATCCTATCCAAAAGTCTCCACCTAGGAAGAAACGATTTGATTTGCTCTGCACAATAAGAAGAACAAGAAACATAGAGTTTACAGAGAAGAAGAGACTCTTCATGAGGAGATCCTTTGGGAACAACGGAATGGGTGGCGGAGGCGGAGGAAGCAGCGGAGGGATCCTTTGAGATTTGATTTCCGCCACTCTCAAATCACTCATCTATCAGACTCTCATCAGACTCTCGCCTCTTCAATTCCGCCACTCTCTCGACCACCACCAAGCTGAAACGCTTTCAGACCATGTCGATTTCACTTGAGTCTACGGTCCACATGAAAATACAGCTCCTTGTTATTCTCAGCAAGCTTCGTAATGTTATTTTTGTTCAATTTAAGCTTCAATCTGTGCTCCACTGCTCACAATCAGTAGTTGCAGTTAATCTCAGTTTTAGTTTCGCATAAGAAAACTATGGCTTCCGTAGGTGATTTGCTAAACAGATTTATTTGTATGGTTTTAGTAAAAAAGTTAGGGTTTTGGTCAAGTTTGAGTCATTTTGGAGACAGTGTGAAGATGGAGAATGCTCATCTATATGGTTCCATGTGTTGGTTACATGTATTGTTGTGGTTTGCTTTCTATTGGGAGAACAATATGTGATTATCCCCACCAACAATCATTTATCATCATCTACACTTTCTCGAGCTTCTTTGAACCTCCATACCTCTCTTGATGTGATTTCTTGTCATCTTATGATGTCCTGCTCGATTCCAAGCTTCTCGAGCACGTTCATTATCCACTATCTTTCTCTTGCTTGATTTCTTACTTCACAATTCATGCCCTCGTCTTGATTTTTGCGTTGCCATCATCTATATATCATCTATCACTAAAAAAATCCGGTGATCCTATCAGTGATGGAAAGAAATGCACGAAATGGTATAAAAATCATAAAATATGCATGAGAAACAAGATATTCCGTAAGACGCTCTCAATCCAAAATGTATGCCAAATCAAATAAGTTTATACCGTTTTTACTCAAAAATTAACACAAAAGATCTTCAATGACAGTCTAAATAACTCAATTTTTTTTAGCTATGATGCATCTCTGTTGACTATGTAGAAAAGACAATCTCCATCCATTATTGTGAAGAAATATATCTAACTCGTAGATCTGTCTGTTTGAAAACCATCTTCCAAATTTTATGTGCTCGATTACATAATTGAAAAATATTATATTTCATATCATGTTCTCTTCCACACCAATGACACATTACTGGTACTTTGACACTCCTCTCGATGAGTCTGGTTGCCACCGAGAAAGACTCTCCAAGATGGGTAAATAATTTTTTATAGAAGTTTTAAATTATATAAATTATTTAGCCATGACTTTTTTTTGCCTCCATTGTGCGAGGGTTTACCCGTAGGTCGTGGTAATACTTGTTTCACAAGTTACCTCGTACCCCGAAGCAACATAATACTTCCTTGTTTTCTGTGAAGAACCAAACCACTCATCAACACTCGATTTGAGTGGGGTTATGATCTATCTTTTCACTTTTTCCACATAAGTATCATAGATTTAAGTTTTCACTTTATCGACTTCCTATATGCGCTCATCCTGCACTATTAATTCTAAAACTTTGACTTTCACATTGTGACATTTGGCGTGATTACCTTGAAACTTTTAAGTCTTAGAAGCCAATATTATCGAACATAGTGCACGACTCTCCCTTGCTATTGTTATAACACACAATTTTTATCATGTCTTGTCACGATATAATACTTCTAAACGTGAGGGAAAATGATTGTTTAGATACAAACTATAAGTGAGATGGATCTTAGAAGTATTTACCCTCATAAATACAATTGACAATACTGTTTGGACATCTAATGATTCTTTACGCTTGCTTTGCGGACAAAGCAGCATTTAGTGAATGTAGGTCACTGAATCCTAAGCCTCACCCCTCTTTACCGATTTTAAGCTTTTCCCACCAATTTAGTGTAGCTTGTTCTTATGCTCATTGTTGCTCCGCCAAAATTTACGAATCAAGATTTTAGTTGTTGACACACCCTTTTGGAATTGGAAAACACTCCAACGTGTTTGGACAAAGAATGGAGGTTCCTAGTTGACTATTATTTCACCCGTTTCTTCATAAACTTCCCATTTTGACATTTTCCCCATTCACCAGGTCACTTTTAGCTGGTGATTTGATTAGCAAAAAGATGCAAGACTTTGAACTCTTTTCATGGTGCTGTGGAAGAAAGTTTCTATAACACCGTGAACAAATTACAAAAATTACATCGTTTTACAATGCATATAATTGGTGACAGAAAACTCCCCTGGAGTATCGTCTTGCTGACACTTACCAACAGTATTGATTTTGTCAGAAAATCCCCCTGCAGTTTCACTTTTACCGACATCGCGCACCATTTTACTAAAACTGTTGGTAGCTAAGTGTCAAAAAAGTGAAACTGCACGGGGCTTTCAGTTTGAAAAATGGTGCGCGATGTCGGTAAAAGTGAAAGTGCAGGGGGGCTTTCTGACAAAATCAATACTGCATGTAGCTAAGTGTCAACGAGACGATACTGCAGGGGTTTTTTATGTCAAAAGTATTATAATCGGATCAAAGTGACACAATTACATGTGATTTTTTTTTTGCCCGCTACATGTGAAAAATTCAAAACGAACAGTTTAATGGGAAACTGAGGAAGTTCATGGGCTTATTTGTTCAGGCCATAGGTGTTTGGACAAAGGCCCAAGAAGGAACTCAGTCCAAGCCCACCAAAGTCTATTTTAACAAATGACACGTGTCGTACTATTTAAAGCGACAAAAGCTTTCACCACTCAGTTACCGAAACGCCTAGATAGAGAGCTTCGTGACTCTCTCTCGTCATCTCTCTCGCTCTCTGTGTTTGTTAGGGTTTTGAAAACGAACCAGTTAGGGTTAGGGTTAGGGTTTCCCAATTCTCGCTTGCCGGAAAACAAACTCGCCGGAGAAACCAATGGGGAGGTACAGAAGCCGCAGCCGGAGCCGGAGCTACAGCCCTAGGCGGAGCAAGAGATACGACGACCCTCGCGACTCAAGGTCTCACCGAGACCGTCGTTCACCAGCCCCTTCTGGTCTCCTCGTTCGCAATATCTCTCTCGATGCGAGGTATTGATTTGAAAAATTGATTTTTTTTTAGGTTTAGTCGGAATTTGATTGTTTTCTCTGATTTTGATGGTTTTTGTTTGAAGGCCTGAGGATTTGAGGGCGCGATTTGAACGATTTGGGCCTCTGAAGGATGTTTATTTGCCCAAGGATTACTACACTGGGTATGTATAGTCTTGCTTTTGTTGCATAAAGTGTGTAGATTTAGGGCATTAGATATATGCGATTATAAATTGTTGCTGTTGGTATTTGTGGTTATAGAATGATTTATTACGTCTAGTTCTATGAAGGTAAGCTGACATTGTGCCGAATCCGTTGGAATATGTGCCTATGCGGTGTAATTGGTAGAGAAGCCGGGTTGGTGATGGAATGACAAGTATCTAGTACTAGTACTATATGCATGGCTTACAAGCATATCAAGAAAATTTTCAAGTATCTAATACTAGTACTGTTGATATTTCTGGTTATAGAATGATTTATATTCTGCCAAGTCCCTTGAAATATGTGCCTATGCGGTATAATTGGTAGAGAAGCTGGGTCGGTGATAGAATGACAAGTGTCTAGTACTAGTATCTAGTACTAGTATCTAGTATCGGTGATAGAATGACAAATACCTTTAAAATATAAATAAGATAGGAAAAATATTTCTCAATAGGCTCTCTACTCCGCTCTTTATTTTAGCGGCTAGTTATCCCGCTCTCTACATTTAAATAGCAAGATCAATAACTTTTTTTTCTTCAACCATGTTCTTAGCGGTTTATGTCCTGAATTCCTTGAAATTCTCTTACAAAAAAAATTGAGAATGTGCCACGTGTTATTTAGCTAATCATTTAACTAACACTATCGGAGCATTAACTAAAATTTTACAGTATCTAAAATAAAAATGTTGGGTTTTCATCAAATTATAAGTAACTTTTAGCTTGTACTATTGGAGACGCTCTAAGCCACACCTGAAATTGACTAACTAACAGTTTGAAATTGGAGGGCTAGCTATGGTTTCCCCAGATTTCTGGCATGCACATGTTTACTTCTATCATGTCAAATTCTAAACGTCAATTGCGGGACAATGATTTAAAATGCGACAGTTAGAACTCAGGCGACAGGATCGCTGTATACCTCCGTCCCAAATTGTTTGTCATGTTGAATTTGTTTACGTATTCTTAGGTGACGATTTCACAAGTAAAATGATACAAGAACTTCATAATTTCTTCATCATCTTGTAGTACTAACACATGACTATGATATAATGAAAAATTAGCTACTTGTATTATTTTACAAGTGAACTCGCCATTTGAAAATTATGTGATAAAAGTCAACATGACAAACAGTTTGGGACGGAGTATGTCGCCTTTCTATTACCTTATAGTATAAAGAAATACTGTAGTAGAAGCTACATTGCGGAAGTATTATTTTGTTGCTCGTCACCACATGAAGTTCGTCTGAATTCAGTTCACAGAAAGCTAGAGCGAGCTAAAGAGCATCTCTGTATACTGCTGCAGAGTAGGAGAAACGGGAAAGTTGATTATGGAAAGATTTATCTATGTTGGCTGGAATAGAGACCCCTTTCTTAATATTATAATCATAATTAGCAAATATAGTAATTATAATTAGCAGAGTTTGAGGATGAGCTGATTGTTCATTTCTTACTTTAAGCAATCCCTTGCTCTTTTTCTGTGAATGTCAATGTTGGCGGACCCTGTGAACATGTACCATGTCAGTCTCATTGATCTTTCATTCCTTGTTTCTATCATTGATAGTTTGATACACCCAACTTTGAACTCAGAGAGCTACCAATTTGCTGTTTTTAATGCCGTTTGGTGAATGATATCCCCATCAACATCAAGAGTGAACTGTTACGTTAGTTTATATGAATTCATGAGCTGAAGATAGCAACCAGAAAACGGTGGTGTTCGCTGGAGCTTTGTAAGAGTCAAAATTGGGTTTACGATTTTTTTTTGAATCCAGTATATTTCTTCCTCCATATTATTACTCTCCTAAAGCTGCCAATTAGCAGAGTTGGATAGGTTGAATATTTTGGTATCACAAGGGATAAATATATTGAAAGCCTTCGAGGGCTAAATTCACCCCATAATATAAGCATTGGGTTAAAATCCTATTCCCTCTTAGATCCTTATATTCATCCAATTGGGGGATGGTCTTAGTTTCTGCCTCAAAGAGTTATTTGTACAGGTATATTGAGCTCTGTTCTCCCACTGGGAACGCCCATCATATTTTATGTTCCCTTTATCTTAGGAGTTTAGTGATAGATTGACTCCCTGTTTTAATTAAGTGCTTACTTGCACCTTGATGCCTGTAGCTTTAATCGTTTGCTATTTGAATTTTGTAGGGAACCTCGAGGCTTTGGATTTGTGAAGTTCCGTTTTCCTGAGGATGCGGCAGATGCCAAAGAACAATTGAACTACACTGTTATTGGTGGACGTGAAATAAAAATTGTGTTTGCGGAAGAGAACAGGAAAACACCTCAAGAAATGCGAAGATATACACGACCAAGGTGTTAAACCTAATATTCTCTCAACTGTTTTTGGTTATCAATCCAGTATCGAGGTTAACTCGTTTTTCTAATAAGCAACTGACGTCGATTGTGATTTCAGTGGAAGGGGAAGCTCTAGGAGGTACAGTCCAGCTAGGTCTCCCAGGCGCCGCCATCATTGTCAGTACCTCAATCAACTTCTGACTATAACAGCTTTGCTAGATTTGTCTTATGTTTCTGGAGCCTCCGACCTTTTTATTTTAAGCATTCTTAGATGGTGTAGTCTTTGCTTAATTAATTTTTTTTTGTCCTTTGCAGCTTATTCACGCTCTCCTTCTCCAGTAAGAAGTGATCCAAGGTCTGCTTCCTTATATCTTCTTTTTGCTGTATGGTTCATCTTCCCCATTTTCTTCTCAATAGTTTCAATTGCTGTTATTTTTTTTGTCAATGAAAATATTTATCCCAAAAGAAAAAAAAAATCTTCATTTAGTTGCTTAATAAATTTGATCCTCATTCACGAGGAAGTCTGGACATTTTTCGAAGTTCTCTTAGTTTTTCGAAGGGTAAACCTGTTTTCTTTGTGGTTTTGCACTATAATATATCAAGTTCTCTATTTGTGCCTTAAGTTGATAGGACGACATCTGCAGTTGTTTAATTGTGACATTTTGTTTCGTTGGACTTGAGTGACATCTGGCGTTGGCCTTGTTCATGCAGATCCATTAGTGAATAAGAGACTCATCAAAGAATTCTGAATTTATAAAGACAGACAAAGATCTTAAAGTCAAGATGCCTGCTTAGTTTACATGAAAGGCACTTTGGACGTCTCACTTCTAATTCACTTCATCAAATTAACACCACAGTGTATCTCTCATAGTGTAGCATTTTCTCTATGATGCCTTTTCATTGTAAAGCTTCTATCACCTAATGGAACCAACTAATTTAACATGGTTCGTAAAATGTTATCCACTGGAATTTCATTTATTTTCTTATATAAATTGTTAGTTTGATTTCTTGATGTTGCATACCATCCAGTTAACGAAAGAAATTAGAGCTTGTAATTGGGCAAAGAAAGAATCGACTTCAAAGCTTGGACTGGTAGAGGTTATGGTTGGTTATTCAAGAAAAAGATAGTATGGTGTCATAAAAAGTTGAGGCAAGAGAGCCATGAAGTTATCAGTTGCTGAACCAGCACAAGTTTTAAAGCCTTAATCAGTGTGTGGATCAAAGTTTCCATTTTTTTGTGCAGATCTCTAAAGTTACAGGTAAAGGTTGAACTTCTATTGTTTGGATTTTGACAGAAGGTCAATCATTTTAACATCTTAACTGAACATTTATCCTTGTGTGATGAGACGGGTTCCTCGTGACCTAATTTTGTTCATGGGCAACAATTCTCTCTTGGTGCAGTGACATACCACGATTCTTTCCATGGATCTTGTATTTCGAGTTAATCATATAAATGACTTCTCATCTTTTTGCAGCGACTTACCACATTAGTTCTTATATCTTGTCTTGCTCACTGGTGTAGGGGCCACAGAGGTAGGGATGACTCCCCTCGTCGGTCTAGATCTCTCTCCAGGTCTCCTTCACCTATTGACGATAGAAGTTATAGGTCAAACCGGAGGTCTCCTAGGCGCTCTGCATCGGTTTCCAGATCGCCTTCTCCACGTGATGAGAGGATTCATAGGTCAGAGCGCAGGTCTCCAAGCCCGAGAGAGAATGATGCCAGTCCCCGAGACAGGAGGAATGATGAAGCAAGCAGGTCACCTAGTCCGAGGAGGAATTTGCGGAGTCCCCCAAGGTATGATATCTGATCATCTGATTATGTTCTTCTACGCTGATATGAGCACGGCATTTATCTGAATGATGTTGAGTTAAACTTTATTTTTTCAGCCTTACTCTTGTTTTTATATAAGGGGTGTGTTTGGGAAGTGGGTTTATTGTTTTAAAGTTTAATCCAAATTCTGAGTATGTCCTATCAAGAATTTGGATAAACTTTAAACCAATAAACCAACTTCCCAAAGACACCAGGTACAATCTGCGTTATATGTCGACCATGGTTTCCTCAGTAGTTTTGGCGCTTGAGGTTTTGTCCCATGGTAGTCACGTGCTTGTGTCTGAAATCTCTAACAAGAGGGCAAAGACCCAGGCCTACACTCTGTCGGGAACAACTCTATGTGCTATGTCACGGGCAGTTTAGTTAGAGCATGGTGCTTCCCTAGTTGGGCAACGGTTACCCCGATAGCCTAGCCTTGTCCAATTCGTGTAGGATAAACGAAACTTTATGTCGCCAGACCGAGACTTTGACCACACACAGATGGTTCCCTATGGGTCTGGGCCTGCCAAATAAGCTCCTTGAATGTATGTCTCAACCTTTTCGGGAAGTCAGTGAATATGTAGTTTAAACCAAAATCTAGGGGTCGAGCAGCCACTTCAATTACGCTCAACTTCAGTGGCTAACGCTTTCGGAAAATCAGAATTTATTAGATATACGGT
This sequence comes from Linanthus parryae, assembly GCA_023055425.1. Taxonomy (NCBI): domain Eukaryota; kingdom Viridiplantae; phylum Streptophyta; class Magnoliopsida; order Ericales; family Polemoniaceae; genus Linanthus; species Linanthus parryae. The sequence continues at coordinate 2,108,089 of JALGPY010000008.1, read as the reverse complement.
AGTACAATTGATTTTGGATCTGAGAATTCTATAGAAAATGGTTTTTGATCTGAGAACATGAGGAACGTGCTACACTTGATAAGATGCGCATGGAGATTCTGTGGGCATCCTCCTGATCTTCGCAGTCTTTTGGGGTGGGGGGAATAAATCTGTTGGCTTGAACTGTGACTTAATCAGGAGGTAACGGAATGAGTTATCCTGTGTGAAAAATCTTTGAATGATATAAGAAAGTTGTATGCTAACTGTTACATAGAGTCTAACTAGCATCCTTTATACTCACAGAATATGAGCAATTTTTTATATAATTCAGTTAGATATGGGAGATGGTTTCATGGGCATATTTGTTGTTTCTTGTTCTATCAAAATTCTCTTTTGCTCTATACTTGTAGTGATTTAGCTTTGATTCTTTGCTTAAACTAGATTGATTTGCTTAACGACATTACTTGTAATGAATGCTGTAGAGATTCTTATGCATTTGGCTACAGCAACCATGCAAGTTTTCACTTTTTGAATTTATGGAATGCAGCTGTTGACCTTTGTACTTCTTTTCTTATTGTGCAGCCCTCGTTGAAACATGAGCGGCGTAGGTTCTTTTACGTGCCGAGGCCAGACAAATCTTGCTTATGTTGCAGCTGGAGCTTTTGTTTGCTTTTATACTTTCCTGCGTTTTTGCTTCTGAGAAGCTTGTAGAATGCTCTCTTATTTGGACAAATTGGTTATTTTGTGTATATTTCTAGGAGAGTTAAAACAGCTGTGCAATATTTGCTTTGCTGCAAGTGGAACAAAATTGTCTTGTTTAATGTTTTTTATGTTTTGCTTCAAGTGACTGCACCCTTTATGGTATGTTTGGTGTTTTTGAAGCCATTTTGCTAAGCCTTCCTTTGCTTTCTGCATTTCAAAAAATGTTTTCAGCCAGTTGCTGTCTATCCTAGTTAAACTGATGGAGTGTTTTGGCAAAAGTTGCTATATTGAGTAAGTCCTAGATTGCAGGATGACGTGCTTGTCTGGACATGGTGCGTGCAAATGATAAGTTGCCGTGGGACTTGTATAGTTAAAGGCTATATCATGCTTGTTACGTCCGAGTTTTGAATGACACCCTGAAGGCCTGAAGTGGTAGGTCACAAAGAGCTGTTTATGACATCTTTCAGACAGCTTTCAAATGATCCAGGTTGGTTTTCTGGACTAGCCGCATTGGGCCGGCTGATTTAGATTTTCAGGATGGCATTGGATTAGTTGAAATATAATAAATAATGTGTTAGATTTCAGGTAGTATTAATTCGGCATTAAGGCATGAATTCAGCCAATACCAAATGTGAGAAGGGACAACTAAATTGCGGTATTAAACACCATCTTTTCACTATTTAACATGTATTAAAGTTGTCCAGAACAATCGAACACATTATTACCCGGGTCTAATCCCAGCTAATACTGCTAACCATGGACAACCAAATGCACCCTTAAGGTTCTTCAGTTGTAAATCCAGTCTTTGCAGAGGGTGAACCCTTCACGACGAATGGCAATTTCCGGATAAGTATGATGAGACAGTGGCAGATTTGCAGTTAATAATATCCACCTGTAGATAATATGGAACCTCAGAGCAAGGGACGACTACTGCCTAGAGGGCAAGGCCGTAGCTGTGATTTACAGAATCTGTTCATTCATTGAGATGTAGAGATCTCAGGTGTAGGGATATATCTTACTATCCTCAGGCATCAGTTTGTAGTATTGTTCCAATCTACCCGCGCATTGCCTCATGACATAAATACACCCAAACATTTGGGACAAAGTTGGCTAATAATTTTATTCTCGCCAGGAACTACAGAAACGTAATTGAGGTAAGAACAAGAAAACAATCATTCCTTCAATCGACGTTTATGTTATTACAGTTGAAAGCAAAAAATACAAGGCTTAATGTCTTGAAAGAGTTGAGGGATGATGTACTGGTACATCATTCTTAGAAAAAGGTGAATGCCAAAAGGTGAAATTTGCTCAAAACGAGTTCTCTCCTATTCCTTCTGCTTATCCCAAGGAGCATGCGTTCTCAAACTCTTTCTGCTCCTTACGGCACAGGTCAAACTCGTTTGTGTGGTAGTACATGCAGCCCGCGTAGGCATCCATCTCTTTTGTGCAGTTCTGGCGAAGATCTTTCAACCTGCAGAAGAATATATCATTATTATGACCAATAAATGGCTTTATGGGACTTAAAAATCGACGATTTCTTCAGGAAATCTTGCATCACATTTGTAAGAATAGAATCCCAACAAAACAGAAACTTCAAAAGGAAACGAACAATGTTTGCAGGCATCAAACAATTTGATATAATATCCACTTCCCTGAATTCAACAAGGTCCTCGGCACATAATTTTGCTGTGCACAAATAATTGTAAATGCAATGAAATTTTTCTGGTGATTAGAAGATGAAGAGGTTCTCAGCCTATAATCACAGATCATGTAAATAGTAGAGCACACTTCGAGAAGTTGATGAACAAGGCAAAGGACCAGTGAAAGAAATACAAGCAGTGTAGAAATTATAACAGAGGAGACTATAAACTGATTCTTGGTGGTCCTACAACAGGGCATGATTCAAGAAGGAAATGCAGGGCATCTACTTGTTAGTAAACGCCTTGGCAGAGATGCCTAACTAGACATTAAATAGTTAATTGCAATGCTGTGACGGGAGGATTATCTTACGGAAGTTGCATTAGTGCGTCTAAAACAGTCAATAAAGCTGCATGTGCGCTGTATACATGGTTCCCCTAAAGATTTGATGCACAACTCCTAGGCTCCGTTTGGTTGGTGGTAAAACATTTTCCTGTAAAACATTTTCCTTCAAATGATGTAAAGTGATTTACACATTTCAAATCCGTAAGCCATTATCCGGAGAGTGAAGGAGCACAACAACACCTCATACTAACACCTTCACCACCAATAACCACCACTACGACCTACCTCCACCACGACCCATCACCGCCACCCACTTTCACCGCCACCCATCACTGCCACTGCCGCCACAGCCCGCTGTTTTGGCAAGTGTCAACCAGACACGAGAAAATAATTGCAGAGAAAACTTTTTCATATAAAATATTTTCCCTTGTAAAACATTTTACTGCGAACCAAACAGAGCCCTAGTCTCCTACAGCACAGCATGAGAACTTAGGAAAGTTGGATTCATAATGGGAAATCAACCAGAAGTTTGGATATGAAAGAAGATCCGGAAACGGAAAACAGAAGTAGACCCTTGGCAGAATAGGTCCAAGCACGGACAAACAATGCTTCGTGATAACTTGAGATAACGCGGCATTGTGTTCAAAATGTCGGAAAATGATGCAGCACCCAAACAAGCCATCTGATAACAAGTATCCAGTCAAGCCAAACAATGAGATGGACCCTTGGCGGAATAGGTCCAAGCACGGACAAACAATGCATGGCGATAACTTGGGATAACACGGCATTGTGTTCAAAACATGTCGGAAATGATGCATCACCCAACAAGCCGTTAACAAGTCTCCAGTCAAGCCAAACAATGAGATGGACATAGAGTGAGCCCGTTGTCAGAGATGAAAGTATTAATGCTGCATAATGTTTCTGATTTCTGAAGCAGTGTTCTGCGATGAATAGTACTTTGGAGTTCATGTTCAAGTCAATGGAACCTTACAATAAGAATCATGAATGAGCTTAATATTGGATCCATTGATGATGAGGGGCTTGCTACTAGGTGGGCTTCAAACATACGTAGTCAAGTCAGCATGTTTTATGTGTTAATTAGATCAGGCCAGCTTGCTAAACCCCACTCCAGAGGAACGGAAATGTGGGTTGAATCCAAACTCAGGTAACTTTTTTGATAGGTAAAATCCAAAATCAGGTATTGGCTTCTCAGTGAACTCGTCGTTGACCATGATATGCTTCCAATGGTTTCTTTGCTCGCGGCTTCTGAGCAAGTAGTCCTACCTTGTGGTCATAGATCTAAACTAAATCATCTTTATTTCCAACTTCCCTTAGAGTTCTGTTGATGGGTGGCTATTGGGTAATTTACTTGATGAAATCAGAATGGAGAGTGACACAATTGTATAGAGGGTTCTATAAAACACTGATTATCTGTTTTGAAGTTAATGATGTGTATCAAGCCAATCCGTGTATTTGTCGATCGATAGATCGAGTTGAACCTTGTGTGGATTGGGTAGGTGATGATGGTACAAGCCCCTTTCTTTCTTGCCGGGTAATTGTTTTAAAAGTTAGTATTGTTATTGGTTAATTTCCAGATCAAAGTAGAAGATACTGTATCAAGAATGTAACTTTAGACAAATCAAGTCTATCAATGCACCAGCTTGAGTTGGTACAGAACGAGTTTTTGTTCCGTTTCCAGGGTAGTTAAGACTCAGAAGCAGAGCATTGACTTCCTAACAAGCACTATCGAGTATTTGGTTCAAAAAGTAAAAGCTGAAGTGAAAGCAAGAGCCTCAAATTCAAACCAGAGAGAGACTCTCGGGGAATAGGTCCCACTGCAGACGAACAACGCAGGGTGTTAACTTGGTAAAACATGGCAATGTGTTTAAAACATGGCAGAAATGTTGTAACAGACCCCAACAAGCTATGTCTGACAATGTGTTTTCAGTCAAGACAAACAGACGGCATGGAGTGAGCCTGCGTTTATACTCTCAGAGATGACGTATAAATGCTACATAATGGTTCTCACTTCTCAAGCAGTGTTTTGAGATAAGTAGTAACTTGGACTTCATGACAAGTTAGTTAACACTAGCATAGAAAAAAAAAAAAAAAATCATGAATGAGCTAAGTATTTAATCTATTGATGGTCAGGGACTCTGGGTCCTTGCTATCAAGGTATGCTTCAATAGGATTTTTCAAAATCTAGATTTGATGGGATCATGGTATGTCCTGCAGGATCAGAATCGGAGAATCTAGTCCTGATCTCCTGAAGCGTAAGATTCTACAGTTCTCTAAGACCTTTGAGAGGCTTATGTTAAAATCACGTATCAAAAGGTGTTCGATGAAAGATGAGTTGACCACAATCTCGATAGTCATAAGAGAACATGTTTCAGATTGTGGGCATGATCTAAACATGGGGAAAACCAACTAAAGCAATTTCCCCTCCTTACCTCTCATAGAAAGTGATATAATGTATAACGTTAAATTTTAACCTAAGGGTGAGTTGCCTAAATCCAGCTCGGGTTGGGTTAATAGCACCTAAAGAAGCAAGAGCACATTAAATTTTGGGCACATTCTCCGATTATACAATATCTAAAAGGTCACATTAAAGAGTTGCATGGGCCGTAAAATTGTATGGGAGTCTAAAATCCGTGATCAAATCAGGATTCTACATGGGATTCTATGAGTTTGGGAGTTTACATGGGATCCAGAATCCATGTCTTTTAGGACCCTAGAATCTTAAGATCCCAGTTGGAATTTCGACAACTACATATGTAGTCAGCATATTTTCTTTAAATTATGTAGTCAGCATGTTTTGACGTGGTACAGTAGAGATAAATCACGCCAGCATTCTAAGCCCCACTTCACATGACCAGAAGGATGGCGTTGAATCCAAAATCAGGTATTGGCTTCCTAACCAACTCAAAGTCCGAGTTTCACATGTAGTTGACCATGATATGCTTCCAATGTCCATGTTCCTAGTTTTGTCTTACCTTGAGGTCATACAACTCAACCTCCTCATCTCCACTGCTACTTTCCTTAAGAGTGTTCCACATGTGCAGTTTAATTCATGAAACAGAATGGAAAGTAGCCCTATCAAGGGTTGTATAAAGCACTAGTTGCTTGTTTTGAAGTTAGCGATGCTTATCATGCCAATGCGTGTTACTGATGTTATTGAGAAATATCTAGATCTAAGTAATAGTACTCAGAATGTAACGACAAAACTATACCATCAACGTGTCTGTAAGAATCCATTGGGGTTCCACCTCAAAACCAATTGGCAATGCGGGGAGTGGCCCAGGACACTTACTAATTCTTTTGTTCTTCTTGAATGTCCGATGTGGGACTTCTCAACACGCCCCCTCAAGTGTGACATTCTTTGGCCTACACGTGGATCTTTTTGTCTACGGGTGGCGGTGAGCACGTGGGTTGTTAGACCATTCACGTGTGTGAGCCCGAGGCTCTGATACCATGTTTTGTTCCGCTTACAGAGTAGTAAATTCTCAGGAGCTTAAGATGAACTTCCTACAAGTTCTACCAAGTATTTGGTTCAGAAAGTGTAAGCCAAAGGGAACCTCCAACCCATAAAACACCATTCTGATGCCCTCCATGACATTGTCATTTTAAGATGTAAAATGTTCACCTCCGAAATAGGTTAAACTTTTGACCCAAATCAAACATATACCTATGGTTAAGGTTATTAATGAAAGTTGATGAATGCCCTTTACCCCATACAGTTAAAATCAGTAACCAGCCAGTTCATGAACCCTAAGAAAATAAAAAACACAACTTTGCATCCAAAAAATGGAAATCATCAGATGAAGAACAACAGAGAGATAAAGGAAGTGGAGGAGTTTGGTTGTCTTACAGGGCAAGGACACAGCGAGTGACTTGCTGGCCTTTGTGGACGCATTTCTCAGGGTTAGGATCGTCTTTTTTGCACTTGAGGAACGCCACGTTCTCTCCTCTGCATCTGCTCCCGATGTGCTTCGCCGACGCCATCAGAACCGCCGACGTCGGCACCGGAGCTCCGGCCACTCTCTCCACACCGCTCGTCGACATCTGCAATCAATCACTGAACACAAAAAAAGAGCGATTTTTCTTCAATCGATTAAGGACTTTTGGTATCTGTGATTGGATTTTGAGATTACCTTAGTTCGGATTTGATGATGATTCGGGGTCTGATCGAAGGGATGGTGATGAATTTAGGGCTCGGCTCCGACGAATCGAATCCAATAGAAGAAGAACAAAGATTAGGAAACGTACGCCGAGCGTGCTATAATGCGCAGCGAGAACTTAGTACTATTTTTGTTTCTTCTTTATCAACCTACTTCACATGTTGTCACTTCACATGTTGTCACTGGTAATTGAGTCACTTTGATGATTTGATATGCAAAACGGTGTATAAATTTAGTGATCTTTACATGATCTACCACGTCATGAAAAAATTGCCTAAAAATTACATCATTTTGCTATCTAAATCACCGAGTCAAAGTGACCCATTTACGGGTTAAAAAATCAAACAAGGATTATACTAAAAACGAGGGTAGTACTAGGGATGCAATTTGGGCGGGAACCCGACCAACCCGAATCCAGCCCGAACTAAAATAGAGACCGGGCACATAGTTTTAGTAATTTGAACGGGCTTAGACATAAATTCTCAGTCTGAATTGCAATTAGGGTCGGTATTTGGCACATATATTACTCTACGGGCTAACCGGAATTGCCCGATTTGCGATCACTATCTATAAAACATTATATTTTCAGAGAATTATGTAGCACATCTAACATGAGTTTGCTACTTTTCTTTTGATTATTAGTGATATTTTCTAGTCAATTTGTTTGTTCTTGCACAAGTTGATTTGATTTTTACACCAACAACTTATTATTCTCTCGTGTTTTAGAAAAGTTATTAAGTTTAATGTACTAGCCCGAATTCATCCTGAACCCGAATTGACTTGTGCTGAAATTTGGGCCCGAACGGACTGACAAAGCTCTTAACTCGGGCTGGGCTGGGCTTGGGCAGCCTCGACAGAACTCGGGCTCGGGCTAGAAGATGCCAACCCGCCCCCAGCCCCCTCGAGTTGCACTCCTACATACCACTCGGTCTCACCTCTTCCTCCCCATCTTGACTTCCACCACTATTCACTAGGTAACTTTGAGTCGGTGATTTGGATAGCAAAATGATGTAATTTTTGAATAATTTTTTCATTGTGTTGTAGAGTAAACATTGCTCTACAATGCGGCGAAAAAATTATCACAATATCGCATTATTTTACTATCAAACTCATCCGGTCAAAATAACCCAGATACAGTCAAAAAGTCAAGATGAAGAGGAAGAGGTGGGACGAAGTGGTAGTACACAGCCCGAGGGTATATACGTCAATTTAGAGGAAGGTCATAAACCCTTCTTCCATTCCAAAACCTCGCCAGAAACAGATCAAGAAGTAAAAGAGCGTCGGACCTGTGAATTTCTTGATACTACTCGTAAGTGCTCTCTCTCTCTCTCTGTAATTGATTTGTTTAGCTGATTCATTGATAGTTCTTCGTTTCTACCCTTTTCCGATCTCTTTCCGGTGAAGGTGGGGTAAAACTGATTGAAATTGGACGGCATCAAGTTGTTAACCGTTGCAGTATCTCAATTGATGTTGTGGGGTTTCTGCTTTTTTGGTTGTTCTTACCTGTTTTATGCAATTCAGTGGAATGATATAAATTCATGCAGACAAGGTGTTTGTAATGGGTTGTCAAAAGATAATTTTTTTTTTTTTCCATTGGCGAATCTAAAATTAATGAGAGAAGATGAACATGAGTGAATTGGTCGATGTTCTTGGCAATGGACTTTCCGTTTTCAGTCATTTAGAAGTATTTGCTCAATTTGGGCCATTACTTGTGATAAAAAAAGCTTCATGAATGATTGTTAGGTTGGGAAGAAACGGGTTGGTCAAGTTCTTCTGATGTTTTCTAGAATCTGGAATGTTAAGAAATGCAACATATTGGGTATTTTCTTAGTGCCTGGGTGATTGAGTGACATTCGGTTGTTTCATAGGAAACGTACGCCGTGCGTGCTATAATACGCAGCAAGAACTTAGTACCACTCCGTCTCGTCTATGCTCTTTTAACCCTCCTCTCTTTTTGACTGCTATCAAGGTCACTTTGACCGGATGATTTGGATAGCAAAACGATGCGATTTTTTGATATTTTTTTCATTGTATTATGAAAAACCTTTCACTCTGCAACACCATGAAAAGATTATAAGAAAATTGTATTATTTTACAATCCAAATTAACAGGTCAAAGTGACACAGTGAATAGTGATAAAAGTCAAGATGATACTAGAGATGCAACTTGGGCGGGTTGAACCCGACTCAACCTGCCCAACCCGAACCCAGCCGGAACTAAAATAGGGTCTGGGCACATAATTTTAGTGATTTGGAAGGGCTTGGACGGAAATTCTCAGTCTGAATTACAATAATGATCGGGCTTGGTTACACTACAGGCTAGCCAAAATTGTTCGGTTTTCGACCACTACCTGTAAATATTATATATTCAGAGAATTATGTAGCATATTTAACACGAGTCTACTACTTTTCTTTTGATCATTAGTGATATTTTTTGTCAATTGTTTTTGTTCTTGAACCAGTTGATTTGAGATTCACACAAACAATTTATTATTATCTTCTGTTTTAGAAAAGTTGTTACGTTTAATATACTAGCCCGAACCCGAATTAATTTGTTCGAATTCGGGTTCGGACGGGTTGACGAAGCTTTTACCTCGGGCTGGGCTGGGCTTGGGCAGCCTCAGGGGTGCTAACCCGTCCAACACGCCCGAGTTGCAGTCCTCCACAACACATAGCTAGAGGGTATTTACGTCATTTTAGAAGGAGGTCATAAACCCTTTTCTCTGTTTCAGCTTCCACTCCAAAACCTCTCCAGAAACAGATCAAGAAAGAAAGAGCGACGGACCTGTGAATTTCTTGATACTACTCGTAAGTGTTCTCTCTCTCTGTAATTGATTCGTTTAGCTGATTTTATTGAAACTTCTTCGTTTTTTACCCTTTTCCGATCTCTTTCCGGTGAAGGGGCAAAAGGACTGATTGAAATTGGACGGCATCAAAGTTGTTAAACTGTTGAAGTATCTCAATTGACGTTGTTGAGTTTCTAATTTTTGGTTGTTATTACCTGTTTTAAGCAATTCAGTGAAATGATATAAATTCTTGCAGACAAGGTGTTTGTAGAAATACCCAAATGAAAATGTGTTGCCAAAAGGTCATTTTTTCCATTGGGGAATCTAAAATTAATGAGAGAAGATGAATATGAGTGAATTGGTGTTATGTTCTTGGCAATGGACGTTCCGTTTTCACTCATTTTAGAAGTATTTGCTCAATTTGGGTCATTACTGTGATAAAAAAGCTTCATGAATGATTGTGAAGCTGGCTTTAGATGCAGACCATGTATTTCATTTTGTTCTCCTTGTGTAAATATGTCTCATGGCGACCTAGTTGACGCAGATCACCCCTTTTTAAGTAGCTTTGTATACTGTTAGGTTGGGAAGAAACGGGTTGGTCAAGTTCTTCTGATGTTTTCTAGAATCTGGAATGTTAAGAAATGCAACATATTGGGTATTTTCTTAGTGCCTGGGTGATTGAGTGACATTCGGTTGTTTCATAGAAGCATAAGCTAAGACAATTCGACTTGCTGTAAGTTTGAAATGGCATCTGTGCAACCATTTGTTCGATTTGTACCTCATATTTCAAGAATGGGTCATGCGAAGGGAGTGTTCGAAGTTCGAACCTTTCTCTTCAGGGTGTAGTGTTTTTTGGGGGATCGTGTTTATCAGAAAATGGTTCTGATGAAGAAGCCATATGTCATTCCATGATACGAGTCATTGAATAATGCATAGTTCTTATGGAACATGCCTTTTCATGTCACGAGTGTGTGCTCCACTGTTAACGCGTGGAGCAGCTTTAGGGCCTTGGGAATGCTGTGGCGGTGCTGAAAGTTGATGTGTTAAAATTACTATAAGAAAGCTTTTGTGAATTTTAGAGAAATTGTTGTTTGGTAGATATCAAGTATAAGTTGCGGTGAAATATTGATATTGTAATTTCATGTTTAGTAAAATAAATGTGAACGTGCTTTGAGAGAGTAAAAGGACACAAATGTATTACATGTATATGTGTTGTAAAGATAAACATTGTACATTTTAAAAAAATGATGGTTAAATTTGGTTGAAGATAAATTAATCAAAAACAGGTTCCGGAAAAGCATCTCCCCCCTTGCTTCCTAAAAGCTGCTGTGGGACGGCAGAAACTGTCCGAAAATCAAATAAAGTATTTTTACCAGACACACTAAAACTGCTTCTTCTGTCAATTAAAGCACAGCCGTGCTGGCAGCAGAAGCATTCCCAAACTAGCCCTTATGGCTTTTGTTAACAACGTTGTGAATTTGCTTAGGTATCTAGTGTTCGTCTGTGTTTGTCTATCATGTTTGCTTGTTTTGATTCGTCACTGCGTAGTCAGAGACTTTCAAAGTGCACGATGAATTTCCAAATCCAAACCTATTGCAACGGCATTTTTGGTTACACACGTTCAAAAACTGCAATTTTGTCTCCATTTTTGCTTACATTAGGCTGATGATGTTTTTCCTATGATCCAGAACCATGGGCCTGAAGAAAAAGTCTGCTGCGATACTGATCAGGCTCGTTTCGTCTGCTGGAACTGGATTCTTCTATGTGAAGAAGAAGAACCCTAGGAAGATCCCGACAAAGCTCGAGTTCCGCAAATTCGACCCTCGCGTAAACCGCCACGTTCTCTTCACTGAAGCAAAGATGAAGTAGTGAGCCAGATGTTCCTTCATAGTTGGCAAACACATGTTTTGAGTTACTGCTGCTGTTATCTTTAGTCTGGATGAAATTGCAAGTCTTGTTAGGTAAAATTATCTTCTTTCTCTTTATGATGTTATAAATTGTCTTGGGAGACGGAAACTTAACCTGTTGAATGAGCAATATAACGCTGTTGGAATTGAGCTTTCAGCATCTCTTTCTTATTACTAGCATACCTCAGTGCTTTATTGCGTCAATTTCTTACTGGAACACCTATGCATTTACATGGAACAACTGCACATGTTAACCTACCGTAGTCGGAAAAACTTGGGATATTGGAGTATGTTGTTGCTCACTTAGGAAATCAAACTGTACTATGAAGAACATAGAAGTATTTAGGTATCACTGGACGGTTGTCCTGTATTATCAACACCAAGAATCTTCAGTAGCAGCATATTACCTTTGAGACCTTCAAATTTCAATGACTTTATGACCCCCCCACCCCAAAGCCAGATGTGATAGTTTCTAGCAACAGAAACGCGACCCGTTCGCTGCGGCGGGTGATGCCAATGCGTTATCCGTCGGCTTTTCTGATTCCCTCAGCCTCCAACCTCTCAGAAATGTCAATACAGTTAACTGGACCGGTAAACCGTGGACCGCCGGTTATAGTTTTGGTTCGGTTACGGTTAATGGTTAACCGGCCCGTGTATTTTCTCGGAAACCCCTAACAGGCCCGGCCCGTATAACCTTAATTGCCTAAACCGTTTCAGTTCGGTTAAAAACTGCTAGAGTTTTTTTTTATCTTTAATTTTTTAAATAACAGTTTCATCACACACACACACACACACACACACACACACACACACATCTCAAGGCCGGATAACTGCGGTTAACCTGTACAAGCCGGTTAACCGCCGCTTGCGGGCCGGCTTTCGGCTTTGTCCCGGTTAGTTACGGGCCGGTTAGGCAGTTAAGGTTACCTATCACCGGCCCGGACCACTAAGGCTGGTTTGGGACTGTACGGTAACGGTTACTCCCTAGCCGGTTAGGACTGGTCGGTTCGACCAGTTAACCGGCCCATATTGACAGCTCTAACCCACCCCCACCAAATTTCAACACAATCTCACAAGTTTGAGTTAGTGCTCAACACGACCCTAGTTCTGGTCAATTTTATTCGGAGCCATCAATCCGGAAAAGAAAGGCTCGAAGTTTAGGATTGCAGAGTATCTTGGCGTCTGCCCTGTGGGTATTTCGTGGGCTCTCTTCCTGGTTCATTTTCCCGTAGGCTCTGCAAAGAAAGGCTCGGAAACCCAGTTCGGAGAGGAGATAGTTATTGTTGTTCATCGGGTTGAAACTCAACCGTTTAAATAAATGGGCGACCTACCCGTTTAAACCCGTACTTAAATGGGCTGATTTGTGTGGGTCATTGAAGCTGTTTGAACCAGAACTTAAATGATATATATAGAAGTAGTATATATTCCTCGGCGTCATATGTTTTGCGTACCCGTCGGGGATTGTTTTGGTGAGTTCAATTTCACGAAATTAGATTTATTAGTATTAATCATCACATTTATTCAAATCATACACGAATCTGGCACTTGGAAATCAGCCAAAATCAGTCTGTTTCAAGGCAGAAATGAAATTTCAGTTCTTTAACTTGTTATTATCCCTGCAAGACCGAAACCCCAAACGAAGCACAAAATCCACAACTTCAAGACGGACAACAAACAACATCATCACACAATCAGCAAAGAGAAACCCACAAGAAAACTGAGGACGATGACATTTGCATAGTAGAAGTATTACAGAGCAAGCTCAACTGTAGAAATCAATCATTCATGGCTTAACAATGTAGATTTCTACGAGTAGCGATTGAGCGTACCTTCATCCAAATAGGGATGAATATGAATGGTTTTGGGGAAGGGTTTCTTTGTATAGAGCAAAAGGGAGGAGCGGAGAACTCGAACTGGGTTGCTCCAAGAGAAAAAAACACAGCTCAAAATCGATGTTTTGCCATATTGGTTAGGTACGGATAGTTTTTCGTATTTTAGTTGGAGCCAGGGAGGTGGTCACGTGGCGGAGATGGGGGTAGTGCTGTTGTTTTTTTTTGCAATCAAACGGGTTAAATGAGCGGGTTGGTTTTTGTATTGCCCGCAGGGGATTTGAGGACAAGGGGTGAAAACTCCATTAACACCCCTCTAATTATAGCTATTTTACACTTAGACCCTTTAAAAAATACATAGATGTCTCGACGGGAATTAAAAAAATTCGTCACATCTTAATTTTGTCCCGGCTGATTCGATTTTCCGGCTCCGACGCTGATTGCCCGTCATGACTCGCCCATGTAAATGCGTGACGTTGCTGGGTTTCAAATTTGTGCTTGAACCCATTTATAAGTACTTCAAATTTCCAATCCATAGGCTTGACCCATTTCAAATCATACTACAAGTCCCAATCAAATGGGTGTAGAAAACTGATATCTAAGAGATGATGCTAAAGAATCAACTAAATTAAAACTAACTTGGTACAACCGAAGGTGAGAGCCAAGTCACTCTTACATAGACACTCAGAAAACATAAGACTTGCCTAATCAAATCGCAAGTCTAATATTGAAGAAGGCTTGCCTACATTATTGAGCATGCGTTTGCATTTTCGTCGCTGAACATGGTATATAAGCCGCTACTATCACCGCCATAACCAAGTACCATCGAGTTTGTGAAGTCGCCGTGAAAAGATGCTGGCGATTTTTCTTCTTCCCCATTTGCGTCTTCTTGGTTGTTACTCAAAAGTTCCACTCTCTTCCCTGTCTTCTTCTTTAGTTTCTTCAGAACTTTCTCCGGTTTGATTTGTCCGGTGACTTTAACTCTGTGATTGATCATATCAGTCACAAATTGCTCGACCCCTGTACGCGACATATATAACTAGATCACTTATTTAAGAGAGAGAGAGAGAGAGAGAGAGAGAGAGAGAGAGAGAGAGAGAGAGAGAGAGAGAGAGAGAGAGAGAGAGAATTGACCCTTGATCTTGGATATAGTTTTTGCGACGATCCTCTCGCATGCATCACAATGCATCAAGATATGGAATTCCACGACGACAACCTTAAAATTCGATAAAGACAATGTCAGATTCCAAGAACAGCGGAACTGCGATCCACTGATTGCTTTTAATTAGGAATGAAAAAATGAGATAGAAGTACGAGAGAAAGTTTCACCTACGTTGTTGTCTGTGTGGCATTCCTTCTCACCCTCCATTGGAAGTGAGAAAAGAAGCCACATATAACCAAGTCGAAGAACATGTCTGCAAGTGAGTCTTGGAATTGGGTTTTGAACTAAAACTCAAGGAGAAAAAACAGTTATTTGCAGTTATAAGCCTGACCAATCAGAAAACGAAGTGCCCCATTTGAGGAAATATTATGTACTTTAGACACACAAATACTAAAAACTGATAACTAAAAGATTAATAGTTGTTTTTGAGATTTAAAAGATCAATAGTTGTTACTTGAAAATAGTTGTTACTTGTTGATAATAGATTTGTCCTCAGAATAATCTGCAAATGTGGTCGCTCGCGGCATAATCTTGTGCTTTTTTTAATAACTAACTAAAATGCGAGAAAAAATAAACTAAAATGCGAGAAAGGGTCTTCCTGTTTTGCGTAGTCCATGTTTCTACATGTTTTTACAGATAAAGATAACATGCGAATACATGATGAAGAGAAATCAAAATACAATCAGTTTAAGAACTTCTTCCGATGATCTTGCAATAACTACATCACATACTTCGCTCAAATATATACATTCAATATCTGACATCACATACTTCGCTTACATATAGACATTCGATATCTGCCAAAGCGTACATTGGCGACAGTAGCAATAAGTTTCTTCAATAATTTCTCCGCTCTGTTCATACCAAATAAGCGGCTACGATTTCAACGGTGTCAGTCTTAGATGAGATATAATGGGCTGAGTTAATGTATTCGGCCGAGTCTCCTTCTCCAAATACATCAAACGCCGTGACGCTTATATAACAATGTCCTGTTGGGGGATTGCCTCTGAAACCATTCACAGACGAGCCGACCTGCACGTAACATAAGCGCTTGTCTCCAACGCGAATCATAATACCTCCCGAAGAGTGCCCTTTCGGAATCTTATACTTAATAACATCAAAAACCTTAATCTCCGCTAACACCGACGGCGACTCCTCTCGCCTGAGTGGGACCACGCGGCCTCCGTACACTGTGTAAAGCGTGTCTCCGATAAACTGACTTCCTAGTCCAAAACAAAAATTATCCACGCCAAAGTCGAATTCGGACCACTTCTTCGAGTCTAGGTCGTAGCTGAAAAAGCAAAATCTCTTCAACCCCTGACCGGGCCCGCTAACAATGACCTTACGATCGACAACTACGTGGGATCCGAAGTAAGGAAGATCATTGAAAGGAGGATCCGCACCAACCTCCCACTTATTTTCCGCAGGACTAAAAATCTCGAGTTGCTTGAACTTCTCGCCGGTCCAATAACATCGGTTCTGGCCCGATAAGACAAATATTTTCCCGTCAGCTTCAAACGAGACCGGGTCGGGTTTACCGGTATGCATATCCGGGCCTCTTTTCAGGATCTCCAACGGCCGGTCCCGGCAAGACCTTAGCTTCGCCTCTGACGCGGCAGTGGAGAGATCTAAAATAAAGACTTCCCTAGTGGATACCTTAGTCAATATATTGCCGTGGTCCACGACGTATCCTCCCATAAAATATAATTTGGATTTAATGCTAACACAAGTCATATTCTCTGGCCAGTTTCTGTTACTTTTGGAGAAGCGTAGAACCGGTTCGATGTGAACTCGATGTGGCTGTGGTTCGCCGACAACGGTAGTGGTGGTGGTGGATGTGGTGGTGGTGGAGGAGGTGGCGGTGGTGGTGGTTTTCGTGGTGATGATGGCGGTGGTGGTAGTGGTGGTAGTTGTGGTGGGGATGGTATCGTCGGCATTGGGGACATCGAGGGCGTAGAGGCTATAAAAGCTCGAGAAGTGCCATAAGAACACGTAGAGCTTCTCGTCCTTCTCCTCTTTCAAATTCCTTCTCAATCTGCTTGCTCTTGATTTCCCCATAACTATAAGGTTTTGAGTTTTGAGTTTTGACTTCAGCTAGCTAAAAGAATGAAAACCCTTATATGTAGATTAGAAGGCGGCAAAACAAGAGACCGACTCAAAGACTTTTACTGGGCCCGGCCGGGCCGGGAGGACATGGGCTAAAGCTATTAAGCCCAAGCTCGTTCAAAAAAAATTGATCAGCTTATTTCAAAATTTAAGTCAAGGTTTTGAATGAATAGAGGCTACAAAAGGTGATGATAAAAAAAAAAAAGGCTATAAAAGGTGTAGCTATAGGAACACGTAGATCTTCACCTCTTTCAAATATCTCCTCAACGGGCCGGGCCGGGCCGGGCTGGGCCAGACCAGACACATGCTATGCTATAAAGCCCAAGCCTGTCCCCAAAATTGATCGGCTTATTTTCAAAATCTAACTCTAGTCTTCTTCTTGGTGTGGCGCGCATAACAATTGTTACTTTTTAAGTGCCTATCAGATAAACTATTCTCTAATATAATACAATAGTCTGCAAACCACAATTGAGATGTTATTTTTCATTACTGTTGAAACACTCTAAGACTTAAGACTTTAGTGATTAATTTGTAGATTTATAGGTTTCAACCTTGAGTTAAACTTTAATGAAGTTCTCCATATTCCCGCAAAAAAAAACCTTGAGTTAAACTGAGATCCTAGCTAGTATCGTTTCGCTAATCAGATTATTCTAAACAGAACGAAGGAATATCATTTTACAAGGAAATATAACAATAATACAACACGGTAACTCGTATAAAACCACTCGATCCCTTCATTTTTTAGGATTTATTACCATCACATATCAAGGCATGTAGCCTCAAAACTTTACAATTTTCAGTTCTTGTAAAGCTTATTAACATTACATATCACAAGGCGAATAGCCTCAAGACCTTCCAAATTTATACGCGACACCAAAAAGCATGGTAAAAAAGTTTAATTATTCACGACGCGACAGTTTGTCCTGATTTCACCCGCAGTCCCGGTAAGAAGCTCCATGCCACCCATCTTCTTCATAGAGTTGACAAACTCCTTGAAGAAAGTGTTGGATTTTTCCAACCTTCTGACGATACGAGCAGCTTCCTTATCTGTCATAAGGGACGCGTCAGAGTGGAAAAGTCCCTTCTTCTGTCGGACGGCCGTGTAGTAGTGATTGCCGAATGTGACTGAACTACCAGGATCCATCTCCACGACTGTGTTAGGGTCTGCCTGCTTAGGGCATTTCCCCCTCAAGAATTGGGCATATTTAGCGTCCAAAAGTGGATCCCGACGACCTGTTCCGCTGAAGTTGTAAAGTCTATCCGAGAAGTTTTCGCAATGCGCAACACCTACCGTATGGGCACCTAAAAACAGCGAGAAAAAATTTCATACACCAGGGTCACGTTGGGAAGTCCCAAATCAGGAGTTTACAACTTTAGTCCACAGGTAATAAGATCTTGAGCTACTTCATTACACTTCTTGGGTGGAACTCCATTAAATTTATTAACAACATATCGGGTAAAATTTCCTACTCAAAGTTATCGAACTTGAACTTGTACATTCCGAGTCATTATATTGGGTACTAAGGACTAGTTTAGGCATGTCGTGGCGGTGCTGGAAGATGCTATGCAAAAATTACTGTGGCAAAGCTTATGTGAATTTTAGATGAAAGTGTTGTTCGGTAAAGAATACGTCCAAGTTATCGTGAAATATTGATAAAACAATTTCATGTTTGGTAAATTCCATTCTGAACCCGCTGCGAGTGTGTAAAATGATAAAACTATGTGACACATGTATGTTTTATAAAGATAAATATTTTTTTTTTAAAAATTGGTTGTTAAAATCAGTTGTAATATAATTAACCAAATACATGTTTCTCGAAAAAAAACATCCAAACCTGCTTTCTGAAACCTGATGCGAGACAGCAGAAACTGCCCGCAAAAGAAATAAATGCACTAAAAACGGATTTGTATTTAAAAAATAGTTGTGCTAGGCTGCTAGCTGCAGAAGTATTCCCAAACTAGCCATATAAACTAAAAGATTGGAAGCTATTGCCAAAATGTTCGATAACGAGATAATTTAAGGAGAGATTATAGGTGTTTTCCTATAATTACCTGATAATACGACAAGATCTTTTTTATCGAGTCCTTTGTTTACGATTATAGTCATGAGTTCGGTGAAGTTTAAAGACGGTGCAGGCATGTTTCCTTCAATATCCGCAGCACGTGAAATTCTTCCGTCTCGTCTTCCGGTGAGAACTTCCCATCTCTTGAGACGCTTAGACTGAAAAATACTTGATCAAATTAGATAAGAAAAATTGCGAAAAAGAAGAAGAAGAACTAATTCACAATATAATTTTGTCATAACTGGTTTTCTAGAACCCTAGGAAAATTTGTCTATATATTTACCACTTGAGAAACTCCGTCACGAGCAGCCAATGCTAGAATGTCAGAGCATGATACAACTTGAGGGCAGGCTTTCTCGAGTTCGGCCTTGATTTCGTCAACAACTTCATAACCTTCTAGCGGAATTACTACCTTCTCAGTGTCCGGGCCATCTAGCAATATGGAAGCGTCGCATCCCTGCATGCCACAATCCGGAACAAATTAGATGTTGTTCTTAGGTGATTAGAATACGCAGCTATGATTGTCACTTTGCTTCTTTGAAATTTAGTTTTAACATATTTTCCGCCTGACAGTACTCAGAATCGTCTCTAGCATTTCAGAGGTCCAAGATGATTATAACATCCAGGGGTTTTTCTGTAAAAGATAATTTGTATAACAAAATTTACATGTTCTATTGAGAAAAAAAAATTATTTGATTTTGTTAAAAAATATACTTCGATTGTGATTATGAATTATAATTCAATGAATTTTGCAAACAAACTAATATTATAATTGTAACCTTACAAAGACGGTAAAAGTAATGCAACAGAAAAATCTTGAAATTGGAGATCAATTTTCGTAATAGACGTGTAAATTGTAATATATATGCACGTGAAATTATAAATACGACCCTCATTGTTGTCGACTATTGCTCCCCTCCAATTGTTGGACTCCTAGCCATTAGCTGGTCTTATGGTAATGACGATCCTGAAAATACTGAACACATATAATCCGGACACTCTGTAGGGAACAATGCTCGCTAAACAACCATGTTACAGAATGTTTCGTATGAGTAAAAGAAATGTAAAAGAAACGTACCTCGGAGGTACAAGTACCTAAATATTCAAGAATGTTTGATAGTAGAACAAGAAAGTATGAGCTAGAAATATGCATGTAATGGGAGATGATTTGCAAAAGAAAATCCGCAAAATTTTCAGGCAGGCTCTACGATAAGTTTCCGAACAGGAACAAAGTTGGTTAGAAGACGAACTTTTTGGTCAGCTGGATATAGTATGTGTTCCCAAACATGCGCGGAAGTATGTTGAGATACGTGCCCGAGCGTATTTCAAGAAAATAACAAAGAACATATACATGATATGGATTTGTATATATGGAAGTGTAGGGGTAGGTCTTACCCTAACAAAGCAGTCGTGATAGTGCATCCTAAGGAGCTTGGCACCCACAAGAGGGTCAGTTTCAATTTTGGCTTTGATGATATCCTCCACTATTTTCTCAGCTTCAGGGCAGCTTGTGCCATAGAAGTTATTCTTCAAAGCTGTTGAGATCTTCTTGTTCTTACCTGCATCACAAACACTCAATATAACAAGAATTGACACCAAAAGGAAAAGAAAGCGTTCTCTTCCACAACCCATCATTGTGGGTATTTTTGTTAGTAAATGGATAATTAGAGAATAGGTTAATCCAAATCTGTATGGATAGCCTATCCCACCACCACCTTTTTATAGGGAAGAAGAGAACATAGAAGATGATAACAAAAGTTGACTTTTTCCATGTTAGAATAAGGATAGCATTAACCTCCATTAACTGTTAATTGCTGTTTGGCCTTAGCTTGTGGCGTCGAGGACTCGTGTTCCGGTTACCTTGTATATGAAGTAAGCTTTTTACAAACTGTGTTGTTGCTTTAGCTTATAATTAGGTTTGTTTATCGTCTTACTTCCACTTAGTCTTCGCGTATGAATCAAAAAGTAGTCCACTCTAATGCGTATGTTAGTCTATTGTGATGTGACAACTTAATTATCATGACAACTTGATAACACGATATGAAGAAAAGTTTACGTGCGAGTTCTCAGATAAATCATCCCTCGAGCCGGGGCAGAGGGATGAGGGGTGGCAACTGCCTCCTATTTTCGAAAAGTTTCACAAATGCCACCAATATTATAAGTTTCTAACAACAATACCCTTCCCCACGTGCCCCGGTTATTTCCGTGTTTTCACTTTCGCTCTTGAGAAATTATACTATTATTATTACATTTAAAATGATATTTCTTATCACTGTTCCATTCGGTTTATGCTGGTTTCATTGAAAAACCCATCTCGCGGGATAATTAGTGTGTCATGAAAATTATAATTTCTGTTTGGGTGATACATAAGATTCATGGTTAATTAGTCAAATTAGAATAGTCTCCAAATCGTACGATTTAACTAAAGGACGGCTATGAGATAATAGGCCAAGAGTCCAAGTGAAGTAATCTACATTTAGAAAATGTCCCAATTGAATTTTGTGTCTTATAAAACTACTAAGTATAAGTATAAATACATATGTAAATCATATGTCACACTAGTGCTCACTGTCATAAGTCACTTTACTTCAAGATTGACGAACACACACAAAAAAAAATGCTTGGAATAGATGATGCTGGATTGCTGGTCAACCTGTGTATGACGTGTGTGCATATGTATTGCTGCAGGAGCAGAGTTGACCAATTTGATTGATGACTCGAATTACTGGAGCAAACACTAAAAATAAGTTTTAGTTAAAAAAGATTAATCAAAACTTAGTTAAATTTTCTTTTCAGTATCGGAGATGCTCATATTCCAGTCTTCTAGACTAGTTTAATTAGTTATATTTATGAATCTACCTATCATCAATTGGACAATACCATATGAAAAGCAGAAGTATTTGTCATTTATCATTTCATTAGGTCATGATTTTTATTATGTTGGTCTTCTTTGTAACAGGTGATTTCCTTAAACCAGGCGCAACCATCAAACAATTATGTGAAATAGAACGAACTTGGTGTTATCTCTCCCGCCAAAGCGTTTCTGCATATGCAGAGTCTGAAATTGACTCCAAAATCTACTAACTGTGGCAAACCTTGTTGCTTTATACTGTGAAACATTTGTTCTCTAAGGTCTTACTCTTACATAAACATTTGATTGAAACATATCATACCATGCTCTTCCATAATCAAATGCCACACAAGAACATGGTTGGGTCTTGTGGACGCGCAAACTAAACCTCTCGGAGAGGGTTCTTTCCATTCCTGTCTTCAGTTTGAGACTATCTGCGATCAGTCTCATTTTTGATGGCCCGATGGAGTTTACATTTATGTACTTTCTGGCAAAGTAATAACATATAAAAGTCGTTATTGTGCAAGTCATAATAAAAAAAGTGTGGGGGGGGGGGGGACATAACACTAACTTTTAGTTATTTTCAATATTATAATAATATTTTTAAATACTTTGTATTTTACAGATCATAATGTTTTTTATAACGTTCGTGAAATATTTAACAATTACACTTACTAAGATAATTCGTTGATCAATCAATAACTTTTATAAAATATATGAATTATATAATAACATATGATACCAAAATGTACATAAGTGCCTATTTTAACGAAGAGAATAGCTAGGGATCCAAGATTATAAAAATTGTTCGCTTTCATTTTCTTTTTCCTCAATTTCTGAATTATCCAAAAAAAATCATTTTCTTTTTCCGTGTGCCAGTCGAAAGTCAGAGTAGTCGCCGGAATGAGTTTTGTGTCAGTCTTTTAATTTATCATACTTTTAATTTTACCATACACAAGTGCGGTTAATAAACATGTAGAGTCAAAATAATCCATCAAATGCGCAAATAGGTGCTGGCTCAGTGATATAACGTGTAAAGTCCCTACATAAGGCCATGAGTTCGAACCGGGCTATATGATGTAATTCTCCAAAAAAATCCATCACATCCTTGAAAAAATAAATCATAAAGTGATGTATTTATTACCAAGTATTACCACAAACATGGTCAAAATAAATACTGATGGAATGCTTGATTTATTAGAGTGTGGCGTTATTTAGAAGTATTATATATATAGTGAAATACATTTGCATAATTTGGCATTTTTCGCCTTTGATCACCGCCACTCGTGAACTAGTTCGGAACACGACAGTTCTTCCTGATCTCTCCAGCGTCGCCTAGAAGCAGCTCGATAGCTCCCATCCTCTTCATCGACTTAATAAAAGCCGGGAAGAAGGTGTCGGATTTCTCCAACTTCTTCACAACATGAAGCGAATCTTTGTTCTTGAGAAGGGCCGCGTCGGATTGGAAGAGCCCCTTGTTCTCCTGAACCGTCTCGTAGTAGTGGTTACCGAACGCGGTCGAGCTACCGGGGTCCATCTCCACGACCGTGGTGGGGTCCGCCGCAGTTTTAGGGCACTTCCCCTTCAAGAACTCGAGATATTCGGGTTCAATGTCCGGGTCGCTGTCGCCTTTCCCCGTGAAGTTATATAACCTTTTCACGATGTTCCTACAATGGGCTACGCCGACGGTATGTGCCCCTGTGCAAAATATGTCGCGTACATATATGAGTCATAAGTTCGATGTCGAGAATTGAATATTGATAACAATAACAACATAAGCCCTGTCTTCTTTACCTAATTTTATGTAATTTTTTTAAATGATTATAAAATTGCTTTCTTTCAAAATGCTAAATGTTCTTAAAAAGTGTTTGTTTTTTTTCTCGATTTTAGCTCATAAAAAGTAAAATTTATGAATAAAATTTAAAGTTAGAAATCACTTTCTTTAATCTTAAAAGGATAAAAGAAAATTATCTTCTAACAAAACTGAACATAATAATCTTTCTATTACCACTACAAAAAACAGGGTATTTAGGAGCGGTTTTATTTCCCGCGGTTGTAAAAAGTGCTGGTATAGAATTCATATAGCAGCGATTTCCTACCCACACTTGTGACAGTCGCTAAAAGTAACACAATACCCGCACTTCATAATAACTGCAGGTAAAGAAAAATATACACCAGCGGTTTGTTTTCAACCGCTGGAAGAAGTGATGCATATGACGATGATTTCTTGAACTATTGATAAAAATAATAGTAACTGTGGCTAAGGCAACATATAAATACCCGCAATTCCATAATTCACTGGTAATTTTTGTGGCTACTGCCAGCATATCTTTTTTCTAAAAGAATAAACATACAATTGATTCACACTTACAATAAACTCATACATAACATATACTGATATTTAGAAGAAAAAAAAACTATCTATTGAGTTCAAAATAAAATTGTAGAAGACATCTTCACCCCTCTAATTTGTTGCAAAGACAGTTGCACCCCTTTAAATTTAGAAAAGGACACATTCACCTCTTTTTTTTTGTCAAATTTCAGGATATTGTTACTTCCTAATTAAGATATTGTTAGTTTGAGGGCAGGGGTTCGTGACTATAGTATTTTGGGAACATTTTTTCTCTATTAGAGTAAGATATCACTCATTCAAGGGGTGTGAAAGTTTTATTTTCCAAACTGGAAGGAGTGAGAATGTTTGTGCATCAAATTACAGGGGTAAAAGTGTTTTTACCCAAAATTTAGTAACTACTGGATCACGTTCTTCAGAAACCTATTCGGAAAAAAGGGGGCGGAAGGACAGGGACGAGAGAGAAAGAAGAGGGGGGAACGTGGAGGAGATTGAGCGAATGATTGCCCGCCAAAATCACTCCCGCGCGGTCACGAAGCCACAACCGCCCACTACTCTATGGTCTATGGACACGATCGATCTACACATTGCTGATCCTTCAACTAAGGAAATTAGCTATTCGGTTTTCATGAACACACTCTTTGTTGCAGATTGGATTCTCCTAAGGTCTGTATGTTCCTTAAAATGACTTTATTTATTCAGTAGCTAGATGACATATACTGCGATTCAGTTTTTATTATTTGTGGCATTCTTTGTTTTCAATGTTTGATTTCGTTTAGGGTTTGTTTTGGGGATGTTGGCATCTTCAGGTGAAACTATTTGAATATCTATAGTGAGTGTCTGCACAACATATGACTATTACATCGACCTATGTTTTCCATATTTTTTTCGGAACATGATAGAAATCATAGAATCTTCATTTGATAAAGTCGTAGTGGAATCAAAGAATTTTCTAGCAGCAGCAATCATCTTCAAAACACGCCTCAAATCAACTGCAATTTCTGATTTGGTATTAACATATTAAGTCTCAAGGTGCCTCAATTGTTAACCATTCACTTCTCTGTATTTAATCCAATTTTGTTTAAGCAGTAGTGCTTCCTTTCATTTTAAACTTCATGTTAATCTTCTGATGAATTGTCATATCTCCTATTTTGTCTAGTTTGGAACTTTTTATCATTTTCTCCTCGCGCATAGGTTCTATAGCTAGTTCTTTTCAGAAGTCTTTCACGTTTCAGACCTGCAAAGTATGTTTCACTGAAAGGCTACAGACCTATTTAAAGGCAGAGTTCCTCGCTAGCACCCCTGATATTAACAGACAACGAGAAAGCAGATGTGGCGCATTGAGAATCTGGATCAAGAATTCTCGTAAATACTAATGCCCATCCTGATAACTCAATGACCAATGCCAATCATCCGGTGGTACATTCAAGTACTAACCAATTTATTCTCCAGTTTTAAGAATCTTCCGTTCTCATTCAAACTAATGGTGTTCATCAAAATCATAGAAGTTCCTGCAATTACTATAATGTGCCCTCATGGACCAAATCTCATCCCGTCCAAGTTATCTATTTCCTTTGCTTCCTAATGCAGCTGCAAGGCTGCAACTATAATTTGTTTTTGGGATCACATAATTAGTAAGAATGACAAAGACAAGTATCCATGTGACATCCATGGTTTTGGGATTGGCCTTGTTTGATAGTAGTTTACTGGTCTAATTTATAAACAGGTTTAGGAATGGGTGGCTGTGATGAAAAGAGAAAAGGATAAACCAATGCCCAAACAAGGCCATTATGTTGATGTAAATGTTTGAATGGGCAAGGCATAGGGATGAAATGTTTGATGAAGATTTTGACTTCAGGTGCAGGGTAATTGAGTCATTGCGATGCAAGTTCAAATTGTAAAATTCGCGAGGCAAGAGGAAATTCAAGTCAATAAGATGGCTCGGTGTCTATCAGTCATCTGAGAATTTGGCTCTAAGTTTTCAACCGATTCACCCAAGGAGAGAATGAACAACAAATTTCTAGCATCGCTCAAGAAGATTGTTCAGCCAATTGCTCTGTCTACTCCAATTCCTCTCAAATTGATTCAACCTTTTTGTTTTAAATTTACTGTCATTTTGATCTTGATATCCACTTGTGACATGGTTATATGAAATTTCAGATTGGGTGACCAATTGATGGTTTTACATGTGCTGATACGATGATTATGTTTGAGGCATCATTATAGTTTGATTGGAAGCTGCTGCTGCTGGAAGTAAAGTAAAGCTAATTCTTGGACAATTATCATGGTCTGTAAGTCTCTTCTTCTGGATGCAAAGTTAATGCTTTATTGTGTAGTACTATTTCATGCCATGCATTCTTTCTACCTGGTAGATGTTTGTATATTTAGTAATCTATATATACTGGTGTAGCAGAGAAGCAAGATAATACCAGGCATGAAACGAGAGTTCGTCGATTCAAAGGATATCGAAAACAGGTCTAATGAGTGGAGAAAAAAAGCCAACCCCTCCTCACGCTGCATGATACTGGCTCGTGGAAGTTCGTCAAATTAGGCTACATAATGCGTAATTACATAAATATGGTGTTCTACAGTCCAACCATCCTAGCACCAACAAGAAGGAAGACAATCAATCTGATATGGTATAGGGTATTTTGCCAAATGTGAAAATAGCTTCAAAAAGTACAAAACCAGCATGATGTGGAGCAAGGAAAGAAAGTCCAGGGGATCTTGCAGCTCGGAAAAGCATTGATTCAGCTCAAACTCTACCAGTGTCCATGTTGGGGAGAAGATCTCCTTCTCCAGATGCTGCTAGTATCAGTTCTATCTATAACAATCCTTCCAAGTTCTAATATGTGCTGCAAGAATTTTCAAGAATTGGTGCTGATACATTGGCATGATTGGCATTGTTGCATTAGCATTCAGCCTATTTTGAGTGATTGCGCTCACTATAAGTGTCTATGCTGTAATAGCAAGAACCAGATTGATGTAAATGTAACTTTCATTATTTGTTGACAATGTAATATTTTAATATTTATGAAAAGGTCGATACAGTTTTGTTTTGTAATAAGTATATGGAATTGATACAATAATTGTATTAATGTATTTTTATTAATATGGTTCATTTTCCAGCTTCATTGTCAATTATTTATAAATAGCGGAAAAATAGTTTGCCTACAAGTTTAAATCACAACACCAGCTGTATAAATAGTTGCTAAAGGCACCCAATGCCTACAATAACAACCCCTACGCCGGCGGTTTAAGCAACCACTGCTGAGACATTTACCCACGGTTTTGGAGACCATGCCAACGGTTGTGGATGTCGTTAAAGCCTTTATTTGTGCCGGCGGTTGGATTTTAAACGCCCACAGTTTTCAGATCCGCTGGTACAAGATAGCCTGCTACAGCGGTCAATAAAACCGCGGGTAAGACTTCTAGCGACGCCTAGACGCCAGCGGTTGTCATTTCTGTGCCAGCAATTTTTGCAACCGCTGGAGAAACAATTACCCACGGTTTTGGGAGGCTATACCAGCGATTCCGGCCGCTGGTAAAGCCTTCATTTCTTGTAGTGTACTTAGATAAAAGTAAAAAAACATTGCCTTCAAATAGGCAACGAAAGTGGAGCCTAAGCCTAATTTTAGACGCATTGTTTCATAGATTATTACCTGATAACACAACAAGATCTGTGTTATCGAGATTTTTCTTCACAAATATTTCCATGAGTTCGGTGTAATTTGAGAACGGCGAGGGTAGGTTTCCGGGGATATCAGTAGCAAGAGAAAGCCTTCCGTCTTTTCTTCCGGTCAAAACTTCCCACCTCCCCAAACGCTTGGACTGCGCATAAGATTTGAACCGATAATTAGAAGAAACTAGCTAGAGTCAAAATGTCGAGAAAACATATAGAAGCTAGCTTCACGCAGCTTTTCAAAACGTTACAGAGTTTTCTCAAGTCTACAAGTTTGCAAAGTTACCAAGTAAGGTCATGTATCATTTCGCGCCTGGATATTTTCTGCTTAAAGTTGTATGAAAAGTCAAACATGACAGATATATTAAAACAAAAAGAGTAATTTACTCACCTGGTGAAAAAGACCGTCACGAGCAGCCAACGCCAGAATGTCAGCGCACGATACAGTGTTGGGGCACTCTTCCTCTAGTCGGGTCTTGATGGCATCAATAACCTCGAAGCGCTGCAATGAACGGTTAGGTCCTGCTTCCTTCTCTGACCCTGGAGTATCTAGCAGTATTGATCCGTCACATCCCTAAAATCAGAATAAACATAACTTATATCGTTTCACAACGTTCGGAATATCGATTCATTTTTATCGCGTGTTGCATAGTACAGAATATACATACCCTGACGAAGCAGTCGTGATAGTGCAGCCTGAGAAGCTTGGCACCCAAGAAAGCATCAGTTGGAGCGAAGCTCTGCACTACTTCCTCTACGATCTGCTCAGCTCTTGGGCAGGTTTCTTTGTAAAACTCATTCACGAGGCCTCCGCCGTCTGGATCTTTACCTTCTCCATGTTTGGCGTAACCAGCATTGCACACAAGAGTTGCTCCCAACACGAGAAGGGACACGAAGAGGACGAGAGTGCTCCGTTTGGTACTCATTTTGCGGATCAAGAGACGACGACGAACACGCAAAAGTGATTTATTTGACAACTTTTAGTAAGAGATGAGAGCTAAAAGCTATGGCACATAAGATAATGTCCCAAGGGCTTGTGTTTTTATAGCAAAATCGAAATATACTATAGTTGACTTGATTCTACATAAGCTAATAAGAAGTCATTTCCTCTAGCCTTAGCTTGTGGCGTCAACAACATAAAAACCAATATATAAACACTTAAATTGGTTGCGTGAGAATGAGAAAGTGTTTGATTGGTTTGTGTGCCTTTTGTTTTTTTTGTTAAATTACTTCTTAAGTTGATTCTTTGAAAATTAAAAAGATAAAAAAATATCATTATCAAGTAAGTCACTATAACCCAGCATATGTTCATTTCATATTTTTCCGCATATATATGGGTAAAAGACAAAAACCACCCCTCGAGTATGGGGTATATACAAAAACACCCTCCGTGTTCGGGGATATACAAAAACCACCCTTGTCACTTAACGGTGACTAACGGCAACTGACGGAAATGTGAAAAGACATATGTATCCCCACCTTCAAGAAAAATTACCCTGCTATAAAAATCATTTCTTCTCCTCACCCCCTCATTTCTAACCCTAACAGCCCCTCATCTCTTTCTCTCTCTACTCCTCCTCTTCCAACCCAGATCTAACAGCACCACCACCATCTCCGCACCCTCTGCCCCCTCTCTCACCATCGGAACCCTACCCAATCCTACTCAACCCTACCCAATCCTACCCACTGTCTCAATTTCTCACACCCTCCTCTCACGCCGACAAGGACGCCGGTGGAAGTGGAGGCGGAAGACGCCGACAAGGACGCCGGTGCAGTGACGGTCGAAGACGCCGAAGATGGAGGCGGCGTCGACCAGGTACGAGATCTGATCTGATTTTGGCTAATCTTCATCCTCCGAAGACCATGGGTTCACCTCCGATATCTGATCTTCATCCTCCGAGATCTGATCTGTTATGAGGAGAGAGCATGGGTTCACCTACGTTCGCAAGTAGGCATTTTTCGCCCCCAAGCTGCAGAGATCCTCTATTGGAGCTGTAGTTGGTGACAAAACAGAAGCTATGTCTCTGCTCTCCTTCTTCTTCTCCTGGCCTCTTCCTCTGTAGAGATCATTCTTGATGATTCAAGATCTATTTTTTTAGCAGAAATTGCCGGTGGCCTGACGACAGTAAAAGAGGCGACGGTGACCTTCAACCATCGTCTCTGTGGTGGAGTGGTGGTTATGTTGATGATTACAAAAGAATTGATGATTACTATTTAATTGTCGACCAGGTAAGAGATTTGAACATAGTAATCATCAATTCTTTTAAATCCTCCTTCTCTTCCTTCTTCGATCTGTGGTGGAGTGGTGGTTATGTTGTTGTTAACCAAAAAATCAGAGAGAGATGGGGAAAGCTTCAGAATAGGATCTATTGTTTGGATATATGATTTTGTTTATCTTCCTCTGTATTTTTTTTAATCATTCAGATTTATGGTAATTGGTTTTTTTGATTGAATCTACAGTTTCATACTTGTTAAATGTTGTTAAATTGGTGGTAGTGGTGGTCGTTGCTGGCTGCTGGTGGTGGTTGGGGGTACGTTGTTAGTGGTAGTTTGTAGGAGCAGGTTTGGATCTTGGATCTTGCGGCGGCGGTGGTGGTGGTGATGGTGGTGGTGGCCAAGAACACCACATGAACAAAATAAAAAAATATATATATACAAATAGGGGCAAAATGGTCATAAAAAAGACTGATTGCACCCCCACACTAATTGCTTGTAGCAGAAGGGTGCTTTTCATCTAACGTCCATCCATCAACCGGGGTGGTTTTTGTCTCAACAAGGGTGGTTTTTGTATATCCCCGAACACGGAGGGTGTTTTTGTATATACCCCATACTCGAGGGGTGGTTTTTGTCTTTTACCCCATATATATTCATTTCATAACAAAAGTAGGTGAGAAAGTGAGAAAGTGAGCTTTTCACAGAAATTATTGTTTTTTAGGGATGCTAATTAAAGGAAAACATTTCCTGTAAAAAAGTAATCATGATATGTCTCACAATTATTTTTGCGACAAATTATTTTTTCTCTTGTCTCACTTTCTGGAAAAATGAACACAATTTTATCTAATAGTCGCACAGAGGATTAATTGTACTATTTTTTTGAGTAAATAAATATCTTAGCGAGTACGATAAACTCACAAACCTAACATGTTTTGTACTCAATTTGGGAAGAAGAATATTGTGTCTCACAATAACGTCGTACCAAAGTAGTTAGAATGTTAAATGAAACAATTTGCAAACAAGGAAATATCGTGTGAAAGCTAGATATAAATAGTAATATATGCATTGCGCACTTCACACAACACTTCAAGTCGTTACCTTACCTAGAAATGACCTTAAAAAATCTAGTTTAGATCGATACAGAATCAAACAATGTACAAAGACGCGAAAACCGTGTGCAATATTCCTCCCGATCTACCGTGACTTCAAGCACAAGGAACACAAACTATACGTGCTCACAGTTTCTCCACTTCAAATGACGAGAATACCCTTGGGAATCTTGACCATGCATGTTTTTGGAGGGTTTTCGCAAGCTGTCAAAGGGCATATTCGGTGTTTTAACAAACCATGTGGCAACTAGGGAAGCCGAGTCTCCCGGTGCAAAAGGCTTAATCAGACGCTTCTCGGACCTTTTGACCCGGTCAAACACTATTTAAGTTGACTTCTTCCATCATTCTCTCTCAAGTCAACGTTTGAAAATATTCGCTCACATATACCACTCCGTCCCAGCTCTTTCTACCCAAATTGACTTTTTGACTCGTATCTGGGTCACTTTGACCGGGTGATTTATATAGCAAAATAATATAATTTTTTGATATTTTTTTCACCGTATTATAGAGAAACGTTTACTCTACAATACCATGAAAATATTATCAAAAAATTGCATCGGTTCGCTATTCAAATCAAGTGGTCAAAGTGACCAAGTGAATAGTGGCAAAAGTCAGTTTGGGTAGAAAGAGCTGGGACGGAGTGGTATTAAACAGAGTCCTTGTTACTTCATTGTCTATGTCACAGCTCATGTGAAGTATATCATCCTTCGTTTTATGAATGACACTGTTAATTAGTACTATTACCCAATCTACCATAGGAGCTTTCAAATTTTACCATGTTTATATCAGCTTTCTATTGCCTGAATAGAGAGACAACTTTATTGAACACTGAGAAACGAATTAATCAGTCTTTTTATTGAAATGAAATGTTTCTTTTAACATATTTCGAAGAGGGCAGTAGCACTTGTTTGGATCAATTATCGTAATTTTAATTTACATCGAATTCAACTGAAACTCAAAAAATAAAGCTCAAAAAAAAAGCAAACTCAAGCATTAACCACTCTGCAATTCTTCCTTATTTCACCTTCACCTCCAAGAAGGACTTCGATGGCACCCATATGCCTCATTGAGTTAGCAAAGACAGAGAAGAAATTACTCGGGTCTTGTAGCGAGTTCACAATCTCAGATGACCGTTTGTTGGTGAGAAGTGCAGCGTCAGAACCGAACAGACCCTTCTTCTGGTTAACCGCCTCGTAGTAATGGCTATCGAAAGTGACAGAGCTTCCAGGATCCATCTCAACGGTGACATTGCGATTCGGAGGATTTGTGCACTTTGTTTTGAGAATTTTAAGGTAATCTTTGTTGATCGAAGTGTCAGAATCGCCTTTTCCGGTGAAGTTGTAGAGCCTTCTTGTGATTGGACCACAATGTGCGACTCCGATGGTATGTGCCCCTACACAGTTTGAGGCAAAATAAAATTGTCAGGCGGTTTTTTAGGGTAAAGATGAAATAACTTCATGATTTGGGGTTAATTATGATATTTTTAAAAAGTTATTTACCTGATAAAGCTACAAGATCTACAAGATCAAGGCCTTTGCTTGCAAATTGGGTCTTGAGACTGGTGAAATTTGCAGAAGCTGATGGTAAGTTGCTTATGGCTTCTGAGGCTATTGAGCTTCTACCATCTTTCCTCCCAGTCAAAACTTGCCACACCGATCTATTAAACTGCGCATGTCTTTGTAATATTAGAATATAAAAAGGCCATTTGTAAAGTTAATAAAATTTTATTATTATTAAAATATTCAAAATTATGGGAACAAAATCATCGGGTAGCTCTGCCCCTTTGTAATTAATGTTAGGTGCTCAATGAGCATTATGAAAACATCAACACTACACGTAAACTGCATTGGTGATTGGAGAATACTAATGGAGCCGTTACCTGGTACGAGACTGCATCACGAGCCGCCAGAGCAACAATATCGGCGCACGAGACTGTTTCTGGACACTTTTCCTCAAGTTTCGCCTTGATTTCATCTATAACCTCGTATCCTGCCACAGACAGATTTGGCGGAGCGGCTTTCTCAGCTGTATTGTTTGCGGTCGAGTCTAGTAATATCGACGCATCACACCCCTGAAAACATTGTAGAGAAATCACACGTATACGTGTGAAAGGTTCAATTGTTAAATTACTGTGAGTGTTGCATACTCAACTCAGCTCAGCTCAATAAAAATATCTCGTTTGACAGAGTCAAGTACACCGCCTACTGTAAAATGGAGATAAAAGATGCGTACCCTAACAAAGCAATCATGGTAGTGAAGCCTCAGAAGCTTTGCGGCCAAGCCAGGGTTTTCTGCGACTCTGCTCTGTGTTATTTCCTTCACGGTGGTTTCTGCCACACTACAGCTCTTACGATAGTGCAACATCTTCAGCTTATCACGACCACGACCACCACCACCATAGCAAACTTGCACGGCGCTGATCACTATAAGAGAAGCAACAAGAAAAGCAAATGCACCTGATTTCATCGCTTCTTTGTTCTTTGGATGAAGTTTTCTGAAGAATTAATCCATGGAGGTTGTTTTTTATAGTTCTTCAATGGGCGTTTTTATAATTCCTAAATTAGGCTACTACTTTGCATGTCGTGCATGGAATAATTGATAAAGAGTCAACCGAAATAAAATCTTATATATTTATGCATTTAGTCTCTAGAATAAGAGTAAGAGAACTTCACCCCATCGAGTTTGATGCAAAGACACTTTTACCCCCATTCTGTTTGGAAAAGGACACCTCCACCTCTTTAGTGTTCCAAATTACAGGACACGTACACTCCATGAGTGTGACGTTGGTTGGACGTCACTGATAGTAGTTTTGGGGACAAATTTTCTCTCTTATATTAGGGGATGAGTCAGATGACATAATCACGAGTGTAAGTATTTTGAAGTGTGGCACTTGAAAGGAGTGAAAGTGTCATTTCCTAAACTAGAAGGGATAAACGCGTTGTTTTGCCAAACCTAAGGGTGTTAATGTGTCTTTTGCCCTGGGGAAATAATTGTGAGAATAGTATCTTT
Source organism: Linanthus parryae (assembly GCA_023055425.1). Taxonomy (NCBI): domain Eukaryota; kingdom Viridiplantae; phylum Streptophyta; class Magnoliopsida; order Ericales; family Polemoniaceae; genus Linanthus; species Linanthus parryae. Next base: position 2,074,180 of record JALGPY010000008.1, on the reverse strand, counting down.
TTCTGAAGATTTTTTTCTTTTGTTTTCACTAATTATTGATGGAATCAATTGGTTCACTGAATCAATTAAGATAGTCGTATGAACTCCAAACGTGGTGGTTAGATTTACGAAATTAGACCTGCAGGTGCTCTGAGAGTGTAGGTGTGATTTGAATTAGTCAAAGGTTAAGGAAAAGGCCTACAAGAAAAATAACGAAAGTGTAGTGACAAATGTGTAGTTACCCCTTCTTCCGTTTCTCCTAAATCTTGTCAGTATACCATCCACATGGTTACAGATAGCGAATAGCGAAAAGTCAACTAGAAAGATTCAGGAAAAACGGATATAATAGTTCTTACTTCTTGGAGCTGAAAATTCGTATTTGTGAGGAAGACCTTCATTATTGTGTAATCACATTAAAGCCCCTATAGTGACAAAGAAGAGCAACAATGTATCTGATAAGACAACTAGATCATGAACCGTCAGACTCTTGTTGGGGAATGCTGGCTTCAGTGTGGCGAAGTTGAAAAGTGGCGACAGAATGTTAACGTGACACTCCGAGGCACGTGAAACGGTTCCAATCTCTTCGACCGGTCAATACTTCTCGCATTGTTTGGTTGAATTGTAATAAAAGTTCTAATAGTTTTCTGTTCCTCTAAGGTGAACATTTGTAAAACGATCAAAAGTATGTCAGTCTGTACCTCTTTATCGATTTTTGTTTTATTTTTGGAACTTACTTGAAAAGAAACGGAGCCTCGAGCTGCTAAAGAGAGAATACGAGCACACGATATGGTTCAGGGACAAGTGTTCTCGAGTTGAGTAGAGTATTTATGTAAATTAGACACTTTACCCCTTCCGCTTTAGGTGACTCAAGTTTATCCCAGACATTCTTAACTCTTAAGAATCATGACCCACCAATATGATTTTTAAATAAATATAATATCTATATACTAAGATAGGATAGACATTTACTATTCAACGGAGCATTAGAGTCTGGATTCTAGCCCTTATATGAGAAGAATGTCGATGACTGAAAATTATGTAACTTTACACCTTATTCTATCAGTGGCTGAAGATTGTGCCAAAGGCACGAGGTTTTGCTCTAGTACTGCTATACGATAAGTGGAGACATTTTAAACAGATATAAACAAATAAACCATCTTTTTTATTGAAATGAAATGCTTCCTTCATCATATTTCGAAGAGGGCATTGCCACTTGTTTGGATCAAACATCATAATTTACATCGAATTCAACTTGATGAGAACATATTTGAATCCTCATCCAAAACTAGAAAACTGAAGTCCCAAGAAAGTACTTATATACTGCAATTACATGAACTCCAAGAACAAAGCAAACTCAAGCATTAACCACTCTGCAATTCTTCCTTATTTCACCTTGATGACGTCCAAGAAGCACTTCGATGGCACCCATATGCTTCATTGAGCTAGCAAAGGTAGAGATGAAGGCTCTTGGGTTTTCTAGCGACTTCACAATCTCAGCTGACCGATTGTTCGTGAGAAGGGCAGCGTCAGAACCGAACAAGCCCTTTTTCTGGTTAACTGCCACGTAGTAATGGCTATTGAATTTGACTGAGCTCTGTGGATCCATCTCTACGGTGACATTGCGATTTGGAGGATTCGTGCACTGCGTTTTGAGAAATTTAAGGTAACCTTTGTTGATTGAAGGGTCAGAATCGCCTTTGCCAGTGAAGTTATAGAGCCTCCTTGTGATTGGGCCACAATGTGCAACTCCAATGGTATGTGCCCCTAGATTACATAGTTGCATGCCACCTTTTTTAGTTATGCGGCTTTTTCGAGGGTAAAAAAGAAATAAGTTTATAATTTGGGGTTGAAAAGTGAGAATATCAGAAAGTTATTTACCAGATAAAGCTACAAGATCTACAAGATCAAGGCCTTTGCTTGCAAATTGGCTCTGGAGGGAGGTGAAATTTGCAGAAGCTGAGGGTAAGTTGCTTATGGCTTCTGAGGCTACTGAGATTCTTCCATCTTTTCTCCCAGTTAAAACTGGCCACAATGTTCTGTTAAACTGCAGTAGTATGTCAGCATCAACATGTAAGTACATGTTATGTTAATTGTTAAATCTTAACTATAATAATAAGTAGTTTATTTAAATAATCCGTCATTTATCAAATCAAAACATATTTATTTATGAACGTGTAGATATCAGATGAACTGACTTGGTTTCAAACATTTTACCCGATGAATGATCAAATGGGCTTATAATATCTGCGGCCAGGGTGGAGACATGTGAAAGCAATTTGTGACACTTGAGTCCCGATTTTTCTAAAATTCCATTGATACAGTAATAATCGAAATAATATGAGACCACTATGTCCCAGCTTTTTCTCTCCAATCTGACTTTACCACTGTTTGTTGGGATCACTTGTGACCGGGTGATTTGAATAGCAAAATAATGCAAATTTTTGATAAGTTTTTCATGGTGTTGTACAGTAAAAGTTGCTTTATAACACGGCAAAAAAATTATCAACAAATCGCATTGTTTTGCTATCCAAATCACCTGGTCAAAAGTGACCCAGAAAAAAAGTCAACTTTGAGGAGAAAAGAGCCTGGACGGAGTGATATATAATAGCGATGTTCTTGTTAAAAACATGTAGGGGATGGAGCTATGCCTATATTTTCTCACTAGTAGCCTTTAAAGGTACATTGGAAAAGGAAATGGAAGAAGAAAAAGAAGGATGAGGAAGAGGTGTGCATCAACATTTTCCATTTCTGGCTCCGCCACTGCAAGTGCTAAGTCACGGGCAAAGAAGTTATGACAGTACTTAAGGTGTTTGTAATACCTGGAATGAGACTGCATCACGAGCTGCCAAAGCAAGAATATCAGCACACGAGACTGTTTCAGGACACGTCTCCTCAAGCTTCGCCTTGATTTCATCTATAACCTCGTATCCTGCCACAGACAAGTTTGGAGGAGCGGCTTTCTCAGCTGTATTGTTTGTAGTCGAGTCCAGTAATATCGAAGCATCGCACCCCTGAAAACACCATTAACTATTATTTAGTGTTGAGTGTTGCCTTCTATAAATTAAGAGTTATGCTGCCCTACCACTTTTTAATTTTGTTGGAAAAAAGTTATTATAAATAAAATGCAAACTAGACGTCTATAGTAAAACAAAAAAGTTATGCGCCTCAAGAATACATACCCTGACGAAGCAATCATGGTAGTGAAGCCTTAGAAGCTTGGCAGCCAAGCTAGGGTTTTCTGCGACTCTTTTCTGTGTTATTTCCTTCACGGTGGTTTCCGCCACACCACAGCTCTTGCGATAGTGCGTCGCCTTCAGCTTGCCCCGGCCATAGCAAACTTGCAAGGCGCCGGTCACTATAAGAGAAGCAACGAGAAAAGAGAAGAAGCTTGATTTCATCGTTTCTTTCTTTTCTTCTCCCTTTTTTTTTCCTGGATAGAGCTTGTTTTTGGTTCCTAAATATGGATTTGTTGAAGAAATAATTCATCGAGGAGACCTTTTATAGTTTTTCAATTTCAATGGGTGTTTTTATAATTCTTAAAATAGGCTACTACTTTGCATGTATTGGTCGTGCATGGAATAATTTATAAGAGTCAACCGAAATAAACAGTTCATTTATGCATTTAGTCCCTAGAATCATGAAAATAATAAATATTTTATTTATTTTTATTTATTTTTACTCATTAGTGATGGAATCTATTAGTTCACTGAATCACGGCTCGACCAAATGAGATATTCGTATGAACTTCCAACTTTGACAGTTACGAAATTGACCTGAAAGAGACTGAGAGTGTAGGTATGATGTGAATTAGTCAAAGGTTAAAGAAGTAAAATTAATCTATGCCACTTCTTTGCATGTCTTGTGATGACTTTACACACTGAGATATGCCATATGGGATTCCAATTTTAAAACTTTTGACAACATGTTTGTCAGGAAATGTGTGCGAAATGTCCAGGTGGTTTGCGAAACTCTACGAGCAATATAGTAATGTTGTGGCTTTGTAGAAAAAGAATTCCATGTGAGAATCAGTTTAGAAGTTGTGAATTTTAATGAAGTATTATTAGATTCTACATAAATTTTGCGACGAATGCTTCTTGGAGTAATTTGAAATATTTTTTGGTACAGTTTACTATGAACCTGGTGCGAACAAATTAGGTAGCTGAAATATGATACAAGTGTCAATTATCTAAGAAAATGAAACTTTCAACCCCCTTTAGTGTACCAAATTTCAAGTCACCTACTTTCACTGCTTTTGATCCCGTTAGTCTCGAGTAAAGTTCGTCACTGGTAGTGGTTTGTGTAGTGGTAGAATATATTTGCTCTCTTTTTGTGTGAAATGACATGATAAGAGGGGGGCGAAAGTGATATTTCCTGAACTGGAAAGTGCGAAAGTGTCTGATCAGTGTCAAACTAGAGGGTGGGGGGTGAAAGTGGTTTTCACCCAACGCTGTAAATCTATTATTTAGTCTCTTAAAGTATAAAGCATTTTACAATTTATGATTACAAACTTTTATTTATGAAAGATATCACGTCATAATAAGTACTTTCTCTTTTCTTGTTGTTTCTTTATCAAAGAAGAAATATGCTTTATTAAAAAGCAAGTGAAAATACTATTATGCAGTTGTTTCAAATCAATTTATCACATTACACTTCTTCCTAATCTCTCCCGCACTACCCGTTAGGACCTCGATCGCCCCCATTCTCTTTATTGCTTGTCTAAACTCCGTGAAAAATCTCTCCGAAGTAACCATTTCGTTGACGATTTTGTCGGAGCTTTTGTCAGTGAGTAGGGCGGCGTCTGATTGGAAAAGACCCTTTTGTTGCTTCAACACGGTGAAGTAATCGTTGTCGAAGGTTAAAGAGCTCCCGGGGTCCATCTCTACTGTTGTCGTGTTATCGGAGAGGCTTTTACATTTTGTTCTCAAAGTAGCGGCGTAGGTCGAGTTCAGCGACGGGTCGGCGTCGCCTTTTCCCGTGAAGTTGTAGAGCCTGTTGCTGAACAAGTTGCAATGTCCCACACCAATGGTATGTGCTCCTGACCAAATTAGAAAAATAAGAAAACTCTAGTGACAAATGTGTAAGTAACCCCTACTTCGGTTTCTCCTAAATCTTCTCACTGCACCATTCACCTGGTCAAAGTGACTCTCGAAAAGTCAACTGGAAAGATTCAGGAGAAACGGAGATAGTAGTTCTTAGAGCTGAAAATTCATATCATTTAGGAAGACCTTGATGTGTTGTGTAATCACATTAAACCCCCTATAGTGAGATGGAAGAGCAACAATGTACCTGATAAGACAACAAGATCTTGAACTGTGAGACTCTTGTTGGCAAACGATTGCTTGAGGGTGGCGAAGTTGAAAAATGGCGACGGAATGTCAGCGAGAGCCTCTGAGGCACGCGAAATGGTTCCATCTCTTCGACCAGTCAATACTTCCCACATTGTTTGGTTGAACTACAGTAAAGTACATACAGTTTTCAGTTACCGTAAGGTGAACATGTCTGAAATAATCGAAAATATAACAGTCTTTAGCTACTTATTATTTTTTCTGTGGAACTTACTGAAAAAGAAACGGAGTCTCGAGCAGCTAAAGAGAGAATATCAGCACAAGAGACGGTTCCAGCACAAGCGTTCTCGAGTTGGGTCTTTATGTCATCAATGACGTCGAATCCCGCTAGTGAAAGGTTCGGAATCGCATCCTTCTCAGCTGTATTATTTGTTGTTGAGTCCAACAGCACTGATGCGTCGCAACCCTAGTAGATAGAAATGGTAAGTCACATGTATTCGACAAAACTAGTTGACACGCTAAGCTATATGTGATTGAACTCCAGACATATAAGTTTAAGGCTCAAGCTGATATAATGTTCTGTCACTTGAGCTGACAACTAAGTATGCCAAATCAGAAACAAAATAAAATAAAATAAAGTGGGATTTATGTGAAGGACATGTACCCTAACAAAGCAATCATGAAAATGCATCCTGAGCAACTTAGCAGGCAATGCTGGATTATTTGCAGTGTGTTTCCAAGTGATGTTCTTCACAATTTCCTCAGCCTGTGGACAGCTACTCTTGTAGAAGTTCTTCCTAAGGTTACCACCATAACAACCACCCATGGTGCCTAGCACCACCACCACCATGAGGACGAAGATGTTCATTCTAAAGGCCATCTCTCTCTCTCTCTCTCTCTCTCTCTCTCTCTCTCTCTCTCTCTCTCTCTCTCTCTCTCTCTCTTGTTAGTAAGTGGTCACTGATGCTATGGTATCTCCTGTGAGTGTGGTTAACTAGAAGGTTTGTGCTCAAGGCATGCATTATATATGATCATAATTGGAGGGAATTGAGATAAAATATAGTGCAACAAAATGTCAAAAGTTAAAGATAATCAATCACCCAAATTGACTATTTCAATATATTGGTTATCATGGAAAACACTTCATGGATCATATATACGACCAACTACTACTACTATAAGATTAGCATGAACAAGATAGGGTTCTAGCTTCTTCTTCTCCTGTTTTTTATCCTCAAGTGTTAGTAATTTTTTTTTTTTGAGGAAACAAGTGTTAGTAATTAAATTAACCATAATTCTAAATTGGCAGCATTCTTGTTTTTAAACATTGTGTCCGAACCAGTTTTTGCGCGCCATGACTAATTCACATGACTCTTGAATATACCTACAATTTTTGACAGATGGTCATGTCAATCTCCAGTGACCCTAAAAATTGTTAACTTTTATAGAGTTCGAACCTAAAACATAAGGGGAGCAGACCCTTAAATCTGAACATAACTTTGGATATAATTCACGGTGTAATAAATTTTGATAAGCTATACATTTTTGTAAGCGTTCATCATTTCTTTAGTAGTTTTTTTTTCAACATTAAAAAATTATACCTACATTTATATTTAACATTATGTCCATGTAGCATGACTCTTAAAATCAAATCAAGCTCCATTGTTTAGCCATAATCCGACACCAAACACTGTTGGGATCTGAAAACTTCCCCCAAATTGTAGTACTAACATAAACTCTGTAAGCAGGATTCAAGAAAAAAATTAATTTACATATTCTCAACCAGCTTATATATTATGAAATCAACCAATCATTTGGGTTAGTGTAAACATTGGGCATTGGCAAAGATTGTCAGAGAAACTATGAAAAATATAAAGTGGGTTTTGGGGCTGGGTTTTATTCCTATTGTTAACAAAACTGGTGTGTCTTTATGTGTGTTGTTTGGGCAAAATTGTGGTTATCCAAAATGAAGAAGTGCGAGATTGATGCATGAATCATCGGGGGATAATTTCATCAAAAATGTTGGGATTAAAATATTGTCATGTCGGTAAGATATCGCAATACATACAAAAATGTCTACTTAACTTGAACATTTGGTAAATGAAATGAACATAATTAAACAAGTCTTTTTGGCATATACGGGATTTCTTTTTTACAACTACTTTAAACCATCTTCAACAACAACAACAACAACAACAACAACAACAGACTAGGTTAAACCATCTTCAACATACGATCTCTTCACACTTCGCCTTGTTTAAACCAGTTTCGTTAAGTTTTGCTTTTGCTTCTAAACCATACTATCTCTGTAAATAGTTTGGTAATATGTAAGAATTATGACATTTTAAGGAGACATGTAATTATTGCATTATTATTAAATTTTAACCATTTGCTCCTCAAAATAAATTTTAAACAATTGTGAATTTGTTAAAATTTTGGGCTATTGATTTCCCCATTAGGCCCAATGCGCAAACTCCAAATTACTACTTGACAATGACAAAGCCCACAAAAGTAACCCCAATATACTGGTCAGAGCCTTATCTATTAGACCTATAGAATTATGCCCATCAAAGCCCATTAAAAAGAGCCCATGTGATGAAATCCGATGAAACTGGAACTCTACACAAAAATATCAGCAATTCAGCATGATCAAGTGCAAAGATTGACCATCACAAAAACACCATAAAGTTTAATGTGAAGGTGCACCGAGTTGAGCTTAGTTGGTTGAGCACCATACTTCAAAGCACCAAAATCAACTCAATAGAAAAATAGAAGTGTCAAATCAACTTTAGTCAGAATGCAGAACAGTAGATCGACAGATGGCACAATCGCTCATGAAATCATGGTTCAAAGATAAGAGTTTTAGCATAATCCTGAGGAGGAGAGATAGGGATGAAACCCGAGCCAATGAACTGGCTAATCAGCTCCCTTTCCACTGGGACAGCTGTATTTATGAATCAGGTTTTGAGTTCGAGATTAACCCCAACCCTACCTTGCATAATAGAATCTTAAGCAGTATAATTCATCGGGCAGCCAACTTGCATGCAAATTCCCGAAAATTGCTTGTCCCTCTCTGCCTCATCCACCACCATCATCATCATCATCAAGAACTCCTTATTTCCATGGACATCATCTGATTCCCCTTCTCTTCCCTCTTCTCCAGGCACAATCCCAGAGTTGCAAGTGCCGTTATTTCCATCTTCATCACCAGAGTCGCAATTGATGAAACCATCATGAAAATCAAGTGATTGATGACCATTCGATTCACAGCAACACGATTCTGCATCATCATCATCATCATCATCATCCGCATGAAACAGACCTAAACCATGATCATCGTCTACCTCAGAGTCTCCGCTGGTTTCAACTAGGAATGAAGACAACTCATGACAGTGCTCAGAATCCATTTTTTTCTGGGCTTGGGTGGGTGTTTCTTGATTCGAATCGGTGATCTTTTGGCTCGTTATATACGCAAGTGGAGAAGAGAAGTAAGCTTCAGTGCAATTCACATCTCCATTAAAAACGGTGGTAGGTTCTTTGGGTTGAGACTCCATCATCTTCACCCAATTAGGTCAAGAATGTGACTTGTTCTTACTGAAAATGATGGAAGAGCTAATGGGATATTGACCGAACTGCCACTTAAAACCCACTTAAAACCCACTTCTGATTCGTTCAACCAATGATTCATCGATACACAATCAACACAGTTTCAGGGAAAAACAAGGAAATCATCATCAACTGCAAATCTTCAATGGTTGCTTCACCTGAAGAGCACATTTGCTCAAAGTTTGAGTGTGACATTTCACAAGCATTTGGCACAAGTTTTGACAAATACCATATTCACAACAGTAGCCGTGTGACTATCAAATGAATCGGTGAGTTATGTCTTCTATCTCAGCACAACATCAAAATTAAGTAATAGCGTGTGTTCCACACTAAAGATTACACATTATTATGGCAAAATCAATCCAATGAAATAGATGTATGTATTTCAAAGATTCACCAGAACTCGCCATCTTGACCTTCTTTAAAGAAGCGATGTTCAAATGGTCCAACCATTAGGAGGGCTATGAATCTTTACTTGCTTCAGCATCGTGCTTCCTCCAAGGATTAAGAGCTTCTCTCATAGCTTGTGCTTCCGGGGAATTCTCCCAAACTCTTTTCTCGGCCTCCAGCTCAGTTACTTTATCATCTGCCAACAACGCCAAAAAATGCTTGCCGTCAGACAAGAGTGAATTACACGACATAAAACACATAACAGTAAGTTAATTGTTGGAAAAGGAATTTTTTTCGGCCAGACTAGATTCTGCAGGGGTCACTTGACTTTTAATGTTTGGTTTGGCCACCAAGATTCAGAATTATTTTATAGTTAGAGCTGTCATAGGGCCGGGCTGGGCCAGACGAGCCCGGATGGCCAGGATGAAGGAGGACAGCCGGGCGTCGTCCGCTCCGAGGCTGACTGGTCCCGGGCCGCGACTAGAAACAAGAACCCTAGGACCGAACCTCTATGTTGGGCTGGCACAAGGCAGGCTGGTCCTAGCCCGTGTGCTTGTTTTATTTTTTTTATTATATGTTGTATATGTATAAAATTATATATATATATATACACACACACACACACACACACATTTCACACACACACACATTTCACACACACACACACATATATATTAATATAAATATATACAGGGCTGGCGGGGCAGTCCTGGTCCCAGGCTTACGGTGGACGATCCGGGCTGGTCAGGCGGTTCACGTAGTCTAGTTGGGACCACTACCTTGGCGGTCTAGGGCTGGTCCCGGACCATTGCAGACCCGGGGCAGGGCGGTTCAGCCTTGACCGGGCCGGTTCGGTGTTCCTCCGGCCCATTTGACAGCAATGTAACATTTTACGTAAAATGGATAGCTAGGACGGGTAAGCCGATCTGCCTATCCAGTACTTTAAATATATCCACGCCATAAGCAGTGAACCAGACATTCTTTTTCATTCTCTCTTTTTCTGACTGGAACAAGCGGCTAACCAGGCATGGGAGCAGCGGTTAGGACAGGAATTTGGTGACACAAGAGAAGGAAATAACATTCACTATTGCTTCTATTTGCGTCTGTGCCTGTCCAGTTGGCAAAGCTTATTTGGATAGCTTGCAGGCAGTAACTGGCTACGACTACGAGATCCTATTGTGTGGTCAAGAACCACTCCAATAAGGCCTCGTTTGGGTAGCGGATAAGTTATGTAGGATAAGAAACAAGATAAGTATGATGTCTGATAAGCCCTGATAAGGTATACTGGCTGTCTGTGTTTGGGTGCTGCCGGATACGATGCAAGATATGATTAAGTGTTAATGTGAAAATGACCACATTGCCTGCACTATCGTGATTTTGAACTCGTAGATGTTCATATTATAATTTGGCATTAAAACACACAAATTAACTAAACATATTTTGATAAACTTAATTAACTAACTATATTATTAACGAACTTATATTGTTAATTAACTTAATTAACCAAATTACTGGAAGATGGCGAACTCGTGTGAGCTCCGTATCTAAAATGGTGATTTTGGTTAGAATTAATGGTGGCGAGGGTGGTTGTTCATGGTGGATGTGACTGATGGTTTTGTAGGAGGTTGAAGGAGATAAAAAAGATGGTGCACTAGCGGCAGGTGGATGGTGATGGTGACCCCAATGATAGAATTTGAATTGATTTTGTAGGGTTTGGGGATATGTGGTAGGAATTAGAGTGAAGGTACGGGAGTATTTTGGTCAAAAAAATTAGTGAGTTATGATGCTTCTCCTTATCCAACCTTATACCTCGGGGAAGGTGGTATAACTTTTCTACACAAACTTGAAAAAGTTATGTTGGGGGTATAACATATGCTCTCCCTTATACCAGCACCCACAATGGATAAAAAAGAGGGAACATAAGTTATGCTGTGGTGCCCCTTATGCTGCTACCCAAACGAGGCCTAAGTCAAAGAATTAACTTTTGAAAGGTGATTGCGATCCATCGAGTCGCCTTTCAATCACCAGAGGCAAAATCAAGACAAAATCGTGCGATAATTGAGGGGTTTGTGAGATGTCACGGTGTCAAGAAGGCCGGCCTGCTCCACAAAGTCGTCTTTACTGACTGCTCCAACCTGATCTTGCAGCTGCATGACCCGACCAAAGGGTCCTTTGAGGTCTCCGCCACCCTGCATAACATCCTAGAGCTTCTTCATCGCCTGATTTCCTGCAGTGTCCTGTCCGCGCGCGGAGGTCTGCTCAGCTCACTCCCTTGCTAAATCAGCCCAAGAAGAGACTCGTTTTTGTGCGTAAGTTGTGGCGGTAGCTATTTAGATGTTCTTTTCTTTTTTCCTTGAACTTTGTCGAACTATTTTTCTTTTTGCTTATTTGTGGCGGACCCTCAGCCCGTTTTGGGGGGATATGTCCCCTGGGCTCCCCCTCCTTGTATGAACCTTATTATTATTCTATGCCATCTTTTTGTTGCTAGTGAAAAAAAAAAAAGAAGGCCGGCCTGCAGGCAAAACCGGCCTAGCCCGGCCCCCTACTACCCTAGCCCTCACCCGGCCCCGAAGCCGGTCCGGGTCGCATTCCGGCCCAGCCCCCTCCGGACCCAACCGACCTCGAACCCAAGGGCTTTTTAGCCCCTAACCGGTCTGGATCACTTTCCTCCCCCAAAAGCCCGGTCCGGCTCCCTACCCTTCCATCCCAGCTCGAAGCCCCCCCCCCCCCCCCCACCAACTAGCGCGGCCCGGCCCGGCCCTTTGACACCATGAGTGAGATGGCCACAAGAAGTAACAACTGAAACATGATTACATCGCAACTTAGATCTTTAAAGAGCAGTTCAACATGAGAAGCCTAATGTTATTGACTCAGGAAAAGATGCAATGTTAAAAGTAGTTTGTATTACTACATGATTTGGTCCTACTCTAGTTTACAGTGAAACTAACCTTGAAGAACAAACTGATGTTTACATGGAAATAACTGCGGTTGGACCGAGTTTTAGAGACAAAAATCAAGACTCTCGTCAGTCCCAAAATGGTTTTATTAAGTTAAATTCAGCAGCCAAATGGCTTCCAGCAAATAAACTAGCTAAAATATTGTACCACAGTTAACTTAAGATCCGCCCCAGTGCGAATTAAACACCAAAGCGCCACCTCATGCGCCAGAAAATACAAATATGCCACTCACTGAACCGAAAAAACAAATTTGCCACTTTAGAAAGCGCATAATGGAAACACCACATCTTCCCTCGAAAGCGTATTATTGAATCAGGTTTTCTGCCTTATATAGAGTATAATCAAAACAATGGTTTTTGGTATAAATAACTAGTTAGACCCCAACAAACCCTTTGGCCCACTTGGCCCTGAAATCGACGAGTACTCATCCCCTTGATGACCATCCATCGACGTTTAAAGCGAAAGGCGGTGACTGAGAGCTTGAAGAAGGCGAACGGTGGTGAGAAGGCACCGGTGATAGTGACCCGCTAGAGAACCCCTTCTGTGTGTCTTCATCTCTGTTCTTTGTAATCACAAGTGTCATTTTCCCTCCCCATTGTTAAGTCTGGTTAATTTAAGACATATGGGTGAGATTTTTTAATGGTATAATATTCATTTGTTTTTCTTTCTTCAGTGTGCCCTGGGGTTCAAATTTGAATTGTGATCATACCAATTTTGCGCTTGTTTATTTGTTTCTTTTCTGGTTGGTTGAGGGGTTTTGATAGTTGACGATCTCCATTCTATACTTAGGGTCCCAAATTGATATTTAGGATCTAATTATTTTTCTTTAAGGGTAAGAAATTGGAGCAAAATTGGGGATTCTCATGTAGGCTGCTGTAATTGATGTTCCCATCCGAACCTAAACTTAGATCGGACATGTTTTAGTATGTGTTACGGCGATCAAACAATATGATGATGATCACAAACTAGAGGAAGACAATGATTGTCCCACGGAAGCAACTGAAACAGTGGCTGTAGGAGACAGATCACTGTGCTGGCGGAGTTCAAGATGTGAGTTTTTCAATATTGGGAACTCAGAAATACTGAAATTCTAACTACTCTCCGTCCCAAAATGAGTGTCCTGCTGTTTTCTGCAACCATTTTGAGTTGATAATCTGACTAGCAGAACGATACAAGAACCTGTTAATCTTTTCACATTGTTGTAGAGTAATATAAACTCTACAACGCTATGAAATCAACAACACATTTCAGTATCATTTTACTAGTCAAATCATCACCTCAAAATGGTTGCAAAAACAGCGGGATGCTCATCTGGGAAGGAGGGAGTGCCTAACAAGAGGAAACATAAAGCTGCCTTTTTATTTCTATTTACTGTCTTCCAAAGTTCTATGTACACTATCAGATCACATAATACATATATGTAGCCTATTTAGATATTTTGTTTTCATATTATAGTCATCGAAGTCGTAGAGATTGAAATTTCTAAAAAGGTTGGCATATGCAGGTGGGAGGAATCGGAACAAAAACAGAAGCCCATAGATCTTTGGTAGAATAAGGATGGAGGGTACTGCATTTTCGGTGTGTCAGGTTGGTCGAAAGAGAACTCAAGTAGGTTTCGCCATCTTGCGTAGTTTTTAGAGTCACTAATGGATGAGATCATCATGTGCTGCTACTGCTCTTGATTTTTGCTGCCTATTAGCTGCCACTTCTGTTTGCGATGGTGCTGCAACATCAGCTACCGGATGAAATAGTTCAACTGTTGTGCTCTTATTTTGAAGTCAAACAGAAAAAATTTAGGAGACATCATTGGAGTCCGGGGTGTTTAATTGAGTTTAATGGGTGGTTGTTCTCTGTTAATTTTATGACATGTGAGCTTATTGGGTGATAACAAAAACTGTCAACTATGGAATGCTGACAAAATATAAGTTTAGATGTGTAGATTTCAATCGTTTCTTGTAAATCCAAAGGCCTTAAGTTCACAAAATCCAAAACTGATCAACAAAAAAGAGAATTCAGTAAGCTAGTAATGAACTAGGAAGCATGGAAACTCCAAAACAGGGGTCGTATCCGTGTCGGACACTTGGGATACTCGGACACTCGTACGATCATCCAAAATACGTGTCAGACATACCGGCTGGCGTGTCCGAGTATTTTAGAGAATTTTTTAGAATGGACACTTGGGGCCGGGGGACACTTTAGGAACACTTAATGAGAGACAAAAATTGCCCCTTAGTGTTTATTAGACTTTCACACGGGTTGTTTTATGAGATATTTGAACTTTAAATGGGTTAAAATATAACTAAGATAAAGTAGATAAGATATATTTGATTAATTGATGGTTCAATATAAGGTTACCCTTTTGAACGGAAAGTTCAAGTGAGGTTTTAAGTTCTCACATGCGACAACTTCAAGAGTGTTCCCAGACACAACTCGTCAAACTCGAACCCACCTAAGCTACTCCTCTTTCTCCTTACATTCTTATTCTTAATACATGCTTTTTGTGATATTTAAGCTATAAATATAAAGATGTTTGAACCAATATTATATCATATCTCGTAGTATGGAAATTCAAATATACATAAAAGTATAATAATATTGTTGACGTATCCGTTCTGTGTCGTATCCTCATCTTTTTAGAAAATGGTGTATCTCGTGTCCGTTTCCGTATCTTATCCAATACCCGTATCTGTACCCGTGCTTCTTAGAATAAAACACATCTTCTAAGCTAGAAATCAGGTAATGATAACATGTTTTTCTTACTCAAAAACGTATTTTCATTAAACGCTTTCAATTGTGGCTACCTCGTGATTTTCATTCCATATTTAAGAATGTGTGATCCAACTAATGAATTTCGTGATCCAGTTCACAAGTGTTCCAGTGTCACCACAAGTCACTCGTATCCCAGCAGATTGGATCATGTGTTCCAAAACATGGAACACTAGCAATCCAGAACGGTGAATTCGGGGATCCATATAGTTTGCACTAATTACGCCTCAAGTGTCTATATAGGAATGGAATTTAAAGTTAAATTTGTTAAGATGCATGCATTTCTAGAGTTCTGACTTCAAGATATTGCAGAAATTGAGCAACTTGATCTTTCATACTCCTGCAAAGTATCCAACGAAGTCTACCCTTATAGTCCCGAATCATGTAGAGTATCGCTCTCCGCGTTCCCGTTCCCGTTCCACAAACCAGGGCGATCCGCGTTCCAGGTAACTTAGTTCTAATATCAAAAATTTAAGACTAAAGCTATCAGTAGGTGGATAGAAGGCCCAGGTGAAGTGGCCAAGAACATGCAGAAATATAAACCATGAAAAGGATCAAGAGGTCAATGGTCATGGTTGGATTATAAGCAAACATATAGACAGCAGATATTAAAAGGCCTACTTTCATTTAGAATCGGACTGCTCTTATCATTTCCATCTTACGTCACAAACTCTAGGACCTGTTATCCATGCCCTACACCTAACTCGTTATATACCAAACCTGAAATCTGTAAGCTTCATCGCAGGACGATATGGTACAGTTTCTTCTCCATGGGAATTACTCCAATTTCAATAGCCTATGTGGATTCTTAAAGCTATGTAAACTATATGCCCAAGGACATCCTTACCTAGTTCATCCACAGCTCAACGCAATCACTGATAAGAGAACCTGCAGCTACGTTGTTGTGTCAAAACAAAGTTGTGGATTAAACCTGAATAAAACTTCTTAAGCCCAATTCCGGAGTAGCTTAAATCAGTCAAAATGTGCTGAGATTCCAACTATGCAAGTAATAGGTGCAAAGTTTTCAAGTCATTACGCCAAGACCTAATAACAATCTGAAGTTGTAGATACTACAGTCTAAATATGTCAGCTGTCACCCAAGTGGCACATACAGGTGAGACGTGTCATTGTTCCTTGTGTATCTTATAATAATCAATGAGTTATTCACATGTTTGTATGGGGGCTGTGAGACAGGGCCCTCTTGTATATGTACCATACGGGAGAACAAGAGTTTAAGTGGCTTGGATGCTAGAGTAAGGTCCGTCGCGTGCGAGATATGAATATACTCGCACGCGGCCCTTGTCCGTTATCTGAGAGACTTGCGATACACCCGCCTATATACACGGTCGACGGTTACGTGTGTGAGGCATTTATATAACCGCTCTATGCAGTTATAATGTTATATAACTACTCGTAACGGTTGTCCTAAGACCAGTATATATAGGGTCATCCTCGATAAAGGCTTGGATCGTTTGATAATCATCACCCCTTTGCTTACTGTCTCTCTCTCAGATAACAGAGTTGGCTTACTTTTTGTTTCGTATTGCATTAAATAGCTACAAATTCTAACCCCTCCCTGTGACATGTCACTCAAAAGCTAATGTTTGGGTAGTGAAATGAAACTTCCTAGTTTCTATCCTCACTATCTCTATGTTTGGTCAATCCAAAACAAAAGTGCAATGAGAATGTGTAAATCCAAAAATAAGAAATAAAACAGATTAAACACCAAAACTAACATACCCAGAAGAAGAAATCAATTGATAAACAAGAGTTGATTGAAAGGATGGAGATGAGGGCAAGGAGGGTTCTCACACAGAAGCCGGATTTGATCATGAAAAGCTCCATGGAGCCTCCAATTAAGGCCGACCCAATTGATATCTTCAAGTACCAGTCCCAAAACTTCATCTCTTGAGGCGATTTTCACTGTGAGATTTGAAACAGAGAAGAAGAAGAGATTATGAACTAGGGCAAGCTCGTTTCAGCAAAAAAATACAAAGATCTAAATCGTTAAATTGAGTGAGAGTGCCGTTGAGTTAAGAAAAGTGTCACAAATTGTATATCAAGGGCATTTGGTCTAGTGGTATGATTCTCGCTTTGGGTGCGAGAGGTCCCGAGTTCGATTCTCGGAATGCCCCATTCCCAAAATCTAACTTTTTAACTTTGCATCTCTAATCGATGGGTAACAGGGTATGAGCAAATGTATGTGGTTTACTTGTATGCACATTCAATGATTACTATTAGAGATGAAATTGGCAAAATAATTTTGTTCAATATGCACATTCATCGATTACTATTAGAGATGAAATTGGCAAGACGATTTTGTTCAATTACGATGCCGGACAGACACAAGTTGTGGTTAGTTCTAGTACACGTATATCAATAAAGAAATACTCCGGGGTGTAGAGGTGCACATGGTTCGGTTTGGGCGGTTATAGAGGTAAACTAGCATCCGATCCACGTGTAACTGAATTTGATAAGCATAAACCAAAACCAACCCAACTATCGGAACAATCAATCCAAACCATCGAATGTGATTGGTTCGGTTTGGGTGGATTTGTTGGTCTGCAATTCACTATATTTTTATGTAAGTATTGTTTATCCGAGGATCACACCAATAAGTAAACTTTAAGTTCCTTTTAGTAATGCGAATTGTACTAAAACGTGCACAATATACAAAGTTATGGTGTAAAATATATGATGGCATAATTTTGATTGTTCATACAACATTAAAAATAGTAAGAAATCAAGAAAATAAGGAGTTCTTGTTTTATTATTCATGATCTTCAATTATTCTTATAGAAGTCAAACGTACAATTTTGTATTCTTAGAGATATAAGAGGCTTGTTAAGCAATGTCACTGGATAAATTATTGACTACTACATACTTCGTGTGTAGTGTAGTATGCCTGTGCACTTATGATGGATTGGTTTGGTTGAAAATTTGGATTTCATATCAAAATTCACGATCCAATCCAATATTTCGATTTGGCCTAAAATATAAACCGCAACCAACTCAATCCACTAGAAATCAATAAATCTGAATTGAATTGGTTTGGATGAGTCGGGTTGGGTGGGTGAAGAAAATTTATGTACACCCCTATCGGGGTGTGTGTTTCTGTCTCGGTGTACCTCTCTTGCCTTCTTGTTGTTGGCTCGGTGGACATATTCTCATATCTTTATTAATCTTTTCCAAACTTCAAATTTATGTAAAGTCGTGTTTCTCTCTCTTTCTCTCTTTTTTTTATCAAAACCTTAAGTCAATATCATTAAAAGGCTATCACAACCAAACAAGGAGATTCAAAGATCATACAAATAGCTTACTGATTGCTCGCTTTGCACAAAAATGAGCATTTCAGTTGTGAGTTCTTCTAAAAAAGAAAAAAGTACGAACATCAAAGGAAGAGGATAGAAATTTACAGTCAATAATAACATTAGAAGCTTCCAAGCTGCACCACACATCTTTAGACATTTGAAAATCCACAACACTTGGAATCTGAGCATATCAAAACTTTTCTGCAATTCTTCTCAGCTGCTCTTAACAGAGACTTCCTTATAGCCAAACACTCAAGCACAATGGGGTGTTGATAAAGCTTACTGGAAAACTCCATTTTGCAAATGATTGAATTATTGCTCCATTGAACAATACCCATGCCACCTCCTCTTTTGGGTGAGTTTGGTGTGACTTATTTGCAACTTAAGTTGACTAATAAGTCTATGTCAAAAAAGTCTATGACAAAAAAGATGAACAACAAAAGCATGTGTGTTTGGTGAAAACGATGTTAAGTCCAAAAGTTCAAAAAAAAGTTTCAAGAAGCCAACTTTTTCTAGACTCAATTTCAACACTATGGACTTATAAGTCGAACATAAATTTTTGACTTATAAGTCCATACCAAACACCACTTATAAGTTGTCTTGAACTTATAATCCAAAACATGACTTATAAGCTGCTTATAAGTCATACCAAACCCCCCTTTATATAAATCAACGGCAGCATCACAGTGACTCATCAGTGCATGAATTGTTTGAACATATTTTATTACCTCTTTTTAAATTTTGAAAGTCAAACTGGGTAAAAGACACTTCCACTCCCTAAGCTATGACTGTAATACACTTCCACCGTTTTTAGTTTACGAAAAGACACATCTACCCTTTTGAGTGTCATCTTGCATGATACTTGCACCCTTTATTGTGTCACTATATACTCCAAGTGATCGGATTTGCCCCAAGACTATTATCACTGACAAATCGATACTCTCCTCCATCTTTCATTTAGATATTGCCATGCAAATCTTTCAAGACTCGACATAGGAAGTTCGTATGCACTTCCATATTCATCCATTATTGAAGACTACTTTTTTGTAAATATGTATTTGTGTCAGCACTTGCTAGTTTCACCAATTTTCTCGCAATATGTATTTGACCTATTTTTCGTCCGCTATAGTGTGACTTTTGTAGGTATCTAACTGGCATCCAACATCTATCAAGACCAGTTTGATGTAAAGCACATTCCCTTAACATGTAAATTTTTGTAATTTGTTTTTGCCGCACGTGCTACCATGGCTTTTTGTAGGTGTCTAGTAGCATCCAGCAGTCGACGAGCATCTACAATTATATCATATATTAATTTTGCTCGGAGACCACATTGATGTAAATCACACTCTCTTGGACGAACATGAATCTTCAAGCAAGAAGAACAAGCGGGCTAAACTGCGAGTAATCAACATAGGACCATAAGTAAGGTTGGAACCAGAAATTCTTTGTAATATGGGCAAAACTGAAAATTCAAACAAATAGTAAGCGTCACAATTAGATTTTATGAAGTTTAGTGGATTGTCACAATCATTTATTTGTGGAGTCTAAACTATAAAATTATAATAAGGATACACTAATGATTTCAAAAATTTGAGTGAGGCTATAGCCCTTAAGAAGTCCCTATGTGAGTTCGCCCTTGACCAGAAGGCGAAGTTGTTGTTGTTCCCGCCCACGGCAGGTTATTGTTCTGGCTGAGCAAATTTCTGCTGGTGATGGCTGCAGTGGACGTGGTTGAAGGTGCAGTAGAAATCGATTTTTTTTACATCAATGTTTGCCGGAAAGTGTGGAGGTATACATATTGTAAAGACTCAACATTCATCCAAAGTACTAAACCGAGAAAAACTTCCAGTTCACTTCTTTCTCAAGACTCATGATGCATCATACAAATCTTCACTCATAGATTACATATATTTTTTTATGAAAAAAACACTTGTCTGTAATTTCATGACCACAAAATAATATGTGAAGAGAACAAGTTTCCTGAGATAGACTGGGAAGAAAAAGAAACTGACACACACACACATCAGATGCTGGTGTGCCGGTCGCCGATAAATGTGATGTTTATGTTAAGATACAGAACACCCGAGAAGATTAACCACATTATCCAATATATATATATATATCCCAAAGTACAAAAAGCTAGTCTTCATCAAGAACATTGTGACGCTTTGGTATATGTAAAATTCCACAACAAGCAAAAAATGTCTCGGGTGTGTGTTTCTCCCTCAGTGTACATTTATCGATTACTACTAGAGATGAAACTGACAAGACAACTTTGTTCAATTATGATGTTGGACCGACATTGGTTGTGGTTATTTCTAATACACGTATATCAATAAATAAAGGATAAATGCCTCGGAGTGTGTGTTTCTCTCCCAGTGTACATTCATGGATTACTACTAGAAATGGAATTGTCAAGACAAATTTTTTCAATTACGATGTCGGACAGACACAGTTTGTGGTTAGTTCAACTACACGCATATCGATAAAAAAAAGGTAAATGCTTGGGGGTGTGTGTTTCTGCCTCAGTGTAAATTCATCGATTACAACTAAAGATGAAATTGGCAAGACAACTTTGTTTAATTATGATGCCGGAAAGACACATGTTGTGGTTAATTCTAGTACACGTATATCAATAAAGAAAGGGTAAATGTGTCGGGGTGTGTGTTTCTCCATTGGTGTATATTCATCGATTACTAATATAAATGAAATTGGCAAGAATACTTTTCCAATTATGATGCCGAACAAACACAGGTTGTGGTTAGTTCTAGTACACGTAAATCAATAAAGAAAGAGTTAATCTCTCTAGGTTGTGTGTTGATGCCTCAGTGTATATTCAACGATTACAACTAGAGATGAGATTGACAAGACAACTTTTTTCAATTATGATGTCGGACAGACACAGACTATAGTTAGTCCTAGTACACGTATATCAATGAAAATGTAAATGCCTCGAGTGTGTCTTTCTGCCTAAGTGTACATTCATCGATTACATTATAAATGAAATTGTTAAGAACACTTTGTTCAATTATGAAGCTGGACAGACACGGGTTGTGATTAGTTCTAGTACACGTATATCAATAAAGATAGGGTAAATACCTCAGGGTGTGTGCTTTTGCCTTAGTGTACATTCATTGACTACTACTAGAGATGAAATTGTCATACAACTTTGTTCAATTATGATGCTGGACAGACACACATTGTGCTTAGTTCTAGTACACGTATATTAATAAAGAAAGGAAAATGTCTCGGGTTTGTGTTTTTGCTTCAGTGTACATTCATCGATTACTAGAAGAGGTGAAATTGGCAAGACAGTTTTGTTCAATTATGATGCCGGAGAAACATAGGTTGTGGTTAGCTAAAGTACACATATATCAATAAAGAAAGGGTAAATGTATCGGGGGAGTGTTTTGTCTCAGTGTACATTCATCGATTACAATTAGAGATGAAATTGGCAAGACAACTTTGTTCAATTACGATGCGAGATAGACACATGTAGTGGTTAGTCCTAGTATACGTATATCAATAAAGAAAAGATAAATGCCTTGGGGTGTGCGTTTCTGTCTCAGTGTACATTTATCGATTACTACTAGAGATGATTACAACTTTGTTAAATTATGATGACGGACAGACGCACGTTGTGGTTATTTCTAGTTCGCGAATATCAGTACAAAAAGGGTAAATGCTTCGGGTGTGTGTTTCTATCTCAGTGTACAGTTATCGATTACTATTAGAGATAAAAATTGGAAAGACAAATTTGTTAAATTATGATGTCGGAGAGACACTTGTTATGGTTAGTTGTAGTAAACGTATATCAATAAAAATGGGTAAATGCTTGGGGTGTGTGTTTCTGCCTCAGTGTACATTCATCCATTACTACTAGAGATGAAATTGATAGACAACTTTATTCAATTATGATGCCGGAAAGACACACGTTGTGGTTAGTTTTAGTACACGTATATCAGTAAAGAAATGGTAAATGCCTCGGGGTGTGTGTCTGCCTCTTTGTATATTCATCAATTAGTACTAGTGATGAAATTGGCAAGACAACTTTGTTCAATTATGATGCCGAACAGACACACGTTGTGATTATTTCCAGTACACGTATATCAATTAAGAAAGTGTAAATGTCTCGGGGTGTGTGTTTCAACCTCCGCGTACATTCATAGATTACTAGTATATATGAAATTGGCAAGACAATTTTGTTCAATTATGATGCCGGACAGACACACATTGTGTTAGTTCTAGTACATATACATCAGTAAAGAAATGGTAAATGCCTCGGGGTGTGTATTTCCACCTCACTGTACGTTCATCGATTACTACTATAGATGAAATTGGAAAAACAACTTTGTACAATTATGATATCGGGCAGACACACAATGTGGTTGTTCCAGTACACGTATATCACTAAATACAGGGTAAATGCATCGCGGTGTGTGTTTCTGCCTCAGCGTACCTCTCTTGCCTTTTTGTTGTTGGCTGAGTTGATTCTCACATTTGTACTCATCTTTTTCAAACTTCAAATTTATGTAAAATCGTCTCTCTCTCTATCTCTCTCTAAATCTTGAGTAAATTTTATTAAAATGCTATCACAGCCAAACAAAGAGATCCAAAGATCATACAATTAGCTTACTGACTTCTCGCTTTGCACAAAAATGAGCATGCCAGTTGTGAGTTCTTCTAAAAATAAAAAAAAAAAGTACAAATATCGAAGGTAGAGGATAGAGATATACAGTCAATAATGACATTAGAAGCTTCCAAGCTGCAACACCCATCTTAGCCGTTTGGAAATCACAACAAGCTTGGAATCTAAACATATCAAAACTTTTCTGCAATTCTTCTCAGCTGCTATTAACAGAGACTTCCTTATAGCCAAACACTCAAGCACAAATGAGTTGTTGATAAAGCTTACTGGAAAACTCCGTTTCGCAAATGATTGAATTATTGCTCCATTCTACAATACTCATGCCAATTCCTCTTATATAAATCAACTGCAACATCACAGTGACTCATCAGTGCATGAATTTTTTGAACATGTTTCGTTATCCTCTTTTCAAATTCTCAAAGTCAAACTGAGTAAAAGACACTTCCAATCGTTAAGCTATGACAGTAACACACTTCAACCGTTTTTAGTTTACGAAAAGACACTTATACCCTTTTGAGTGCCACATTGCATGACACTTACACCCCTTATTGTGTCACTACATACTCAAGAGTTGAGTGAGGCTATAGCCCTTAAGAAGTTCCTATGTGATTCCGCGCTTGACTAGAAGGCGAAGTTGTTGTTGTTCCCGCCCAAGACAGGTTAGTGTTCTGGCTGAGCAAATTTCCGCAGGTCATGGCAATAGGGGATGTGGTTGAAGGTGTGGCAGAAATAGGTTTTTTTTTTCATCAATGTCTGCCGGAAAATGTGGAGAATATAAGTTGCAAAGACTCAACATTCATTCAAAGTACTAAATCGAGAAAAACTTCCAGTTCACGTCTTTCTCAAGACTCATCATGCATCATACAAATTTTTACTCATAGATTACATATTTTTTTCTTAAATAAATAAATAAATAAATAAAAACTTGTCTGCAATTTCATGATCACACAATAATAGGTGAAGAGAACAAGTTTCCTGAGATAGACGGGGGAGAAAAAGAAACAGGCACACACACATCAGATGTTTAT
Organism: Linanthus parryae; assembly: GCA_023055425.1. NCBI lineage: Eukaryota > Viridiplantae > Streptophyta > Magnoliopsida > Ericales > Polemoniaceae > Linanthus > Linanthus parryae. The sequence continues at coordinate 2,050,210 of JALGPY010000008.1, read as the reverse complement.
GTTAAGATACAGAACACCCGAGAAGATTAACCACATTATGCAATATATATATATATATATATATATATATAATACTGGGAACACGACATGTCAACCTAGAGAAGCAAACTCTATGAGCACGAATCCACCTTGTCACCATAATCTCTGAGTTCCCAAAACGAAACTCCGCATCATGGCTCTCCGAGTACTTGAGGTGTCTGTTGCTCCCTTGCCCCTCGCACTGGCATGTCCCAAACAAAATCGACTCAATCCCATACAGTTCTCAGGCAAACTAAGCCTATGATATTTCTCCGTCGTGTAGGGATCGTAGACGAATATCTCCCTCGCAAACCACACATGCAACCAATGCAACTTCCCATTGAGAGCCACCGCATGGTCATTGAGTGGGCAATCATACACGTCTAATCTTTTTACAGTGCGATCCGACGAGAATAACAATGTAGATTGATTCCACTCTCGCCTCCGAAATGAAAATGTCCAATTCCAGACTAGTGCCTCCAATCTTATCTGAAGGCGGAAACCGCACCACCCTGAAACTATTACTAGCAAAGTTTTAGAAACCGGACCGGTCATCGAACCGGTGAGGGTCCGGTTTGTGGTTCAACCGGTCGGACCGGTGGTTCAACCGGTTTGACCGCACATTTTTTATTTAGTCTATAATTAATTTTATGATATAATTACACAATGTAATTAATAAATAAAATTCCAAAAAAACTCAAAATAACTATTTTTTTATATAATTGCTAACCAATAACACAATTTTCTCTTCCTTTATCTATGCTTATTAACACATCATCAACATCTTCTAATACTATATTTTAAAGACCCAAAGAAAACAGAACATAATTATCCAAGATTATTATTCTAAAGATTAATAACAAATGTTCTCAAGTAAGTCTGATGATGCAATTCACTTGGTTGTAGCTGAATTGGGTGTTAATCCCATGAATTAATATAACTTTTTTCCCTTAAAAATTGATGAAATGACGTGGCAATTTTGTGCCCCCCTACCCAGAGCCCAAGACTTCACTTTTCCCTTTCATTTTCTTGGTTCTTATCTCTTCCTCTTCCTCTTCCTCTGGTCTCTGTCTCTCTATTCAACCCACTTCTCTTGTTCTTGTCTCTCCCACCTCTCTTGTTCTCAAGCCACACACCGAATGTAACTATTTCGTCTCCACCATCTTCTCTCTCCCACCTCTTTCCGCCTCTAAACCGAAGGTAACTAAATCGCTTCCAGCCTTTCACAATCTTCTTCCACGTTTTTCTCGCAGTGGAAGGGGCCAAGGGCGTCAATGATGCTCAAACAAATTCATGGTGACAGCAAGTCTGTTTGATTCAGTTGATTGGGAAGCAGCTATGAATGCAGATCTGTGGATTTCTCTTTATTTAGACAAGTTTCTTGAGTTGATCTAGATGTCTGAAAAAATACACAAAAACCGGTCAAACCGGAGAAAACCGGCAGGTTCACTGGTTTAACAGAAAACCGTCGGTTTTGACCGGTCTGTTAACATGGGCGGTCCGATAACAGGACCGGACCGGTGAGGCACCGGTTCAACCGGTCGAACCGGCCGATCCGGTCCGGTTTTTAAAACTATGATTACTAGTGTTTGAATCATCATCAACACAGAAAATTAAGCCAACCCGGCATAGTTTGTCGGAAGTTCTAGGGATTGGAGGGAGAGCAATCTCATGTTTGGTCAAGGGATTGACGACGTAGTAACACTCACCTGAAGGGTCCGCGAAGGAGCAGAGTACCCAACCGTTGCTGGGAGCTAAGAATTGGTAATCAATGTAGGAGGGATCAATAGGACGGACCACATTTCTCTCTAGTACGTCTGTGGTTACTTTCACTAGGCCACCGGCGGCGGCAGAGGAGGTTTCTCGAAAGAGGTCGGGGCCGAAGATGCCGTCATAACGGTGAACAATTGTGAACTGCGGCGGAGTGATGGAGTTGTGGTGGTGTAAGCGGGGATATGATATAGCAAAATGGCTACTGGAGATTAGATTGTACCAGTTCTTAAAGATACACTTACATTGATGGGCGAGTTTCAGAGGGAGGCGTCGGAGAATTTCGACGACTTCTTCTTCGGAGAGACCGTCGAAGGGGGAAGTGTCGTCGACGATTGAGTTCAACGATCCGGAAGAGTGACGGTTTCTGAGGAAACGAGGGTTGCGAAGCAACGACACCATGGTTGAGTTAGAGCAATTTCCGTCGCCGTCACGCTTACCAGATCCAACATCTCGCAATGCCATTGCCCAGGTTGGGGTTTCAGATGAACATGAACTGTTTCGGAACTCAGATGTTGTTTCCGAAATCTTCGTCGGCGTTGTGTCGGCGACGGAGGTGGAACTCGCCGCTGGTTGATTCTGCTTCCCCTCAATCAAGGGCGTGTTTGGTGAACTCCAATCATGATTCTGAGAGATATGCACCATTACTGGCACTTTCTTGTTGCTCCTGTGTGTCGCGGGTCCATGTTTGTTACCATGAGGAAGCCGTAACTAACGATTTCGATTTTGCCCTGGTTGGGGTTGGGGTTTTAGAGAAATTGACCCGTGTGAATGGAAGGGGAGCAATGAAGTGACGGTCTATGAGACTACATTACTAGCTCTGGAGACCGTGCAAGGCTTATGGAGGAAGTTTTGTTTTCTTTCAATATACTTTTATGTGACCAAGTATTTTTTTTTTGTTTGAGAAATTATGGAAAAACTTTAGGTAATGTTTGGAACATTAAAATTATAGGCATTTCATTTTCTCTTGTTTAAAAGCTTATAGAAAGAAGCATAAATATTGAATTATTCCTTTTAAGGATATTACATATTTTCACTATGTTCTCTATCTTTCTCTGAATTTGTCATTTTTGAACGTTTCTTTTCTGTCTACTTATTTTTTTTCTTTTGACATGTTTAATGATGAAAAATTATCAATTTTTTCTAACAAATAATAATCCACTTTTAATTTCACGCTACCCAAATCCACACACGTAACTTATCAAACCCCGCATATTTACTCCAATATTTCAATTATCACCATCCATTATTGTGGAAGATCAAGGACAAAACGGCCAAAAAGACCACTTAAAGTTATAATAATTACATTTCCTTATACTACACAAATGCAATGTTAGTTTTTTGTAGATTATTGTTGAGTCTTGATTCAATTCAAAAAAGAATTATGATGAAATTGACGATCCTTTAATTTGCAATGATCTCTATTGGGAACAAATAGCTCACAATAAATGGATTCCTGAAGGAGACGCAAGCACGAGATTTTTTCGTACTTGCACTAAAATTAGGAGAGAAGAATCATATTTGAAGATTCCAAGTACGAGAATGGTATCTTGTTGACTAACGAGCATGATATTAGAAATGCTTTCAAGACTTATTCACTAAAAGTTGTGTTTCTGAGTTTAACCAGTATGCTTTACCTATTTTAGAGCATGTTAAACTAATCTTAACTTTGATTATGGGAGGGCTCGTTTTGGGGGGTTAAAGTCATTATACCACCGGGGTCAAATTTGGGTAAAGCAATAGAGGATTGCGCACGCGCTCTCAAATATATTGTTGGACAAGAATACTGCCCTGAGATCTCGAAAGATGAGGCTTTGTGAAATCAGATCCGGAGATGAGGGAGAGCCAGAGTTTGCAGACTCCGCGGCAGATGAAGATCTATCTCAGCCATTTATACATGAGAATACTAAAGATTTTGTGAAAAAACATTTTGTTAGTTATGGACATATATAATTAAACATATAACTAATAATTAATAAAAAAATTATAGATTCTTCGTAAATTTGCTATATAATACTCTCCAAATATAACATTTATAGGCGATGAGTATACAAATAGGGCAATTTGGCCTAGGTCATCGTTTAATATTTGTACTCAAGCCCTTAATCACAATTCGGGTTGAGAACTTTTTTCCGAGCCCTTCCAAATTTACTCAAAACATGTGCCCAAGCCCGACTTTAGTCCTGGCTGGGTTCAGGTTGGTCAGGTTCAGCCCGTCCAAGTTGCGCCACTAATCACCAGCCAGTCGTACGATTGTGATCAGTGCAAATGTACGGTTGCGGGTACAATTTCGTCAACCTATAGTATGTTTTCAGTTCCAAAGATCTTGGTGATAGAACAATCAGAGATTATTGTTTTTCTTTCTCAGAGAGCGATCGATGAATGAAACTGATAGGGAACTTAGTTCGAACAATCCAGGCTTGTGTAGAGTTCCTTCCCGGATTCTGCAACTTTAACACGATAATTGGTTTTTCAAAATTCTTAAACTTATTATTTCTCGAGACAATTTGACCGTGCTACGGGCAGGGCCAGTTCACAACTTTAACGGGATGTGTCGGGCCGGTTCATCGTCGACCTATAGTACGTTTTCACTTTCCAAGAGCTTAGTTATAGAACAATCCACGATTCTTTTTTTCTTCATCAGAGTCAATATAATTGATGAAACGCATATAGAACTTAGTTAGGTATTTTTAATTCCAAATTGATAACTAGTCTAGGAACACCCATACGTTTTGAAAATGCATCGCCGTCCTCTGAAACCCACCATCGTCTGCTACTGTAACCTCTCTCTCCACGGAACCCAAAACCCGAACCCAATCTCAGCCACCCGCAGTAGCATACCATGTCTGTTATGGAACGATGTCCAAAATTTGAATTTTGTTCTTCAAACCCCCTAAAATAAAATGAGTTATCGTGTTTCTTTCTGTTGAGATAAATTTACTAAACAAATAATGTTTTTCAATTTCTATTATATATCCTAATAATAATAAAACATGGCATGTAATTTATAGTATACTAAAAATAAATTCACAATTAATTTTATAGATTGGGCCTGTTTGGATTTAAAGGTTTTATAATTATGAACAACTTTAACTTTATCGTGTTTGGATTTATTGGTTAGGGTTAGAAAATTTCCAGTGACCAGGTAGGAAACAGCCGGTCACCGGCTTCAAAAAAAATCATTTGAAAATCAGTAGTCGGACACCGGTTATAGCAACGGTGCCCGGCAATATTCTGTTTCTATTTTTGCTTTTGGGTTTAGTTTGTACAGCAGGTGAGTTTTTCTTCTTTATGAATGAAACTCTACTAATCCACCAATCAACATATCACTCGTGTATTAGTTTTTCTCTTACCCACATGCTCGTGATGGTCCCCTCTTTCTCTCCACCCTCACAACCCCGCTCCCTCTCTCTATTTTTCTCTTCACAGCACACAAACTCACCCCGACAACAAAACTTATTTACCTCCACCCGGGCACCGCCAAAAACACCAGTACACCGGAATATCTCACCGGGCACCGACCTCCTTCAACCCGTCTACCGGCCACTCTCAAACTTCAAAAAAAGTTATAGTTAGGTTGGGGTTAACCAAACCAGCAAATCCAAACAGCCCCATTATTGTATCGTCTTGATAACTAAATCGCTAGGCCCAAATAATACCCAAATAATTTTGTGAAGAATCTGGAGAAACGGAGGGCGTATGGACTTCTCCAGTGGACTTCACACTTATCTAACTGAATGGGCCTATCTATTAAGCCCATTAGCTCTCAGATGCGCTAAATGTACAGGCCCGATATTATTAGGGCTCTCATCTCTTTTCCTACCGTTGGATTGATAATCCAGCGGTTGCCTCTGTTTCTGATAATCGATTCAGATAAACAGGAGTGCGCCGGTCTCTCACCTTGGGAGCTGCAAGAACTAACTATTTATTAAAGATACACATTTATGCCAGAGTAGTGCTTGTTAAGGAATGAGATAATCTCCACTTATCTCTTCAAAATTTTATGATGATTTTTCATGATCTATGTGATATGTTATTATGTTGTAATTATCTATTTCCTATTTCGGTTGATTATACATTGTATGTAAATTAATCTTCTTGTATAAATACGGACCTAGGGTCATTAGAAATGTCAATTATTCATTAACCTTCACATGGTATCAGAGCTATAGAAATTCTTCTTCTACACGATCCATTTCTCTCGTCGAAAATCGTAAGCCGACAACCTTGCCTCCCGATCCCGGACGTCGGCCATCACCATCATGACTACCACCACACCATCTGTAACAAAGTTGAATGCCCCTACAAACTTTCCCATCAAACTATCCTCCGCCAACTTTCTCGTTTGGTGTCGACAAATCGAAGCCACTCTGATCGGCTTTGATCTACTAGGGTTTATTGACAGATCCACCAAAGCACCGTCGCCCTACACTGATTCTGAGAAATCAATTGCAAACCCTGCCTACTCCATCTGGTACCGTCAAGACCAGATCATTGTCAGTGCGCTCCTCGGTAGCTGCACCGAGTCGATTCAACCACTGATCTCCTCTGCGTCCACTGCTCGTGAAGCTTGGACCATTCTCATGGAAAGCTATGCAAATGCTTCTCCTGGTCGAGTCATCGCACTCAAGAACAAACTGGCCCGCAACCATCGCGGAAATCGATACATTTCCGAATACATCAGGGATATGAAGGACATCGCCAATGATCTTGCTCTCGCGCATAATCAAATGTCGAACACAGCGTCACTCGGGGATGACTTCGCATCAAATGTCGATTTAACCACTTCGCATCAAAGTACAAAAACCTAGTCTTCATCAAGAACATTGCGACGCCTTTGGTATCTGTAAAATTCCACAACAAGCAAAAAATGTCTCGGGGTGTGTGTTTCTCCCTCAGTGTACATTTATCGATTACTACTTCGGATGAAATTGATAAGATAACTTTGTTCAATTATGATGTGCGAAAGACATTGGTTGTGGTTATTTCTAATACACAAATATCAATAAAGAAATGATAAATGCCCCGGGGAGTGTGTTTCTCCCCCAGTGTACATTCATCGATTACTAGTAGAGATGAAATTGGCAAGAGAATTTTGTTCAATCATGATGTCGGACAGACATAGGTTGTGGTTAGTTCAAATACACGTATATCAATAAAGAAATGGTAAATGCCTTGGGATAGAATTTGCACCTCAGTATACACTCATCGATTACTACTAGAAATTAAATTGGCAAGACAACTTTGATCAATTATGATGCGAGACAGACACAGTTTATGGTTAGTCCTAGTATACGTATATACATAAAGAAAAGATAAATGCCCCGGGGTGTGTTTTTCTGCCTTCGTGTACATTCATCGATTACTACTAGAGATGAAATTGACAAGACAACTATGTTCAGTTATGATGCCGGACAGACACAGACTATGGTTAGTCCTAGTACACGTATATTAATAAAGAAAATATAAATGACTCGGGGTGTGTGTTTCTGCCTAAGCGTACATTCATCGATTGGCAAGAACACTTTGTTCAATTATGAAGCCGAACAGACACGGGTTGTGATGAGTTATAGTACACGCATATCAATAAAAAAGGGCAAATGCCTCGGGATGCGTGTTTTTTGCCTCAGTGTACATTCATCGAATACTAGTAGAGATGAAATTCACATACAACTTTGTTCAATTATGAAGCTGGAGAGATACACGTTGTGGTTAGTTCTAGTACACATATATTAATAAAGAAAGGGTAAATGTCTCGGGGTTTGTGTTTCTGCCTCAGTGTACATTCATCGATTACTAGTAGAGATGAAATTGGCAAGACAATTTTGTTCAATTATGATGCCGGACAGACATAGGTTGTGGTTAGTTCAAGTACACTTATATCAATAAAAAAGGGTAAATGTCTCGGGGGAGTGTTTTTTCCTCAGTGTACATTCATCGATTACTACTAGAGATGATATTAGCAAGATAACTTTGTTCAATTATGATGCGAGAAAGACACATGTTGTGGTTACTCCTGGTATGCGTATATCAATAAAGAAAAGATAAATGCCTCGGGGTGTGTGTTTCTGCCTCAGTGTACATTCATCGATTACTACTAGAGATGATTACAACTTTGTTCAATTATGATAACGGATAGACGCATGTTGTGGTTATTTCTAGTTCGCGTATATCAATAAACAAATGGTAAATACCTCTGGGTGTGTGTTTCTGTCTCAGTGTACATTTATAGATTACTATTAGAGATAAATTTGGCAAAACTAATTTGTTCAATTATGATGTCGGAGAGACACATGTTATGGTTAGTTGTAATACACATATATCAATAAAGAAAGGGTAAATGCTTGGGGGTGTGTGTTTTTGCCTCAGTGTACTTTCATCGATTACTACTAGAGATGAAATTGGCAGACAAATTTGTTCAATTATGATGCCGGACAGACACACGTTGTGGTTAGTTCTAGTACACGTATATCAATAAAGGGTAAATGCCTCGGAAAGTGTGTTTCTGTCTCTTTGTATATTCATCAATTACTACTAGAGTTGAAATTGGCAAGACAACTTTGTTCAATTATTATGCTGGACAGACATTCATTGTGGTTAGTTCCAGCACACGTATATCAACAAAGAAAGTGTAAATGTCTCGGGATGTGTGTTTCTGCCTACATGTACATTCATCGATTACTACTAGAGATGAAATTGGCAAGACAACTTTGTTCAGTTATGAAGTCGGACAGACACACGTTGTGTTAGTTCTAGTACACGTATATCAGTAACGAAATGGTAAATGCCTCGGGGTGTGTGTTTGTGTCTCAGTGTACATTCTTCGATTACAACTAGAGATGAAATTGGCAAAACAATTTTGTTCAATTATGATGTCGGACAGACATACGTTGTGGTAACTCTAGTACAACGTATATCAATAAAGAAAGGGTAAATGCATCGGGGTGTTTGTTTCTGCCTCAGAGTACCTGTCTTGTCTTCTTGTTGTTGGCTAAGTGGACATATTCTCATATATGTTCTCATCTTTTTCAAACTTCAAATTTATGTATCGTCTCCCTCTCTCTCAAAATCTTGAGTAAATTTTATTAAAATGCTATCACAGCCAAACATAGAGATCCAAAGATCATACAAATAGCTTACGGACTTCTCGCTTTGCCCAAAAATGAGCATGCCAGTTGTGAGTTCTTCTAAAAAAGAAAAAAAATACACACATCGAAGGCAGATGATAGAGATTTACAGCCAATAATTACATTGGAAGCTTCCAAGCTGCACCACCCATCTTTAGCCATTCGGAAATCCACAGCAAGCTTGGAATCTGAGCATATCAGAACTTTTTCTGCAATTCTTCTCAGCTGCTATTAACAGAGACTTCCGTATAGCCAAACACTCAAACACAAATGGTTGTTGATAAAGCTTACTGGAAAGTGCATTTGGCAAATGATTGAATTATTCCATTCAACCGTACCCAGGCCACCTCCTCTTTTATATAAATTAACTGCAGCATCACAGTGACTATTCGGTGCACGAATTGTTTGGACATGTTTTATTTACCTCTTTTCACATTCTGAAATTCAAACTGAGTAAAAGACACTTCCACTCCCTAAGCTATGATAGTAATACACTTTCACCGTGTTTAGTTTCCGAAAAGACACTCCTACCCTTTTGAGTGCCACCGACACTTACACCCCTTATTGTTTGTCACTTCATACTCCACGAGATCGGATTTTCCCCAAAACTATTATCAGTGACAAATCCATACTCTCCTCCATCTTTCATTTAGGACATTGTCATGCAAATTTTTCAAGACTCGGCACAGGAAGTGCCCTATTCATCCAATATTGAAGGCTACTTTTTCGTAAATATGTATTCGTGTCAGCATTTGCTGGTTTCACCCGGTTTTTCGTATATGTATTTGACCAAGTTTTTCGTCCGTTATAGTGTGACTTTTGTTTGTATGTATCTAACAGGCATCCAGCATCTATCAAGACCAGATTGATATAAAGCACATTCCCTTAACATGTAAATTTTCGTAATTTGTATTTTTGTCGCACGTGCTACTATGGCTTTTTGTAGGTGTCTATCAGCATCCAGCAACTAGCGAGCATCTACATTATATAATAGATTGATTTTGCTTGGACACCAGATTGATGTAAAACACACTCTCTCAGGCAAATAGGAACTTTCAAGCAAGAAGAACAAGCGGACTAAACTGCAAGTAATCAAAATAAAACTATAACTAAGGCCGGAACCAAAAATTCCTTGTACCAGGGGTTAACCTTGAAAATTCAAACAGATAGTAAGCGTCAAAATTAAATTATATGAAGTTGAGCGGGTTGTAACAATCATTTATTTGTGGAGTCTAAACTATACAATTAATAAAATAAGGATAAAATAATAATTTCAAAAAGTTGAGTGAGGTTATAGCCCTTAAGAAAATAGCAAAGACTCGACATCCATCCAAAATACTAAACCGAGAAAAACTTCCAGTTCTTTCTCAGGACTCATCATTCATCATACAAACCTCCACTCATAAATTACATATATTTCATCTGGAAAAGAAAATCCAACTTGTCGCAGTTTCATGACCACACAATAATAATAGGTAGGGGAACAAGTTTCATGAGATAATAGAGGGGGGAGAAAAAGAAACCGGCACATCAGAGGCTAGCGTAGTGGTCGCCAAGAAGGATTTTTACTGGATTATCCAATTTAAATATATCCCAAAGTAAAAGGCTAGTCTTCATCAAGTACGCTGCGACGCCTCTGTATCTGTAACCACACAGCAAGCAAAAAAAAAAGCTGGTTTCAAAGAGAAAGGTACGTAGGTAAGGCATATGAGAAGTAGGCAAAAGACATGTACACTCACGGTAACTTTGGTCTGTTTTGTTGTTTGGGTGTTGATTTGTTCCAGCAACGATATGAGCCTCTCTTCCGATACCTAGACAGTGTATACAGAAGAAAATTCCGTGTATTATTAGTAAAAAACACAGGATGTTAACCCAGGAAATTAAAAAAATACGCTTCACAAACATTGTCCATAACCCCTTTACCTTCTCAACTATTTGACCCATTTGAGCAGCTCTCAGTACGACATCTTCAACTCCTCGAGCTTTCTCAGGCTTCACCAAGGCAATCCGAGCAACTGCATATATGAAAAAGAGCATTCAAAATTGGAAAAGGCAAATCACAATTCTGTGTATGCGATAAATAGAAAATGAACAGAGAAAGGGAAATCAGTAAGCCTTTAGCCGTAATATTTATCTTTAACGATATACAAGAAGACCTAGCCCACAATGGACTTGGCTGTTCATGTAACCAAACAACATAGTTACACTTTTATGAACATCCCTTTGATTAAGGCTACTCCAATATGTACACAACCAAACAGGACTTGTCGTACTTGAATGGGTGGTTCTTTCGACTCTCAAAATTAAGTTCAAACTAGATAAACATATTTCACCCATTTAACCATTTATCTTACATGAATGAACCAAAATAAACATATTTCACCCATTTATCTTCTGCCTCGTGATACTCCTCTATTCTTCCTGGTAGTGTATTCTATCATGTTCATACAGACTGTCTATGTCAATATACTCACAAAAAGGTGTGCATAATTAATTAATTATGCCAATTTTAACAGCGATCAGAGATGCATGATTGAATAAACTTGATATTTGAACATACAGATTTATTTTGGTATCCTAAAGAGTAAGTTCCCTGAAGTAATTTGCCACATTCATGCTACACATAAAGACCAAGAAGGTGAAAGGGATAGAAAAATGGCAGGCATAGAAGGAAACAACGAAAGCAAAGTGGTAAGATGCAGCAGACAATCCCACTTTGGTAAAGTGTGGGATGATGAGTCGCATAAGTTGATGACTCCTTACTCCATCTAATCAAATGCCTTCGGGGCCTGAGAAGCCCAAGTAATATGTCCGGGCAAAACCTTAGCTTCACCAAATGGAGTCAGGGTATTTCAAATAGTACCAATACTATTCTCATTCCATGGACGGGTGAACGCGTAAAGGTACAAACCCAGATTTAACCCTAAAAGCTTTCTTTGTATCCACTGTCCTCTTATGGGATTTTCCCCCAATCTATGTGCAAGGACCACATGATTGGGTAAAACTTAACAAGGCCATCAAATCTTTGATAGTGAAAATTTTCATGCCCATCAAAATACAATTTGTAAAGACTATACGCTGATTAATTGAAAACCTTGTCAACTACTCCTGGTAACTTCGATTAAGCTTTTTTATATCGAGTTGCATGGATCTACTTGTTGCACAAATAATCCATTTGCGCTTTACTAATGGTACCAGATCAAAAGCCACCCAAAAGAACGGCATAAATAGCAGAGAGATCACTGGAACGTGATTCTGCGCCTATCAGGGGAATGTTGTGCAAGCTATGAGAATATAACAGACAATGCCTGGAGCTTTGAGAAGCTCAATGTAGGTCACAACCAAGGATTTAAATAACGGCTTTGCAACAAAAAAATGATTTAAATAACGGTATCGGCCGGCGTATCGGTAACGGTCGCGGAAAACGATTTTGACTTGTAATGGACAAACCGTAACGGGAATCGGGTACCGAACGCGTGAATGAGAAAAAATTATCAAAAGATGCTAATGTTACTTTTAAAACAATGTTAAAACATATCCGTAGTCTTTATTGCTTATTTGTAGAAAATCAGAAGACCGGACACGCCGTGTGTGTGTATATGTATATATATATATATATATAAGAAATTTGTATTGTTTCAATAAAAAATGATACATATAACTAAATAAAAACAATTCATCCTAAGATAACTTGAAAAATTAACATACAAAAGATGATAACTAAATAAAACACAAACTGTTGGAGTCTTTTCAGAAATTTTTAAAAATAGAGGGTGCATGTGAAGTAAAGTGCATTGTTTATCATCTTTGAAAGTAAACAAAACACAAATTGTTGGGATATTTTTGGATATTTTAAAAATTAGAAGGGTGCATGTGAAGTAAAATGTATTGGTTACCATCTTTAAAACAAATTAAAACACAAATTGTTGGGTCTATTCGGAAAAAAAAAATAGAGGGGTAGATGTGAAAAGGTGTATTGTTTATCATCTTAAACACACGAATGTTCAAGTAAAGTGGGTGACGATTAAGATGACAACGACGAAGTACGAACAACGATTACGAATCATAAGGACGAACAACGATCTGCTGATCAGGTAAGTCGTCGTCCTCCCCCTTCTCCAATCCTGCTACGTTACGAATCCCTCTGAATCAGATTCTTCCTCTTCTTCCCAGATTTCGAGACCGTTCTCTCCTTCTTCCCTGATTTCCAGACCATTATTTTACCATACCGTTCCGTATCGCCCGTTAAACGAGCGTACCGTTCCGAAACGGCCGTTTCGCCTGCGAATCTGAAGCACACGTACCGTACCGGGCGAAACGGTATCGGAGACCACCGTTACCGTTCCGAATCGCCCGGCACGGTACCGAACGATAATTGAAACTGCTACTTGATATATTGGGGGGCATTTTGGGTTAAGAATTCCCATGAACAAATTCATGGGGGGAATTGGTGCAGCATGCACGTCGTGATTCCTGGATAATGTTGAAAGTTTCGAATAAACTTATATTTTTTTCAAATAAACACGATTTACAAACCCGGTTAACCCAACCCCAGCCCAACACGGGGCAATAAGTTAGATTTGGGTTGAAGAATACCCAATTGAGGGCTTCGGGTAAAACCCACCCAAATGTGCCCACTGCCCACCCTCACCCCTAACAAACCTTTTCCCTGTTTAAACATTGATCAAACTCTTACAGCTGTCTGTTCAAAACCATTTGCTCACTTAGGTTTAGTTTGGCTAAGTCTTGTCTTATTGCCTCTATCCAAATGCAGGTTGGTCTCCTTCTCCCACTCCCTCATCTACCACAGTCAATCTGAACCAAATCACTTCTAATTGATGCATCCAAGGGCCTACGATAAACATGACCAAACCACCTCACACCATTCTCTCTCATTTTGTCTTATATTGGTGCAACGTCTGGATCATGTCTGTCTCAGTATATATCCTATCTTTTCTAGTTAAGCCACTCATCCACCATAGCAACCTCATTTCTAATGCACTCATTTCTCTCTTACATTTCTTCTTAATCGGGTCTTACAGGAGTTGTATAGCCAGGGCTGAGAACAATTGTAGACTGGAGCTTTAAATATAGCCAACAGTGCGAGAGTCAAAAACAATCTAAAACTCTTGGGTCTTGGCAGAAAAATTCTTAAAAATCAAAATGTACAGACCATTACGCATCGCACCAATTGGGACAAACCACTAATTGAATATCATGGTATCCTGGGGTTGGTCTGATCACCAAATATAAGCCCCTTGGCATCTGGTAATCCTTGGATACATAGTACGTCAGTACGGTGCAATGAATCGATCTAAGCCAAATGCCAACATATTCTTTGCAAACTTGTGTTTGATCTCATTAAGCTTATGATGGACTAATCACATTTTGGTGCAAATAAATCAACTCATTTGAAGGATAGCCTTGTATGTCCCTCAAACTATCCCTAACAAGTTCATGGCAGCCGGATTTATCAGTAAATGAATAGGAAATGGAAGGCAAAAATTCAGTAACTTCATCATTGTGCTAAACAACTATGACAATTTCAATAAATGGATAGCAATCGGGAAAAGCAAGTGCATCAGCATTGTCCTTCCACACAAAAGAACACTAACTCCATCCTTCTAGTCGACAGTCAATTAAATAGATAGGAAAAGATGACATTGCCAATTATGCTCTGCTGCCTACAAGCAGAGGCGGATGCATTTCACAAAACTACTGATGCACCCCAGCTTTGTAAAGACTTATTCAGTTGTGCCCCCCTATTTTATTACAAGTATGCCCCCAAGAAATCCCAATTATGACCAAAATATCAAAATATTTCTTTTAAAATACACCTACACATTCATTTCGTAAGACCCATAATCTTTCAAAGAAGTCGTGCCCCCCTCTTCGTAATATTCTGGCTCCGCCACTGGCTACAAGTGTGCACACATCACCTTTCACTATATCCAGTGAGGCCAATTTCATTCCTCTAGGTGAAAAGAAGGGAGCTTCATCATTCAACTCAGTTAGTGGCGGTGTTAAAGCCCTACATGCGGCCAACATCACTCAATCTCAGTCGGATGAAGCTCCCTTCTTTCCAGTAATTGACACATCGGCTACGTATCCATCTCTCAATGTAGAGCTTCAACACGACCACTTCAAAGTTCTTTTAACTATATCTGGTGAGGCCAATTTCATGCATAACTGTGAATCAACTAATTAACCACACCTTGCCACACGCATTTTTTTATTCCCAATACTGTCACACTGATGCTTTAAAAAAGAATAATTGCAACTCCGAAAAACAAGAACAACGTTCAAAGATACAAACATCACCAATCATTACCCAAAGCTAATGGGTAACGAATATTAGTGAGATCATCAACCCATCATTTTAAGGTTCCTAACCAGAAGATCCTCAGCCACCAACTCCAAAACATCAGCACCTAGTTTTCATCATGGATGGAGAAAAGAGGTATGGCACTTAAAAGGGTAGATCTTTTCAAGATGAACATGCTTAGAAGTATCCGAACCCGTTAACAATTCTCATAGGTTGCGTTTGGATAGAGGATTTGGATTTAGATTTGGATTTGGCTTCAAAGTAAAGATTGTATATACATAAGTGGACTTAGTTAAAGGGGATTGGTAATGAAATACGAATATGATGTATGAAAAGAGAGTCCTTATAGATGACATGCGTTTAGTAGTCATTTGAAATCCCTTAGGTTGTTAATGATTAGTTGGAGCTAAAATACAAGGTTCCACTCCAATCAAAATATTGAGCATGATTTTGCATTGAAATGACTTGATCCAAATCCATGCTCAAATCCCCTACGAATCCAAACGGAGCCATAGAAAAATCTAATCCAGAATTTTCAAGAATATCGAACAGTAAAACACAAGTCTTATCGTCAATGCCACCAGTATTTGAAGAATACTTCTTCAGCAAGAGAAAAATTATAAACAAATCAAAAGTCTTATTATCCTTAAACTCACGTCTTTCTCGTGCTTCAGCAGACATGATCTGACTAAGCATCATTTGCCTTCTCTCATCTGCTTCCCTAGATAAGAAAAAAACAAAGAATGTTCAGACCAAGAGAATTCGGGACAATCAACCAATCACGGCAGTATATTAGAGAATGTATCCAGAGACATTAGAATTACACAGAGACTCAAAATACCTACCTTTTGGCTTCCTCTTGAGCATTCTGCTGCTCTGGATTATGTTGACTTCCTCCTCCCTGCAAGCAACATTTATCAGTAATCAGTATAATGACGCTAAAAAAAGTTTTAAGACAGGCTGTGGCAGTATAATGACACAAATGCTTGTTCAAGATCAATGTATGCTCACCCCACCACGTTGAGCCATTAGCTCCTGCATTCTCTTTTGCCTGATTGCTTCCAGTTCCGGGTCAGCCTAGATATGACCACAAGCATTGCTTAATAAAATTCAAAATTACGTAATATATACCCAGAAAAAGTATGATTAACTTGAACTACAAAGTACTATATTAATCAGGTTGGATCTGACATCACCTAGGAGGCTAGGAAGTGGAAGAAATCAAAAGAACAGAACTTCTAGCATTTACACTTATTGTGGAAGTGTTTATGTGCAAAAAGAATGAATGGGACAACCAAAATATAAAAAGTAAAATGATATGAAAGTTGGTACTTCTACTACATTTTGCTTTTGGATACGAGATGTTGCACCCACAAAGGTTCTTTTGCTGGTCCTCTTTCTGAGGTGGTAAATAAGGCTTTCAGATTTGCTATCTGGCTACCATCATTTACCAAATGGCTGGCAGAAAAGGGGGATTTGCTCCGAGTTGGAGATACCTTATACGTATCCAGTTCAAAGCGAATAGACAAGTTCTTTCTAGAAATGTTCGTTTCTTATTATCAACGTTTTAGCTTGCTAGGAAAAGCTATGTCTGCTGACAAATATAAGCACCCCCCCCCCCCTCCAAATCCTAAAATTAAGCAGCAACCTCCCAACCTCTCTGTTGAGTTTCTTAAAAGATACACACCTGGCCGTAAAAATGAATTATGTTTAATGTAAAATCAGGATGGACACTGTTTAGCTGGTTGGTACAAAAATATTTCTAATTAATTTAATGTGGACACTAAAACTATTTGTAGTAGAGCTTCATTGTCATTAATCTTGTCAAGGGTCAAGAAGCACTTGTATTTGCTGATACTATCCTAACATCAATATTGATGGATCTACTAATACAATTTGAATATTGATAGAAGGTTGAAAACAAAGGAAATCCCGCTGCAGGTGAAATGATAGTTAAAATCAATTCACAAGAACAGAATAATGCTCTTCAAACAGAATTCAAATTACAAACAAAGTGACCATGTTGCTCCTTTTCTTGGGCACATGCTTTGGGCTTAATTGTCCTAATGTCACCTTGTTGCCTTCTTGTTTTCGGGGCCAATATTTGATATCTAAGCTGAAATGTGTAAGAGCTAAGAGGAGAAATCGTGTCTACTGCTGAAACTTAACCCATATTTCCAATGAGTTGTATTTTTCCAGTTTCAACCGTGAACAACTACGAACTCGAACATATCCTTCTCACTTTTTTATTTCCCCAGTTTGTAAAATCTCAAAAAAAAAAAAAAAAAAAAAAAAAAAAAAAAATCCGATAGCCCTAATTGGGTCTGCTTCATGTGCATCCACCCAAAATTCACTTGCATATATCATCACACAAATGCACCAAAAGAAGCGTAAAAATCCAATCCATAGCATGAGAGAGCTCATCAGTAGGAAACAGAATTTGAGATCCAAAAGTTCTTGGTATCTCATAGGGGTCTCAACAAATCTAAATATACAATTATCACAAGAATAAGTAGCCGAAGCAGTTGAATCCATCTAAAACAACCATCAACTACACAATCTCAAAACATCATGAAACATGGTGATACAAGGAGAGAGATTCGAGTAAACCCTAGTGCCAATGTTCATATTCAGATTGCTACTACAAACATTCACAAGAGATGATGAAAACAGGTGCAAAATAGAGAAGAGAAACAAGTTACCATGTCTTCGTCGGAACGGAGTTCTAGAGAGAGACCCAGAAGAGAAGAATTCAATTAAAAACCCCAGCCAAGCCAAAGTAGCTGCACAGCGTGATATGAACGCAGAACAAGGAAGAAGAACAAGTGAAGTTCCTTATAATTGCATTGGAGTACCCTATAAAAACGAAAATTCTCAGTTTGACCACATAGCTTTAATAAACTATACCCATAGCTGAAATATATTCTCTCTTCAGGAAGACCCTTGTTGTAGTAATCTTTTTGGTCAGAAATTGTACTAACACTTCAAATTTCCAATTCAGCCAGCATACGGATCCAGCTGTTCGGACAGCTTCCTCCATCTGTATTTCGTATAAGAAGAATCATTAGTTCAAGGCTGATCCATGGAATCAAAATGCTACACAAAGGTCGGAGCGGTGCGAACAGGGACGGATCCAGGAATTTTGTCTGGGGTAAGAATTGAAATGAGTGGGGACAAAAATATTTATGTTAAAATTAGGAGTAAAATTATAAATTTTGAAAATTGAGAGTCTCAACATAGATCGCCCATGATTGTGGAGCGGTCAATACGTAACGGAAGCAGAGGTGCCCGAGTCCGATTCACCCGACACGTTGTACGTGTATCGGGCTCACATATGTAACGGTCAATATGAAACGTTTTCGGCAAAAAAGACCTTTACGTTTCGCTTTCCTCCGAAAAGTCTATGCGCACAGTTTTCGGCCAAGAACGGCCTATATGACTGCGAAAGAATCATGCATTCAACCCTTGATTTCTGTTACAGTCTATATGATACGAGCTGGTTCTATTACACGTGACTGCGACAATACGTCCGCCAGAGCCGTTTTTAAACCAAGGGCATATCAGAGCCTACCTGGTTGGATAGATGGAGCCTGCAAAAACCCATGCCTCAGTTGGAGGTCTTGGAATTAAGCTATTTGACTCATGAGGCAATTAAGCTTCAGAACTAAATGTCACATCATTTGTCCTTTAACGAAGCTAAAAGACATTCTTCAGAATTTATCAGTAGCCCGTTACGTGTATTATAGCCATGCTTATATCATACTATTAGACTTCCTAATAGCTCGTCGAATTTTGCAGGGCGAACAGTGGTGCGTGTACATTGAGGAGATGGTGGTAGATTTGATCGGTTTTAGCTACAACCAACCTATGCCATTGTGTTATTTTGAAGGTACTCTTAGGAGGGTTTAAGGAGGCCGCATGACCTAGCATAAGCATTACGGCTATGAATATAGACTATGTATTAGTTAATGTTGTGTTTATTCGTACTGTACTAATTAAAATATTAATATTAATAATGAACAAACAAGGTTCAAAATTCTAAATTAGTCCCCTCTTACATAAGGGAATTAGTTGGGTTGGACTATTTGATATGAACTGAAATTGTATTAATTTTATTCATTTGACAAAATAGATATGTAGTCAAATACTTGAATACATTCACTTATAAATGAACAATGATGCTAGGGTAGAAAACACGTTAAAATTATTTTTTCGGAAATTTACAGTGTAATCCCCAATTTTGGGAGATTCAACCATTTCAACTTCGATTATTTTTTTTATCTGTGAAATTTTTACTTAAAACTTTGTGCCATTACAAACCGAATTGTCTAATACTGCAGACTTGGATTAAAATATGCGAGACCAAACGTGCACTAAAGCTATAGTACAATTCCAAACAAAGTTTAAATCTTACATGAATAAACATATTTGAAGATATCTTGAACTTCTAGAATTACTTTGCTCTACATGAATGAAACAAGGAACCTGTCAGGAAAATTCAACTCCAATAATAGAGACATCTCACTCCCCAAACACGGTCAATAACTCCTGAAAAAACACCTCATCTTTTTATGCGGGTAAAAAGAATGTAATTTTGTGACATCTCCCTGTCCCTCTTACTAGAGCTGCGATTTCGGTTCGGTTCACCCGAGAACCGAACCGAAACCGCTACGATTAGACCGGCAAAAATCAACCGAAACCGAACCGAAGACCCGTAGAACCGGACCGAACCGGACCCGGGGGGTCTCCGGTTACGGTTCGGTTTAAGGAAAATTCGGAACCGGAACCGGAATTGGTGGAACCGGAACCGGAACCGGCCCGGAACCGACCCGAGAACCGTCTTGTAACGGTCGAATTTTCAAAGAGATGCCCGTTGGTTTTTTGACCGTTGGAGAAGCCTGAACGGTCAGTGACCGTTTGGGCCTTTTTGTTTTTTGTTTTTTTTTTCACCTTCCCTCCCCTTCCTTTAACACCTATAAATACCCAACCCATACTACAATTTTTTTCACACTTCATCAACAAACTCTCTCAACATTTCTCACAATTCTTCACTCAAAAATCATCCTACACTCTCCAAAATTCATTCTCCAATCTCCATATTCCTCAATAATCAATTCCAATTTCCACATACACTCTCAAATATCAAAATCACTCAAAAATCGTCATACACTCTCGTCTTCAATATTCGACAAGCAAGAGCAACGCATCTTCCATATTCGACAACGCATCTTCAATCTTCGACGTTTCGCTTCACCTCCAAGAATTATTCTTGGAGTTTGTAAGTTTTATTTTTTGTTGTTTGCTATTTGATTGTGTTATTATTTGTGCTTTATTTGTAAAACTTTATTTTTTTTCATCAAATTTTTATAAGAAAAAAATGGCTTCTTCTTCTCGTGTAAATGTTGATGACCAAAACAACCAATACGTACCCATAATCGAAGAAATTGATATTGATGATCAAATGGACATTATGTTTGGCGAAGGTGCCGCTAACGCTTTTGACGGTATAGAGGAAAATGATCCGAATTTAGGTAGTAATAAAAGAACACGTAAGGTGGAAAAAACTAAAAAAATCCCCGTTTGAGAATATATGGATAAAATACCCGATGACTTAGACGACAAAGGTAAACAAAAATTTAGGGTCGTTTGCAAACTTTGTAAAGCAAGTTTTGTATTGGATGCCACCGGTGGATTAGGATCAATGAGAAAACATTTACAAAATAAACACAACCTTTTGAAAGATACACCCGCCGTAGGCGACGCGATGCTCCAAACCCAACTAGGGTTCGACGCACAAGGCAACGTAGTTACTTTTGTCTACGATGAAAATAGGGCAATAAAAGCATTATCTCATTATATCATGGCCACCGAAAAACCTCCAAATATGACCGACGACGTAGAGTTTGACACATTAGTACAAACCGCTTTTTGCCCGGGTTATAAGCATATTAGTAGACACACTATTAGAAAAAATATAATGGAAACATATAGTGAGAGGAAAGCGGAACTTATGCAAACATTTTTAAATTGTAATTTCATAGTTGGTTGCACTTCGGATATGTGGTCGGGTAGAAATAACAAAGGATATATTTGCGTCACCGCACACTACATTGACACTAATTGGACTTTACAAAAACGTGTTATTGCATTTCAAGAAGTTGCATATCCTCACAACGGTGTAAACATAGGAGAAGCCATAATCGATATTGTTGAAGAGTGGGGTATTGATCAACGAATTACATCAATTACTTTTGACAATGCATCGGCATGTGATAGTGCGATAGATCATATTCGAAATTTGATACAAACACCATTTCGCGAAGAAATTGAACATGTTCGTTGTGTATGTCACATTATCAATTTACTTGTACAAGATGGTTTGAAAAAACTAGATGAGTATAATTCTCCTATTCGTGATGCTATTCTCTTTATTGCGTCTTCAAACAAAAGACAAAAACTTTTTGGGGATTATTGTGCTAAAATATGCAAGAAAAAAAGAAGGTTTGGGGGAGATTGTAGGACTAGATGGAACTCCACTTATTTGATGTTGAAAAGTGTTGAAGGTTATGAGACCACAATCACACGTTTTTTGAATGAAAATGGCAATCCCGGATCCGTTTCACAAAATGATTGGAACGCCGCAAGTGTCTTAAGAGAGTTTCTTGAACCATTTTATGACGCAACTAATATTCTTTCGGGTGTTTATTATCCTACTACTAACAACGTTATTCCACAACTGCAACACCCCGTGATCCCCAAGCCTTCCGTTCCGGACCGGAAAGCCCAGGAGGGCGATGCTAAAGAGTTGGTGGAAATCATAAGCACAACATCCATATATTACAATACTATTAAACATTACATGAGTCGTTACATATTACATCTTATTAAACATAACATCCCTCCAGAGTTTTTCATATTATCATTACTAAAACCTTACGCTTACGCTAGTCACACTAGCTTACTTTACTAATTGTGATCATATCCTTCTTAGTGCGTCCCGTACCCTGCTACATCGTAGTCTTCAGCCTCTAAGCCTGCGGTGGGAAGGAAAACAAGAACCGCAGTTTCTAAAGTCAGCTGGGAAATGCTGAGTAAATAAATACCCTAGCTCGTAAACAGATGATGAGGCATGTCTTATTCTCAAAAACAGTAATAAGAGGAAATAAATCTTTAAAAGAATAAACATATCACACCAAAGTTATAAAGACGAAAACCACAGTAAACTTGAAGAATGGAGCAGAAACTTGAATATAATCTTTTTCTTCTCAATTCTCTTTCTGGAATCTCAACGGGGAGTGTTAATCCCAATCCATTTCTTCTTTCCTTTCAATAAACATCCTTGTCTCAGAGAAACCACATTTTAACTTAGTTGATACGGGGAAGATCTATCCATCTCGCATACTCCAAGACCTTAAGTGCCGGCACCCCCCTAAGACTTCTTGCGGCCAGAGAGGTGAGTACATGGAGCAAACCCGGCAGGTTGCGACCGGGTAAAATAAACGGGTCGGGTGACCGCAGCCAACCACGACCAATCTTATCGAAAAGTATATATATAACGATCCCCGCACAACTCTTTCCACTTTATACTATTTACGGATTGAGATTGCTCGTGTGACAATATCAAAGCAAAGCAACATCTTTCAATGGTAAGAAAAGCTCACATAGAACATGTAAATCACAAACGCATTTTGAGACAAGTATCAAAATCAACTTCGACACGAAAGAAGCTAGGGAAGCTAGGCTAGGCATATTTACTTACCTCGATCCCGTAGCGTCGGATCGTCCTAGTTGTAGTCGTTGTCTACGAGTCCGTTACCTACAAATTGGAGCTTCTAAACCGTCACAACTTTGTATAATTCTATGATTCTTAATCCTTATTTTATAAATCTTAAACTAGTCCGAATTCGCGTATTAATTTCTTAACGTTTCTCTACTTTGTTTTATTTTCTTATTCACAAAACTTAATAAAACAACGAGTGTTTATTTGAAGAGTTATTAAATTTTATATTACAAAGGTCTCATTTATTTATAGAATTTATTTTTATAAAATACTAGTAAAATTAATAGTTGTTTATATTTTTACGTAAAGTAAATATTAATATTACCAACTATAAGATATTAAATTTTTATGAAAAAAAATCACTTCTAAATACTTGCAATGACGTAACGATATTTATAAGCTCGAAAAAGTTATTTTTTATAAGTCTTTAAACGATCGAATTTAAAGTTAAACAATTAAACGTAACATTTATTTAGTTTTTAGTAAAATATTACCAGTTTAATTTTTAACAAGCAATCCGTATACTATTTCGATGCCCGAATCACTTTTTCGTGACCGGGACGAAAACAATTATTTTTAGGAAATATTTTAAATCCAAAAATATAATTTTTATTTTTCGCGAATAATATAAAGTTTATATAAACTACACTTACAACCCCATAAGTTATGTCAAAAGACAACAGCAACCCCATCCTACTCACATGACAGTTTATGTAACATAACATACCACCCACTAAGTTCTCAGATATACAAATAGCTACCCCCCCTTAACATAATTGTCATGCTATACATAGTTTAGAGTAAAGACACTTTAACCCCCTTTTACATAAACATAAAATTCATCAAACTAAACATGAATTTAAGCATTCAAAGCCTGATTTTGATTGTTTAAATGGAATCTAGACGAGATTTAGAGCATACCTAGGTCAAGAATGACCGAAATCTATCACGAAACGAGGCCGTACGGGTTTGCCGCCGGTGAGATGCGCGGTGCTCTTCGTCGCCGGCGATGGAGGGGTTCTTAGCTTCGGTTAGGGCCTGGGTTCGTCTCCTGGGAGCTCTAGGAGTTGTTTGGGAGTGATTTGGAAGGGTGGGAGTTGTCGGGTTGCTTGGGCCAAGCTCCCCCGTCGGCAACAATGGTGGCCGACGGTTTTCCCCTGTTTCGTGCTCTGTTTTTGCAGCGAATTTGGCTGCTAGTATATCTCTGTTCGTGCCCTCTTTCTCTTGTTCTGAGGTCGAAACAGAGGGGTAATCAAGGAAAAGGGAGAAGGAGGTGGGTCGATTTGTCTCGGTGGTGCTCGCCGGAAAGTGCAGCGGCGGCGGCGATGGCTTCTAGCCACTGCTCCCGCTGCTGTTACTTCTCCGTTTATGGGCAGATTAGAGGGTAAGACAGAGAGGGAGAAAAACAGAGAGCTAGGTGGAGGTGAGGGTGTTGCTCTCGGTGGGTCTTCCTGGTGGTGGCAGTGGCGGTGATGGTGGTTCTGTCCAGCAGTTGCTGCCGCTGCTGCTGGTGCCTTTCTGCAGAGTGCAGGGCGAGATAGAAGGGAGAGCTAGAGGAAGAGAAGGAGTGATGGAGGTGGCGATGAGTGGTTGTGGCGTCCCCGGTGGTGGGTCGGCGTGGTTGCGGGAAGGAAGAAGAAAGAGATGAAGATGATGAGGAGGTGAGGAACTGATTATAATTGAGGAGATGGTGACTCATTTTATAGGTGGACAAAAGGAGATGAAATGATGATGTTGGAGCGGTGATGGTGATTGTTTTGGCGGTGAGAAAAATCATCCGAAGAAGAAGTTGTGAGGTTGAAGACAATCAAAGAAATTATATGGTGTGGGTGACACACCAAGTTGTTGGGGTGATTGGGTGTGTCACTCATACTAAAGATCGCGGTGGTTGTACATGCGTTAACAATAGTAAAATAGGTACAATTCTCGCGTATTTATCTACGATTACTAGCTTAATATTTTCTAAAATCATACGATAATTTCTTGTCTGAAATTTGACGAATTTTATTTTTCCGCAACTAGATTCTTTATTTATTTTATAAAAGTTACTGTTTTACCCCTTGTAAATTATACGGGGTATTACAACAACTATTGTTTTTAACGGCGGCTTTTCAACAGTATAGGGAGAATGAAATTTTATACGAGGCAATTAACGACATGGAAGACAAATTTCTCAAATATTTTGAAATGATCCCTATGATTTTTTGTTTGTCAAGTATTTTGGACCCAAGACAAAAGGATGCTTCCCTAGGTTTTATGCTAAACCAAATTTCGGAAAACATGACTACCCAATATAGACCCGTAGTGATATCACCAACTATTGAACAAGTTAAACAAGAACTTAATGTTATGTACAATAAATATCTTGCTAAATTTGGTGTTAGTGGTGGTTCTCAAAAATCATCGAGCGATCCGACGGGTAAGGGCAAGGGTAAGAGTAAGTACGCTATTGGTTCTTTATTTAAGACTACACAAGCCACACCCACCGGGACTAGTTGCGTCTCGGAATTAACGTTGTTTCTCAACCAACATTATTTCATAAATGTGTCGGAGAGAGACATAGAAAATTTTGATATACTTGATTGGTGGAAAAATTATGAAAGAACTTATCCAATTGTTTCTAAAATGGCACGTGATTTACTAACCCCTCCCGCTTCTACAGTCCCTTCCGAATCTACTTTTAGTGCAGGTAAACGAGTTTTGTCGGAGAAAAGATCGTGCCTAACCTCGGAGATATTGGAGGTACTCATATGCTCGAAGGATTGGAGCGACGCCAGCAAACGCACACAAGACCAACACCCTTTGGACGTTTTGGTCACCGAACTTTACCAAGAATTGGGAATAGACCCGGACACTCCCCTAGATGTAGACCAATTGCCAAAGACAAGGGGTTGAAAAATGAAGACTATTATTGGGTATTTTTGTTAATTTCAATAAGTTTGTATGTAAGTTAGAAAAAGGCAAAATTGCACCGGAGGTACCCATAATTTGTCAAATCGAGCAAGTGGGTACCCAAATTTTAAAATCATGCACCACGGGTACCCAAATTTTCAAAATCGTGCATCGGGGGTACCCGTTGCTAACGCCCGTTACACACAATGGACGGAAATGCCAGTTGTCATCCTAGTCACACAAAA
Organism: Linanthus parryae; assembly: GCA_023055425.1. Classification (NCBI taxonomy): domain Eukaryota; kingdom Viridiplantae; phylum Streptophyta; class Magnoliopsida; order Ericales; family Polemoniaceae; genus Linanthus; species Linanthus parryae. Next base: position 2,024,053 of record JALGPY010000008.1, on the reverse strand, counting down.
GAGGGTACCTGTGCAATTACTAACAACCATACCCGTAGTTACCCACCCAACCCGACCGTATTAAACTCTCCAACCCGGTAATATTAGACAGAATACAAGAGACCCGACCGTCACTAAACGGGATTATATCCCAATTTGATTTCACCAACACAATTAGGGTTCGCCGTTCTTTGCATCGAGTGTGAACCAACCTGTGGATCGATGGTCGCCGTTCTTTGCAGTCCTCGTCGCCGTTCTGAATAGAAGGTCGCCGTTCTTTGCTCGCAACCCAGAAGTTCGCCGGATACCGAGAAGTTCTTCGATGGCTGTTGTTCGAGGAACAACCCAACTGATTTGGCCAAACGAAGGTGAGTTGTAATCGATGTCTTCTACCTTTTCTTGAGTTCTTGATGGCCATATATTGTGTCTTATATCATTCTCATGGCGTCATGGAACTGGCTTGTCTGGGTTTTGTTAAATAGTATTGAGGAACTTGATATTAGGGTTGTATTATTCAATTGATATTCCATTATTTATTCTGCTCCTTATAGTCTATATTATTGAACAGACCTCCGGCACATTTCCGGGTCGAGCCACAAGAAAAAATTACAACACCCAGGGCCCTGTTACAAAAAAACACAGTTGGAGGGAGAACTTACCCCATAACGGGAACACCCGAGAAAACGACGACCTGGGTTGCCATTCGTCCACGAAGTTGAGATCTTGCAAGGTAATCGACAATTGCAGAGATGAATCATGGTTGCTGCTCCAGTCGTGGCAGAGAGGGGGTTGGGTCGCACAATTGCTCCAGTCGTGGCAGAGAGGGAGTTGGGTCGAACAAAACCTAGAATGGAGAAGATGAAGTGAACAGGGGGTTGGGTTGGGTTGTAATAACAGGGAAGGGTGATAAATAGGTATATTTGGCTTTTTGACCGTTAGAAATTGCACAGGTACCCTCTTTTGTGTGACTAGGATGACAGCTGGCATTTCCGTCCATTGTGTGTAACGGGCGTTAGCAACGGGTACCCCCGATGCACGATTTTGAAAATTTGGGTACCCGTGGTGCATGATTTTAAAATTTGGGTACCCACTTGCTCGATTTGGCAAATTATGGGTACCTCCGGTGCAATTTTGCCTTAGAAAAAATGCAAATGATTGTTAGTTAAGTAGGTGCCAACTTAGTTGGAATGTACTTAAACTATAGTGATGCAATTTATTCTAACATTTGATGTTTTAACTTTTAATCAATAATAAAAGTTTACTTGGTTTTTTTTCAATATTTGTCAAGTTTTGATGTTTTTTTTAAATATTTGTCAATTTTTGTCAAGTTTAAGTACATTACATTTGTACATTCAAAAAAATCTAGTATTAATTAATAACATTCCCTAAACCCTAAGTCCCTAACCCTAACCCTAATTTTATTAATGAACCCTAACCCTAACTTTGTTAATTAATACTTATTAATTAATACTACAACAATCAAAATATCAACACAAAAAAAAAACATATATCCCACCGGTTCCTGAACCAAACCGAACTGAAACCGAACCGGTGAAGGATCCGGTTCCGGTTAACGGTTCGGGTTCGGTTCTAGCGGATCCAAAATACCGGTTCCGGTTCAACCGAACCGAACACGGTATTGGAACCGCTGAACCGAACCGAAACCGACCGGTTCCGGCTTCAGTCGGTTCGGTTCCGGTTCGGTTGAACCTAAATCGCACCCCTACCTCTTACAAGTATTTGAGGACTATCTTTGGACCAACATTTCTGGAAGACATATGAGAAGACACTGTTTGAGAAAGATCCAAGCCATGGCCTGAAAGCGATAAGGAAGAAAAAAAGCAAGAACCAAAACCATCAATGGCGGTCGGAATACAAGCTATTTTTTTCTCTTATACACTGCCGGATTTTGCAGCGTTAAAAACTACAACCTTGTACATACCGGTAGCTACATTTTAGAGATGGATACAATGCTTCAATATCACTTGCTCTCAATAGCAAGGTCGAGGAAGACTAGATTACTTCAAATGTTACAGACTCCGGACACCATGAGAAAGAATGAAGTTTGATTACATAAGCTTAAAAGAATGGAGTTTATAAAAACACCAAATGGCGGCGGCCAAATCAGCAACTTGTCAGTAGTCTCCCATAATTTTCCTGAACAGTTCCCTCGGAGCTGCAACAAGCGGCCAAGAGAGATAACAATAAGGGCACGTTTGACGGATGGATACATAAGGGGTACAATAATATTAATATCAGCAGGAGGTACCAAATGGAGTTTGGTGCAGGGATCCTTATTGTTTATTACACATCTCTATGCCTAAAATCTAATCCCACCGTGTAGGTGGGATTGAATTACTAAATCTTAATACTCTTTTTTGAAATGACGCAAACAAACATGTTACATAATCCTCCCAAAATATCAATACACCTTATAATAATGTAGGGGCCCTTATACCCCCAACTTTCAATCCCTGCACCAAACGTGCCCTAAGAGATACAGGTTATAGCTACGAGTACAATTGCAAAAGGTCACTAATGTGTCTTAAACCTTTGACCAAAAAAAAAAAGACCTTGCAGGGAAATAGATGGGGAAACTAGGATCTCTAGTGTCCCATCCCATCCAGTTTAACAGTGCTAGAAAGGGTAAAAGACACTATCACCCCATCTAGTGTCCCATCCCATCCAATTTTATGTGTCTTTTCCCTCCACTGCAGATAAAACAATAAGTTCCACAAAGCTGAAAAAAAATCTTACCAGGTAATCCAGTGAACCTCTCATACTGTTCATATGCTTGCCCAATGAACATCTCCACTCCGGTAACGATTTTGGATCCCGATTCTTCGGCTTCTCGCAGCAATCTTGTAATTTTCGGCGTATATACAGCATCAAAGACCAACTCGTATCCTTTTAGAGCTTCCTGCGGAAGTAGACATACAAGTTGGAAAGAATTACATATAATTTTAGCTGGTAACATGAAGGTTCAAAGTATCTTCGTGAGGATTGAATCAAGGGTTAGTTGGTCTGAAGATGCACGTGCAGAGAGCAGTCCCAGACCGACGAGAAGGTCATAACAAAATCATGTATGATGTGAAGTGTGAGAAGTTGCTCAGCGAACAAGTTAAACAACTAAAGTAGAAGCATGTTCACCGTCAGAGTGTGTATTACAACCTCTGTTTCTTCTGAATTTGCTTAGAGAAAAATGACACAGGTTTTAAGGAACTTGTGTCGTTTACAACTTTGCCGCTATAAGCAGTATGAACACACACAAAATCATTACTCATTAAACAGAGAAGCAGTGTGAACACTGGGCAGAATAGTTATTTCACATCAAAAATTTGCTAAATAAGGAAAGTATGCTGAAAGAGAGGGAACAACCCAATAAGGGAAGCAGGCTGATCCAGAAGAAACAGAGTAAGTACCTTGGAAATAGGTGTCTCATCAACTTTTGGTTGCATTCCTATAGAAGTTGTGTTTGCAAGGATCATACCATCCTCTGGGTGGAAACTACTCAAATCGGCAAGAGATAAAGCATCTCCTCCAACAATGTCTGCAAGTTCTCTAGCTCGCTCTATCAAGGAGAAGTAGTAAATCATCAGTCATCACAATCCACATAGCAGAGTATAAAATTACAGAAATCTGAGTACACGGTCTCATCAGGAAACAGAATCAATTGGTCATAATCAAAGGTCAAGCTGAAATCTAACCATATGTGCGGTTTGCAATCACAATCCTTGCACCCTTCTCTTTTGCCCCATAAGCAAGTGCCTTTCCAGCACCACCAGCACCAATGACGACAAAAAGTTTACCGGCTATGGGTGACCCGGTGTTTAAACTTGAGGCACTGGAATCTGTAATAAAACTTTATAACTTCAGAAAGGATCAAAGCTCCATCAAAATAACTTTCTCTAACTAGTAGGTGAAAGAAACCTCGCAGTGCGTCTTCAATAGCTGTAATAGCACCTACGTAGTCTGTATTGCAGCCAAACAACTTCCCATCATTTTGTCTCCTAATAATGCAATTAACAGCTCCGATGGCCTGAAATGTAATTTAAAAAGAATCAATACACCAGCCATAAGGTGACACTTCCAGCCATTGAAAGCTGTGGTTTATGGAGAAATTATATCACAAGTTACCTTTGCAATAGGATCAACCTCGTCACAGCACTGAACTACAGCTTCCTTGTGAGGAATGGTACAACTGCATGACATCAGTTGCATAATTTCAATTCCAGACTAATTTGCAAAAACAATTCATCAAAAAATCATAGGTAAAAGAAACTTTCACCCCTGCAATTTGACTAAGGGACACTTAACCCCTTTCTGTTTGGAAAAGGACAATTTCACCTCTTCAGTGTGCCAAATTTCAGGAAAATTGCACCCCTTATTTTTGACGCCGTTAATCTGGAGTTATCTGTCACTAAATATAATATAATATAATATTTGGTACATATTTATCCCCATATTATGGGGTTACCCAATGCTAAAATAGACTTTATGCATGATATGTTGGGTAAATTTGACTCCAAAATCATTTTCACCAACTGACCCCCACCCCAGACCAACAGCAGCACAATCAGCGTGGGTAAGTTACTTGACATTCGGCACAATGAAGGGGTGAAAGTGTCATTATCCAAACTGAAAGGGGTGAAAGTGTCCTTCAGTCAAACTAGAGGGAGTGAAAGTGTCTTTTACCCAAAAAATCATCTTAAAAATGATGACTCGTTAACATTTTTGGATTTTGATATGCAATAGCAAGGGATTAGGATGGCTTCAATTGAAGCAAGCAACATGTATCAATTAGGTCACATCTCTAAGAAGATTTGACTCATACATGTATTCGCCAAGAATCATCTAGGCAATCCAAATGCGGATAAACTCTAAGCAGAAGTAAGATTAAAATATGTGTGAATACTAGAACTGTGAAATGACAATACTAACCTGAACCCGGCAAAATCTGTAGAAGAATACGTCTGCAGAAAACTTGCGACATCATCCACCAACAAATGTAGATAAACTCCGTTAAAACCAACTTTTCTGAATGCTTCGTTGTATAGTTTAGGCGACTTGCTGTGGCTGACAGGCTTGCCAATTATGCCATAAACTTTGGTATCCGGACCGATCAGTCTGAAGTTGTACAGGTTCACCAAATCATCAATTGTTGGTTGTCCAGGCGCCGATACTACTCCCGACTCCAGGGTACCAAAAGTAAGATATCCCCCGTATTTGGGGCAAAGTACCCGTGCCATCAAACCCCTTTCACCCATAACCATTGCGATTATTGGCACCTGTAAAACCATAAGAACAGAATGAGTCCAGATAAACACATACTCCCTCTGTCCTAGGTTCTTCCTTCCCTATAGGGTGGAAGTCCTAAAAAACATGTCCTAGACCAAAGGATTGTCATCCTTAAAACCAAGTCCTTACTTTTTTTTTCTTAATTTAAAGTAAAAACAACACCAACTCTTACAGTTTCTTCAAAAAAAACACCAACTCTTACAGCACTCAAATAAGACAGAATACTCTAGCAAATTTAATAAGTCGAAGAGAGAAGTCAAACACTACATATGAAAAGAATATAGGAAGTAGATGGAGAATCATGCATGGAATGACAATAACAGAACTCCACTAACTCAAACCTTTCTTCCAATTAATTCAGATTGAAACATCGATCTAATTCGATGTAAATGACTAACATTCACCCGCTATAAGGTTATTGCGTGAGCGAATATCTATCATTTAGGGTATAAGAGATTCACTAGTAACAAGTAAGTGGAGTGACTGGTAAGTGATGTGCAGACTGTACCATAAATATTCTAACAAGATTCAACTATCTCATAGATCCGTCACAATCAAAGACACGAATAATATCTCGAAATCTGTTATGTTTCACGGAATCTATAAAATGGAAAAAAAGAAGAAGCATTAGATGCTCGACTTACGCCTCTTACTTGGGAATGGACAGTTATTTGGAGAACACGAGAGACATCTGAGATATCAGTGGCTGTTGTTGCAAACTTCACAATATCGGCTCCGGATGCCTGTATCCTGGCCACAAGATTGCCAAGATCCTCAACAGATGGAGTACTTTGATAGTTATGTGAAGAAACAATGACTTTGCAGGTATCAGGCTTCTTTCCATGAATGGAACTGAAGAACTCGTCGGCAACCTTAGGAAAATTGAGCAGGGAAAAAAAATTAGTTTGCAAGTTTAATTGCATAGAGTAGGATTGAATGGGAAAATAACCTGGTCTTACAGAAACCACTTGGCGAATGTGGGATCTTTCTATGCTACATTCAAAGTCATTTTTATTCTTTATATTTCACTTTGTGACTGCATGAAATGACCCAAAAAAAAATCAAAACCTTGTTGTGTTTAATAGTGGAATAGGTCCAAAACAGATCACTCGTGTTTACATTCAAAAATTTCTCCAAACAACAGAAACCATTTGATGAATTTAATGTTTCGAGGGTGCTACAACTCCTAAATACAAGACAAGACCAAATTTGTTGATATTCAAATTAATCTAAAATCACTTATTTGCCAACAAGCTGCGATTGCCGATGGGTGTTACACCTGACGTTTTCAATTTCCAGTAAGCAACTGCATGGCTCGGGAGCACAATTTGACAACTATCCCTTGCTCCAAATGCATCGAGAGTCCACAAGTTTTTTTTATTAAGATCATGAGAAAATCTAGATGCAGTTGGCTCAAGAGATAGTGAGTTTGTCTAGAAAATATGAACTTATTTTATAGCTTAAATGGTTAAATGTGACTGATGCCATTCACTCAGTAGTTTTAGTCAAACTCAGTAGCTTAAATGGTTAAGAAGAATGCACCTGAAGTTCAACATCGATGTAATCAGCTCCCAACTCCATGGCTGATCGAAGAGCGTCCCGTCGGCTGGTTTCATCACCATCATACATACCGCCTTCCCACTTTGGCCTAGAAAAATAAAATGGGATCAGCAAAAGGGTTCCTAATAGTTATCTAAGATAAATCCAAATAACCAATACAAGGAAATATTCCGCATAAGCACATGATAGTAAGCTTTATAACAGTAAGCACATGAAAGTACAAGATTTTTGATCTTTCAGGTATGCCTGTGATAACTAGACTAGTTTCGGAAAAAGGGTCCGGTGCACAAGCCAGCTTATATTGAATCCACCTGTGGAATCATTCCAAGGTTAATGGCAGGGATACAACATGGAGCTAAGTGATCGACGGTGTGTGGAATCTTCCAAATTGTGTCATTGCGTATCCCATATTTTCTAGTAACCCACCATAGCATTCTCATTTTGTTACACTCATTTGTTGATGAATTTTTTTCTTACCACCCAACACTCCGTTCCACACATTTAAGTGGGTCTGTAGAACTTACCCTCCAACCTAGCCGCGATACTGCAATCACACGACACCCCAGATGCACTCCTCCACTACGTCCACCCTGCTTCCATTCTATGGGTAACATTACATCATCATCTACCTCTCCAACTACGTAGATACTACCTATGTTTCTTCTCTTTCAGCTTACTTCACTTTTTGACACTATTCACTGGACCACTTTGACCCGATAATTTGGTTAGCAAAACAGTACACGAATTTGGTAATTTGTGCATGATCCTGTAGAGTACACTTTACTCTACAATACTATGAAAAAATTGACAATAAATTACATCGTTTGCTATCCAAATCACCGAGTCAAAGTGACCCAGTTATGTGTTAAAAAGTCAAACGAAGTTGAGAGAGAAGAAACGGAGGTTGTATAACCCAATGATCCTTCCTTGGCACCTCTTGCCCACCAAGAGTTATTGCCTCCTCTCCCACTCCCGATGTCCACCAAAGTTACACTCCATAGTCCATATACTCTTCTTGGTCTGACTAATTCTAAATCCTTTATATTGAAAATTATCCCTCCATAATTCTAACTCGACATTTAGCCCACTCCTTGTTTCATCGATCAAAACTATAACTACTAGTGGTTGGTTGTTAGCACCGTCGAAGCAACCATTCAACATTCAACAGCTAAAACGAAAACTCCAGACCTATTTCCTTAGACATGGTCTATGATCTGTGGTCATGAAGAAACTATGTTGTGCATTTCCAATGTGGCAACCACATTTGATCTACACTCTGTCGAAAATTTGTTCTCCAGAGTCCAGTCATCTTCCCTAAAAAAAGTCTATGAAATACTCAATGAAGGTACTGGCACTATGAAATTAGCTTGGTTTTCTACCATTTTATCATGCACCAGCAAAAAAACAACACTCTAGTTTGCCCTAATTGTGAACAAATTAGAAGCAAAAAGGTGTTTTTTTTTTTTTTTGCAGAATAGATAGAGCTACAGTGAAACAAATTGCTGAAGCAGACCTGTAAGTGAAGAGAGTGGGCAAAGGCGAGTGCTTGATTAGGGTTTCGAGGTCTTGACGGCCATTGAAGCTCTTCAAGCTGTCCAATCGGATCTCCACCAAATCAGCCCCACTGACTTTGGCCTTGTTGCACAAAATCAGCATCTGATCCACCGAGTCGGCCATAATCGGAGCACATATCAGCGTCGGATTCCTCCGTACGTCCTCCATTCTCAGGCTCGCCGGCGGTGGAGCAGCAACCTGAAGACGACGACGATGAGATTGCAGAGAATTTGAAGAGAAATTTCACCAAATGCTGTGGTAGGTGAGAATAAAAAAAAAAAAAAAAAAAAAAAAAAAAAAAAAAAAAAAAAACATTTTTTTTTCTTAAATTGCTTTAATTTTTCTAATGAGGAAAGAGGAGGGAAAGTGGCGGCTTACCAACTCCATAGGTGTTGACTAATTGAAGAACTACTATGACGACGAAGAAGGAGGTTGTTGGCAATGGCTGATGACAAATGGTGTGCGAGTGACCTGGTTTTTTTCATTTTTGGAGGAGGATGAAGATTGAACAGGGATGAGATCTGAACCGCTCGTTTTTGGTGCTTTGGTCCTTAGCGGTTCAGTCGGGTAACACCTCGAACCGGTTTGGGTATTATCTGAAGTGTTTATGTCAAATCAAGAAATTCTTGCAGATTTGGCATATTTAGGTATACGGTATACCCCCGTGATCTGTAGATGGCCACACAAATCATTAGGGAAATGGTGACGCAGCACTATGGTCCTTTTTTTTTTTTGGTACAACACTATGGTCCATTTTGATTGGGGTTAAGTGGGATAAAAGGTACTTCGTTTTGATTTTTACCACTTTTCATCAAGTCGTTTTGATCCGATGATTTAATTACTAATACGGTGTAATTTTTTGGTAAATTTTCATGGTATTGTACAGTAAATTTTACTCTACAACACCATAAAAAATTACCGAAAAATTACATCGTTTGCTTTTCAGATCACCGGGTCAAAGTGACATGGCTACGAATGAAAAAGTCAAAACTGGAAGAAAAAGAAGAAATTTACCAAGTAGTTCACTCACGAAAAATTATCTAATTATAAGTTATTATGTGTATAATATGTAAATCGCCAGTTCAAACCGAACCAAACCGCCTACAACCGAGACCGATGCAGAATCAGACTGAGACTAAGCTGAACCGCCGAGATTTGAAATTTTTCTCTTCAAACCAAACCGAAATGAAACGTTGCATCCCTACCCTCAGGTCATTGTGTCAAAGCACGTTCGCTCGTTCGTAAAACACCCTACCCTCAGGTCATGGCGGAAAGGTTATTTTTCGCTAATCTTACTGATTCGAACTTCGAGCAGACTCATCTTGGTACATCAATTACAGTATCTCGCCCTTAATTACCAGTATTGCACACACTTCTAATATTTGGTCGGGTTATCAATGATTTTTATGGACTTGGTCGAGGCTGGTAATGACGTATCTCACATAGTACTTATTAGAGCATCTCCAACAATAAAATCACTATTTAGCTAAATTTTAACTAGTGTGAATTTTAAGTAAGAGCATCTCCAATAGGTTATTTATATGGCGGTTATCTTCAATATATAAATAAGATGGGATAAATATTATCTCCAATAGGCTCTCTACTACGCTCATTATTTTAGCGGATAGTTATCTCGCTCACTACTTTTAACGAGCCGGATAAATAACTTCATATTTTGTTTACCCATGTTCTTAGAGGTTATGTCCTGAATTCCTTAAAATTCTCATACAAGAAATGTTGAGAGTGTGCCACGTGTTATTTAGCTAATCATTTGACTAACACTATTGGAGCGCTAACTAAAATTTTACAATATTTAAAATAGAAATGTTAAATCTTCATCAAATTATAAATAACTTTTAACTAGTACTACTGGAGATGCTCTAACACGACTTCATAATCTTTACTCCAATGATGTTATGTATTTTACCCAACTTTGTGTGTATTGAATTATAAAGAAATATTTTTATGAAATTAGAGTAGGAGAGAGATAGACACAAAAAAATTAACTACATACTTTCTAGCTAGCTACTTGTAGAGAGGGAGATACATAATGGGTGGTTTGGTATGACTTATTTACAGCTTTTAATTCACTTTGGACTTTTAATCTGTTTTGAACTTTTCTGAAAGGTTTAGTATGATTTTTTCTGTGCGAGCTTTTGAATTTTGGCTTTTGGCTTTGTAGTGTAAAGCTGAATTCTCAAAAAAGTTGGTTTTCATGAACTTTTTTTGGACTTTTTTCTTCTTAAACAATGAAAATGATCAATTTACCTCTATTTTTTGTATTAACATACTACGACATTTAATTAGACCTACCATAATTTTATTACTAAATAAGAACAATGTAAAGTGGTAATTTTAACTAACAAACAAAATTGTTGCATCACGAACTTTTTAATAGCACACATTTTTTCACCAAACACATGCATCTTTTTTGATGAACTTATTTGTCATGAACTTTTTTCACAACCACTAAAAAGTCGACTTAAAAATTTATAAAGTCATACCAAACCCACCCAATATGTAAAGTATTGAGTCATTTACCTAGCCCATTGGAGCTCGTTATTTCTTAAAGTTATGTATATTATAACTAAACTAACTTTTTTAACTAACCATTTGAGATGTTCTTAGTATATTAGTTGAGATCACAACTGTGGAGGCTGAGGAAGTTGATGAGAACGCGGAAGTCGTAGCAGATGAAGGATGACGATGAAGTTGAAATAGAGGCTGCACAAAAAGAATGTGAAGTTGAACTCGAGGAGGATTTCACTGGAAGATGATGAATTTGAAGTAGAGGATGCACCTGAAGAAGAAGATGAAGCTACAAGTTCAGGGCTTCAAGCAACAAACCTTACACATGTAATTCTGGTAGTTGTATGAATGGGCAGACAATTTGCAAGTGGAGTCTTGTGGCTGTTGAAAGATATTGGTCATTTTCTTTGGCATCAGATGAGTTAGGTTATCTAAGAGTTGTTACCTCATTGTTTGGTGTATGTTAGTATTTCAAAGTCCTAAAATTTATGCATGGTATTTTATCTGATGGATTGCTTGGCCAAATAAATAGCTATCCATTACAAGAATTGACGAAACTGGCACTTCCCCAACCACCTATTGGCTGGTTATATAGCCCACCAACTTTAGGTACAATCAATATGAAAACATAAATGAAAGAGGAAAATATTTAGTGGTTCAAAGTCTAAATTCAAGAACTTTAGTCGTTTTACCCAGTGGTAAGGTCCTGAGAGTCTGAGACACTTCATATGAGTTTGCGGGTTCGAGTTATGTTCTTTTGACAATATTGTGAAAAATTAGATTCTAAAAGTTTAAGAGTTATATCAAATAATATTCATGAGCATACCATCTTGTGTCACCTCTTTTAGCCTTAGACGTGCAATTTCGAGTTTAGCGGCGTCTTAGTGCCTAACCAATACAGACATTCTAGGCTGGCTCTAGTCAGTTGCAACCAATGGGATGACATATGCTTTTGTGTCACAACAATGAAGCTACTCACGGGCCGATCAATCTCATGAGAATTTATTCTAAAAAAATGCTATAAAGTGGAAATACCTAACCTAACATTTATGGGAAAAAAAACCTAACATTTATGCCAACACCAATTTTATTTAAATTGAGGGCACACGAGTCTACACGGTATAATATGTGTCGTTTCAAGGAACTGTATTGAAACCTCGAGATAATACTATTGGGAGATGTGGATCATTTGATGATTGGAATGAGTACCACCACCTGACGATATGATTATGCAGCGAATGTTTAACAATATCAACTCGGACTGGCTTTACAGTTCGTTTTAAGATATATGGTTAGACGAACTTTATGTAATATCACCCTCATTAGAGATGGATTTAGGGATTTGTAATAATCTACATAGAATAAATCCCATAAATTAAATAAATTAAGGATAAATTTTCAAATTTCGAAAGCTAAGTCGATTCACTTATGCTATATTTTTTGAGCAAGACTGAAATAATAAAACACAACGTTAAGCACTCATTGGATAATTTATCTCATTCAAATTAGGCCAACAAAAATAAAATTATAAATTTAGAATAGTTGAGTCAGGGCTAGAATTCCCACAGCTTATGCCCATATGGATCAACCCTTCATTCTCATATCATCCTGAGTGTTTTAAAATATAGAGGGGTGCTATGCTTCACCCTTTTTTCTTCACCCTTCAAGTTCACATCTATGTGTAAAGATATGATTACTGGAAGTATTTATTTTAAGATATCTATAATTACATCACCAATTAAAAATATCCACATATGAGGTGAAATTAAGGGGTGAAAAAAGTGACGCTTAACATTTCCCTAATATATAACGTGTAACAATAAGGGGCCTTGAATCCCATGCATTTTTTCTTCCACAAAGTACCAACTATTATTCACATGAGTAGCCTCAGAACACAATGACTAAAGTGCAAACAACATTAGTAGGGTGGTGGGGTTGATGCAACAGCTGAGAAGTGTTCCAAACACATGATTTTGTTATGTGTAAAATACACTTTCACCCACACCAGGTTTGACTTATAGACACTCTCACCCTTTTCAATTCGAGAAGAAAACACTCACACCCTTGTGCCAAACTGCAGGAAACTCACACCCCCGTATTGTGTCATTCCATATCGTGAGAGGAAAGTTTGTCTAAAAAACTGCTATCAGTGATTTTTCCCAAACTAGAAGGGGTGAAAGTGTATTTTCATTAAACTTGTTAAGGGTAAATGACACTTCCATCTCCTGTAGTTTGATTTGAAGGACATTTCACCCCTTTTATTTTGGAAAAGGGCAACTTTACCCCTTTAGCGTGCATAATTTCAGGAAACCCACACCCCTTATCGTAACGCCGTTAGTTAAGGGGTGAGATCCGTCACTAAAAATAACTTGGGACAAATGTTGACGCATGTTAAGCAAAAGATGGGGGTTTACCCGATGATATAATATACTTTTTGCATGATATGGAGACCAAATTTATCTCCAAAACTATAATCAGAGAGGTACCCTGCCCATAGACTAACGACGTCACATTCAGGGAGTGTAAGTTACTATCTCCGTCCCACCAGATTCTTCATACTTTGCTGTTAAGTCACTTTCATCTAGTGATTAGTTCAGCAAAACGATGAAATAATTTGATAGTCTATAGATGGTGTTGTAGTGCAAACTTTACTCTACAAACACCACGAAACAATTATCAAAAAATTACATCGTTTTGCTATCCACATCACCGGATTATGGGTAAAAAATTCCAACCAGGAAGAACCTCGTGGGACGGAGGTAGTACTTGAAACCAGGCACAGTGAAGGTGTCGTTTTCCAAACTGGAAATGGGTGGTGAAAGTGTCCTTTAATCAAAACTCAATGGGGGTGAAATTGTCTTTCACCCTTTTGTTATCCTTATTCCCTCTTATCACCACAACCAAACACACACTCATAACAGCATCGATGATACCGAAGAAGGAAGAATAACAAAAGCCCCTATAAAACCTTCACTCGGCCACTTTCACATTTCTCTCACTCCCCATCACGCTCTTCGTGCTCTCCGCCTCCTTCTCTGCAAATTCTTCGAACTCATCAATTCGTACAATCTCTCTCTCTCTCTCTCTCTCTCAGATTCGTCTCGCTCGATCAATCAATCAATCCAATGGCTTCCGTCGCCGGATCTTCCATTTCCATGGCCGCTTTCTCATCACTGAAACCGAATCAGGTAATCTCTCGCTCCATTTCCGATTTCAAAGTTCGGAATCGCATTCTTTGGAGAGTAGTCGTACAAATTCATGTTTCAGATTGCTTAATTGTGGAGTGTTTTAAGTGAATTTGCTTTTTGGTGCAATCGAACAGTTGCCGCTTGATTTGATTGCTGATTTTGCGAATCATGTGCTCGATTTGAAGTTAATTTGATTTCATCGCTGGTAAATGAGTAGTTTAGTAGTGTAGAACTCATACATGAGATCGATTAATCATGTATCTGAAGTATTTGACGTAAATTTGCCTTTTTGATGCAATCGAATTAGTAGCTCTTTTCAAGTAAATTTGATTTCATCGCTGATAATGCGTAGTTTAGTAGTGGTATAAAACTCATACATGAGATCGATTAATCACGTATTTGAAGTATTTGAAGTAAATTTGCTATTGTTGATGCAATCGAGTCAGTTGCTTGTTTGATTTGATCGCCGGTTATGTGAATTGTGCTCTTGATTTGAATTAGATCGATGTGCATCAATGTATGTTAAACTGATACTTGTTGCAGTTTCAATTGAAGCTTGTGCTCAGAAGAAAATGGATTTGATGATTAAATTTGGAGTTTTTTTCTGGTGTTTCTGTACTATTTCCTCTTCAGTTCACTCAGATTTGGTTATTGAATTGTGCAGGCATCTGCCAGGTTTTCTAGTTTGAGTTCGGTATCCCTTTCCATTAGTGGAAAGTCTTTTCCAGCACTTCGCCTGCGCCCTGCAACTCGCCGCTTCCAGCTTTCCTGCGCGGTATAATTGTTATATCATGATATTGTATTTTGTTTAACATGATTATTCATCACCTGTGCTTAATTCTAAGAGAATATATTTTAGTTCTTTTGGTTCCACTTATCAATTATATGAAACTTCTTGTTCACCTTCACCTGTTCAAGTAATTAGATAAATCGTTATACTGAGTTACAGAGTTTTGAGATTTTTGACTTTATCAAAAAAAAAAAAAAAAAAAAAAATCTTATGAGATTTGTTACTATGACGGCTTTGAACTATAGTAATTTATATGGCTCCGTTTCCTTGGTGGTAAAATATTTTCCTGGAAAATGTTTTTCGTTCTTATGATGTTTGGTTCGAAATTTGTCTCGAACATCTTTTACCAAGCAAAATGTTTTGTTTTCGTTAAATGATGTAAAATGACTTGCACGTTTAAAATATGTAAGCCATTTTCCGGAGAGTGAAGGAGCGGGACAACAACACATGCTAACACCGCCGCCACCAAGAACCACCATTGTCGCCACCCACATTGAACCCCACAACCACCACCCTCACTGACGATGGTGCTTCACCACCACCACCTTTGCTGCTACCAACCGCAAACAATATAATGCACAAGCAAAATGTTCTTCAAGTGTCAACTAAACACAAGAAAATGATTGTAGAAGAAATTCACACAAATTTTGATGATTTTTTACGTGTTGAATCATTTCCTCTGTAAAACATTTTACTCTCGACCAAATTGAGCCTAAGTGAATGACCAATCTCCATTGTCTACATGCCCTTGCAATATTCATCACTTGCTTTATTTACTTGAAGAACTTATTGTTTGTTCGGATGAAATATTCGGTCGCAATATACGATATGAGAGCTAAGAGTATGCCATAAATCTATTAGAATTAATGTTTCAGGTTTATAAACATTTTACAGAGACTTTTTTTTTTTTTTTTTTTTTTTTTTTTTTTTTTTTTCTCGATTCTAATTTTGGTTCGGTTGGATATGCTATCAAATCCTCAAGATTTGAGGAGTAAGAAGTAAGATGTTAATTCATTATCATCAACCAGTGCTAGAACTTCGACTGAAAAATGGTTTATTCGATTTAATTTTCTAGCTAACCATCCATCCCCTTGCATTTGATTTGTCATAACATTATATGTTATAACATAAAATATATAGCTTGAACATGTTTCCGGTGATAAGAATACTGGTTGGTTTGTTTGCGCAGGCAAAACCAGAGACAGTTGACAAAGTTTGTGAAATAGTGAGGAAACAGCTTGCACTGTCAGCTGAAACAACAGTCAGTGGAGACTCCAAATTCGCAACACTTGGTGCTGATTCTCTTGACACGGTATCTGCTTTTTCTCTGAATTCTAATCCAAACAAATTGAAATCCATGCATCTCATGCATTTTTTATTTGGTCTTGAAATTTATGTTTGCTCCAGCCTCTTGATTTTTATTTGATCCACTTCTCCTCGAATTGTTTAAAACATCGAGGAGTTGGCACTTGCATGCCAGAATCCATAATTTGTCTGAAACTGATAGTATCTAGGCAATCAACCAGACACCCACATCACATCTTGGGCTAGAAATTCATTTCTTTTCCCCATTAAGTGCTTTGTGGACTCGTGGCATTGTGATGCAACATGCTGCACTTCTTTTTTCTGAATCAATTCCTAGCAGAACAAATAAAGAAGACTGGGTGACACATGTGCAAAGCGCCCTACCGCCTTTTGAACGATAGTTATGCTTTTGGCCTAAAAATTTTCATGTCAAAAGCAATAGTACATTGTGAAGAATTTTACGGCTTAAAATTTACTGCATAAATTAATGTGGGTAATCCCTCAAGCATAGATAACGGTCCAACTACCTCTTGTATTAAACATGCGATGAACTTATTAATCCCTTGTATATTCAGGTTGAAATCGTCATGGGGCTCGAAGAAGAATTTGATATCAGCGTGGAGGAAGAAAGTGCCCAAAGTATTGCAACAGTTCAAGATGCAGCAGATCTGATTGAGAAGCTTATTGAGGCAAAGTGTGCTTAAAAAACAACATCAGCAAGGGCAGATGAGGGATCGGTAACAACCTTGCCATTTGATTCTAGTAGAACTTCTGGGGTACTTGTAACTTGTTAGTATGAGTTTAGCTTGTTTCCATTGTGTCATGTGTTTTGTTTTGTCAAATGTTATCATCGTGTCGCCACCTGTGAGGAGGCTATTCTAAATATGTATTCGGTTGCTAATAAATAAATAATTATACTGTTTGTGTTTGTATCTGGGATAATTTGGTATCCATCATATTATGTTAAATGTCATCGCAGTAGACAACGATTGCTCCCTCCCTCTTGACCTCTTGAATATGTATGATCATTCAGACTAGCCCTGACTGATAACACATCCTTCTCTAGCATCATTGGAATCCCGACCAATTGGGCTTTTGTTTGGATGAGCATAAATGATATTTGGATGAGCATAAATGATAGGAGAGGAATGAGTAGTTGAGGTGATGAGAGAGCGGTGAAAATAATTGCAACCAAGCCCGAGTTTTGTTGAGTGAAAAAATAAATCAACTATGCTATTAATTAAAAGAAAGGTGGTATATTCATTTTAGATTTGTTATATTATAGTCTCCCAAATATAATATTCATATGTAGTGATTATGGAAATTGGGCAATTCGGGCTAGTCCGCCGTCCAATATTTATACTCTAGCCCGATCATAATTTCAGTTTGTGCTGAGAATTGTATTCTAACTTGTCTAAATTACTAAAGTATGTGTCCAAGTCTTAATCTAGTTTGGGCTAGGCTTGAGTTGGTCGGGTTCAGCCTTAAATTTGTTGCTTGTGTATTCTTTTAAGTTCTTGGCCAAAACACACACACACACACTTTAAGTTCAAAGTTTAGTTCGTATGGTTCAAGTAAATTGATGTATCCTGTGTGTTTTCATTTCGGCCTAGTTTGACTAAGGTATAAGGAGAGAGGGATGCGGATAAAATAATTCTAGCATTCTTCACTACCCAACGACCCTCTCCTCACATCCATCAACTTCACCATCAGCAGGTACTCTTTTCCACCGCCTCTTCTCAATGTTCTCTCTGCTCCAGCTGCATCTGCAGAAGCCCGAACCATTTAGTTTTCTTTCTTGATTACTGAAAGCTTGGCTTCCATATCACCGAGACTCATGAAAACCACTTCAGTGTGCATATATTAACGGAGAAGCCAACGTCATGATTTTTGGTGGTCCTTACACCAAAGGAGCACTATGGATTAGTCTGGTGAAAAGTACACTGTTTGTAGTACGTCAATTATATATGTAGTACAATTAGTAAGAAGCATCATGGATTGGTACTCAGCTTGTAAAGGGGTTCAAATCTCCAGCAAACAATTATTACTGGCAAAGATCGGTCACCAGTTTTGCTACAGATATGGCGTAATCTGCCATAGTCGAGAACAATGGTATATTGAATTTAGCAACTGTGGCCCAATGCGTCAAAGTCAGACGCCCTGATGACGTCTGAAACTGTACATTCGAAATTGATAGCATATTTGAATTCTTCTGTGATACAATTTGGGCTGAAGACTATTCATCATTCATGAATGAGAATCTACTGGAGTATATATTTCTCGCCAAAAGAAGAAGAAACTAATGTTGATCCTAATTAGGCATAAAAAAAGAAAAAAAAAAAGAATTTACATGTATAATGAGGGGCTTCAAGTTTTAGTCGTCCATGTCCATCTGAAACTAGTTATTCAATCATATCTCAGCAAATCAGGCTAGATTACTCAGAAACGCCGAGAAACTGAGCAAAGCTTGGGTATTTCGGCTCCCACCCTATTTCCTTTCGGGTTTTTGTATTGTTTAGTTTCTTTCCCAATGGATCATTTGTGCCTGCAAGCAAAATGAATTGATCACAATCTTGCCCGCCCCTGTTACATTTTATATGAGATTTCACATCTGAAGAAGCGCGAAATAAGAACCAAGGATCTTCTCCTTTATTCTTTGATTATAGAAAATATTAGTAGTCTTAACTAGATAAATACGCTACTTGTTGAGAGCAAGTAGTGGGAATAACACGAGAAAGTCGGGTTCAAGGCTGTACAACGCATTGAGATAAACGGTTTCTATTGCAGCATATCTATGTACTTTTATTTGCTCCAGAGAGCTTGGTCTTTTACTGTTGAAGCAGCCATGTTGGAGGAATAGCAACCCTTAGATAAGACAGATCAAAGGCTGAGAATTGATGAGGGAACAAGTGGACTGAAGCTAAATCCTTAAATCACCAGGAGACGGAACGTTATTTTTTTTATTTTTTTATTTTTTTTTATATATTTTTTTTTACTATGTTCATATGGATTTATTCTCAAAGCTGTCTATTTTCTCAAGGTTATGCAATGCCAATGGCTAAAAATTCCTTCTCAAAGCTAAATACAATTTGTGGGTTTTCTTTGCATGAATTCTTTATACCGCCACAGGCACGGGTAATACCGTATCTATATATTAAACTAGCTAAGAGTTTTAATATCCTCCAAGTCCTAAGTAATTTGGGTATCAAACTGCAGCTATTTCGAGGCAAAAGAGTAAGTGGTAGTAGTCCTACGGGACGGGCTTTACCCTAGGAAGTATCTATTCAACGACTGGTCTGTGGTTACACAACTTTTAAGTGTCTGCTAGTTAGGAATTTTCTCCAGACTGGCATGTACTGTGAGCTTTTGACCTCAATTTTTGCAATAGCTACTCACTTCTCCTTCTAACATATCTGCTGCTAAGATCTTCGAGAGAACTAACCTGTAAAACTTCCAAACTTCTTGCTAAACTTCCCACTCTTACTGACCAGGTCCATGATATCTTGCCTGCAAAGCGCAAATACAAGGTTAATGATGATAGATTACATGAATTGTTTAAAGTAAGGCCTGTAAAAACATTTCAGTTTGTCATTATTCGGAGCGCAACCTAGATACGGGATGATTGTCGCATCCCAGAAAAATGCGCCCCCGAAGTTTCTTCTTCAAGATTGCTATTGAGAGAGAAGCAGCATCCTGTTGCAGAAGCGTGAAAGACGGCATATTTAAATGGGTAAGAACTGAGAAGACAAACTAACAAAGAAAAATACCATGATGACTTGCAAAATAAGAGCCACTGCATAATTTTTGAAATTTAGAAATGCGTGGAACAAGTCTATGCATAAATCTAAGCTGAGCTTGTAATTGGATCTTAAACAAACAAAAACAGGAATTTTGCCTATCCAACAGAAGGGAAAAGAGTAAATAAGTGGTTTTTTGTCGCTTTATTTGCTTGTAACAAGGATAAATAAGTGGTTAAATGCAAAAGAAAATATATTTCCGTGGACATGTAATGGTAAGAGCTGAAGAAGAGAGAGCAAACAAGCAAAGATAAAAGGGTGGACCTCGTAGTGTATAAGATTGAGAATATGATCTGGTCGAGCATCAACGATCCCTTTCTCCAGCCAATAGACGTGTGCGCCTTTGTCCGCATTGTGTTAAAGAGTTAAGAAAGGAGCACCATCTTTTAGGTATTTGCAATGCGAGAAAGACATTATAGTACGACAACGGCTACTTAAAGATTTGTCAAGACAAATAATTCATAATCAACAGCCGATTTCGCAAAGGATATGTAAAGTCCTGCTAATCGCACCACAGAGCCACCAGCCTCCAGGACGACTTTTTCTGCATTTAAGAGAACATCTGTCCTAGGACTCTTGCCAATTGGAACTACTGGACTATCCTGTGCAGACAGGCAGAAGAATACAAGTCAATCTTGAGTAGAGATGTCAAACGGGCCGGTAAAAACCGGCCCGAAATAACAGAGTTTCTTGTAACCGAAACCGAGCCTGATATGACCGAACCGGTACCGAAAAGATTCGGGCTAGGGCTGGTTAGACCTTCTCTGGAATCGTGAACTTGCCCGGTTTAAACCGAGCCAAACCCATAAGCCCGGCCCGTAACCGCTCAGTTATCCGAACCGAATCGGTCCCATTCCCAACACTGAGTTGCGACCATAAAAAATTTGGTTTTTAACCGGCCCAAGCTAAACCAAAGCGAACCGGTATAGCCGGTTACAGTTACACGGGTCGGGTCGGGCCGGTTATAGGTATGTGCAATTTTCCGGGCCGGTTAACCGTAACCGAATAATTGATCGGTTGAAGGTTTCTGGGGTCGGTTTTGGTTAACCGAAATTACAGCTCTAATCTTGAGTGAAACCACAGTCAGAATTACATGTGAAATATCCAAATTTATGTGATGATACCTTGCTATTCGTTAAATAAATATTTCAGAGATTGACTACAAAGGTGGACAAAATTAAATTTCCAGATACAATTACTATTTCTGTTATAATTGGTATAGGATATATACAGGAATCTCTAAGTAGTTGAGAGTAAGTATATTCCCATGCATAGATGATAGAACTAGGCAAGAAATTTAAGGCGAGAAGACCACAGGATTATCACCAGAAAAACATAATTTGTTGTGCTAAATGAACACCGCACCTCGTCACAAGATCCATTGTCGAAGCAATCATATGGAGCAGAGCTTGAAGTAAATACGAAAGAACCCTCCCCATTCCAGCTTAGTGCAGCTTCCCTGGTAATAAGATATTTCAACCAGTTAATAAATGAAGTACTGTATTTCTTTCACACATTTCACTCAACAACATTAGTTTGATAGAGAAAATGACGGGATTATCTGAAACAAGGGCTCCCGGGAAACACGGTGCCTCTTTATTGTTTCCTTGTGACCTTTTACCCTTCAAATAATGGAAAAAAAAAAACATTCTCCTCTTTTAGTCAACACCTACTTTGAGTTTCAAGAGAATAGATTCAACCCGCTGCTGTGTCCAGCCAAGTAGGGAGAATACGAGGCATAAACTACTGTTTCAAAACAGAAATTGGTAGGAAGAAGAGAAGGAAGTTAAAAAGTCAGAACAGAAAATGTTGTCTAACTTCAGTGAGGCCATCAATTGAAGGAAGTAAGTTTATAAAAATAGAGGAGAAATAGGGTATTAACACCTAGTTTCTTTTTCTGACTCGTTTACCCGACCCGCACCCACCTGAAAACAGCAGCAGCTTGATTTACAAATTGCTCGATGCAGTACTATTTTCGACCCACATTACATTCTGAATCAGCGGAGGGGTGAATCGAATGGAAACTGATCGCGAATTGTAGAATTTGACAACTATGGTAACATCTGCTGTTCGGCTGAAGTTAGCTTCCATTGTCTATGTTACTTGTGCTGTTATGCACTCCATATTTTACTTTCCTTTTCTATAAAGTAAAAGAAAATCTGTCAAATCTACCTTAACAAGGCTTGAACCTATCATCTCACGAGCTTTCCTATAGTGCTCTTACTGTCTTACCGCTTAAGCTAAGCTTAACGGGTAGAGATTCATGTCTCTTAATCTTCTAACATTGTACCTTAAACCTATGAATCCGACTGTCAAACTGGATCTTCGGGACTCAATCTTTTATGTCTCTTTCAATAAACATGTAGAGACGTCAAAACTAAATGTCAACAGGCAGGCCACCTCTTATTCTCAACTTTATTTTTATTTTTTTAATATTCATTTTATATATATTTGAAACCATGTCCATAATGGGCGCTGATCAACGTAAAATGCACTAGGATAAGTTACAGTGTTATCATTCTTGGTTGACATATTTCTTATGACTGTAAGCTGGAAGCCCATATAGGTTAGATGATACATACTGGTAAAGATGTTCAGAAAATTTAGAATAGTTTATGGAGGAACTCGGTTTTCATATTCTTCAAGAATCAGTTCAATATCTTTCAAATTTCTGAATTTAAGGGAAGTGAGAAGTCAATAGTTATCAATTGAAATCATTTGAGAATGGCGTCTGCACATTCACAGTAACTTCATCAAAGCTATTAGATGTTCGAATTGCAATCACTTGACTCATGAAATTGTTGAATCGATAATACTAACGCATACCTGACATCACCAGTATAGTCGGCCGTTTTGTACGGGGGAGCACAGAAAATCACGTAAGGAAATGTATTGGTTGCTTTAGTTCCCTTCACTGATGGATTGATCCCAATCTGGATCAATTCATCATGGTGATCTGTAGTTGCCGTCTGCCCATATATCTGACAACCTGGATGATCCTGCTCACAGCGTAAAAATTCATTAATTACTACCATAAACCTCTCATATGAATGTTGCCTGTCCTCAAACTGAAACATCCACCAGCATATCTCAACCAATTTGGTTAGTCAATGAAACAAAGACTATTATGAAGAAGCTATACGTTGGGTTCGAGTTTTTGGATTTTAGTCAAAACCAGTCGAATCATACCTCCCTCCACTTTTGTGCTACTAACCGCCCCAGGACACCAGGCCCAACAATTAGTAAATCATTGGCTCCAACAACACCGGGTGAAGAAACCCCAGTTTCTGCCTCCTGTGCAGCACCATCTGAATCAAATGCAAATAACCTATTAATCCATATTCATATAAACGAACTAAGACCATCAATACCTATGCACCTATTATCTCATACACATGAACTTGCGCCGAAGGCATGTATCTACAGTTCTACACACAAAAAACTCTCAAAAGAGTCAATGGCAAGTTCGCAATTGCATACACGACAGAAAGAGGCATTGCATACACATAAACTAATGCTGCAGCCACATTACTAAATTATCAACTGAACAGTCGTAAAATAATTGCTAATTTGGAACTCAAACAATATATGTGCCATCACAAGCCCAACTTCACACGATTATTCACACAAACTGCCTCCGGCTTATGCATCTTAAAGCAAAATTCGGCGAAAAACGTGAAAATGCAAGCATATTGTTCACGGCATCATATCCAAACAAGCGAGCTCTCAAAGAGACTCCCATGGCAACACCACATAACCAGACAGAATTCAACAGATGCATATCAACCGAATGCCTCACCTACATTACCAAAAAATGATCTCCCAAACAATTTTGTAAGCGTTGCTAAATTCAAATTCTTCAGATATTTATACCAACGCAAGTGTAACTTCGCTTGATGATGCACAAAAACTGCCTCCGGAACAAAGCCTACTGCAACCTCAAAGCGAAATTCATCAAAAAAACGTGAAAATGCAAGCAAATTGTTCGCCGAATCACAGCGAAACACCACAAAACGAGAGAGAATTCAACAGAGAGCTTCAATTATGCCCTAGAGAAGCATAATAAGCATCAATAACCTGAAATTCATCAGATATTTGTACCAAACGCAAGCGTAGCTTCACATGATCACGTCCACCAAATCAAACAAACAGAATTGAACAGCATTTGAAATCTAATAGACACACAGACGCAGAGAGAGCGAGCGAAACACCACAAAACGAGAGAGAAATCAACAGAGAGCTTCAATTATCCCCTATAGAAGCATGATAAGCTTCAATAACTTGAAATTCATCAGATATTTGTATCAAACGCAAGCGTAGCTTCACATGATCACATCTACCAAATCAAACAAACAGAATCGAACAGCATTCAAACTCTACGTTCTGTGCCTATATGCAGAAATCGAGAGAGAGAGAGAGAGAGATTAGTCGGAGACGAACCGATTGTAGACGACGCTTGGACTCGCAGGGGAGAGGCCATCGGAGATGATGACGACGACGACGACGGAGTGAAATTAGGGCAGCGGAAGAGAGAACGGAGAGTGATTGGCCGGTTGAGAGTGGTTGAAGACGACGATGAAGAAGAGCGAGAGAGGAAGGTGGTTTTGGTGATGAATAATGTGGCAGTGGTGGTGGTGGTAGTGACCATTGTGGTGAGAGGAGCATGGGAAGAGATATTTTCCCAACTACCCCTGCCTAGAGAATTCAATTTTGCAGGTACTCTCTCTCTCTCTATCCAGAAAAGTGGGTTGTGGCCAATGAGAATGGGCCTCGTGCTCGGTTGATGGATGATGTTTGGGTTCATCCTCGCCGTTGATTGTAATCTACTATTCTAGTACCAGTATTAATGAACACTTCTTACTTAGCTACCAGTACTATTTGTCATAAAATCTCCTTGTAGTTTTACTTTTATCGGCATCGTGCACTAAACAGAAAATTTTAATGCAGTTTCAATTTTACCGACACTTAGCTACGGGCAGTTTAGTAAAATGGTCCACGTTGTCGGTAAAGTGAAACTGTATATTCTAGTATTAGTAAACACTGCTTACTTAGTTACCAGCACTATTTGTCAGAAAATTCTTTAGCAGTTTTACTTTTATCGACACCGTGCCCTACTTTTCAAACAGAAAATTTCCATGCAGCAAAAAAAAAAAAAAAATCAATTTTACCGACACTTAGCTACGGGCAATTTTAGTAAAATAGTCCACGCTGTCGGTAAAGTGAAACTGTATATTCTTGTATTAGTAAACACTGCTTACTTAGCTACCAGCACTATTTGTCAGAAAATTCCCTTGCAGTTTTACTTATCGACATCACGTACTATTTTTCAAACAGAAAATTCCAATGTAGTTTCAATTTTACCGACACTTAGCTACAGACAATTTTAGTAAAATGGTTCACGATGTCGGTAAAGTGAAACTGCATTGGTGGTTTTCAGAAAAAATAAATACTGTTGATTAGGGCTGTAAGGAAAACCGAACAAACCGGTCAAATCGATCGAACCAAACCGAAATCCTTGGTATTGGACGGGTTTTTTTTAATGTTCGGTTTATGAACGGTTCAAATTTTCATAAACCAGTCTAATTGGTTCGGTTTTCGGTCTGTAAAAATATCACACCGAACCAAACCGAACCGAACCGATATGTGCCTAATGTACTTTATTAAAATATATATTGTGTTACTTATATTACATAATCTTCAAAGACATAACACAAGTATATCAATTCAATTAAAATGAGGATATTGATCTTAATCTTTCAATTTCTCTCACGTTTTATCTTATTTTTCTCTAAAATGATAGTTGTGGAAGTTTTTTTTATGTCTACTTAATATCTTTCTCACTTAAATTTGAAATTCATTGACAATGCGATATGATAATATCCATTCAATAATGTTTACGCAAACCGACTGAACGAATCACACCAAACCAAAGTTTTTCAATTTGTTTGGTTTGGTTCATCCTTTCAAATGGTTTGGTTTGGTTACAAAATTTGCAAATCGATTTATTCGGTTTGGTTTATGGTTTTCGCACAAACCGCTCCAAACCGAACCGTTTACACCCCTACTGCTGATAGCTAAGTGGCAGCGAAACGATACCGCATGGGGGTTTTCCATCAAAGTTCTATTTTAAATAAACGTGCTTGTATGTAAATCTGAGTAGAGTTATCAAAGTCAAATATTTTCTATACACACATATGGGAGGCGGAGTGATACACCCAGTATCGTACAAGTAGCTTGAGAGGCTACGAATCTCTACCAGTAGTTCGTGACACTACGAAAAACTACGAATACGAATTAAAACTGAAATAACTGAAATAAACTATTCTTCTTCTCTGTTATATAACGAACTATTACAATGCTTAAATAGAAAAACACTGACCCTAGCTACACACTTGACATAATGGGCTCGTCCCGATCTACTAAATAAATAAATAACATGTAATTGTACTAATTAAATAAATTAATTAACAAACTAACTATTAATTAAGTAATTATATAAATACTACTAATTATGATAATAATACTAATTATGTTGTTGACCCGGATCGTAGGGTTGACCCGTATCACGGAGGCGGGTTATTCTTCCTCCTATGCTTGGAGGAGTATTCGACATGGTCGAGATTTGGTGAGGAAGAGATCGAGATGGAGCATAGGAGATGGAGAAACGGCAGCGATTCGGACCCGTCGCTCTCACAACACCACGGTTTCAAAATCGTTTCTCCTCAGGATCCACCACCGTGGGAAAGTGATTTTATCTTGCCGCATGGCTTATGCAATATTAGTGTATGCTCTAAAACAATTTGTGGGATGTTGATGTGAATGTGATACTGGCCAAGCTTCTCCCGGTTATCCCTCAGCCAGATCACCTGATATGGCGTTATGAAAGCAAGGGCCAGTACATTGTGAGCTCGGTTTCTCAGCTAGCGAGGCAATTACAAGATGAGAATAGCACTACCAGCTCTTCTAAGCATTGGGCACCCTTTTTGACACTCTATCACTACCAGAAAAATAGCCTATGCCAACGAAGTTTTTTCCCGCGTTAAACTACTGTGGCTACTATACTCATTTGCCGCCACCGTATCAATTGGAGTGTTACAATATTTTGTGGGAGAGAGTTTTTGAAAACTCTACATAGCGAACATAGATGCCATAGAGAGGACACACGAAACTCACATCTTCCTTCGAGGTTGGAGCGATTTTGATTACAGAGACCTTACCCCGATTCATCTCTATCTTGATTACCAGGACACCGCCTGAAACTCGTGTCTCAGATGGCTGATCAGTGTGATGCGCAAACTAACGTGTTGTTCGCAAGTATACAAATCTTGTAATACCGGGTGTATTCAAACTCGGGTGATCGTTCCCGCGAGGACTATTTTGAGTTATTCGAGAAATCAGTTTTAACTTGCAGAGTGAAAAAGGAGGAGTAGTTTAGGATTGTGATTGACTATAAACTAAAAATAAACAATAAAACACAAATATTTATTGTGACGTTTCTCTGAAAATCTTGAAAGTTTATAAATCTAGGGTTTGGAATACTAGGTCCCAGGATCCCCTAGGGTTTCTTCAGAGTTATGTTCTTCGTTTTAATATAAAAACACTCAGCAGTTTAATTACCCGTGCCACGTACCGATTGTGCAGTAACCTTTCAGATTCCACATGCTGTCACGATCCTGCAGACTTTCGGGTTCCTGTTAAGCTGCCTAAGTCTGCAGTCTCGTTCTAAGTCTGCTAGGGTTTCTAACATATCCTGATGGTCCGGGTCAAATTCTCTAACAGTTGGTCTATACGTTTTGACTAGCCCTATCTCCCTTTCTCTGGTCGGTCTATCAGGGTAAGGTACTAAATAATGTCTTTTCTTCCTAACCCTAACCTGACGTTTTCACCTACAGGCTCGGGTCTGTAGCAATTCTGGTTCGCGACTCCGATCATGCATAAACAAGTATAATCAAAGACAGAATAACTGATAATACTGCTGAATTAAGATAACGTAATCATGAATTCATAATCAAACTGCAGAACAATGTCTGAAAACGATACCCTAGGTTCACGAGAACCTAGGTAGAAGGTTTAGCTACTAAACGACATAATGAATTAACAAAGTTTCTGAAATTAAGAGAGAGAGTAAGATCAAACTAAGTCTTCGGATCTGGATGAGTGCTTCCGTGCTCTCCGGGGATGCTCAGACTTCTCCTTGGATGAATTGTCCCTTCAAAACGAGTCTGGACGAGTCTTCATATAGTGCTAGAGAAGTTTCTGGAACTTGTCTTTATTTACGAAACTGCCACTGCCCGAAACCGCCTCAATTTTTGTGCTGTCTGCGTATTATACGCAGCCTGCTGCGTAAAATACGCAGCCAGGGTCTTCTCCTGTGCTGTTTTCTTCACTTGCTGCTGCTGTCTGCGTATTATACGCAGCCCCTGCGTAAAATACGCAGCCAGGGACCCACTTTGTGCCTTTTTCTTCATCTTCCTGCGTATTTTCTCCCCCTGTCTGCGTGTAATACGCAAGATGCTGCGTAAAATTCGCAGACAGGGGAGAAAACTGGCCAAAACCCTGCCCTAGCCTTGTTGTCTGCGTATAATACGCAGCCTGCCTGCGTAAAATACGCAGCCAGCAAGGCAGGGTGCTCTTTTCTGCCTCTTTTGCCTCCTGCTGCATTCCCGAGCAATTCCTGCTGCATTCCCGAGCCCTGTTCCTGCATAGATAACACGAACACACCCGCGATCATATCCGATAAAAGTACGGAAAATGCAGAAATTTATAAAGATCAAATAACTGTCTCGTTCCTAAAACCGAGACCTACTGAGGGTGAAAATTGGCTAAAACATGATTTTTTGGCACAAAAGCACAAAAACCGAGCTATAAGATAACTCCGATTTGGGCGTTATCAAATACCCCCACACTAAATATTGCTCGTCCCGAGCAATACCCTTGAATACCATCCTGCTTGCATACCCTGTCGTGCATACAATACCTTTGCATACTCCCTGCAATTGCATACTCTTTCGACCTGAACCGTATAACCAGACAACTCGATAGAAAGACCGACTCAGGCACAATATACACAGACTCAATACACAACGACCCAAAAGTACTAAAAACAATTTATTTTTGGTGAGATCGGGAAATCTCCAAAACATAGCCGGGTGTCCTCAAGACTTCACCCTTTTTACAGAAAATACTTCCCTGCAATCGATCGGTAAGTTTGAACAGATTTCTTTGAGGGTTTAAGCACTGGACCCTGACAGCGTAAACCTATCTGCTTTTTCGCAAGTGTACGATCAAGTAATATAGAGTATGTAATTGTGACTCTGGTTGTCGAACCCTCGAGAACAGTTTAAGTTGTTGCTAATTAGAATTAGAATTAGACACAAAGTGTGTAAAAAGGAGGAAGGTTTGGGGTTTGATTCTACTCACTAAATTGCAGTAAATAAAACAATATTTTAGGAACGCTTATTTTATTTTTCTTCTAAATATTTTGCAGAAAGTACGGTAGTTGTAGAAATCGATAATTCTAAAAACCTAGGTTCCAGGATCCCCTAAGGTTACTCTCTAGCTTTCATGGTATATTCGATTTCAGAAACACACGGTGGTTTTGTTTATGCCAGCATACCAACAGTACAATCTCCTCTCGGTCTCATGCACCTATCACTCTCCTGCAGATTTTCGGGTCCTCTCGGTCCACCTAAATCTGCAGGTTCGTTCTAAGTCTGCTAGTGTTACAGGTTCTCCTCTCGGTCTCCCCCTATACGTCTAACAGTTGGTCTAATGCTTATGGGCTAGTCCCCTGGTTCTCTTCACCTCTCGGTCCATCAAGGCAGAGTACTAAATCCTGTCTTTTCTTCCTAACTTTCACTGGTCACTCTCGTGCACCAGATCCTGTCTGTAACACTCCTGGGTGATCAAGCCATTCATGTATGTAAATAAAAATCAAAGACAGAATAATAAACAATCCATCCTGTTTTAAGACTTAGCTAGCCATGCATCTGAAAATCAAACAACCAAGTCTGCTGAATTCATAAACCCTAGGTTCACCGAGAACCTAGGCAAAAGGTCTAGCTAGCTTGCATTATTGAAAGACAATGTTTCATAAAAAGAGAGAAAAGATCAAACTAGTTATTTGCTGAAATACTGAAAAACTGCTCCAATCCTGCTCTGCTCCAACCCTGGCGGCTCTGAAACTAGCTGCTGTGATGATGATAGATGTGTGAGTGTGTATGCGTAACCCTAATTCAGTGCTGGGACACCTCCTTTTATACTGCCACAGTCTCCAAAACTGATGCACGAAATTCCTGTTTTACCCTCGGAAAGACCCGTCCTGGAAGCTTCTGGAAACCCACCGTGCGTTCGAACGCAACTCTCCTGCGTTCAAACGCAGTGCGTCTGAAAGCACTCCTCCTGCGTTTGAACGCAGGACTTAACCATTTTTCTTCCTCTGGCTTCTGACTTCTGAACACGTGCGTTTGAACGCAGCTCGCCTGCGTCTGAACGCACGCCTTGGCCTTTTCTTCTTCTGAGTGTCGAGTCCTGCGTTTGAACGCAGGTTGCCTGCGTCTGAACGCACTCCTTAAGCTTTTCTGCACTTCTGACTTTGAACCCTGCGTTTGAACGCAGATCGCCTGCGTCTGAACGCAGGACTTAGCCTTTCTCTCCGCCATTTCCCTGCTGCTCCCATCCTGTGCGTCTGAACGCATGTGCCCTGCGTTTGAACGCACCACTTAACCTTTTTTCTCTTTTTTTTTTCTGCTCAGCTTTCCTGACACGCAGCCTCCCATCCAAGTTAATCTCATGCATTTCTCGGCACCTGTTACCTGCACATCATAACACGTACCCGCGATCATATCCAACAAACAAAAGTATGCATAAAATTACTCAAATTTTGCAGTCATGTTCTATAAATCTCTGCCTCGTATCAGGTGGAAAATAAGCTGAAAATGGCCAAACTCAACTCTCACAGGGTTAAAACCAATAGTAAAAAGATGTCCCAGACTAATCCATTTTCAAGCTGTCAAAATACCCCCACACTAACCACTGCTCGTCCCGAGCAGACCCTTGCATACTGCCTCGCAGACCCATCTTTTGCATACTTTAATTGCATACTTCCCCTTTTTCACAGATTCATGACACAGACCAAAGGACTCAATAGATGACTGACTCAGATACAGAATATACACAAACTGACTCAAGACTCAAAAATTTTTTTTTCTCTGAAATTGAGCAACCTCTCTATCATAAACTGAAATCATCAAATCCTCACAAGCTCATTTTGAAATTCCACAACACGTAGCAAGAAATGATATAAACTGATCCTGTGCACAAACTCACTAAGGTATCCCCAAGCATCCACCAAACCAACCAAGATACAGCACGTCTTTTGACTTAGAGGGTCCAGGCATCTTAAGTCAACAGATAATTTTTCTTCGCCAAGTCATTTGAGGTTTTCAGACCCTCTTAGCCGTTATTGCGTTTGATTTGCAAATTGTCCCATTGCTGGGAGACACAACTCCTGTGTAATACGGCTTGACTTTAATTTCCCTCTTAAGCTCTAAATTGGATTGAATCCAAGTTTTCCATATGAATGGAAGCACATTATGTTGTTTCTCCTTTAAGCACAAATAATTATATATTTTTTTTCAGATTATTTTTGTTTTTCTCTCTTTTTTTTTTTTTTTTTTTTTTTTTTAATAAATCTCCCCTGTTTTTTACAACTGTGCAGTAGAGCTTTAAGAGTGCGGGCTTTTTAGGATTTTCTCTTGGAACCACCTTAAGGGATGGTGGTGTACATTCCCCAACTTCACTTAGGCTAAAGACTTGTACCACATAAAACCGACTCTACACGAAGGTCAACCCCAGATTCTAAGAGTCCACCAGTTTCCACGGGAAACAGA
This sequence comes from Linanthus parryae, assembly GCA_023055425.1. Taxonomy (NCBI): domain Eukaryota; kingdom Viridiplantae; phylum Streptophyta; class Magnoliopsida; order Ericales; family Polemoniaceae; genus Linanthus; species Linanthus parryae. The sequence continues at coordinate 1,992,162 of JALGPY010000008.1, read as the reverse complement.
ATATTCAATTATCTAAAGACCAAATCCGCCTCGCACACTAAAGAAGTCAAAAGTATGCCTGTTATCTACTTCCCACATTCCTGAATACCCGGGATATCCTGTCGTGAGAATTGCGCACAAAATACTAAAATTTGAAGTATCCCTGCTACGGTGCTTCCTACTCTCATGAGCTCTTTCATTGGATTCTCTTCAGTTTCTAGGTCCTAAGTTGCCCTTTCTAAAAAAAAAATTTTAATTTATTTATATTTTTCCGTTTTTTTTTATTATTATTATTATGCAAGGTCAGAAAGGTTGGTGGGTAGACTCAACATAAAAAACGTGCTGACTCAAAAATGAAAATAAAATAAAAAATACAATGGACAAAAATATGCTGACATGGCTATGCAGGAGGACACGATTCCCCACCCCCACACTAGAGGTGGCGCGTCCTCGCGACTCTACTGATCTGGTCTGTAACTAGAATCTGTGTTCTCCGGAGTAGACTGGTCAGTCGACTCGGGAGATGGTGAAGGGGTTCGCCCTCTGGCGCGTTTCCTCGCAGCATGGCGTGCTGCGGCAGCGGTACCAGCGTGGCTGGCACCGGGATGGGCACTGCTGCCCCCTGGGTCTGCATGCTCTCTCCTAGGTGGGTACTGGGTACCGGATCTGCCGGAGTCACCTACACTGTCTGCATGTTCAGGGCTCGGTGTGGGGTCATGGCCAGAGAAGCTATCATATGGTCGGCTATCCTCCATTGTCCAGCTGGGACAATTATCACTCGAATAGCGGTCCGGAAAGTTAAATCTCTTACCACGCATGTTGCTCTGAATTTCAGCGAGTGCCGCCTCATGAGCTCTCAATGCGGCTGTGTTAGCGTGGTAAATATGCTTCTGGGTCTTGAACAACTTTCCAAGACCCCTGGCCATTTTCTTGACCGTCCTTACCAGGTAGTTCTGTACTTTTTCTTGGGCCTTGATTTTCTTTCTGACCCATTCCTCATGCTCAGTCCTCTCCAGGCGCCCAAAAGAACTGCGCCTGGCCCCTCTGCTAGACTGCCCTAAGTCAGGGTCGGCCTGCCTGTGTTCACTGGAACTGGCAGATCGTGGCAGTCGGAAGGGACCTGGTAAGGCTGGAAAACCCCCATCACCGGGAGGAGGTGGTGGTGGCATGCCAACACCCCCACCCTGAGGTGGAGCATCATCATCATCGTCCACTTGGACAAATTCTGGAGGCCCGTGCACGGCCTCATGCAACGCACATCTCATGTTTCGGTACTTGCGTACCTGAATTGGTCGAATATCCCTCAGCTCGCCAGGAATGACCACAAGATAATCCTGTGCCATTTTTGTTAACATCCCCAGGAGACCCAAACCCTTCTTGCTGTGAGTCTCTCTTCGTTCCCGAAAAAACTCACAAATAATCTCCGGGAGGCTCACAGGCTCTCGGGCCATCAGACAGTACACCAACAGGGCAATATTATAATCAATGCGGGTAAAGTGTTTAATACCCACAACTCTGTTGTTCACCCACTTGGTCCACCATTTCGCCTCTCGAATCAGATAGGTCGCAGGGAGTTTCCGGTAGGAAGGACTCCGTTCAGGATAGTACCAGGCAGCGCCTGGTACACCAGCACACAGGGTGGTCAAGATCTGCTCACTAAGCTATTCAGATGGATGACGCCTCAGTTCCTGAAACTGAAAGTTATCCAACACTAATTCCAGACCCAGAATCTCTCGGATACTCTCTGGGGTGATTCGAATCCATCTCTTTCTGCAGTAAATCCAGTCAATTGACTGGGCTTCACTGTTCATGCACTGCTGGAGATTGCTGTAAATCTCCTTAGCCAGCACAGAACTGACTTGCAGATTGGTAAAACCAGTAAACAAATCCCCAAAATGATCCTGCCCAGTATAGTTGAACAGTTCATCCCCCATTGCTACTCTATCACGGGGAAAGGTCCTCTCAGCAGGTATGTCATACCGAATCTTTTTGTCTTGCAGATAGAAACGGTGAGCCTCCATGTTAACAAACCTATGGTCGCAGAAATGGTCAACCCTAAGCAATCTGCATTCTATGATGTTCAAAGGTGCAATCGCCCTATCAGGCCTCATGTAAGGACTATCCTCATCCATTTCAAGATTCAAACAGTAAAAATGAAAATATTCAAAGAGAAGGAAAAGATAGAACCTGGCTACCCGGAGTGAATCTTACGGGTATAGATCTGGAAATTTCTCTCTGAAGTGGATCTGTCGGTGTTTGGATCGGATGAGTTTGACCACCCCCACACTGTTCCTGACCTTCTAGTGGTCCTGCAGTGGTCGTCGGAGGTTGCTGGCGGCAGACTGCTCTGGCGGCTGCTAGGGCAGAGAGAATTTCTAGAGAGAGAGTTGAAAACTGGATGACTTGGGTGAAAATGAGTCACTGTCATCCGTACAGTATATATAGGCAAATTTTCAGAAATTGCAGAATGGCCCCGAAATTTCAAAATTTTTCAAATTTTTCCGAAATTTTTGATCCCGCTCGAATGTGCGTTTGAACGCAGCTCCTGCGTTTGAACGCACAGCTTATACTTTTCTGGAAATTTTGAAGTTCTTATGATCTGCGTTTGAACGCACGGTGTGCGTGTGAACGCAATGCTTGAAGGTTCATGAAATTTCTGGGTTTGTTGAGTTGCGTTTGAACGCACATGAGTTGCGTTTGAACGCAATGCTTGTCCTCTGCAATGTCTTTGATGAACTGCGTTTGAACGCATAAGTGTTAGCCGTTTCCAATGCTTCTTCTGTCGGTTGGTGGGTCTGCGTTTGAACGCAGGGTATCTGCGTTTGAACGCATTCGTGCGTTTGAACGCATGTCTCCTGCGTTTGAACGCACGCCTCTGATTCCTGAAACACTGAGTTCAACATTAAATCCCTCTTTCTCACTTTTCTCTCAAATTATGAACATTGTAAAAATTATATAAAAACAACTAATCTATGTTGGGTTGCCTCCCAACCAGCGCTTGTGATTTACAGTCGACAGCCCGACTTTGTTACCTCTGCTGTAATCACGGAAGGTCGAGGTAGAATGCCTCTACCTCCATGATCTCCTGAGGATCCCTTTATGGCTTGACTCTGTTCCCATTCACCTTGAAAACTGTATTATCCCTCGGGTTCTCCAGCTCCACCACTCCCCATGATGTAATGTCCTTCACAATAAATGGTCCAGACCATCTTGAGCGCAGCTTCCCTGGATAGAATTTCATCCTTGAATTGTAGAGGAGAACCTTTTGCCCGATTTCTATCTTCTTTGGTAGAATGCGGTTGTCATGCCACTTCTTTGTTTTTTCTTTATAAATTTTGGCACTCTCATATGCAGTTTTACGGAATTCTTCCAGTTCAAGGAGTGCCATCTTCCGTTTGTTTCCTGATAAACTGTGATCCATATTCAGCTGCTTGATTGCCCAGTATGCTTTGTGCTCCAATTCTACTGGTAAGTGACATGCTTTACCAAACACCAACTGGTATGGGGACATTCCCAGCGGGGTTTTATAAGCAGTTCTGTATGCCCAGAGGGCATCATCCAGCTTTAACGACCAGTCCTTACGTCCAGGATTCACAGTTTTTTCCAGTATGCTCTTTATCTCTCTGTTGGACACCTCTGCTTGCCCGTTCGCCTGAGGGTGATAAGGCAGTGATACCTTATGGATAGACACCCCGTACTGCTTTAGAACCTTGGCAAAGACTTTATTGATAAAATGAGAGCCTTCATCACTGACCATGGCCCTCGGTATTCCAAATCTGGTAAAGATGTTACGTTTGAGGAATCTTTCCACGACTGACGCATCGTTCTTCTGACAGGCTATTGCTTCCACCCATTTTGACACGTAATCCACTGCCAGTAAGATGTAGAGATTTCCCAGAGACGAAGGGAAAGGACCCATAAAATCAATACCCCAAACGTCAAAAGGCTCGACTTCCTGCCAAAGTGTCATGGGCATTTCATTCCGCTGGGAAATATTTCCTGTCCGTTGGCAGCGATCGCAACTCTGCGCATAATCATGGCAATCCTTAAAAACTGTTGGCCAGAAAAATCCTGACTGCAGCACCTTGTGAGCTGTTCTCGGTCCGCTGAAGTGTCCCCCACATTGTGCTGAGTTGCAGTGCTGAATTACCTCCAAAATTTCGTGACATGGAATGCATCGACGGAGAATATTGTCTGCCCCTTGCTTGAACAGATAAGGATCGTCCCAGAAATATTGCCTGCAATCTGAAATAAACTTCTTTTTCTGCCAAGGGGTGATGTCTTCAGGGAGTGCTCCATTGACCAAATAATTGGCTATGGCATAGTACCAGGGCCGTCTGTTGGTCTTGATCTTCATAATATGTTCATCCGGAAAATTTTCTTGAATGGGCACCAATTCTTCTGTGGGGTTCTCCAGACGAGATAGACGATCAGCTACTACATTTTCAACTCCCTTTTTATCCCTGATTTCGACATCAAATTCCTGCATCAGCAGAATCCAACGCAGCAGCCGTGGCTTTGCGTCCTTCTTCTCTAGTAAGTATTTCAGTGCACTGTGATCTGTGAATATGATGACTTTTGAACCTACCAGGTACGATCTGAATTTATCCAGGGCAAAAACGAGTGCCAGCAGCTCCTTCTCTGTAGTCCCATAATTAATCTGCGCCTCATTCAGGACCCTGCTGGCATAGTAGATGACACTGCACACCTTGTCCTTCCGCTGTCCCAGTACCGCGCCCACTGCGTAATCACTGGCGTCGCACATCAGTTCGAACGGAAGGGTCCAGTCTGGTGTTGTGATAATGGGTGCAGTCGTCAGCCTCTCTTTAAGCACGTCAAAAGCTTCTTTGCAGGCTTCATCAAATACGAAGGGCACATCTTTTCCCAACAAATTACATAGTGGCTTTGTAATTTTTGAAAAATCTTTAATAAACCTTCTGTAAAAACCTGCGTGGCCCAAAAAACTCTTAATTGCCCTCACTGTGGTTGGATACGGCAGCTGCTTGATCACCTCTATTTTTGCCCTGTCTACTTCCAGTCCCTTGCTGGAAATCCTGTGTCCCAGCACTATTCCTTCAGTAACCATGAAGTGGCATTTTTCCCAGTTGAGTACCAGGTTTGTTTTTCTGTAGCGAATCAGAACTCTGGCCAGATGGTATAAGCAATCTTCAAAGCTGTCCCCGAATAACGAAAAATCGTCCATGAAAACTTCCAAATTTTTCTCTATCATATCAGAGAAAATAGCCATCATGCATCTCTGGAATGTTGCTGGAGCATTGCACAATCCAAATGGCATTCGTCTAAAGGCGAACGTTCCGTACGGGCATGTGAACGTCGTCTTCTCTTGGTCTTCTGGATTTATATAGATCTGGTTGTAGCCAGAGTACCCGTCAAGAAAGCAGTAATAAGCATGGTGCGCTAGTCTGTCCAACATCTGGTCCATGAATGGCAGCGGAAAGTGGTCTTTCAGTGTGGCATCGTTCAGCTTCCGATAGTCCATACAGATTCGCCAGCCAGTGACAGTGCGCTGGGCGATCTGTTCCTGATCAGCATTCTGTACTACTGTAATACCCCCTTTTTTCGGTACACACTGGACAGGACTGACCCAGGTGCTGTCTGATATGGGGTATATAATTCCTGCTTCTAGCCACTTCATGACCTCCTTACGTACCACATCTTTCATAATTGGGTTTAGTCTCCGTTGAGGCTGGATAACTGGCTTCTTTCCGTCTTCGATTCTTATTTTGTGCATGCAATAATCAGGACTGATTCCCTTTAGGTCTGCAATTGTCCATCCAATGGCTTCTTTATGCTCTCGGAGTACCTCCAGCAGCTTTTGTTCCTGTTCCTGAGATAAAAGAGAAGAAACAATTACCGGCAGAGTATTATTTTCACCAATAAAAGCGTACCTGAGGTGGTCTGGCAACTGTTTTAATTCCAGGACTGGTGGTTCCTGGAGTGACGGCACCAGTGTCATTTTCTGCTCGCCTCCTTCATCCCTGTATAGCGTGACCCAGCTTTCTGTTCCCATGATCTGCTCGTCCTGTTGCTCCTCTGTTTCCTCTGGATACATGTCTTCAAATTCCTCCCATAAATCTTCTATCTCATCACTTTCCAGATCGTCAATTACCTCTACTGCAAAACAGTTTTCATGCCCATAATGGTCAGGAAGCTGGAGAGATTTGAAAACATTGAATTTTACTTTTTCTTCGTTGATTTGCATGGAAAGCTCTCCACTTTTGCAGTTAATAATGGCTTCACCAGTCGCCAGGAAAGGTCTGCCCAGGATTAGCGGGACCTCTCCGGCCTCCATATCCAGTATCACAAAATCTGCTGGAAAAATAAGCTCTCCCACTTTCACCAGGATGTCTTCAATTACTCCATAGGCAGGTTTCACAGACCTGTCAGCCATTTGAAGCATAATTCTTGTGGGACGTGGTTCTCCGACTCCTAGACTTTTGAAGATGGTTAGTGGCATCAGGTTGATGCTGGCACCCAAGTCGCATAAGGCTTTTCCTGTGTATGCACTGCCCAGGGTTACTAGAATAACAAAGCTGCCAGGGTCTTTCTTTTTCAATGGTAGGCCATTTTTCACACAACTGCTCGCTTCTGCCGTCAGATTCACTGTTTCGAAGTCACTCATTCGCCTTCTCCCGTACAATATGTCTTTAAGAAATTTCGCATAAGTAGGCATTTTGGCAAGTGCTTCGGCAAAAGGTATGTTTATCTGCAATTGCTTGAATACCTCCAGAAATCTGGCGTAGTCTTTGCTGTCATCTCTCTTGTGTGTCTTCAGAGGGTAAGGAACCTCCTTAGAAATTGGCAGTGTTTCTGGATTACCCTCATTAGTCTGCGCTGCTTCCTGCTCGACCGAACCCCTTTTCTGAGGGTTAGCGGTTGAACTGTCTTCCCGGTCAATTACTTCCTGTTCAATAATTTTTGACTTTTCTGCGCGTGCATGACTGGGATACGGTGGATCCTGCAGTGCAATTCCACTCCGAGTTGTGATAGCATTGATTTGAGCGCGTGGATTGTTCACTGTGTTTGACGGTAAATTCCCTGGGGCTCGGTCTGCCTGGTTCTGTGCAAGCTGTCCATTCTGTACCTCCAAGTTGCGGATAGCAATCTTCATCTGGCTTACATCAGCAGTTAATGACTCCATCTGCGCGAATCTAGTTTCCCACTGCTTATTGAATTTCTCCATATAGGTCTCAAAATGTTGTTGTCACAAATTTAGCTGTGGTGCTGCTTGTGCAGGCTGAGCTGGAGCTGTCTGTTGTGCCTGTGGCCTGTGCTGGAATCCTGGTGCATATACTGCTGCATTGGGGTTTCCGTAGCGAAACCCTGGATGATCACGTGTGCCTGGTCTGTAGCGACTAGGATCCCACTGCTGCTGAACATAGTTGGCATCTTCGGTCTGAAGCTCCAGAATTGCTGCGTCAAAGTCAGGTTCTTCTACTGATGCCACCGGCTTCTTCTCTGTATACACCTTCTTGACTAGGTCCTGTACCACCTTCGTGAGATTGTCAATCCTGTCATCAACCACTGGTTCTGCTACTGCTGTGAGCCTGCGGTCATCAAACAGGCGAGTATCCTGTTTGGCTAATTGTTTCATCAGTTCGTATGCTCCATCCTTATCCCTATGGTATAAAAAGTTACCCCCAGCTTCCCTATCAATCCTGTCAGCATTCTCCCTGTCAAGAGCATGGTAGAATACCTGCAGAATTTTCGCGTCCCCGAAGCCGTGATTGGGGCATTTTTTAACGAGTCTCATCAACCTGTCCCATGCGTCTACCACTGTCTCCCCCATCTGCTGTTTGAAAGATAAAATCTCACTCTGCAGCTTGATAACGCGGGATGCAGGGTAGAATTTTGCCAAGAAATCAGCAACACACCCCTCCCAGGTAGTGATAGACCTCGGTGGTCTTGCCTCCAGCCAATCTTTTGCTGTTCCGAACAAACAGTATGGGAATAAAATCAGCTTTAGCGTGTCCGCTTCGACTCCTCTATACTTAATCTTGTTGCAGTAATCTTCAAATTTTCCAAGGAAGTCGTTTGGATCTTCATCTGCCTTCCCATTAAAAGGACTATGAGTCTGGGCGGTCTGAATGGTGGATGATTTTAGATCGAAGTGCTCTGCTGTAATGGGTGGCACTACGATAGCTGGTTGATGTCCTCCGGTTGGGACTTCAAAGTTTTCAACTAACGCCCTTCCAGACCTGTTATAAGTCCTCTGATTGTTCCTGGCAGCAAAACCTGCTGCTATCAGCTCTTCAATGTAAAGAGCCATCTGTGCTGGAGTACGTTGCTGCTGTCCTGTGGGTGTTCCTGTTTCGGTTGTGGTGTCTTCTCCGTGCTCAGACATCGCAGCTCGGTGTCTGCGACTTTGCTCTCTGAAAAGTTTTTCGGGATCTTCAAGTGGTGATACCAGTTTGCTAGGCAATCTGGGCATAAACTAGAATAGCCTGAAAATCAGAATTCAAGAGCAGTAACTCGAAAGAAAGTAAACGTAAAAAGAAAAGAAAAAACTCTGAGACTTATTCTAATGTCTTTTTAACAAAAACTGTAACCGTTCCCCGGCAACGGCGCCAAAAACTTGACAGCGTAAACCTATCTGCTTTTTCGCAAGTGTACGATCAAGTAATATAGAGTATGTAATTGTGACTCTGGTTGTCGAACCCTCAAGAACAGTTTAAGTTGTTGCTAATTAGAATTAGAATTAGACACAAAGTGTGTAAAAAGGAGGAAGGTTTGGGGTTTGATTCTACTCACTAAATTGCAGTAAATAAAACAATATTTTAGGAACGCTTATTTTATTTTTCTTCTAAATATTTTGCAGAAAGTACGGTAGTTGTAGAAATCGATAATTCTAAAAATCTAGGTTCCAGGATCCCCTAAGGTTACTCTCCAGCTTTCATGGTATATTCGATTTCAGAAACACACGGTGGTTTTGTTTATGCCAGCATACCAACAGTACAATCTCTTCTCGGTCTCATGCACCTATCACTCTCCTGCAGATTTTCGGGTCCTCTCGGTCCACCTAAATCTGCAGGTTCGTTCTAAGTCTGCTAGTGTTACAGGTTCTCCTCTCGGTCTCCCCCTAAACGTCTAACAGTTGGTCTAATGCTTATGGGCTAGTCCCCTGGTTCTCTTCACCTCTCGGTCCATCAAGGCAGAGTACTAAATCCTGTCTTTTCTTCCTAACTTTCACTGGTCACTCTCGTGCACCAGATCCTGTCTGTAACACTCCTGGGTGATCAAGCCATTCATGTATGTAAATAAAATCAAAGACAGAATAATAAACAATCCATCCTGTTTTAAGACTTAGCTAGCCATGCATCTGAAAATCAAACAACCAAGTCTGCTGAATTCATAAACCCTAGGTTCACCGAGAACCTAGGCAAAAGGTCTAGCTAACTTGCATTATTGAAAGACAACGTTTAATAAAAAGAGAGAAAAGATCAAACTAGTTATTTGCTGAAATACTGAAAAACTGCTCCAATCCTGCTCTGCTCCAACCCTGGCGGCTCTGAAACTAGCTGCTGTGATGATGATAGATGTGTGAGTGTGTATGCGTAACCCTAATTCAGTGCTGGGACACCTCCTTTTATACTGCCACAGTCTCCAAAACTGATGCACGAAATTCCTGTTTTACCCTCGAAAAGACCCGTCCTGGAAGCTTCTGGAAACCCACCGTGCGTTCGAACGCAACTCTCCTGCGTTCAAACGCAGTGCGTCTGAAAGCACTCCTCCTGCGTTTGAACGCAAGACTTAACCATTTTTCTTCCTCTGGCTTCTGACTTCTGAACACGTGCGTTTGAACGCAGCTCGCCTGCGTCTGAACGCACGCCTTGGCCTTTTCTTCTTCTGAGTGTCGAGTCCTGCGTTTGAACGCAGGTTTCCTGCGTCTGAACGCACTCCTTAAGCTTTTCTGCACTTCTGACTTTGAACCCTGCGTTTGAACGCAGATCGCCTGCGTCTGAACGCAGGACTTAGCCTTTCTCTCCGCCATTTCCCTGCTGCTCCCATCCTGTGCGTCTGAACGCATGTGCCCTGCGTTTGAACGCACCACTTAGCCTTTTTTCTCTTTTTTTTCTGCTCAGCTTTCCTGACACGCTGCCTCCCATCCAAGTTAATCTCATGCATTTCTCGGCACCTGTTACATGCACATCATAACACGTACCCGCGATCATATCCAACAAACAAAAGTATGCATAAAATTACTCAAATTTTGCAGTCATGTTCTATAAATCTCTGCCTCGTATCAGGTGGAAAATAAGCTGAAAATGGCCAAACTCAACTCTCACAGGGTTAAAACCAATAGTAAAAAGATGTCCCAGACTAATCCATTTTCAAGCTGTCAGACCCAAGTACTGTAACTTTTGCTATCAATCTGAGTGAATCCCTAGTTAACCTACCATCCGAGCTATTTCCGAATCAATGTTCTAAGTCTAACAGGTAGGATATATATATACATACATATATATATGTGTGTGTGTATAGGCATGGCGCGATCCTACTTGTTATGACATTCTCACAATTTCCCCAAACTCACACCCCTCACCGTGTTCCAGAAAAACTGCCCGAAACAACTAAGTTCCTGCCATCTCAATCTCCCTGTCCCCCGGTGTGTCTTCGCCGTTCTCGCGGCCATAAATGTGAAGCGGTGTAACTGTCTCGAAAATTGTGCTACTCACTCACCTTTTTGACTCAATAATATAAATAACTGAAAAACTGCAAAATTAGATCATTTTTTTTCTTTTTTTATATTTTTTTTTATGTTTTTTTTTCATTTTTTATAATAATAAGACGCTATATACACATGAATACACGAATAACAATAAATAAACGGACTAAAGCTGAGTGAGTAAAAATAAACTGTCGTCGCGGGTTATGAAAGATGTCCTCATGTGAAATACCCCCACACTAATCCTGAAGCGCTGATCCTGTAGTTGGAATGATACTGTGCGGTCCCACCGACCCTCCTCATCACCAAAGATGTAGAAAAACGGCATAACCACCAATTAATCTCACAACCCCCGGACCTCATTTTGTGCGGAAAGATGTCTCGCACACGACTAACTCCACCTGTGGTCACTATGTAATGCAGTGAACCACCTCTGCAAATTAATGCAGTCGCCACTAACTCACCCTGTCCTTCCCTCAAAAAACGTGTCAATGTAAAAAACTGTCAAAAACTGATATACCATGAAGTGCTCCCATCTAAAACCCTCCCTAACTCACTCCCTCTGTCATAACGCGTAGAATAGCCAACTAACAACTGATGAAGGTCTCAAAGAAGGCTTACTAGGCTACAGTGGCTATGAATAAAAGGGGTAAACGGCTTCAAACGGGTTTACTAGTTGGACCTAGGGGTAAGAAACATGACGTGTGGTCCCTTGATAGCCAGTCACTCCACCGAAAGATGCGATGACCGTGACGGTGCCCGTGGGCGGGTTGTCGACTACCTAGATGACGGCGGTGTGGCATCGGATCCTTTGCTCGGGTGATGACTACTTGCGGATTCCAAGGGTCACTGGCTCTCACCTATCTACTATACCTCGGTGCAAGTTTTCTTTTCCATCAAAGGGTTTAACCTTAATTTCTTCCCAGTTTCTGTTATCTCGATTGCCTTTTCTCAAACTTTTCTGATTATTTAATTTTTAGGATTTTATGAAAATTTTTGATTTTTTTTTAGATATACACAATGCAAGGCCGGAATGTTTGTGGTGGGTTGACTCAAATAACAAAAATATGCTGACTAAAAAAATAAAATAAAATAAAAATTGAAAATAAATATGAAAAAACGTGCAGACCGGATTAATGCACACACGACTCCCCACCCCCACACTAAGAGGTGGCATGCCCTCATGGCACTGACTCGTCTTGACTATACGGCGCGTCTGACCCGGTCTCAGATGAACAGAACATGCTGCTGGGTGAGCTGCTGGTCTGCCAGAATCTGGCACTACTAGACTGTCGTGGGTGTGAGCTCGACGACTGGCGTGACCGTGAGCTCGATGACTGCCGGGACTGTGTCCAGGATCTTGACAGGCTGCTAGGTGGCAGTGGATCCGGATCTGTGTCAAAATCACTCCATCTCGCCTTGTCCGACCAGCTGGTAGTGTAGTCACTCGAATAGGAGGGAGGGAAAATAATGGGCAGGGGCACCTCTCGGCCCGCATGGCGGGCCGCCTCTCGTTGCTCCTCTCGGATGGCAGTAATAGCGTCGCTATTGTCTTTGGCCATCTTTTGAGTCCTGTTGGTGTGCTTTAGGTATCGAATTTTTTTCCCTAAGTTCTTAAGAATCTTCTCACCAAGGGACTGCTGGCCAGCACGACATCCCTCAACTCCCTCCTCAACTCGGGCTAACCTACGCTTCATGACTGGAAGTGGCGGTGGGCCGGTCGCACCTCTCGTGCTAGGTCTGTCTCTCTGACTCGGCCCGGCTCTCTGACTCGACTCTGTGTGGTCATGGGTGGACTGAGAACGCCTAAGTCTAGACGCTCCCGTCCCCCGAGTAGGTCTATCCTGGGTCGATCTCCTCCTAGGGGCAGGGGCAGGGGCAGGATCATCCTCCTTCATAGGGTCAGCATCAAGGTCAATGACTGGGTCATTCGGTCCCGGACCACCCCCTCTAATCTTTCTATAGGACTTAAGTATAGGGGGCAGCCAGTCACCCTCGTTTTCCGTGATGGGAATCTGATAGATACGAGCCAGTTGGACAATCAGGTTGCTATACCCGAGTCCCTTCCGGCTCGCGGCGACGCTCCTGAATGTAATCCCAAGTAAGATGGGCGATATCGATCCTCCTCATCATCATAAGACAGTATACGATAAGGGTAGACTCATTCTCGAGGTGGGTAAAGTGCTGGATCCCCACAATGCGGTTCCCCACCCACTCGGCCCACCATCTCGCGGGTTTGCACATATATTCAGAATGCAGTTTAAGCCCTAGGTGTTCATCCTCTTCCAGAGAGAACCTCTTGCAGCAAGCAAATTCCAATGCAAATTCTATTTTAGCAGCTTGTCACATAAAGGATTAATGTTATTCTTTTCATTCTCGTTACTCTTTTAGATCTTGATGGTCTAGTGGAAGTGGCTGTCGGCGAGGAGGAGCCTGTTTGGGTGCCTCGGCATACTCAATTTGCTTCCTCTGCAGTGGTGCCTATTTCAGAAGCTTCCCCTCTTGTAGTCATGCTTCCCCATGGCTTCCATGGGTCCTCAAGTGTTGATGACTTAGCTCTGACTGCTCCTGAGGATGTGGCTTTAATGACTGACCCCTGCTCTTCCAGTTTGCCATTGGATGCCCAGTTTGCTGCTTCACGTGATCCGACTCTTGCTCATCTGCCTGATGATGAGCTTGTTGCATCCATCATTCCTTACATTGATGCTTAGGTTGCTAGGTTTTAGTCTCTCTTTTGAAGTATCTATATGATGGTGTTTTCTCTATTTCTTTGAGCTTTATCTCGTTGCCTGCTTTCTTAGAGGCTTCTTTTGGCTTCGTTTTTGGGCTTAGTTGTTTGGGTTTCGGCCGTTAGGTGCTTCGCTTAGGCCTTTGGGTTCTCGTTGTGTAGTGTTTAGTGTATCTTTTGTCCATTCTCTATGATCTCTATGTACTCCTTCATTTCATATTGGTAATATGATGTTCTTCTCGATTTGCAAAAAGAGTGCACATTCTCATTGTATTTACATACTACAATAATTGATTTCACCTATTATAGTTTTATTATTAATAAAATCACAACGATTAAAAAACCAATTTTTTATTGATAGAACAAATGGAAGCTTCCATTAACCATAATAGAAACCATTACATGATTCTCAAGAAAAAAAAAAAAAAAACATTACAGAGCTGGAGAAAGAAAAATCATCTCACTAAGAGAGCGACTCTTTAACCAATTATGTGCTAAAGGATTCCAACATCTTCAAACAAAGAAAAAAGTACAATCAGAGAGAGCATATTTTAAACTTAAGCAATCATCCAATAGTACAACAATCTTAGAAGGCCAAGAAGAGTGATGAGAGTTAAGAGCATTAACCACTTGAGCAAAGTCATAGTAAAGTGCAGCATAATTACACCCTTCTTTTAAACATCAACGCAGTGCTTCTCTAATTGCCCAGGCAGGGGCGGCCATGTAGGGGCGCACCGGGGGGGGGGAACACTAGATGACCCTTAAATTGTTAAAAAAATTAACCGTGCCTTTGTACAAATATAAAAGTGCCCCCTACTTTACAAAAGCTAATCCAACGCATTTGGTAAATGATCGGCTTATATCCAAAGTGTCGAAGGTTTGAGTCTCACTACGAGTGCTTTTAACTTTTTTCCGAAAAAAAATTAAAAACAAAAATAAATCAAAACGTGCCCACGAGGATTCGAACCCTCGTAGCCGAAATCAACAGGGGAATGCTTTACCAACTGAGCCAGCAGGCTTATATTGTCTTTTGTGATACTTAATGTAAATTTATTTTTAGAGAAGAGTACAAATACTGGCTCCGCCCCTAGTCGGAATCGTGCCCCCCTTCAATGAAATCCTGACTCCCACACTGGGCCAAGGCCTCCCAAACGTAAGGCTCAAGCACCCCTGTTATGGGAGTTTTCATGCACCCAAGATATTCATCGTTAAATTTTTTGCAGATAGCTCGAATACTACCACTATTCTGAGCTAAGCTTACTGCAACATCAATGAAAATAGGGTTTAAGCTTGTATTTGAGCCAGGCAAATTTGTTCTAACTAAAAGCGGGGAATATCTAGGGAGGGATATCTCAAAGACGGGCTATTTAAGCTCAATTTGATGATTGTATTTCCAACTAAGAATAAGAAAGCGGAAGTTAATTATTTTTCGGAGTCTTATACTTATTGTTTATGGCATGTTCGATTAGGTCATGTTAAATACGAGTCAATTCGTAAATTAATGAAAATGGACCATCTTCTTTAAAGCGCGATATTTCGATCACAAGTGTGAAATATGCGTAGAGGCAAAGTTGACAGGTAAGCAATTTCAACCTATCGGTTCGAAATCAACGAGCCTGTCGAACTAATTCACACCGACATATGTGATTAGAAATTTGTGCAGACAAGAAGTGGGAAGAAGTATTTTATAATGTTTAATGACGACTACATTAAATATTTTCATGTTTATTTATTGCATTCAATAAATATAAGTCCGATGTGGAAAACCAATAAACAAAAGGATTAAGATTCTTCGTAGCAATCGAGGAGGAGAATATAATTCTCCATTTTCTGAAATATGTTCACAAAGTAAAATCATCCATCAGACCTCGGCACCCTACACACCCCAACAAAATGGGGTTGCGGAAAGGAAAAATGTAACTTTAAAGGAAATACTAAACGCATTACTTTTAAGTTCAGGACTACCACAAAACATGTGGGGGAAGCTTTATTAAGCGCCAACTGTATTCTAAACAAAATTCCTAAAAGAAAATTGGACAAAACCCCATATGAAATGTGGAAAGGTAAAAAACCATCATACAAACATTTGAGGGTATGGGGGGTGTCTTGCCAAATTAGCTACTCCACTAACGAAAAAGGTTAAGTTAGGAGCTAAAACGGTAGATTGCATCTTCGTTGGATATGCAGCTAATACTAGTGCTCATTGATTTTTGGTTCACAAATCAGAAATACCGGATATTCACGAGAAAACTTTTATTGAATCAGCCAATGCCTCCTTCTTTGAAGATATATTTCCTTGCAAGATAAAGGAAGTAAAAGCGTCCGAAAAACGGTTGCATGATACTGCCATTGGCGACGAACAGAAGGAAGAGATAAGGCGGAGTAAACGAGCCAAAACGATAAAACTTTTGAACCTGATTTCCTAACATATTTAACGGAAATTGACCCAACAAGTTATAAAGAGGTCATGTCCAGTTGTAATGCACCATATTGGAGAGAAGAAATTGATTCCATCTTACAAAATAATAATTGGGAATTAGTAGACATTTCACAAGGTTCCAAGCCCCTAGGTTGTAAGTGGATTTTTAAGAAGAAGCTTAAACCCGATGGTACAATCGAAAAGTACAAGGCAAGACTTGTCGTAAAAGGGTATATGCAGAAAAAATGACTAGATTTCTTTGACAGATATTCTCATGTGACCAGAATAACGTCTATTCGGATGCTTATCACAATTGTCGCCATATTCAATTTTAAAAATTACCAAATGTACGTTAAAACAACTTTCTTGAACGGAGATTTAGAGGAAGAAATCTATTTGGAACAACCAGAAGGGTTTAAAGTTCCTCGAAGCGACAACAAATATTGTCGGCTAAAGAAGTCCCTTTATGGACTAAAACAGGCCCCAAGTAATGGCACGAGAAGTTCGACAAAGTCACGAGCACTCATGGATTTCGAACTAATGAATGTGATAAATGCGTATAATATAAGAAAATAGGAAAGGAATGTGTCATAATATGCTTGTATGTCGACGGTATGCTAATCATGGGGAGCAGTAAGACAATAATTCCTGACACCAAGAAATTACTGTCGACAAAGTTTGACATGAAAGACCTAGAAGTGGCATATGTGACTTTATGGATTAAAATTACAAAGACTCCAGATGGTTATGCACTTTCTCAAACTCACTACATAGAAAAGGTGATCAAAAACTTCGATAAAGAAAACAATAAAATGATTACCACACAAGTGGACGTGAGTTTACATCTCGCCAAGAATCGTGGTGAATGTGTTAGGCAATTGAAATATGCCCTGATAATTGGAAGCCTCATGTACATCATGAATTGTACAAGGCCGAACATCGCACATGCTATCAGAAAATTGAGTCGCTTTACCAGTAACCCTGTAAAGGACCATTGGACAACCTTAATTCGAGTACTGAGGTATCTTCGTTATACCAATGACGTGGGTCTACAATACTCGAACTATCCATCTGTCCTGGAAGGATATTGCGATGCGAACTGGATATCTGACTCAAGAGACTCCAATTCCACAAGTGGATATGTATTCACTCTCGGTGGAGAGGAAATGTGTTGGAAATATACAAAGCAGACATGTATTGCAAGGTCAACTATGGAAGCAGAATTAATAGCCTTAGACAAGGCAGGGGAAGAAGCAGAATGACTTCGTTATTTCCTCGAAGATATTCCAACATGGCCAAAACCAGTGCCTCATATCTGAATTCATTGCGATAGCCAATCGACAATAGGTAGAGCACAAAGTAGCATGTATAATGGTAAGTCTAGACATATACATCGAATAAATAATACCATTAGGGAACTTCTCTCAAGAGGAATAATATCGATCGATTAAGTAAAGTAAAAGAAAATATTGCGGATCCGTTGACTAAAGGTTTATCGAGAGAACTAGTTGAAAGTTCGTCAAGGGAAATGTGATTAAAGTCAATCTCGTAAGAGTTGCACTTAGTGGCAAACCCAACCTAGGTGAATGAAGATCCCAAGAACTAGGTTGAAAAGGGACAACCCAACTATGCAAATAAACAAATCACTCATCCGGAGATAAAATTTCCAAACTCATTCCTAGGGCGAACATCGAGTGATGGGACAGGGTAAGATAAAGGCTTTTAATGATACCACATCTTAAGGTTCCTTGAGAAGAGTATGGTAGGATACTCATTGTGTGTCTGACCTATGAGAGTAGGAACAAGCCAATTCCAGGAGGATGACGTGTCTACACTCCTATAAGTCTACTCATGAAACCAGGAAAAGTGTTTCAGAGCCGAAATGAACACAACCGTGAGAACGGACTACGCTCAGGTTGCTAATTGTGTGCGATCTATCGACTAGGTATACAGTGCGGCAAGCAGTTCAAGGCATCTCGCTCACTGTCAAGCCAATATACCATGTAGTATCTCCCTAAGGGGAAGATACAAAGTCTATGACTACATTTCTTTAGGCAATTAACTACCCCTAAGGGAGTTTCAACCACATAAAGACATTTTGAGCTTAAAACGCTAATTTGTCGACGACATTTTCTAACCGACCTTAAGCTCGGCTCACTTGCGGGTTCACAACACCAATTGCATCTTTAGATAGAGGGAAACGTGGTGGTCCTTTCGGTAACTCACTCGTCGAAAACCATTACGAAATGAAAGATCAAATCGAGCACTCAAAATGGTGTTGGAATAGATGCCCTAGAGGCAATCGTAGATTTAGTATGAACAATGTTTTGGCTAGAATATTCATTTATTATTTATGGCGATATTTAATATAATGAAGTCCTTAGATAAATTGTGTTATTTATCTTAAATGTCCCTAGTCCATTATATTGATTAATAGGACAATCAAATATAGACTAGTATGTGGGTAGATTGATATGGAGATATCAAGTCTAACACATGGGTATGCATTAGGAGTAATGGCATACTGGATTGACCCACAACGAAAAGGATACATTAGATTATGTGAAGTCACAATCGCTTTTCGTAGTGCTAATATTATTGCAATCCTTAGACTTGAAGTCACTAGATACTCTAGTTGTGAAATATTGCGCTTTGATGTTATCAAACGTTACACCGTAACTGGGTAATCATAAAGGTGGCTATCGGGCGTGATAGGAAGCAAGCTTAGAGATCGTAGTGATGTAGATAGGATTTGTCCCTCCTACATAATAGGGGTAAATATCCACGGCCACTCGAGGGATGAGGCTTATTGAATGTCTGGCCAGACTCAGATAAATTAATATGGAGATATTAATGTTATCTGCAAGTATAAGCGTATTCCCAGGATCGAGGAACTATGGATTGGATATACGAGTGTGACTATTTATGTCTCGTGTCCAATCCGGATATGGAGACAAAGGGATAATGCAATATGACATATTGGGCACAAAGGTTTGTCGGGATCACTGACTATTTCTATTGGTTGGGTTGCATGGATGTGTTGCTAGACACCGCTCCATGATAGTAATAGTTACTACCAACTATATAGAAACCTATGGGGTCACACGTCAAATAGAGTAGAGCTAGATTTGGGATTAATTAATATGGATTAATTAATGGAAGGATCATTGTGCAACACCTTGCAAACTTAGTAGGACTAATTTGCAATGAAGGGAATAGTTCTAGTCCTACTAGAATAAGAAAACTCTTTTATGGAAACAACAAGGAGTTGTTGGAGTATATAAAGGAGGCTCTAGCTTCCTTCCCACCACATGAGTTATTAGTCATAACACACAAAGAGTGGGAGAGAGCAAAAGAGAGAGCAAGACAAGAGCTAGGGCCGAAACCCTAGCCCCGTCCGCCCCCCTACCCGACGGCAAGAAGGGAGGCCGCCCCTCCTTCGTTGCCTTGTTGCTTGGTTGCTTTGATCTTCATCCCTCTTCCTCCAAGGTTCAAGCTAGCACTTGATTGAAGGAAGAATCTAGATCTCACCTCTAGACGTGGATCAACCGTAGAGACGAGGACATCATTCTTCGTGTGATCTCACAAATCAAAAGGTACACATCTTCTATGTCCTTAATCATGTTATGATGTCTCTTCCTGTGATCCTTGGTGGGCTTTGAGTAGGATTATTTTTGTTAATTCCGCTGCGTTACCTACGTCAAAACCCAACAGTGGTATCAGAGCCACAGGTCGTAGAGCATAACATGATATTATGTGTTTACGATTTCAGTTCATTCACCGTATTATTGTTTATTACGCGAAAACTGAAAAAAAATTGGCATAGTAGATGCAATATTGAATTTGATTCAATAAAACAAGACCCAATTTAACATTGGATGTTAGAATTGGTGAGTTTAATCACATATGATGTGAATAATTGGGTTCTTGAAAATTAGGGTTCATGGGCACATGATTGAAAAGGGGTTTTCAATTATGGAAACAAAATTATGGAATTAAATCCATAAGGAAACAACCTTGCTTGGGCAACAAGGAAGGAGGAAGGGGACTAGGGCCGAAACCCTAGCCGCCCGCCCCTCCCTTGGGCGCCAAGCAAGGCCGCGGCCCCCCCTTAGGCGTGCGGCGGTCCTAGGGTTCGGGCCACTTGTTGGCTTGAACCCTTTGGACCGTTGTGAAACCCTAGTTACCCAATTTCATTAAAATTAAACAAGCGCGTTAAAAATTGGTTTTAACTGTATTATGTGCTTTATTGCATGGTGGATGGATATGGCCTAGGATTGTGGATGTTTATTGTTTTGTGGTTTGGTTTACGGCCTGCGAGCTGATCAAATTAATGTAATAATTAATTAAGTTTTACGGCCTGCGAGTCGTTCTTTTTCTCCTCGACATGTGAGGCTTTTATTATTTATTTATTCTAGATATTAGGCTAGAATTAGAAATATTTAGATGATAGCCAAGAGCATGGAGAAGAAGACTGGAGAACCAAAGGAGCCAAAAGACATCCCTAGGCGCGCAACTATGGTGGAGCACATGGAGATGAGCTCGGCACTTTAGGGCAATTAGATATTATCATTGGCTTGATAATATCATTAGTCTAGAGGCCATATCCATGCCACGTTTTTTTTATTTTTGTGGATGTTTATTATTCATGCCTTGTTATTTATTTTGTGTGTATGGCGCTACAAGCAAAACGATAACAAGATAATAATAAACAAGGTTGGTCTTTTATTGTGGATAGCCCAATCCAAATAAGTAGACCATGTTGATAAAGATCAACCAAACGAATTAAAAGAAATCCCTCAATTAAATATTGCGTTTTGCCTTCTCTTGCCAAAACACCCTTCATGATCGTGGACTATTAAAATTCGGGCTTGCCAAAGCAAGGCGATTTTAATTTTTCATGATGTGTTGCGGACGACGCAAGCAAGTAATGCGTGTATGTTGAAAACAAGAGGTTGGACGCAACTAGGCAAGAATCAATTGGATTAATGAGCTTAGAGGCATGACAATTAGGAGTTATCCAATTGGATAAAGAATAAAAGAAATTTATTCACCTAATTGGACCAAGAGTTGCATGGGATGCAATTGGAATGGTTCCTACCTAAATAACCAATTCTTGGGTGACTTGCCAAAGCAAGCTCAAGAAGAAGTGAAATAAGGATCTTGGACCCACTATAAAGTATAAAGATATTTTCCGCTTTAATGGTGAGGGCTATTAAACCGAGAAAAATAGTGGGAGCTATATTTAATGATCTAGCCATTGTTAAATATAGTTAGATTGTTCAAAATACTAAAATTGCATATTTCTCGTTTTGTAGAATTCCAAATGGCAAACAACAACGCATCGAGTTCATCCCTACGATCTGTCCTTGAGAAGGATAAATTATCTGGAACAAATTTCCTTGACTGGTACAGAAACTTGAGGATTGTCCTCAAGCAAGAAAAGAAGCTGTACGTCTTGGACACTCCAATTCCAGACCCACCACAAGATGAGTCTCTATTAGCGGAAGTAAGGGCACGTCAGAAACATATTGATGATTCTAATGACGTGACTTGCCTCATGCTTTGTACCATGACTGGTGAGCTTCAGAAGCAACACGAGAACATGGAAGCCTATGATATGATCATACACTTGAAACAATTGTTTCAGGAACAGGCAAGGCATGAGCGCTATGAAGTGTCTAAAGCATTGTTCAAAAGTAGTCTTGCAGAGGGGAATCCAGTAGGCCCTCATGTACTCCGAATGATCGGGTACATAGAGAACCTTGAGAGACTGGGGTTCCCACTCGGCCAGGACTTGGCGACTGATCTCGTCTTGCAATCGTTGCCTGACAGTTATAATCAGTTCATTATGAACTATAATATGAATGAGATCAACAAGTCTTTGCCAGACCTATTGAACATGCTAAAGACAGCTGAGCAAAGCATCAATAAAGGCAAGGGCAAAGCCATAATGATGGTGCACAAGAAGAAGGGCAAGTCAGTTGCATCTACTTCAAAAGGAAAACGCAAGAAAGTTGCGAAATCCAAGGATGCCCTAAAGCCTAGTGGAGGTGTGGCTAAAGGTGAATGTCACTACTGCAGCCAGCCGGGTCACTGGAGGAGGAATTGCCCTAAATATCTGGAGGATAAGAAGCTTGGAATAGTGATTCCACCACCACCAGGTATTTATGTTATAGACGTCAATCTTTCTATTTCATCATCCTGGGTATTAGATACCGGATGTGGTTCTCACATTTGTCGTAATGTGCAGGATTTGAAAAGAAGTAGAAGATTGCGAAAAGGGGAGATAGACTTGCGCGTCGGGAATGGAGCAAGGGTTGCTGCATTAGCTGTAGGCGTTTATGAGCTATCTTTGCCTTCTGGACTTATTTTAGAATTAGACAATTGCTTTTATGTGCCTGCTATGAGCAGAAACATTATTTCCATTTCTTGTTTGGACGAGAAAGGTTTTTCTATTTTAATAAAGGACAAGTGTTGCTCCATTTATTTTGATAGTATGCACTATTGTAGTGCGCATTTGTCTAATGGATTGTATATCCTTGATCTAAATAATCCAATCTATAACATAAGTACTAAAAGGATTAAAACTAATGATTTAAATCCTACATATCTATGGCACTGTCGTTTAGGCCATATAAATGAGAAACGCATATCTAGACTCCATAAGGATGGACTTCTAGACTCATTTGATTTGGAATCATATGAGACATGTGAGTCTTATGAGACATGTGAGTCTTGTTTATTAGGAAAAATGACAAAGTCCCCTTTCAATAAGAAAGGCGAACGGACTAGTGAGTTATTGGCACTCATACATACTGATGTATGCGGACCATTCCCCACGCCTGCC
This sequence comes from Linanthus parryae, assembly GCA_023055425.1. NCBI lineage: Eukaryota > Viridiplantae > Streptophyta > Magnoliopsida > Ericales > Polemoniaceae > Linanthus > Linanthus parryae. The sequence continues at coordinate 1,969,499 of JALGPY010000008.1, read as the reverse complement.
AGAGGTGGTTATACCTACTTCATCACATTTACTGATGATTTCAGTAAATATGGATTTGTATACCTTATGAAGGCCAAATCCGAATCCTTTGAATTGTTCAAAGAATTCAAGAGTGAAGTAGAAAAGCAACTTGGCAAGAGTATTAAAGCCCTACGATCAGATCGTGGAGGAGAATACTTAAGCCAAGAGTTTGATGAGTATCTTAGAGAGTGTGGGATAGTATCCCAGCTCACTCCACCTGGGACACCACAATGGAATGGTGTATCTGAGAGGAGGAATCGCACTCTATTAGATATGGTGCGATCTATGATGTCTCAAACAGATCTTCCGATATCCTTTTGGGGACATGCTCTAATGACGGCAGCTTTTACCATTAACCGTGTTCCATCCAAATCAGTCATGAAGACGCCATATGAGATATGGACTGGGAGGCGTCCCATAGTGTCTTTTATGAAGATTTGGGGCTGCGACGTCTATGTAAAGCGTTTACAAACAGACAAGCTCGGGCCTAAAGCGGATAAGTGTAAATTTGTGGGATATCCTAAAGAGACTAAAGGATATTACTTCTATAACCCTACCGAAAACAAAGTGTTTGTTGCTCGGACCGGCGTGTTTCTAGAAAGAGAACTAGTCTCTAAAGAAGCAAGTGGGAGGGTTGTAGAACTTGAAGAAATTCATGAACCACAAACCACTGAACCAATAATGGAGCATGAACAGGAACCACAAGAAGTTGTGGAAGAGCCTGTTCAGGTAACACAGGAACTCCGTAGATCAGGAAGAGTGCGTCATGAGCCAGAGAGGTATGGACTTCTCGTGACTGAGCCCGATGACGTACCACTCATGGATGATGAGCCTGCAAATTATGGAGAAGCCATGAGTGGCCCAGACTCTAAGAAGTGGCTAGAAGCCATGAGATCCGAAATGGATTCCATGTATACCAACAAAGTATGGACTTTGGTGGAACCACCCGAAGGGGCTCGACCCATAGGGTGCAAGTGGGTCTTCAAGAAGAAGACCGACATGGATGGCAAGGTAGTTGCCTATAAGGGGCGATTGGTGGCCAAAGGTTATAGACAGATTCATGGTATTGACTATGATGAGACATTTTCACCAGTCGCCATGACTAAATCCATTCGAATCTTACTTGCTATTGCAGCATACTACGACTATGAGATTTGGCAAATGGATGTCAAAACAGCGTTCCTTTATGGGAACCTCCTTGAGGATGTGTACATGACACAACCAGAGGGTTTTGAGGATCCGGAGAATGCCAATAAAGTCTGTAAGCTGCAAAGGTCCATTTATGGATTAAAGCAAGCTTCTAGGAGCTGGAATCGACGTTTTGATGACGCGGTCAAAGAGTTTGGCTTCATCAAGAACGAAGATGAGCCTTGTGTTTACAAGAAGGTTAGTGGGAGCTCTATAGTATTTCTGGTCTTGTATGTGGATGACATACTAATCATTGGCAATGATATTCCTACTCTACAATCTGTTAAAGATTGGCTAGGAAAGTGCTTTGCAATGAAAGACTTAGGAGACGCAGCCTATATACTGGGTATAAAGATCTATAGAGATAGATCTAAGAGGTTGCTTGGCCTAAGTCAGAGTACATATATTGACAAGGTGTTGAAGAGGTTCAACATGCAAGATTCCAAGAAGGGATTCTTGCCCATGTCACATGGAGTCACTCTTTCCAAGAATGACTGTCCCTCCAACGAGATGGAGAAGGACCGCATGAGTAGGATACCCTATGCTTCGGCCATAGGATCCATCATGTACGCCATGCTATGTACTAGACCAGACGTATCATACGCGTTGAGTATGGTGAGCAGATATCAGTCCAATCCGGGTGAGAGTCACTGGATTGCTGTCAAGAACATCCTAAAGTACTTAAGAAGAACTAAGGATGTGTTCTTGATATTTGGAGGAATGGAAGAGCTAGGTGTAAAGGGTTACACTGACGCAAGCTTCCAAACCGACAAGGATGATTACAGATCGCAGTCTGGATACGTTTTTTGCCTGAATGGAGGAGCTGTGAGCTGGAAGAGTTCCAAGCAAGGCACAGTTGCTGATTCTACAACAGAAGCTGAGTACATTGCTGCTGCGGAAGCGGCAAAAGAGGCAGTATGGATAAAGAAGTTTATCACTGAGCTCGGTGTGGTCCCTAGCATAGTGGATCCCGTAGAGTTGTACTGTGACAACTCTGGGGCAATCGCACAGGCAAAGGAACCAAGATCGCACCAAAAGTCAAAGCATGTACTTAGGAGATTCCATCTTATTCGTGATATGATCGATCGAGGAGATGTGAAGATATGCAAGATTCCGACAGATGACAACGTGTCAGATCCGCTTACGAAACCTCTTGCGCAGCGAAAGCATGAAGGGCACGCCAGATCTATAGGCATACGAGATGCGCCAGATTGGCTCTAGTGCAAGTGGGAGACTGTTGGAATAGATGCCCTAGAGGCAATCGTAGATTTAGTATGAACAATGTTTTGGCTAGAATATTCATTTATTATTTATGGCGATATTTAATATAATGAAGTCCTTAGATAAATTGTGTTATTTATCTTAAATGTCCCTAGTCCATTATATTGATTAATAGGACAATCAAATATAGACTAGTATGTGGGTAGATTGATATGGAGATATCAAGTCTAACACATGGGTATGCATTAGGAGTAATGGCATACTGGATTGACCCACAACGAAAAGGATACATTAGATTATGTGAAGTCACAATCGCTTTTCGTAGTGCTAATATTATTGCAATCCTTAGACTTGAAGTCACTAGATACTCTAGTTGTGAAATATTGCGCTTTGATGTTATCAAACGTTACACCGTAACTGGGTAATCATAAAGGTGGCTATCGGGCGTGATAGGAAGCAAGCTTAGAGATCGTAGTGATGTAGATAGGATTTGTCCCTCCTACATAATAGGGGTAAATATCCACGGCCACTCGAGGGATGAGGCTTATTGAATGTCTGGCCAGACTCAGATAAATTAATATGGAGATATTAATGTTATCTGCAAGTATAAGCGTATTCCCAGGATCGAGGAACTATGGATTGGATATACGAGTGTGACTATTTATGTCTCGTGTCCAATCCGGATATGGAGACAAAGGGATAATGCAATATGACATATTGGGCACAAAGGTTTGTCGGGATCACTGACTATTTCTATTGGTTGGGTTGCATGGATGTGTTGCTAGACACCGCTCCATGATAGTAATAGTTACTACCAACTATATAGAAACCTATGGGGTCACACGTCAAATAGAGTAGAGCTAGATTTGGGATTAATTAATATGGATTAATTAATGGAAGGATCATTGTGCAACACCTTGCAAACTTAGTAGGACTAATTTGCAATGAAGGGAATAGTTCTAGTCCTACTAGAATAAGAAAACTCTTTTATGGAAACAACAAGGAGTTGTTGGAGTATATAAAGGAGGCTCTAGCTTCCTTCCCACCACATGAGTTATTAGTCATAACACACAAAGAGTGGGAGAGAGCAAAAGAGAGAGCAAGACAAGAGCTAGGGCCGAAACCCTAGCCCCGTCCGCCCCCCTACCCGACGGCAAGAAGGGAGGCCGCCCCTCCTTCGTTGCCTTGTTGCTTGGTTGCTTTGATCTTCATCCCTCTTCCTCCAAGGTTCAACCTAGCACTTGATTGAAGGAAGAATCTAGATCTCACCTCTAGACGTGGATCAACCGTAGAGACGAGGACATCATTCTTCGTGTGATCTCACAAATCAAAAGGTACACATCTTCTATGTCCTTAATCATGTTATGATGTCTCTTCCTGTGATCCTTGGTGGGCTTTGAGTAGGATTATTTTTGTTAATTCCGCTGCGTTACCTACGTCAAAACCCAACAAATGGGTTCTTGATCAAACTTTGTGTTGTGAAGAAAATAGAAACCACATCTTGGTTCAAGGAGGAAACTTGAGAGTTTATCTACTCCAAGTTTGAACTATAGGGCACACCCTTTGGGTAGAGCGATTTATTGCAGGAGAGTGGACCTAGACAAAGGTCGAACCATCACACGCGCGTGCGCCGTCGCCGCTGTCCGTCTGGCTCGGCTCGGCTCGGTCTCGGGCACGGGTTGGGACGTGGTGTGGGGTTGGCTTGTTAGTGGGCTTCAACAAGTATTAACTTTTTTGGGCCTAAAACTAACTAATTAATTTACTAATAACCAAAATTAATTTTAATTTCTGTTAACGGTTAATTGAACAGTTGCAACTGTCTGTTCATTTGAACATATGCAACTGCTCCCAACCTACATAACTCCTTCATTGAATAGTATGGTTTGTTCTTCAATCGTTTGATCTGAAACAATGAAATTTCTCCAGCACAAACTTTCCATACTCCAAACAGAAACTTCGTCGTAGTCTCAGTTCGCTGTGTGCGGCGGTGCTTTCCGCCGCCGCACAGGAAAGCTTTCACTCTTGGAAACAGTCGTCCGGTCGTTCGGCAGCAAGCAGTCAAGCACGTGTGGGGGACGAATCTGCTTTAAGGAACCTTGTTCTACATGAACGAAACTGTCTTCCATCTTTGTACACAATTCGAAAAACTCTCAGTCAGTAAGTTTGTCTTTGTTCTGTTATATTCGGGTACAGTTTAGATTATTCGCAAATTGTTCGGGTCACTATAGTTGCTAACAACTTGATACAGGGGACATTGTTTCTTGACTTGAGCTCCAACAAGTGCATCATCTAGCTTCTCTGCACTTCACATATTTCTGTTAGCGTTGATGAAGTGTCTTAGATGCCTATGATTGAACAAACTCGCCTCAAGTTTGTCCCGATTATAGTATGTTCCAGTTAAAGTAAAATATCGAACAGATGCCATGGTATTTATTACCATGTTTTCCTCTTTAAATTGTTTACGAGTTTGTTTAACTTTTTCAGATCATAGTGTCAACAGAACTTGCATCGCTGTTAAAGTATAATATCAGAACATCAAAACATCGTGTTTTGCATCTTTGGTGGTTCTAATAAGGCATTGCTACTAAAAGTATCTTCTCTATAGTTTCAATGCAAGAGCCAACCGATTTCCCTGATCCCATGGCTTCAGCGGTTTTGGACCGAGCTTCCTGGTGAGAAGCTAGAATCGGTCATATAAGTAAATCTTTATCAGGACCCTAACCTGACCAATTGTTGCACTAAAAAGGCCATCACTATTGGTTGGAATCTCTGTTAGAAGTGCATTGCAAGTAGCGTCAATCAAATTCTGAAGAATGTGCAAAAACTTATATGTTTTGAGAAATAGAGATAGATAGAGTTGACAACCATCCATCCATACTAAGAAGAACAATAAGGTACAGAAAAGAAATTCAAAAGGAATATATAAGTGCACCAACTCTAACAGCACCATTGGCATTAGAATTAACAGGAATAACTAAGAGGAACAAGCCAAAGGGGTTTATCCAAACTCAAACTCAGAATTAAAATGTTGAAACTATAAATGAGCTGTTGATATTGTACTGGTAAAAAAATTGTAATGCTGAAACATTTTATTAGCTTAGCTAGCTAGAGACTACTACTAGCAAAGAGAGCTCGCTTGTTTGGTAATGGCATTAGAATGAAACAAGACTCTCCTTGTACTGGTAAAACTGATACACATCATCCAAAGTCGACCCTTTCCATGGGAACAACTTTGAGGTCTGGTTCGTTTCTTTATCAATCATCAATACTCGCCCGTTATACGACTCTCTAAAAACTATCCAATCGACCCCATCCATACTGAAAAACCCGCGCTTGGAGCTCTCGCCACGATAAGGCTTCACCATTTTTCTTACACGAGTCCAAGATTGACGACAATCATTCAGCGTATACACAACTGAGTGATATTTACATTCCCCATAACTACGCAAAATGAAAGCAATGTTGTCGTCCTCATAACAACTCAAACGAAACTCCATCAAATTATATGCAGTAGGTGGCACATCAATTCGGTTAAACGCCTCATTAACCATGTCAAAACACAGAATGTAATAGACATGTTCTGTGCTCATCACTTTCCAATACATGTATCTCCCCACACATATTCCCGACATAAAAGAGACCATACTAATTCGACAAGGAAGAAGTGTGTTCGCCTCTCTCCAAGAATAATTATTAGTCCTCGCCGTAGTTGTCGTCAATATCTTCACTTTTAGCTCACTAGCGCCTTTCACCGGAAACGGGACGAACACAACCTTAAAAGAATTGGAAACGGGATCGAAACAGAACCCGCAGTTGGAGAGGTGTTCCAATGTGACGGTGAGATGTTCCCATGTGAAGTCAAAACAGTGTTCTCCGATGATCCTAAATTGTGTGGTGGTAGGGTTCCAGAGAGCAAGCACATGTGATAAAGACAAACAAACTACTCCGTCGCAACAACCTATGATCTTCTCCTCAGGTCCTTCCCAACCTTTGGTCTTCACCTCCTTGATCCCAAGTGGAACGGTGAGATTCATTGGGAGACCGGAGAAACGGAACAACAGATTAGTGGAAGAAGAAGATTTATTCCCAGAGGAACATCTATGAAAGAACAAAGACACCTTCTTGTTGTGCCTCACAACTATTTCAGGAGATGAGATCAGGCCGTACCAGGTTTTGCAGACGCACATGAACCGGTTCAATGACTTGACTGGCAGTCTCCTCATGATCTCAATGATGATATCCTCTGTGAAATACTTTATTTTGATTCCGACCACTGCCTGCCTCCTCCCTTCTGTTGTTATTGAGAGAGTTGTTTAAGTAACAATTAATTTACAAAATCCAATGATTGGCATCATGATCACAAACAAAACCTCATGTTTGTAAGTGTAACTTGAATACTCAGCCAACTTGGGGAAATTTTATCAGCAAATTTGGATAGTGATGCAATACGAGGAACTCATCACTATCGGTAGATGAGCTTCTGAAGTTCAACCTTAAAAATGACAGTCAAAAGTTGATCGAGTAGTGAGAGAGCATGACAATGTGGTTTCGATGATTATGTTAAATATGTAATTCTACTTTAACTATCAATTGTTACAGACATCTTTTGCTCTCTAAGTATTTTATATCGAGCTAGCAATTAAAGAAAGAATAATATATCTAAAAATTACCAACATTTACTCAGAATAAGACATATTTTTCGCACATGAACTTAACACAATCACTTTGCTCTCTTAAATTAATATTACTACATTACAACCATAACTACATGTAATGACAATAGTTTGAGTAATTGTTTATGTTTAGGCCTCATATGTAGACTATACTGAGCCAATTCTTTCTTACATTAAGGGGGTTTAATGATGAGTTTTAGAGAAGCAACAAATGTAACATGTTTTTTCTTTGTTGTGAAAATGTCTTATATATTTATACATCACTAAGGCAAACACCTCTAAATGTGTATCCTCTCAAAATCAAATAAAATGAATACCTTTTATTTCAGTGAAAGCTTATCTAATAAAACGGGAAAAGACAGATCCGCGCATGCGCGGGCTCACGACTACCATAATGTAGATAGAACAAACTATAATTACCTTTGTTTGCCTGCTTCTTCCCCCCTTCTGGGTTCATGATCTCCTCCTTTTGCAGCAGCAGCCTTTCCCCATCATAACCAGGTGGGCCGGTTTGCACTGCACATCCAGAGGATTCATGATCTACCCGGCCACACCATCGGCAAACTTTGGGGATTCCCTCGTAGACAAAATCCACCCACAAGTTGTTGTCGCCGCCCTCCTCCTCAGTCTGGACACGAGCACATCTCCTCAAAGGCTTGTATGTTTTGATTCTCGTTCTCACTCGAATACAGCGGTCTTCAATGTGTACCTTGAGTGGGGGAGTCAGAAAATTGAACCAGCCGCAGCAGAATTAATTGATAAGTTATTAAATACTGATATCATAGTTTTTCTATGGATCTGAAGGAAATTTTTAATTTCAGCCGGGGCATTAATGAATTTTGCTTAAAATCTTAGTGTAAAATAGCTGTAATTAAAGGAGTGTTAATGGAGTTTTCAAAATGTAAGGGGTACGACTGTGTACCTCAACTCTGTGGACTTGTTCAGCAATGGAGGCACCAATCAGTGTACCAACGTCTTCATGGAGAAGATGTAGTGGCAGTCCTTTGATTTGAATCCAGACATTGAGATTATTGAAGCTAATAATGTTTTTTGATGATGTTGATGATGATGTAATATCCAAATCCGCTAGGAGGAGTAACTGATCGTCAAAACTCCATGGACCACCACTTGAATAAGCAACAACTTTTTCTATTACCTCTCTATTGGGAAACTTGAAGAGGAACATATTTGAATCTTCTTCTTTCTCCATCACTATCACTTCGAGATCTTCATTCGAATCCATCGGACACCACAGCCTTTGGAAGTGTTCCTTCATGGCATGAACATCAATCTTGTTGCTCCCGACAAACTTTCCGATGAGGTTCAATCCTTGCTTCGCTTTCTTGCATACTTGCTTGTTCATCAACACCGGCCTTGTTTCATAACTTGTTAACCGGATGATCTTGTCGTTCACCCATCCTTCAGCCCCTACCTCCACTGCCATTGCCGAGTGTTTTTCCAATTACCTCTCTAGAGAACGGCCCCTTTTTTCTTTTATTATGAAAATAAATCTTGAAAATTTTATTTAAAATCTTGACTATTTATTTAAATTGTTGGCTGTCAGTGGCCCGAATAAGAGAAGTTGCGGAAGAGATAATATTATGATCTGTGAAAATGGGGTGATTGCTGAAAACATCCTAAATCTTTACTATTTTAAAAGAGTGAAAATATCTTAAATTTATTTCTCAAAAAAATATCCTAAATTTGATTCCTAAGATGATTTATTATAGGAAGACCTCTCATAAACAAAATTATCATAAAAAGATCCCAAAGTGAATAATCTAATGTGATTCCTAAGATCGTTAATAGATCTAACTGTTTACTCTTTCGAACATGGACCCGTCCCTCAACTATTTTTAGTTGCAAAAGTGCCGCATTTAAACTTAGGCTATGACTCGTCTTTTAACGTACACGACTCTTCCGCTAATCAGAGATCCCCACATTAATCATTCTTTGTTAATCGCCCTTTGTATCCCTCCCTCTGGTCAAGGACGAAGATGCAGTGTCCCTGCCGTAAGACGCGACTATGTTTGTCACCATGGACGGAAACGGAGGTAATTATATTTTTCTACCTCTCCTTCACTGGTTTGCATCTGTCCTCCAACATCAAAACAATCTTTTCAAGAGAGCCTTGATAGGAACATAACAACAACATTATTGAAAAAGCAACTAAATAGTTTCTCATGCTAGGGTAAAGTTTGATCGAGGAGCTCAAATTGCATAAACGTGTTTCTAAGAATTGCCTAATCACTAAGGGCTAGTTTGGGAATGCTGTGGCGGTGGTAGAAAGCTGCTGTGTGAAAACACTGTAGAAAGCTGCTGTGAATTCTTGAAAAAATATTGTTTGGTAAATATTACGTAGAAGCTGCTGTGAAATATTGATATAGTAATTTTGTGCTTGGTAAAATCAACTGTGAAGTTGCTGTGAGAGGGTAAAATGACAAAAATATATGACACGTGTCATTTTCGGAAAGATAAGTATTGATATTTTAAAAAATTGTAAGGTCAAAATCGGTTGCAGATATATTAATCAAAAGCACTTTCTGGAAAAGCATCTCCCCCCTTGCTTCCTGAAAACTGCTGTGGGACAGCAGAAACTGTCCGGAAAAGCAGAAATTTTATTTTTACCAAACACACTAAAACTGCTTCTGCTGTCGGAAAGCAGTTGTGCTGGCAGCAAAAGCATTCCCAAACTCACCCTAAGTTTGGGCAGAAACTTTGGTACGTCCAGACGTAACCGGCTCAGCCGGTACTTTCCGGTTATTACCAAAATACCAGCTGCCGGACAAAAAATGTGAACCCAGAAGAGATTATTTTTACCTAGATAACATTACTCATATCCAAGATAACAAAATTTCCAAAAAGATAACATACAAAAAGTATTTATAAAACGAAAGATAGCAAAGTAAAAAAACAAAGATAACCAATTGTAAAGCAAAGATAAAACAACCTTGATAAAACGATCAACCAATCTAAAAACTGAAGTAAAGCCGGCAGAAGTTAGCTTAATTTGAATTTCCTCCACCCATTCTTCATCTGCAACCTTGCATTCATACCCTCTGTCAAGCACACAAGATGAAGAGAAAGGGGAGTAGTTGCCTTAAAAAAATCAAATTTCTTTTATGAAAATTAGAAAATCATACAAAATCCACCATATACCTTGTCATTTAGCAAAAAAGATGATAACACCGTCGAGGTTTCAAATAACTCCCTCTCTTCTTTTTTTCTTAGACTTACCTATTTGTCGTTTATTATGTCCGAACCCAGACATAAACTTTTAAACGCTATGCCGTTTGAGCAACCACTCATTTTTTTTTCCTCTCTCCAGTTAGGATAGAGCTCTGTAAAAGAAATGTGATTGGCACCAAGAAAAAATTGACTGGCTAAGGGTGAGTTTGGGAATGTTTTTACTACCAGCATAGCTGTTTTTTAACAGCAGTAGCAGTTTTAGTGCGTTTGGTAAAAATAAAATTTCTGCTTTTTCGTACAGTTTCTGCTGTCCCACAACAGTTTTCAGGAAGCAAGGGTGGAGAATCAGGATATGCTTTTCTAGAAAGTGCTTTTGATTAATTTATCTACAACCGATTTTAAACTTACAATTTTTGAAAATATCAATCGTTATCTTTACGGAAATGACATGTGTCGTATATTTTTGTCATTTTACCCTCTCACAGCAAGTCCACATTTGATTTTACCAAATATCAAATTACTACTTCAATATTTCCCAGCAACTTTTACGCAATATTTACCAAATAACATTTTATTTAAAATTCACATCAGCTTTAATTCAAGACACAGTAGTCCTAAACTAAACTACCACTCTGTCCCAGCTCTTTCTTCCCAATTTGATTTTTGTCACTATTCACTGAATCACTTTGACCCGGTGATTTGAATAGCAAACCGATGTAGTTTTTTAATAATTTTTCATGGTGTTGTAGAGTAAAAGTTGCTCTATAATATGGTGAAAAAATTATCAAAAAATCGTATTATTTTGCTATCCAAATCACCCGGTCAAAGTGACCCAGATACGAGTCAAAAAAGTCAGATGGGAAGAAAGAGCTGGGACGGACTGGTAACCCTTAGCTACTGCGTCGAGTGGGCCTACAAAAATTGAGGATAGAGATAGACTATAAAATGAGTCAGCAAATCCTCCGAACCGTGTAGTTAGACCACCACGTGTTAGGCCATAGTTCATAGCCGTGATGCCAATTGGCGAAGGATGGCCCACGTAGTTCGTACATGGTCCATATCAAAGGCAAGCCAGAAGCGTCCTGCATCACAAGTTTTGTCGAGGACGCACAGATGTGTCACGAAACATTATTCCAATTAGTGAAAATGGACCAGAATGTTCCGACCACCTGAAAATCTAAATAATGAGTTGGATTTCTTTTAGAGAAAATAAGCTGATTGAAAAGTCTATAGTAATAGAGAATTCTAAAAATGTTTGATATGTATTTAAAATTTACAGAATGTGAGAAAATATACAAATTTGAAATCAAATAATTTAGAAATTATAAATTTTAACGAAAATCACAAAATAGTATATTTTTAACTTCTCTTTTTATAAGTTTTGACTTTTACCATTTTTTTATCAAGACTTTACCATCATTTGCTTGGTCACTTTGACCACGTGTCTTGGATAATAAAACGATCCAATTCTTTGATAAGCTGTTATGATTTTGTAGATCAAAAGTTACCGGACAATCCCATGAAAAATTATCAAAAAAGTTAAAACGTTTTGCTGTCAAAATCACCATTGCGGGTCAAAAAGTACTACTATCTCCGGTCCTTCTCTAGTATACCGGTTTGACTTTTTTTGACTCGTATCTGGGTCACTTTGACCGGAAGATTTGAATAGCTAAACGATGCGATTTTTTAATAATTTTTCACTGTGTTATAGAACAACTACAATTCTACAACATCACGAATAAATTATCACAATAATTTTGTTATACAAATCACCGGATTAAAACAACAAATGAGTGAAGTCAAATCGGTGCGATAGAGAAGAAACGGAAGTAGTATATCTGAGTGGCTGCTGTGGCCTGGATTAAGAGGTCCCAATTGGCTCCTCCAAGTCTCCCAACTCGTTGTCATTGGACATTTCAAGAGGCTGAGAGCTGTTTGAGCTGAGGCATCGGCACGTGGCGAATGCTTATGTGTCACCTTTCCCTCTCCGCAATCCTCGCGCTTTTCTGATCCACAAAGCACACTTTTTTCCTTTTTCTTCATCGTTTCAAAACTAAAGTAGTACTCCACTTCATATAAATGCCACAAAAGCACACACCACTCTCAACTCAAAATCACCCTTCTTATCCACTGCAATATTTGCCCTCGCTTTCAAGCCCCTTTTCAGTAATTTCTCCGTCGATTGCTCCATCTTCGGAAGGGTAAAACTGTCACAAAATGTTGTCGATGGAGGTTTCAATGATCGGAAGGACTGATATCGTCCACAGAGAATTAGGGTTTTGCAATAGATTTGGGCCTCTCTTCTTCTCTCGCAAGTCCAAAATCTGTTTTGTCGACCAAACAGCAACCAAATGGTCTCCCATCGGCCTCGCTCTCAGAGCCGCCGCTTCCGCCGTCGTGCCGGAGGTAGTTTCCGGCAGTTCACCGGCGACTTCTGTTGCCGGATCGAAGCAGGTAATTTCATTTCCTCACGTAGTAATTGTTTCTCCAACTGTTATACCCTGTTTGGTAGGCTAGGTATTTTGAACTTATATTTTGGTAGTACATTGGTACGTTTACTTCTACTAGTAGGGGGCACGTGCGTTGCACGTGGTGTAAGGTCATTGCACAATACATCAAGTACATAACCATAAATGTAATGGTTGTGTCAATACTAAATTTGCAAGGATTAGAACTTCACAAATAATAATCTTGTCTATCAACCAGTCAGCAGTCACAAAAAACAATTTGTGAACAAAGACCATTTCCACAACATTAAGAACCAACACCAAAATGATACTAATGCTAAGATCAGAACTACAATTTTCTTGAAGAAGATCCTCCTACCAAAAGTATTAAAAGAGTGCCCTCACTACCTTACACACTTCACGAAGGTAATCCTGACATAAATACCCTTCTACATCAGTCTACTCTTGCGAGGGTTCCTTACCCTAGAATGCCAAGAACATATGCCTCCTGCATTGGCAGCTACCAAAAACTTCTGAAACTACTGTTCCGACAACGATGATTCTCGGATGTATTGAATGATGTTTCTGTAAGACACGTGTAAAATGAAACATAAATCCCCATCTTAGTGAATGAATTCACTGCACCAAAAGACGGATGTCAAAATAAGTCAATTCCTATGCTAGTAGAGTTGTGCATTCACTCTCCTTCCATTCGAAGTTTTCTTCCTCGTAGTTTTAATTTCTAGACAATGGGGAATAACCAAACCTTTTCTTTTGAGATTGTTGAACAAAGTCCAGCTACATATGCGCCAAATAGTTACTCAGACAATAAAGAAAGAAGATCGGAAGAGAGAGTGAGGCAACTTTCAGAATCCGCCCTTTTCTTAACAAACCATTGTGCTTTAGACTGCGGATAATATACCAATTTGAAATCCTAAGAACCACTAATGCCTCAGTGAGGCTAATTAGGCCTACATGCCAAGATATTCCAATGTCATGTCTACAAGGATTGCTCAAGTAGATTTCCTTCTGTTTCACCATCCTCCACACGACAAAGATTCTTCAGGACTCTTGAAGAAATTATTCCAATAGCTAGAATAGCTACCAGTGGTTTAACTGCTCGTACATATAAATATCCAGTGATATTACGATTTATGTTCTCCTTTTAACATTTCATTTTTTCTACACCTAACAGGGTAATCCATCTAATAAATAAATTTAATCTCCCAGTCATTGAATAGTCTCTTGGTAGATTCTCCATAATCCCACATTCCTTTCTCATAGTTGTTGCTTGTCACTTCAAAAATATATTAATTCAATTAATTTCATAACAATTGTTTGTGAGGTGTTTTGGAAGAAAGCAAAGTCTTGAACCCTGGCTTCACCTCTCTATCTTTCCAAGAAATATTAGTAAGGCAGACTGGAATACTGGTCATCCTTGTTCATGAACTTTTTCTTAATACTTGGGTGCACGATTTCTTTAACATTTATATAATACTCATATAACATACCTCAAACAGAAATCAACACTGTACTACACTTCATCAGTACCATCTGGTAGTAAACCTACAAATCATTGATTCTTCATAATCAAGTGTATCCTTTCTTAATTTCTACAAATTACATTGCAAATTCAGTGACATCCTCCTATCTCTAAGAAGACACCTCCGTAGTGGACATATCCAACTAAGTTTTTCATCTTTTCTGATGTGACTACTATATTAACATTAATCTTTTGGAGACTGTAAGAGGCAATTGAGGGTTATACATAAAGCATAAACACAGAAAGTTGGAACATGTAAATAGTTAGTGTGTAAAATAAGAGGCAATCTTTATGGGGTTTTTGATTCTAAACATTTAAATAGTAGTCTATTTTGAGGCTAAAGAATGAGCAGGGCACCAGGGTATAAAGTTTCTCAAATGTCGTGTTTTCTATTTTAAGGCTTTCATAGGACAATACCTACCATTATGCATCAAATATTAAAGACTTAATCAATAATTAGTACATTTTCAGGTTGCAATATCTAATGCATATAAAACAGCATACCAGTTGTTAGTGTGAAGAATGTACCAACGAAATAAATTAGCACATATTTAGATATGAAGAATATATGAGAAGTTCAAACAATAATTGGTTCATAGTAGTACTTGCAACTTCACAGAGGTAATCCAGTAATCCGAAATTATGTCTGCATATATGATATTATGATACTGAAATTATAGAATAGATTGATGCCAATAAAATCTCAAATAAGTTCTGGATGAGATGGATGACAAAACAGAGGAGCCGCAATATATGTTATAGACTGACAATTCAGAGAGGTAAAGTGAGAGAGAAAAGATACATACACAGACCGAGAGTGACAGAGGCTGAGTGAAGGAGAACATAGCAGAGGAAAGAGAAAAGAGCGACGGAAATACAGAGAGAGTCAGTCAAATGCGAAGGCGACCGGCCCTATGTCTTTGTCCTTGACCAACTATTGGCAGGGATTCGTAGTTGTTCTTCACTTGCAGCCTCTGCATCACAAACGCTCAACAAAGCAGCCCTTGCCACCATCGAAGGAACCCTCAGCAAGTCACGTCCTTCTGTGACTCCAAACCCTGCAATACTGAAATACATATCTCCTAGACCGAGAAGTAGACGGAGTGTACCTTCCGCACGCCCAAAGCTTGTAGTAGGCCGACAGTTCGATTGGATCGGAGCCTAGAACTTGCATACATTTCCTAGAGGTGTCAACTGGAAACATATCCATGTGCTTGATTTAGTCGGCAATGGAACCAGCAGGGCTTAGCAACGGTTCAAATATCAAGGGTTTGGGGAGATTCTTAATCTTCGCTGCAGGGTCGGAGGAGGAAGAAATGCATCTCGTAGGGTTGTGTCGATTGGAGGATGAAATACAAAGGCACCGTTTGGTGAAGTATTGCAGGGTTTGGAGTCACAGAAGGACATGACTTGCCGAGGGGTATTATCGGCAATTGAGCGGTTTAGTAAGGGTATTTTGGGTATTTTAGGTTAGGAACCATTTTGGGTTAGGAACTCTTCAAACTTTTATATAGTAGAGATTAGCTAGTGATAATAAGCTTTTAAAGTTTAACTACAAAGACTTACAGGGTACGTTTTGGTTTTCGCAGCTTGCCTGATTTGATTGGACTAGATTGAAATAGACTAACGTAGTTACCTGTCTCTTCTCTTTAGCCACATTCTGACTTTTTGACTCGTGTCTGGATCACTTTGACCGGTTGATTTGGACAACAAAACAATACGATTTTTTAATAATTTTTTCACCGTATTATAGAACAATTTTTACTCTACGACACCATAAAAAATTATTAAAAAAAATTGCATCATTTTGATATCCAAATCACCGGGTCAAAGTGACCCAGAGAGAAGAGACTGAGTGGTATAAAATTTGATTGGACTAGATGAATCACTATTAATTTGTGTTTGGTTCTGCGCATCATTGACTCAGCATAGCTAATTCGCTAATGTAGGAGAGTGGATTAATTTTGAGTATTAATCTCTACATTTTCACTATTTAGTACCAATGTTAAAATTAGTCCAGAATTACCAAACACATTCCCCGGATTATAATTAGTCCAGTCTTGGATCGTACTTAGTCCAGTCTCAACTCTCAACTAATATGGTCAATACCGAAAACACACGTACCAATAGTGTACAGAAAAGTTGATTAGCTAGTGATACAATTGTAACCAATTTCCAAACCGAATGGCTAAATTAGAAACTTAAAACAAACTCAAATTTCGCTCAGAGTGAGAAAGCTAAGTTAGTTTAAATGTTGGCACCTTTCTGAAGGATTCTTTTATTTCAATATAGTCCGAAACCCTGGAATAAGTATTTTGTAATGCAATATGAGCTTTTAACAACATTAGCTCAAATCTTAGATGTCTGACACACTAAACTGTCTTTGTGACTTGTCACCAAACAAGCTAATCGAAAAGTTGAGCCCGACTACTTTTACTTAAAACCCGGAAACTATGTGTATCAAATTCTTCAACATTCGTCAATGTCTGAGTGTAAGAATCCATGGGGTTCCACCTCAAAACCAATTGGCAATGAGGGGAGTAGCCCAGGATACTTATTAATTATATTTCTTCTTCTTGATTGTCCGATGTGGGACTTCTCAACACTGAGAAACGTCACTGTAAAAGTATAAATATTCTACTAGAGTTGATTAACGAATGTGACGAGCCTATATATAGGTGACACTGACTTAAACTACACCACGCTATAATTTTTTGTCAGCTGTCTTAAGGTTGTTGCTAAATTGTTCTTTTGTTGGTTTTCTACATTCACAGGTCGCAAGAGTAAAGCTATATGTTGGACTACCCCTTGATGCAGTTTCAGATTGCAACGCTATAAATCACGCGCGTGCTGTTGCAGTTGGACTCAAGGCATTGAAACTAATGGGTGTTGAAGGCGTGGAACTTCCCATCTGGTGGGGAGTGGCTGAGAAAGAAGCTTCTGGAACATACCAGTGGTCAAGCTACCTTGCTCTTGCTGAAATGGTAGAAAAAGCCGGTCTCAAGCTTCACGTTTCACTCTGCTTCCACGCAACAGAAGAAACCAAAATAAAAATATCTCTACCTGATTGGGTATCGAAGATAGGAGAATCTCAACCTAGTATCTTCTTCGCGGATCGATCAGGGAAGCGGTACAGAAATTGTCTTTCTTTGGCCGTGGATCAGCTTCCGGTGCTCAATGGGAAAACTCCAATCCAAGTCTATGGTGATTTTTGTGAGAGCTTCAAGTCTTCGTTCGCTCCTTTCCTGGGTTCCACTATCACGGTAAGAATCTCCAAATCCATAAGGTAGGCACTTGCTGTTGTTAAATCTCCATTGTTTCATGTTTGTTAGGGCCGGCCCACGGTGCAAACCGGACCGCCCCGCCCCCAAATACTCCTGACAGGGACCAGCCTGCCCCTTTCCGAATCCTAACACGCTCAATCTGCCCCTAACCCGGTGCACCTTTTTCCTTGGATAGCCTAGCCGCCGTGCCCCCTATTCCCCTCAGGCCGCCCCTCCCTCTACGGGCATTTTAAATAAAGTATAGGTAATTGATCGTTTTACCCCAACATTTTAGATAAGGGTATTTTGGGAGTAATTTAGTCAACCGGTTCAAAAATATATTTATTAATATATTATCTATCCATATTCGGACCAGCCCCCGGCCCTCTCAACCCTTGAACCCGTGGGTTTTGGGCTCGGTATCGCTCTGGGCTTTATTTTCTCCCCAAAAACCTGGCCCTCCCCAGCCCCCTCCGCTCCCAGCCTGCCTCAAAACTCGCCTGGCCCTTTGACACCACAAACGAGAAAATGGTTTGGACATTTTTGCACTGTCTAGCTCTCAAACTCTATTTACACAAAACTGAAATCAGTAAAAACTAAAAACTAAAATCTGCTAGTAAAACAAGAAGCATTTTCTTGAAGTTATTGCATAAGCAACCGATGGCGGTTTATCATATTTTAGTTCTGATTGCTGACTTTAGCTGCTCATCTCTTGATACTTTGCAGGGAATTTCTGTTGGTCTAGGACCAGAAGGCGAATTAAGATACCCATCTCACCATGATTCAGCTAAGAGTGTTCGTGGCCAAGGAGTAGGAGAATTTCAATGTTATGACGAAAACATGCTAGGAAACCTTAAGCAGCATGCGGAGGCACTTGGGAACCCTCTCTGGGGACTCTCCGGCCCCCATGACGCCCCCAGTTATGACCAGACCCCGGCCCACAACACATTTCTGAAGGAACATGGTGGATCATGGGAGACGCAATATGGAGACTTCTTCCTTTCTTGGTACTCGGACCAGCTCCTCTCACACGGAGACCGCCTCCTCTCCCTGGCATCCTCCATCTTTAGCGACACCTCGGTCGACGTGTCGGGAAAAGTGCCGCTCGTTCACTCGTGGTACAAAACCCGGTCCCACGCACCCGAACTCACCGCAGGGTACTACAACACGGCGGGCCGTGACGGGTACGGACGGGTCGCCGAGATCTTTGCTAGTAATTCTTGCAAGATGATTTTGCCTGGAATGGACTTGTCGGATGAAAACCAGGCGAATGGAACCATGTCAAGCCCTGAGTCGTTGCTCGCACAGATAAGAGCCGCTTGTGAAAAGCACGGCGTGGAGGTTCATGGGCAGAACTCGTCCGTATCAAGAGCACCAAAGAAAGGTTTTGAACAGATGAAGTATCTGGTAGGTGAATGTAGGGTGGGCAACTTGTTCACTTACCACAGGATGGGAGCTTATTTCTTTTCTCCTGAACATTTTGCTTCTTTCAGCGAGTTTGTTCGGAGCTTAAACCAGCAAGAACTAGAATCTGATGATCAGCCTTGTTTTGTAGGCGGCATTGAGTCTGTATATTGTCGGCAGGGTGGTGATGTTAAACAGATGCAGCTTGCTTAGAGTTTGTTCAAGGCCTGTATAGTTGTTGTTCGTGTACAAATTTGGAGAAGCAATTGTGTATAATCCTACTTTCATTAGAGTTATTAAGAGCTTGTTTCAGGTTCTGTTCTATGTTAAGCAGATGCAAGAATTGTGCAAGGAGAAGATGAGTGGATTGGGGTTTCAGATTATTTCAAGCCCTTGTTTGAGTAAGATATAAGGAGGGATATGGGGATAAATTATACAAGTCTCATATACCGCGTTTGAGTGCAATATAAGCACATGTACAATTTAGGGGATACACCGATCGAGTGGGTTGGAGAAGGACTTAAATACCCTCTAACAAACTAGGCCCAAGTACACACAAAGCTCTAGTACTTGAACTTGCATGATATCAATGGCCTGGAAAAGATGGTTTCTGGTCAAGATAATAGCAAACTCAGTGTATTCCTCTCATGCCTGGGGTCAAGATAAGTGGGTGAACTGTCAAGTGGGCTGCCAGGAGCTCAAAGATAGTTTCGGGACCGCCAGCCCAGCCCACCCGGCTTAACAAAAGCCCATGGCAGCTCAGGAACGAACCAGCCAGATAGATATAAATGCATATATAATTACGTAAATATATGTATAAGAAAAGCCCACAGGATAGGACCCGGCCTTATGAGGGTCGGTCCTGTTGGCTGAGCCGCTCGGTCTTAGGATTCTGCTCAGAATGGGACCAGCCCGTCTGAGTCCAACACCAGCCCAAGTCTGGCAGTTTTCCTTTAACCAGTCGCTCTCTGGCCGGTTTGACAGCTCTAAGTGGGCATGTGAAACTGTGATGACGATACATCTCTGGAGAATAGCTATAAATAGCTTTACCCTGGAACACTCTTTCTCCATACTAGAAAGTAGAAACAAAGGGCATGATTCACGTTGCCTTTGCAATCACCATGAAGAAACTCTGCCCCCATCTACTCTTTTACTGCTCCGTAACTAGAGGTATCTGGTTTTCTTGTTTTGACCCGGAACAGATTCAAATGGAGAATCCGACGAACATCACTCAATGAATTAGTGGATGAGGTAAATGATGAGTTAAATTGTGAGTGCCTGACCTGCCAACTGATCAGTTAGTCCGGTTGTTCCCCGAGGTTTTCATTCAGGTATCATAAACTCCAAAGTATCTCTTTGTTGAATGTTGGTAACATATACTAGTAGCAGATTAACTTTTTTAGCAGGAAGGCGAAGAATTTCAGCGCGAGAAATCTACGACAGTGTGAATACTAAATAGAACGAAAATCTACAATGTACTGTATATTATACCATCATGTTCAACATCTGTACAAAAGCTGATTACTGATTACGAGTCACTTAAATAAAATGACTGGTTGGCGAGCAGATTTTTGTAGGAGCAGTACAACAACCTGAGAGATCTTCAGAAGAGTTGTAAACCGAACAAACACGACGAAGAGAAAACACCTAGCAATGATCAGTAATTTACAGGCCCGGATTAAATTAACGGCACCATCTGTCTGCTCTTGTTGAGGGCACTACGAAGAACGACGCTGCACACTTCTGTTTTCCTAGGCACAACATGGTTTGGCTGCTGAAAGATAAAGGGATTGTTGTTAACATGGATAGTTCACAAAATCAGATATTCAACAATAGGATCTGGTGAAGGAGTTAATGGGAAGATAATCAAAAAATTATTTTCAAAAAGAACGCATGTGAAATAATACCTGGCAATAAATATTAGGGATCAACCCGTTGTGATCATCGCTATAATCTACATGCCAATAACTATTCACAAGCGATCCTGGTGTCGAAGCTGCTGAGACAGATTGCAAAAGCCTGAAATGCAGAGAGCGGATATGCGTAATCCATTGTAAACACATCTTTCCCAACTTTACCAAACTGGAGAATGACCCTATCGTGTTCCGGGCCGGTCTGGTCGTCGTTTTCCGCCGAGGCCACCAACTGAAAGTTCTTTACAGAAGCGACTGTTACTCGTCCGTGAAAATTTAGACACCAGCACTGGAGTTGCTCGTGCCACCTGGGAGATTTGTTTTTCAAAACTATGGCGCCGTCTTTCTGATAAGTTGATGAACGTTCGCGTCCGCAAAGGAAGCTTTCCGGGCGGCTTGATTTTGATCGGAAGAATTGGAGAGACGGAAATGAATCAACGTAGCTGATGGGAAACTCAGTCGGGGTGGGGGCCACGCCCCCATCTTTGACAGCTGACGCAGGGATGGCGTCCATAACACACTGCATTTTTCTTGGTCCCCTGTTTGTTAAAAATGGAACGGTAAATCTCATGGGTGTTTATGCAACATACGGTAAAATATTTTTTGGGAAAAGATTTTCCTTACAGTCATTTTCATGCTTTTGGTTAACATGTGAAAATTATTTTGCTAGTGTATGATGTAAATATAAAATTGTACAATGTTTAACAAGTAACTTAGGCTCAATGAATAAAACTCTCTTGTTTATATTTTTGTGGCGGAGGAGGCGGGGGAGCAGGTTGGCGGCAGCAGCGGTTGACGAGGTGAGGAGCAGGTTGGCGGTGGAGGTGGTGGATGTGGTGGCAGCAGGTTGGCCGCAACGGCGGAGGTGGTGGGAGCAGGTTGGCGGCAGTGTTGGAGGAGGTGGCGGTGGCGCAGCAGAGGTGGAGGAGCCGAGGAGGTGGTTGTGGGATGAGGCGAGGAGCAGGTTTGTGGTGGAGGTGGTGGGAACAGGTTGGCGGCAGCGGCGGAGGAGGTGGTGTCATAACTCGTGGTGATGGAGGCCTTCTACACAATTTGGAAAATAACCTTATTTGGAACTTTTAAATCATTTTACAGTGTTTAAGGGAAATTGTTTTACGGAACAAATTGTAAACCAAACAACGGAAATTAGGAAAATATTTCTCAGGAAAACATTTTACCGTCAACCAAACGGAGCCTTAGTTTCCAATTTGAAACAAATAATATCTTAGTCGCTCATTTATTAATACCATAATCGACCTTCTTACCTTGATCCCAACACATTCAACTCATATGAAATATGAGACACCGGATAGTTGCCGAGGGGAACTCTGGGGGAAACTTGGCTTGAGCCAACCAGCTTAGTCGAGCGGCTCTTCGTTGGTTTGGCTTCAGCATGAGGTGGCAGACCATCATATATTATGAACTTGGTTCCCAGGAAATTTGATCTGTCCGAGAATAGAAAGAACACAGAAAGACTGGTGTTACTATACTGCTGATTTCAAACAAGTGCTATTTAGTAAGCAACAAAAACCAGAAGTAACATTAGTAGGATTGAAACACATACCTCAACTTCCCAACATACATGCTACTCCCTTTTGACATATCATTGGCATGCAAAGAGATGTTGTAGTCTGTGCAGGTAGCGCGCCTATGCTTACGAGCAGCCAGAAGAAACTTGCCATCATCAGCCAATGCTGCAAAAAGAAGACACCAAAGATTTAAAAAGGAGATAATCTAAAAGAAGAACTATTATGTGTCTGCACTAAAAAAACTGCTTAATGCAATAACTTGCTTACCTAGAGTCAAATTAAGATAAAGCTGATATGTCTGCGTTGACCGATTCCTTTTTATAAAACATTGGACAAGAGAGTCTCTGTAACCAGGCTGCATAAGAGTAAACAAGAATGTGAGAACATACAAGCATGGGCTTCAGAAACGTAATAATTGCTAGATCCTTAATCCAATAATGCAAGGATCCATGTGATGATAAGATAAAAGAAGGCATGTTCTTACGAAATAGAAAAGGAAACAAAAACAGGTCATGAAATGGTTAACACTTAGCACTAAGAAATACAAACATCCCATGTGGAGATATCTTTCATAATCGCCTAACAGAAACAAATAAAAGCTTTCCTAACAGAAACAAATCGGTGGATGATGAAATAACTAACAGTCTAAGATAAGTAATTGCTCAATAAAAGCTTTCCTTCAAGGTCAAACAATTGTGTCTGAAGCAAAGATTTTACAGGCTCCATCAACCTTTGATCAAATAGGACACTAAAGAAAATCCCCATGTTCAACATATCTTCAATCACCACAATCTTTTTGGATAAACACAATCACCACAATTCAGGATGCTTTGAAAGAGGAATTTAGCACATATATAGTACAATGGGGCTGTTTGGATGAGCGCAAGTAAGTGAGCGGTTGAGCTCATTTAATCAGTAGTGTTTGGATGCGATATATTATAGCAGATCATTGTTAAAAAAATTGTTAGATTTGCAATTTTCTTTTCTACAATTCGGAAATTCCCTAAATAATCCGGAAATATCCCCCCCCCCCCCAAAAAAAATCTGGAAATCACGAAACAAATCTGGAAATCCCCAAAAAAATCCGCATTGAATTGCATAGGTTTGACCAAAAATCTTGGATTTCGACTCAATCTCAACCAATACCAATACAAATTCCATGAAACATATTCATGATCAAATCAATAGAATGAATTCATCATTTCATACACCAAGCAAATAGATGAAGTAATTGATAATTCGATAAAGAACAAACTCTATGCATAGGTGAATCAAACCATGAGGGAAAAAATAAGAAGCAATTACCTGTTTAACTGATATGGGGAAAGTGAGCTTCCCAGAGACCTCAGGCGTCTTCACAATCTCTCTCGTGATCTCTCTCCAACTCCGGCACACTCCGGCGACGGCAACTACATTCCTCCTCGACGGCCAACTACTCTCCGACGCCTCCAACCTCATCAACACCTCCCTCAACAGCTCCTCCGGCAAATCCTTCCAAAAACTCCGCCCCAAACCACCACTATTCTCCGCCGCCGCAATCGCCACCGTGCTGTCCTGAACCACACGGCGTGACCTCGACCTCAATCCATACCCTAGCTTCATTGCCAGACTCTTCCTCTGAATTCTACCTACTTCTGACATCTAATCAACACCAAACCAAAACAATTCACAAAATTAAGCATCGATTTTCAACAAATCGAAGGTTCAACTAGAAATCTATATCACAAATTCAACAATAGAAATTCAGACGATTGATAACACCAAAAATTTCACAAATTAAGCGTCGATTTTCAACTGGAAATCTATATATGTTTAAGCGTCGATTTTCAACAAATCGAAGCTTAAACTATAATTCAATTCACAAGTAACCAGAAAAATTCAGCAAAAAAATCACAAATTCAGCAAAAAAATCACAAAATTAAGCATCAATTATCAACAAATCTTGTGTGGAAAAAAAACAACAAACCGAAGCTTAAACTATAATTCAATTCATAAATTCACTAGAAAAATTCAGCAAAAAAATCAAAAATTCAGCAAAAAAATCACAAAATTAAGCATCGATTTTCGACAAACCGGAGCTTAAACTAGAAATCAATATCACAATATCGCAAATTCGACGGAATTCAACAGAAATTCAAGCGATTGATAGACGTACGAAAAGTGATGTTCGATTGTTGTTGAGCTGATCCGATTGGAAGGAAATTGAGACGCCAGTAGATCTATATATATGTCTATCTGTTCATGCTTCGACGGAGGAAGATTGAAGTATCGGCGACGGAGAAAGAGGCGAGGAAGGTGAAATATATGCGTGTTGATTGATGCTTCAGGAAGGTTTTGGAAAGTGAAGACTTGGTCTGCAAATGACGATGAGAGAGAGAGAGAGCTGGTGAGGATGGTGACTGGTGCTTGGTGGACTGGTGGTCGACTGAAAATGTGAAATGTGCGAATTTTGAAGAAAAGACATCTGTACCCTTGAGTTATGATGCAGAGACATTTTCACGCCTTGCAAGTTTGGGAAAGGACACTTTTACCTCTTCAATATGGCAAGTTTCAGGACTTCTACAATCCTTAACTGTAAGGCAGTTAGTCTTTGGGTTTGGTTCTGTCACCGATATCAACTTCGGAGTAAATCTTTCTATTTAGAGTACGAAATAACGCGACCAGAAGTGTAAGTGTCTTGAAGTTTGATACCCTAAAGAAAACTAACATTTTTCTCAAATGAGAGGGTGAAAGTGTCTTTATATCAAATTTGAGGAGATGGAAGTATAGCTTGAACCAGTTTTTGTTACCATAATATAAAATCACAATATAACTTATATTTATTCTACTGCAATTTATCACTTTGAAATAAGCTCAGGCTAAAAGTGTTGCAAATAAAATTCACCTCAATCTCAGAAGCTATCACCACATGATTCAGTTTTTTTTTCAACCACGGCGATCGGTCCGAACCAGTTTGCTCACTTAGACTAATTCACGAGATTCTAAGATATATCTACATGAACACATCTCGAGACTTAATGAAGCAATGAATAAGATCATTAAATCTCAAGTCTCACCCCTTAAGCTAACCCATACAGGGTTTATTCGAGTTCTTTTTTTTTGACAACTAAGTTGGCTGAGGGCAAATTTGTAACAAGAGGTGCAGAAGAATCTTTTTTCATTTCGTTAGTGCACACGTACGTATTCATTTAGAAAGTTTCCTTTGTCTGCTAGGAATTAAAAAGAGAAATAAATAAAAGTAAAGCAGACCATGACCAAAAAGCTATCAAAATAATCAAAACTAAGATATTTTTTATGGGAAAAATAAAAGTAAAGCGGACCATCTTGCTTAATCATACAGGAGCAGTAATCTTTCTCTCTCAAAAAAATGAATAAATAAATAAATAAATAAATAAATAAATAAATAAATAAATAAATAAATAAATAAATAAATAAATAAATAAAAGAAACAGTAGCAGTAATCACCATGAGCATGTTCATCGGTATCTTTTAAGTACCACTTCATTACAGCATCAAAATCTTCTTACTAGTTTAAGTTTTGACAGAAAACGTTGCATAAGCAAGAGTTGACACTTCAGTGCCCTTCAAACTATCTCACGAGCCCATTACCACTCTTTTAAGGCCCCAATTCTTTCTTCCTAATTTGAGTTTAACTATTATTCACTGAGTCATTTTGACCCCGTAATTTGGATAGCAAAATAATAAAATATTTTGATAATTTTTTTATGATGTTGTAGAGTAAAAGTTGCTCTATAACACGGTAAAAAATTATTAAAAAATTGCATTGTTTTACTATTCAAACCACCCAGTCATAATGATTCAGATACGAGTCAAAAAGTCGAGCTGAGAAGAAAGAGCTAAGACGGAGTGATACACGTCTTTTACAACTTTACAAAAATGATAGAGATCACGTCAAAGATGCATCAACAATATGGTAACATGTATAGGAAGGGATTTTAGTGTGAGTGGGTTTTCAGTCCATACATAACGTATTTAAGGTTATAAATTACTCTAAACTTTCACCTAACTTTTTTGTTCAATTTAAATTGAAGATATTTTTGAGATTTTGAATGATACCTTAGCTGAAGAGAAACAAAGAATCAATTTGTTTGTAGCTTAAGAGAAATATATTTATCATTTTGCTCAAAACAGTCTCACATATTTCCGTTGGATGTAACTTTTGAATCAGATATGCATTCTATGTGGACATTTTTCTCTCTTGAAACTTGGCTGTTCATGGAAAGATTCAAGGGTTGTGTTCTTTTTCCTCCTTCGCATTATCTTTTAACATATGTTCTTAACTACTACATTGGCATCATTGTAGTAACTCATTCCAAAACAGACAGATTAATTTTGTCGAAGACAATTTATAATTAAACAAATGTTTCTCTTTCTTCCTTGTGTTTTATGTCCAAATCAATAGATTAGAAGAAAATGCTTACGTGATCCGCAATAGATTCTGACTGCGATACTTTCTTAACTTTTTCATTAACAAATACTTTGAGTGAGAAGATAATAATGTGTAGCGGTTTTGTTGAAGAGTGACCACACTAAAAGCCAGCGGATTACAAATTACAATTATCCACTTGTTTATTATGCAGTAACTTGCCGTGTTAGGCAATTGTTAATCCTTCGTTTTCATTGTATCGACAAAGTTTAAGACTTTTATAGCACCAAACCATACCAATAATTACTATTATAAGGCAGACATTTGTTTTTTCACGAGTTATCATGACTAGAATCAATTAGTAATAATGATGTATATATGGATTAGGTCTTCAACGCGTGACTACAACAGCCTCATTTCTTTCGTGCAAAAATGTTACGCCAAGTATAAAGCATATAGAGCAAAATAAAAAAATAAATCTATGAACCAATTCATAGGGTTGTACGCGCTACTTTGTTTCCAAGTTATATGAAGTTCTCTTCGTTTAGCTAAAAAAAAAACATGGGGTTGATTTCAGAGAAATTTTAAACCACTGCTCAAATTGGGTCAGTTTGGACTTGTCATGTGGTTTGGACGGGTTGACAGTTCTATTGCACACCCTTACCATGGAACATCACCAAGAAGAGCTTCTTACGAAAATCATATTCTGCGTAGCCTTTTCCACAGTCAAGAGTGCACTCAAATAGTCCTAATATTTTTATTTTCAGAGAAAATACATAGTCGTGCTTAAATGATTAAAGGCAAGAGAAAGTGCAAAAACACTTAATTCTAGCTTTGTCAGCTATCAAAATCTGACCCAGCTGAGCAATAGAAATGATTTAGTTGGAAAGATAAGATTTGGTACATGACTATTACGCACTATAGTAAATAATTCAAAGACATAACTCGAATACCAGTCTGTCCCGTCTCTTTGTTCCATTTGACTATTTTGACTCGTATCTGGGTCACTTTGACCGGATAATTTGAATAGCAAAATAATACGATTTTTTGATAATTTTTTCACCATATTATAGAGCAACTTTTACTCTACAACACCATAAAAAAATTATCAAAAAATTACATCGATTTGCTATTCAAATCACCGGGTCAAAGTGACCCAGTGAATAGTGACAAAAATAAAATTAAGAACAAAGAGACGGGACAGACTGGTATGACTTTTACATTGATTGTTGCACTTAATTGACAACTTAAATATGACCGAGTCACTTTTTAATTTTTACAAACGAGAATGAGAAACCTAAGGGTTGTGGTTAAACCTTTAAAATAAACAAATCAACCAACATAATCAATTGCAGTGAGCTTACTAATAGCATGTATGAAAATTAGATCGCAAACATTGTGCTAACTAAGGTCCATTAATGAAGACTTAGTAAAAAATGTGCTAAACTCTCTACATCCATTTGCTAGACAGATCCAAAAATGTGCTTAACTCTCTACATCCATTTGCTAGACAAATGCCTCAACAAGCTATCTTGCATTTTAACCCCTTTTTTATTTAAGAATCTATGACAGCCTCAACCTCGTTACAGTGTACTCAGCATGTGTTCTGGCAAAATCCGTCGTTATTTATGATAATTTATTAGTCGTTTTGAAGTGATTTACAACAATTATTGATAATTCATTAGTTTTTTTTTTTTTTTTTTTTTTTTTTTTTTTTTTTGTAGTGCTTGACAAGAACTAACCTGACGTGACCACAAACAACAATCGTGCTTTCCTCTTTCGAGAAACTTTCCTAGTAGAGGAGAGGAGAGTATCTTTTGTTTGAAACATATTAAAGGAAAATACCACACTTCCAAGGAAGAGAACAAAAACCAAAGGAGAGAGACTTCTATCCGTTGAATATATTATCCACATATAAGAGAAGTGGTTGCTGATTGCGATTGGAAAATATCCCATCCTTTGGCCAACAACAATCGTAGATGAACTCCTACGATATTTAAGTTTTGGAGAGTATCTGGTTGAAGTTGTAGGCATCAGTAAAACAAACAAAATCGCAAACAAGCACCCTCTGCAAAACTAGAAGTAGCTTCATATTCGGTTGACTTGGGCTGCAAGTTTAAAAAATTTCCTCTTGTCTATTTATAAGTTGTACTCGTTTACACCTAGTGGAGTGTGGCGTATTTTCTGGTATTCTCGGGTTCTCTCATCAATAATAACATCAGTTTTCTGTCGTATGAAGTAACGAATTCGTTAGTGAACCACTTTAAAATCCGTGTACGATCTTTGATCCGTTTGTTTTATCGTTCTTGTCACGTTATAACAACCTGCAACAGTCACTACTGTACGGGTGTGCGCTCTCACACAAGTACAATAGTCTGCAAACCAAACCAACATTGAGTTCCCCCAAGTTTCTACTGGTCGACTAATTTAACTGTAATGCAAAGGGTGAAATCAGCAAGTAGATATGATCCCACAGCCACAAATGTGCCGAATCTGGAAACTATCAGATAAATCATTGATATATTCCAAAACTCAAATAGCTTTGCAATGGACATCAAATGTCGGCAATAACCAAACATTCAACATCACTGAATAACACCATGCACACAGGAGAAAAGTTCAATCGATCTGAAAAATCACCACGACCTTTGCATCTCGGCTAAGATACTGGCTGACACACAACTGATAAGATACTTCGGTGAACTTCAAATAAAGCAAGCAGATTGAGTACTTAAAATGTTAAGTTACCTCAAAGGCTGGTTTCTAAGCTAACAAGGAAACGAGAGGGGTATTTTGCTTTTCAAATATAGCTTAGGATGTAAATATGTACTCTCCACAACTGTTTTCTTTGTGTCGTGCTTTTTTAGCCAAGGTTACGAAGAATAAAGTGTATCTTTTGGTAATGTTATAGAACTACAATTGCTCTACAAGATTATCAAAAAAAAAAAAAAAAAAAAAAAAAAAAAAAAAAAAAAACCCCTCTAAGTACTAACATCGTTTGGCTAGTCAAATAATCTCATCAATGCTTCGTAAGCTTAGTTAAAATAGCAGAACAAATAAAAGCATACCGAGAGAGTAGAAGTGGAGGTAAAGGGAGTCGCTGAAAGCTACAAGTAGAAGATTTGTTTGCCTCTGCTGATTCTAAACTCAGCATAACATGCAGAAAATGCTTCGTCAGGATGTTTTCCAGACAATTTCTTTATTCAATATTGGTATCTCAGTGGTTAGCGTGTAAGATTTCCCTCAAGTATAAAGATCCAAGTATAATGATCTTACAACATGGGCCTGAAACAAAGGATTCTTCCTACAATAAAATGATCCGGACCCTCTTGGGTTCGGGGTCAGGAGGGGGCGGCGGGCTCCTCCGGATTAAAATGGTCTCAAAAAAAAAAAAAAAAAAAGCTACCGGAGGGGGCTTCTTCTGTGAAGGGGACGGGCTGGGCCGCAGGGGTTAAACGCGGCCTGGACCGGTTTCAGGGCCGGGCTACTCTGTGTGGGAGGGGGCCGGGCTGGACCTGTTTTGAGTGCGGGCCGGCCCTCTTGACACCATGACTATAACGTCTCCATATTGCGGACACATGCGTACTAAGAACGACTGACATATGATGCCACCATATGCTAAACACTTCAACGACATACTAAGTTCCTAGCTGACTAGGGCTAAGAAATTAAACGACATTTCTCAGAAGAAACAGTGGCCTTGTTTGGATCAGCGGGTTACGAAAACCTCAATAGGATTTTACTTTTTTTTTTTTCTGACAAGACAGTAGACGGGTTGAGGACGGTGCCCAGGTGGAAACAAGGGGGTGAACGGGTGGTGGGGTGGAAAGGACGCGGAAACGAGGCGGCGCCCGGGTTGTTGAAAAAAGCAAATGAACCCAGTGACCGCCTAAAGCTGACCAGGCCACCGGAAAATGAGTTTTCCTAAACCTACTGATCCAAACAACAAGCAGGTTTGTTTTTTCAAACCTCTAAACCCACTAATCCAAACAAGCACAGTAAGGGATCATCATAAATATATGGCTGTCGCTTTGGTCCACACTGAAGCAACTTAAGTACTTAACTCCTAGTGGGCAATCGGGCTTTTGATTTTATATAAACAAAAGTAAAAAAGCACCGAGCTGAGTGTCACGTATTATACTACAGGTGGATAAAGTGAAATTAGATAAAACCTTGGGTTCTCAATTTGGAAGTGTGTTCTGCTTTAAAACACTAATCACCAGTCTACATTTGTACACTTGCTTCCACTACGAGTCCAGTGATCATTATTGAAGAACAAAATGATCTCTGATCATAGAGTTAGAGCACTAAGTCCCTATCAGCAAACCTCTAATTCCCACTGAAGAAGAATAACAACAACAACGACGCTAATGGAAATAAAGATGGATACCCTCAGCCCTCTAGTATCTGTTCATCAGTGAGTGGTGAGAGACAGAAGAACCAAATTCTCGAAAAAAACATGTCTCATAATATCTTCTAGGTTTGATGGGGAGAACCAGGAGTTTAAGGATGAAAAGAGATCTTCATCTACCAATGTATGTGGATGTATCACCATCAGATAAACAGCACCTCGAAAAATCCATGTTGATAATGATCTATGCTTAGTTGCTTACTGATTTCTGAAGTTAGTATTAACTTTAAAGAGCTTTTGTCACGTATCCAGAAGCTTCAGTAAAGGGACTGAAAACTTAAGGGAACAACACACAAACTGCACATATAGTTGCAGAAGACAAGAAGTAACTTTTTTTTGTTGCTTGGATCCATTATAGACAGCCCAGTGATTCGTCAGTGTATAGAATAATATATAATTTAAGTGGATTATATGTACTTGAAAGTAAGATCCTAGCCTCATAAAGTTTGAATGAAAATAGAAAACAATATTGACTTAGCCTACCAAAAATTCCCTTTGTGGAATCTGCTACGTAACAGGAACACTTCCTTTAGGCTGCTGCATGGTTCCCAGAGGCATTCCTACAAAACCAAACATTATAACATCTTACTGATTATATCCATGGTAAGTCTGACACAATTAAACAAAAGAGGTTGTAGCCAGAATAGATCTATGGCCTGCTAATGTATAAAGAAAGTTACCCACCAATTCGAGATTTCAGTTAGAAAATTTTCTTAAAAATGAAAAAACAAAATAAAATAAAACTTATTCAAGAACGTAACACACAGAAATATAGTAGTTATTATGACTAGTCTTCTAATAAACGTGTAGTCAAAAGTCAATGGAATTATAACCGTCGCTATAATGGTATATCACGGCCAGGTTATGGTATAATTGGAAAGTATATTGATAAATGAGTCAAGTTCTTCTTCCCCTTGATCAACAGAACAATATTTCAGACATAAAATAAATACAGAATGGAGCTATATGAAAGGTGACAGGAACTACCTGATTCTCCTGGAAAAGCTGACGACCGTGAAAGATTTGTTCTCAAAATTCCGGAATGTGTAGTTTGAGGTCTCAAAGCCTTGTCCAAACCAAGACGATCTGTGATATTCTGGGATTGTGAGTATCCTCCTAAGTTACTCGCGTTCAAATCTGAGCTTTCAGCAAAAATTTGGTCAGGTACTTTCCCAGAAGCGATGGAGCTATTTCCATACTATTCCAAAAACAGCAGTAGTCTTACGTCAGTTCTATACCAGAAGCACATGGTCAAAAACATCAGCAGCATACTGACAGAACAAATTAATTTAATTTTACAACATAACATATGCTAAAGGGTGCAAACCAAAAGAGGTAAACCCTCTGTAAAAATTTGGAAAAGATTTCAGATGAACTCAAAAGGAGCAACAAGTTTATATGCCTAATGAAAATCATTATTCTTCTATACATAATGGAGGATGGAATATAAGACTCATATATTCTTGGGATGAATTAGCAATGCCAAATAGGGATAACCTTGAAATTCATTTCTGAACAAAGTTACAATTGGAAAATGGGTGCAAACTCGCGTGGTAATAGCATTGATAGCCTCTGCATCAAGTCTCACGTTCGAGACCCCCAGGTAGCACAGGACAGATTTAGGATTTCTTGACGTGTAAAAGAAAGTTAAAATTGAATTTCTGGATTCTTTTGCCTTTACGGTAAAATTTGAAAATTAAAAACAACATTTTCCCTATATAACCGGGGTTGGCTACATGGATCAACCTCCTGTTGCATCTGTCCTAGACCATTATTGCTCACTTAAGGAGAGTTTGGTAGGACTTATTAGCAACTTAAGTTGTCTTATAAGTTTATGTCAAAAAAGTTTACGACAAAAAAGATGAACAAAAAACTTATGTGTGTTTGGTGAAAAAGATGTTTTAAGTCCAAAAGTTCAAAAAAAGTTTCAAAACCCCAACTTTTTCTAGGCTCAATTTCAACACTATGAACATATAAGTCGAAATCCAACTTTTCAGATTATAAGTCCATACCAAACACTACTTATAACTTGATTTCAACTTATAATCCAAAACCGACTTTAAAGCTGCTTATAAGTCATACCAAACTCCCCCTTAGGTTAAAAACTAAGTTTCCTCATAATGTCTACAATATACATTACCAACCCACCTCAAACAACTCTCTCACTTAGCATTCTATCGCTGCCACGTCTAGATTCTTTATGATTGTGTCATTGTGTATCCCATCTTTTCTAGTGATCTTGGCTGGCACAAAGAAATGTGGGATTGCATTGTGCCACAAATTGTTCAATTTGATTTGGGTTCATTGTCTAAAGGTACTTAATTAAAATATTTACATTTACTGATCCAGATCCAGATCCAGAGAGAGAGAGAACCAAACCTGTCACGTGGATTTTATTCGTCAGAATCTGCCTTAGTGGCCGGGATCTGTGTTACATAGGTGGTGATGCTAGTGGATGTGGTGGTGGATGCGGTGGCATTCTTGGTGTTTACAGGAAATTAACGGAATCTGTTGGATGGAAAAAGACCCAAAACTTAATTGTCATACCTTTTGAAACTATGAGGGTATTAAGACAGTTTTCACATTCTGGGGTTGGGTTATAAGGGATTAAGCCTATTCTTTTCTAGGAGAAACAATGTTGAGGAAACTTTCAGGTCCACAATCCACACTAAAACACCCTTCCAAATTATACAATGTCTTGCACATGCAAAACGTCTAATATGGAGCTAAATTGACAGACAATGTCCTAGCTTTTACGCTTTTAGTATTGGACTTTTCACCAGATGTCCCCATGAATCTCATAAACATGAGGAAAAATCTCAGGAACAGGTTAAGAAGTCATTTGAGGCTGGCTCCCAAACAGGGCTGCAAGCCAACAAGCAAAAAGACAATAAACAATCTGAAGCCAGATAACTTCTGAAAGAACTACTCCCTCAGGCATAAGTTGAAGAGCGTCGTGTATTCATTGCTTAGCTCATTAGTATCATACAGAGAGAGCAATCAGCTCGTCGGTTAACGAAGTTTCGCATGAGAAGAAATCGGGAAGCAAATTTGGTGTAAAAGCATTACAGCAATGGCTCTGCACAAATAAATGCTGCTTTTTAAGTTTTAAGTCCATGGTGAAATTCAATGGTTAGAATCCTCCCATCCCAAAGGACTGCACGTTCAACCAGCCAACAATGCCAACCTTTTTGGCAATGCTGTATAGCTATGAGCAATTTGGAGAACAGCATAAACAGATAAAAACAGGGCCAACCTTTTCGCTGGATATAGTAACTGATTCAGGGGTATAATTAGGAGGTGAAGCCTTCAGAAGCATCTTATTCCCTTGAAACGTCGTCGGATTCACTGGTTCACCTATTTCCTCCTCAGTCCACTCTTCGTAATAAAGATAAGTAATTGCTGATCGTAAACGGTGATTCCTCTGAGTGTAAAACATTTTGGTTGCGAGGGGAGCTGGGACCTCTGATCGTAGAGCGCAATAGAAACTTCCATAAGTATAATTGGAAAATATAGGTTCTGAATGATAGAAAATGTAGTTCAATATCCTTGAAACTCGTAACCTCTATATTTTTGTATTATACCTTTGCTTGGCAAGCAACAGACATGGAATTGATCAGGCTTTTGATATCCAATATTTTGAGCAGAGATTTCTTTGTTCCATCCACTTGATACCTTTCCCACAGGAAACTCTCCGCCTGGAAGAAAAACATGCCAGGCGTGAAATGAGTACATTCACCAGACAACACATAAGGCTTGCAACCTTATACTTGCTTCCACAACCCATGTCGCTAACTGATCAAGAAACTTTAAGGAGAACCCACGGAGACAACTTAAAAGGAAAAAATCAAGATATATGTATTAAAACAAGTTTTTGGCACGTAAACTACATTTTAGTATTAAACTAGGCATTATGTATCCAAATAAACCAAGTTTTTATTGTATTAAACATAGGTGTATGTATGTAAACAAGTTTTTTCTGTAAACCAAGTTTAAATTACACTAACCTACATGCACTATGACAAAGGTAACACAAAAGAACCTAAAGTACTATCAATTTACTTCTTAATACCAGTTGAGACAACTAACCCATGGTGGACTCTGAGCTGTTACCATATTATGTGTTACTTCAATAGATTTGAGGTTATTTTTTCAAATTGCTAATCCACATGACACTCAGAAATTTTCTTAAGCACGTGTAATAGATAAAATGCATTCTAATGTATAAGAGCTTGGTTGGTACCTATAGACAAACTCTTGGCTACAGCAGAGGCTGTTTCTATGTGATCAGACACTGGAGGACTCTGAGCTGTTATCCTACAAGATAAAAGAAATAATAGATAGGAAATTAGGAGTTTACAACCCACTATCTCCAAATTTTTCACATGCAGACCTCTATGGATCAGGCCTCAGGTAAAAAAGGTTAGATTCAAGCTTTAGTGTCACGAAATGTCTGAAAGGTGGCAATAGCTAAAATATTTTAGCTAAAACAACATAAACTGAAAAATAGAGAAAAAAGGTTATAGATTGCATGAGAAGTATCAGAACTAACACTAGAGTCAAGAAACATACACTCTAAAACGCTTTGTTGGAGGTGACGATGCCCCAGTTGGGTACTCAGTACTTCCACAATTCAATACTGAACCCTCCTTGGCAAGTGTTCCATCTACACAAGAATTATTTCCCAAGCAAATGAAAAGTAAGATAAATGACTAAAATCTAACTGGAGAAGATGGTAAACTTTTTAGACATTATCATATAGTGAATCACTCAAAGATTTAAAATCATATTCAAATTACAGCAAAAGGACGAAGTGTGACTAATCCAATCAAGACTCCCTACTGTTTACAACTGTGAAACGACTTAGAAGTGTCTGACCAAGGTGGCAACCCACTAAACTCTACCACCAAGGGCTCCTAGCTGTCTGTGCTTCTAGAAGGCAGAGGAATCGTCCTTCCAGATGGGATAACATTAGTGGAATTATGTTACATTAGATATCTGGTTTGTGAAAACAGGAATAGACGACAGTAGAATTTAAGGCACCTATATGAAAGGTATAAAAGCAAAAAAGAACCTGAAAGTAGAGGTACACAAAATTGCGAGCCTAGATGAACTTTACTTTAAAGTTAAATGTTATTATTGACCTGGCTATAGGGGAAACGTAAAAATAGGGAAAAGGTAACAATGACTTCTCTGAATCACCATATTCAACATTCAACAGAAACAGCCCATGTTCCGGAAAGTGTGACTCAGATACTAAATTTCTAAGATATGAGCAAGGTGTTGTAACATGTACATGGGAGTAGAGTGTGACTTCCTGGTTAATTTAAATCATCAGTCGGCATACCAACATCTCTGATCTTGCTGCTGGTATGTTCTCTCTACTTAGCATGGCCCACTCCCTCTCTCTCTCTCTACTTAGTTTGCATTTCTCTAAATTGAAGCATAAACTACTTATCCAAGACATCCCAGGAAAGGATCAATGATTCTATGAATTTTCTATAACTTTTAAGTCCAATGTGAATTTAAGAGAACGCCCTTTCTATTGCATTAGTTACAAGGAACCCTACTCACTTTTAAAAGGTGGCAATGCCGTCCACCTGCTAGTAGAATTCCTTTCAAAGGCAGGATGGAAGATCCTGACAATGGAAAAACTTAGACCATCCTAATAATTGCAGGACTAAAGATGTTATCATTTCACAAAATATACCATAGTAACAGCAAGAACATAACACAAGCAAGGTACCAATACATATCAAAATTTTGAAAGGCCAATGGCCCAATATGTTTCGGAAGATACGTACTAAACCAATAAAATACACTTGCATCAGCCACTATAGTTGGATAAATTGCCTTGCACCACAGTGCATCTATGCCGATTAAATACCGTGTGGGCCACTATATCCTGCTTGATACACAATGTTGGTTCTCTTAAAAGAATGAAAAAAGGGGAGATAATTAGGAAAATTGGGTGCAGGGCTGCAAGCACAGATTTGGACATATATTTAAAGCTATTCAGTTGAGAAGTTGTATAGCTTTGGTTTTTAGTTCACGTTTAACAAAGCCCTATATACCATAACCAGCAAGTATTGCAATTCAAACAATGACACATCAACACAGTTCAAGAAAGGATGCATTGCGAAAAATATTGCAAAACCCTGCATATGACACCCAAAAACAGGGCAATTGGAGAGCACAAAACATCAGATGAGGAAAAACGAAGATACCTTTTCCCGTCACTGAAAAGGTTTGAGGCATTTTGCTTTTGTCAAACTGTCGAGATTCTGATGTAGCAGCAACATCAATTTCTACACAATCAGTCTTGTCTTGTTCTCCACCTGATGTAGCTTAGCCGAAGGAATGAAAGGAAAGCGCTTGACATTCCCAACTTAAAACAATGCTCGCAAAGCAAGCACTAACAAAAAATTTGAGTTCTACAGTAAAAGCTACTACATATTTAAATAAAAAGGATACCACCATTCACAGTTGGTATTTTTTTCTTCTCCTTTCTTGGAGGTTTCTTCTGCCTTGTACCACCATGACGTTCGGGAACAATTGCTTGAAGAGACATTAACGACTTGCAGCGCTCTGGAAGAAGCAGAATTACAGCCATCAACTAACTGCTATTATAGATCATCATAGCAACACTGTGAGGTAAACACATAACCATCATCTTTTTGTCCTATAGGCTCACTAACAACATAAATACCATAAGTAAGATAGACTTATAGTTGTCCTTGGAACAACACATGAAGGCAGTAATATTTTTTAGGACATAATATATTGGCATCCAATATAGTGATCTTAATAGTGAATTTTGACTGTGAAGAAAAATGATCCACCTACTTTCGGCTAAGCTCCTCTTCAAGTAAATTATTGTATCCTAGAAGACTAACCCGTATGGAAGTGTTCGCAGTAACGGATAATACTTTAATACTAATCATGTAAGACGCTAGACCTGAAGGACAGTCAAATTATATGTTACACTTAATGAATGACTCATCATGTCAGAGCCCAAAAGTTAGAGATACTATCCAGGCTTCCTGAAGCACCACATCTCTTGCGTGCCCAAAGTCCCAAAGCAATAAAATTCAACACAAGGACCATCAGCAAACTCGACGATGGGTCAAATTGTATTGCTTTGGGCCCACAGAAAGCACCGTATTCCAGGAAGCCTGAATATTACTTCAGACAAAGGGCGGCTGTCTTTGCAATTCTTAATGGCAGTGAGCAAAGGCCAAGGTGCAAAGGCCGGTCAACTGATGTTGGCACTGAGAAGACACAGGAAAGGACTCCTTGTCAGACATAAAGAACACACATGGTGCTGCCACCTAACAGAATGATGGAGTAATGTCGGATTCCTCCAACCATCTCAGATCCTCCAAATTTCATAGTTTAATTCAAGCAGCATCAATAAGGAAAAGAGCTTCCAGACCTGCATGAGCTGCATATTGACTCGCCTTGATTGGCTTTTTACAAGCAGAGCAACAGACCTTCAAAACAGTATTGACAACAAAAGGTGTGAGAGCAGAATCTAACTATCATGAAATATCATCCCGAGGAAGGTTGGGAACTAATAGTTTAGCGAGAATTAGGTACTAATATAGAGAGAACATGTTTACTAAATGGAGACAGAGATAAATACTCCACAGATTTCAAGTTCCAACATGAAAGTGCGTCTGTCACACGACATGTCGTCGTTTACTCAGATGGAACGAGGCTCTAGCGCAAAGCAATGTATCATAGAAATAAAAACAAAGCACCAGCAGGTGCAAACTTATAGTTAAACTTCTTGCAATCCTTATCTACATAATTTTCAGAAATTACACGGAGCTTGTACTTCACAATAGAGCAAAGACTAAAAGTTGACCTAAGGTCAAGTTTGTTTTGACCAGTAGCTTACAAGTTTCAAGTTTTTTGTTTTTAAAAAACATAATGGAGCTCTTGGTTGTTTTGAATATTTTGACACTATTCTCCATTGCCCCAATATGCCTAGCTAGTGCGAAAGTAATCTGCATAACCAATGATTACACAGGTAGATGATTCTAGTCATCTGTGCCAAATCATTTAACTGGTAAAGAATCAGATCCAGACATGATGAGTCTAAATCGGTTACTATTAGGTATATCTTGTTATAATAACTCCAGCACTTTAAAAAATCTTTTAAGTGTACTTCTGATGGTTGGTCCATTCACTTTTGCATTCTTTACTTGAAGTAGGAGCATAATATTACCTTCTTTGACACTCTGTTCTCTACAAATTATTCAGAAAAAGGCTTTACAAGCAAACTGTTTCCTTTTGTTTGGGAGCCTTTTCAAGACAGCAGCTTGAACGACAACGACATTCGAATGAAGGTAATAGGGTAGATGCTTCACAAAGCATATTCATACTTACAATGGCATTAACTTTACATTTATAATTTTTACATAGAAACGTTGCTCTCCTGTAAACAATGAAGTACCCCCTCTGTCCCAAAATAGGTGTCATGTTTGACTTTTCAATTCAACTTTGACTAGCAAAGCGACGCAAGAGCTTGTTAATCATTTCATACTGTTTTAGAAGATTAACAAATTATTGTGTCGTATTGCTAGTCAAATCACCTAGTAAAAGGTGCCTCGGAAAGTCTTTTGGGATTTAGTGAGTATAGATATCGCCGGTGGTACCTCACGGGAGTACTATCTAAAAAGGACTTATAGCAGCTTTAGTCCTAGCCATCTGAAGCAGTCAATTTAGTGGAGAAGCAAGATAAGACACAGATCCCAATAGCAGATTTATTTCTTCAGGAAACTGGAGGTTATCTAGCCAATCATTCTCACTATTAAATGTGCAATCTTAGGCCCACTAAAAGGAATGCATTTCTTGGGTTTCAGGACCAGTGCCAACAAAAAGCAAATAATGGAGCAAGATACAAACCATATATCAAAATTCGAAACGTACCAAGTCATGACTTATAAAACTTTAAGAGCTAATGGGCACAACCGAAATAACATATGATTCGTTCCAACCCTTACCAGATGCAAAGGATCCGTCATCGGCTTCAAATCAAATACATGCATATCTGCATCACAAAATTATCACGATATTTGAGGAAGTCTTGGCCACTAAATGTGAAGGGACATGAAAACTAGAATTGAAGTGAGGTAGATGTTATGTGCATCAACACAGTTGAATCAAGGAACATACAAGTGTAAAATTCCCATTTGGAAGTTGACCATTAACCACCATCAAGTTAGGATACCACTCGCACAACTAACCCAAAGCACTCTCACAATATTGTTACTTTTGCTGCAACATTATGAGTTTTACTGTGTCTAGCACTCATACAACTACAAGGGCAATTTCAATCCGATTCTTGCCTCCTTATAGAGTAATATATAGTAACGGGCAAAAAGATAATAGCATTTCCTTTTCATATAATGCGGCATCATGCAGAGGCTCATTCTGGTCGTTCAACTACTTTATCCAGTTTATCTTCCTTGCCTGTTGGTTATAACATATAACCAGCAGCAAATACAATCTAGGACATACAAAATGACGCTGCCCATGCGGAAGATTCACATTTTAATAACTTTCTAATTGATTCACAAGGAAAGTGAAAATGCACTGGCTAAACAACTAAAGTGGAAAGAAATGCAGAACACGAGTAAATATTTCTTATAAAAATATTCAACAAAGGAGAGTAGTTGTAACTATTCATCTGCAACAAATGAAGGGAGACCGACAGCTGCCTCATCATTTGGTGTATGCCATGGTCGTTTATTTATTAAGATTTGAGACAATCAATAACATTATATGAAATTATGAACTTAAGAGCTTCTATCATGATCCCTATAGCACCAGGAATTCTTGGTGGGTACGAAACATTTCTAGCTTTTGAATTAAGCAGGAGGTACAAAAGAAACAATGAATGCAAGCTTACAGGTTGTCATGGTTAAGAAGAGTTATATCACCTTCTTCATCAAGCAAATTAGCTTCGTTCGCCTCACATATCTCTCTTTGGATGAACTGAGCAGCTACTCTCTGGTGGCCGACTTCGTCTGACAGTGGAAGCAAACAACATTTGAGTATAAGAAAGACGAATGAAGACGGGTATTGGTTAATGGAACTTATATATCAAAATTTGGTTGGCTAAGCTATGTCATCCCCTATCTCTGAAAATGTATAGTCAGTTTTGGAACTACAGTACTATAGCTTTAAGACATTAAATTGTTACACTCCTTTCCAAATTAGAACTTCTATATTCTAGTACCTATTAAATGTCCATCCACTTATTTACTATAGCTTCTTTAAGACTGTAATTCGGGAAACCAACTTATAAATATGACACTTATTCTGGAACATTTACTATAGCTTCTTTAAGAGTGCAATTCTCGAAACCATTTTAGGAGTATATACTTGTTCTGGAACTGTTAATAAGGAAAGAAGGGCCAAGATCATGAGAAGGAGGAAGTATTGTTGATACCACAAAACCAACTTTACTAGTACACCCCGGTTGAGTAAACCACCAAATTTGTGTTGGCAAATTAGAACTGTTTCGACCCACTGGCATGCTAAGTGAATTGAACTGATTTTACTTTGTGCAAATAGATAAATGCAGAGCAAAACGTCTGCTACCTGCAACAGTATGTGAGAAGCTTCCTGCCCCGAGAAGTTTTGCCATGACAGCCATTCTGCTGCCATCTCCAAGTGAACATACCATCTGGGCTAAATGGCTAATACAACCTATGGAAAGGAACACGAAAGGAAAAACAGCTCAAAACATTCAAAACTGACGAGCCATGTTATTGACTAATTTCTGGTAGAAGGAAATGGAAGTATTGGCATCTACATTCAAATAGAAGAGCTAGGATACATTGTCATCACAACTTAATGGTAGATAACCATAGCACTCACTTCAAGTATTGAATGCAAACATTATAATAAACATGGGCCCTTCATAACGGGTAATCGGGATACGATGAAGAAAAGAAGATTAGCTCCTTAATAGTATGAATAAATTGCTTAACATAACAGTGCAACTCTCTGCTTAAACTCTTATAATTGAAATGATGTCATGATAAAGGAACAAATCATAGCTCATGAGCTTAGTATTTCCCTCAAACTCAAAGTTAAGCCCACTTGACAGATAGAATCCACGAATACTTTTATACTACTAGGTACGGTTCATCTTCCTATGTTCGAATACCCTTTAGAGGTTCCTTCGGCGTAATCAATCACATCATCCTAGAAATTTGACTACTAGTGACAGACTTTTCAATTCAAAATGACGTTAGA
Source organism: Linanthus parryae (assembly GCA_023055425.1). Lineage (NCBI taxonomy): Eukaryota > Viridiplantae > Streptophyta > Magnoliopsida > Ericales > Polemoniaceae > Linanthus > Linanthus parryae. The sequence goes on along the minus strand of JALGPY010000008.1, from coordinate 1,927,036 downwards.
AACAGCATTTAGGGTATGGAATGGGGGTTCCATAATGCTGGCGTGATCAGCATTGCAAATGTACACATTTTCCAGAAAAAAATTCAACTTTGTGACACAGTCAATTGAAATCGAACACTTCCCTCAATAGGTTCAATCGATGTACTTTGGAACTCAAATGCTAATTCAACCAACCGAACTCAGAAAACACGAATGCACAGAGAAGATCATTTCAAACGAACATTACCTGGACTTGAAGAGCATGAAACGACGACGCGATCGAGCAGAGAGAGAGCTCAAATAGGAAGGAGTTGAAGTGAATCTAGCATGGTGGATTTCACAATGACGATGCTCGAGAGAGGATTGAAGAACAGAGGGCGTGGAATGACGAAGCCCTAACCCTAGTTAGTGTGACAAAATTGAAACGCTCTTGGGTAATTTTCCCCCTTTTGAGAGTGAGAGAGAAGAGAGGTGGCAACGAATGAGCGAAGCCTTTTCAGAGAGATTTGGTTTCCGATGCGAGTGAGAGAGAAAATCATGTGTTTTGTTTCCTTAATAAACTACTCTCGAGCTGTCACTTGGATTACTAGTGAATATTTTGATGGAGTAATGCGGTTTTTGGTCCTTTAACTACATGGTTTCCTTCATATACATCCTCATTATGATCCCAAAACTTTGAACCATTGATGAGAAGGATGTTCGACTCTGGTATTGATGCGCGGAGCCGCGGAGGCATGGAGTGAGGGTCGAGACTAAAGCTTGTTGATGAGGCAGGTGTTGGACATCACAGGTTGTGCATAGAGGGAGCACAAGGACCTGTCCATGGGGTTGGTGTCGTGTTCGTGCGTGGATTTAGGCCTCAAATGATGGTGTGGCCTGACGCAATTCTCTTTGGGCTCCGCTACAAGGAGGTTAGCGGATTGGGTGGGAGAATTGTCACGGGTTCAGGGCTCGTGCTCTGTACATGTGCGCGGCAGGGTTGACATGTATGGAATGTGTGGCCTTCATATTTGTTGGTACTGACCTTGGTGGTCTAATTTTGGGTATGCCTGTATCCTTTACTCAAAGTATCGTGTGGCATATGGCAAGCTTGCTGGTTCAGGGCTGGGGACGACTGATCTCGTGGCTCGAAGCTAAAGTGACAGCTATTCAGCATGAGTCTAGTGTGTAAGCAGCAGCGAGTCTTCGCCAAAATCTGTGATTCTAGTGTGTTACGAGCGGCGAGCCTCCGCTAAGTAGTATTCACGAATTACAAAATGAGGAGACATTATCTTGCACTTTTGAATAATGTTGGTTCTAGATAAACAATTTCGTTCAACTTTGGAGAGAGAGAGAGAAAGTCATGCACATTGGCATGAATTAAGTCTATTGCTTGTCAAAATTATTTTCGTCTCAGTTTTATTTTGTTTATTCTTCTTTCTTTTGTCATGTATTATTTATCAATCATCGGACCACACTCCCGGCTCTCTTTATTTGACTTGATGGGTTGCTATAAGATTATAGTAAAAAAGACGAAGGATTAGAGGCCTTGGCGTGTTTCATCAACCTCTTTAAGAAAGCAAGTCTTTGATAGGCCGACTAGCTTATGTTCGTACATGATTTTGAGTGTAGTCAATTCAAACGGCTATGTTTCTCACTAGAATGTGTTATGTCTAGCTTTTTTTCACAAACAAGTTGTCGAAATATAATGACTTTGTTTGGCAAAACTAAACTGATAGATTAATTATCTATAATCTGGCGGGAAAATTGGATTTTGGTGGGAGAAGACCCGGATCTGGTTGGGCCCCGACCCGGATTCAGTTGGGTGATTTGCACACGTTGCTCACTTTAGTTGGTTAATATGTCAAAAAACGGGGATTTACACGGATCCAGTTAGGCCCTACCCGGATCTGGCAACAACTACGCGGATCCTTTTAATTGATTGGGCAATAAAAATAATTTAAAATATCTGGATCCAGATTTTAAAGTACCCGGATTCCGGTAATTGGGCAAAAATCTAAAAATCTATTAACCTTTGCCAAACTGATCAGATTAATTGTCCAAATTTAATTAATTAAGCGAATAATGCAGCAAAGGCCAATTTTAAAATTTTCCTCAAAATATACACAAAGTTTTATTTTATTTGTTTGGGCTTGAGGCCCAACATTGCGACAAGCCCATTTAGTACTGTCTCTGGCTAAAGGCTTTGGTTGTCGTTTGCTCACAACTGAGTCCAGCACGTTTAAGTCAACTAACACCTTTTTGGGGGTATGCAAATCACCCCAAGTGCCCAACAAAGCCCACTTAGCTGGACCCAAAATAAGAGATAAAACAAAACCCAAATAATATTTTTTTGGTTGTGTCACCGAAAGAAAATAGTAAACTTTGAAACTGTGTTAGCAAGAGGATTTATTTTTATGATGACATGAGAACCCACTGCAAAACTCACCATAAATGTAAACCATTGTCGGAAAATTATGGCTGACTTGTTCGCAGCTAAGAATGTGAATAAGCAGGCATATTTTCATTTACTTTTTTTTTTTTCTAACGAAGTGGGAGCATGCTGCAAGTCACACTTAGGACAGAAACATATCTAACGTGTTGGCAACTGAAATCAACAAGCAGCAGCTCATGAGTTCTCCCGAATTTCATACTTAAAACATCTAGACAAATTCACAAAGGCGCATGGCCGGCCACCTTTACACTATGAAGTATGAAGTACTGTACCACTCAGTCCCAACTCTTGTCCACCATTCTGAAGATTTGACTTGTATATGGGTCACTTTAACCGGGTGATTTCGATAGCAAAATGATGCGATTTTTTGATAAATTTTTCGCCGTGTTATATGGCAACTTATACTCTACAACACCATGAAAAAATTATCAAAAAATTACATTACTTTGCTATCCAAATCACCGAATCAAAGTGACCCAGTGAATAGCGGTAAGAGTCAAATTGGTGGGGAAGAGCTGGGACTGAGCGATGAGATGGAGAGGGTGGGAGTTGTTATCAATGAAGCATAAACCTAAGATACCAAAGTATACTAAGTGTGAGGAGTTTGTTGAGAGATCTTTAATTAACTTGTCTGACCCCAACCACTCGAGTTCATGGCACTGTCAGTGGAACCAAGTGTTATTATGAGAACCATCCATTTAGAACCCTAAAAGAGGCAAAAAGGATAAAAAGATCCATAATTGGACCCATCACACTGCACGAGTCACCCATGTTGGTTGAGGAAATGGCAGGATCATAACATTAACCCAAAGTGGTTATGTAATTAGTCACCTTGTCGGGTTATTTATTTAGTCACCTCCTTAATAGTCTCTTGGCTTTTCTTCACATTTCAATGAACTAGTCATTTAGTCAAGTGATTAAGGTCATGAGGGATTTTATCCGAAGTCTCCAATCAAGCCACCCAAGCAACTTAGGGTAGGTTGGATTATGCCTATTTATATGACATGTAATGAAAAGGATAAGAATAAAAAACTACTACGTACTAATTTATTTATTTATTTATTTATTTATTTATTTATTTATTTATTTATTTGTTAGTATGTACAAAGACAACTGTTAGTATGTACAAAGACAACATATATCGATTGTCACCCGATTCGTCATATATGTTGTTTTTATCGTGCAGATAAAAATATTTATTTCATGACATATAACATATCATCTTAAAATGCATGGAATATGAACCAGCGCATAAAGTTTATCTGGTAACTAAAAAGTCGCTGAAAATGCATGCAGTGATACAGTCTAGACAGATAGATGCATTTCGCTTGCGTTACCCACACTTCATATCATAATTTGAGAATGTTGTCAGTAAAATGATACCACATCCGCGGTTAAAGTGTTACGTAAGAAATTTACACAAATTGTGCGTCAGTCGCAACAACTTAATTAAGGAGCTGCAAACTGAATCACTATGCTGACATTGCTGTTACCGGTTCATGGTATAGCTCAAATAGCAAATAGAATGCTCGATTGTGAGACTTCAAAACATGTTCTCAGACAAAAATTGATAAAAGACGAAAAGTTTGGCTCCAATTCTTTTCAAATTGAACAACATTGTATATGTGCATAAAAATATTGGTAAAGTAGCGATGACTCTCCTTTATAGGACAATCCGGCCAGCCTTATTATTTTCTATATGACCGACTTCCGTACGATTTCATCATCATATGCAACTCAGGAGTGTGCAAGCCACTTTGGTTTGTCTATGGTATGTTTTGGGGATCTTCAAATGAAGTTGGAAACATTTTCTCTTTGTCGTTAAATTTTGAACGTTGAGTTGAGGCTAACTTTTGTAGAGATCCACGGGCGGTTCCACTTTTACAAGTAACTAAAAGTTGTTCATTTGGGGTCCTTTTTTATGGCCATCATATTTGGAAACATACTTTATGGCATGTTTGTTTTCTCGGGCTAAGCTAGTTGAATTGAACTGAATTATATTAGTTAGATCAATTTGATAATCTTGCTAACTCCTTTGCTGTTGGATGCGAGTACTCTAAGGTACGTATTAAACACTATATTCTCTAATTATTAAGTGGCAATATTAGAAATAGTCAAGAATTACAAAGGACGGTATTAAGTAATGCCAAGAATATAATTAATCTTAAACTATGGCCTTCTAGTGAATCTGCGTTTCTTGTAGACATGGGTTAAGAGGTAATGTGCCATTCGTTGGAGATGAGGGAAAGACTAGGTTACGACATAATTATAATAAGATGAATTTTTGGCATAAAATTTTCATGCAGCAGATATTTCCAAACAGTGTGATGCATGTAAGTAAAATAATTGATAGATAACTTCCACGTAGTATTTGTTTTAGTTGCATCACGCACCAACATTTTAAATTTAACCGACATCGCGCACCAACTGTTGTATGCTTTCTACGCCGCATGCAGTATCAGTAAAATCGATAATCCGTGAAGATTGTCTTTTTAAACTAATAGTGCATGTATCCACTGTCAACAAATACATACTCCATTGGAGGTTATATGTTAAAAGGTCTACCAAAATTAGTTTTACTGCCAAATTATTTTATTTAATTTCGATGTCGTGAGGAAAGAACATGATACTTAGTTTATGCATGTTACCGTAAAGGTAACGGGGTTGACGATTTTGTGAAAATCGACAAAACTTGACCACGTAGCTTTTAGCCTACGGCGCTTTTCCTAGCAACTACTATTTACCGAACAAAGAGTTCTTTTCATAATCAATTCATTCGATGAAAATAATCAAACACTACAACTTGTTTAAATAGGAAAAACGAAACCTAACCCTAGACTCTTAAGGGGTTTGACAAGGCCCGATCATTATTTAACTAAATAATTAACTTAAATAACTAATTAACTCTAAATAAACAATTCAATAAACTGTACTAATATCATAATAATAATGTTGACTTCTACGATACGCTTGACCCGTATCAATGCATCTCAATTGCGTGATCGATTTTGACATGTAACAATGTTTAGGTCATGTATTTAATAAGATAAAATTAATGGTTGCGTTAGTTTAGTATTACATTTTTACAAATATTCATACCGTCATTGTCATTCTTGTAGGTCAATACGGAAGTTAGGTGATGACCATGGCCGGTCCTAAATTTTCATGGGTCCTAGGCGATAGTTGAAAGTGAAGCCCCTTTTATCATAAGTATAACTGTGAATAAAAAAACCTACTCGGCTGTAGGACGACATATACCACGCGTTTTATTAATAGTTTGGGTTTTTAACCCGTAAAAACAATGTGGGGACATAAAATCTTACCCACTATTCTTAAAAAAATACTAATGGACCCCTTGAAATTGGGGCCCTAGACGAACACCTAATCCGGCTAGTGAATGGGCCGACCCTAGTGATGACCATATAAAATAGACCAGAGAGTGACCTTGCAATTAAGTACCTGGTGATACGAGTAAAATGTTATAATTCGTGGGTCGTCACTTCGGTGTGAAACAAACAACAGATTGTGTTCAATTAATTAATATGGTATGAAGACGAGGTCGTTCACATTTATCTTGACAATTGAAGCATTAGTTCTTATAAACCCTAGTCTTGTCACTTTCAAAGTACACACTGATCCTGATTTATAAAGAATTTCAACCGAAAATGTTTTGAAAAATAGTATTAATTTCTCTTGATAAACATATGGGATTAAATATAGTTTTCACTGTGAAGAAAATTTTCAACATTTCTAGTTTCATATCATTAGTTATTATTCCATCTTTAAACCCTGCTAATTTTCCTTTGAGAAAAAAAAAGTCCGATAAAATTTTGATCACAAAAGAGTCAAAATAATATTTGGAAGGACATTTTTCTACAAACAACTAAAAACATGGAGTAGCATGTTAGTTGACATCATCTGAGAAATCGCCCGGCCTTATATAAACTATTGGTAAGATATAAATAAACATGCAATTTTGTATGATGAAGATAATGATCTATTTGATCTTCCACTCGATCTTCCAAAATAATTGCTTAAAATTTAATTGGCTCGTGCTCTCCACCACGACGACTATCATGTTCAAATAGAGAACAAGCATACATATATATTTTCCAACAAATAAAATAATAGTAACTGATAGCCTAAGGTTTGAAAAGTTCATGAAGAACTTGAGTTGGAATTTGGAATTAGAATACTACCTCCATTGTTCTATGTGATGTCGAAACTTGAAGTTCCTTTTTTTAGATACTTGATAGAAAGATAGCATTAATTAGTCAAAAAACTTATATTTATTTATTTTATTCTATTAGCTTGAAAAAGATAGCATAAATTAATTGGTCAAAACATTTCAAATTAATATTTACTGTAATTTACATTTGTTCACTTGAGCCTCGAAATAACAATGTATACCGCATTTAAAAAGTGAATATATACTAATAAAATCGGAGTATTTGAACTCTGTATGACTGAGTGGTTTGTCTACCTAATCACTCCCCCTGCTTCATATAAACAAAAAAAAAACAAAAAAAAAAAAACATTAACGTTAATGAATACATATTTTTTGAGACAATTGATGTGAATGACTGTAATAGTTACTATTTTGCACCACCGCAGATGTTGTCGGGATTTCATTTTTTGAGGGAGCTCATTTGATTGTTTTTGTACTTGAAGAGGCCAGAGTCATCCATCAATAAATATTAGTAAAACCGGAATAGCAGTTTATGTTTCCACAAGTACCACTCTGTCCCGGCTCTTTCTTCTCAATGTGGCTTTTGTCACTATTCACTGAGTCACTTTGACCCGGTGATTTGAATAGCAAACCGATGTAATTTTTTAATAATTTTTTCAAGGTGTTGTAGAGTAAAAGGTGTTCTATATATAATATGGTGAAAAAATTATCAAAAAATCGTATCATTTTGCTATCCAAATTACCCGGTCAAAATAACCCAGATACGAGTCAAAAAAGTCAAATGGGAAGAAAGAGTTGGGACGGAGTGGTACAAATTAAACGTCAAAATTAATCAATGATTGCAAGAAAATGTTTTCAAAAAAATGAAAAAAAAAATATTTGGCGTAATCATTGACAAGGAAGAAAAGAGGGATCATCATTTAACTTCATTCCCTCAAAGTTCAAAATTTCTCCTAAAGAAACACATGGCATCATCATTTTCAGCAATTACCAAATCTATGAAATTGTATGTGACAAAATCCAGACGCATTACTATATGCTATCTAACTCTCTTGCCGGAATCGTTAAAGAAATCTGTGTCAAATTCAAATATGTTGTTTGCGCTCTGTTCTATATCTAATAGGGATCAACTTAACAAATTCGGATCATACTGTATCTGATTTTTCATAATTAGATTCAGATATGATATGTAGCATTGTCATTCGCACAAATGATGTTACAAGCAAGCGCGATAAGTGGATCGAAGAGATGGTGGGGAATGAGTAGTTTCTTGATTTAGATATAGACAAACTTAGTACACTTGCCCCTCACGTAAATTATTACTAGTAGTAGTATTAAAGAGACCCACATCAACCCAATTATAATGAGTTTAATGCATCAACTTTGTCATTGTCTGAGAACAACAATTTTGAAAGATCTATCTGTCTGAAAACATGAGAAGGAGTATGGCTTATATACGTAGTTGGATCTGTTGTTCCATAGCACATCATATGAGAACACAGGAAGAAGAACCAGACCACATGGAAGAAACTGTACTAGGCTCCAACAATGTCCACACATGATAAAGATTCCTTCTTATCTCTTTTATCTCTTGTGAGCTTCCACAGATCTCCATTCATTCTCATCACCCCACACATGTATAGTTGCATGTGTTTTTCTTCACAAGACTCGTTAAATACCACGTTAATTAACAGTGGCGAAGAATGATGAATGAATAGTATATTAGGAATACTGCTGCATTGGTTAGGAATTAGTCGGGAAATTTGTATAGTTATAAAGAACACTACAAAATATTAAAAATCAGTAAAGTTTGTAATCCTTGCCCTTGGGTGGCACTCCCGTTCAGTAACCTAAAACTTAGTGAAGTTTAAAAACACAATAAAATATGTATTATCGTACGCAGAATGATCGATTACCTCTACACAGTTGGACAAATTACCAATATCTAGTTGTTTGAAATCAAAAGTTTGGCCAAAAACGGTTTCACATAAATCATATATAATTGCTATTTGATGATACGGAAACGTATAGACTCAATGTCATCGGACAGATTGGCTAGAGCATCGGACGAACTACCACATGAATATGCAACTAATAGGGTGGAACCTTTAGAGACCTGCCTACTCTTCTCAAACTCTATATATTTTATCTCCATTATGCATGTCCGGGTTGAAAATCTCAAAACTTCTCGACAATAGAATGACGGAAAAGTTAGTTGAAAAGAAAATCTCGGATTCATTTGATTTCAGTTGAAATTTGCATAATGTGAGAGAATTTACAGATTAAAAGATTAATCAATTAACAAATTTCAAACTAAAGAAGGTCAATGTATTTCGGAAAAAAAAATTATATTGTATCGTTGTTTTAGTAGATATGCTATTATTTATTTAGATATGTGAATCGCTGTTCTTGTTGTTGATGTTGGTGATAAAAAATCGGAGAAGAAACCGGCCGGTGATTGTTCTCAGTGAGAGTGTTATAGAGAGAGATGTCATAAGAGAGAAAATTGCAAAGGACCATGGGCAAATTAGTCGTTTACCCCAATTTCTTAAAAATAGGATTCCACCATACCTGAAAACTGGAGGGACGGGTAGAATGGTAAAGAGAACAAAAAACATACGAGTTCGTAAAAAACATAAAAGACGGAGAAAATATGACGGTTGATGAAAAGGTGATTGGATGAACTTAATTAACACGGTTGGGAGAATTGGCTGCAGCTACAGAACAATCAACCCAAATAAAACTGAGTCGACGGGACAAAAAAGTAGAATACGTCATAAATCACGGATATAACATTTACCGTCACTGCTTCTTAACATAAAAACAATGTTCTAAAAAACAAAAACATTTACTAAACGGATTCCGAAGCAAGTAGTATGGATTACCTTAACATTACTATAAAATCGAGGTTTTTACTATTTCCGAAACAACAGCAACAGAAATATTTAGTCCCTAACCCAAAATCAAGGTTGTGTTTTTCCCTAAAAAAATGACACTTTACCAGACACAATCATGAGTCGTGTAGTTATCAAAAAAGTAATTATATCCTACGACCAGGACCACCACGCCAAAATTAACCCTCATCAAATCTGGTCCCAAACAGGTGTTCTAAATCAACGGTCGTCGTCACTACCAAGCTTTCATTTCTCCAAATCTCGCAGACTATTTAATCGTCGTCTCTTCCATTTCTCTCTCCCAATCTCTCTCTCTCTCTCTCTCTCTGGAAATCATGTGTATTGTGTTTTGTTTCCTTAATAACTGCTCGAGCTGTCACTTGGATTATTGTGAATATTTTGGACTAATGTTGTTTTGTTCATTTAACTATATGGTTTCCTTCAAATACATCCTTATTATGATCCAAAACTTTTAACCATTGACGAGCAGGATGTTCGGCTAATCGATTTTGGTATTGATGCGCGGAGGCATGGGGTGAAGGTCGAGACTAAAGCTTGTTGATGAGGCAGGTGTTGGACGCCACTGGTCGTGCATAGAGGGAGCACAAGGGACCTGTTCATGGGGGTTTGGTGTCGTGTTCGTGCGTGGATTTAGGTCTCAAATGATGGTGTGCCCTGACGCAATTCTCTTTGGACTCCGCTACAAGGACGTTAGCGGATTGGGTGGGGGAATTTGTCATGGGTTCAGAGCTCGTGCCCCATACATGTGCGCTGCAGGGTTGACATGTGTGGAATGTGTGGTCTTCATATCTGTTGGTACTGATCTTGATGGTCTAATTTTCAGTTATGCATGTATCATTTACCCAAAGTATCGTGTGGCATATGGCAAGCTTGGTGCTTGAGGCTTGGGGACGGCTGACCTCCTGACCCTAGTGGCTCAGTCTAAAGTGTGAGCAGCATGAATCTAGTGTGTAAGCAGCAGCAAGTCTCTGCCAAAATCTATGAGTCTAGTGTGTTACCAGCAGCGGCGAGCCTCCGCCAAGTAGTAATCATGAATTACAGCTTGAGGAGACATTATCTTCCACTTTTGAATAAAGTTGGTTCTAAATTAACAATTTATTTTTAGTTCCGGAGAGAGAGAAAGTCATGCACCTTGGAATGAATTTAGTCTCTTGCTTATCAAAAGTATTTTAGTCTCACTTTTCTTTTATTTCTTCTTCTTTCTTTTTTCATTTATCAATGCTCTGACCATACCTCGTCTTTCTTCATTTTGACTTGACGGGTTGCAATAAGATTATAGTAAAAAAAAAAAAACGAAGGAGTAGATGTCTTGGTGCGTTTCATCAACCTCTTTAAGAAAGCAAGTCCTTGATGGGCTGATTAGCTTATGTTCGGACATGATTTTGAGTGTAAACGATTCAAAAGACTGTGTATTACAGTGTGTAGAGACATGTCTAGCTTTTTCACAGCAAGTTGTCAAATTATAATTTCAAATTTTCCTCAATATGTACACGCATGTGATTTAAAATTCTTTTATTTTATGTGCTTTGGGCTTGAGGCCCAAAATATGCGACAAGCCCCTTCAGTACTCTCTGGATAAAGTCTTGGTTGCCTTTTGCTCACAACTGAGTCCAGCAACTTTAAATTAACTAACACCTTTTTTGGGGTATGCAAATCACCCCAGGTGTCCAAACGAAGCCCACTTAGCTGGGCCTAAAATAAGACAACAAAAGACCCAATAACATTTTTTTGGAGTGACAATTGGTTGTATCACCGAAAGAACAGTAAACTTTGTAACTGTGTTGGCAAGAGGATTTAATTTTATAATGACATGAGATTATGAAAACCCACTGCAAAACTCACCATAGATGTAAACTAGGGCTGTACAAAAAACCGGACGGACCGGACCAACCGGCCAAACCGGGCCGAATTTGTTGATTTTGGTCGGTTTAATGACTAATTTGGTTCAAAGTCGGTTTAAAAATTGGCAAACCGCTGAAACATGTTCGGTTTTTGGTACATATGACCAAAAAACCATGGTTAACCGACCGACCAAAATATTGTATATAATATAGTAACTGTATTATTATTACATATAATTAATATATATATATATATGTAGTATAAATCACTTCACCCAAATTCCAGCATATTCATTCACTGCCCACTGCCTTTACCTTTAGAAATCTGAAATCATCCCAAAATCGCAACCTTGTCTATTTTCCTCTTCTTTGGTCTTAATATCCGTCAATCAACCAATCAAAATCACTGATACGGTCTTCATTGAATCAATCCCGAATGGAATCCTCTTCGATTTTAGTGCAGGGTTGGGGGTTAATGCAGGTATCTGGACACTGCGAGTTTGAAGAAATCAACTGCTTATCTTATCAATGGTCTGATCATAATTGTTGCTTGGATGGTAAACAAAAATTCTATCGTGGTTACAATTTTTTTGATTACTGATGTTGTTTGGTTACGGAGTTAAGTAAAACATACTACTATTGAGGACCGGTCGAACCAAACCGTACCATACCGATAAAAGATTGGACGGTTTGGTTTGGTTTTTTGATATCATACGGTTTGGTTCGGTTTGGTGAATCACCAAACCGGTATTTTCGGTTTGGTTTGTGGTATGAGCCCAAACCGTACTAAACCGGACCGCGAACACCCCTGATGTAAACCATCATCAGCAAATTATGGCTGACTTGTTCGCAGCTAAGAATGCGAATAAGCAGGCATATTTTCATTTGCTTTTTTTTTCTTGATGAAGTGATAGCATGCTGCAAGTCACACTAAGGAAGTAGACATGTCTACAAAAACATAACTAACATGTTGGCAACTGAAAATCAACAAGCAGCGGCTCATGAGTTCTCTCTAATTTCATACTAAAAAAATCTTGACAAATTCGCAAAGGCGCATGCCCGGCCACCTTTACATTCAGAAGTAATGATACATACGATCAGGGGCGGATCTACCCTTGAGATGTGGGGACAATAGCCCCCACTCAACTTTATTATCGCAATTTTACCATATATTGTGTTCAGTATATTCAATTTAGCCCCTATTGAAACTAAATATTATTCCTTATTATTTATGTTTATTCATTAATATTTTATGTTTTTAAAATTTAGCTCCTACTAGTAGAAAATTCTGAATGCGCCCCTGCATACGATGAGATGGGGAGGGCGGGAGTTGTTATCAATGAAGCATAAACCTAAGATACCAAAGTACTTCACTAGTGTGAGGAGTTTGTTGAGAGATCTTTAATTAACTTGTCTGACCCAACCACTCGAGTTCATGGCACTGTCAGTGGAACCAAGTGTTATTATGAGAACCAAGTGTTATTATGAGAACCATCCATTTAGAACCCTTAAAGAGGCAAAAAGGATAAAAAGATCCATAATTGGACCCATCACACTGCACGAGTCACCCATGTTGGTTGAGGAAATGGCAGGATCATAACATTAACCCAAAGTGGTTATGTAATTAGTGACCTTGTCGGATTATTTATTTAGTCACCTCCTTAATAGTCTCTTGGTTTTTCTTCACATTTTAATGAACTAGTCATTTAGTCAAGTGATTAAGGTCATGAGGGATTTTATCCGAAGTCTCGAATCAAGCCACCCAAGCAAGGTAGGGTAGGTTAGATTATGCCTATTTATATGACGTGTAATGAAAAAGATAAGAATAAAAAACTACTATGTACTAATTTATTTATTTATTTATTTATTTGTTAGTCTGTACAAAGACAACATATATCGATTGCCACCCGATTCGTCATATATGTTGTTTTTATCGTGCAGATAAAAATATTTATTTCATGACATATAACATATCATCTTAAAATGCATGGAATATGAACCAGCGCATTAAGTTTATATGGTAACTAAAAAGTCGCTGAAAATGCATGCAGTGATACAGTTTAGACAGATAGATGCATCTCGCTTGCGTTACCCACACACTTCATATCATAACATGAGAATGTTGTCAATAAAATGATACCGCATCCGCAGTTAAAGTGTTACGTAAGAAATTTACATAAATTGTGTGTCAGTCGCAACAACTTAATTAAGGAGCTGCAAACTGAATCACTATGCTGACATTGCTGTTACCGGTTCATGGCATAGCTCAATTAGCAAATACAATGCTAGATTGTGAGACTTCAAAACATGTTCTCAGACAAAAATTGATAAAAGACGAAAAGTTTTGGCTCCAATTCTTTTCAAAATGAACAACATTGTATATGTGCATAAAATATTGGTAAAGTAACGATGACTCTCCTTTACAAGACAATCCGGCCAGCCTTATTATTTTCTATATGACCGACTTCCGTACGATTTCATCATCATATGCAACTCAGGAGTGTGCAAGCCACTTTGGTTTGTCTATGGTATGTTTTGGGGATCTTCAAATGAAGTTGGAAACATTTCTCTTTGTCGTTAAATTTTGAATGTTGAGTTGAGGCTAACTTTTGTAGAGATCCACGGGCGGTTCCACTTTTACAAGTAACTAAAAAGTTGTTCATTTGGGTTCTTTTTTTATGGCCATCATATTTGGAAACATACTATATGGCATGTTTGTTTTCTCGGACTAAGCTAGTTGAACAGAACTGAATTAGATTAGTTAGCTCAATTTGATAATCTTGCTAACTCCTTGATGTTGGATGCGAGTACTTTAAGGTATGTATTAAGCACTATATTCTCTAGTTATTAAGTGGCAATATTAGAAATAGTCGAGAATTACAAAGGACGGTATTAAGCAATGCCAAGAATAAAATTAATCTTAATCTATGGCCTTCTAGTAAATCTGCGTTTCTTGTAGACATGGGTTACGACATAATGTGCCATTCCTTGGAGATGAGGGAAAGACTGGGTTACGACATAATTATAAAAAGATGGACTTTTGACATAAAATTTCCATGCATCAGATATTTCCTGACAGTGTGATGCATGTCAGTGAAATAATTGATAGATAACTTCAACGTAGTATTTGTTTTAGTTGCATCACGCACCAACATTTTAAATTTAACCGACATCGCGCACCAACTGTTGTATGCTTTTTACGCCGCATGCAGTATCAGTAAAATCGATAATCCGTGAAGATTGTCTTTTTAAACTGATATTGCATGAATCCACTGTCAACAAATACATACTCCATTGGAGGTTATATGTTAAAAGGTCTACCAAAATTAGTTTTACTGCCAAATTATTTTATTTAATTTCGATGTCGTGAGGAAAGAACATGCTACTTAGTTTATGCATGTTACCGTAAAGGTAACGGGGTTGACGATTTTGTGAAAATCGACAAAACTTGACCACGTAGCTTTTAGCCTACGGCGCTTTTCCTAGCAACTACTATTTACCGAACAAAGATTTCTTTTCATAATCAATTCATTCGATGAAAATAATCAAACACTACAACTTGTTTAAATAGGAAAAACGAAACCTAACCCTAGACTCTTAAGGGGTTTGACAAGGCCCGATCATTATTTAACTAAATAATTAACTTAAATAACTAATTAACTCTAAATAAACAATTCAGTAAACTGTACTAATAATCATAATAATAATGTTGACTTCTACGATACGCTTGACCCGTATCAATGCATCTCAATTGCGTGATCGATTTTGACATGTAACAATGTTTAGGTCTTGTATTTAATAAGATAAAATTAATGGTTGCTTAGTTTAGTATTACATTTTTACAAATATTCATACCGTCATTGTCATTCTTGTAGGTCAATACGGAAGTTAGGTGATGACCATGGCCGGTCCTAAATTTTCATGGGTCCTAGGCGATAGTTGAAAGTGAAACCCCTTTTATCATAAGTATAACTGTGAATAAAAAAACCTACTCGGCTGTAGGACGACATATACCACGCGTTTTATTAATAGTTTGGGTTTTTAACCCGTAAAAACAATGTGGGGACATAAAATCTTACTCACTATTCTTAAAAAAATACTACTGGACCCCTTGAAATTGGGGCCATAGACGAACACCTAATCCGGATAGTGAATGGGCCGACCCTAGTGATGACCATATAAAATAGACCAGAGAGTGACCTTGCAATTAAGTACCTGGTGATACGAGTAAAATGTTATAATTCGTGGGTCATCACTTCGGTGTGAAACAAACAACAGATTGTGTTCAATTAATTAATATGGTATGAAGACGAGGTCGTTCACATTTATCTTGACAATTGAAGCATTCGTTCTTATAAACCCTAGTCTTGTCACTTTCAAAGTACACACTGATCGTGATTTATAAAGAATTTCAACCGAAAATGTTTTGAAAAATAGTATTAATTTCTCTTGATAAACATATGGGATTAAATATAGTTTTCACTGTGAAGAAAATTTTCAACATTTCTAGTTTCATATCATTAGTTATTATTCCATCTTTAAACCCTGCTAATTTTCCTTTGAGAAAAAAAAGTCCGATAAAATTTTGATCACAAAAGAGTCAAAATAATATTTGGAAGGACATTTTTCTACAAACAACTAAAAACATGGAGTAGCATGTTAGTTGACATCATCTGAGAAATCGCCCGGCCTTATATAAACTATTGGTAAGATATAAATAAACATGCAATTTTGTATGATGAAGATAATGATCTATTTGATCTTCCACTCGATCTTCCAAAATAATTGCTTAAAATTTAACTGGCTCGTGCTCTCCACGACGACGACTATCATGTTCAAATAGAGAACAAGCATACATATATGTTTTCCAACAAATAAAATAATAGTAACTGATAGCCTAAGGTTTGAAAAGTTCGTGAAGAACTTGAGTTGGAATTTGGAATTTCGAAGTAGAATACTACCTCCATTGTTCTATGTGATGTCGAAACTTGAAATTCCTTTTTTTAGATACTTGATAGAAAGATAGCATAAATTAGTCAAAACATTTTTATTTATGTATTCTATTCTATTCGCTTGAAAAAGGTAGCATAATTAAATTAATTGGTCAAAACATTTCTCATTAATATTTACTGTAATTTACATTTGTTCACTTGAAAAGCCTCCAATTAACAATGTATGAATATATTAATAATAAAATCGGAGTATTTGAACTCTGTATGAATGAGTGGTTTGGCTACCTAATCATTCCCCCTGCTTCACAGAAAAGAAAAAAAAAATAACAAAACCATTAACGTGAATGAATATATATTTTTGAGACAAATGTGAATGACTGTTATAGTTATTTTGCACCACCGCAAATGTTGTTGTCTCCTAAAGGTGTTGTCGGATTTTATTTTTTGCGGGAGCTCATTTGATTGTTTTTGTACTTGAAGAGGCCAGGAGTCATCCATTAATAAATATTAGTAAAATCGGAATAGCAATTTATGTTTCCACAAGTACAAATAAAACATTAAAATTAATCAATGATTGCAAAAAGATGTTTTCCAAACGCGGCTAAGGTGGTAGCTCAAGTGGTAGAGCATTGGAAGCTCCTATATGGGGTCACGGTTTCAAACCCGGTTGACGACAAAACAATTTCTCAAAAAAAAAAAATGTTTTCCAAACAAAAGGGAAAAAAATATTTGTCGCAATCATTAAAGAAGAAAAGAGGGATAATCATTTAATTTCATTGCCTCAAAGTTCAAAATTTCTCCTAAAAAAACACATGGCATCATCACTTTTAGCAAATTATCAAATTTATGAAATTGAATGTGACGAAAATCCAAACGCATTACTATAAGCTATATGACCCTTTTAACGTGCCGGACTCCTTAAAAAAATCCGTGTGTCAAATTTGAATATGTTGTTTGCGCTCTGTTCCATATCTAATAGGGATCAACTTAACAAATTCGGATCATACTGTATCTGATCTTTCATAATTAGATTCAGATATGATATATACCACTGTAATTCATACAAGCGCGATAAGTGGATCAAAGGACGAGATGGTGGGGAATGGGTAGTTTCTTGATTTATATATAGACAAATGCGGTACACTTGCACCTCACGTAAATTATTACTAGTAGTAGTATTAAAGAGACCCACATCAACACAATTATAATGAGTTTAATGCATCAACTTTGTCATTGTCTGAGAACAACAATTTTGAAAGATCTTATCTGTCTGAAAACATGAGAAGGAGTATGGCTTATATACGTAGTTGGATCTGTTGATCCATATGAGAACACAGGAAGAAGAACCAGACCACATGGAAAAAACTGTACTAGGCTCCAACAATGTCCACACATGATAAAGATTCCTTCTTATCTCTTTCTCTCCCTCTCTTGTGTTCTTCCAGGCCTCGTTTGGGTAAGGTACAAAAATGATGGGGATAAGAGTTGTACTGGTATAAGAGGTAGGATATGATTGTACTGGTATAAGGCAGGATAAAATTGTACTGGTGCTGAGTGATTGGTTAGGGCAGGATATGAAATAGTATAAGCTGTAGGATATGTGTGTAAATGACCACATTGTCCTGCTTGTTTAAAATCGACTTTTTAAAATCATTTTTTTCTTCTACTGTAGAATGTAAACAACAAATAATATTATACACATTTTGACATGTTAAATGTGACAATATTAGAGTATAGATATTTATAAATCTTAGCTCAAGATATCGTGATGTAAGTCTATTTTTCCTTGCTTCACATCATAGGTGTTGATGCGTCTTGAAATCCTAATTACCATGATTTTATTTACATATTTACATATACACGTGTGCGTGTGTGTGTATATATGTATATGTGTGCGTATACACACACATATACACATACACACATATATATATATATAGAGAGAGAGAGACACAAATACACACATAAATACATACATATATGTATTTTACATATTTATGTATACATATATCTTATATATACGTGCATATATGTACTATACATAAATATACATATACATATATATTGTACATATATGTATATACATAAATACACATATATATTATACATAAATATATATACATATATGTATAATCATAAATGTACATATACATATACGTATACATATATATATGTATATTTATATATATAATATATATATGGGGCATTTTTGTCATTTCAGAACACCCTCCTTATAGCCTCACCCCTTATCCTACCTTATACCACCCCCTACGTGGTACAAGGTTGTAGGCAAAAAAATTTAGAATTGTACCTAAGGGATAAGAAAAGCTGTTTTGTACCTGCTTCTTATCCTGCACCCAAACACAGGATAAGGAGCAGGAGGTACAATTTTATCCTTATCCCCCCTCCTTGTACCTTACCCAAACGAGGCCCCAAAGATTTCCATTTCATTCTCATCACCCCACACAGATATGTATAGTTGCATGTGTTTTTCTTTGTCATGTCAAGAGCACATTTAGTAACAGTGAGGAAGTCAGGAAGAAGGATTAGGTAGGATTCTAAGAAAAGGAGGATTAGTTAGTGTAAATTTAATACTTTTTATAATAAGAAACTTTTGACAAAAAACTCTCATGCAGTATCGTCTCGCTGACACATACCTACTAGTAGTATTGGTTTTGTCAGAAAACTCCACTGCAGTTTCACATGTACCGAAATGAAACACCATTTTCCAAACAAGAACTCTCATACAGTTTATTTTTACTGACACTTACCAACCAAGAGTGAAATGGTACGCGCGCAATTTGATAAATTATCAGTATCTACTTGTTTGAAACCAACAATCTGGCCAAAATAATTTCAAACAAAATTATAAATAGCTTCCGAATGATAAAAAGGAAACATATTGCCTTGATGTCATTGGACAAATCCGTCTACTCGTCTCCAACTGTATATATATATATATATATATATTTTATCTCTGTTATGCACGCACGTACGGTTAAAAATTTCAAGATCTCTCGAAAATAGAATGACATAAACAGTTAGTTAAGAAGTTGAAAATTGCTGAAATTCTGAAATCCATTTGATTTCAGTTACAATTTTTGCATAATGTGAGAGGATCTATAAATTTACAGATTAAAAAATTAACAAATTTTAAGCTAAACGAAGTTAATATATTTGGGAAACATGGAAGGCCTTTTAAGTAACTTTGAAATACCATCTGCTTATGCACATTGTCAAATGGCCCCTCTGATGGTGGAGCTCACGACAGTTCGAGAAGGCTTATTGTTTGCGCCAGAGATAGGTTACGAAGCTGTTTTTATGAAAATCGACTGCTTGATCGCGGTGCAATTAATTCATAATAGGGGTAGCAGGTAAAATCAAAGAACTTGACGCCATTTCAGACTAATATATTGATAGAGTTTCGTGAGTTGATGACCAAGTTTAGAGTAGTTAATTTTTTTTTTAGTAGAAAATGCAGCAGATTTGCCTATCTAGTTGCCTCGAAGGCTATCGACAAGGAAGATATTAGCTACTATATTATACAGAAGTCCCAGATTGGATATATATATATTTTTTAGAAATTGTTTTTGTCGTAAACGGGGCTTGAATCCGTGACCTTATGAGGGGCTTCCAACGCTCTACCACTTGAGCTACCACACTAGCTCCCAGATTTATCGGCGTTCCTAGAATAAATTTTATCTTTTCTCAAAAAAAGGTATTGTTAAACGGAATAGACTATTAAGATTACTACAATATTAAGATTACCTAACATTACTACAAAATCTAGGTTTTTACTATTTTCGAAACAACATCAACAGAAATATTTAGGCCCTAACCCAAAATCAAGGTCGTGTTTTTTTTCTCAAAAAAAGAACACTTTACCAGACACAATCATGAGTCGTGTAGTTATCAAAAAAGTAATTATATCCTACGACCAGGACCACCACCCCAAAATTAACCCTCATCAAATCTGGTCCCAAACAGGTGTTCTAAATCAACGGTCGTCGTCACTACCAAGCTTAATATTTTCCAAATCTCTCTCTCTCGCAGACTATTTAATCGTCGTCTCTTCCATTTCTCTCTCCCAATCTCTCTCTCTCTCTCTCTCTCTCTCTGGAGATTTCTTCGTTCTTGGCACGTTCCAGTAACAAAGTCTACGACTTTGATCCATTTTAGGGCAATTTCAGAGCTTTCTCAGAGCTCTCTCTGGTGCATGTGATCAAGTTCGAGTTTAGTCTTCGAAGATCCACTCGGATCTCATTCGTTGATTCGGAATTCAACTTTCCAAAAGCTCTCTACTCTTTTCGGTGGTGAGTTGTTTCAATTATGGCATGTTTTGAATAGAAAAATTGAATTTTTGAGGTTAAAGCTTTCAGCTTTTGTTGGAATTTTTTTAGCTTGCTTTGATGATCCAAGTTCTGTGAATCTGCGTTTGAAAAGTTCGGTTTTGTGGGGAAATAAGTGGAAATGATTGAACTTGCGAAGAAATTTTGAACTTCTGTGATTTAAGTTTTGTGAATCTGCATAATTGAACTTCAGTTTTAGAAGAAAGAAAAATGTCAATGATTAAACTTGGCTAGAGAGTTGGACTTCTATTAGTGTCAATCCTATATGATTTTGTGTGGTTGTAATTCTAGGTCAGTTTTTGGAAACTGTGATGTGATATTAGGGTAAATTGGCAATGATTGAAGTTTCCAAGAAATTTGAACTTCTTCAATAGGCTAAATTTGGCAATGATTGGAATTGGTTAAAGATTTCAACTTCAATAAGGAATGATAATCCTGTCTGATTCTGTGTGCTTGAAATTTGACTTCAAGTTTTAAGAAATGTTGCTAGGCTTTGACTGATAAAATGTGAGCTTGATGTGGTTGTGACTCAGCTGATCAAGCATTATTTATCTTTGCAGGTTTGATAAACTTTGGTGAGGGTTTCGGGTAATTCAGAAATCACAAACCCTCGATTTTAAGAAGCTGTTGAAGGTTTTAAAGAAGGTCATTTGGGAATCTGGTTTGTTGGTCTAGTGTTGATTGGTAAAGTCAGCCAAGATGGGGGCTGGCTTGATTCCGTTGATGGCGAAGATGAATTCACTGTCCACATCTGATCATGCTTCTGTGGTTTCGATAAACCTGTTTGTAGCGCTTCTTTGCGCTTGCATTGTGATTGGTCATTTGCTGGAGGAGACCCGTTGGATGAATGAGTCGATCACAGCCTTGATTATTGTGAGTCCACGCCTTGAACTATTGTATGCCTGCATATCTTTTAATCCAAGGCTTGCTGCTAATGTGTTCGACCTTTTTGTTGATTGATGAACAGGGTCTGTGTACTGGAGTAGTTATCCTACTAATTTCAGGAGGAAAGAATTCTCATCTTTTAGTATTCAGTGAAGATCTTTTCTTCATTTATCTCCTTCCACCTATCATCTTCAATGCTGGGTAGGTCCTACAACATTACATATACATTTCCTCTCTTTCCGTTGAGATTTTGCATGTTTTCTTGTTGTTCTTATTTCCTTGTCGCAATGTGCAATTATAAATCCTATCCTGTTATTGGCGTTTCTAGATAACGCATCCTAACTGCCGTTGACTTATGTATTTTTTGCTACGTCCGTGTGAAAAATGTGGAAAATTACTAAATGCTTGTGAGATGATAAACTATATGATTGACAATAGTGATTGATTCTGTTAACTACCAGTATTACCGATATGGCTACCTAATCTGTCCGAAACTGGTCCTGCATTTATTAATCCACTCATTGCTACAAGTTTCTTACCCATCACTGCCCCTTAGTTGGTTTGCTTCTTCTTAATGGTTCTGTCTGCACTCTACAATGGTGTCTTGTTATTTTAATGACCGAATCTTTTCTGATTGCTCCTTCCCGTATCCTCTTTGGTCTTCATTGACTTACTTTACCACTCACATGGCGTGGAGTTCTTATTTATGACCATATTACCTTACTAGCTATCCTATTATGCTCTAAAGACAGAGCTAAACTTTTATTGAAATGTTGTATACTTCTTTATGTGGAATTTTCCGTTCATGTGTTGAAAATGGAGATAGGATGTCACGTCCTTGTGTGTATCTCAGAATGTGAATGATTTTTGCAGTATCCCAAGTTATTGTTTCTGACCTCTACTGTCATGACCTTGAACATTATTACAGATTCCAGGTGAAGAAGAAGCAATTTTTTCGCAACTTCATGACTATCACTCTATTTGGGGCAGTTGGTACTCTGATATCATTTGCCATCATCTCATTTGGTATGCTTTCATGTCTGCTTTTATTTATTGGCTTTTGGTTTCTCTGTACAAGCATACTCGGTACACACAATGTGTTTGTGTTATGTCAAAATATATAGAATGCAAGATTAGAGACCTAACAGAAAAAGTGAAGGAAAAGTTAGCGGATGTGGGAAGTTATCATACAATATGACAATTTTACCCATTTAGTAACTTCCGTAAACTTATAATGTCCTGTCTATTATTTGGTTGTAGTAAGTTTCTTGAGAACAAAAATGACGCTGTAAAAAAATAACAAACTTCAAATATTTGATTTGACAGATATAGTGATGGCTTTCTATATTCGAACGAAGTCTCGCCAAGAGCCGGTGCCTTGTAGTATAAATATAAATGTAACTTGAAAAAGAAACTTAACTGCTAGAGTGACTCCTCGAATTTAGAGCTTTGCCATCTCCCAGCCTCCCAGACGGCCAGAGTTTTTACTTATCTATAATGCAAAACATGATGTGATGCACTGGCTTGTTGTTTCCCTTCTCTATTTAGCATGGCTCCTTAACATATTTTACTACCCAAAGTTTTACAAATCTTATCTGTATGCATATATTTAATTATAGTTGTAGACTGTAGTCATGTAGCTTTGAGGTTGTCTTTGGAGTATATGTTTACGAAAGCACACGATGCAGTACTTTCTTTCGATGGTAGAAAGTAGTCCCCTGTTTGTATGCATTGACAATATATTTTGTAGGCAAGGTCTTAACAATTGTTCTCATTATAGCATGCCATTTGAAATATGGAATATAGAAATTGGTGTTATCTGAAGGTTTTCATTTTCTTGAGCATATGTATTTGTTCCTGTTGTTACTCAAATGATTCGTCTCAGTTCAGTTCAATTTACCTGTGCACTTTCTTTATATGTCTTCTGTCACATAGGGAACAATTTAAGAGTTACTTTGATGTTGTATTTGTCATGATTTTGTAGTTACTGATATATTCTTTTACAATTATTGATCAGGTGCTAGGTTCTTGTTCAAGAACATGAACATCGGTACTCTCGACATAGGAGATTATCTTGGTATTAGTTCTTCTGTGCTATGCTCCTTATACATCTGTTTGGTGGCTGCTTGCCCATAAGATTTTCTCGCCTTGATGTTCTCATTTTAAAATGTCTTTTGCAGCAATTGGAGCAATTTTTTCTGCAACAGATTCAGTATGCACCTTGCAGGTATGTATCTGTTTTCACTAGCGTGGATTTGCTTCCACTTCAAACAGTTCTGATAAGTGAAGACTTGACAAGTTAACACAACTCTATTGGTTTTGCAGGTGCTTAATCAAGATGAGACACCTCTATTGTACAGTTTAGTTTTCGGAGAAGGAGTTGTGAATGATGCCACATCAGTGGTTCTTTTCAACGCAATCCAAAGCTTTGACTTGACAAATATCAACACTGCCGTATTTGTACAATTTTTTGGAAATTTCTCGTATCTGTTCTTAGCAAGTTGCCTGCTGGGAGTTGTGGTGAGCTCTCTCTCAGTTTATGCATGGTTGGAGTATCATATGCTATTAACAACTCCTTATTTGATTCATGACATATTCTTTCTGAATTTTGCAGGCTGGATTGCTTAGTGCTTACATTATTAAGAAGCTTTATTTTGGCAGGTATGTAAAAATGTTTTTGGTCTCTCTCTCCACTTTATACTATATTATCTCATTGCTAACAAGTTCGTTATGTTTTTTTTAAACCAGACACTCTACTGATCGTGAGGTCGCCCTTATGATGCTCATGGCTTATTTGTCATACATGCTAGCTGAAGTAAGTTCGTTGGATCTTTTAGGTCATTCAATTTGCTATTTATTGGAGTAAAGACACTTACAACAGTTAAATCCATTCGAACTTATTTTGCAGCTATTCTATTTGAGCTCCATTCTCACTGTTTTCTTTTGTGGAATCGTGATGTCCCATTACACGTGGCATAATGTTACCGAGAGCTCCAGAGTCACTACCAAGTATGCATTAATCGTTTATGTTAAAATAGTTGCTTAAATTCTTAGCATTAGTAGTTACCATTTTAATTCTTGATAGCTATTGTCAGGTATTTAACAATCAGTTGCATTTCAACATTTTTGCAGGCATGCTTTTGCAACATTATCGTTTATCTGCGAAGTATTTATCTTTTGCTATGTTGGCATGGATGCCTTGGACTTGGAAAAATGGAGATTTGTAAGTGATAGGTGAGTTCAAACGTTGAATTCGATTAGGCCTTCATTGTTATGAAATTTCAGGCATGCTTATAGACTAAAATTGATTAACTCGTTAAGTTGAGAAGGCCACTATTACCTAGGTTTTCGGCAGGTCTTCATGGAATTTAGACATTTAACTTGGCTTAATATCTGATTTGTCTTATCGTGGGCCGTTCAACTGAATATCAGATGCATTCCTAAGCTTGCAAGGCCTTTGCGTAGCTTAATTTATTTAGTTTTATTTGCAATGAGGAAATAACGGTGTTTTTTTGTCACATCCATGAGTTGTTTGTTATTCTGAAAACACACTGTTTGAGCAGTATACACGCCTGCTCGATGACATGGCTTTATATAAACCACCACATTAATATCCAACCTTGTAAGGATGTTTTCAGGTAAAAAGGTTTGAAGTGTTTATTGCTTACATAAAAAAAGGGGGTACTATAAGTTAGTTTGGATAATTTTTATCCCATTGTGGAAAAAGTGCCTTCCAGGCTTGAATGATTATCTTCCCATTTGCTACAAAACCACTTCCTTTGCAACTCAAGAAGTAGCTTGTTGCTTAATTTCAGCAAACTGTCATATTAACTAGCTTGTCGGTTGAACACATTAAACCTGCCAACGGAAGCTAGCTTAGAAGAGCTTTTCTGTTGACACGTAAGATCTGTCATCATCTTAATTATGTGGCTTGTGTTAATCTTGCAGCCCTGGAACTTCAATCGGAGTGAGCGCCATATTGCTGGGACTTATTTTGGTTGGCAGAGCAGCCTTTGTTTTTCCGTTGTCATTTATATCCAATTTGACTAAGAAAGCTGCCCATGATAAAATTGGCATAAACCAACAAGTAAGGACTTTTGCTGCTTTTACCTCTATGGTGTTGTTAAAAAGTCTGCTTCAACATATAACATTACTAGCTTGACATGCATTGCAGGTTACTATTTGGTGGGCAGGTCTTATGAGAGGTGCTGTATCTATGGCTCTAGCTTATAACAAGGTAAAACATTTATGTCCATTGAAAAAGGAAACTAATATGCATATCATCGTTGGTATAGTGAATGATGTATCTTTAATTATGATGAATGCAGTTTACAAAGGGCGGCCACACTGAACTACGCGAGAATGCTTTCATGATTACCAGTACCATCACGGTTGTCCTTTTCAGCACAGTGGTAAGCCTTGTCAAATTTGAATATTCAATCCTACATGTTTCCGGTTTTGTTGAAATGAGTTGTGATTTTGTGCAATACCCATCTCTGCATAGTTAAGAGCTTTAAAACAAATTATGACTTTTACCTTGTTAATCAACTTAGATGATAACCAAACTGAGCTCTCCTGAATAAAACAAAATTATTCAACAGTTAAGGTTAAGGAGAAACACTTTCTTGATTTGAGATGGAGAAGTTATTTGCCGGACTGTAAATTGGACAATAAATGTGCGAGGTAGATAGCTTTGCTCAAATTTGGTCATGTATTCATGCCCAGTGGCTCAGCTGTCGGCCTCACTCATTAGGTGTTTTAGGCTTCGGAAGTTGATTGTAATCTTAACCAATACCAGTATGACATTACTAGCCGTGAAGAGCATCGAAAGAAGATGACCATGTTTGGATGTGTTGAATTAAGTGGGATTATAGGATTATAAGCTTGTAATAATCTGGCGTGTTTGGGTGATAATGGATTATTTAGGATTTAGTTAGAAACCGGAGTCCTGTACGGCAAAGACAGGGATCAGGCCATTATTTTATGGCAAAAGAATACTCCAACCCTGAGACCCGGTTTTCCTTGCAAGGGATCCGTTTTTGCTGCCCCGCCAGGTGGCATTATCAGGTTTTCCTTGTTTCTCTCTCAAAGGACAAACGGCAATCAAGTTTTTTTGCACCAAGAAACTCAGGCTATTAGAATCAAATTCAGAGCAGGTTTGGTTAGCCATTAAGGGTCTGTTTGGTATTACTTAGCCTATTATCACAGATTTTACATAATATTTACCGAAAAACATTTTATCCCAAGACAGCAGCTTTCCCAAAGTGATTCTCATAAAGCAATTTGCTACCCCGCTACAGCGTTCCCCAACTGTCTAAACATGCATATGTTGTAGCTGTGAAGATAATGTGTTGTGTATTGATAGAGCCTAAAGATACGGTGGCAGTTGTGGACACTGAATCTGTGTTCTCTATTTTCTTTTTCTTTTTAAAATCTTGGTGCAGATTTTGGCTCATAGTAACTTGGATTTGTTCCCTAGTTTGCGATTGTTCTTTTTTCTCTTTGCTAATATTCAGAGGCATCATCATTTAATCTTTTTGGGCTGTACACAGGTGTTTGGATTGCTCACCAAGCCGATAATCAACGTCTTGCTGCCTTCACACAAACGCTTGACCAGAATGCTCTCCTCCGAACCCAACACTCCGAAATCCTTCGTCGTGCCGCTCCTCAATGGGCAAGATTCAGAAGCTGATTTGGGGGCCCACGTCCCTCGACCCACCAGCCTGCGGATGCTTCTGTCAACTTCTTCCCACACCATACATCACTATTGGCGAAAATTCGACGACGCTTTCATGAGGCCCATGTTTGGTGGGCGGGGCTTTGTTCCCTTCGTCCCAGGCTCGCCCACTGAGCGAAGTGTGCACATGCCCCAGTAAAGAGGAAGAGGTATGAAGACATAAAAAAAAGAGCGAACTGAGTTTTGTCGGAGTGTGATATTGTGTTAAGTAGGAACATGTTAGCTGCACATTTCGTGTACGATATGATAGATTCATTGTGATGGGTTTGGATGTGTCAGTTCAAGTTATATCTCAAGGGTGGCAGGTGTCGGCGAGACAGTTAACGTCCTACATAAGGCCGTTTCTTCGAGATTCGTCCGTCTTAAAAAAATTCTGGGTTCATTGTATGCTCCGGAACTGGAAGCTCCTTCGAATGTAAGATAGTGTTTTGTAGTCTAGTCTTTTTATGGAATGTGTAACATATTGGTTCGATACTGAGGAATCTAGGGGTTGGTGGGGTTTTATTACATTTTGTGTACTTTGTGTTGGAAGGGTATATACAAGTTGTGGATTTGTGGATCAATCCATCTTTTCTTCTTCTAGCTGTTTCTTAGTTACTGCTTTGAATGGATAATTGGGATGGGGTGGGTGTTGTTCTTCACCTTTTATTCATTGTTAACCTGGCTGTTTGGATTTAACGGTTTTGGGGTTAAGTTGAACTGTAACTTGTTGTCGTTTGGATTTAATGGTTGGGGTTTTAGGTTTAGTGGGTGGGGTAGAATTTTTCCGGTGACGGTTTAGTTGGAGCCGGTCACCGATTATTTTTATTATTTTTTTTTTGTCGCTAAAAGTACAATGTTCGTCACCACATCATCCCCACACCCGGTCACCGGCCTACTTACCCGGTCACCGGTTAAAACTACCCAACCACCGGTAATCAGGTCCGGTGACCGGGTGTTGGAATTGTGCCCTAGAGGCAATCAATTAATTGTGACAAATATATGGATTTACGATTCATTATGTTATCAATATGGAGATATGCTAACATGAATGAAGTCCTTAGAATATAAGGTGTTATATTCTTAAATATCCCTAGTCAATTATAATGATTAATGGGACAATTATCTATAGACTAGTATGGGGTTGGATTGATATGAAGATATCACGATCCAACACATGGGTATGCATTAGGAGTAATGGCATACTGGATTGACCCACGACGAAAAGGATACATTAGATTATGTGAAGTCACAATCGCTTTTCGTAGTGCTAATATTATTGCAATCCTTGGACTTGAAGTCACTAGATACTCTAGTTGTGAAATATTGCGCTTTGATGTTATCAAACGTTACACCGTAACTGGGTAATCATAAAGGTGGCTATCGGGCGTGATAGGAAGCAAGCTTAGAGATCGTAGTGATGTAGATAGGATTTGTCCCTCCCACATAATGGGGGTAAATATCCACGGCCACTCGAGGGATGAGGCTTATTGAATGTCTGGCCAGACTCAGATAAATTAATATGGAGATATTAATGTTATCTGCAAGCATAAGCATATTCCCAGGATCGAGGAACTATGGATTGGATATACGAGTGTGACTATTTATGTCTCGTGTCCAATCCGGATATGGAGACAAAGGGATAATGCAATATGACATATTGGGCACAAAGGTTTGTCGGGATCACTGACTATTTCTATTGGTTGGGTTGCATGGATGTGTTGCTAGACACCGCTCCATGTTAGTAATAGTTACTACCAACTATATAGAAACCTATGGGGTCACACGTCAAATAGAGTAGAGCTAGATTTGGGATTAATTAATATGGATTAATTAATAGAAGGATCATTGTGCAACACCTTGCAAACTTAGTAGGACTAATTTGGAAGGAAGGGAATAGTTCTAGTCCTACTAGAACAAGAAAACTCTTTTATGGAAACAACAAGGAGTTGTTGGAGTATATAAAGGAGGCTCTAGCTTCCTTCCCACAACATGAGTTATTATTAGTCATAACACAAAAGTGGGAGAGAGCAAAAGAGAGAGCAAGACAAGGTGCTAGGGCCGAAACCCTAGCCACCCGTCCGCCCCCTACCCGACGGCAAAGAGAGGCCGCCCCCTCTCTTGTGCCTTTGGTGCTTTGTTGCTTTGATCTTCATCCCTCTTCCCCCAAGGTTCAAGCTAGCACTTGATTGAAGGAAGAATCTAGATCTCACCTCTAGACGTGGATCAACCGTAGAGACGAGGACATCATTCTTCGTGTGATCTCACAAATCAAAAAGGTACACATCTTCTATGTCCTTAATCATGTTATGATGTCTCTTCCTGTGATCTTTGGTGGGCTTTGAGTAGGATTAATTTTTGTTATTCCGCTGCGTTACCTACGTTAAAACCCAACAGTGGTATCAGAGCCACAGGTCGTAGAGCATAACATGATATTATGTGTTTACGATTTCAGTTCATACACCGTATTATTGTTTATTACGCGAAAACTGAAAAATTGGCATAGTAGATGCAATATTGAATTTGATTCAATCAAACAAGACCCAATTTAACATTGGATGTTAGAATTGGTGAGTTTAATCACATAGGATGTGAATAATTGGGTTCTTGAAAAATTAGGGTTCATGGGCACATGCTTGGAAAGGGGGTTTTCCAAGTATGGAATTAATTAAACTTGGGCAACAAGGAATAAGTTGTTTTGGAAATAACTAAACTTGGGAAACAAGTAAGAAGTTGTTTATGGAAACAACTAAACTTGGGAACCAAGGAAAGAATTATTTTGGAAACAATACCATAAGGGTGTTTTGGAAACAACCCAACAAGGAAGGAATTGTTTATGGAAACAATTCCATATATTGTTTTTGGAAATAATTCCATGAATTGTTTATGGAAACAATTCCATGAGGAGGTGTGGCCCATGTAGCGCCCCTCTCTCTCCTTGCCGCCCAAGTAACACACGGCACAAGAGGGGCCGGCACACCCTAGCACACGGCCTAGCCGTGTGGGCTAGGGGCCGGCCGGCCCGGGCCTAGTGTGGCGGTTCCTTGGTTGATTTCGGCCATTCTTTGGTAAATCCTTTGGACCGTTGTGAAACCCTAGTTACCCAATTTCATTAAAATTAAACAAGCGCGTTAAAAATTTGTTTTAACTGTATTATGTGCTTTATTGCATGGTGAATGGATATGGCCTAGGATTGTGGATGTTTATTGTTTTGTGGTTTGGTTTACGGCCTGCGAGCTGATCAAATTAATGTAATAATTAATTAAGTTTTACGGCCTGCGAGTCGTTCTTTTTCTCCTCAACATGTGAGGCTTTTGTTATTTATTTATTCTAGATGTTATGCTAGAATTAGAAGTATTTAGATGATAGCCAAGAACATGGAGAAGAAGACCGGAGAACCAAAGGAGCCAAAAGACATCCCTAGGCGCGCAGCTATGGTGGAGCACATGGAGATGAGCTTGTCACTTTAGGGCAAATAGATATTATCATTGGCTTGGTAATATCTTAGTCTAGGGGCCATATCCATGCCACGTTATTTTCTTTTGTGGATGTTTATTATTTATGTCTTGTTATTTATTTTGTGTGTATGGCGATACTAGCAAAACGTTAACAAGATAATAATAAACAAGGTTGGTCTTTTATTGTGGATGGCCCAATCCAAATAAGTAGACCAAGTTGATAAGATCAACCAAACAACTTAAAAGAAATCCCTCAATTAAATATTGCGTTTTGCCTTCTCTTGCCAAAACACCCTTCATGATCATGGCCTATTAAAATTCGGGCTTGCCAAAGCAAGGCGATTTTAATTTTTCATGATGTGTTGCGGACGACGCAAGCTAGTAATGCGTGTATGTTGAAAGCAAGAGGTTGGACGCAACTAGGCAAGAGTCAATTGGATTGATGAGCTTAGAGGCATGACAATTAGGTGTTATCTAAAGGATAAAGAATAAAAAGTTATTCACCTAATTGGACCAAGAGTTGCATGGGATGCAATTGGAATGGTTCCTACCTAATAACCAATTCTTGGGTGACTTGCCAAAGCAAGCTCAAGAAGAAGTGAAAAGGGATCTTGGACCCACTAGAAAATAAAATATTTTCCGCATTAATGGTGAGGGCTATTAATCCGAGAAAAATAGTGGGAGCTATATTTAATAATTTAAATCCTTGTTGAATATAGTTATACGTCACAATGCTTTGCATAATCCTATAAGTGTTGAATACCCATCGCATTAAACAAACAAACGCGACTTTATGTCCATGAGATGGACAAGATGTCTGGAATCTATTTTCTAGATTGGTATAAAATCGAGAATTGTTCTCAAGTAAAGGAAATATGTTGTACATTGTAGAGCATAAATTTCTCTTCCCACCAACTACCAAAACGCACTAAAGCCTTATGGAAGGAACATCAAAGAATGGTTCTTTGGATGTAACTTGTCTCATGTCAAGCTCCCATGGACTCTGAGCTTGGGAAGCAAGATGAGAAATATGGAGGCATGTGATATGATCATACGAGCTTGTCATGAAAGGCTTAAGGTGTTGCTCCACTTTGCAATCTCTTGCTTAGCACTCGTCATGGTCAAGATGGAATAAGTTCGGGTTTGCCAAAGCAAGGCGACTTAGTTCATCGAGATATGACGCGACGACACAAGTTAGTAATGTGTGGCTGCTGAAGCAAGAGGTGAAGCGCAAACTAAACTAACTCAATAGGATTGAAAGCTTAGATATTGGGAGTTATCTATAAGATAGATAAAGAATATATAGTTATTCTCCCAAGTGGACCAAGAATTGCATTGGATGCAATTACAGTTTTGTTTTAAAGTTGATTTACTCAATATGATTGAAAAAATCACTAAACAAAACACTCATAATGGGCATGGGCAAAAACTGTTAATAGTTAACAACATGGGTAAGGGCAAATGGTTTGCGCCGAACCCATGAGTATAAAGCAAGCCTGTTGCTAAAACCAAGTTGCCTCGAAGTCCCATAGGTGGTGTAGAGGAAGAAAGACTACCCAAAGTACATGGAAGTAAATAATAAAGGAATTATGAATTCCGACTTGGGTATTTTATTATAAAATTCAATCTGTCTATCTCATCATCAAGAGTATATGATACTAGATGAGGATCTCACATTTATAGAAATGTGTAGGATCTCAAGAGACGAAGACAATTGGATAAGGAAGAAATAATCCTACACGTGGGGCTATGAAGCAAAGGGTTGCTGAAAAGCCGTAGGAAATTATTTCTACCTTTCAGAAATTGTTCATGAATTAGACAAAAGGGATAATGTCCCTACTATGAGTAGGACCATTATCATAGTTTCTTGTTTGGACAAGAAAGCTCCTTATCATAATAAAAGGACAAATGTTGTTCCATTTATGGTATGCATTATTGTAATGCAATTTTGTCTAAGTGGATTCTATATCCATGATCATGATAATTTCATCTATAACATTAATACCTAGAGGTTTGCATATAATGATATGAACTTCACTTATCTTTAGCATTATCGTTTAGGCCCATAAATAAGAGATACATATCTAGAACTCCATTAGGATGGATTTCTGGGACTCATTTGATTATTGAATCATATGAGACATGTAAGACTTATTAGGCAAAGATATGATCTTTTAGGAATCATACATATTGATGTATGAAGGCCACTAAGCACAAATACTAAAGATGGTTTTAGTACTTCATCATATTTACTGATAGGATCAGAGAAATATGGATTTGTGTATCTTATGAAGAAACAAATCAGAATCCTTTGAATTGTTCAAAGTATTCAGGAATGAAGTAGAGAACCAACTTGGCAAAAGTATTTAGACTCTACGATTGGATCATAGAAGAAAAAATACTTGAGCCAAGAGTTTGACAAGAATCTATGGGAGTATTGGATATGATCCAAAACTCGCTCCACCTAGCACGCCACATGGGTTTTGGCGTGTCTAAAAGGAGAGTTCGAACCTTGTAGGACACGGTTCGGACCATGATGAGTCAAACAGAACTTCCAGTTTACTTTTAGGGGCTATGTTCTAATTACAGCAAATTTCGCCCTTAACCTTATTCCATCAAAAACGGATTATGAAAACACCATATGAGATATGGACTAGGAAGTGTCCTAGTATGTCATTCATAAATATTTGGGGTTATGAGGTTTATGTAAAAGAGTTTACAAATAAACTTGGACCCAAGTCGGATAAATGTTTTGTGGGATATCCTGAAAAGGATATTATTTCTACAACATAATCGAGAACAAACTGTTTGTTTCTCGAACCACAGTGTTTCTAGGTAGAGATTGTCTCTAAAAGAAACAGTGGGAGGACAGTAGAAATTGAAAAGTTCAAGAACCACAATAGAACATTAATCCGTTTGATGGAACATGAGCAGGATCACAAGGTGTTGTGGAGCAACCTACTCAGATAACACAAGAACCTCGTAGGACAGGTAGGATATGTCAAGGGACTAGAGAAATAAGGATTTCTCATAACCCGTGATATTTTGCTCATCGAGATGAGCCTACAACCTATGAGAAGGCCACGTGTGGGCCATACTCTCAGAAATGGCTTTGAGCCATAGGATACGATATGGAATCCATGTATACCAACAAAGTATGGACTTTGGTGGAACCACCTGAATGGGTAGGACCCATAGGGTGCAAGTGGGTTATGAGGAAACCAACATGGATGGTAATATGATTACTTTTAAGGGACAACTGGTTTGAAAGGGTTTCATGTGAGTTCATAGTATAGAATATGACGAAATCTTTCCCAGTTGTGATGCTTAAATCCATTCGCATCCTGCTTGTAGCAATCTGTTTATAGATTGAATCAAGCTTCTTGGAGTTGGACTCTTCAAATGAATGATGCAATCAAAGGAGTTTGGTTCCATCAAAATAGAAGATGATACTTGTGTTTACAAGAAGGTTAGTGGGAGCACAGTTAAATTTCTGGTCTTGTATGTAGAGACATACTAATCATTGGGAACAATGTCTCTACTCTGCAATTTGTTAAAGATTGGCTAGAGAAATTGATTTCCAATCATTGACTTAGGCGAGACAATCTATAAAATCTATGGAGATAGATTAAAGTAATTGTTCAGCCTGAGTCATGGTACATATATTGACAAGGTGTTGAAATGGTTCAACGTGAAAAGAATATTGATTCTTACCCATGTCACATGGAATTAGTCTTTGGAAGGCTAATTGTCTTACCAATTAGATTGGGAATGGACCGTATGAATTAGATTCACGAGATACGCCATGAGATGTACTAGGCCAGACGTGTCATAAAGCATGACACAAAGATACCAATCAAATCCAAGTGAGGTGTCACTTGATAATTATCAAGATTATCCTTAAGTACTTGAGAAGGAATAAAGGATGAACTCTTGATTAATGAAGGATAGGAAGGGTTTACTGTAAGGGGTTACAGTGATGAGAACTTCCATCTGACAAAGAAGATTTCAGATTATAGTCGAGTTTTATGTTTTATGCTAGAGGGAGTGACTGTGAGCTGGAAAGGTTCTAGGCAAGATTCAGTCACTGATTCTAACATAGAGGACTGAGTAAATTAATGCATAAGATGCATTTATTCAGAATATTCAATCTCAATCAAATTGTTGATGGAGGAGATGTGAATATTTGCAAGGTGCCAGCATATGTCTCGCCCCTACGCAGTGTAAGCGTGGAGGACCGCGCTAGATCAATAGGCATATGATGCAGGAGATTGACTCTAGTGCAAGTGGGAGACTGTTGGAATTGTGCCCTAGAGGCAATCAATTAATTGTGACAAATATATGGATTTACGATTCATTATGTTATCAATATGGAGATATGCTAACATGAATGAAGTCCTTAGAATATAAGGTGTTATATTCTTAAATATCCCTAGTCAATTATAATGATTAATGGGACAATTATCTATAGACTAGTATGGGGTTGGATTGATATGAAGATATCACGATCCAACACATGGGTATGCATTAGGAGTAATGGCATACTGGATTGACCCACGACGAAAAGGATACATTAGATTATGTGAAGTCACAATCGCTTTTCGTAGTGCTAATATTATTGCAATCCTTGGACTTGAAGTCACTAGATACTCTAGTTGTGAAATATTGCGCTTTGATGTTATCAAACGTTACACCGTAACTGGGTAATCATAAAGGTGGCTATCGGGCGTGATAGGAAGCAAGCTTAGAGATCGTAGTGATGTAGATAGGATTTGTCCCTCCCACATAATGGGGGTAAATATCCACGGCCACTCGAGGGATGAGGCTTATTGAATGTCTGGCCAGACTCAGATAAATTAATATGGAGATATTAATGTTATCTGCAAGCATAAGCATATTCCCAGGATCGAGGAACTATGGATTGGATATACGAGTGTGACTATTTATGTCTCGTGTCCAATCCGGATATGGAGACAAAGGGATAATGCAATATGACATATTGGGCACAAAGGTTTGTCGGGATCACTGACTATTTCTATTGGTTGGGTTGCATGGATGTGTTGCTAGACACCGCTCCATGTTAGTAATAGTTACTACCAACTATATAGAAACCTATGGGGTCACACGTCAAATAGAGTAGAGCTAGATTTGGGATTAATTAATATGGATTAATTAATAGAAGGATCATTGTGCAACACCTTGCAAACTTAGTAGGACTAATTTGCAAGGAAGGGACTAGTTCTAGTCCTACTAGAACAAGAAAACTCTTTTATGGAAACAACAAGGAGTTGTTGGAGTATATAAAGGAGGCTCTAGCTTCCTTCCCACAACATGAGTTATTATTAGTCATAACACAAAAGTGGGAGAGAGCAAAAGAGAGAGCAAGACAAG
Source organism: Linanthus parryae (assembly GCA_023055425.1). Taxonomy (NCBI): domain Eukaryota; kingdom Viridiplantae; phylum Streptophyta; class Magnoliopsida; order Ericales; family Polemoniaceae; genus Linanthus; species Linanthus parryae. The sequence goes on along the minus strand of JALGPY010000008.1, from coordinate 1,890,927 downwards.
GTGCTAGGGCCGAAACCCTAGCCACCCGTCCGCCCCCTACCCGACGGCAAAGAGAGGCCGCCCCCTCTCTTGTGCCTTTGGTGCTTTGTTGCTTTGATCTTCATCCCTCTTCCCCCAAGGTTCAAGCTAGCACTTGATTGAAGGAAGAATCTAGATCTCACCTCTAGACGTGGATCAACCGTAGAGACGAGGACATCATTCTTCGTGTGATCTCACAAATCAAAAAGGTACACATCTTCTATGTCCTTAATCATGTTATGATGTCTCTTCCTGTGATCCTTGGTGGGCTTTGAGTAGGATTAATTTTTGTTATTCCGCTGCGTTACCTACGTCAAAACCCAACACCGGGTATTTGTCACGGTTGGGGTTAGTTGGGTTCAACCTAACCACGAAATCCGAACAGCCCCAGAATGTTCACCAATGCCTCGCATCTTTCTATCAAGCTTGGGTAAAAAGTGCTCCAGGGGTGGGCCTTCACATTGCCCTAAACATTTCAAAATGCTCTAGTGCACCTAAAAACATAGAAAAGAGTGTTGTGCCTGGCACGATGAGTGAAAGTACACCAAAAAGTACATGAACAACGTCTTTTCAAGGAATTCCTGACCCAGAATCTGAACAGATGGCATGCTCTTAAGGGCTTAAGGGCATGATTTTAGACCTGAAATCATTAGTATCAATTAGAATCAAGGGCATGAACCATATAACCGAATCTGCAAATTTAGAAAGTCTGGAGTTGTTATCAAGAATTTCGGAATCTACATTCTCTTTGTTTGTTGCATTCCTTTACAAAGTGATGGATCATGGTCGTGCCCTTGCATCAACCAACCACACTTATCCTTCAATTATTGCACCCGCAAGTAAGCAAGACCTAAATAGATGGTTGTAATGACTATGACCGACGAGAAATGCCTTGTTTAAAGCAAAACCACTGCTGGTCTTGCTGCGAAGTGCTAACGTAGCTTTTTTTCCGTCAGTCTCATCCAAGAAGATGATAATCTTGGTTGGATTTCTTCTTACCACCCACCCTAATATTTATAGAAGCAGAAGACATGATATTGCCCTACATTTTGCAATCGATCCAGAAGTCTTGTATTGATTGTATATTTCCTAATCTTATATGTCCTTCCATGTCATGTGTTGTATAGATTAAACTCGGAAGAGCACAACATCAAATTTGTTCTTCGGAGCAATTCCATAGTTTTTAAAACCGGACTAAAGGGGGTCGTAAATTGGATCAATTATGCAAGTAAAAAAAGTGAAATAATAGTGGTTACCGTCATTACAGTACAAACCACAAATTACATCGCCTTCACTGGCGTCGAGTCTCAAGAACTAAAGAAAGGCCTTTTTCTTATGACTACCGAGGCCTTTTATCTCTCAAGGCAGAGAGATAATTTCATTAATTCTGTAAAAATATGTACAATTTCATAAAAACACCATGTAATATTTACAATTTTACACATCTTGCAGCCCAAAACAAGGCAGTGAAAATGCTCACTTGCACCATCATGGGCTCCAAAGTAAAGAATGTTCGTGATGACCTCTCCGGCATTGTGGTGTATACATTCCAGGAAGATCTCTGTTCAACCAAAGAAGATTTTTTCTCTTAAATTACACTGGACGGAGCGACTGATTCTGTTCTCATCTTCAGAACCGGCGTAGATGGAACGCGGGAGAAGAGGAAGTTGCCGCCATCATCTTGCGCGGCAAATAGAGCCACGGCGGCGTCCATCACTATCCGGCAAGAGCGTGTTTCGTCTGCTCCGAATTCGATGCCGTAGTACTCCAAATGATCAGAAATGCTGTTCCCCATAACAGACCTGCACGTAGTAGTGGAAATTTTATAAGCTCAGGGGTGGCTCCGCCCCTGGCTGGCAGTACGAATTTTCTAAACAGGTTGATCTCTAAAGAATCCAAATGTGTGTGTGTGTGTGTGTGTGTGTGTGTGTGTGTGTGTGTTGGGAGAAGGCTTCAGCTGGTAGGTTATTTCTTGCAGATCATACTTCTAAAACTACAGGAACTGGGGTGGAGGGAATTATGCTTGCTTTCTAAGTTTCTATCAAAATTGCAATTATGAATTATCCACAAACGTCTACCACATTCACAGGTACTACAGGGGGAACATAGAAGATACTTGCCTACTACACGAAGGGTCTTCGCCGGAATCATCACAAACCTTCTCCACAGGATACGCTAAACTTTCAAATCCAGAATCGTAAAGCCATACCTGCAGTGAGGATTAACAGGGAAAATTAATTAGCTTTAGGGCATGTGATACAAAAGAACGTGCCACCACCATCATGTAAATTGAGTTTATACATAATAACATCTCACATTTGCATGTTATTTTTCCTTCTAATTATGAGTAATTGACTATTGCATCCCATGGTGGTTTGCTTGATTGAAGCGCAAACTAAGTACTCGTAAGACCATCAATACTTCAATCTAAATGATTATGCCAACAGATTCCCAGTTCCAAAAAGTTTCCCGCAGTAGCCAAAAAAAGGACACTAGATCTCTCAATATAATTTTTAGGTTTATAACTCCAGAAATATTACATTTCTTTCCTTGTAGAGAGATAGAGGCTTTAATCAATCCTTCATACCATCAATAACGAATCAGAATAACTAATGGGAAATGCTAAACGTCATCCTTTTTTCTTCACCCTTCATGTTCACCCCTTATGTGGATGTATTTGGTTGGTGATTTGATTATAGAAATATCTTAAAACAAATAGTTACAACAATCATACATAGGAGGTGAACTTTGAGGGTGAAGAAAAAAGGGAGAAGCATAGCGGCACTCATAACTAATACATCAACTTCATTAATTATTTTTGGAAATTTTGAACATAATTTGACATAATAAGATTCATCTCTTCTAAAATTATAGTACTGGACTGGACAGGATTGCATTGGATTAGCTTTACTATATCTAACACTGTGTTTGGTTTATGCAGTATTAACTTGTATTTATGATTAGGCAAATCCCGCTCATACCCTCATGTAGGAGGGTAATAAAATAGGGTCTTAAACACCACCTTTTCACTAATTCGTACAAAGTACTGGTAATAAAATTCGGACTAGCCAAACAGAGCTTAATTAATACCCATACTATAGTTCAGCCCAAAACTAGTTAGTACTGTTATTAGCGGGGAAAAAAAACAAATACGCCATAGAATACAAAAATAAAGTAATCCAAATTAAGTTGGGGATGCCTACCTCTCTAGGAAAGTGATGGTATGTCTTGCGCCAAAAATAAGAGAAGTAGGGCGGCAAATGTGGAACTATGTCGTGGTCATGTGTGATACGGATCGTATTTGGCACAAACTGAGTATAATAAGATGCAAATGCAGCATTGCCAATTCGAGGCTGTCCAAATGTCACGACCTGAACATTCTGGATTCCAAAATTAACCTGCAAATTGAATACATATTACACAAAATTGCTGGTAAGAAAAGTATGCTTCGAACAGCTGAAGTATCTCATGAGAAACGAACAAATCTTTACTTCCTAGCCTCTTTTTACAAGTTCAAAGAAAAAACTAAATTCACAAACATGTTCCATATCCATTATGCCAACAGGTAACCTCAGAAATTTACCAACTTAAAGAGTTTCTTAAAATTTGAAAAAAGTCAAAGGCATTCAGTTACTACACAATATCCCTTCTACTCCATGGCATTAGCATAAGATAGATTATGGTAAAACAGAGTGGAAGCTAAAAAATGACAGTGTGCTAGAAAAGAGTACTTGAAAAACAAGCATGTCAGGCCACATGCAAGCATACTGAAATCTAGGTTAATCAAGAAAGGTTCCGACTGTGTTACCGCAAGATCTAGGCCGCAAAAAGCAGCCATAGCCCCTCCCATTGAGTGCCCTGTGACCATCACATCAATGTCTCCATACAATTCCCTCGCTCTCTGAACAGCATTAACAACTGCAGGACGCACTGTTGTATTGTGATAAGCGGAATAAAATCCATGGTGCACCTGAAATCAAATGGAAATTTCAAGCTTCTCTCTTAAATTTGTTTCTTAAAACAATATAGCCAAAATGCAGACGACACAAACCATAGCACCAGGCATGCCGGGGTAATTTGAATCAAGCTGCTTCCAATATAGGTCTTCAATCCAATTCTGTATGCTGCACATAAGCCGTTCATCAAAATCATAACAATAACATAGCAAGCGGGGCAATAAATTTCTTTAAAGAAAAATATTTCTGTTTAGTTGGATCTCAAAAAACTTGGAAGTTCCTCTAATATACAAAAACAATGTCAGCATACAAGTTCAGTTTTCAAAAGGTATAGAGGAGGATCATGGAAACAATATTATAGGAGAGATTGAGGTAAACAATGCTCCGTAGGGTAAACCAGGTAGGGAAATTCAGAAATCTATTAACGAATCATCAATAATAATCAGATGCAATTACAGAAGCATGTGAGCAAGCTCACGCATAGACAGATCGGGAATTAATATAACTCCACATCAATGGTCTCTTCCTTCATGTATGGGAACGACTTATTTGGAGGCTGAAAAGTCTACTGATATGATACTTCTTCCATTGAATCTTTCTACTTGCGTTGGTTTCATTTAAGATAGTGATCCTCAATGTTCGATTATAATTTCCATTGTAAGTGACGGCTAATGCTCAACTAACCTATGTAAGGAAAAAGTACGGCTAATTAATACCGTTGTTTTACGTATCAAAAAGTGGCTAATTGTAGGAGGGGAACATGAAGCTCGGAGTACTATAAATTCTAGATAATGCTACGATGAATGAAAGATAACAATTTAAGCCACTAAAACGTCTTCAAACCTGTTTTCCTGAGTGCCACGAAATGCAATCACAATTGCATTCAGATCTTCTGCTATCCCAACAAATCCCTGAGATGCAAAGCGAAATTTATATCAGCTTATTCAGAAAGGAAGCACAGCCGTGTCAATAAATACAGCTAGTGAAGATGTGAACTTGATTTTGCTTATGGGAGATATACCTGTAAGCAGCGCTGGACATCTACTATAAGCTCTATAATTTCAAATCCCTATCTCAAACAGAAATCCATAAGCCAATCATCGGTAACTAATAATGAAAAGTAGATACAACTCGGGAAATTGGGGATAATGATCCTAGTCCATACCTCAGTGAGGCCATCGCATCTTGAGCATGTCCAAGTAAATAACTCGGTCATATCTGAAATGTATACTGCTGAAGCATACTCCGCTAATGTTACTGTAAGTGTGCGATTATAAACAGCCAATTGATCTTTGTGCTTGACCTTGAGTTCTGAAGATTAAAAATAAGTCATCCGTAAGAAACTGTTCCACAATTATGCTAAACAATACACATCTCAATCTTATACAGAATACTTGGTATTTTAAGTCGGATTATCGACAACAGTATACGTTAGTCGAGTTATCCACAATAGTATACGTTAGTCGAGTTATCCACAACAGTATACGTTAAAGATATTAAGAAGGAGAGAAAACCAAAACGACCATATCTAAACAACTAATTGGAATGGAGAAGCAAGCAACATGTATCCCGAATTTGCATATGCATGCATGTAGACCAGTAAGGAAGGTATACATATGTTCTCTCTAAAAAGAACTCACTTAAGATTGGTTAATCGAAGCTTGAAAAGTTTTAGCCATTTTTTAAAACATAGAAATGTCAGGGTACTGGTACACCGTACACCTGACCAACGGATCAATAAAACATGGACTGATATGAAGCGACGTCGTAAGCCATGACTTATAGAGGAAACAAGGAGATCAAAATAATCATGTCGAGAGGTTTCTACAACTGAAGTCTCGGGAGAAAAGTGTGCAAAAATGGGGGGTTTAATCCGCTTCTCTACCACAAGGCAGTTTGCAAACCCACCGAGTCTCAGGGCTATCACGCCCTCTTAAAGCTCAAAGTTTAAAGAGTATTAGCTCTTCGCCGTGGCTAAAATAAGGTTCAAACATCCTTCTAATATTGCAAGATAACATTAACAATCATTTAGAACATTTTCATCAAGTAGCCAGGTTCATATGAATAAGCCAAGTGGTGACTTGCAACCCCATAGGAGATGCTGGAGCCATCCCCATGGGGAAGGCCTCCCTTTGCACAACCCGGTCCGAATAGCAAGAGCAGTGTCTCTAACCAAAAATAAAAAGAATATGCCTCAACCTAAACTGGAACTGTCAAGTTATCATAGCTAAATCCCACAATCACATAAATGAAGAAAAGATAAAGTTAGGTTCTATATGATTTGCACCACCCAATTCCTTTGAGTCATATACTTGTAAGAATCCATGGGGTTCCACCTCAAAACCAATTGGCAATGAGGAGAGTAGCCCATAAAACTTATTAATTATGTTTCTTCTTCTTGAATGTCCGATGTGGGACTTCTGAACACCCCCCCCCCCCACGTGTGACATTCTTTGGCCTACACGTGGATCTTTTTGTCTGTGGGTGGCGGTGAGCACGTGGGTTGTTAGACCATTCACGTGTGTGAGCCGAGGCTCATATACCATGTAAAAATCCATGGGGTTCAACCTCAAAACCAATTGGCAACGAGGGGAGTAGCCCAGGAAACTTATTAATTATGTTTCTTCTTCTTGAATGTATGATGTGGGACTTCTCAACAATACTTTGCACCATCCACAACTTCATAGAACCCAAACATAAGCACTCCTCAATACTGAATATTACTTTCTAGACCCAAACATAAGCACTCCTCAATGTCGGCAAGTAGTGTAATACCCACTTCTCTTCCTCAAAGTTATCTATGGCCTAATCTAACCAGCTCTAGACTTCGAAAATTCAAATTTCTCAGCTATTTCAAGTTAGTCCAGAACAACCAAACACAGTATTAACTAATACCTGTACTACAAGTCCAATCTCATACTGCTAATCCTAGAAAACCAAACGTATCCTTAATTCTTCTAATACAGAGGATTACTTTCTAGAACCCAAAACATAAGCACCCCTCAATGTCAGCAACTAGTGTAATACCCACTTCTCTTCCTCAAACCTATCTCTAGCCTAATCTAACAAGCCCTAGACTTCGAAATTCAAATCTCACATATAATTCAATCAAAATTCAAATCACACGCGGTTAATACTAGCAAATTAGAGAAACACTACCAACTCCATGAACAAAAAACAGTACCTCTACCGCAACACATAACCAACAAGCTCATCAAGGTTACAATCTTCAACCACCAAGCCTTGTCCATGCCCTGCGAAATTGCTGCCAAACAAACACAACGACGCAAATTCAATGCATACGGAATACGAGAATTATTCGAATTTATCTTCTATGATCTCCTCTTTAATTAATTAATGTATTCAACTGGTATAATACATGATAACATACCAGTTTATGCGTGCACGGAACTGGTGAAGTCTAGGGCAAATAATTTGGAGTGTCGTCGGAGTCGGAACCGGTACGGAGGTGAGATTGAACCGGCGCCGATCGGAGATAAGATCGATTCGAAGGTCGGTTTTGGTTTTGGAGGAGAGAACCGACGACGATTTTTGTGCAATTATTGTGGGGGTTTTGAAATTGATCGGTATTAATATATGGAGATAGAGATGGTTTCGGAGAAATCCTATTTCCTCTTGTTAACTAAAAAAAAAAATCCTATTTCATCCTGGTTTATGTTTATTTAAAATATGTGGGGTTTATGCCCTTGGGTTTTAGATCTATTTACATAGATCCTTGTACCTGCTCGGTTTCATTGGGATATTCTATAGGGGTATTCTGGTAAACGGGATGTGAAGGAAGATGAGTGACTTGCGTTTGACGACACGTACACTTTATCTAACCACTAGGGAATTACCCGTGCCCGAGGGCACTATCCCAGACAATCGATCAACGTTTGACCGGTTATAAACCTTAAAAAAATCAAAACATATCTCAGAAATAACATAAATAATATGAATAAGTGATAACGCCTAGGAAGTGAATAAAATGATGCATTCTTATATTCAACTTGTTAAATACTCAATATTGCGCAATTTTCTTAGAAAAAAACCCGCCTAAATTACTTTTTCTCGATTCTCATAAAAAACTGACTAACTTGAAAAAAATAAAATATTAATTGAAAAGCTTGTCTTAAAACAATGTGCAAAAATTGAGAAAAAGTGCAGAACAATGTGCAAAAATAAAAGCATTAGAATATTTATCGTCAAGTCTGGATTAATTGGAAGAGATGACAACATGTGCCATAAAGTCTCTTGCATGTCTTCAGTTCTGTCAAGTGGTTGTTTTTGGTACATAGGGTGAAATATGTTACTCTTTTTACGATTCAATCCATCAATTTTTTTCAACCAATTAATGTTGATCTATTTTGAAGACCCTGTGTAAGCACAAATAGATATGTTAAACTATCACCTAAAAAATATGTAAGCTATTGAAAGGAAAAAATAAACAATGAACTCATGTCCATACATTGTTCTTTCAAGTTGAAATTGTAGAATTTTGTGACCCTGAGCCAACATCGTTGGGCACATTGAAAAAAAAAGAATTTTTTATGTGGAAAAAAATTGAAAATATTCTCAAAAAAAGAAATGAAAATATTATTAGACTACATTATATATTAGTCCTTGGCATCATCTGCAGGCTGGGTGAGTAAAGTTTGGCTACTTTTAGAGGAGTGGCAAAGTTACCCACGGAATTACAAATTTTATCATAATTAACTGTCACAACTTTGTTGAATTCCGGGTATTTTTTGACAGGCTTCACTTTTAGATTTTCACCACTATCATGAACACTGATGACATTTCATTTTGATTCCACTTTGTATTATAGTTTTCAAACTGCAAGGAAAATAAAAGCCTCCATGAGAAAATAAAAATAGTAGCAGTAGATGACAATTGACCAGACATAAGCAGTAAAAATTGGTGTTATGAATGGTGAAGTGAAGGTAGAGGAACATAATAAAATGAATAGAAAAAAAAAACAATGATGTTTGTATAGGAATAATTATAAAAAAAGTAAATCAAAAGAAAGAATTGAAAACAAAAGCACAAAAATTTCACCATAATAAAACAAAGAAAAACAAAAAGAAACAAACAATTCAAAAAGAACAAACGAAAAAGAATGAAACACTTTACCTGGGACACCTCCCAAATGAAACTGTGCTCACATCTCTCTCTAACTAACTCTCTCTCGACTGAGACAATTATCGGAGATCTCAAATTGAACTCCGGCAAGCAAAAATTTGAAGCACCCAACTCCATATAATTGTCGGTCACCTCTCTATGAATCTCTATATATGTTTGCTCTCATTGTGCCTCAACAGATTAACACCACGAGGCTCGCATTCCGATGAACTCCGTTGCGATCGTTTCGATCTGGGTTTATTTGAAATTTCAATAATGAGATTGCTTTTGATTTCCTTCATTGGGTGAATTTTGGCTTTAGAAATGGCAAGATTTTGACCTGTTTGGTGCTTGCTGGAACTGAGTCTCCCACAACCCACACAAATAAGAAACACAACAAACAATGAGAGAGAGAAGTTGTGGACGCATGAAGAGATTTTCAAGAGGTGGGAGTAATTGTAATGGGATGAACGTGGGAGAGGTTTCCAAGAGGTGGGATTAATAATAATTACGATTTCATCCAAATAGCCAAATACAACTGCAAGGGGAGGAGGGAGAGGGATGGTGCCCACAATGAGAGAGATAGTAGAGCAAGACACGATCTGCTCCTATTCCTAATTTTTTGGAAATTGTAATTATAAGTTGGTGAGATCTAGGGCTAGGGTTGATTCAATCTAACGGTTGGAAAAAAGTCAACCGTTCTAATTTATAGAATAGATACTGATATTTTTAATTCTACAAAATAGAAGATAAAACCATTAATTTCGGACAAAAGGAACTTCTTGGCATAATTTAGGCGTCTTCAAAATAAACTTTTGTCCCCTCAAAAAAAAAAAAAACTTTTGTTACCACCAACATCCTTCTGCTGGTTGATCTTTTGTTTGGGCGTTCTAATCATACACATTGAATTTCCTTATTTCACCACTTATTTTGTTCTTGTTCAGTAGTATTTTAACTGTTTATTCAGCTTTCTTTTGGTACTCCATCCACCCTGGTGTGGAACTGTATGTATTATCTCTAAGTACTTATTTTGTTCTTGACTCTCCTATAAAATATTTCAGCTAATACTTTAAGTACTTTTCGGAGAAAAAAAAACTTTCTAACATTATACGTCCAAAAGATTAGACACAACTATGGCTGATTGTTCTTAATTGGAACATTGCAAGGTATTTGAGAGCAAATTGGTCATTAGTTAATATTACAAGTGCTATATTGCAAGTATGTTTACCGTTATGCGTCATTAAAAAGTTGTGTTTGGACATATTCATGTTTTCTCGTGTGTCCATTATAAAAAAATGACTTCCTTTATTGATGATTATTTAATACAATTATTTATGTTGTCTTCGTTTTCTGTCCATATTTGTAGATAAAAATTCTCATTTTATTCATGATATTACAATAGGTGAAACGTGTTTTTGGGGTAGTGACATCGGGCACGGGAAATCCTCTAGTACTTAGAAAGCCCAATAGACTCGACCCGCACAGTCACGTTCAGCGGGTTATCTCATGATTTCAGAAGCTGACACGCGGGAGAGGTCAAATCGCGTCAAACCGCTTCACTTCTTCACCAAAAAAATAAAAAAATAAATTACAAAATTCAACATTTTCGCTTACAATTTTCTTCTCCAGTTCTCAATTCCCTTCACTTCACTTCGGTCTCTCACCGTCTCTCACACTCGATCAACGTCCAGATTCATGGCGAAACCGGCCGATTCTCAGTCCTCCGACTCGAATTCTTCTTCGGAGGAAGAGCAATTCAACGATCAGCTGAACGAAGAGGAGGAAGATGAGGAGGAGCTCGAAGCTGTTGCTCGGACGGCGGACCCCGACGAAGAAGACGCCGACGCCGCCGGAGAAGATGATTTGCCGTCGCCGGAAAACGACGACGACGACGAAGATGAGGAAGACGAGTCCGAAGAGGTAAACAGAAAATTTGATCATTTTTTACGGATTTTTTGTGAATTGGTGTGGTTTAGTTTGTTGCATGCTTGGATCTAGGTTTGAATTTTGTGAATTGAGCGTTCATAGTGGATTTAAAGGCTTAGGAGGTTGCAATTAACCTTGTGGTTTTGGGACGAGTACTTGGCTGTAACTAGGAGGATTTTATACTGAATTGTGCATGCACTGTGATTTCGAGAGTTGAGGATTATACTAAATTGTGCATGCACTGTGATTTCTAGGTTGGAATTTTATAAATTGAGCGTTCATAGTGAATTTAGAGGATTCGGAGGTTGCAATTTTGTGGTTCGGGACGAGTACTTGGCTGTAAGTAGGAGGATTTTATGATTTATACTGAATTGTGCATGCATTGTGGTTTTCTAGAGTAGAGGATTATACTATTTTCTCTAGGTTTAATGCTCCATATAAGAGTAGATGATAAGGATAGGTGACCTGGTGTTAGATATTAGAAGGGAAAAAAATCTGTTGATCAGGGGATTAATATGCACATAGGAAATCAAAAACAGTTTTGATGAGAAAGAAGAAATTACTAAGTGTTTAACAACGGAGACAGATGCATCTGTAGTTGAATTTGCGTGAGACTCTTATATAGTTTGGCTTTGTCAAACTGAGACTATCGTGGATGTGGATGGGCAGGGTCTCTTACCCTTGTAGATGGGAAACCGTGACATGATCTCAGGTGCTGATTGCACGTATCTGAAGATTATCGGCTTTAACAGCTCCGATTCCTTGACATTTTACCTTATCAACAAATATGGTTACACAAGGATGAGAAGGACAGAGTCGGTTCGACCATGCTGGTATCTTACCAATCCATTCTGAGTTCTCACAGTGTGGTGTCTAGGATAAGAGGTAACTTAAAGGAGTCACAACATTTGTTGAAGCAGTTCTAACACTTACTATAGCAGTCAGGCCTAGCAGAGTTAAGCAAATGTTTGTTATAAGAGCGAAGATCGAAGCCGCACCTTGATGGCATCACTCTCTATCAATCTATTTGTTTCTTTTTTCTTTAGAAGGTATCAATTTCTGCCCGCTTTGTGACTAAAGCCAATTCATCACCATCACCACCGAATCTCCACCTATCTATACCACCGCCACTAAATTGAAGAACCTAGCGGAAAGTTCCAATTTATAAACCCAGTTTCCTCCTTCATTTTCTACTTTGTCAACCGATGAAACCACCCAACACCATCAGTTGATCCGCCCAAATTAGTTACCGACTACCGGAAACCAAATTGAAATTTAAAATTAAGCCTCCGTTCGTGTTCCCAGAAGAAGAAGAGTAACAAGATCTGAGAGTTCACATACAGAAGAGAAGGAGAAGAAGATGGTGCACAGGGAGAAGGGAAGAAGGAGGAGCCACCACCACCTCGGGTGACATATCCCCCAACAACCGCACCACCACAACAACGCCTGCACAACCACCACCAGATCCATATCCAGAAATTAAGAAGCACCGCTCTGAAAATTGAATCTAACCACGCCAACTTGGCCGGAGATTCTCCAGCGGCGGTGTGGTGCCATGCTAGAGGTCGCCGCCATCGCCTATGGAGCCAGAGGACACTTCCTGGCGTTGGCTCTTGCGGCTGCGGGTGGTCTGTTTCGGAAAAGGGAACTCTGTTTCTACTGGTTTGCATCCGAAGATCGCCACCCAAATTGCAACAACGGAGCCAGAGGTCACCTCTCCATTGACACCCGAATCGAATCTGGGTTTGATTTGAGTTTCGTTTAAAGTCCCGACTTTGGGTACTGATTTGGGTATGTAATATGTTTCTTTGAGTATTGCTGTTTGTTTAGGTGAAAATCTTGGTGATGGGTTTGGTGGTGAGAGATGGAGAATGAGAGAGGCAGGTAGGGTTAGAGAAGGGCAGAAGAAGAAGGGTTAGTGTAGGGTTGTAATCTCGTTAAATTGTTCAAGGTAAAATTTTCTTCTAAGGAGATCTGTTAGATTCCATCAGTTATGAGGGAATATAGTGTCTTCATCCTAAACATGAGGGGCAATGTGTCTTTGTGCCTAAAGACAAGGGGTCAAAGTGTCTTTTTCCCTTTGATAAAAGGTGTTCATCCTCGTTTGAGACCCGTAATCCAGATTGGAAAGCTTATTATGTAACTTGTACACATTTCTAGCCATTAGTCCGGGCAGTCATTGCTGTTGTTTGTCTGTTCAGTTCTCGTGATTGCAATATGCTTCCTCTTTATGTGAGGTTGTGGGTACTTCAGCTCATGAATATTATTGCGACATCACGTGGTACTAGTCACTGTTCTATACTTGAATTTTTCAAATTAGATAAATTAGTATTCTGAAGCTTTATCTCTAATGTTATGTATCTGATATGATCTCATAGCCGCTTGGATCCATTATCGTGTATTGGCATTTGTTTTGAAGTTATTTGTTTACCCCGTACAGGATCACAAGGCTCTAGCTAGCAATGAAATAGGAAAGCGCGAAAAAGCTAGACTGAGAGAGATGGAAAGGTTAAAGAGACAGAAGATTCAAGAGATACTCGACTCACAAAATGCTGCAATCGATGCTGATATGGTATGTTACTAGTGCTGTTCCCATTTCAATTCTGAGAACCAATATTACAGTAATTTCTAAGTGATTCTTCTTTAATGGCAGAACAAGAAGGGAAAAGGGCGCTTGAAGTATCTCCTGGAACAGACCGAGTTATTTGCTCATTTTGCCAAGGGTGATGCTTCTTCATCTAAGAATAAGTCAAAAGGAAGGTAAATTGTGAAATGATTTCTGAAGACTTAATTTCATAATTTTTGCTGCTTTTGGGATGAAGACCTCGTTCCATTTTACTGTGAGGCTACTTGCTGTGTGACACGAATGGACACTAAATGTTCACATACTGCCAAGTTCTATGTAGAAACAATTTGTCGTATGACTGCATACTGACAGACAAGAGTTCTGACTTCTGACGCCTGAGGGCTGTATTGCAAGAAGGCTATTTGGTCTCATTTGATCCAAAAAGTAATGTGTCTGGTTGAAGGCTTGCTCGTGTCTAATTGTAGTTTTGTAATCAGATTAATAGACAGTGCGGTTTTTTCTTCCCTCCATTTTGCTTGTCCAGTGCCCTTATTCCCATCCTAGCTTTTATAGTGATAGAGAAAATGAACAATTTAGTATACTTGAGAATTTTAGATATTTGCGCACTTCCGGTGGTGAGATTTTATAAGGTTTTCCTGTGTCTTGGAGTTTCTCTAATTAAATTTGTAAAATAGTTTAATTCTAAATCACTGTTCAATGTGGTTATCCTTTTCTCTTTCTGTGTGAAATACAATCCCATCAAAACTTTAAGGGAACACCGAGTATGGTTGTAATAAGCACTTATGGACTTGCTTTGAAAATAGTCAAGTGTTACTTGTCTATGAATTCGAGGTACCACCGAATGTGATGTTGAGGTACCACCGAATGTAATGTTGAGGATTATCATTGTTTTTTTATATGCTGGATGTAGTTCATCGGTGATTGAATTACCTTGGAGCTATTTGCTTGGTTTTTTCTGGGATAATATTGTGAATGTAGTTCTTCATATAATAATTTGGTTCTCTGGGGTTTTTTTATTTTATTTAAGTTTAGTTATTTATTTATATTCGCTGTGGGCTGTTATTACAATAATCCATGCATAGATGCCTTATTCCCACTAGACATGGCTATTGCTTAACTTATTTCAATATACATGACATAATTTGATTAAATTACCGCACTGATAATATGTAGGGGAAGGCATGCATCCAAAGTTATGGAAGAGGAAGAAGATGAGGAATACTTGAAGGAGGAAGAAGATGGTTTATCAGGGAAGGGAAACACACGGCTGGTGGCCCAACCTTCATGTATGTCTTTCTCCTTGCTATCATTGGTTTGATTTATTGAATCTCCATTACTGATATTGTCAAAAAAAGAGTGCTGCTTATAACTGTGAGATAATTTCTAGTTAATATTCCTTTTGGTTTATGCAGATCTTTTTGATTTTGAGTTGCTCTTTGCCTTAATCTTTAGTTATCATTGGTTTATGCTGGTTCCTTCTGTTTATTCTGTTTATTACTTGTGATTTCATCTTTTGCTTGGTCTTTCTCCCAGGTATCAACGGGAAGATGAGAGATTACCAACTTGCAGGATTGAATTGGCTTATACGACTATACGAAAATGGTATTAATGGGATCCTTGCAGATGAAATGGTATGCCTTTTAGCTGACATCTTGTCAATCAAAGAATGGAATGTTCTTTATTTAGTAGCATTTTTGGTTTATTCTCTTCATTTTGCCTAAAAGCTCTCTCTCTCTCTCCCCAGCATTATGTATCCTTGTCCGAATGACGCATAACAACTGCAACAGTATACTTTCAGTTAATCAGATATTGATATTGATTTGATGTTGTGGTTGCTAGGGTCTTGGGAAAACATTGCAAACAATATCCTTGCTGGGCTATCTGCATGAATTCAGAGGAATCACGGGTCCCCACATGGTTGTTGCTCCAAAGTCTACACTTGGAAATTGGATGAATGAAATTAAGCGCTTTTGCCCAGTTCTGAGGGCCATAAAGTTTCTCGGAAATCCTGATGAGAGAGTTAGTTATTCTGCCTTGAAAGATGCACCTATTATTTTAATCCCTGCAATGGTGGCCTTAACTCCTGACTTTTTGCTCTTGCAGAAGCATATACGGGAAAATTTATTGGTTGCAGGGAAATTTGACGTGTGCGTCACCAGTTTTGAAATGGCAATTAAGGAGAAATCTGTGTTGCGCCAATTTAGCTGGCGTTATATTATAATTGATGAAGCTCACCGAATAAAAAATGAGAACTCCCTGCTTTCTAAGACAATGAGGATTTATAAAACTAATTATCGGCTCCTTATTACTGGTACTCCCTTGCAGGTATGTATTATACGTCTTGTTCCTCATTAATGCAGAAACAAATTTCTTGTTAATCTATGGGCCTATAGAGGTTGAGGAGATTGAAATTTCCATCAAGTACAAACAAAGAAGTGTCGTCTGGATCTTTGAGTGGGCACCCAAGAAATCCAAAACTTATAAGCATAGGTTCCTGTATGTATGACCTTAATCAAGTAGGTTAGAGTACTATATTTATTTCCTCTATGCTGATAACTAAGTTGCCGAGTCATTGCTTGCTCAACTTGGTTACAAGCCACGTGCGCAGTTTCGACCATAAAGATGCATGTTTGTGACTGAGGTACTATCCCCATCTGAAGGTGGTCTGAACTCTGAACCCTAGAATCCATTGGAAAGGGATTAATCAGATTTGACAATCCTCCGCTCCCAAGCCCTTTTTCTAGTCTCATGCAATGTCTTAGGCACAGTCTCTGCCTAGGTTTAGTCAAGCTCCCGGATGTCAGTCCCGTGATGTTCCTGTGTTAATGAGCACAATTAGGGTATGTCTGGGTTGTACTCGAGGTTAACTCAAATCAGGTGTCTCCATATTGGAGACATGTCATCTTATATTCTCGTATACTTAACATTGTTGGGCTGGCTACTCAGCAAGTCATCATACCGAGGTAGCCATATGGTGCATGATTATTAGTGTTAGCCTTCGGGCATAGTGTCGCCACAGTACTTTCGTTGAGCGATTGTCGCGGTAGTTTTTGCGAGCTAGTAAATGTTCCTTGTGTTAAATAATTTGGCTCTCAATCTGAGAGCCATATTTTTGGGCAAACTTGGGGAGCTTGCGGGTGTTTAGACCCACAAGACGGGGGAGTAAGGTTTAGCATCCCAAGTCTACGCTTTGGTACATCCCTTTGTTTTCTCAATGGAGCATGGACCTTGTGAGCTGGATCCACATAGATTTCTGTATTCGTTGTTTTGTTTTGCAATAGGTGTTACTGTGACGTACTCTTACGTTGTTGTCATTTTCTGCATTCTACTGTGTTAATCCTTGAATATATCCCTGGTTATGCAGAACAATCTTCATGAGCTGTGGTCTCTCCTTAATTTCCTACTCCCGGAGATATTTAGCTCGGCTGAAACTTTTGACGAATGGTTTCAAATATCTGCTGAGAATGATCAGCAGGAGGTTGTTCAACAACTTCATAAGGTAAGCTTGTCAGCAAGGAATATATTCTTGCCTATCAGATGTTTTATTTAATGTTACACTTTCTTTATGGATCCGTAGGTTCTCCGGCCATTCCTTCTCCGAAGATTGAAGTCAGATGTTGAAAAAGGGTTGCCACCCAAGAAGGAAACTATCCTTAAAGTTGGAATGTCCCAAATGCAGAAGAATTACTATAAGGCTTTATTGCAGAAAGATCTGGAGGTTGTAAATGCTGGTGGAGAGCGAAAGCGTCTCCTTAATATAGCAATGCAGCTGCGCAAATGTTGTAATCACCCGTATCTTTTCCAAGGTGCTGAACCTGGGCCTCCTTATACTACCGGAGACCATCTTATTACAAACGCAGGTATGCTTTTCTCCGTATACATACTCTTTTAGACAGGTCAAGACATTTTAAGCGATGTTTTCCTGTTAAATCGATTGACAGGTAAAATGGTACTGCTGGATAAGTTGCTTGGGAAACTTAAAGAACGTGGTTCCAGGGTCCTAATATTTTCACAGGTAGGTTTAAATATCACGTGATGTTACTTTTTGTTTGTACTATGTCGGATACTCGGACCATAAATCTTGTCATTTGTATGTTTGCTATGCTAAAACATCATTCTGATTCTCTGAATGTATAATATGCTACAGATGTTTAGCTGGTAAACTGATATTTGATATAATGGCATTGCAAAGAAGCCTAATTCTTAAATTATACAGATGACCCGGCTACTGGACATTCTAGAAGATTACCTGTTATTTCGCGGCTACCAGTATTGTCGAATTGATGGAAACACAGGTGGAGATGACCGTGATGCTGCCATCGATGCCTATAATAAGCCAGAAAGTGAAAAGTTTGCCTTTTTGTTATCAACTCGTGCTGGAGGCCTTGGTATCAATCTTGCTACTGCAGATGTTGTTATTCTTTATGACAGTGACTGGTGAGTTTGTTCTTCATTAAACTGGGTATATTATAGTATGCACTATGCAGTAGTAATACTTATTTCTGATGGATTTCTCTCTGTCTATCAGGAATCCACAAGTTGATTTGCAGGCCCAGGATCGTGCTCACAGGATTGGGCAGAAAAAAGAAGTTCAAGTGTTCCGTTTTTGTACCGAGGTATGCTTGTTTCATTTACCTATAACACATTGTGATTTGTCCTAAGATGTACGTTAGATCTATTTCATTTTCAATTGTGAATCAACAGTACACGATTGAGGAGAAGGTGATTGAGAGGGCCTACAAAAAGCTTGCTCTGGATGCCTTAGTTATACAACAAGGACGTCTAGCAGAGCAAAAGAGTAAGTTGTTTAAATGTGAAGGTTCTTGAAATTTACTATCTTAACCATGATTTTATCCGTGTTTCTAATATTATACTTGTATGGCAGCTGTCAACAAAGATGAGCTGCTTCAAATGGTGAGGTTTGGTGCCGAAATGGTATTTAGTGCCAAGGATAGCACGATCACCGACGAGGATATAGATCGCATCATTGCTAAAGGAGAAGAGGCAACAGCTGAGCTTGATGCTAAGATGAAGAAATTCACGGAAGATGCAATCAAATTCAAAATGGATGACAGTAAGTGGAAATCCATCAAAGTGATCAGTAGACACTTCTATTTCTTTCATACAAATTAATATGTTGACTTGTCTTGGTTTCTGCAGCTGCTGATCTGTATGACTTTGATGATGATAAGGTACAAATCATCATATATTTGTAGTGCATATACAGTGAGCTTTATTATTTTTGCTTGTTTCTCTTTTACTAAGTTGTTTTTCCATTATTGTTTACTTTTTGAATTGTGGCAAGGATGAGAACAAATCGGACTTCAAGAAGATTGTTGGTGAAAATTGGATTGAGCCCTCTAGAAGAGAGAGGAAGCGCAAGTAAATATTTCTATTTCCTCTTATGTATATTTCTGAATCTTTTTGTTGGTAAGTTATTCACCTTTGCTTTTGTTGTAGTTACTCAGAATCAGAATACTTCAAGCAAACAATGCGCCAAGGTGGTCCTGCAAAAGCTAGAGAGCCTCGAATTCCTCGCATGCCTCAGCTGTGAGTATCAGTGTTATTGGTTATTTGAGGCTTAAATTCCAGTTCAAACACATCTTACATGCATGCTGTGCTTAATTTTCAGGCATGATTTCCAGTTTTTCAACACACAGAGGTTGAATGAGCTGTATGAAAAAGAAGTCCGCTATCTCATGGTGGGTTATATGTTGGATAGTCAAGGCTTCTCTGTTCCTTTTCTCAAGTACTTGTAAAAAGTTTCTATCTAGAGTCATTGGTACATTTGTAATTTTAGTTTATATGTTGACTTTCAGCAAACACATCCCAAGAATCAGGTAAAAGACAGCATAGATGTGGATGAACCAGAAGGTACATTCGCTTTAGTAGTTGTGTTTTCTCAAACTAACCCTTTCACCAGTAAACCAGCTAAAGTTTGAGTTTTGAATGGCCTAGAGTCAGGAGGAGATCCATTAACTGCAGAAGAGCAAGAAGAGAAAGAACGGCTGTTAGAAGAGGTGAGGGGATATCAAAGCAACAATATAGACCTCTTTACAATCTCAGTTAACTGACATTGATACTTTGTTCTTTTCCAGGGATTTGCTACTTGGAGTAGAAAAGATTTTAATACTTTTATTAGGGCTTGCGAGAAGTATGGTCGGAATGATATACAAAGCATAGCATATGAGATGGAGGGGAAAACAGATGAGGAAGTTGAAAGATATGCAAAGGTTTTTAAAGAAAGGTTCAAAGAGTTGAATGGTGAGTGATCCCTACTTCTTTGTGACCTGCAGGTTTTTATTCAACTGCACCCTATAAAGTAAATATATACAAATTCTATAATGCGATTGAGTACTTTGAGCTCCATTATCATATTAGAACTTTCTGTTTCTCCATTACATGATGACAGTGTTTTGGCTTTCACTAGTTCTGTTTTCTGATAATTTAGTGCATGGCAATGGTCGTCCTTGTATCTCAAGTACTAGTAAATTGTAATCTTGTGCTTCCTTTTTTAGTTGAGAATGTCGCATATTTTCTCTTTTGTGACTTCAATTCTTGTCTATCTAGATTATGACCGGATCATTAAGAACATTGAAAGAGGGGAGGCTAGAATCTCACGCAAGGATGAGATCATGAAAGCGATTGGGAAAAAATTGGATAGGTACAAGAACCCCTGGCTCGAGTTGAAGATCCAATACGGTCAGAATAAAGGGAAGCTTTACAATGAAGAATGTGACCGGTTCATGGTAAATACTACTACTACTTGATAATTTCGGAACTCTTATGGTGTATGTTGTTATTATACAGTCGAGCAATTGGTATTATGGAATATTAATTTCCCTGTGTTCTGCACAGATTTGCATGGTCCACAAGCTTGGCTATGGAAATTGGGATGAATTGAAGGCTGCCTTTCGTACCTCGCCACTGTTCCGTTTTGATTGGTTTGTGAAATCACGAACCACTCAAGAACTTGCAAGGAGATGCGACACTCTGATTCGCTTGGTTGAGAGAGAAAATCAAGAGTACGATGAAAGAGAGAGACAAGCTCGTAAAGAGAAGAAGTTGGCAAAGGTTGGACCAATTCTAACCTCTCCTTTCTTTGTAGATGTCAAAATAGTCTAGTGTTACATTACATGAACTTCCGTAAAAACGGACGTCAAAAACTAGTTTCAGCATTTCAAAATAGAAATTGATTGAGGCATGAACTTGGTTAGGTTTGACATTTGCATCACATCTTAGCCTGATGGTCCCATTTTCAGTCTTCCAAAACTGAGAAGAGAAACTCTTAGTATTTGACCTCTTTACAAGTCTCTCTTACAAAAATGAGTTTTGTTTTCTGATTACAGGGTGGGACACCATCAAAGCGAGCATCCACTAGCCAAGCTGCCGAAAGCCCTCCTTCAACCACAAAAAAGCGGAAGCAACAAGCAGCAAATGACAATGGCAGTGCGGTATTTAGTTGTTTCCCTATTATTTCCTTGACTTCTTTAGTAATTTGGTTGAGTGTTAATTGCTGATAGTGATCCTTTTGTAGGCAAAGAAGAAGAAATGAACCCGGGCAGAGCTATGAAGCTAAATTAGATGGAAACTTCTCTCGCATGTTGTAGTGTATGAATCAGAAGTCAGAACAATAATGGTGGTTGCTCTCTTGCCGCCCCGCGGCTCATCTTGGTGTTACAGTTTGTATAAATTAGGTTTATGGTAGATAACTTATGGCCTATCTATGTTGCTGGAAGGGGACCGGAGTCCTTTAGGGAGACGTCGCTTCTCCTTTGTTGTATTTACGGTTATAACTTAGATGAACTGCTGTAATTGGGAAGCCCTTGCTTAGGTCTTCAGTGTCCAAACTGTGTTCGACTAGTCAGTAAATTATACATGTATTGTAGGTAAAAGAAAATGATCTATCTTCTCGCAGTGTGCTTAGTTGACAATGAAGTAAGAAGTGAGGATCAACTTTGAAGTGAGAAAATGCATGTTCTTAGTTCCTTTCAAGTTTGCGTCAAAATTGGAGATTATTGGAAATGTTTGCTCTATATCTTGCTGGCCTGTGACTAAAGGTGTGTGTTAATACTTCTTCGCCCAGTCTGCTTTCATGTGTCAATGCGTCGAAGTTTTTTGAGCAGGTTTTTGACTTGCTAAATGGTGCAAGAGTTTGTCAATCCTTTCATAATGTTGTAGGGCTACAATCGCTCTACAACATTGTTGAGAGAATTGACAAGTTATGGTATTGTTTTCTAGTCGGATCAAAATCACCTCCTGCAGATGCATAGACATTGAAAATCTTTGGACCTAGCTGCATAATTTTACTGGTGGTTGCGTAAACACTGGTAACTTGTGCAGAAATGCAACCAAACTGAACTAGAAGAAGAAATGATTGAAGGTGCCAAGTAAATTGCAATGCATCACAATAAACTCAGCACAAGGGACTAGCCTGGTTAAGAGTAAAAGACCAATGCTTGTCATTACCGTTCTAGCATCCTGGTAAAGAGGAAAATACCAAAACGAGAGAGAGAGAGAGAGAGAGAGAGAGAGAGAGAGAGAGAGGAGAGAGAGAGAGAGAGAGAGTGTTTCTATAAGCCGGAAACTGAAACAACTCAGAGAGATCCATACATACGAGCACAAAACCAGACCTGCAGGAAATGCATCCACCAGAATCCCCCAAGCATAAGAACATACAACAAAACACAGGGAGGGGATGACTAAACCCTACCAATGGACCATCTCCAAGACCCTAAAACCCTAGATTACATAGAAAACAATAAAATCCATCTGCACAGAATCATCACTATTGATACCCAATACCAGCTCCACTTCAACTGATTCCTTATCAATGGCAGCAGCAACACATGACTTGTTTCCTCACAACAATTCCTCTATAGCATACAAAGAAAAATGTCCCTCAGAATATTGCAAGCAAAGCCTTCACTCGTTTGTCCCGTCAAAGCTACCCATCGCACTTCCCCGCTTCTTCTCTCTCCAATTTTCGCCCCACACTTTGGCCTCCGCAACCGCACGTTCCCTGTTCAGGTCACGGTTCCTCGGACCGTCTCTTGCCCGTCCCCCACTACCTGGGCTGCCCCTCTGAGATTCCTGCCCTTCACCTTCACAGAGACCCCACTTTCTTCCTGAACCACCCCCCATTTCAGCGCTCCCAAACTCCGGGCCTGGTTCCCGCAAAGGCGGGCCTCGGTCCGGGCTATCCGGCCCGTCAACGGAGCTTCTTTGGTCATCCTTGTTACGAGGAGTAGATTGGGCGGTGACCCGGTTGCTGTGCCCAATAGGTGCGTTGGGGTCGTAATGCTGGGAAGCCAAGTACGTCAGAGCGGTCACGACGTCCCCTATCAGCGGCCTCGTGGCGGCTTGCTCTTGCAAACACATGGCTGCAACAGCGAGTGCTTGGTAGAGTCCTCGTATTGGATAGCGGCCTTGTAAAAGAGGGTCGGCCATTTTTGGGAACTTCCTTCTGTCCTTGAACAGTGGTCTTGCCTGAAAGCATTTGGCAATAAAAGGGAAAGAAGCAGAAATAAGAACAATCTACCGAGGAAATGCGATACATGCACGGATTAAGTTGTGTACCAAGGAAATCTGGATAGTGATTCGAGTCAAGTACATAAACTGAATTTTCTCTTTATTAAATGATGTAGAGCTGTCAAACGGGCTGGCCCGTCCCAGGTCAAGGTGTCATGGTTGGGTTGGGTTTGGGGGGGGGGGGGGGGGGGGGGGAATTGAAACCGTCCCAGGCCGCACTAAAATGAGCTAGGGCTGGCCTGGCCCCTTCCAACCACCGGACCAGCCCCCTAATCTACAGGCCGACCCCCAACCCAGTGCGGTTCGACTTGGCCCCCTTCCAACGCCCCCACCGGGCCCCTCAACACCTAACCCCACAGGTTTTTGCCCCGGGCCTGGTGGGGTTCAACTTCCCTCAATTTCAACCCGCCCCGGCCCCCTCCAAAGCAACCCCTCCCAAACCCGGCCCGCCCCCTGACACCATAAGTCCCAGAAGCAGACCGGCTGAAGGAGAACCCTTGGTGCTGTGCCGTCCTGGAGTGATCCGGTCTGGTGCTCTGCCAGGCTTGGAAGTTGGAATCCTAGGACCGGCTCAGCCCACAGGACCAGACCCCTACGGATGGGTGGGTCATAGCCCGATGTTTTTTTTAATATTTTGATTTTTCTTTTTTATATTTATATAATTAAAGCACTATATACACACATACATATTTATATATTCTTTAATATCTACATATGCGGCCCCGGCCTGGTCCGCTCCCGAGCTTTTGTTGGGCCGGTCCGGGCCGGTCCCTGACGTCAAGAACCATCCTTGAACACTATATACACGGGCTAGGCCAGTTCACACTCCAAGCGGGTCGCCCAGCGCCCGTTCGGCGGTCCTCGGGCCCATTTGACAGCTCTAAACTGGGGCAACAGATTTGGCTGTTTTTCCCCATATAGAAAAAACATTTGAACATTTGAAAGAAGCGGTATCAAGAACCAAACTGGCAATCATGTCGAACAACTACAATTATCACAACCTGAGTGCGCAATGATTAAAATCATCATCTGCTCAAGAAAATACTCACCCATGCGACGAGATTGTGCTCCCCATGAGACCGTGTGTTGTCTATAGCCTTGCGTCCGGTAATGAGCTCAAGAAACACGACGCCGAAACTATAAACATCAGACTTGAGCGTAAGTTGGCCAGTCATAGCATATTCAGGAGCACAGTAACCATAGGTCCCCATAACCCGGGTGGAGACATGTGTTTTGTCACCAACGGGACCCAGTTTCGCAAGCCCAAAGTCGGATAACTTGGGATGATAACTTTCATCTAGGAGAATGTTTGAGGACTTCAGGTCTCTGTATATGACGGGAGGATTTGCCTTGTCATGCAAATACTCAAGCCCCTTGGCGGCACCTGCTGCAATTTTCATCCTTGTATTCCAATCGAGTGGTTCTTTGCCTGGCGGGAGATCTGGAGAAAAAAACCAGGGTTTTAATAAAGGCATACACTCTTTGAGAAATACTATATGCTAACATTTTCAAGACTACTTTTACATCAATAAAACCAGTTTTTACCTGTCTGTAAAACTTACCACTGGTCTAAAAATGAGTAAATAGGATCATTTTGGAAGTAAAGATTTTGCCACGGGTTGGATTTTAGTCAAGTACAGCATCTCTAGTAGTACTAGCTAAAATTCATATATAATTTGATGAAAATCGTACGCTTTATTTTAAATATTGTTTAAAATGATTAGTTAAGTAACACATGGCACATTCTCAATATTTCCTGCAAGAGAACTTCACGGAATTCAGGACATAACCGCCATGGACATGGTTAAAGAGAAAATATAAAGATCTCTAACAGAGCGTCTCCGATAGGTCATCTAAATAGCGGTTATCTTTAAAATACAAATAAGATGAGAATTTATTTGTCTCCAATAGGTTCTCTATCATGCTCTTTATTTTAGCGGATAGTTATCCCGCTCATTAAATTAAAAGAGTACCAGATGGAATAAAAGGAATGTGCTTGTCAAGGAAGACCTAGGAGCTTGCTTCCACAACCACAGACTGTTCAGGTAGCTATACTGAAGATGGGTGGTCTTAATGAAGAAGTTAAATCCAGCAAGTTCCTGATTTCTAGTGTGTAGCATAACAAAGCCCTCAATCTCCAATTAGAAAATCGTGTAATCCAATTGTAACTGCCAACACACACATTGACCTTTTCAAAACCTTAAATTCTCAAGTACATTAGATCCCTCCTATAGTTCAAGGGTTGGATACAAACTTCATCAACATCCCTGCTTCACCAAGTATATGCGAGTCTAGATTGTGGATAGTGAAATTTCAATGCACTCGTGAAGTAGATAGATATCGCGCGTCTTTCCTATGAATGATCTAAATGCATTTCCAAAACATTTTTTTTACTTGAGCTCAAAATTGCACGACCAATAAACCGACCTAACTGCAATGTACAACTATGCGATCAAACATAATGGCCTTGTTTCGATAGAGAGGTTTGTAAACCTCAACGCAAAGTTAACCAAAACCTCAACCCGAAGTTTGTAGGACCCACACTCCACTCATTTTTCTACTAACATTAAGTCAAAACCTCAAAACCCAAAGCCCTCATATCCAAACACAACAGAGGTTTTGGTTTTCTAAACCATAAACCTTGCAATCCAAACAGGGCCAATGAGTACGCAAAAGAACACGCTATTCAAATGATGTTTGTAACTCAGCCATATCATGGAGATTTTTTAGATATGTATCTCAAATTTTTGGATACTTTGATACAACAGTAAGAAATGTATGTTCGTGATCACTTAGATCTAAGGACAGCAGTTATCTTTGCAAGCCTGCGTATAGTGCTTTTCTATCAGAAGGGATCATCATGTAACAAAATGCATGCATGCATGCTCTCTAATATCTAATAAATCATTCCTATGCTCCACGCAAAACCAAGTTTCACCCTCTCTCATATTTATCATCCTTGCACAATGTCGTCAACTCTTCAGAAAGACGTCTATCCCTATTGCAAAATTAGTTGCTAGCCTAAAATATACTAATAATAACTTGGCTTTAAGGATTACACATCCCTGACAACAGCATTTAGCAATCATTGACAAACCGAACACAAAGGTCTCCATTTCAAATATGTTGCATGTGTGAGATCTACGGAGGTGTTCCAGGAAGTATTTATATTCTTGATGCATAAACTCAAACAAGAAGGACAAGAAAGCAACTCCCTCTCCAAGCTCTACGGAGGTGTTCTGGAAGTCTTTACAGCACTCCAATGTGAAGGGAAGAGTTCAGACATATTTCCTTAGTTTTTAAAAGTGTACCTAACCGCAGAGGCGGAGCAACACATGGGCACGGGGCGGCACGCACACCCCTCAAGTTTGAAATAACTACATGTATACCCCCTAAAATATATGAAGTTTTCAAGAGTGCCCTTCAATAATTTGGATTTGTGCACCCCAAAAACTTTTCTCTTGTGCCCCTAGCAGTTTTGTGAAATTGTGCCACCCAACTAATCAAATCCTAGCTCCGCCACTGCCTAACCGGACGGTTCGACAGAAAATTTGGTGGACCCAAGATCGGTTGGTCATTCGTTGGGTTGAAATTCACCCACCCGGTGCTGAGTTCAGAGTTCACCCGGATTACCACTCAGACGATGAACCGAGACCTGCCACAATATTTGACTTGGGTTGTTACTTAATTGTAAATTGCAATGTGGAGGAGAATCGAACTGCGGACCTTCCACGTGTAAGATACAACACAAATAACCGGATCAACTTGTTTAATTATTTATTTATTATTGAACCAGGGGGAACCAGCTGATCCGCTGGTTGAACCAGTGACCACCCACCGGTCCCTTCACGGGTTCAATGACCAAACTGGTAATAACTGCAAAAAAGTGTCAGACTACAGCCATTTCCGTTTTACCTGGATCTAAACCCACTCGGTTGGAGGCCTTTAGAAATCATTTGCTGTTGTTGAGATGTGTCCCATAGCAGGATTGTTCTAGTCATATGTGCAAGTTATGAGGTCTTGGGCTTCATGGTGTCAAGGGGGCCCCTCCAACACTTGAACCGGCCCGGCCCTCGTAACCCACAGCCCGGCCGCCAACCCGGGGTGGTTCCACTTAGCCCCCCTTCAACCCGGGCCGGCCCTCACCGGGCTGGTTCGGCCCCCCTCAAACGGTACCGTTTATTATTATTTTATTAATATATATATATATTAAAAATATATTATTTAATTTATTAACAATATATGTTACCCAGCCCCCCCCCCCCCCCCCAACCCCCACCCCCCATGGGTTTTTGGCCCGGGCCCAGGGGGTTCACGTTTTCTCATTTTCAACCTGGCCCGGGCCAACCCTCCTCTACCAGCGGGCCCCTAAACCGGCCCGGTCCCCTCCAAGCCAGCCCCTGCTTAAACCGCCCCCCTGTCACCTAGACTTGGGCTACTCCCCTCATAAGCAATGGTTTCGAGTAGACTCCCGCAGATTCTTAATATGATATCTGCGCACAAACTATTTGTTTTGTGTTAGTCATTTGACCCCCACAGGCTCTTCCTCACTACCACCACTTGTGAGGCCCAACTTGTTTGGCTTGTATGATGGCACGCACACGTGAGAGGACGTGTTGAGATTGTTCTTGCATCAGAATTGTTTGAGCCATATGTGCAACTTATATGGTCTTGGGCTACATCCCTTATAGGCAACTCATTTTGGGTGGAACTCCGTATATTCTTAATAATTCTACATTTTAAAACTGAAAAAATCTGAAGGAACAGAACCTACGTCTCAATCAAGTAACGCAGAGCAATCACAATTCACAGACACAACCACTTTCTTGTTTCCCTTCTAATTGCAACAGCATAAACCCAAGGCTAACAACACCACATTTCGCCTTTCTAAGTTACTAATGAAACCTACCAAATCCTTGCAGAAGAAGAAAAAACATAACATTGCGGCAGGTAGAAAGTAATAGAAACATGGTGACCTACCTATGCCTCAACATGTTACGCTAAAACAGATTAAAACACAATTTAAGCATGGTAAGACTGCACTTGAGCATATTAAATAATTATATATTTGCAACAGTTGTTATGAGAAAACTAACCATGTAAATGATCTTCTAAAGAACCCAATGGCATAAACTCGTAAACAAGGAGCCGTTGGTCCCCATCAGCGCAATAACCTATCAGATTGACAAGGTTGTGATGGTGCAGCAGACTAAGCATAAGAACCTCAACCAAAAACTCCCTGTTTCCTTGGAGACCATTTCGATCAAGCTGTTTAACAGCAACTACCTGCACCATATCATTATTTCAATCAACCAACCATCACCACTGTGCATTGAAGAAGTAAAATGTCATGTCGCAACCGCATATGCTAGTCTCACATTGAAGATTTGAGATTAAATTGACACCAATGTAGTACCAAAGTTATCATTTACAATAAAATGTAAAGATTAGCATCATTGTGATATATTTTTACCTGTCCGGTGCTATCCAATCGCCCCTTGTAAACCCGTCCAAACCCACCTTCGCCTAAAAGACTTTCGGGCCTAAAGTTTTTTGTAGCCGCAGCAAGTTCACGAAATGTAAACGTCTGAGCTGCAATGTGAGCCGTTGAACCATCTTTCTGAGCTGGTGGCTCTTTCTTAGGATCTTTCTTGGGATCATAACCACTCCGTGACTTTGATTTATCTAGAAACAAACCATAAATAATCAATAGACCGGCTAGAGTCATTCACAATTGAGTTATAACCAAACCTAATCCTAACTAATTGAGTCCCCCCCCCCCTCCCCCTCATGGAATGCACTAACAATCATTTGATACATCAAACAAGTTCAGCATCCGAAAGAAAAAACACCACGAAAAAAACCTAAAACAACAGAATGAAGATATCTCTCAGATGCTTCTAACTAACAATGCAACAATGCATTCATAATTTTAGCCCACTGGTAATGCTATCCACAGCCCAATTTCACTATCAATTCTACAAACCACCAAAACCGAACTTTGGATCAGATCAACCACACATAAGAAAGCATCATATGAACATACTACTACCCAAATCATATGAACACAAAATTGAACTAAACCCTAAAGCATACATACCCAGTTCTTGGAACAGCCAAAAAGGGGGCAAACAAAACAAACAAACAAACAAAACCCAGAAATCAGATAGCTCAAAAGGGTGTTTTTTTTTAACCTGAGCTGAGTCTGCTCAAATGGTGAGACTGAGCAGCTGAAGCTTCTTTAACCGAGTCCTTCTTCACCACTTCTTTCACACCCTTGTTCGATGATGATCTCAAGCATGGGAAGCAACCCCCCATGTCAAAATCTAACCAAAACCCACTAAAAATCAACACAAACCCACTTCAAAAAAGCCCTTCAACAATCACTAATCAACATCATCAATCAAAAAATCTCAAAAAAATCCCAACTTTTTCTAGCTTTCTTGAAAACTCCGTGAAGAATTGATAGCCATTGTTGAGTAATCAGTGAACCGAAGTAGCTGAGAAGGAAGGAAGGAAGATCAAACAACGAAGTAGATCACCAAATCGAAGAAAAATGGTTAGGAGAAGAGAGAAGGTAGTGAAGAAGAAGCAAAAGGGGCAAAATATTTACTCAAAAACACTAATTACATGATAGAGTGCTGTCTTTCTATTTTTACTGATAATGGAGAATTTCTAGACAAAGTGGAAAAGTGGTGTGAACATTGTAGTTGCCGCAAATTAGGATTTGTTTGGTATCAGCTGAAAATGATTTGACTGTATGCTCTGTCACCGTGCTAGCATTATATTGGCGAAGTTAAGGAGCGCGTGCTGAATATCTAAGTTGCGGGGCCGCGTGACTTGCGAGTCTGGTTTACTAGCTAGGCGTGAAGACTAATAATTCTTGAATTTTCTTCCAGATCGAATATAGCATCATCGGTCACATTTAATTCATCGTATTTGAATTTTCACGCAACTTTAACTATAGTACATGAGTAGCAAAGTCATTCTAAAACTTGTTAAGATTATCATAATTATTGAGACTTATGCTAAAAACTATGGGAAGTCAAATGAGACGGGTTAAGTAGCAATTATGAGTGGAAAACTATTTGCCAAACAAAATTAGATTATAAAAAAATAAACAAATTCTAACAAAGAAAATGAAGTTTCATATTGTCACTTAAATTATAAAATTAATGGGCTGAAAAATGTGAAAATTTATTGAAATTAGGAGTATGACAGATATGTTGGACTTTTGCTTCGTCGTGTGTTCTTTTTTTATTTTCTTGCCATAATTTTATTTGAACAATGTTTCTTTTAATAATCACTGGTTACGTATATTCAAAATATATATTATATCATTTGTTTATTTTGAGAAATGTAACTTATAGGCATCGAATAATACTATCTTTCTTTTTGTTCAGCTGGTTTCGTTGTTTTATTCTATAATTTAGTTCGATTCGAATAGCATGATCGGATTTGACATGTGAGTCTTTTGGTGGGATTTTTTCGCATACTGTCTTGTTATCTAGGTCTTCGACCATTTTTTAAGAATCAGTTTTGTAAGTTTGTTTCACTCAACAATATTATAAAAAAATTCCTCAAAAAAAAAACAATATTATAGAAAACAAACGAGGAGCATTAAATGGGATTGAGACGACAATTTTGATAAACCGATGCAGGCGATAATTCTACAAAAATGCTATAATTAATGACATGATAAAAGAAAAAATAAATAAGAAAGAGACCTATCCTTATCCTCGTTGACCAGTTCCAATGTTCATGGGTGTACGTACACATATTGCACTAGCTCACGTGTCACAACATCTCTACTACGTAGACGAATCGGTTGTACTACTACTACTTCTATAAAAACAAGAGTAAAAGACATTCTCACCTCCTACAGTTTAATTGAAAGACAATTTCACCCCTTCAGTTCGGAAAATGATATCTTTAAGCTTTTTTCTTCTTTTTTTAGAAAAACACATTTTCTCCTATTCAGTGAGTGAGCTGAAATTCAGTAAAACTACCCACAGTCATGAGGTGAGGGGAGCCGAAGTCTCGGATCAAGCCACTCAACAAGGAGGGCGTGGGTGCGGAGGCGTTGCTAATCCAAGACCGAATGGCGAGGTGACGGGGGATAGGGAGTCCGCGGGCTCGCCGTTTTGCTAGGGTTGCCATTTTTTTTTTGTCAGAGTGTCCATATGGAGAGACCTACTATATCAATACAGATCTCTAAGTATGAGTTGGAATAGAAAAGAATAAGAGGGAAGAGGTGACTGCCCATCGTTGAAATTGTTGTGACAGTAATGTAAATATTATAAAATTTAGGTAGAGTTTAGGGTAGGGTTATGTGGGGCTGTAGATTACACCTCCTTATTATGAGACGACATTAGTTTTGAAGTTGGTATTTGCCTATTAAAATAGGTTTGGAGTAAATATTATCCATGCACAATGCAAAATATGGGGTTAACAAAGAATATAATAGACCTTTTGTTTGATATGTGGCAAAATTATCTCCAAAACCATTTTCAGTGGCGAAGCTCTCGCATTTAGACTACTTGTGTCGCTATTAGGGGTGCAAAAATCCTAAAGTTCAACACTTTTGAGGGTGAAAGGTGTCCTTTTCCAAACTAAGATGGGTCAAAGTGTCCTTAAGTCAAACTAGAGGCGGTGAGACTGTCTTTTACCTAATAATAAAGGTCCTCCGATAAAAGTCAACTCTCTTTCACGTAAGGCAAGAAAAAGGAAAAGTACAATAACCCACAATGTGCGGTAGAGATTCGATGATCGGGTTTGCACCAACCGTATGGTATTACAACCTTGTCGTCGTACTAGATTCGCAACGTACTAGATCAGGACCAGTGTTGGTCAAGTGGACGGCCCATGACCACCGTCCATATTGTTTTCTCCGGACACGTGGCGCACTATTTGTGGTAGATGATGATGAACGAATTGACTCCTGTTTCTGTGGGTTGATTGTAGCTTCCAGAAGGTTCCACCATTTTTGTTTGGGAGTTCACCATTGGCTGGTCAAATGTTCGAACGGATTATCTTGTTGACCATAAGCTCTAATAGTGACACGTGTTGGTCAAGTGTTTATTGGTCTTTTTTTTTTTTTGAAAGAAAGTGTTTATTGGTCTTAATTAGAGCTGTGTTTGATCGGTCTTAAATAATTTTCCTGTTATTGTTTTCTCTTGTTTTAGTGTTTGTTTCGTATTTTGTTCTCATATAAAGACTTGCACATTTAAAATTCGTAGATAATTTTTCTAAGGATGAGATTATGAGAACAATAATTACAAACACCTCCGCCACCAAAACCACCACTTTCGCCGCCACCACCATTGTCGTCACGACCCTCACTATCACTATCACCACTATCAACACCGTCAGTGCAACCACCACCACGGTTTCCACCACACCCGTCGCCTCTGCTGTTCCACCACTATTATAATTTACACATAACCTGCTAACTATCTGAGTGGTTGCCAAAATGTGAATTTATATAATATCATATAGTGCACAAGAAACATATTTTCCAAGTATAAACCAAACACAAGTAAGCGATTGTTTGTAAAAAAATTTACAAGTAATTCATGCATAGGATGTTTAGCTCTGTACAAGATTTTACTGTTTACCAAACGGAGCCTAAATAATGACATTTTTTTGGTTTGGTTTGTTTAAAGTCAAAATTAGTTGAACAAGTCAAGTTATACTTTTGAATTTGTTTGAATAGTTATTTTTCGTACTCGAATCGAATACGAGCGAACCCGTATTCAAAGGAAAATTAATAAAATTATGTGTCAAAATATTTATCTTTTGTGAACATATTTTCTAAATAATATATTTCAAATGTATCAAAAAATTATCATAAAATAAAATGAAACTAAAAACTGTACAATATGTTTACTTATAATTGTTATTATTTCATTATCAGAAGTTCAATGTCTATTGCTTACCACTCCGTTTCTTCTGAATAGCCCTCTTTGGGTTTGCACAAAAATTAAGAAAAAATGATAAATGACTCTGTTACCCTCCCCTCTTTCCTGTCTCTGCCTCTCCCATCTCTGTCCCCTCACTCTCTTTCTCTCTCGTTGTTGATAACAACACCACCAGTAGAACCAAGAACACCAGTAGAACCACCAGTCAAT
Source organism: Linanthus parryae (assembly GCA_023055425.1). Lineage (NCBI taxonomy): Eukaryota > Viridiplantae > Streptophyta > Magnoliopsida > Ericales > Polemoniaceae > Linanthus > Linanthus parryae. The sequence continues at coordinate 1,857,658 of JALGPY010000008.1, read as the reverse complement.
AACCACCCACAACACATTATAACAGATCTACAACGATATTTACAGAATCAAGAGTTTCTTCTCAAATCAAATAAAAATTACAAATTGAATAAAAAAATCAGAGGAAGAGGAAGAGAAGAGGAAAGAAGAAGAGGAAGAACAACCGCTTCGCAGCCGCCACCGCCGCCGCCTATGAGAAAATTAACAGAACTTGAATCAAAAAGTGGTGGATCTAAAGAGGAGACCCATCAGAATCCTCTTTGCAGCATTGGAAATTTCCAATCAAAAAGTGGTGGATCTAAATATCTGTCATTTCCTTCTCTCGGCATCGCCGTCGCCATCTCCTTCTCTCGGCATCTCCGTCGAGATCGCCGGAAGCGCCGCCGTGAGATCTCCTCAAAATTCCCGTCTTCTCCTCCCTTCTTCCTCTCGGCATGTCTCTGTCGGATCAGGTCGCCATCGCCGGCGCCATCTCATCCGGTCGCCATCGCCGGCAAGTTCGTCGAAAGCACTGCTGTGAGATCCTCCCTTCTTCTTCCTCTCTCTCTATTTTGCTCTCTCTGTCGTCTCCCATTTCTCTCTCTCTATCCTAATATTCTGTGGTGGTAATGAAAGGGTGGAGAGAAAGTGGGTAGGGTTTTGTTTTTAGAGAAAAAAATAAGTTGGGTGGGGTAGATTGAAATGAAATGTGGGATATTTGATGAGGGTATTTTGGGTAGTTTGCAACAAAAACTATGCCAAAAAGGGAAAGAGGTATCAAGAGAGGAAACGTCCAAAAATAGAAAGTGGGCTAAAGAGAAGAAACGGAGTGGTATGTGTGCACTGAGGAAGCTTATTATTTTATGTTAACATTATGAACTGCATTAGATAAATAAAATAGTTTGAGAAAATTCAAAACTCGTCTAGGCATTATACTCCGGCAAATGTAGAGATAGGAGCAAGTTGTGAAGTTGAGTTGTGAAAATTTAAGGTAGAATTTCCATGTATGCATCATCAACCTGTGCTAAAAAACCGTCAAAGTACCTCTCACTTTATGCCTCTATTTGTAGTATTTGATATTTTAACTTAAGATTGCAAATCCATCCTGTGCAGTGTTAATTTAAATTAGCAATGTCGCTATCACAAGGTCAAAAATGTTCCTATTTCTTGCTTTCATTTTCCCTTGCATGGATTGGATTCGTAATAATCCTTCTCGCCACCTACGTAGAGAAAAAAAGATAGGTCCCGGCGTGAATAAATCCGCTTCTTTAATTTCCCCACATAAGTAGATGCCTCCCATGATAGATACCGCAGCTGAGGAAAATTTCAAAATTAGTACTCATACGTAATATAATGGATCAATATGACTGTTTTTATAGTGTCTCTTAAAGTTAGTTTGCAAATGTTTCTGTTGCCAGTGTCTGTTTTTCAGCAACAAGAGCAGGTTTTTAATATAGCTGATTTTAGCCACATTTTTGTCCTCTCACCTAAGTAGACGTCTCCAATGATAGTTACAGCAACTTCCCTGAAAAAATGATTGTTACAGCAACATAGGAAAGATCAAAGCCAATTTCACATATTCGTTTAGTTAATCACCAAATTATATCATAACTTCAAAGTGGCACTCCTACGTACAACGTAACGGATTAATATAACTACTTTTATCGCGCTTCTATGTTATAAAGTATTGTATCACGTATTTAATTATTCGCAACAATTCACATGAAATATGACTTACAAAGTGGAATGAAAAACATGAAGCATAAAACTTTTCACTAGTGGTATTCCCTCAACTCTTGCCTCATTGGCCTATTTAAATGTTGCAATGCGACCTCAATTCTTCACATAACTGCTTCTAAAAAAAAACTTCACATAACAAATCTCTCTCTCTCTCTCTCTCTCTCTCTCTCTCTCTCTCTCTCTCTCTCTGTTGCAATGGAGAAGGTGGCAGATATCGTGTCGAGGAGTCCGGTGGTGATCTTCAGCAAGACCAATTGTCTCATGAGCTACACGATCAAAACCTTATTCAAGGACCAGATTGGCGTTTATCCGGCAATTTACGAGCTTGACGAGGTGCCAAATGGCAACCACGATATAGAGAAGGCACTTTCCGGGCTCGGTTGCAACCCCACGGTACCGGCGGTTTTCATCGGCGGTGAGTTCGTCGGCGGGACTAATCAGGTCATGAGCCTCCACCTTAACCGGTCCTTGGTCCCGTTGCTTAAGAGGGCCGGGGCATTATGGGTTTGATCCTAGCTAGGATCTGTCGTTGATCAAATCGTTTCCACAACAACGCACAACAAGTTATATATGTAGTGCACGCGGCACTAATTAATTATCAAGTCAATAAGATTTTAACGTACAATGGCGTAGACAATCAACATGTCGATTCCACTATGGTTAATAAGAACGGTTACAAATACCGGTAAAATGATTATAAATAGCCACTATATGAAAACCTTAGTTCGTCAAACTTACCGAATCATCATGCATTAATATAACTCTACACAGGTGGTACCGTGGCTTCTTCAGAGAGGGAGGGGGGTTAAAGTGTGGGGAAGGGGGGTTAAAGTGTCATTACAAAAACTTGATTAAATGACACTTGCTTCCCCTCTCCATGTCTTTTTACCATTTCTTCTCCGTTTAGCTCCCGAATAATCTCCAACACTCGTTTCTCCTCTCCGCTTCATCTCCTAAGCTCCGTTTTCTGTCAAAACTACACAAACCACAACATGTGCGATCAAACGTGACAAAAATACATAAAATGATACGAGAAACGCTAGGATTAACAAACTGACGCCTAGAGCTAAACTTCTACGTTTTCTCTCTATTCATAGTGTAAGACTAAGATTATCAACCCGGAAATCATGCAAAATGATATAAAACGTGCAAGAAATATAACTATATTAGATAGTTATCAAATCCCCCACACTACCTTTTTGCGCGTCCCGAGCAAAATCAAGCTACACACTACATTTAAATCCACCAAATGGCATTCAACTCCAGTTGCCATGTGACACAAACAACACACACATGATGCAATCTACATGACTATGCACAATGCAACTCGATTATAAACAATGCAAGAATTAAAATAACACCTATTTTTTCTTTTTCTTAAGAGATGGGCAATCTCGCTATCACTAACCAGAATCATCAAATTCTCACAAGTCTCTTTTGAAATTCACACAACCGCAACAAGGAATTGAAAGTACAATGATCATACGCACAAGCTCATCACTACAACAAATAGGACCTTTGTTGACAGTTTTTTTGTCGACAAGCAATTTTGTGTAGGTAGTTAGGTGATTAATCGACAGTATTTTTGTTTGTCGATGCATATAAATTTTTTTGTCAACAATTTATTTTTTCTTTTATTCTACCCAAAAATTTAGTAAATGATGATGACTATTTATTTAAGTTTGACAATTAAGTTTTATGGTGACATACCCAATTGTCAACTCCTGCCAAAAAAATGAAAAAAAATGGAGGGTGAAAAATTGGGGTTTCCCGCTCTCCTAAATGGTAAGGAGGTAATAAAAATTTAATTCCCCACTAACACACGAGAAGACTCATACCGTCATACAGACTCTCACATTCACAGGACTCTCCATTCCCAAACCCTCTCCGCCGATCTATTCTTTCAACCTTAAATTCCTTCATCCTTCGACTCCTCAGCACCGGCGATAAGGCCATCGTGTTAATTGATAAAAATATGTACAACAAAACCTAAACCCCAATTGTTGGCTAGGACTTAGCCCTCCATCAATACATACGCGAAATTATTCACTTAGGGCGGCGAACCAATCCAATCGACCTTTGGCTCCGATTCAGTCATGGCAAGCAGTGTCACCGCCAGATTGTTCGCCGGTCAGCTTCCATCAGAAACGCGGTGAGAAGAGCCGCCCTGGAAGCCAAAGCTGCGGACTCTCCATTTTCCGGTTCAAGAAAAACCCTCTCACCAGCAAGATCTTCAGGTAACTCTACCCATCCGATCTGTTACGATACCAAATCTACTGTAAGTGTGTGTATGATTGGAGTAGTTGGGGTTTTGTTTTTGAAGGTGTCCGTCTAAAATGAGCGTCTGTGTGGGATCGATGTTTCCGTACCACTCTGCCACCGCTTCGTCCCTAATGACTTCGATGCTTTCTGTCTCGCGCTTCAGTTGGCTTCCCGGAGGTAAAAGTCTTCGTCTTTGTTCTCTGCAGATTAAATGTTTTTTGGTCATAGATTGAAATTGCCATAATTCGGTTGCTTCTGGTTAGATCTGATGGATTAAGAATTTTCATTTTGACACCGTACTCACACATTCACAGGGGGGTGATGAACGTTCACCTTAAATGACTAGTCACCAGAAAAGCTACTTATGTTCAAAGTATTCTCTTATAAAAAAGGGGTTTATTATTACTCAAGTTAAAGTTTGTATATTTTAGTGTCTTGCTTGCTACAGGACACTCTCAATAACTGACTTAGCTATAGATATTGAATATGTATTTTAATTTTTTTTGTGAACTCCAGGCTCAGTATGGATCGATGATTTCATCTTCTTCTGCTACATATGGTTTAAATTGGGTTTTCTTTACATAAATCAGTTATTGAGAAACCCCTCTTGATAGTTAAAGCACCAAAGAACACATATAAGTAATTTGGTTTGAAGTTTTGGGGACGAAAATGAAACTACAAATGGGGACATTGCCTTATAATGTGAGCGTGTCCAACTGAGTGCTTCTGTATCGGTGCACTGGTGTAGTCTGAAGCATTACAGCTTCCCTCCAGGTTAACTAAGTGATATTATATAATTGGTTACAATTGTGGTGAGACAATTGAGTTTAACTTTCACACTGTGGGCACAAGTGTTTCAAATGAAAACTTATAATAACATTTTGAGTTGTTGGTCTTACTAGCTGTAGAGTTATCTTGAAGATGTAGATAACTAGCACGACCTGATCAGTTGACTAATGAAATTACTGATAGATGGTTGGAGCACTGGTACTGATATATGGGGTAGGAAACCTTACCCATTCATACTTTTGACCCGATTAGTGTAAAAATATATACTAATTTATTGGGTTTCTTAAACCACTTGGGCATAAAATTTAGAGTTAGCCACGGACACCCTTCTCCTCACTGGATTAGTGAGATTGTTTGTGCTAATACCAGACTATTTATTTGCAAGGTAGAAACTATAGTTGCTTGAGGTATGCCAATGTGCAAGGTAAAAAATATAGTTGCTTCGTATTTCTTATTTTGAAGCTATGCGTCATGACTATTCTCTCAATATATTATGTTTACTGTTTTCAATGGCGAGTTCAGCTGGCTCAAGCTTGTAGCCACCTCATGTGGTCTGCAGATCATAAACCCAAGCTTGAGGAAAATCTTCCTCTCTAGCCTTGTTTCAATCCGGATTGATAGGTTGAAATTGCTTGCATTATTTTTGTTTCACCGTAATAAAGCTAATAAATTTGACATTTTTTTTTTCTTTTGACTTTGACAGTCAAGCCCTCTGCTCTGTGAGTTCAAAGATGTTAATAACATACTTGGGGATCCTGAAAATGATTCTCTAGGACTTTGGAATGGGCACTTGAGGTTCGTGGTTGATTTTTTTTATTAACACAATTAATTTTGTTGAATAGATGGGGTCATGTCTTGATTTGTTGAATTAAGTGTACGAAGGTTCTAATGAGTAAAGAACTAGGGATAAATAAACTGACATGATAAAGGGGTTTCACTATGGTTTCTTAATTCGCTTTTCTCATGTGATAAGTGGTGCTTTGGTTGTCATCAAATATGTTCAATGTTACTTCTTAAGAATTTGTGATCAATCTGAAAGTTTATGGTCAGGTATGCCTAGTATATAGCTTTGTACTTACGTTGTCTACTCTATTCGCTCCTTGGCTTTGAAGTTACTTTGGGGGTTTGAAATCAGATATTAATTTCAAGTTCTATGGATCATTTTTAGAATTTTCTCATCTTCAGTTCATAGTTTCTCTCACCATCAGTGAAACATGATTCCCTTTAATTTTTACGAATTGTTTGCCTAACGTTGCCAATTTGTTTAGGTTTTGGATCTGTTTTCTAGACCTGGGCATTTTTGTACCTTCTGTTAATGGAATGTCTAATTTCACTCCTAGCACACAAATAATTTGTATCTTATACTCCTGCTAGTAATAAAAAGGGTGAATGCATAATTCACTGTCTGAGTCTTCTTCCCATAGGGCACCTTTGTTTCAGCAATTCAGAACTTTTCTCTGACTTTACCTTTAGTAATACGACATTCAAATCTATTTAAACCTTCTTAACCCATTATAAGTATTAAAAGGTTTACTGGGTTGATTTTCTATGTTCTCTCCGAGGTTAGATGGGACATATCTATGCAATATATATCTTTCCTCAATGCTTATAATAACAAGCTATTGTTTCACTATTTATGAAATCTCCCTGAGTTTTGTTTTGCAATGTACTTTAAGGAATAGTTTAGCAAAATGACTTGGTTGAAGCTCAAAGGTTTGGTTAGACCATTTTTAAAAATAGCTGCACCCTATCTTATATGAGTGGAAATTCATGCGTCCAGCTACTAATATTTGACATCTTACTTTATTGTGCATGTTATGATGCATTATTTCCTGGAGCAGATTTTACCACTATTCCATTCTAGTTCCTGCTTGTCACATATGATGGAATGCATTTTTAACATGAGGCCATCCCAAACTTGCTGAAAGGTGTTGTTATAGCCCAGTTTCATGTCAGTTAAATAATTTCAATGCCAAATTTCAAAAACCACGCACGTGGTTTGCCCATAATCCACTATATGATCTTATTCCTTTTATCATTGTTTGCAGGTAATCCACTATATAATCCACTATATGGAGTACGTTAGGTTTTTGGACCAGGTTTTCGCGAATGGAGTGCTATATATAGTTCATGCCACGGAGTTTTGGATCCACTATGTCTACTAAGTCTATAATTTCTGTTAACTAGACTAGAATCTGGAATAACTTGTGTAGTTTTTGAACTAAGCTTGAATCTCTGCGACTTTGAATTTTTTGAACTGAGTTGTGATGCTAAGTTTTATGTAGTTTTGGCAATCTATGACATTTTTCTGAATGCAAGTAGTGTCTGTAGCCAACTTATTTCTTATGTAAAATGCCAATTTATGGCATCTTGTTTATGTTTGGCAGCATGTTTGGATGGTCTTCAAAAATGTGATTTTTTTTTTTTTTTTATTAAGTTGTGATAAAGGTGACAAGCATGAACGTCACAAGAAAGATGAAGTACCAACAAACTTCTCTTCTAGTGACTATTCTGGATGTCATCTATCTAACTACACATGAATATATGTTTGTCGCCAGTTTTAAATGCGACAAAATGACATAGTCAGTAGAACGAAACTACCGACAAAAATTTATGTCGCTGCTTACTTTTTCTGCCGACAAACAGAACGCTTGTCGGCTATCACTCTAACGACGGAGCTATTGTGACTACGGATCGACAAACCAATTTCTGTCGGTAGAATATCTACCGACAAAATTAGGCTATCTACCGACAAATTTTGCAGTCAACAGAGGCAGTATTTGTTGTAGTGCATTAAGGGTCCCCAAACATCCACCAAACTCCATCCAAGATCCAGGCACGTCATTTAGCTCAGAGGGTCTAGGCATCCTCAGTCTAATGGTAGTCTTTAGTCGCCAAGTTATTTGAGGTTTTCAGACACTCTTTGTCCTTATTGTATTGAATGCAAATTGTCACAGTGACGGGAGACAAATTTTCCTTAGACACTCTAATTGGCTTGAATCCAAATTCCATGCGCAAACAGGGGCACATGAGGCTGTTCACCGTATCTAGTCCAAGAGAAGATTTTGATTTCTTTTGTTTTTTGTTATCTTCTTTTTATTTCAGCTGTGCAGTTAGAGCAACTAAGTATGAGTTTTTTCCATTAGCTCTTGAAACCGTCGTAAGGGATGGTGGTGTACACTCCCTAACTTCACTTAGGCTAGAGCAGCATACCACATGAAACCAACTCTACAAGGAGGTCCACCCCAGAATTCAAGAGGCCATAAGTTTCCATTGAAAACAGACTATTCGACTACCCCAAAGACCAAATCCTCCTAGCACACTATAGGAACTAGAGGTATGACCTCGTCTACTTTCCACTTTTCCCTAAATACCCGGGACTTCCTTTCGTGAAGCTGGTGCGCAGGATACTAAAAATTAAGGTTTTCCCACCGCGGTGCTTCCTATTCATTGAGACTCTTTCACTGAACTCTCTTGGTTTCAAGCTTCATCAATTGTCCGGCTCAATTTTTTTTAAATTATTACAGATTTTTGTTTTTTCTCTATTTTTTCATGTTTCTCATACTTTCCTAGACTCTATATGCTTTTGGCCAACTCGACTAATCACAACGATTGGGTAGGGGACTCAATATAGTAAAAGTGCAGAACAATGCACGAATAAACAGTTAACACATCATGATAATATATTAACACTCTACACTAACCACAACTACTACACAGTACTACACAACTACATGTAACAAGCTATGCAAGACAACATGGCTAGCAGAGTTAAATACAAACCCCCACACTTAAGCTTTTCGTTGTCCTCAACAAATTTAGAGATCAATTACGAGGTTTCCTCGCTTAAATGTGTAGGCGGTGGATTTCAACAATTAGGAGGTTTCCCCGGAAACGACGCCAAAAACTTGACGCGATTTCTTAACGTGTATGCGCAAGTGCACAGTCAAGTAATATAGGGTTGGTATTTCAACAATTAGTGCTCAAAACGTAGAAACAAGAGAGAGAGAGAGAGAGAGAGAGAGAGAGAGAGAGAGAGAGATACATGTGGTGCCCGGATCTACATGGGCACCGTGTCCGCAAAACTGCAACAAGAAAGGGTCTCGTGGACCGTTGACAATTTCCTAAAAAGTCTCATCTCGCGTCCGGATTCCAATTCGCCTACTCAACATTCTCTATCGCGCGCATCAAGAAGGGGAACCCGGAGCGTCTTCTGTACCAGTGTCCCTGCACACTGACTGGAAGAATTAACACAACCCTCTCTCACCCCTCAAAATAATATATGGATAACTAAAAAAAATGAAAGAAATAGCATCCTACTCTACATTGGGTTGCCTCCCAAGAAGCGCTTGTAATTTAAGGTCGACGGCCCGACCCGATTACCTCAACCGAAAAGGAAAGTGGAGTCTGCTTTATCCCTCCACTTCTTCTTCTTCCACCATATCTTTTCTTGAACTTTCTTCTCAAGTGCACCCTTGTGCTTTGAAGATGGCGAGAGTTGTGGAAGCTAACTCTTTTCATCTTGCAGTTTATCTTCTAGACTAACTTCCACAAAGTACTAATGAGCTTGTATGATCCTCTCTCCATGAACTCATCCCAATAATACCTCTTCTTCTCTCGATGCTCTTCATTTAGGACATGTAAGTCATTCACACCCCCACACTTGTTGGTTTCAAATTTCTCGACTATGGCGTATGGATCATCAATAGAATAGCCAATATGACAAGAAATTGAAAGTTTATCATGATAATCTTCCCCATAAGAATTTCCAAACTCAAGTCTTTCCAACTCATCACAGACTTTATTAATATGAGATATGGAGAATTCTTCAAAATTATGAGTAGGGGCTTTTACCTCAATAGGTATGGGCACAAGTGCTTCATCAACTTCTTCATCATCACATCACATGCTTCCAATATCGGTCTATTGTCACATCCCCCTCCCGCCGACCCCGTTTAGAGATTAATAAAACTTTGCGTTAACGGGAGGAGGGCGCGACATGCCGGTGAGGCCTTGACTCGTAGAGAGGCTAAATAAGTAATTTATAAGACTCGTGATCAAAGTTTCTAAAAATAACATTGCGGAAGCGTAAATAACAAATTCACTTGGGGTCGCTTAGTAAAAAAATTGAATTGTAAAAGTTTCTCAAGATAAGAAAGTTTAAACTTGGAAATAAATACAATTTAGCCACTCGACTCATAACGTAAGCAGAGCATAAACTTCGGGAAATGTTCTAAGTATCATAAAAGGGCTCATACAAGGTCGTGTATACATAATTACATAAATTTTACATTCTAACAAAAAGTTAAGAACATGTATTGTACAATTTCTCTAAGTCGCCTAACATATTTGCAACGTTTAAGCACATAAACATCATCCGTCCAACAATCCAACACAACAAGTTAACGTCAAGCTACTTCTTGCTTCTTACATGTCCTTATAACCTGAAAAGAAAAATAATTTTAAAGGGGTGAGCTCAACTAGCTCAGTGAGTTACATCTACGCCCCTCCGTAGGTTTGGAAAACCAAAGAGAGGCTAACTTTCCCATGGAGCGACATGAACATAAGGCATAGTCATACATACATATACTTGTGAAGCTTGAAAGAGCATGACATTCATAAAGCATAATGTGTATCGTAAAGAAAGCGTAACGTAAAGCATAAGTTGAGTCATGAGAAAGCGTATTGTTCCAAGTAGGAACCTTGCTTTGTCTCACGTGGAGACCTTAACATACTTGAACATGCTTGCTTATTTTCTTATCTTATGGCCCGTGTAACCTTCGTGACTTAACATAACGTAGGGACATGTCCATCGCGACGGCTCGTGAGGCGACGCGTGCCGTTTTATATTGCCCCGGCAAAAGGGCCGTAGCCTGCCTATACTCGACAGGGGGTTTCACTACGGTAACCGTGGCCTTTTCTGAAAGCGTGTTTTATCTTATGAAACGTTTATTTATTTTATATATTAGCATCCATGGGGCACAAATATTTCATTTGAGTAGGAAAACATACATACATAATAATAGGGACAACATGAACATACATAAGCTTTTTAAGAAACTTGAGGCTCGGTACAAACTTCGGGAGGTAGGGTAACTCACCTTGCGAGCTTAAACCATTCATTTTATATTTCTTAGTCCAAATTCGACCAACTTTAAGCACACGAGCATCAACTCCAACGTCACATAGATGACAAGTAACACTACAATCAACACATATAATCACTTAGCACCAATTCAATTCAAGCATAACGCATGCCTACATCGCTTAGATGCATATGGACTAAATTTTCCTATATTAACATACTTCATGGACCTTATATTCGTTCCTTCATGCAAATGAGATGTATAATGAAGCACATAAGCTAAAAATATAGCATATATTGAACTAAAAAGTAACTTACACAAGCTAGCTCTAATAAACTTGATAAACTTCTAAATTATGCTTATAAGCAAAGTGTAACTATCGCTAGTACAGAATTCATAGTTAATTCAAAATAATTATCCGGGACTTGAAATTTTTACGTCACATAGATAAAGAGTTTACCCATAACATACTGTAATATCAAAAATTTTAAAGTTTCCTAAATATTTTTAAACATAATATTTCGGAACTGTTTGTGTACGAAAAAGAGGCTGGTAGCAGCCTTAGAAATAAATTCATAAAATATTCATATAAATTCCAAACATTATAAAATTTTTACAGTAGGTAGCTAACATGTAAGAAAAAAACATATCCAAATTTTGTGAGATTTGGAGAAGAATAAGTACATGAAATTCATGAAAAACCGCACTGATCTGGTGTTGGACAGCTTGTTAAAACAGAACATGTATTTGGCCGATTAAAAATTAAACATAACTCCAATGATTCTGAAATGTTTACTGTAGAAACTTCACATACAAATACACATGCTGTAAAATTTTCATAATTTTTCTGAAATGTTTAAATATTTTTCCCGATTTTGTGAAAATAGGCTCAAAATATGAGTTTTGTGATTTTCCATAGCTCAAAACTTGTTGCATGTAAGAAATTTCCTACCAAGATGTGAAATTACACTAAAACAATGCCTAAATAACATAAACATCACAATCCATAATATTTTCTTACATGAATCTTGCAACAAACATATTTTTGATGACGTGCATGTATAATCTAGATGAATGATGTGAAAAATAAACCACAAAAAGATGGATTTTTTACCTCAAAGAGGGATGAATGAGGTTGTGCTTGTTCCTCCTAGCCTCCTAAGGTGGACATCTTAGCATAACTTGGTGGAATTATGAAGAAAGTGAGGGTTGATCTCTCAATTGTTGGTGATTTTGGAGAAAATTTAGGACTTGTGCTAGAAAAATGAGAGAAAACAAATTACATAAGAGAAGAAAGGGGAGAAAGATGGACGGATGGTTTGGAGGAGGATGAGAAAGTGGAGGAAGAAGTGGGAGGGAGAGAGACATGTGGTGCATAGGGGGTGTGACAAGTGTTGAGGGGGAGTGACAAGTGGAGGAGGTTGTTCATGCACATTTGGGAAATGATTTGGTGCAAAAATTGCACCTACTTCACCACTCTATGAGGTTCTAAGTTCGACACATATAGGCATGTGGTTACGCGTGTGGCAAAACTACTACATAGTACTTGCACAATTTCAACATACTATCATACATACTAAACTAATTTTTATTTATTCACATAACACTCCTCCAACTTATTTCTAGATTATGCCTAACACAAAAGAACTTAGCATTTAACAATTTAGCACCCAACAGTTAACTTTTTAATCAAATATAGTCATTTAATTTAATTAGGCACATAACTCACTTATCATATATTTCACAAGATCAAACTCAAATATTAAACTATGCCTTCAACTTTACTTATTTACACTAAAACACTATATATAAATTTTCATGGGATAATTATCAAACATATCATGAAATATTAACATATAATCACATATTATTAACGTTCTAATGTGAATTAGAAATGTGGGTTATTACAATCTCCTCACCTTATAAAGAGTTCGTCCTCGAACTCGATTATCGCAGTACTTACGAGGAGATAACATGCATGAAATCATAACTAACATAATAAAGAACTTACTACCCATCGGCAAAGATTTTTTTTGTGATATACGGTCATCAAGTGCGTCAGGGCTTCCACGCTTATGAGAGGGAACAATACGTAGTGTCGTCACATTTTGTACCGCTCCAGCAGGCTCATGTTTGTGTTAGAAGTCCATGTTCCCCTTTCACGCTTACGAGAGGGAACAATACGCAGTGTCGTCACACTTTGTACCGCTCCAGCAGGCTCGTAATTGTGTTAGGAGTCCATGTCCCCCTTTCACGCTTACGAGAGGGAACAATACGCAGTGTCGTCACACTTTGTACCGCTCCAGCATGCTCGTAATTGTGTTAGGAGTCCATTTCCGTGTGCATAATGGGGAACAACTTATAACATCGTAGTGTTATAGCTTCTCAACCAACTTACATATGCAACGACCCAACGCTTGATATTTGTACTTCGGATCGAACATTAACATACTTAAATATTTAGTTAACTAGAATAGTCGACATACATGCTACATGAAACAACTTGTTTATCAATAAATCCATGTCATGCATAACCATACTATGCTACACATATTGAAACACACTCTGGAGATATCATGTTTGTCATATTATAACATATTATGGCATACAAGTCAATTATTTTTGTATTTTTATATTTAAGAAAAAAAGATGGAGAAACTAGGTGATCTGGGCCATAGACGATTTCCGGTTCAGCTATGTAACACATCAATCCTATTCTATTTCAGCCGGGTAATTGGCCATGACAATATCTTGTCGGTCTCATGTGATTTTACGTTTCGGTAAACTACAATCTCCTATCGGTCTCATGTTGTCTACCGATTCGTTCTAGCAAGTCATCTACTGGTACGATAACGGGTCATGTCGGTCCACCGTTTCACGGAACAGCTGAATAATCCTACCGAATCTACCCACACTAAGTCCAATCCTAACATTTCTCCTTTTCAGTCTCAGTGATTCGGGATTGTTCTTCACATCTCATCAAGGCTAGTTGGAGTCACTGTCAGGCACTTGCTAGCTAAGTATTATTTCCGGGTCATGACTCCTTCAACACTAAGAATTAAGTGTACCACGTGAACAATTGACAGAATGAAATCAACATTAAGCAAGATTTAATCCATGAAGAACCATAGTTTTCATGAATGTCAATATCTTAATCTAGCCGTGTCAATAGACAAGATTCAATAACAAGTTCATGAAACTAATATCTATCCAAAGATCAAATCATAAAGCATGAAAAGTCTTCAATCTGGAAATTAATCGTCTACATAAAACCCTAGGCACTCTTAGAGACACCTAGCAAAACGCGAAGCTAAGCTTTATCAAACTAGAAAATCTAACAAGTTTCTCCATAACAATATTGAAAGAGGAAGAAGAAGAAGAAGAAGAAGAAGAAGAAGAAGAAGAAGAACTCAAACCCTAGATCATCATTGGAGGTCTTGGCCTTGTCTTCTCTTTCTCTCCGTTGTCCTCCTCCTTTCCCTTGCGTCAGTTATATGAATAATGATCCCCAATTAATTGGAGTATTCTATTAATTAATCCTAGGGTTAGGAGTTAATTAACAAAACTACGTAGTTTTTGGAACAAGCATAGCTGGCCTCTTTTTTCGTCCTTCGTCTGTGCGAATTTTGCTTCAGGAGATCGCACGATCTCCCTTATCTGATCGTGCGATCTGCTATAGTGCCTGGGAGAAAAAGAATCGTGATCGTACGATCTGAATTTCTGATCGTGTGATCTGGTGGTCTTCAGCCTTCTGATCGTGCGATCTGGTGGTCTTCAGCCTTCAGATCATGCGATCAGCCACTCATCGTGAAAACAATGAGTTTTCTTCCATTTTTGCTCCGAATTTTGGCTAAGTATGGGGAGGGGGGGTTAAAGTGTCATTACAAAAACTTGATTAAATGACACTTGCTTCCCCTCTCCATGTCTTTTCACCATTTATTTTCCGTTTAGCTCCCGAATAATCTCCAACACCCGTTTCTCCTCTCCGCTTCATCTCCTAAGCTCTGTTTCCTATCAAAACAACACAAAAGACAACCGTGCAATCAAACGTGACAAAAATACATAAAATCATACGAGAAACGCTAGGATTAACAAACTAACGCCTAGAGCTAAACTTCTACATTTTCTCTCTATTCATAGTGTAAGACTAAGACTATCAACTCTGAAATCACGCAAAATGATATAAGACGTGCAAGAAATATAACTATAATAGAGAGTTATCAGAGGGTTATTTATACACAACTTTCTCAATTCAAATATGTAGTGAATGAGGTTAAATTACTTGAATTGGGGTTTTCAGGAAATCCTTGTACGTGGAGTAACAATCAAAGCAGTGAAGACATATTGAACAATGACTTCAAAGAGTAGTTGACAACTCTCTTTGACTTGACAAGTTCCTAGGAGTTAAAGTTTTGCACTTATGTGGTCCAAACTCGGACCATGTTCCTATGGGATTGGATTGGGCAGTAAGTAAGCATGTAACGAGCTGATGATTCAAGTTCGAGAACATGTGGATGGCACATCCAGAGCTCGAAGAAGTTGTAAGAAGCAGGTGGAACAATAACAACAACAATTCTTCTCGGAAGCGACTCCTGGGGCTAGAGATAGTTCGTAAAACGTGGAAGTGTGATCCTTCGGTTTAGTCAGACAGAAATTGAAGGCTCTCCAAGAGAGACTGCTTGCGCTGGATGGTCGTAGGTAGGCCATCGAGGTGATTAAGGATAAGAAAAGAGTTATGGATGAGTACAGTGAGGTGATTTACTCACTTAAGACAAGGAATAAAGGTTTCTTGGCACTAAAGGTGGACATGAGCAAGGAATATGATCGGGGGGAATCGCTGATTCATTGATAAATTTGATTTGTTATTTCATCTCTACTGTCAGTTATGCTTTTGTTAGAAACGGGTCCCCTTGTGGAAAGGTTATTCCTGAAAGAGGATTGAGAGAAAGCTTCCCTCTCTTGCCCTATATCTTCCGTCTTTGTAGTCAATTTTTATCAAGAGTCAGCTGCAGTGAATGAACTTATGTTCGAAGGAGTAACGGCGTCTCGAGGAGGACCAGTGGTCTCCCATCATCGATAACTATGGAAGAGCATCGGGTCAAAGAATAAATTTAGAGAAATCAACCTAGTCTTTTCGTTAGGCGTTCCACCACGTACACAAACAGTCTCACTGATAAACTTGGGGGAAAGCTTAACGATTGGAAGTAAAAGTCGATATTGGTTGCAAGTAAGGAATTTTTAATAAAATTTGTTGCTCAATCTATTCCGACTTATGCTATGTCTTGATTAAAGTTTCCGGATGGGATATGTGACAAAATTGAAGCCATGATAAGACATTTTTTGTGTACACAATTTGGCAAGAAAGAGGCATTCATTGGCATGCATGAAATAAAATACGAAATTAAAAATACATGGAGGTCTTGCTTTCAAGGACACGAAAATCTTTAACCAAGCTTTAATCGCAAAACAAACTTGGAGGCTATTCCGAAATTCGGAGTCTCTAAAGAGCCGATTTATTAGAATGTATTTTCCACAACAAAATTGTACGGAATCCATCATTGGATATGCATTGTCCTATGCTTGGCTTAGCATTATTCATGATAGAAAAATTATCGCGAGAGGGTGTATTTCTAACATATGTGATGGCAGTTCAGTAACACTTCAAGATCGTTGGATCCTTGCAAACAATTATAGGGTTATCACTCCTAATCCTGAAAGTGCAGTTACTGTGAGTTTGTTTGTTCGAGAGAATCAAACCTGGATTTGGACCGTCTGCGAAACTTTCTTTGGGAGATTGATGTGCAGATGATAGCTATCATTCCAATCATATCTTTATCGAAAGAGCCTAACTTGTGTGGCAGCTCGAAGCAATGGGTAGTAAGGGGAAGTCCGACTACAAGCTGGTAAGTCTGAAGACCGAGAATCATCAACCGGGGGACCAGACAGGAACCAAATCTCATTTTTGATTTGTTGTGGAAGCTTAAATTGAAGAATAGAGTGATCCACTTCATATGGAAATGCATTCATCAAATTCCACCAACAACCCAAGTTAAAAAAAAAAACATATACCTATCCCAAATTTATGTTCTGTTTGCGGTCACTACAGGGAAACAAATGATCATATCATCAACAGACGCCATAAAGCAAACACAATTTGGGAAAATTTAGGTATGGAGCATTACTGAAATGCTAATTAAGTTCTCATAATTGGAGAAGAAGAATTCTATTTAACCTTGTGGGAATTATGGTACCTATGAAATGCCACCATCTTCAAGGGGAGACCAAAAATAATAGATAAAATTATATAAGATATTCATGCACGAATTGAAGAGGTGGACATAATAGAAGATGAAGAGAGACTTACATTCCTTCTAATTGTTCAAGTGAATCAATGACAATTGTCCGAGATTTCGAAAAATCAGTGTAGATGGAGCTTTTGATCCAAGGTTAGGACAGACAGGTACCTCAGGACGAACATTTACGTTTCATCGGATCCAAGAACTTCGCAATCTGGGCATGTCAAAGTGCCATGGAAGCCAAAGTGATGGCAATGCAAAGGGGTCCGATTTTCAGCAGAAAAAATGTGTTCGGTACTTGGTTTTCGAAGAAGACACAAAAGTGCTAATTAAAGATCTAAAAAATGAAATGAGAGGCCTCCGTCGTGTGATATCACCATTCTTGCCGACGCCATTGGAGAGACCGTCCAATTTCACTCTACCTTTGATCAGATGAGTATCAGGTGGGTGCCTCGAGCTCATAACCATGTGGCTCATTAGTTACTCACGGAAGCATGCGAGAAGCAGTCTGATAAAGATTAGAGCACTACTTTTCCTGTTGGGCTGTCCAGTGGCTTATTAATTGATGTAAATTTCTTACCATCATAATAATGCAACTATGATATTTTACCTAAAAAAGTTGTGACCATCGTTGAATCCATATCACGAATCACAAATCTATTGGACAAAATTTTAAAATGTTATATAATGGGCATTTTTACATTCGATATAGAGCATTTTAGAATCTGGTAGAAGTTTGTGATTATAATGGTGAGAGATAGAAGATTGAGGTCCAAATCTCCTAACCTATGGCCTTTCTACCTTAACCGTCGGATACAGCAAATATAAACCGTGGATATGGATAAGACTTTTAATATATAAGAGGTTGATACACTGTACCAAACTATCCAAGAACATCATTGCTTTCTCATTACATAATAGAAAGCTATATTCCAACCTATACACTACAGTCTTGTAGTTTTTGCATTCTTTTTGTTGTGAAAGGTTTAAAAGCCGATATTGAAGCTCCAGAGGGAGGACCGGAGAAGTGTTGCACATACTTGACTAGCAAAACACTCTGCATGCATCACAATTATTTTTCCGCCTATTAAAATTTATTATTGTTATATACTCACAATATAATGTATTATAATTGAATTTAGAAAAAAGAAAAAGGTAACACTCTTGTCCCACATAAATCCGCCCCTGTAAGAAAATACTTTATGCTGGAGGCAACAAAGACTTAGCTTGGGGTAGAACCTGAGACAAGAAATATCAAGACTTTCCCGTAGGAAGCCACCAAAATAATTTGCACCCGCTCATTTGGGGCTTCTAGGGACACCATGACTTGGGTTATATAGTCATCACTGAATTTGTGTAATTCTGAGAGGGTGTAGAACCAAAAGAGGCCAACCACACCCAGGGACACCATAGCAATCCACCTAATCCACTCATCGAGCACTTTTACAGTGAATATTAAGGACATAGTCATAGCTTAAACGCTTGAAAGGACCACCAGTAACTTGCGGAGGGCGATTGACCTCAGCCACGGAGTTAATAAGGCAATTCCAGCCTTCACCTTACTCCACAACCACCGACGAGGACGAACCAGGGATGAAAAGTCCACGGTGATGCACCTAGTGTAATACCCTGTTTTTATTAAACGGGTAATTTAATGGCTATTCGTAAAGTTTAGAATATAGTTTTCCAAATCGTGTGTAAGAAGGGAGGTCGTTGTAGTTTCAAAAAGTATAAATTAGTAACTTAAACACTTAGTTGAGGGGTAGAATTTGTAGTTTGAAGAAGCTTTATAACCTCTTTAGCAATTAAACAAAAGAATTAATATATATAAAAAAGGCAAAAAGAAATGTGTAACCCATCTGCAAACTTTTTGTGTCAAACAAGAAGACTTTGTCTTCTTCTCTTCCCTTCTCCTTTATAAACTTCTTACCCTTCTTCTCTTCCGGTTGTACACCCACCACCACCACCATCACAGCCACCACCTCTCTCACAACCACCTATCTTCATCCTCATCCCCCCCCTCCCCGCTCTCTCTCTCTCTCTATCTCTCTCCGACAGCAGGACCAGCAATAGCTCCCGACAAGGAGGCTGCCAGCCACCGAAAGCAGTCAGTGAAACCAACCCGAATGGATCCACCGCCACCCTCACCTGCTTTTCTCCTTCGACCCCTAGCACTTACCTCTCTGTTTTGGTCCGAGCAGCAGAACTTAGCTGCATAAGTAGCCTATAACCCCCACCACCGCCGACAACTTCATAAATTCCGGCGAGAAGCTCGGGCAGCCACAAGCTGAGCTACCTACCTCCTTTAATTGGTCCCCATTAATGAGTCACGTGCTCTTTTCCGTCCACAAATGTAACGCCCTTTACCCCTTGGGACTTGATCGCATGGATTTTGTAACTATGGTACCGTGACTGCATGGTTTCAAACTCCGGGTACCCATTCTCCGGTTGTTTGAAAGTATGGGTACCTCTGGTGCAATTTTGCCTAGAAATAATAGTTGCCCATAGCCCCATACAACTAACAAGAGGGATATCCTATTCAGCCGGGTTATAATGCAATCAGCAGCTCTTATTCCACCGGTAGAATAAACGAGCACCCGCAACCAAACAGGATGGGAACCGTTACACTACAGAAATCGATGTATAAAGGCGAAAAATAGGGCACAATGCCAAGATCAGACCAAGCTCGCCCTTGATTTTGCGATTTAGGGTTTATTCATTTGCCTGCGACTGATTGATTTCAGAAATCTCCATTTCGTTGTTCGGTAAGCATTTCTCCGATTTCGTCTCCATCTTCTGTATTTATGCTGCGAATCAGTGAAGGTTTCCATCAATTCATGCTTTGCAGCATTTGGAAAATCGTATCTTTACTTGATATAGACACAATTTCCGTATCAAGTGAAGAGTTTCCTTGCTTAATTCTGTTGTTGATGTTATAGATAGATAGATCTCTGTTTTGTTATTAGCTTATTGGGATTAAGGACTACTATTGCCACTACTGTTGTATTGATCTTCACCTAACAAGCTTAACAAGAAATACATATAGTTTTTTTTTTTTTTTTGTTAAGTGATTAGGTAATCCCTTTTATTTGGTTCTGCTCATGCCTTTGGCCTTACGCAACTCGGTCAGGCGTTACATGTAGATTATAGTTTGCGCGCGAATCCAAGTAAGCTAGATTTGAGCAATTTAAAATGATAACGGCAACTCCGGTGACTATTTAATGGGCCATATCATTTGAATTTTAGTAAGTTCATTTGAATGTTAGTGTTTGTGTTCATTAGCTATCGCGAGACATTGCTTAAAAGTTCGAACCATGTTGGAAACACAAGAAAGAATGGGGCTGCGCTATGTGTTATTTGTTTTGAAACCGAGAACCTTGTAGGAAACGCAAAAGAAACATTGGTTGCGTTCAATTAAAGTTAAAGGTGGTAAGTTGATGGAGTATTTCGACGTTCTTTTGTGTTAGTTTGAATAACGATTAGGCACAATTAGGAACACTGCACGTGTAGACTGATTGCTTACACGTGGGAATATCTACAATTATATTGTGTTTTACCATTTGGCCTTTTTCAATGTGGATTGTCAAACATTATACATACGATCTCTACCATTAATATGACTGAAATGGATTAAGTCAATCAGAGGTTTTCAAGTCTTTTATGGATTGCTTCCGTGTTTTACAAGATTTTTTACTTAAGCAGTCTTTTTGTTATAAAACTAAAAACACGTGCACTTGTTTCTAAAGATTACTCAAACACAGGGTGGTTGTATGATTGACATATTTTGAGTTTTTTGGAATGTCCGGGCGTGATGCTTGATCAATTGGCAATGTCTGGAATCTCAATATGCTTTGAGCGTTCGACTTAATACGCTTTGATGTACTTTTGTAAAGAATGGTAGAGGTCAATAAAGTCAACTAATCCATGCGTATTTGAGTTTTGATCTCATCCTTTAATGATGTAATATTAATTATAAAGACGTTGAAAAATCAAGTGCATCTTAGAGGAAGGTGTTATTGTTTTCTCCGATCAATGTCGTTATCTGAATTTGCTCTTTCCATTATATGTCATATCAAGTTATGGAAGATTAGTTTGAATTGCTTCTATTCTAAACTCATGTGTCTACTCTTGCCTAAACTCACTACCTGTTGATGAAACGGACAAAGACATGTCACCCTCTGTTCTGGGTAATACTGTTTTGTTTTTTCATGTACTACAAATTTTGTGTTCAAAGTTGCGAAAGCCTGAAACTTGTGAAATGGCATATTTTCTTTGATAATGAACCTGTGTGTCTAACTCATGCAGGCTTGTTTAGTCATGTGCCAAGCTATTTATTTTAAACATCCAACTTCTTCATTCTGTAACATACTTGATAAGTTTCTGGCAATACGTGTTAGAGAGAGCTGGGGAAGATACTTTGTTTGTGATCCAAAATGTATAACATGAACCCACCAACATGCACACTGACAAATTATTATGCAATCTATGTGCAGATACGCTTATAAAGACTGCGTATCTGTAGGATCAGATCTTCACATACCTTATTAGTCAATGTACAAATCTTGAATATGATCAAGAGCTAAAAAGCGTTTCATAAAGCATTCTTGCATAACTTACTTGACACTGAAAAGTTATTACTCATTTGGTATCTACGTAATATTTAGTGAGGTAAATTACTGAAGCACAACATCATTTTAGCTTAAACATGCATCTGTTGCATACGAAATTTGTGTACGGCTTCATTTGTTGCAGTAAAAGAAGTCTAACATTTGGTGTGATAGACAAAGTTATGAATCTACTCTGGTTCTGTATTTTCCTTGAGTAGTCAATTGATGGCTCTAACTTTGTTTGTTGACATAATGACAGGTGTGGACCTAGTATTCTCTATTTCATAGTTATCATAGTGTTTTGGAAAGGTAGGTTTGGGGTTTTGGTGGTGAAGTTTCTTCCAAATTGCTTGATACATTCCACGATGAGTTCCACGATGGGCGGGCTATTTGTTTTCAACCACGTTCCACGTAATACATTCCACGTTGTACAACAGTTGGCACTATGCGTACCCCAGAGCATATCACAATGCAGTGCCGAGTTTTTGTTAAAAGTTACTCATTACAAATGAGTTTCAAAGGAAGCTGTGACTTGGGTAGGATGTAAAACCATGGGCGTGCTTTGCTTTTTAGTGAGGTATCACTTTATGTCTGCCACGGAACTGGAAGCTACCATGTCTACTAGCACTTGTGGGAATTTTGAAATAGATGTGTGTGGTCTTTTACCTGGTAGTCCATGTGCAGTGGATCAGAGGGCTAGAGATTATCTTCAACCATTTTCCACGTTACCCACATCAAGGTATGTGTTAACTTGTCTATTTCTGTTTCTCTATAGGTCTACTGAAGCCTCATTACCTGAAGGGGTAGGCTTAAGTAGCACAAACATTGACATGCCAATAACCACTGAAACTTGAGGTATGGCATGGACGGAACACATTTTTATAAAACACACTAATCAACAATGTGAATTTCCTACTTTTCACAAACATAATCTCACGATTAAACACAAGAGGATATACATTTCTTTTGCTAAGAATCAAGTAATCAACACACTTTTCAGGCTCCAAAGTGTTCAGTTCAATAAAGTTATTAAAATGAAAGAAATGCTTGTTTTTGGCCTGTCAGGTCACGGGACTGTTACTGAGTGTCAACAGAAACATTTCTTCCTTTAATTTGCCGTGTTTTCTAATGTGGCGGCAGTTTCGCCCCTAAAAGCTTAAGCCAACTTTGAATGTGGAACTGAAATTTACTTTTTCCTTGTATTCTTTACCCTTCCAATGTTTGGAGTTCTAAGAGCACAGTAGAATTTGACCCTATTGCTTCTTACCTTCAACCATAGTGCACTGTTATGTAATGAATCACGGGGATTTAATGTCACCGAGTTCTTTGCATTGAGTTTTCTTTGGATATTGACCTAATCTGTTGTGTGAATTTTGCTTTTCCTGATGTAAATTGCTACTTCTTTTAGTTCCATGAATTATTGTTTCATGGTGAATAGCAGAGGTCTATTATATCAAGTTTCATGCATCCATGCTATTTGTTTTCATGACTGAAGCCTCTATTAATGGTATGAATCGTATTTGTGATGAATTGAATGAACTAGGTTTCCTGATTTCCTGAAGATTCCTGGCATGTAATGTATTAACAGGATTTTTAAAATTTTATCCTATATTTGTATCCATTTATCATACAGCTAAAAATTTGTATTAGTTCAATTCAATAAGAAAGCATGTCCTCATTAGTCAAGGTTTCTTGTTTGTCACTGGTAGCAGAGATGTAGTGCCATGATGCTATTGGTGATATGCTTCTTTTGAATGCGGAAGAAAGTTTGGGGTTAAATTAAAGTTATCTGTAAATTCGCTGACAAACAAAAGGTCATATGATCATGCGGTTAAAGTGTAGGCTGGTAATGTAGTTTATGAGACACTTCCACATTGCATCGGTTTTAAAACTTGGCAGCATTTTCAACTTTGACTCCCCGCTTTTGTTAGAGATATATGTTTAGAGTGAAAGATAATCTGTCAAAAAATAGTCTCTCTTCTCGCAAATCTATCCTGTAAGAATAGGATCGTTAGCTACAATTGACATTCTATGAACATTTAAGGTAATGTGGATTAGAAATGATTGCATTAGTTCTGGTATATATGCATGTTCGATGACTTAACTTGCTATTTGGTTTATAGAGTTGATCTTTTCTACTATGCTTTACTGCACTTACGAGAAAGATGCATAATTTGGCTGCAGAAAAAGAGAAAGGTGACAAGAGAGCAGTTGTATTTGAAGTAGGCAAGAGTCCGGTAAAAAACATTGACGAGTCAAAAAGGTGCAACAAGATGAATTCACGTGCTGAAGGAATGGGGAAAGGCACCGAGAAGCCGGTGGAGAATGATACGGAAACTGGGCGAACAATATTGATAATGAGATTCCCTCCTGAAACTGCTCTGCCTTCAGTTTCTGAACTGAAATCAATGTTTGCGCAATTTGGTGACATTGATGAGTCCAAGACTCAAGTGTTCCAGAAATCACCTATTTGCTTCCTTATGTTCAAAGATGGCTGTAATGCTCAGGGAGCATATAATCATGCAGTCAGTGGGGCTATGTTCGCTAGACCGCTGGTAACTTGGTTGCTTCCGCCCTCAAAAAATGATTGGAGGCTAATGACAGATTCTGGAGGGTCTTGCTCAGAGTATTCAGGAGGTGATGCAACAAGGACACCTGATAATAACAACCATGGAACTGGAGATAAGACAGATGCTACCCCTATTGAGGAAGATCAGCCACCTTGTAGCTGAATCAGGGTTTTCGTTAAGAAAAGCTTCTTAACATGCTATTTCTAATGCCTATAATTCTCCTTCTGAATCTACCTTAACTGTTATGGTTTAGAGTGAACTGATGAGTATGAAACCTTTGGTCTAAATATGTTGTTTCTTCTGTTTGGTTGGCTGTTACCGAATGTAACGCTATGACATATGAGTTTTTCTATGCTTGTGTGCGTGTTTAGACTCATAATAGGGTTGTTGCGATTGATAGTTTTAAATATACCTCTTTTCCAGCTTTCTTCTCATTCAGTATTGGACTACTGGGGTTGCTAAAGAATGCAGAGTTCTTGTCATAGCTAAAGCTGTAGAAAGGAACACTAGAAGCTATGCATTTCTATTTTTCCATACCTTGTGAAGTTGTTACCTACTGAAACTGTGCAGTGACATTGAGCCAAGGTCTGTGTTCATTTTGGTTTATCATTGAACATTCTTTCTTTTGGGTGCTTGCAGAATGCCGTGCCTGTGATTTTTATAGAAAAGCGACATCTGAAACGTGTTCACCAGGTCAGATTATAGCATATTTTATTTGGAAGTCATATAATGTTTTCCAAATATGCAAACAGATCCATTTAGTCATTAAGTTCACATGAATTACTCGGTTGAACATGTTATAACATATATCTGTACCGTCTAATTTTTTCTTTGAAGATAAATTAAAGTTGTTATCAGTAGGATATCAAAAGATTTGACATTCATGAAACTTGTGACCTAGGTGCAGTTCGGTGATATTTGTGGATCGGCATTCCAAATTATTGAAGTTGCTTGGAAAATAATTTCAGCTGCATGCGGCTGTTACATTATGCTTTTACCATGGTAAAGCATAATAGAACGTGTTCATTTGATTGTGGGTATGACTGTATACATTGCCTTCAATTGTATCGGCACAAGAACACCTTTGAAAGCCAAAACAAAGTGCTGTTCAGTAATCAATAAAATGTTGGTTGATATGGCTATAGCTCGACATAGTTGTCAAATCGGGATTCAGATAGTGAATCAAAATTCACCTTCACTGAATCGTAAATCGAATCGTATCGTGAATCGTAAAGATTCAGCTAACAACATTTGTATGTAGATATAATAAAATATTTCATAAAGTTATAACATTATCGAACGAACTATTCATATTTTCACAAAAAGAAAGCTCAAATTATTGGAAACTCACATCCATAACTAGTGATTAGGAGTTCCACACATCTAGAAGATAAAGAATAATCTAGATACTGATAGGCATGTGGAGCAAGGAACTACGAGATGCCAAGGAGATTAAAAATAATAGAAAACAATTAGCTGTGGACTTGAGAAAAATGAACTAGTAATTTAAAACAAATGCATGTTAAAAAACAGACATTAATGTAGGAAGTATTATTTCTTGGACTGATGTTGCAACTCAATTAGACCTTCAGATGTATCGAAGGTGAATCGTAGAATCGGTCTGAATCATAACCGAATCGTAAGATTCGCACTCTTGAATCGGGATTCAAATAGTTTTCTTTTTCCATTAAAGATTCACTAAGGGATTCGCATCGTTTCATGGGTGAATCGAATCGAATCGTAGGATACGAATCGTGAATCGTAAGATTTTGACAACTATGTAGCTCGATGTGTACTCAGCCTTAAGGTATTAAATGGGAGGTTCCGTCAGACATTTGGATTTACTTTCAAATATGTTAGGAACTGAAGGATGCTATTAGAGGATTGGTGGTATAACTTGTCTGTAGATATTTTGCTTAGGAACTGAAGAACCCTACCGTTTCCAACATCAGATTGCTCCTCTTCCAATCGCACTCTCTCTAGGGAAAGAGTGAAATGACGGATCATAACTCAGGGAAATCCTATATAGGGTTGCAAATGTAATTGCTATGTCCAATACTTGCGAGGGCAAATTTGATAATGCATATTGGAGTATGGTTTGTGAAACATTGTGCTGTATGGTGGACTAGTGGTCTATGGGGGAAGATGAAAATCAAGGTTATATAGAGGGCCTTCGATTGGGAAGTAAATCCTATGGGTACTTGTACAATTCTGTGAGGTACTTATAAAGCAATTATCTTGCAATCTGAATTCTGAGTGAACAGAATAAGGTGCTCTCTAGTGTAGATTGAGCAAAGAAAGGTTTTTTCCCTCAATGAAGATTGAACTTGCAAGGAATTTAGGAGCCACTGTGATTGTGTCATTAGAGGTATTTTTATTTTGTGGATAAAGGAAACAGTGAATAAATGAGGGCTGCTAGCACTTGACACTTGTGTAAAAAAGCAACAGATTGCGAGAAGGGGACTGGAGGATGAAAAGAGGCTAATTGAAATTACGGGTTTTTGAATTATATTTTCGGGTAAGGAGCAGTGGTCAAAATGGGCTTCGAGGTGCGAGATATGGTCCTTAGAAGCATGGAATTGGGAAAATGTCGAAGGTTTAAAGTTGTGGCTAGTGTTCCCATTGGCTTTAGAGGCGTAGATAGCTCCCTTGAATTCTCAATAGGGGTCTCCTTAGTAGCTGAACTCTCTTCAGAAAAACACTCATTTTTTCCTTTTCTAGTCCTTCCTTTGAGTCCTTGCCTTCCCTAGACTTTTAAGAGAAACTTCTTCAGCTCCAAGTGCAGCTACAAAGTACGAGAAATATTCAATCATCCAAATGGTAATCATGGTGCACTATAGTAGCGATGGTCGATTGCTAAATCTAGATCATTACAAAGTCGAGTGAAAAATCAACTCCTGGTAAGAGAAGTAAAACTGCACTATAATTGAAAAACTTGACACCTAATTTGAGGCTACCCTTTTTTGAGCCCCTTTACCTTTTTGTGGCTCACGACATGTTATAACTTGGTAGATCATAAACTAGAGTAAGCGGAAAAGCTTTGGAAGAATGTGCACCTTACAGAATGAGTGGAGCCTCCCCATGCCAATTCAGATTAAGGAGAAACCCTTAGAAAAGAACGAGAGAAAGACAAGAAGGAGCGAGAAATTTCACCAAATGCCTCGACTAATGTTGAATTAAATTCTTGAAAGACAGCCTTGCCTGTAAGTGAGAGCTATGGGAGCACCTTTCATCAGTCCTACACCAATATGCACATTATTCCTTGGAATTAAAGCCAACTCTCGTAACAAAGTAAAGTGTCTTAGGTGGCCAGAAGTTGTCTCTAGCCTTTTCAATCTGTTCCACCGTATATCCGCCAGGTCCGAAGCCTAGCACATCAACTTCAATGAGCCCATGAACCTTTGTAGGTTGATTTTCTTAGGATTCCTACAATAGCAAGTTAAGCCTAGGGGAAGTTCTACGCTTGGCCTCAGCCTCTCTAACAGCCTCTACAAGTATTTATACGCTATTTTTCTGCACTATACGCTTGACCACGGCCTCTCTAACAGTCTTCAAAAAAAATCTTTGATATTTTACTTTACTTGACAAGGTCAGCCGGTTTAAGCCACCTATATGTGTCATTTCCATATAACGGAACCAGCAAGTGGCTGAAGTCGGTTGACCTTGTTCCTTTTGGTCAACTCTATAGCCATGTAAAGCTAAATATTGAAGAATTGTTCTAATTAGAGAAGCCGAGTTCAAGTGTATAACGGAAAAAAATAGCGAAAATAAAAGACTTTTAGAGGTTGTTAGAGAGGCTGAGGTCAAGCGTGGAGCTTCCCTTTGGCTTAACTTGTTATCGTAGGAACTAAAACAATTTGGCCAACAAGGGCTCATGCGCTGATTGAAGTTGGATCTTGTGAATATGCGGTGGAACAAAATTTAAAAAAAAAGAACACTATAGACATTTTATTGTACAAAAGTTGGCTTTAACGCCATGGAATGATGTGTAGATTGGTCTGCGTCTGATGAAAGGTGCTTCCAAGTTCACTTACTGCAAGATTGTCTATGAAGAATTTGATTCAACATTAGTCAGAGGCATTTGGTGAAATCTCACATTTTTTCCCTAGAAAAGCGATGAGTTGCTCCTTAACCTGTATTGGTATAGTGTGGCTCCACTCATTTTGTAAGATGCAAATTCTTTCAAAAAAATCACCGCTTACTCTATTTTATTACTCTACTAAGTTACAATGTATCATCAGCAACGAAAGATGAAGGGGCTAGAAAAAGGGCAGTTTCAAATTAGGTGTCAAGTCTTTCGATTACAGTGCGATTTTACTCTCTTACCAACAGTTGATAATGCACTAAGACTTTCTAATGACCTGGATTTAGCAATTAACCAGCTCTACTAAAGTGCACAATGACTGAATATTTGTTGTTCTTTGTAGCTTCACTTAGAGCTGAAGAAGTGGCTATTGAAAATTTAGGGAAAGTAAGTGCTCGACCGAGAAAATATTCAATGATCGAGAAAATGAATGAAGAGTTTACTTTGAACAGAGGTCAGCTACTACGGATATTTAAGGGATCTATCAACTGCTCTAAAGCCAGAACGCTAGTCACAACTTAAAACCGTTGCATTTCGGCCGTGTATTCGACATTTTCCGAACTTCAAGGTCTATATCTCGCACTTCAAAGCCCATATTTTAAATTGTTTTATCTTCATTCCTTCAATGTTATACCGTTTTGATCATTGCTCCTTATCTGAAATGTAATTCGAAAGCTCGTAATTCCAATTAGCCTCTTTTTGTCCTCTAGTGCCCTCTCGCAATATTTTTTTTACCAAATGTTATTCATCAATCTCATACCAATCTGCACATAATTCATCGATATTAAAGCCAACTCTTGTACAAAATTATGTCTTAGATGGTAGGAAATTGTCTCTAGATTTTGCAATCTGTTTCACGGTATATTCACCAGTTAACGAACCCCAACACATCAACTTCAATGAGCGTATGCACGAGCCCTTGTAGAATTATTTTTATATTTTAATGACTCCTGCAACAGCAAGTTAAGCCAAAAAGGGAAGCTCCACGCTTGACCTCACCTCTCTAACAACCTCTAGAAGTTTACAACCTCTAGAAGTTTTCTTGGCTATTTTTCTCCAACATACGCTTGAACTCGGCCTCTCTAACAGCCTTTAGAAATAAATTCTTAAATATTCGCTTCACTTGGTTATAAAGTTGATCGAAAGGAACAAGGTCAGCCGGTTTCAGAAAGCTAGACTGCTATTGCTATCTAAGACACTTTATTTTGTACAAGAGTTGACTTTAATGCCAAGTAACGATGTGCAGATTGGTTTGCGACTGATGAAAGGTGTTTCCCAAGTTCTCACTTACCACAACGCTATATTTGAAGAATTTGATCCAATATTACTCGAGGCATTTGATAAAATCTCTCTCCCTAACTGTCGCTCTATCATTCTTCTTCCTAGAAAAGACTATGGGATGCTTTCAAATGTGTTTGACAATTTCCCAATTCCATGCTTCCAACGTCCATATCTCCCACCTCAAATCCCATACTTTCAATTATTTTCCGGCGAATGAACGAGCATGACAGCAACTCATACTTAATACCTTGTTAAAAAAAAATACCTCCACCACCAAAAACCACTACTACCGCCCACCTCCACCATGACCGTCACCGCGACCCACCACTGCCGTCAGGGCCGTCTTAAAGGTTTTAGAGGCCTTAGGCAAAATTTATAATTGAGGCCTAACGTGGAATTAGATTCACGGTGTTAAATTTCAAAATTAAGAGAGGCAATAGAATTTCTTTCAGAATCGAGAATCGGTAGTGTTTCTAAGATATGCTTATATTAGTTAACAAAAAAAGTTTATAGAATTGGCATATTTGATAAAAGCAATATTATTTTGCACCCAAAAGATAGCAATATGATTCTCCTTCTAACTAAATATCGAAGTTTTTCAAATATTTGAAGCAATTCGAAAAGTGTAGAATTGCTCGCCATTGTTGCATCATCTCGGATGAGGATTCCTTATTTTTGTGCTACCGGAAAAGCCATTGGTTGAGTTTTACTAGCCTGAAACAAATAATCCATAGCACAATTTCGGAAATTTATTAAATTTTCTATTCTTCATTCTCTTCTCAAGTTTTTCTTAAGTTGATTCATACTTCCTACTCGACATGACCAAACTAACAATATTAGAACAATTGAATAACAATAGTTATAAAAATGAAAAAAAAAGAGCCTATGCAGTTAAAGTAAAGAACCATAGAACCTGACGTTTGTATAGTTTGATCAGCTACAAAGGTTGCCAATTGAATTGCCGAATAAAATGCTAGAAATCGGAATTGACTTGAGCAATACTAAAGCTGTAAAGCAACATGAACCATGATGATCTTGAAAATTAGCTTGACGAAAGAATGATTTGAGTAGGTAAACCAAAAGACCAACGAGATTGTGTGAGTAATGGAAAAAATTATAACAAAATGGAATTCGAGAGGACTTGTTGCTGGGAAAAAATATGTTTGCTATATATATGTGTGGAAATTACCTAGTTTCCTACTAAATTTTCCTTCCGTTGGAAAATAAATCCCCTCTAATAACTCCTGATTACAATCATTCCCAGTCTCATTATTATCTTCTCCTAATATAACTCAATTCCTAATATTTCTCCTATTATTTTTCTGTCAGCACGTTCAAATCTTTAACTAATTATCCTCCATAATCTCCCTCTTCCCACAATCGTACTAGCATTTTTCTCTCTTTAGTAATTATAGCAATTATCTTAATATGCATTAGATATATAGGATAATACCTAAGAGATGTAGATAATTGGGGGCCTTAGGCGGTTGCCTAAGCTGCCTAAGGGGAAGGCCGGCCCTGACTGCCGTCACCGCCCACTGTTTTGTCAAGTGTCAACCTAACACGGGAAAATAATTGCTGAGAAAACTTTTTCACAAATTTGTTTTAAAGCATCTCACTGTCAACCAAACAGAGCCGAAAATGCGGGTGAAAATGAAAAATTGCGCATCCAGGGAATCGAACCCTGGTCAGTACCGTGGGAGGGTACTATGATACCACTACACCAGATGCGCTTTTGATGAATTCAATTTGCAATCTAATATTTATTTCTCTGTGACCGGTAAATAACTGTGTTTTATTTTTGGTAATACAACTTGGGATTTCAACTTTGAAGGAAGACACTTCAAATGGAATGGAAGAAATGATTATAACAGCTGGGTGAAACGGCTCAAAATGTTGTGTTGTTTTGCAGCAAATATGCAAGTTAGAGAAACAATTGAAAGCATGAAAAATGTATTAGAAGATAATGATTTCTGGACTTCACTTTGGGCTTATGGCGTTCACTTTGGGCTTTGCTGATAATCATCTCATGGATGGGCCTGCTTCACAAATGGTCAAGCCCAATTCTCTCAGCCCACTCAAGTTAGGTTTCTGATGAAACCACGTGGTCTAGAAGCTTCCCTTCTAGCCGTTCATATCCGTCCGTTGGATATCAATCCAACCGTTGCGATAACATCTGTATTTATTAACCTCGATTGTATCGGTTCATTCATCTAATTAGGGTTCATGTATCGTCCTTATCAATTCCAATGAATACATCTATTTTCTTGTTTGTTCTTTCATGTTCTTCATTCTTGAAACTCTGATTCTCTTTCATGGTATCAGAGCCATCAACCTCTGTTATGCTCTCTCAAATCGCTCCAATGGCGAATCCATCAAACCCCCTTGCTTTACTCTCCAATATTCACAATCTTATGCCTCACAAACTCGATGGCACAAATTTCATCTTATGGAAGCATCAGTTAACATCTATTCTCAAAACCCAATCGCTATTTGGGTACCTTGACGGTTCTTCACCGTGTCCTGCTCAGTTTCTGATTGGCGATAATGGTTCCGCCACCGATGTTGTAGATCCGGCGTATATTGCATGGCATATCCAAGATCAAGCGCTCCTCACTTTGATTAACGCAACCCTCTCCCAAGAAGCTTTGTCTCAGGTGATAGGTATTACTGACTCTCGATCTGCTTGGTTGGTTTTAGAATCTTGCTATGCCTCTCTTTCGCGTGCTAATATTTTACAACTCAAGTCCGATCTTCAAAATAAAAAGAAACGCTCCGATTCTATAGATCTTTACATGAAAAAACTCAAATCGATTCGTGATAAACTCTATGTTTGTTCTGTGAAAATTGATGAAGAAGACATGCTTTTATATGTTCTTAATGGCCTACCAGTTGAATATAATTCTTTTCGTTCTGCTTTAAGACCTCATTCAACACCTCTTTCTTTTCAAGAACTCCATGTTTTACTCAAAGCCGAAGAGCAAATGCTTGAATCCCAAAATCTTTCTCAAGATTCCACTATTCCTACTGCTTTTTACACCACTTACTCTAACAACCAAGCAAGAGGTCAGGGTCAGTCCAGTTCTGGTCGTTTTACTGGGGGTAATCGTAACCATGGATCTAGCCGTGGTGGTCGTGGTCGTTTTGACTACCACAGAGGTCGATCCTATGGCCAACGAGGAGGACAGAGGACTGGTTACAGTCAAAATACCAATTATAGTAGGGGTCGAGGATCCTATTATGGTCAATCTGGTGGTGAAAACTCTTCTGGGTCTAACAACTACACCAAACCCAAGACCCCAATCAACTGTCAAATCTGTGGGAATGATTATCACTCTGCTATAGACTGCTATCACAGAATGGATTTTGCGTATCAAGGCAAAAATCCACCAGAACATCTTGCTGCAATGGCTGCCAGCACAAACTCACAAGTATCTCCCTCCAACTTCTGGCTCACTGATACTGGTGCATCCACACATATGACTGCTGATCTCAAGAACCTCTCTCTCTCTCAGATCCTTACAATGGTAATGATACAGTCACCATTGGTAATGGCTCATCTCTATCCATTCAGAACTCTGGTACTGCTATTCTCTCAACTTCAACTTGTTCATTTCATTTAGCTAATACTCTACATGTTCCTGCTTTATCTGCAAACTTAATGTCTGTCAACAAAATGTGTTGTGATAATAATGTGAGATTTATTTTTGATAAAACCTCATTCTGCATTCAGGACATGGCTACGGGCAAAATATTGTACCAGGGTCTGAGTAAAAATGGTCTATATCCAATCCAGTCTCAGTCCATACCTATCAAGTCCTCTCCTCAAGCCTTCTTGGGTCAACAAGTCAAGTCTCCTTTATGGCATGCTCGTTTAGGGCATCCCTCAAATTTTGTTTTGTCAAAATGTGTTAAGTGCTCCTCAGTTAAATCAAATCATAACAATACTGTTTGTGAAGCTTGTCTTGCTGGAAAGATTACTAGACTGCCTTATGAAAAATCTCAAACTGTTGTGAAAAGACCATTAGAAATTCTTCACTCTGATGTTTGGGGTCCTGCTGCTACAAGGTCATATCATGGTTACAAGTTTTATGTCTTATTTATTGATGGCTACTCTAGATTTACTTGGTTGTTTCCTTTACATAACAAATCTGAAGTGCCTGCTGTGTTTGAAAAACTTAAAGCTTTTGTTGAAAAATTGCTTAAATGTTCTATTACTGTGCTTAGATCTGATGGAGGAGGAGAATATATGTCATATTTGTTTCAAACTTTTCTTAGTACACATGGCATTACACATCAGAGGTCTTGCCCACACACACCACAACAAAATGGAGTCTCTGAACGAAAACACAGACATATTGTAGAAACTGCTGTGACTTTGATGCATAATGCAAGTTTACCTCCTTATTTATGGTATCATGCTATTGCTACTGCCACTTATCTCATAAACAGAATGCCTAGTGTTAACACACAAAACATATCACCATTTGAGATTTTATTTAAAAAGAAACCTGACTATACCAAATTGAAAATCTTTGGTTGTGCTTGTTATCCTCGTCTAACACCCTACATTACATCCAAGTTGTCTCCAAAAACAAAACAATGTGTTTTTCTTGGGTATGCAGATGGTTTTAATGGTTATTTATGTTTTGATCAAAGTGACAAAAAATTCTATGTTAGCAGGGATGTCTTTTTTGATGAATATTGTTTTCCTTTCTCTAAAACTGCTACTGTTTCTACTCTCTCTGAATCACCTACTGACTTATCTTCTTTTGCAGGAACATATACTACACAATCAGTCCCTCCCCCCTCCACTGTCCCTCCCCCCACCTCTACTATGTCATCTCCCCATGATGACAACAACTCTGCTGAGGACAATGGAGGACTGCAGCCAACTGCTGAAAATTTTGGTTCCCCTGTAACTCCAGTTACAGGTCATGCATCTTCTTCTTCTTCTAGTATTGGCTTGGCATCCCCCTCCATTCCAATGATGCCCACACATCCACCCACACCGCCAGGGCATCACATGACCACACGCAGCAAATCTGGTATTGTCAAAAAGAAACTCGTATTTTCTGCACCTGCTCATACTGGGTTTCATACTGCTACTTCTTCTTCTTCTGATCCCAACACCTTTTCTGAGGCTTCTAAAAACCCAGAATGGTGCAAAGCTATGACTGATGAATACAACAGTCTTTTGAAACAAAACACTTGGCCATTAGTTGCTGCACCTCCTACTGCCAATATTATTGGCAACAAGTGGGTGTTTCGCACCAAATACCACCCTAATGGCACCTCGCTATAAAGCACGTCTGGTAGCTAAAGGGTTTCATCAAACTCCAGGTTTGGATTATGATGAAACCTTTAGCCCAGTTGCCAAACATGCTACTTAAGATGCATTCTTGTGCTTGCTGCAACTTTCTCTTGGCCCTTGCAGCAGTTAGATGTTAAAAACGCCTTTCTTCACGGCCAACTTCGTGAAACTTTGTTTGTGACTCAGCCACCTGGATTTACAAATCCCAATTTTCCTAATCATGTTTGCTTATTACACAAATCAATTTATGGGTTAAAACAGGCCCCTAGGACCTGGTTTGACAGATTTACAAATTTTCTGCTATCTCTTGGCTTCAAAGCCTCTTATGCTGATTCATCTTTGTTTATTAGACATAACTCAAACAAAGTTACTATTTTACTGCTATATGTTGACGACATAATACTTACTGGAAGTGACACTTCTTTTATCACATCTCTTGTCATCAAACTCAACAAAGAGTTTGAAATGACAAATCTTGGACCTCTCACTTATTTTTTGGGTCTGCAGATTCAAAGAACTGATTCTGGAATTTTTATTCACCAAGCAAAATATATTTCTGACCTATTACAAAAGTTTAACATGAGTTTCTGCAAATCTTGTCCTACTCCTTTAGCACCTGTATCAAATTTCATCTTTTAGAAGGGAAACCGCTTGCAAATCCAACTATTTTTCGTCAACTTCTGGGTGCTTTACAATATCTCACGTTTAGCCGTCCTGACATAGCGTTTGCTGTCAACCATTTGTGTCAGTTTATGCATCAACCCACAGAAACACATCTTGGGGGTGCAAAACGGATTCTGAGATATCTACAAGGAACAAAACAACATGGTTTAATGTACACTCCTGGTCATTTACCTTTACATGTTTTTACTGATGCAGATTGGGCCGGCAACCCAACTGACCGCCGCAGTACAAGTGGGCTTGTTGTATTTTTGGGCCAAAACCCCGTACATTGGGCTTCAAAAAAATAGCCCACTGTTGCACGTTCTTCAGCTGAAGCTGAGTATCGGGCTTTAGCCACTGGTGCAGCTGATATCTCTTGGTTTCGCAAACTCTTTCGTGATTTACATCTTTATATATCTTCTGCTCCTACTTTGTTTAGTGATAGCAAATCTGCCTTAAGCATGACAGCAAATCCAATTTTTCATGCCAGAATGAAACATGTAGAAATTGATTATCACTTTGTCCGTGAGAAAGTCATGAATCAAGAATTAACTGTTGAATTTGTGTCTAGTACAGATCAAATTGCTGACCTGTTTACCAAAAGTCTTCCACCAGTTCAATTCCAAGATCTCAAAACTAAACTCATGGTGCAACTTCAGCCGCCATGAGTTTACGGGAGGCTATTAGAAGATAATGATTTCTGGACTTCACTTTGGGCTTATGGCGTTCACTTTGGGCTTTGCTGATAATCATCTCATGGATGGGCCTGCTTCACAAATGGTCAAGCCCAATTCTCTCAGCCCACTCAAGTTAGGTTTCTGATGAAACCGCGTGGTCTAGAAGCTTCCCTTCTAGCCGTTCATATCCGTCCGTTGGATATCAATCCAACCGTTGCGATAACATCTATATTATTTATTAACCTCGATTGTATCGGTTCATTCATCTAATTAGGGTTCATGTATCGTCCTTATCAATTCCAATGAATACATCTATTTTCTTGTTTGTTCTTTCATGTTCTTCATTCTTGAAACTCTGATTCTCTTTCAAAATGTCTGATGAGTTGGTTCATATTTTTAACCTAACCAGTACCCAAAGTCTTTATTCATTATACATTACAGATGAAAGAATAACAACATAAAATGAAGTCACTTGCCCCCATAATTTCTGAAAACTAGTGTATCTTTATTTTAGTACTACATATAGTAGTATTCATTTATGTCCGTACAAGAAGAAAAAAAAAAAACGTTATTTGACAATAGTACTTGAATTTCGTTTTTCAAAATTTGTGTCCCCCTACTCAAATCAAGGCTCCGCCGGGAGCTTAACATTTTACAGACGGCTACATGGACAACTCGGATAGTTGTAACTTCTTATTAACAGTTTGAACTTTTGAATAACAAGAAAAATCGTCAATACAAAATTGCAAATGTGTTAATGAGCTAGATATGCCCTTGTACAAACATTGAAATGCAATCCATTTGATGTGCCTTATTCCTTCAAAACATTGGTTGTGAAAACATAAACCAAGAACAAATTAAGAAGGTTCCATTATCTCCTTTTTGGTTGGGAGGAGGAATATGCAATAATCCTGTCGTTATCGAAGCATACAAAGCAATCACTCGTCTTCATTAATATTAGTTTTCTCGAAGGGAATTTATCCCAAATTTCAAATTATTTAGGGCTTTATTTGTTGAATCCACGTGATTGGTCTACTTAAATCGTTTATAATCGCACCTAAGCATGGAATAAACTTATATAGTGATAGATAAACCTAAAACATTCTCTTTAGCTAGAGGATTAGACTTATTCTGATTATGGCAAAGCGCGCTCTCTCTACCTTTGAAGAACCGAAAGGAAATCCATTTTATTATTGCGAATAAATAACTTTTGACAAAAGTGTTAAACTTTTATCACACCGAATGAGGTTTAGGTTTTGGATTATTTTTTAATGTGTATTATGGAGAATCAATTCACATACTTTAGATGGACCGTTATCACTAATTAAATTGAAGATACCTTCTTGTTATTACTAATTCTATGCGACGTATGTTATTGCAATAATCATGTCAGATTATCAATTACTCCCTCCACATGCTTAAACGAAACTTATGATATATTTTGAGGGGGTTAATTCATTAGCCAAATTGATACAAGAACGAATTTATCAATTTATAATGTTGTAGAACAACAATCACTCTACATTATAATTAAAAAAAAAAAGTATTAAGTTATAATATTGTTTTCTTAGACACCTTAATACTTTGTCTAATTGATAGAAATGAGTAATAAAGTAGACGGAGAGAGAAAACAGAAAGCAAACAACTTATGTAGATATACATGGGTGCAGGGGTACAGTCACATATAATGTTCCAAGTTTTTGTGGATCCTCAAAGCCCTAGCTAGACATCTCACTAGATTCTTTAGCAAAATCGAGCTGAAATTTAAAAAGAATTTTTCTAAAATAATGACTTTTACACAGGAAAAAGAAGTGTAAAGAAAACTAAAGTTAAGCTGACGTAGCATATTGGGTAGAGACCATTAAAAAACTTTGCATGATCATAACACGTATGCAGCTTTTATTTATACCATACCATGTCATCACTTATGTCATTGTCAGTACCAAAATTCATATATTCGTTTCTCGATACGATAATATTTTGAAGAAATTTGGGATAACCTCAAAGAAGAATAAAATGGTGATAGATAACAACTTAACACTATTCATTAGAGAGTGTTTGCAAACCTTGAATCTCTGAATATATAATGTTTGTTAGGTGATTGTAGGCTTTCTCGAGCTAAAGTTTGGTGTAACAAATACGGCCACCATCCTAACACATATGACTAACTCGTTTGAGAACAACGCTAACCAAATTCTCGAAGAAGCGTGGGTCTTGACCAGACAATCCTAGGATCAAACTTTAAGGAAGCGATAGCTTCACGTGGTCCCATAAACAAAATCCATATCAATACACAAAATTAGGAGGCGCGTAAACCGGTGGTAAAAATATTGCATGCAGTTCATGTGGTCTTGAGTTCGATGAAACACCCTAGCAAAACTAGAATGGATATTAACTTGAATGTAATGTAAACACAAGTTACAATTAGGTTACACTTAGCATTCTGGTAGGAATAGTTCTATAGGTAGAAGATACCTTTGAGCCAGTAGCCACGTTTACTGATTTACAAAGAACTCAGACACTACTATTGTGCCAAGTCATTTTCGAGATAAACACATTTCTAGAGAGGTCTCGATTTCTACAAGAAACACATGTTCTCTTTGAATTCGGATGTTCCCACACTGGTGACTCAAAACCTCTAGAACTTTCAATTTTATAAAAAAATCCCATGTAGTTTTTATTTTGATACAAATAGCCTCCAGTCCTCAACAAAGTTAGATTAAATTTATAGCAAAATTTATTGTAATACCCATCACGTGATGGATATTATAGCACGCTACATGACCTCACGTGATGGGTATTACAGAAAAGACTGCATTCGGTTCGTCTGGTCGCGAGTTCGATCAAACACTCTAACAAAACTAAAATATATATTACCTTGAATGTAATGTAAACACAAGTTACAATTAGGTTACACTTAGCATTCTCATAGGAATAGTTCTAAAGGTAGAAGATACCTTTGCGATAGCCAGTAGCCACATTTACTGATTTACACACAACACACACTATTCTGCAAATCATTTTCGAGAAAACACATTTCTAGAAAGGTCTCGATTTCTACTACAAACACATATTCTCTTTGAATTTAGGTGTTTCCCCAATATTGTTTGGCTGACAGTGTGATACTTGTACCATTAGAGCTGATATATACATAAGTATCATTCAATATTGATTTTAACGACGTCGTGTCAAAAAATACAGACAGCCGTTATCATATTATTGATGAATGTTGTCTGTAAATTTAAAAAAATTATCAATATTGTGTGAAGTCATATGTCAATTCTCAGAATGCATATAACGTACCGCCATTAGACGTATATATATTGCATTGAGGTTACATGTAAGAAGTTATATATATATATATATATATATATATATATATATATATATATATATATATATATATATATATATATATATATATATATATATATATATATTAGATTTGCTAGCATTAGGTACAATCCTAAGATGCCCTAGTACCCCATGAAATAGCAAGACATTCTAAATAATTCCCCAAATCTACCCTTATATATATATCCAACTCTCTCCTTCCTAAAATCCACACTCCATAGACAAAGTAATCTCCTCCTTCTTCTTCTTCTTGGACATGTCGGGCGTGTGGGTGTTCAAGAATGGGGTGGTGCGGCTAGTGGAGAACCCCGGCGCGGATTCCAACCAGGGATCGTCGTCATCTTCGAGCACGCGTCGCAGAAAAGTGCTAGTACACATTGCTAGCAACCAAGTGATAACTTCATACGAAGTGCTCGAGAGTAAGCTAACATGTTTGGGTTGGGAGAGGTACTACGACGATCCTGACCTACTTCAGTTCCACAAGAGATCGACGGTCCACCTGATTTCTCTACCTACAGACTTCTCCAGGTTTAAGTCCATGCACATGTATGATATCGTCGTCAAGAACAAGAATGAGTTTGAAGTCCGAGATATGTAAAATAAAAGATGCCTTTTTTTCAACCGGTTCCAAGTTAAAGTTGTTTGCAAGAGCTTGTGATTGTAGAATTTGTTATTTTTGTGGTTTTGCACTATAATGGGGTTTTTTGTGGTTGTTTGGTTTGTTCCACTTCTTTTCATTTGATAATGGAGTGTGATTTTGAGATGAAATTCGGGTTGTTTTTGTTATTTGCTTTTGTTTTAGGTTTAGATGCTACTACGTGTTCTCTGTGAATGTTCACAAATTTGACTTTAACTCCGCGTAAACAGATCACTTTAACCCAGTGGTTAGGATAGCAAAACGATGTAGTTTTTGTATAATTTTTGTCATAGAATAAAGTTTACTAATCAAACCAGAGGCTTTGTATCGACTATCGAGTGATTAGGTACAAAGGCTCTGTATCGATTATTGAGCTCTACTTATCTTTATTTGAAAAATGAAATGGCACGCAGACAGGTTTCGGGAATGTTATGGCCACTTCTTATGATTGATGTGGTGACATCAATCAATACCCACAATGAACTACTTGAATATATTTGTTTATAAATGAGCTATGGTCATGTTGATATAAAAAGTGCAAGTCAATACATAATTTGCATGATCCTCAATTTTAAATCGTCTGCAATTGTATGCGAATTATTTTCAGTATGCAGATTTTCATCTTACTCATACTCATTATCTTATCTCTTGTATCAAATAAAACAATTATGTATATAATTCTAATAATTGGGTGAGAATATGCGGTACCAAACATGCACTTCGAAATCAGGTGAGTTTGAGTCTTGCAAGGCTCATCACACATTACTTTGAAGTTTGAAGCATACAGAACAACGTATGGATAGAGTTTTATAATCTTCAAATTTCAGTCACCAAAGGGGTGGTGGCGCAGTTGGCTAGCGCGTAGGTCTCATAGCTTTAATGTGTTATCCTGAGGTCGAGAGTTCGAGCCTCTCTCACCCCATTCCTTTTTTCAGTGGTAGGGTCAACCCTTAAAAAAGTTGCTAAAATTTGAATAGCAAAACGATGCAATTTTCAGAGTATGCCGAGCTCTGCCTTAATATTATTTTCAGGTGACGATTTCACTAGTAACATTATACTACAGCTTCTAAATCTTTTTGTAAGTTCACAATAATGACTGATCTGCTATTCGTCTCCGGGTTGAATAGAAGAAGGCATTCGGTTCCTTTAAGCGTGACAGAAATGCCACAGCAAATAAATTAACAAAAGTTAATGTAAAGGAAGATGTGTCCATCCATTATGCAAAGAGGAAGTTGAGTTGGTTGGGTACGCATTCTTAATTGATTTCAAATTGTAGAAGAACCCAGCGACTGCATATTATTCTCCTTAAATGCGAGTCTATAAGCCTAGATCTTTTCAAGTTGATTTACCTCTCTAATTTATCTTGCAGGCGAAAGGTAAAGACTTCGGTTCCGGGAACATACACACACACAGTTGTGAGTAAAAATATCACCCTAAGAAAAGATTCATGACAAGGAGAGAACATTTAAAAACAAACATAGGGAGTTCATTGTGCTTATGAATGGAACCAATAAGTTTCAGACATCATTAGACCAAAGATCATCATCCGAGACTAATAAATAACCAAACAAAATAAATTTTGCTGAAATTTTGCTCAAGTTTACATATAAACACTACCTCCTATCCCCATTCATCTATCAACAAGATTCTGCAACACATCCCAAACTTAAAACTAATCTTTCGCCATCATCAAGAATTCAAGAACTCCTCGACAAAACTGGATTCTGAATTTCCTACCCCAAAATAAAATTAAGAAAAAAGGAAAAAGAAAAAACGAGGCTCACCACCCGACCATATAAATGACATATCGGGTCTGAGCAATAAACAGACCATAGAATATGGGAGAACAAATCAAAGGCAAGTTGATGCCTTCAAGGTGCGCTTATTGGTTCCCAGAATGATCACAATTACCGTAACGTCGTCATGGTACTTCCTTCTCCTACCAGCTGGTATGCTCAATAATTCTTCTGGACTATTAAAACCTGCAAAATGCCGAAACCAAATAGGATTTGAAAGCTGTTGATACTTTAATACTAATACTAGCAATGGACTGCGGCTTCATTCACAGACATGATGGAGTAGAATCCTTGGTTTATCAACCCCGAAAATGCAAAATATATATATATATGAATGAATAAATGAATAAATCAAGTGAGTTGAGTGAAAAGCATCCTAGTAACGGCTAGACAACAGTTCAACTGTTCAAGAATTCTGTCGTCAAGAAGTGTTACAGAAAACATGTTTCAGCACTGAGATGCATTAAGATGTTCTGTTAGAAACCCCAAGGACTTGTTTGGAAACTCAACAAGGAAAGGGAAAGAAGTTTAATAGAAAGTTGCTGAAATTCTGTACGAAAGCCAAGGGAAACTGATTTTCCTTCCAAGAGAGGGCAAAAACTTGAGGAATCTGTTAATGGAAAGAAGTTTGATAGAAAGTTGCTGAAAATCTTTAAGAAAGCTAAGGGAAACTGTTTTCCTTCCAAGACAGGGCAAAAACTTAAAAAATCTGTTAAGAACTGCCCTGAAACATTGGAAAGTTTAACAGACAGAAGAAAAAACAAATAGTTCTTCTCTTCATTCTATATGCTTCCAAATTTGTGTTTCTAGTCACATAAACAGGTGTTTCATGTTCGCTAAATGAAATAGGAGTTTTCATGCAAGTGCAAAACATCAAGTATTTTACCTGCAGATTCTGCTGCCTTGGAAACAAGCTGCTCCAACAGAAAAGTAGCCGGATCACCAGAAGGATTGTTCAAGATGTAGGAATGTACAAGGTCTACTGCTTCATCATTGGTGAAGAAGTCGAATAAACCATCGCTTCCAAGCAATACAAAGTGGTCTGAACTTGAAACTCTGTGGACACTCAGTGATGGTTGCGTGGAGATGTACGGAGGACTTAGGAGGTTGCGAACACGAAGGATGCCCATCAACGCGTCATTCATATTGTTCTGCAAAAAGAGAATAAGCTGATGATTTTGCACGTTGAAGAATAAAGGTCTACTAGAAATGGCAGCATATAGAGATCTATTCTTCTAAATGAATTGCCTGTAGGCATACTACATCAAATTTACAGCAGCATTATTTCAGAAAATGCATAGGTATGACTCCCATTCCTTAAGTCGTGGTGTCAAAAGAACCGGCCCACCCGGACCCCCCTTTCCCCTCTAACCTTGCCCTAGCAGCCCCCTCCCTAACCCAGCAGGGCTCAGAACCCCTC
Organism: Linanthus parryae; assembly: GCA_023055425.1. NCBI lineage: Eukaryota > Viridiplantae > Streptophyta > Magnoliopsida > Ericales > Polemoniaceae > Linanthus > Linanthus parryae. The sequence goes on along the minus strand of JALGPY010000008.1, from coordinate 1,814,124 downwards.
AAATAGGACTGGGACCGGCTCGGATAGCTTTTTCCATCGGATCCCCCCCCCCCCTAATCCCTATTTACTTTTTTTGCTGACCATTATGCCCTTTATATTTTTATACAACGGATAATTAGGAGGGTAATTTTGTCCACTCGGGCGATAATACACACACACATAAATACATATGCATAAATTGTATTATAAAGTTATAATGAAACAAAAACAAATTGACCAGGTCAGATCGGCCCCTCTAAAAATAGGGGGTTTTGAGCCTGAACCAGCCTGGGCTAGAAATCCTCCAGAAAACTCCGGCCCGCCCCCTCCCCCACAGGTCGTCCAACCCGCCCCAGCTCCCTCTCCTCCCTAACCAGTAACCAGACTAAACCGATCCTTTGATACCACGATCCTTACCTGGGAGACATTCTTAATTCCGATTGATAAGAAAAATGACAAAATCATACTAACAAAAAAGGCAGGTGCATGAAACTTCGTCATAATTATTGAAAGAAGAATGAAGGACATACCCTTTTCAAGTATCCAACTCCAAATGCTCGAGTGACTTTCAATTTCCCTTTCACTCTCCCAGAAACAACAGTCGCGGAATCATCTGGGTGATCCCGTATTAGTTGGGCTCGCTCAGATTCATTTTCAACAGTATGACTGTCAGTTAGTTGAACAGTTTGCAGTTGCTTGCTCGCGTTCATACATCCACCTTCACCATAAGTCGCTAACACCGCTCGGCTATCACCTAAATTCAGTATGTACAAGTCCTTCCCATAGAGAAGTACAACCAAGACACAAGAACCAATAGATACCAAATCAGGACGGTCATCCATTTCCTGTTCAACCATGTAGAGGAAGTCATTCTCAGCTTGACTAAGAGCAGATTGCATGCTATCAAGAACCCTATGCTTAAAAGAACCAAATGATTGATCCCTTTTAGCACAAGGTTTCTTGGTTAAGGAGTCGATATTTGGGCCGGACCAAACGGTACCGTCAATGCTAAAGTCATTTTCTCCCCATGTACTTCGAATGGACTCATCTGAATCTGCCTTTCCATTTGACTCTTGCTCGAGCTCCCAGTCCAGTAAGTTGAGGTGTGAGCCCATTGTCTCATACAATGTTCCAGCTAGAAAGTCAGCAGCATCTCTTCCATTGAACCCATCGTAGATCCCACAAAAAAGCCAACCATTTTCCTCAGAGCAAACAGCTTGGACTCTATCTTCACCAGCAGCGCCACCTGCTGCTTGTACTTCCACTGCATTAAGAAAACACTCACTCCGCGAAGGAGCACTCATGGATTTGAATGAACATGAATCGAAGTCGAGGTCACTTGGTGACGAAGGACTGCAACTTAAATTTGACAAACTACTCTGAAGAGACGATGATAATATTTCCAGCTTTGAGAGGCCAGGCGAAGAAGGGATTCTACGAAATGTAGTAGGAGAGTCCCAGGCTGGGAGTAGTTCTGCACCAATTAAGCCGTTGCAGATATTTGTGTTGGCTAATGTAGCATTGCCGCTTATGGCAGCCCCAGATAGACAGGTGAAGGAATTGTTGGCTCTTCGAAGCTTATACCCAGGACAATTGACATAACCGGTTGGTACTTCACAAGAATTATCCGATTCTCCATTGCATTGATAACCAAAGCTTACTTTAATTTCGCCTCCGTGATCGTTCATCATATTTTCCAGCATTTGAATAACTGAAAGAGAGAAAAAACTAAATTTGCTCAGTAAGTTATACAAGAGGAAGCCACACAGATAGCTAAAAAAAATATATTCGTACTTTCGTAGGTAACTGAGCCCATAGTTGAATTGGCTTTCAGCAACTAAGGATCCGCACACATCTCTTGGAAAGTAAAATTTAAAGTAAGGACATTATGGCGATGCAATTTAAACTGTGTTGGACCCGTGATGGAATTTATCATATGAGGTTCCCAGAATTACTAAGATAAGAGAACTATTATTAGGACTGTAATCAATACGACCAATATAAATGGGTAGTTCAAGAATAACAATGAAATGCCTTCAAACATCTTCGTTTAGTAACAAATAATAGAGTGACTCCTATCACAATCATATCTGTATCACAGTAGGCTAGAAATATGTGGCTAAGCTGCTGCACGTAAGCTGACACGGAGCTGTGGAGGAAAAGAAGCCTGAAACCCTTCTTTATATAAGCCGAAAATAAACTTTGATGAGCCGTTCTTAAGGAATGTTCAACTTAAACAACAGTAATAACGAATAGCAATTATAGTACACTAAACTTTTGCTCTTTCGGAGTAAAATATGAAAAGAAAGAGAGATTAAGGGAAGATAGACAGTATTGAGTAGAAACGATTCACTCGAACCAAGCAACCTCCACTTATCCTTTCTAACTACTAGTACTAGCTAGCTTCATCAATCATCTTCCATGTCTCCTCTCACTGTGCCTCATAACGGTGAAGGCTTCACCAGTAATAGTTTAGTTTCAAGTTACTGCTTATGGAATATCCCTCAAAAAAGGCCAGGGTCCAAATTAAGAGACAACAAGTCACCTACTAGTCGCTAGTTGGATAGCTGGAAGGGCCTTTTCAAGATATTTTGGAACCAGGGGAAGTAAGATGTGGATGCTTTTTCTCAAAAAATAAATAATGATGTGAGATGCATAACAAAATTATCACCTCCATATACTTCTCCCATCATTCCCTCCCCTATTCTAGTGGTTAATCACCCCTAAAAATCACTAAATTTTTGCAGGTTAAGAACTGATAAAGGGAAGTCCCTCAGAATGCATGACAACCGCTGGTCTGGTCTTCTAGACATAACAAATTAAGCATTTTGATTTCAGTGAAAGATGCAAAGAGTCAATATAATTACAAAAATGCTTCACATAGCAAACAGCAAAATATAGTCAGAGTAAAATCTCTCTGCAAGGGGCCAAAATTGGCAGTTTCTTCACTCATATAGTCCTAAATTGAAGAAGAAAAACTGAAACATTTTTAACCTCCAAGTAAAATCCTGGAGAACATAGAAACATGCAATCAATAAAAAAAAAAATCAGAATCTTGTGGAACAGACCTTGCGCTTCTTAAATCCGTTATACGGATAGAGAGAATTGAACCAAAAACAAAACTAGCATTGACGAAGAATCGGCAATCATCGACAGCACGAAGAAGAATCAAAACAGAAACGGTGATTTATACCGAAGAAGGACATCGAAAATGGGGTATCTACAACAATCGAAACGGAACAAATCAATGATTCAAACTAACTCACCTGGACCACGTCAATGGATCAGAATTCGATTTCTTCGCCGGGAATTTCTCAACTGCTGCGTCTTCTTCTTCAGATTCCGAAGCGAGAGAGAGAAGAGAAGAGAGCAGTGATCGTAGGGAGATTTGTTTTGTGTGTGTTCTTCTTCTTCAAGTGGTGGTGGGTGGTTTTGATGGGTGGGTCGGACGGATACTATTTATACGGGCCGGTAATTATTTTAGATTTAGAGAGTGATGAAACAGTAACAAAACCCCGATTTCTCTCTTTGGCCTTTCGCCTTATCTAAAAGACCAGGTCTAACTTCTCTTTCTATACTCTTTCGTTGTTTGGGGGTCGTGCACTGGTGGTTGTGTGCCAATTGGGCCCACGGCCCAGAGAGGCTGAGATCAAAAATATTGTACCGTACCCAAAAATGTTTCAAGTGACACATCTGTTATGTTGACAAATATCTTCAACATTGTTTTTATCAGATCGTGGGCGTATAGAAATTTATGGCCGTGGTTAGCGTCTTGAACAGTGTCTAAGAATAATCGGAGGTGAGAAATTGTTGTGACGCTGAGGGTCATCAGACCGGCTTGAGTTTGTCTTTCTGCAGAAGTACAAAAATATATTGTAAGATCATACTTGGCTCGTGGATTCATTAGAAACTTCGACTCACTATAAAAGTGTTTGTCACATATTTTAGCTTGGCTAGTTCAATGCCAAGAGATGCATATCTCTAACTTAGAGCTTGTTTGGTAACAACTTAAAATCTCAATAATCAGCTGAAAATAATTTGAAAAGAAAATCCAACTTAACTGAGAATCACAATCTGTTTGGTATGAGCTGAAATTATAGATCAATAACTTGATTCATTTAACAAAATTTAAAGAATTCTAAAGTCAAATAATTGAATACACGTATTTGTAATTGAAATGTGATCATGCTAATGAAAAAAAAATCAAAATTATTTTTTTAGAGATTTTAAGCTGCATAATCCCTAATTTTGGTGATTCTACAATTGCACACAGATTATTTTAATCTGCAGATTATCAGATTAAAATCTGCAAGCATAACAAACGAGATTGTTGAAAAGAAATCGATTTTAATCCAATTGGATTAAAATCTGGGATACCAAACATGCACTTAGTTTTTTCTCGGAAATACTAGATGTAGTAGTATATGCTTAGCTTGTAATTTTAATCTCATTTGAGATTACATGTGTGGAACAATTTAATTTTCCTTGTTTCATGTGTTTTGAAATCAGACACCCTAACATATTGTTCTCAAGCTCTTATGATTCGTGATTCGTATGTCACGTTTTGATTCGTACACCCAAGAAACTGTGAATTCCTAAGTGAATCTTAAATTGACAAATATTTATGTTTTTTTTTTTTGTCCAAACAAATATTTATGTTTTGAAATAGTAAAATTATATGTAATTTCACATTCTACCGATACCATATCTACTCTCTTTTTAGATAGAAATCGTCGATTAGTCCAAAAAATAACATTTGAGAAGTGATATAAAAAAAAAAAAAAAAAAAAAAAAAAAAAAACCCTCGTAAATTTGATAGTAAAGATGCAATTACATTGTGATTCATATTTTCAAGAGTCAAGACATACCAAACTATTTTCAAATTATAATTGAGGTCAAATTATTCACTCCGACTTTTGTCGAATTTTAAGCTGGAATCAAATGAACTCATAACATGATAAAGAAAGAAGATTGGCTACTAATGTACTTGCATGGGTCAGTTTGGTACACTAGCTAGCTAACTCCATTATTAGTAGGTGGCAAATATGATGATTTGATACTACTAATCATCAGATTTGTAGTACAGCATTAGTGTCCTCTCTAACTCCATTATTAGTTGGTCACTGGTCGCATTCTATAGCTTGATTCGCTTAGCAAAAGAAAATGTTGAACCTACCCTAAAAAAATGTAGAACCCCAACATTTAAGGTCCCCCACTCCTCTCTCATACAGATAGTTGATCAGGTAGGTAGAGCATGGGCCGTACTTCAGCCAATCAAAGTGTTTGAGCTGCTAAATCAATTTCAAATCAGTCAGCGCAAGCTCGCAACAGCTACCACAACACGTACGTATTCACGGACTAGGTGATTCGCCAGTCTAGGTGAGTAGCAATCATTATGCCATCCATTTTCAAGTCCAAATCATCTCTATCTGCACTTTCTTTATGAAATAGTTTTCTTTAACTGAAGATCAAAATAGGAAATTTCTTAGTATGTTAATTACATAACCACGTACGCACGACGACAGTTTAAAATAGGCAGCTTTACATGACACTCAGCAAGTTGAATTGTCCAAAATGTCACGTAAATTGGTGAAACCACAACTTTTCTCCATAAGCATGCACCTCCATAGAAAATTTAGATATGGTAGGGTCTCAACACAAGAAAGAAACGAGTCGATCACTATTCTACATGCCAGACTTTTTTCTTTTCTTTTATGTGATAGCAAATAAATAACATCACATCATCATTTTGTACAATAGCTAAAGTTGCCAACCAACACGTTCACCAATCTGAGACCATCCATTTTTATTTTCTTCTTCTGCTTGATGGTGATAGATGGATGCTTTTACTTGGCAAATTCCAAAATCAGTGATGATCATGACTCGCCAAAGCATATAAGTGACCAGTTGGAGATAACTTCTGGATATTTCCAGGCAAGCATTGACATAGTTGGCTTCAACTGGTACAAACCAAAATATAGTCATGAAAAAGACACGCATCTACCAGTTTTAGTGTGTTTTTTTGACCGTTTACGCAAGAAAAAAGATGATCCGTCTAGAAAACAAGTCACCAATTGTTGCCTAAAAAGTAAGTGGAGAGGAGTCGTTTAAAGCAAGTGGAAAGGAGTCGTTTAACTTTAACCTTTTGGACTTTAGGAGTACGAAAATTAAGCCGTAGTTTCTTTACTGACTTTCCTCTAAGAGCATCTCCAACTCGTTCCACTTCACCTTCCACTTCCTGTTCCCCTCACAGGCCCGACGATTTTCACTTCACCTCAACTACATTATCGTCTCCAACTCATCGCCCAGATAAATTTAATTTCTTATACTCTTATTCCTAGTTAATTCTAGTAAATAATTTCTAATCAAATATCTACTTTTATGTGTTTGAAGATTATTTCTTTGAAGTTAAATGATGTCTAATTACACCACACACACAATTACACAAAACAGAAATATAGATACACATAAATATTATATGATATTTATTAACAGTTTGTGATTTTTTGTACATTTTGAATAGAACCCAATTTCCGATAAACGAAACTACATTGAATTGTGTCGAAAAGTTTCCCCTCTGCAAAGGGAGTTCTTCCCCTTCCCCTAATGGGGTTGGAGTCCGTCACTTTTGCTCTTCCCCTTCCCCTTCCCCTTCCCTTTCCCTCGATTGGTTGGAGATGCTCTAACTAGAGAATGGAATGATCCCAGAGAGCAAAATGAAACATCCGGTGCATAAAACCTACACCTAATTATCAACGTGAGGGTTTATTTCAGGAGAGTAAAATGGAACATCTCAGAGGATTTCCCTTGCGAATAACAACTAAGGTTTATTCTAGAGTCTAAAAAAATGAAATCAGAGTAAAAAAAACAGCTACCGTCACAACACCCAGATCTTCTCCTGTACTATGCGTCAAGGAAATCTACTTGCAGAAAAATAGCATTATCTGAGATGTTTAACACCAGCTTATATAAATGCAACATATGGTTGACTCGCAAAGGGGCAACTTGTAAACCACTAAAACCCACTACTTAATTTGGAAATATTTATGACTACTTGACAATTTAGAATAAGAAAGAAAAAATATATATATGAGAAGAAGAAAAAAGAAACCTCCCCTAATCGGAATCTCACCAAACTAAAAGCTAAAAGAACCTATTTTTAATTTAAGTGTTAGCCATAGGCTTTGCATTCGTCACAACAAGAGGTGATAGATAGAGACAGCGACAACGAGAGTACTGAGTACTAAATACTATAATCTACAACTCCAAAGACGCCACTTGATAACAATGACTCTTCGCTATTATTGATTATAATAACTAATTTGACTAAACCGTCGTTTCCAGATTAAACAACTCGATACATAGTTACACTAATTTCTTATATTAATGACTGTTACCTCATGTTATGCATTAAAGGTATGGTATCCATCTTAGTTATAGACGAAGAATGATGTGCTCCTTCTATCGCGATTGAAGAAATCTAAGGATCCAAGTTGTAGAAGACTTTTGTCGTTCCTTTCTTTGTCCTTATTTGAGAAATCTGAAAAGGGGAAGAAATAAACACTTCAGGAACAATATTGAAACAATGACTTGGGCGAAGCAAAAGCTTCAGAGGAAACAGAGACAATGATGAACTCAAATGTAACAGAACTTCAGGAATGAAGCTTACCTTCATGCTCACGATCTCTGAAATATCAGAAATGTGTGTTCCTCCACAAGGGCAGCCAGGATTGTCTGCAAACTTCACTATCCGGGGAGTACTTTCCTGGTAAAAATGGCGGATTAGGGAAGAGTGAGGATCTTTGAATCTGTAACCAGCATAGTAAAAAATACTTTCATGGAAGATTCTTGCAAGAATTTCCTCCTGATCCTTAACGAGGAACAAAATATAAGGAAAGATACAAGTGAGAGGCACTGAGAGAGATTATGCATTTTGGTCACATCGTACCCGTGGAAAGCCCAACATGAACTTTTATAGGAAACAAAGAAATAAAAATAATTATGGTCCAAGGGCAAGGAGGAATTTATATGGTTCACTGTTTTGAGAACACGAGAGCCCATCCTTAATACCCTGTATATCAAACAGCAAACACCATAGACAAAGACGAGACAGCATAAAAAAGGCGTTAAAAGACTGTGTGTTGTAAGCCAAATAACCTTCATGCTGATAATGCATGGTTTGCAATATACCAAGTGACTTGCAACGAATGAATGGTTGTGATCACCTGATAAGGTCTTTTTTGCTCTTAGGCATGGGACATACTAAAATAATCTCGTAAAAGTTCCTTTTGATCCTTAATCAACGAGGAACGAAGCAAAAGGAAAATTTTTAATGTGAATCAGATCTCTGAACTCCTAGGAGAAAATGAAAGAGACGCACTGAGAGAGAATCATGGCCACATTGTGCCCATGGAAAGCCAATTTTAAAGGTAGAATTTAATCAAAATTCAAGGGCAAGGAAGAATTTGTACGACCACTGTTTTGAGATTTTGAGAGCCGAGAATTTAATACACTATAAGTCAAATGGCGAACACCATAGACAAGACGAGACGGCGTAAAGAGGTATTAAGAGACTTAGTCATGTTACAAGTATAGCTTCAGCACAGATAACACATATGAGTATAACAAAGACAGACGACAATGCCGTCATTCTGATCATCTGATAAGTTCCTTTTGTACTAAACCATGGGATAACCTAAATGGTCAGACCCACCTATGACCTGACTCTAATGTTTATATTTGGTAAACCAACTAAGAATTGTGATCTTCACAGCATAGGCTTACTCCCTCCGTGGCAATTTAAGTGTCTTCCTCTCCTTAAATGGATGTCCTGGAATGAGTGTTCTACGGCCAGAAAATTACTTACTATTTTCACTTTACTTCCCTCCATACCCCTTTTCAAATTATTACTTCTTCACTTTCCAAGAAAAATATCACATACAACAAAGGACATTCAAGTAAATTTAGCAAGTCCAAAGCAGATTATTGATCTCCGTGAAAGGTCCACCCCGACACTCAATTTGGGACGGAGGGAGTATATGTCAAGTACACTAAACTAAAGGGCACAGAATCTTCATAAACTACAGCACCACAAAGAATAAATAACTTGTACAGAGCCAGATAGGTAGTTGAAAATGACCTTTGGAATGTAATCAGGTAAGCAGCCACCACAAAGATCTGCAGCTTCTTCGTATGATAAAATAGCAATTGCAACCTGAAGAAAGTGGGGGTTGTCCTTAAAGAGAATCCACATATAGCGGTAGGTACGACAGTGGAGAGGAAAGGGGTGATTAAAAATAGCTCAGACATACTTTCCCTCCCTTTGAAATCATGTCGTTGGCTTCCAACTCTAGCTCCTTTTTCTTAGTTTGTGTATCACTAGGTGGAACTGTTCCTTTATATTCAACATATGGCCTGCAAAAGTGAATTTCAAATAGGCCCCAGGGCCAAAAATTTACAATTAGAGTACACATTTATAGAAAGAAAGAATCAACAATCAACATGCACAGCCACACGCTTGAGCGAGTTTCAATATTGGCAATACGAATTTGAACATAACGAAACTTGGAAACTAAATGCAGAGTCGACCATATCACCAGCGTATCAGTCTTTTTTTTTAAAACAAGTGCATAACCCATTCAGTTCCCTTAAATTATCAAAACATATACACTAACAGCATTGACCATAATCAGCATCAAAACATACTTTTTTTTAAAACAAGTTTCAATACAACAAAATGCAGAGTCGACCATAATCAGCATCAAAACATACTTTTTTTAAAAAAGGGCATAACCCTTCAGTCCCCTTAATGTATTACCACTCTCATTTTTGTAAGTACGCCCCACTGTCATCTTTGCAAGTATGACTCCATAGTGAAGGGTGTAAATGCATTCTTGATGTTATTCTAACCTGACATTGTACTCTTATCTTCGTATTTTAGTTATCTACGTTTTAATGCTCCTGATCATGAGTCCAAATTCATAAAACCTTTTCTTCATGTGTTTTCACTGACTGGTAAGATTTCACTCCCATAAATGTATTCAAACCATAGAATTAGAAATCTTAAAGATATCTCATTAGAAGAGATGTTGTCGAATCAACTGAAACTCATTAAATTGGAAAATTCCACGGAAGTGTGAGAACTTGGGTACTGACTACTGAGACAATCGAGGCCCTTCATACAAGATAGCATGCAAACCATTCCAGAGAGTTAAACCAGCCTAAGCAAGGCTTGACTGACAGCCTCGTAGCTGAGAAGCCCACTAGGCAGCTTCTTGGGTTCCCCCAAGTATCGAACATCAAGACCTACAGACAAATGCCTGCACACTTAAGCCCTGCTTGCCCGACCAACTCAACTACACCCCGAAGGGTAAGACAAACAACTTACGAAAGTATGGCATGATGATAAGCTCGCAAAGGGGAGGGATGACAAGTATAATTTGTAGTTCACAGAAACAAATACTTCGACTGAACAGTGATGTGAACCATACCCGTCAGGAAAATGGTAGCCTTTGCCTGGCTCTAAGTAGCCTAATCCTACATTTCTCATACAAATGTCTAGCAAATGCCCAGCTGAGTGCAACCTGCAAAGTTACCACCAAATATATAAGATCATGAACAAGCAAAGTAGGATTTGCTTAACAAAATTCAATGCTGAGTTGCTGACGCAAATTCATTCTGGTAGGAGCTAAGAAACTACTATGTAAATATGCTCCCCAAAAAGTTGCCGCGTGACTTTAACCAATCAAGGCTGAGAGAAATAAATAGAGAGGTAGCATATACATTTAGAACCCTAAACTATTACACTTAACCCTGCAATTGAAATTGAGCCAAAAGTAAGTTTTGGTGTTGTAAGTGATGAGTAAGGACTCTTCACTGATTTAAAGAAACGAGAATGCTAGAATTTCATTTCACTGGAAGCAGAGGTTGATTTTTACACGGGGATGCCGCTTACCTGGAATTAAGCTTCCGACGCTGCTCATCGACGTGAAGAACAACTTCGCTCCCATTTTTCAGTTTGTTTATGAAGACTTCATCAGAATTCTCAAAGAATCCATAGTGAAAAACCTTGCAACATACGAGTAGACAAATTATTTTTTATTTTTTATTTTATTTTTTTGAGGAAAAACAAGTTTTCATTGATTCACCAAAACAGAAGCCAAAATGTACATCAGGACTCTCAAACCAATTTGGATGACATCTCATCCAAATTTTTGGAATTTGTAAACTACGTCCTAATTGCGCCCCCTGAGAAATTAACATTAAGGAACATAACTCAAGAGTGCCAACTTTCCGTCACTGTTTAACGTGTTACGAGATGAAAAGAAATAGATAAATGAAACAAGTATTGTGAACTTTCTTTCTTTTGGTCCAACTTAAAAGGAAAATGAAGGGGTGGTTGAAGTCTAAGACACTGCCATTCTCACTGAATGCAGCTATCCGAAATACACCAGAAGTTCGCGCACGGACAAGCTAAATGATTGAGTAGTTCGCGCTCCACAGACGTAATAGCATATTAGGGTGGCAGAGCTTGACTTCTCATCTCTAAGCTACCACTCTGTCTATGCTCTTTGTTCCCAATTTGACTTTTGTCACTATTCACTGGGTCACTTTGATCCGATAATTTGAATAGCAACTTGATGCAATTTTTTGATAGTTTTTTCATGGTGTTGTAGAGTAACAGTAGCTCTATAACACAGTGAAAAAATTGCCAAAAAATCGTATTATTTTGGTATCCAAATCACTCGGTCAAAGTGACCCAGTCACCCAGATACGACTCATACGAGTCAAAAAGTCAATTGGGAACAAAGAGCATAGACGGAGTGGTACTTGACATTCTTCTGAAACTTGGTATCCCTAACTCATTTCCTTGGCAAGTACTGTGCCTTCAACTAGTTTCCATTCCTTCTGTTGTCTATATTTCATATAATCCTATCTATAACTTGCTTGGATGCATAAAGGTGGTTTGGTAATATGCCATTACAGACTAAGGGTACGTTTGGTTTTCTAGGATTAGTGGTATTAGCTAGGATTGGACTAAGTTTAGTCCAGGTATTAGTCTAATATTGTGTTTGGTTGTTCTGGACTAATTTTAATACTGGTACTAAATAGTGAAAAGAAGATGTTTAATCTCCCCAAATTAGTCACCTCTCACATGAGGGTGTTAGCTGGATTGGATTATTTATACCTTAATGCTGAATTAATATTGCACAAAATCAAACGCAGTATTAATTATGGCTCAGCTAATCCAATCCAATCATATCCGGAAAATTCAGCCCAGTACAGTCCAATCCGGATAGTCTGGAAAACCAAACGTGCCATTAAAATCATCACATTTCTACTGTAACTATGACCTAGTTTCTTACACAAACCAATAATAAACTCATAAATTAGGAATGAGCAGCAATGAATTTAAAGTAATTACTTACAACTCCGCCCTTGGATCGGACGTCAGTGACGACGAATTTGAAGCCGGGATCGGCGGCGATGGCGACGGAGCCAGTGTCGGAGGGCTGACCTCCGCCCTGTGGATGGAAGATGGTGGAGTCCAGAACCAAGGCGTATCTGCCGTCGTCGCCCTTAGAGAAGGAGAGGACATTGGAGGTAGATTCAAGCTTCGACATGCTGTCGAAATACTCCAGCTTCGTCGCAGGAAGAAGATGATCCATTTCTGCTGCTCTGCGTTTGAATTTGAGTCGACGATGAGTGAAGTCGTCGCCGAAGAAGAAGAGGAAGAAGATGCAATTTAAGACAAGTTAGTGGTCATTTGATCTAAAAATAAAATCCACGCCAGATTTTACTTTTCAAAGTTTTTTGGTCAAAAAGAAAGATCCATTTTGTTGTTGTTTGGGTATAAATGCTCAATTGTGAAACTTGCAGGGTCCTGTTAGCAAACATTTTCAAAGTCAGGAAAATTAAGATGTATCACTCCGTTCACTCTATCTATTTTGCCATTTTTGGACGTTCTTGAGGGTGTTAGTGAAGTTTTCAACAAGTTAGGGGTGCCATTTGTTACCCCTTATTCTCAAGTAGCTTTGTCCCTGTCTCCATCTATATTATAAATTAGAACGGTTGACTTTAAAATGTCTCTTAAACCGTTAGATTGAATTAACCCCATCCCTTAGATCTCACCTACCACCCTCTTAACTACCCACTAATTAACTACCCACTTCTTTTATCATAATTATAAAAAAGGGGTTTCTTTTGTTCCTGATTATTTAATACAATTATTTATGTTGTCTTCGTTTTTTGCCCATGTTTGTAGATGAAAATACAATAGGCCGTGAAACGTGTTTTTGGGTAGTGCCCTCGGCACGGGCAATCCCCTAGTCTATATTATAAATTAAGAAGGTTGACTTTAAAATGTCTTTCAGACCGTTAGATTGAATTAACCCCAGCCCTCAGATCTCACCTACCACCCACTACACTACCCACTACTAACTTCCCACTTAACTACCCACTCTTTTTATCATAATCATAAAAAAAAAGATTCTTTTGTTCTTGATTATTTACTTCAATTATTTATCTTGTCTTCATTTCTGCCCATGTTTGTAGATGAAAATAATCAACTTATTTATGACATTACAATAGGTGAAACATGTTTTTGGGGTAGTGCCCTCGGGCACGGGCTATCCCCTAGTCTCTGAATAAATAGACACGATTAAGGGCTGGTTGGAGTAGGGGCGGAGGCGGTAAAGGCACAGTTGAAATTTTATAATAAAAATATGATTATTAGTGCTGCTCTTCAAAAGTAGGATGCAGCATGTGACCCATGGTGTCACACTCTAGCTCCGCCCTTAGTTAGAGGGACCTCTCCATGATCAACTCTCTCCATTGGTAAACTAGATAATTAAAATTCTGGGTATTTTAATTACACTTAATAATATGTATTTTTAACTAATTTTTTAGTGCTCCAAAAGAGTGTGTTCTATAACCAATGAGTATGTGACAACCACTAACAGTCTGTATAAGTGGTGCACAGTGATTGGAAGTAGAGCACCACGTGGTGCTCTTTTGGAGCACTAAAAAATTACTCCCTTTCTTCCTTAATCCTTCCCACTAAGTGGTGTCTACGAATCTTTGCTTTTTAACTTTCGTTGCTCTCGTGATAGTTGATCAATAGAAAACCCACTCTTTTGGTTATTTGATTTTCCGTACCACCCTCCTCTAATTTCCGAACCAGTCGGGCCCTGTTCCCTGAAGACCCAAATTATTCCATCTTAGGTCGAAGACCAAATCCCTTGGGCGAAGTATCCGATTCCCTCTAAACATCACTCCCAACTGTATGTCTTTCCATTCGCCATATCAAGAACTGGTTTGCAGTCACCTTCAAAATTTATATGATCTAAACCTGCCAAATTTTGAGACAAAGCAAAACCTCATTGGTTGATGCTTGAGCTTCATCAATAACCAGCAATCACAGAACCTGTTGCATCTCTTGTGACTCAGCTGTACACCACTTTCAGACTAATTTTGTCCCAACTTCCATCAAAATTGCACTTCAAAAATGGTGCTACTGGGTGATCCAGGTTTCTCCATGCCGCATCTCCACATTGTCTGGTGTAGTAGTGTGTGTGTGTGTGTGGTCTTTCTTCATCACAGTTGTCATCAGAAGAAGCAAAACAATAGAGTGCTTTAGCAATCCCATATTCAGCCAAATTGAAGAGAACATTTTTAAAACAAAGACATCAGAGCAAATGAATCTCATACCACTACATAACAAAAATGAAGCTAAGTAGGATATTATTGGAATTTCCCAATGAAATTTGCTGCCAGAAAACCACCGGGGAGATAACGTAATACGAGAAGGATCAGGGAGCTCATTCAGATATAATTGAAGTTGTGGCTGATTGGCAGAAAAGAGGAACCCAGTTGTGGAGACTTGATTCATACAACAAGCTGAAAACAACAGAGCTCCTCCAGTTTTAGGGTATATTTTGCGTGTTCAGACCCTGAGTTTGATGTATTGAAGGAGCTTTTTTTGGAGATAGAAAGGCGCAACCACTTTCCTCACCTACAAAAATCTATTCGAAGTCTTCTTTATGCGGCAATGCCACTTCAATTGAAATCTTCTTCAATGCAACAAACTCAGGATTTGGACACTCAAAAGCATCAAAGAGAGCAATGTGTATAGGATAATGTAAATCATCATATTCAACACTAACAATAGTCGTAACAAACCAAAAAAACGGATCGTCTTTCACAAATTTTGTTCAGCAAACTACAAAATGCTCAAAAGATCATCCAACAGAAAGACGCCCCTCATCATCAAACTCCTCTACTGCTGCCTGGTTTCGACTTTCTTCTTCTGCCAGAGCCTATCAATAGCACTGTCGCCATCACCCTGGAGAACACAAGATAAACACACGCAGCTGAGTTTGTGGACAAATGTTTAGTATTATAATGAAGCATAAAAGGGCATGAGACAAGAAAAGAGAGCGATTTAATTCAGGAAATAATAATAGCATGATTTTATAAAAAACATCTCCAGTTCATGGGACTGAAGAAATTAAAGATGCCCAAATGTATGTAGGACAGGTCCCTGAATTAAGGCACGACTAATTAAAACGTGTAAATCCTTGATTCTGTCCTACTATCTTAATTTAGGCCGGGTGAAATTGGGTTCCCACATCAATTACCTGAGAGCCCATTTGGATCGGCCAGTATTCATTACGACAAGTTGGAAACTAATACTGAAAACACCAGATGAAATGATGATCTGAGATACTAAGGACAAAATAAAGGACTGAACCAATACACGTGTCATTCTCTAGCTCAAAATAAAATTACTATGCTATCAATTTTGCGTATCTGAAGAGAAAAACATAGTTGCTCTGGTACACCACGCTCAGTTCTCTCAAAGGCAATCCAAGTAAACACACCTTTTCGCTTTATTAGTTAACTGGATAACAGATACAAATAGCTTGAGTGACGTGTTATCTCTTTATCGCGAAAGAGGATATTAAGGTAATCCACTTTGCATACATTAAAAGAAGGTTGTATTGCTCTATGCCCGCAACGGAACACAAGCAGCAACGGTTTAGCTTGCTTGGATCTCTCAAAGGCAATCAAGTAAACAACAGATGACTTCAGAAAACTGAATATCCATTAATTTAATTTGAGGGAATCGTTGTGATCCCCTTAACACAAAGATTACCAAGGCTATGGTTTTGCATATTTGAAGGGAAGACTACTACAGGATGATTACAGAGAACAAAGGGATATTGGACCATACGGTATAGACGCTGACTAAACAGACGACACATTAAAGCGTAATAGAAAAAAGAAGCCATAAAAGAGTATGCATGATTGCAAGCTGTAACACTTCATTCTCCGCACGCAACAGACATTGTCAATGAAAATGCATATATATGAATAAAGGCATGAATTACTATTTGCCCGCAACGGAACACAAGCAACAAAAGAAGTTTGCTCGGATCTCTCATAGGCAGGTAAGCACGAACCATTGACTTCCAGAAACTTTTCTTGGTAACTATACTTAACTTCGATAACAATGATTATGTTTCTCATTTTAAAGCATTAAGATTTGGTATATTGGTGTTGTGCCCATTAAGATTTAGTATATACGCATGATTGCAAGCTGTAACCCTTCATTCTCCTCACACACATTGTCAATGAATGTGCATATACTAGAAAAAAAGGCATGCATTACTCTATGCCCGCAACGGAACACAAGCAACAAGAAAAGTTTGCTCGGATCTCTCATAGGCAGGTAAACATCAAGTAATGACTTCCAAAAACTGTGTTGGCAACTATACCTAAACTTTAATCACAGTGTTCATGTTTCTCATTCTATAGCATTAAGATCTAGTAAATTTGTGTGCTCATCTGCACTGGCATAATGGCCATGATCGAATTCTATGTGCCGCAACAGGGTTACAAACTTTCTCAGTTCAACAGAGAGTAAAGAGTGTAAAGGAATCTAAAACCAATTAACTACAACTAAGCGTGTGTTGATCACAAATGTCCACACTGTTTCTTTCAAGTTCACAATTCAAATTGGCAAGCCATATTGTGTGGAAACACAATCCATATTCTGATAGATCAAATCAAGTGCCATTTCCAAAGGTATATGACATGTGAGGGCTGACTAATACCATCACAAACAATCACCAAAAAACACAAAAACAGGGTCTGATTCCAGCACAAAAACAGATAGCATGAACATCTACATAATAAGCTGCTATGGGGAATAAGCTATCCCCAAAATGTGACATGTGGGATAGCTTATCCTAATCTACATTAATAAGTTGTTATGGTGAATAAGCATTACCTAAAATGTTGAAATAGTTTATCTCCACTATATTCTAATAACCAAATATTTCATAATAAGAATATATCAGTCATTTAAACTTAGGAATTATCATACCACTAGTCCCTAAAGACTTGAGAAATTACCTGAGCACGAATGAAGCCACAGAGAGCAAAAGTGGAGAACCCTCCAGTGTAGACACCATTCTCATCCAAATGACCAATGTTCAGCTGAACTGAGGCATGGTCCTTTGCAGTAATTAGCCTATTAGTCGCCGAACTGTAAAAATAAAAACACCAGCACAAAATCAAATAAGCAACTTCTATCATCAAATCACAAACCAATTACTCAAAATCGCCAACACAGACCAAAAAAAAAAAAAGATCAAAAATACCATTTCCTGGGGATGTAGAGATCCATGTTCTGACCCTCATCGTTCTGCATCTTCGCAGTTGTTTCAGCTCACAGCACAAGATCTGACAACGAAATCAATCAACAATAACAAACCCTAGCGAATTGGATATAAGTTCGTGCAAGTATTCGAATGAGACGATACTGATACAAACCCTAACGGATAAAGTAATCGAACAGGGGACTGAAGAACACAAAACGACGACGCATAGAGAGGTGAGGAGATGGAGATCGGTACCTGAGGAGGAGCAAACGACGGCGACGAAGGTGATGAAGATGATGCAGTAAGAAATCGTTGAAGAGCGCCGAGGGGCTTATAAAAGGGTTTCTGGATTTGGCCGAATGGGGAGAAACCCTAAATGGGTGGCGACGTCGTTTAATGGTGAGATTGGTGTTGGGCTTTAATGGGCTTGCCCAACCAACGACATTGGTGTTTAAGCTCGAGCCCATATTGGTTTTTGTTAATTTGTTTCTACTTTTTCGGACAATTTTTGTGGCTGGATGAAGAGCTATGCAAATAATTGATTTATATAGTAACATCAGAAGGATCTTAGAAAGAGAAAGTTCTCTGACTTGGGAAGCGTGCCATGGAGAAGGAGATGAACCCATCCACAAAGGAACTTGATCAAATCACAAGCAACATCAGAAGGATCAAAGACAAAGGTAAGGAAAGGATAGAAGGTATGACTAACGACTGCAATATGATGATTGTTTGCAGGGAACAGGGGAAGGAATCAAAGCAAGATACAAGCAACCAAACAGGGGAGATGCAGGGGGACTGGGAGATGAACAAGGAGACACAAAACAGAGGTTCGGAAATTGCAGAGGAGGAGAGCAGAGATCCAAAAAACAAAGACACAATGATGGAGTCTGAACAAGAAGAGGAAAATTGCTCATTCAAAGAGGCACTGATCGGTAAGAAAATAGGCGAAAGAACAGAGGAGATTGTTGAAGAAGAAATTGAGGAAAGCGAAGAAGACAGACAAGAGAGAAAGAAGATTGAAGAGCTTAATTCCAAAAATCCGCTGAAACCGAAGATCTTCATACCAAGTAGATTGAAACAGAGCATTGCGAAACCATTTGCAAATAGCCTGATTGTTAAACTTCTAGGCAGAACAGTGGGTTTCAAGGTTCTACAAGAGAGAATATTAAAGCTTTGGAAACCAACCAGCAGTTGCAGATTTAGGGATATGGCTGACGGATTCTACATAATTGATTTTGCGGATAAAGAGGATCTGAACAAAATCCTAACGAGAGAACCGTGGATTGTTCTTGACCACTACTTAACGGTTAGACGATGGGAACCGGATTTCAAACCGTCGAGTACACACCATTTCAAAACTGCAGTTTGGATCCGTCTCCCTCAACTCCCGGCGGAGTACTATGACGATCGAGTGTTAAAGATCATCTCAAACCAGTTTGGTGAACACATTAAAAACGATTGGGTCACGGTGAAAGGTACACATATTAGATATGCTCGCATTTGTGTTAATGTTGATATCACTAGCCCTCTTATTGCTGAATTCACAATTGGAAATCATAGTTATAGAGTTACCTATGAACATATATATAATGTCTGTTTCGATTGTGGAAAGATCGGTCACAGTAAAGACTGGTGCTCTCTAAACCAGAGAAACACCCAGAAAAATCACGGATCGGCCCCGGAGAAGATGAACGCTGAGAACACCGGCGGAGAAACTGCTGAGAAGAACCAACGGTCGAATGAGAATATCGAGACGGGTCAAAGTTCTAATGGGTCGGAGGCAAAACGGTTGGGTAAAGGAATATTAGGTCAAGAGGATTGGACCCAAGGTAAAGGGTTTAACAGGCCCAGTAACAATTATAGCAAGCCCATTGTTAAGCCCGTTACTCATTTAAACCACTTCGGGCCTTTATCTGATCCTAACAATAATCAAAAAAAAAAACAAAGCCCAGAGCGAATACAAGCCCACTGGTAAGTTCTTTCCCCCTTTTAGCACAAACCCTAATGATACTGTCTCCGCCTCCGCCTCGGTAGAGAACCAAACTGAAACAGAAAGTAAAGAAGGTGGGTCGCAGAACTTAGGGATGAACAAAGAGAGAGAGAGAGTGGTGGCGTCGCCGCTGCTATGACAGAGAATCGGTCAGACACAGAGACGGAAGTGATTGAAATGAAGGAACAAGAAAAAGCTGAGGAACAATGGAGTAAAGAGGTGGAGATGAGATCTGTTGCAGAGATTCAGATTCCTGAGGAAGAAGAAAAGTAGAGGAAAGATTTGATGGAAGAAGAAGAGAAAGAGAAAAAGAAATTGGAAGGGACAGGAGCTTCCCCCCACGGCAATCTTTTCGAAAATAGCAACAAAGAGACCCAGTTGTATAAGAGGCAATTCAACAACAAGAGAACTGAGAACAGAAACATTTCTGCTTCACCTTACTCGATATCTAGATACTACTAACTTTCTGATACAAATCTGTTTCTCAAAAAAAAATAACAAAAAAATCATATACGACTATCCAAATGACAACCAAACAAATCATAGGTTCCTGAATCACTACTAATGAGGTTGCCTCAGCATAGCCAAGACCCCAAGACCTTTCCTGCGGAGTTGGAGTTGGTAATACAGATGTTCGATTCGAAATTTGCCATTAACGATGTTCAAATTTTGCAGTAAGTAGCTGCCTCGATATTAAGTATGTGTGTATTGGTTAGTGTTGCAAATATATGGATAGAATATCCATATAACTAGCAGGGCACGTGAGATCGCCACCACACTTGGTCAATTTTTTTTTATCCACCTTCAGTTTTAGTTTACTCCAATATCTTAGTGCAAGCCTCGACTGTTGAGCATGTAGACAACATTTGTAGAACTCAAATAAATATATCAAACGGTTCCCTTTCATTTATTTTCTACTGGTGCCACCTCTAGATTCTTTCTAAGTTTACAATCGTGCATTTTCTCGTCCTCAGTTACACCACTCACGCACTTGAATGTTATCATTAATGTTGAATTAAAATTTTATTATATTTCTCCGTAATCGTCCAACACTCTGTCCATAGTTCACATCAAATCTTACGAAGGTTTTATATTGCGTACGCTTTAACCTATTCATGATCCTATATTCACACAACACTGTCCATGCATTCCTCCATCTCATGTAATTGAAATGATATCTAAAGTGATCACTCATCGACCCATGTTGCCTGCTGATAATAACATATGTTACTTGTGATTTATCCCTTTATAAGCTTTGCCATGGTCAACTACATTGATCAACCTCATTCAATAGAGTTGCTTAATGTCATTTGATGGGTTAACATAGCTGAATAATTTGAATGAAAACTAACTTTGTATTATATTATTTCAAGTAATTTACACTTTTTGCATCGGTGAAAGAGCAAGTTCAAACACCAAATCAAGCAAAATGAGGGAAATCATAAACTGGCAAATTATTGCCAAAGTTAAGTTCCAGTTTTCTCCTGCATCATTAAGTTGCTACACTTTCTCCTTCGGAGACAGTCAGACGATGAAACCTGCAAAAGCGAGACAACCCCGAAACGGAATTAGTGTATCGCATTGACAATCTGAGATCAAATAACAGATTTGAAATATTTCATAAAGTTCCTTTTGTAACTTCATTCAACTGAGAAAAGGCAGACAATATATGAGACTTGAGAAATCAGTAAAAGTCTTCCTACAATTCAAAGCAAGACAAAATCTTGAATAAAATAAGCAGCAACAAACTATCAATCATACTTACACTTCGCAAGTCACTTTCATCCAGCAAATCATCGAACTTGCAGATCATTTAAATAATATATGCCAAGCGTTTGTGTTATTTTGGTAAGTTTCCTGGTAAGAAATAGTAGAATAATACGTTTATTTTTGTCGTATCTAAAAAGCTTTTTTTATCATCAGATACTCGGGGGTCACTTACTTCAAGCCAGCCTCTTCACACGAGCATCGTAAATTGTTCATCAGCAGACTCAAAACTGGATTTTCTCCACCCCTCCAATGTCTTCACCTCAACTGTGGAAGAAGAAGAAGAAGAAGAAGAAGAAGAAGAAGAAGAAGAAGAAGAAGAAGAAGAAGAAGAAGAAGAAGAAGAAGAAGAAGAATAAGAAGAAGAAGAAGAAGAAGATTCACTGGTCAGATCCGGTCGCCACAGCCATCCTCGCACCGCCAGATTCGCGTAAAGCTCTCTTCGCCGGCCTCTTCATCTCCTCTCGGCATCTTTGTCTATGTCGGCGTCTCTCTCTGATCCGATTGAGGTGGAGGTGGTGTTGTCGGTGGCCAGTGGGTGTTTGGTGGAGTAGATGGTGATGAAGATGGAGGGGTGGTGGTGGTGGTGTCGCTGGTGGTGGTGGTATCCTGGTCAGTGGCGAGGGAGAAGAAGGAGAAAAAGATAAGAAGAGATGAGAAAAAATGAAGGGAAAGAAGAGATATACAGGAGAGGTAGTGAGAGAAAGAGATGACGATAATGATGAAAAGTAGGGTCTGATCGACTGAGTGGGTAAGCTTTCGTTGGGTTGTTGTTTTTAGTGGTGGCCCGATAGCATTAATTATATCGTAAAATATAATTGTTGGTTATTTTCCTGAGGGTAAAAGGGGTATCTCATAACATTGAACTTGCCAAATAAGGAAAGGGGAAGAAAGAAAGGAAACGTACAGAAATATAAAGGGGGAGAAAGAAAGTAAACTGAGTGGTAAAGATCATCTATATATCCGTTTTCATGTTACTGCTGAATATAATTTTTTTAAAGTTACTACTAAGTATTTATTTCAACTAACATTACAAATAAAAATACCAGTTGTATTTTATTTATATTACTAAAATCAATAGATAATTTAGTATTCAATCATGACAACAAAATGGATGCCGCAACCAGAAGATTGGGTGAAAATAAACTTGGATGGAGTCGTCGATCCGGTCAACAGGGTTGCTGTCGGAGGTCACTGACAGGGGAAGACTCCTCGTGGCTTTGCAGCTCCGTATGCCATGGCGTAGTTGGCTACAGAAGTGGAGGCTCTGCCTCCGATCGACAGTGTTCGACTAGGCATTCAACAAGGCCTCCACGTATAGAGATTGAGACCGAAGCTAGAATAATTCTGGAAAAAAATGAAACGACTTGATCGAGGTGAAGAAGAAGACGTCTCTGAGATAGTTGTCAACTTCGACGACGAGTGAAATCTTTTTAGTCAATTCCAACTGAGAGTTTCCTAATACAATGGGTGCAATGGGAATAGAGTAACGCACATGTTTGTATAGTTTTGACTTTCTCTGTCCAACAAAATTATTAGGCCAAAATTATAGCCCAATTGAGCCACATAAGTTCTTTTCCAGGATGTAATGGACTTGAGAGTCAAAGTTCATGTTGAGTTATGAGTTGTATTGATTAAAAAAACTAACCATCAATCTTTCGGAAATGGGAAAAGTAGAGGGCGAGGGAGAAATGACGGGGATTGATGTGGAGGTGGTGTTGTTTGCCGATGGTGGTGTTGGTGTGTTCGTTAGTGGAGGTTGTGAGGATAGAAGAAATAAGAATGGGTTCATCCAAAAAAGAGTATATAAGGTTGGAGATAGAATGTGAAAAGGGCACATCGAGAAATAAAAAATTAAATATAGTGTGTAGTTGGGTAAATAAAGGTAGGGATATGTGAAGGGTATTATAGTGAGTTACCAAGAATAAATAGGCCCAAAATCGTAGAAAACGTACCAAAAATGGAAGTGTGAAGATAGATAGAACATATGAGGTATCCATTAACACATTTTGAATGCTCAATTTTCTTTTTAGTAAAATTACATATACGATATGTTAAAATGATATACTCAAGAACTTACGATTTTTTTTTTTTCGGTAGAAGGTAAGAAATATCATTAAAGCAAAGGGACAGACCCGGCAGGATAATGTTACATACAGATTTAAATATTATATACAGAGGAAATCCAACTGTCTAAACTACGAGATATCCATATATGCCGTTGTGACTATAATACAACAAAAGTGTCACAAGAGCCATACACATTAGATGATACTAAGAAGATCTAGATACTACTAACTTTGCTAGATTATGGGCTTCCCTGACTTGATCACGCAGAACCTTAGCTATTATAAATTCTTCAAACGCGGCAATCTCCTGCCGAATATATGCCAAAAGAGGTGCATCCCTGTACGACGCATGCTCAGTCGCCTGTAAAAGTTTGTATGCAGTGATGCTACCAGTAAATATTATGATTTGTTGCAAAGCATGAAAACGTGCAAATACCAGACCATGATAAATAGCAAGAAGTTCCGTTTGGAGGGTCGACTCAGCAGTGCACTGTTTAAAGTGCGATGGGTTGTGCCTTGAGATGTTTGTAAGTAAACTCCAACGGTTCCATCAAGAGAAGCACTTAGCCACGCTCCATCCACCTTTATTTGCGGAAAGAAATTGGGGACAGTAGAGAATTCCACTTGCCATGTGAATGGAGAAAATGTGCGCCGTAGTCGGTTGCGGATGCGGTGCTTGATTCGTAGAGGTTCGAGCATAGTGTATGAAATAATTTAGTTCATTGTCTGTCTGCTCAAATATTTCATGAGCATGCACATCATACCAAACACTATTTATGTATGCTGCACCATTCCTCATTTTCCAAACTGTCCAAACTACGTGAAGAACTTGAAGAAGTTGGTCAGGGTGCAAGATTATATTGCGCAACCAGCCCTGAAATGGTTGTTGTGGGGGTTATGAAGAAGTTTCGTTGTAAAAACAGATGATACCGGGCAGGTGACGAAGAGATGTGTAATATTTTTAGAAACTGGACAGCCGTGCGGGCATTGGCTAGGAACGAAAGGAAGTCTTGGGGCTATATTAGCTTACATGGCAAAGCACCCGGGTGTAAGCATTTCCAGAGTTTTTTTTTTTTAATTTATCTAGAATTTTGAGCTCCGAGAGTTTACCCCGTACAGAATCCGGGGTTGTATGAGAGATGAAATATCCTGCCTGAAAAAAATAGGTTCCCGTTAGAGATTCGAGGAATCGATAACCATATTTAGATGTGTAAGCCCGAGATTTAGTAAATTGCCTTATAATTTTATCCGGAGTTACAGGGGGTGGGAGATGGATGCTACATATCAAACGAATAAGGAATGATGGCAAGAGTGATGAGAGGGCAGCCGGGTTCCAAGCCAAGAAATCACGTTTGTGTTTGTCAGCTTAATAATGGGACAAAGTTTTGCGTTTTATTTATTTGTTCAATTATTAGAAGCAAGTGCCATCGAGTTTATGGAGAGTTGAACACGATTAAAAGTGATTTGATTTATTTACAATCACATTCCCAACTAACGTGACGTAACTACATCACTCACACAAGTGCCTCTTAGTTAATTGTTTGTCTGGGTTGGATTTTAGAGAGAGAAAATACTCTCTCCAGTCTCCACTCTCTAGAAAATCCTACTTTTTCTATTTTGTTATTTGTTCATCTTAGATGTTGCAGCTGCATGCCTGATATCATTCACACATAAACAAATCATTCCTTTATCTTTTCCTCTCTATCGATCTCCCCGATTTCAATTTAGTCGTACCTCACCTCGTTTGCTTTTTTGGTTTAGTTTATGTTCCTTGCTTTTCGTTCATCTCCAAATCCTCATATTTTTAGTTGCTTTCTATTTCTCCTACATCTCCCATTGGATTTACTGATTCTCAAGTTGAAGAGAGTGAAGTTGACAACCTCAATGAGAGCATGGAATGTGAACCACCTGATTCAACCACGACGTCTTGCAAGTTTGTTTGTTTTTGCAGATCCAAGGTTGTGGGGTTGTTGTCTCCTACATCGTTGCTTCAGATCCGAGTGCCCCTACCCGACCCATCTTCCACTTAGGAGAGCTTAATCCTCATTCCCTTAACCGACCCATCTATCATGTGTCTTTAATGATGTTTTTTACGAGTCATGTTTTGTTGTGTTTGGGACGTAACACTGTTGTTCTTTTTATAAATTATATGTTTTAAGTCTTTTCTACTTCTGTCGCTGTTAGGATAGATTGTTTTTACGTCTGTTTAACTTTCGTCATATGGTGTTGTCGATGCCGTATTTTACGATGCTATGTACTTATTTCTATGATGAGAAAATGAAGTCTAATCTTTTTTGCAAAAAGGAAACCACATCGCTTATCTGTTATTTTAAAACGATTTAAAATCGTACGAATTCTTTTACAAAAAGATTGTATGATTTGATCAATGTTGCATACCTACTTTTTAGAGGCTAATCTTCTGAATACACTAAAACCTCTATAAATTAATACTCAATAAATTAATAGCTTCGATGAAATTAAGAATTTGTCCAGTCCCAACTTGGGACCAGTGCAAAATTTGACATCAATCGATAAAATAATAAGATAATAAATTTTTTAAAATCCCAGTGTATATATATTGGTTCCGACGAAACTATAAATTAATAATTACTAAAATATTCCAAACTCTAATATTGGCTAGTGAGAAATGAATCTGTAGTCCCTTATTTTTTGTTGAACTCCAAAGCTATCCTGAATTCATCTTTAAATCTCCTCATGGCACTTAAGAGTTGGGCCATTGTCTTCTCGTATTGCAAGTTGTGAAGATTTGTTGCCGCTTGCAATGCTTCTTTCCGAGTGACCGGTTCCAATGGTATTGAATCATTCTCAACATCGTCATCGAACGGGAATAGTATCCGCCACAATTTCTTCAATGCTTTGAACCTCGTAATATTAATTAAAAGAAGGATAAAACTGATTTTATTTAAATAATAGACATTGTAATTAGTACATTGGACTTCAAAATTTAAAATCATTCGTACAATCTCTTTAGATTAATAAATCATTAATTTATCGATATAATAATATCTCGCTAACTAATAAAATACACCGGTCACTAATTTATAGAGGCTTTACTGTACGTAAAGGTCTTCACGCAGCTAAGGTGATACCTTTAAGTGGTAAAGCGTTGAAAGCCCCTGCATTAGGTCCGGGTTTAAAAACAATTTCTGAAATGAGAGCGACGCCGGCGTCGGACCTCCGTCTCTAGAAATGGTGGCTCTCAATTGCGCCGCCGCCACCTTCCTCTCACCCTCCCCAACTCGCCGAAGCCCTACCATTTCCCTCTCTTCCTTCCCATCTCAAATCACCGCCAGAAGAAACTATCTCCGCCAAAAGCTTCTCAAAACCCTCACTAAACCCTACCCCAACCACCTCCTTCCCATTTCACCCCCAACAACCCCCGTAATTCCAATTGTATCCCCACCGGAGTTGTTCGCCGCCGAAGAAGCAAACCCATCGGAGTTCCAGACCTCGGAGACTTCCTCCTCCGGGGCTGTGAAGGGTCATTTTGGTAATTTTTCAACCAGGTCAGTGCTTAAAATTGGGTTGTGCTTTGTTGGTGCTTATCTGTTTCGGGCCATTGTTACTGTTTGGATTTTCGGCTTATCCGATGATGATGATGTTGTTGACAAAGATGCTAAAACATATGGTTTCAATGGAAATAGTGAAGTAAAAGCTAGTAGTAGATTGTTAAATGGAAGTGGTGAACTGTTTAGTGGGCAATTGGGTTTGAAGTCTGATGAGAATGCTGTTGTGGGTAGCAAAGGAAAATCTAGTAATGGATTGTTGAATGGAAGTGGTAAAATGCTTAGTGGGCAATTGGGTGTCAAGTGTGATGAGAATGCTGTTGTGGGTGTCTCTGAATTGGGAGAGAAGATTAGTCAAATTCGAGAAATGGCGAGGGATGCGCGAAGGAGAGAGATGTTGGATTCCGAGAAGAGTAGTTTGAAATCCAACAATGGTGTGGTTGTAAAAGCTGGAATCGAGAAGGAGGTAGATAGGAAATTGGTGAAAGTGAGGACGAATTTGGATAAGAGTAGTAAGGAAAAATCACCGCTATTTCCGGTTAACTACTTAAGGAAGCACAGCGAGGTTGAGAATGGGGTCGATTTGGAGACTAATGAGATAAATGATCCACTGAAATTCAAAAAGAAGTATAAATTTAGAACTCCGATAGGTAATGTGAGTGACAAACCTAAGGGCTTTCAGGGTTTTAATAAGAGCAGAAATGGAAGTTCAGATAGTGAACATGGATTAACAAGAGATGGAAGTGGTGATAATAGCAGCAGTGATTCCTTAGACGATGATGTGAGGAATCTCAACAAGACTATTGCGAGTTCAAAGAAACCATCCAAGGGAAAATTCAGGTCGTTTCAAAGTTCAAGGACGAAATTAGGCAAAGAAAGGGGGAAAACAGCACGAGCAGAGGCATATGGAGCTGCAAGACCTGAGCCTGACACTGGTAATGCACGCACATATACACTCTAATATGATTTTTCTTACAGTCATTTCAAATACTAGTAATTTGTAAGGTATTTGTTTGGAATTTGGATTGCCTAAAAGTTCATATTGGTTGATAGATAATCTCATAATCACAGGTCAAGTGTCAAAATCTATTATCCTAGGTACCGTTCGCAAGTATGATTTTGAAATGTAAACCTACGAGTTTGATGTTTCTTTTAACATTTCAAGGATTTCTCTGTGTGAAATAGTCATTCATGAAACCCATGAAATCTAGTTGATAAATGATAAGTAAAGGGTGGAACCATAAATACTATCTGAAATAGAGAAGGGTGCTTGATAATATTCCCTTCCTTGAAAGCCTATGAATACTTGAGCCTGTAAAACGGTAGCTACTAAAGCATCAAAAACTTGTTTTCCTCTCCCTGTGAGTATAGCATGATGAGACCAAGTCATGGAAATCCAGATGGAAGGGGAATTAGGGTATTAAGAAAGGAATTTTCCTAAGGATCCACAACACCAATCCCTTTTGGTATCCTACCGTAGGGGCCAAAGAAGAATGAAAAAAAAAGAACCCAAATATGCAAAGAACTTAACACTCCCATGCCTTGTCCGTTGTTTTATCATTTTTGGTAATGAAAGTGGTACACCAGTCAGTCATTAGAGATCTGTTGACAATTTATGTCTGTCAATAAACTATAATGAGATAATAGGATTACCAAATTATTATTGAGATCTTATTCGATGGTATCCTCAGGTTCCATAACTGAAACAGCTTACACCATGAGACTCTTCAACTCCATACTCCTCCACAACACACGCACACACACACTAACACAAGTCAGATGGTAACATGATCATCTTTTTCGTATGTGATTCTGTGTCTTCATTTATTTGCAAAGAAAATAGATTTTTTTTTTTTTGCTATAGAAGTTCTGTATGGATGAGGTCTTTTTTTATTCATTCTTGTTAAAATATTAGGTGCTACACAGGAAGCAGGTCAGGAAATTACCACAGTAGTTAATGGAAGCGGAACAGTTCAGGGAGCAATTGATAGCAAAGTCACTGCTGCCAGACTTGGGAGTAAAAAGTCAGACAACGAGCCTAATTTCTGGTGGTCAAGTCTTCCTTACGTTCTGGTACGATATTTTCGAACATGTGCAATTTTATCTCGAGACCCGCTTTTCGAGATTATCTGCTGCTTCTCGTTTGTTTCTTTAAGAAAACTAATAATTTCCTTGTTCCTGCTTCGAGTTGACATTTGAAGTTTAAAAAAGAGCTCAATGATAAACTAAGAACGGACATACAAATCGTAAGAAATAGAAATGCTCATGATGCTACAAGTAAGCTTTCGCATATATGTGAAATTTCTAACCTGTGGTGAGATCATCTGAAGACTGGACAGGCAAATATTCTAGAATTTAAATGTAGAACTGTAATGAGTTCACGATTCACATGAAATTACAAAAATCACGACTTGTTCTTATTCTTGAAATACATGTACGACTGATATAGGACTACTGTGGTAATATCCTTTACGCACATTTTAACAAGCATCTCAGAGTTTATCCTTCACATATTAGAAACTCGTATCGGAAATATGACTTGTTATGGGAAACACAAAAGATGCTCAAAACTGTTTACTCAAAATAATTCTTACTTGAACTGAACTCATTCAGGTATTGTTCTCTTCAGCAACTCGAGTTGGGTGAAGGAAAGAAACCACCCCTGCAAGTAGACAACACCCCCAAACGCACCCTTGTGTTTTGGCAATCACCGCGGTCCTCGGAGTATCCCTCTAACTGATGCTGAGTGGAGGGACGTGCAAATTATCTATATTACCCCCCTTTACTTGCTAAAGTTTACATGCATGATTTAATAAGCAAACAACCCCCTATCTGAGTTCTCTCCCTTCCTTCTTCCTCTTCATTTTTGCAGCCCAATTCATCACCATCACCTTGCTTCCTCAAATAGAATTGAACCCAGTTTTCAAAGTAGTATCAAGGATCGAATCTGGTTCAGTCTTGGTGAAACCCAATCAGTTATAAAGCGTAATATTCTCCTTCCCAAATCGAATCTTAAAGCTCGAAGTAGGGACTGTTCCATTTCGATTTCGGTGAATCCAATTCTACAAATCAGAAAACTTGAGCTTTATGAATCCCTTTGTACTTGATTTCAACCTCCTGCATCCGATGAATCATGTGAGAAATGAATATATAAACCAATAAATCATAGCATAGTTTCTTTTACAACTCTTGTCACAGAAACGAAGGAAGAAGTTTGAATGACATTTGTTCTCCACAACCCCCTTGCCATAGAAACTTATTTCACATTTTCTTTAATGGTGGACGTGTGGTAGTTCCGAAAAACTTCCTGACAATCATTTTATCCCTTCTTGCATATTCTATATAGATAACCACTATATTAATCGAAGGACACCTATAGAGTACCATCTTAAACAGACAACAGATGAATACAAGAATTAGAGTTTATTCAGGAGTATGTAAATTGTTCTCATAAACAGCGTAGAGTGCCAGTGATGTATCAATGTGTGTAACTGTGTTTTAGACCTTAGCTTGTTAAGCGTGATGAAACCATTTTTGTAGAGTAAATTTAACATGTCTAGGTGATTTTGTTGTCTCTTACTATGCATTTTCATTTCAGGCTATTCTCATGCGTAGAGGTGATGATGAAGAAGGGCCAAATGGATTGTTCACTGTGAAGACCAGCATGGACGAGGAAGGAAAGGGTTACTCATCTTATACTGTTGCATTTGAAGACCGTGGTGATGCTACTAACTTCTGCTACCTTCTAGAGTCCTTTTTCGAAGATCTTGGTGATTTTGGTGCCGACATTGTTCCTTTGACTAATAAAGTGAGTCATGCTCTATGTTTCCTATTTATAACCTTTCTGTCATTTTACCTTTTGAGTAGACTATCCCCTCTGATTGGAACGCTAATTCATGGTGAAAAGGAAAACAAATGAAAATGTCATTTATTTAAAGGAATAAAGGATAATTTAGGCTTGCCAATAATCTTTGATCGATTTCAAATGGGTAATTTACACAAACTAACCATGGTTTTGGTGAATAGGCAATGGTACCCTCACTGTTTGCATATCATCAAGAAATACCCTCATTTTGTGCTTAAATTATTTCAGAAAGCATCCTTTGACTAACAGACCGTCAGTCAAAGGATGTAATTGGTGATGTCATCAATTTTTCCTTGTGATGCCGATTTTACTCTCTCTCTCTCTCTCTCTCTCTCTATATATATATATATATATATATATATATATATATATATATATATATTCTTTACTCTCCCTTTCTGTCTTCTCCTTCCCTACCGACCACCACCACCACGAGATTTCTCTTTCTCCAATTTCAGATGGTCATACCAAATCCATATTGCTCTCCACAGACCTGAATCCACACCATGACAGCAGACCACCACATCTCTCAACCTCCAACTGGAAGAAAATAAAGAAGATATGCTGTAATCCCACGTGATAGCAACATGATTTGAAGTAAATAAAAGAGGGAAATATCATACTATCATCCTAATTTTTCCTCAAATTCTTGGTCCCTCTGTGCAATCCTCCAATCTATCCATTCTCCTAATTTAAGATAATTTCATCGTGACAATCTGCGATTTGCATCTGTTTTCTGGGTTTTAGGCTTATTGTCGTGCCCCAACAGCCACCCTGCCACCCCCAAATTACCCAACCCACCACCTCTACCATTAAAACCACAAATTCAAGAGAACCAACCGCGACTTAACCCCAAGTTTCAGTCAATATATATGAAGAAGATCCTATTTGTCAATTGGGGGGGGGGGGGGTGTTAAAGAGAGAGAACTAGGGAGAGAAGTTAGGGTCTCATTCCAGCTGTGTTTGGGTGGGTGATGGTGGTGAATGGTTTGTGGTGGAGTAGTAGATAGACACTCGTCTTCATGAAGAAGAAGAAGAGGGATGATAAATTTTATTTCCAAATGAGGGTAGGGTAGCAATTGCGATGATTGCGTTAGTAACAATCAACGGTAGGGGTTGTTCCTCATGATTTGCAAACAGCGAGGGAATCCGTTGCCTAATTACCAAAGCCTGTGGGTAGATTGTGTCAATTGCCCATTTCAATAGACACAGCCTGTATGTATTTTTGAAGAAAAGAGGCAAGAGTTCATGAAGCAATCTCCATTTCATATCTAAATAGGAAAAGTTGCAAAGGGAATCTGTTTTCTTTTGCAGTTCCTTTTCTTTTTTATCCGACTTGGTGAAATTTACATCTCAGAGGAAAACATTGCTATTTGTGTATGTATCATCTCATGATTAGTCATTCTAAGAAGTGTTTAGGTCTCCTGCAATTTGACTGTTTGGATATTAGAATTTTTGGATTTTAAGCTGTCTTTTAAAATGGTGTGAAAAAAGTCTGTGACACAGAAGTTAAAGAAAAAAGATGCATGGGTTTGGTAAAAAAAGTTGGTGATGTTAAAAAGTCAGTGATGTGACAGTTTTGTTGTTTAGCGAAACTTACCATTTTATCCTTTTGTCTATTTATTGAAGGTCAGTGATGTGTCAGTTTTGTTGTTTAGTGGGGATATTATTGTCATTTGTATGATTTGATGAAAAAAGACACAAAAAATCCACCCAAACCCAACTTTTTGCTTCCACCTTTTCTACACTACAACTTGAAAATCCAAAATCCAGAATTCACTAAAAAAAAGTTCATACCAAACCTTAACAAAAAGTCCAAAAAGCTGAAAAGTGGATTTTGGATTAAAATCCACAAAAAATTCCACACCAAACCCACCCATTATCTCTTGAATGACTGAACTAGTAGAATGCAGCACATGACATGAAGACAGGTATAATAAGGTTGTAGGAATTACGATGCTATATGTTTAATTTTAGTATTTTTGGTTTGTCAGGAGCTTGATGAGGCGGTGAGATCAGGAACCATGAAGATGCTTGTGGTTAAGAAAGGGCAACTTAAGCTTTATGCAGGGCAACCGCTCCCTAAGGTTGAGGTGGAATTGCGCTCTCTCATTGAAAGATGAAGAATTGGCTCTTCCTTCCCCAGAAATGAAGGCAAGAAGTTGTAAGAATGAAGAATCTGTTTCTCTATGCATAATGTAATTCTACTACTAGGTATTGGTGTAAAGATCATCAAATTTTGTATACTGAAAAGTTGTTGTGAGTCGTTTTAATGTCCCAATTGTGAATGCAATTAATTTAATTTCCTCTCATCGTTTCTGTATCTTGCAAGAAAACCTAAAATGAATGTGCTCATTCGGCTCGAGAAAGGAAAAAAACCTTTGGTCTCGATCGCATTCATGAAGAAATATGTTCTCCTGATCCACCACCTACATTCGACGTGCAAGTGAAATGAACAGGCACAAAATTTAAATTCGTAATGGACACAATCATTATTGGCTATATCCACAGTCCACTCCCCCTTCTCCATGATGAACGAATAAAAATACAATCAAGGTCTCTCTCAGCCTCTCGGGCGACATCACGTATTTTATAGTTATATCAAACTTATTAAATTGCTAGGCAAAATTCTCACCTCTTAACTAATTTATAGAGTAGTCTTTACACTTAACACTAGCAATTTAAATAGTTTTACATCATATGTAGACTGGTAATGAATGCAAAAATATGTTTGTGATCCAAAGGCATTCCAATTATGTTCACTAGCATTTAGGCCTCGTTTGGGTAGAGGATAAGGAGGGAGCATAAGATAAGTTATACCCTCTATCTTTTTATCAAGTGTTTGGGTACCAGATAAGCGAGGGGATAAGTTATGTTGCCTTATGCTGATGGAGCTTTTAATGAACAAATTTTATACCACCAACATGGAGGTATAAGGTCGGATAAGAAAATATAGCATATTAGCATGCTAGTAGGATGACAAAAATACCCCCACAAACCATCTAATTTCCTACCCTTACCCCAAACCCTATCATTTTGGGATTGATAACTACTATTATTTTGGGATTGATAATATCATTTTTGGAGGAGATCCTCATGGGTTTGATAACTTTATTTTGGGATTGCACAACTTTATTTGAGTATGTATGGTTGAGATAAATATGAAAATATGTATCGTGCTTGCTGAAATTTCGTTCGTTTAATTTAACTTGTTTATTGTAGGTTTTGTAACACCATGCAAATATGCCAATAAGTACTAGTAATTTAAACTCCATATTTTTCTATGGACATGTTGTATCCATAAGTATTTGTTATGTTTGCATGTTACTACAAATTTATTTAACGTATTACTATACATTTTGACGTCATTATTGTGTAGAAAAAAGAATATTAAAATATAAACATAAATATTGATACATGTCGTATACATTTTTCTCATCAATTTGAAATATACAATCTTTCATACAAAATAACAGCACTGAGGGTATAATTGTCATTTTGGAACATATCCTGCTTCATATCATGCATCATATCCGACAGCACCCAAACACAGACTGTCAGCATATATTATCAGGGCTTATCAGACAGCATATATTGTTGGAATAGATGTCCTAGAGGCAATCTAGTTTAGTATGAATTTGTGTATGGCTAGAAAATTCATTTATTATTTATTGGATATTTAATATAATGAAGTCCTTAGATTTACAATCGTGTTGTTTATCTTAAATATCCCTAGTCAAGTATAATGATTAAATGGGACAATCATCTATAGACTAGTATGGGGTTGGATTGATATGGAGATATCACGATCCAACACATAGGTGTGCATTACGGAATGTTGCACTGGATTGACCCATCACCGAGAAGGCTACATACATGTTATGTTGAGTCACAAGTGCTTCTCGGGGTGCAATGGTATTGTCATCCTTAGACTTGAAGTCACTAGATATTCTAGTTGTGGATCATTGTGATCTTGGTAGCGTTAAACGCTACACCGTAACTGGGTAGTTATAAAGGCGTGTACTGGATACAATGAGAAGCAAGCTTAGAGATCGTAGTGGACGTAGAGAGGATTTGCCGCTCCCACATAACGGGAGCAAATATCCTAGGCCACTCGAGGGATAGTGCTTATAGAATGTCTGGCCAGACTCAAATAAATCAATATATGGGATATTGATGTTATTTGCACGAATAAGGCTATTCCCATAGATCGAGAAACTATGGATTGGATATACGAGTGTGACTTGTATGTCTCGTGTCCAATCCGGATATGGAGGCAAAGGGATGAGACAATTACTTGTACAAGGTTGTCTAGATGATTATTCTATTAGTTGGCTAGAATGGATGTTTTGCTAGAAACCGCTCCATATTAGCAAATAGTTGCTACCAACTAGATAGAACCTATGGGGTCACACGCTATATAGAGTTGTACTAGATTTGGGAATTAATTAATTGGATTAATTAATTAGAAGGATCACTTTGCAAACCCTTGCAAACTTAGTAGGGACTAATTTGCAAGGAAGGGACTAAATTGAATTCTATTAGGACTAGAATAAGTCCTTTAGGTAGTTAACAAGGAGTTGTTGGACTATATAAAGGACCCTCCTTCCTTCCTTCCTCATAACTTATGCTCATTAGTGATCATAACAAGAGTGGGAGAGAACAAAGGAGAGAGAGCAAGCAACAAAGGAGGCCGACGCCCCCCATTGCCGCCGCCCTCGTCCCCGTCGGCCAAAAGAGGGCCGAAGCCCCTCTTTTTGTCTCGTTTTGCGTGATTCCTTCACCCTCCTCTTATTCCGGGCTAGCACCAAGGAGTTTGGGAGATCTAGGATCAACTCTAGGCGTGGATCAACTATAGAGAACGTGACATTATTCGCGTTTGAAGTCATCAAGGAGAACCCAAAGGTGTGTTTATGATTTCTTACCTTCACTATCGTTATGCATCTAGACTTGTGATCCTTGGAGGGTTTTGCATGGTTATTTGTTTGATTATGCTTCCGTTTGCGCGATCCATGAATCAAAACCCTACAGTGGTATCAGAGCCACAGGTCATAGAGCATAAACGTAGTTTATGTGTTACATTCTTGTTGTTTTACACCTTAATTTGTTGTTTATCGCGTAAAACAAGACAAATCAAGCATGGGATGCAATTTGTCAACAATTAATCATAACAAGACCCAATTTTTGCATTGGATGCATGAATTGGTGAGTTTGAAAAATTTTAGGATCATAGATCTAGGGTTTGGGCATCCTTGGGGAAGAAGGAGTTATCCCAAAACAAGGAAACAACCAAACTTGGGCTCCAAGCAAGGAAGTTGTTTTGGAAACAACTCCCAAGAGGAGGTTCGGCCCCCTAGGGGACCGCCCCCTTGCTTGCCGCCCAAGCTTGGCTGCCCTAATGGATGTTTTGCTAGAAACCGCTCCATATTAGCAAATAGTTGCTACCAACTAGATAGAACCTATGGGGTCACACGCTATATAAAGTTGTACTAGATTTGGGAATTAATTAATTGGATTAATTAATTAGAAGGATCACTTTGCAAACCCTTGCAAACTTAGTAGGGACTAATTTGCAAGGAAGGGACTAACTTGAATTCTAGTAGGACTAGAATAAGTCCTTTAGGTAGTTAACAAGGAGTTGTTGGACTATATAAAGGACCCTCCTTCCTTCCTTCCTCATAACTTATGCTCATTAGTGATCATAACAAGAGTGGGAGAGAACAAAGGAGAGAGAGCAAGCAACAAAGGAGGCCGCCGCCCCCCATTGCCGCCGCCCTCGTCCCCGTCGGCCAAAAGAGGGCCGAAGCCCCTCTTTTTGTCTCGTTTTGCGTGATTCCTTCACCCTCCTCTTATTCTGGGCTAGCACCAAGGAGTTTGGGAGATCGAGGATCAACTCTAGGCGTGGATCAACTATTGAGAACGTAACATTATTCGCGTTTGAAGTCATCAAGGAGAACCCAAAGGTGTGTTTATGATTTCTTACCTTCACTATCGTTATGCATCTAGACTTGTGATCCTTGGAGGGTTTTGCATGGTTATTTGTTTGATTATGCTTCCGTTTGCGCGATCCATGAATCAAAACCCTACAGTGGTATCAGAGCCACAGGTCATAGAGCATAAACGTAGTTTATGTGTTACATTCTTGTTGTTTTACACCTTAATTTGTTGTTTATCGCGTAAAACAAGACAAATCAAGCATGGGATGCAATTTGTTAACAATTAATCATAACAAGACCCAATTTTTGCATTGGATGCATGAATTGGTGAGTTTGAAAAATTTTAGGATCATAGATCTAGGGTTTGGGCATCCTTGGGGAAGAAGGAGTTCTCCCAAAACAAGGAAACAACCAAACTTGGGCTCCAAGCAAGGGAGTTGTTTTGGAAACAACTCCCAAGAGGAGGTTCGGCCCCCTAGGGGACCGCCCCCTTGCTTGTCGCCCAAGCTTGGCCGCCCTAAGGGGCCGGGCGGCCCTAACCCGCGGGCCTAGCTTGCGGGTTTTGGGCCGGGCCGGCCCTAGGGCCTTGCGGTTCACTCTAATGGGCCCGGGCAATTGGATTGTTGGGCCCATGGACCGTTTTAACCCTATAAATCCTAAAATCAATTAAAATTGACCAAGCGCGTTAAAATTGGATTTTAACTGTTTATGTGCAAATCGCATGGTGATTGGATATGGCCTTAGGATGTGGTTTGATGTGGATGTTTAATTTTGTGGTTTGGTTTTACGGTCTGCGAGCTGATCAATTAATTGTAATAATTAATTAGGGTTTTATGGCCTGCGTGCCATTTTTTTCTCAACTTGTGAGATTTATTTTATTTAGTATAGATATTAGTTAGTGCTAGATAAAGTAGATTGTTAGCCAAGATTTGAGAAAAGAAGCCCAAAGCCAAAGGAGCCACAAAAGATGGAGCATGGAGCATGGAGCATACCACATGACTATGAAGGATGGACCAAAAGATCAAGACGCATGGAGATGTGTTTGCTTAGGGTTCATAGATAATTTCATTGGCTTGGAATTATCTTAGTCTAGAAAAGGCCATATCCACATCACGTTTAATTTTCTGTTTTGTGGTTGTTTATTTATTGTCTTATTATTTGTGTGGTTGGTGTATGGATGATGCATGCAATTAGGATAATAAGATAATTAGACAACCCGGATCTATTATTTGGAGTTGTGCCCAAACTCAAATAGATAGATTAGTTGATATTGATCAACAAAAACAATTAAAATTGAATTGAAAATCCCTCAAATTTTAAATATTGTGTTCTTGCCTTCTCGTTATTTAAACACTCATTATCATCATTATTTATCAAGTTCGTGCGTGCCAAAGCATGGCGACTTGGTTCATAATGATGGAATGCGATGGCACGTAACAATGTGCAATTGTTTAGATAAGAGGTTGAACACAACTAGGCTATTAATTTGATTAAGAAACCTAGAGGCAATCAATTGGGATTATCCATATGGATGGATAAATAAGGAGTTATTTGCCCGGTTGAACCAAGAGTTGCATATGGGATGCAATTGGAATTGTTCCTACCTAAAAGTAGTCAAATTATGGGTGACTTGCCAAAGCAAGCTCATAAGGAGATGAAAAGATGGATCTTGGCCCACTAGAAAATATAATGATATTTTCCGCATTAATATCTTGAGGGTTATTAATCCGTAGAAAAATAGTGGGAGCTATATTTAATAAACTAGCCATTATTAAATATAGTCAAAAATTCACAAATACTAAAACTTGCGTATTTTCCTTTTTGTAGAATTCCAAATGGCAAACAACTCATCGAGTTCACAACATTCCCTACGATCTGTCCTTGAGAAGGACAAGCTCTCTGGAACCAACTTTCTTGATTGGTACAGAAACTTGAGAATTGTTCTCAAGCAAGAGAAGAAACTGTACGCAATAGAGGAGCATGTTCCAGAAGGTCCAGAGAACCAGACACCTGTTGCCTTAAAGGCGTATCAAAAGCGTGTTGATGACGCTAATGATGCGGCCTGCCTAATGCTTTGCACCATGACCTCTGAGCTTCAGAAGCAACACGAGAACATGAATGCTGTCGATATGATCGAACATCTAAAGCAGCTCTTCCAAGAGCAGGCGAGGGTAGAGAGGTATGAGGTCTCAAAGGCACTGTTCAAATGTCATCTGGCAGAAGGGAACCCGGTGGGACCCCATGTACTCCGAATGATCGGGTACTTGGAGAATCTCGCCCGGCTTGGGTTCCCGGTCAGCCAAGAGTTGGCAACCGATCTCGTGTTGCAATCGTTGCCCGAGAGTTATGGACAGTTCATTATGAACTATAACATGAACGAGATCGTTGAACCACTGCCAGATTTGCTCAACATGTTGAGGACGGCTGAACAGAGCATCAACAAGGGTAAGGGCAAGGCCATTATGATGGTGCATAAAGGAAAGGGCAAAAAGTTTGCCTCTTCCTCCAAGGGTAAAGGCAAGTCAGTTGCCAAATCCAAGGAACAAGCCCTTAAGCCTGTTGGTGGCATTGCCAAGGTCGTGACTAAGGGTGAGTGTCACTACTGCAGTCAACCTGGACACTGGAGGAGGAACTGCCCAAAATATCTGGAGGACAAGAGGCTTGGAATAGTGATTCCACCACCACCAGGTATTTTTGTTGCAGATGTCAATTTAACTGTCTCTACATCATGGGTATTAGATACTGGATGTGGATCTCATATTTGTCGAAATATGCAGGATCTAAAGAGAAGTAAAATATTGGCTAAAGGGGAGGTAGATCTGCGCGTTGGGAATGGAGCAAAGGTTGCTGCGTTGGCCATAGGCGTGTGCGAGCTATCTCTGCCTTCAGGATTAGTTTTAGAATTAAATAATTGCTATTTGTGCCTGCTATGAGCAGAAACATTATTTCTATTTCTTGTTTGGACAAGGAAGGTTTTATTATTTCAATAAAGAACAATTGTTGTTCCTTTTATTTGAATAATATTCACTATTTCAATGCGCAATTATTTAATGGACTTTATGTCCTTGATCTAAGCAATCCTGTCTACAACATTAATACCAAGCGGATTAAAATAAATGATTTAAATCATGCTTATTTATGGCATTGTCGTTTAGGCCACATAAATGAGAAACGTGTATCTAGACTCCATAAGGATGGATTACTAGACTCATTTGATTTTGAATCATATGAGACATGTGAGGCTTGTTTATTGGGAAAAATGACAAAGTCCCCTTTCAATAAGAAATATGAGAGGACTAGTGAGCAATTGGCGCTCATACATACCGATTTGTGTGGACCATTTGCCACGCCTGCCAGGGGTGGTTATGTCTACTTCATTACATTTACTGATGATTACAGTAGATATGGATTTGTGTACCTTATGAGGGCAAAATTCGGATCCTTTGAAGTGTTCAAAGAATTCAAGAATGAAGTAGAGAAGCAACTTGGCAAAAGTATCAAGGCTCTACGATTGGATCGTGGAGGAGAATACTTGAGCCAAGAGTTTGACGACTATCTTAGAGAGTGTGGGATCGTGTCCCAACTCACTCCACCCGGAACGCCACAATGGAATGGCGTGTCCGAGAGGAGGAATCGAACCCTATTGGATATGGTTCGATCTATGATGTGTCAAACCGATCTTCCATTATCATTTTGGGGCTACGCTCTATTAAGTGCAGCTTTCACCATTAACCGTGTTCCATCTAAATCAGTCATGAAGACACCATATGAGATGTGGAGTGGGAGGCGTACCACACTGTCGTTCATGAGGATTTGGGGTTGCGATGTCTATGTAAAACGTTTACAATCAGACAAGTTAGGGCATAAATCGGATAAGTGTAAATTTGTGGGGTACCCTAAGGAAACTAAGGGATACTATTTCTACAATCCAACCGAGAACAAAGTGTTTGTTGCTCGGACCGGCGTGTTTCTAGAAAGAGAATTTGTCTCTAAAGAAGCAAGTGGGAGGAATGTAGAACTTGAAGAGGTTCAAGAACCACAAATCACTGAACCGATTATGGAACATGAACAGGAACCACAAGCGGTTGTGGAGCCACCTGTTCAGGTAACACAAGAGCTTCGTAGATCTAGTAGAGTGCGTCAGGAACCCGAGAGGTACGGACTTCTCGTAACTGATTCCGGTGACACGATGCTCATAGATGATGAGCCTACTACCTATGAGGAGGCCATGAGTGGCCCAGACTCGCAGAAGTGGCTTGAGGCCATGAGATCCGAGATGGAATCCATGTATACCAACAAAGTATGGACTTTGTTCTGCGACAACACTGGGGCTTGAGGCCATGAGATCCGAGATGGAAGCCATGTGGTCCCTAGCATTGCGGATCCAGTGGAGTTGTTCTGCGACAACACTGGGGTTATCGCGCAATCAAAGGAACCCAGATCGCACCAGAAGTCCAAGCACGTGCTCAGGAAGTTTCATCTGATTCGAGATATTATCGATAGAGGAGACGTTCGGATATGCAAGATTCCTACAGATGATAATCTGTCAGACCCGCTTACGAAGCCTCTCACGCAGTGGAAGCATGAAGGGCACACTAGGAGTATGGGCATACGAGATGCGCCAGATTGGCTCTAGTGCAAGTGGGAGACTGTTGGAATAGATGCCTTAGAGGCAATCTAGTTTAGTATGAATTTGTGTATGGCTAGAAAATTCATTTATTATTTATTGGATATTTAATATAATGAAGTCCTTAGATTTACAATCGTGTTGTTTATCTTAAATATCCCTAGTCAAGTATAATGATTAAATGGGACAATCATCTAAAGACTAGTATGGGGTTGGATTGATATGGAGATATCACGATCCAACACATAGGTGTGCATTACGGAATGTTGCACTGGATTGACCCATCACCGAGAAGGCTACATACATGTTATGTTGAGTCACAAGTGCTTCTCGGGGTGCAATGGTATTGTCATCCTTAGACTTGAAGTCACTAGATATTCTAGTTGTGGATCATTGTGATCTTGGTAGCGTTAAACGCTACACCGTAACTGGGTAGTTATAAAGGCGTGTACTGGATACAATGAGAAGCAAGCTTAGAGATCGTAGTGGACGTAGAGAGGATTTGCCCCTCCCACATAACGGGAGCAAATATCCTAGGCCACTCGAGGGATAGTGCTTATAGAATGTCTGGCCAGACTCAAATAAATCAATATATGGGATATTGATGTTATTTGCACGAATAAGGCTATTCCCATAGATCGAGAAACTATGGATTGGATATACGAGTGTGACTTGTATGTCTCGTGTCCAATCCGGATATGGAGGCAAAGGGATGAGACAATTACTTGTACAAGGTTGTCTAGATGACTATTCTATTAGTTGGCTAGAATGGATGTTTTGCTAGAAACCGCTCCATATTAGCAAATAGTTGCTACCAACTAGATAGAACCTATGGGGTCACACGCTATATAGAGTTGTACTAGATTTGGGAATTAATTAATTGGATTAATTAATTAGAAGGATCACTTTGCAAACCCTTGCAAACTTAGTAGGGACTAATTTGCAAGGAAGAGACTAAATTGAATTCTAGTAGGACTAGAATAAGTTCTTTAGGTAGTTAACAAGGAGTTGTTGGACTATATAAAGGACCCTCCTTCCTTCCTTCCTCATAACTTATGCTCATTAGTGATCATAACAAGAGTGGGAGAGAACAAAGGAGAGAGAGCAAGCAACAAAGGAGGCCGACGCCCCCCATTGCCGCCGCCCTCGTCCCCGTCGGCCAAAAGAGGGCCGAAGCCCCTCTTTTTGTCTCGTTTTGCGTGATTCCTTCACCCTCCTCTTATTCCGGGCTAGCACCAAGGAGTTTGGGATATCTAGGATCAACTCTAGGCGTGGATCAACTATAGAGAACGTGACATTATTCGCGTTTGAAGTCATCAAGGAGAACCCAAAGGTGTGTTTATGATTTCTTACCTTCACTATCGTTATGCATCTAGACTTGTGATCCTTGGAGGGTTTTGCATGGTTATTTGTTTGATTATGCTTCCGTTTGCGCGATCCATGAATCAAAACCCTACATATATATCCTTGCTCATATCTCATCATAAGCCTTATCCCTACATACCATATCAGTTCAAAAACACTTACATGTATTATTAGATCATCAATGAAGCTAATAAAATAGTATACAAATAAATGTTCATATGATATGATGCTCTCTTAAAATTTTATTACAGATGTAAATCGTGAATGCATCTTTTGAAGGGCAATATGGTCATTCGCTAAGATATTAGTGGTTTTAATAGGACCGTAATACTTCTTCAACCCGCTTGTATTCAAGTAGTATTTACCACCATCACCAGTTACGAACAAAATTCACAAGACTAGGAGGAGCTCACTTTTCTCAACATTGAAGTCGTCGTTACACTTGCATCAGAGGCTTAAATTCGCTACCGCCTTCTGCCAACCCACGTCGTTTGAGTCATCCGAGAGACTCACATGTATATGTGGTCGAAAACCGCATCAGATCGATATTCACGTATGCCATCGTTTTTCAGAAGTACAAGATTACCCTCAATTTTATACTAGTTCATAACCCGTGCCGAGAGCACGGACACAAGGAAGTATGATAATTCTCTAAATTTGAGTGGCTGAGATTGTCATATTATGAAGTATTTAGTTCTTAAGATACGGTGGGATTAAGCTATTCCACGTGTCACGTTTTGGGGGATAGCTTATTCCCCACAGGCCACAGTAGCTTATTATGTAGATATATGTTATCCGTTGCTATGTTCCTGACATGTCATGTGATTTATTGATTAGAACACCATGTCATATTTGTTTTTGGAGCAAGCAATAATTACTCATTTCTCATTTGTGTTTCATCTCATATAACCAAGTACATACATGATTAATCTTAGATGTTTAGTCAGTTAGGTTTGTTTTGGGTTGAAGTTTTGTGTGAAATTGGGTTGTGGGAGCATCAATGGCGGAGAGGGCTTGATTTAGGATGTTTGTGGGTTGTTTTCTGAATATGTTATTAGGGGGTAACCGGGTGTAAATTCTGAAAACTATGAATTATCACTTCTATTTGAACATAAACTTGTAGGTAGTCTAGAGGGGGAGTTATGTCTTTTACAAGATTATATTACTCATTTCTCATCTTGTGATTAAATTAAAGCAGTATTTTTTTATGGATACAAGTAAGTATAGTAATTATTTTATGCCTTCTTAAACACAAGATACCATTTGTTTGCCAATATTGAAAGAAAAATGGGTTTTTATGTTTAATAACCTTTTATGCTATAATAAAAGAATTAATGTGTTTTAATTCGAACATGCCTCTAATAATAAAATAA
The DNA here is from genome assembly GCA_023055425.1 of Linanthus parryae. Lineage (NCBI taxonomy): Eukaryota > Viridiplantae > Streptophyta > Magnoliopsida > Ericales > Polemoniaceae > Linanthus > Linanthus parryae. The sequence goes on along the minus strand of JALGPY010000008.1, from coordinate 1,769,960 downwards.
CAATCCTTCATATAAATCAAATCTACATTTTTAAATCAAATAGTTTTTCTATAATATTAAATAAATATTTATTTAGTTCGATTTTATTTTTGTAAATAAAAATTCTTTTATTAAATGTAAATCCTAAACTTACAATTTATAGCTAGTGAAATACATTTTTGTGTTTGGGGGATTATTGGGGGTTATACTTGCATTGCATATATGAATGACTGTGTGTGCAATATTGTTGAGTTAGAAAAATACTGATTAGGGACAATTGATATTGTAGATTCTGAGATCATAGGAGGTAGTTCGTTGATGACCCCTACTACTAGATTCCGTGATTGCTTGTGTGTGAAGCTCTCTCATTTATCAAGTAAGTTTATACGCGCAATACCTTAAACTGTCAAAACGTGATTTTCTGTGTGTGTTATTCCCAACTGCTATAACTCGTAACGTTACAATTTTGATTTTATCTCTTGCAAATGATCATTTGAAAAATATATGCTTTTCCCGAAGCAACAGGTACTGGAATGATCTTGTGGAATATTAATGAACGCTAAATTAAATGGGGCGATGTACGGATGATGTGTGTGAAAGCTACGGCTGGAGGCGTACATGAGACGACATTCCTCGGATTTCATACCCTACCCTATATGGGTTTTTCTTTATATTGTCAAAGCTATAGAGTACTACCTATGCATGGGTGGGTCACAACTGTGTAGGGGTGTCGACACTTAAGGTCCTTTAGCTATGTGATGGGCGGGGTAGTGTCGGGCTACCTACAAACGCTCTGGGTGAATTGGGATGGACTGTGATATCCCAAGAGATACCTGTAATACCATGTTTAATTAATAAGGGTAAAACAGTACTTTTAAAAGCCTAATAATAATTATTATTTACAAAATAATGTTTGGGTAAAATTTTGAGTTTTGGTTGTATAAAATTTTAGAAGAATATTAGATAAGTATTGTAGAATTAATACGTAGACGTTTCGTAAAATTTTAGTTAATTTAAGTTTTAGCACGTGTCGGACCACCACGTTGGGTGACACAATCGCCACACCCAATAACTTAGAAGAGTAGTGCTTCACCCACACCTTAGAGTTTCTCTTAGCTTCGTCTTCCCCAACAAGCCTTTCCCTTCGGGAAATTTCTCAACCATCACCGCCTCCATTTCCTTTGCCTTCACGGCAAAGGTACTGCCTCCACACCACCGCCCCAACTCAGCCTATAAAAGGCTCACTCACCAGCAGCCACCTCCATCATCACCACAACCACCAACAACACCATCTTCATCATCCTATCGGCCACCATTGTTGCTCGGCAAAGCAAACCCACCACCATCACCACTCACTGCCCAGCTCTCTCTCTCTCTCACTGTTTCCCTGTTCTCAGCAACTAGCAGCAGCAGAAACGGAGTAGTAGCAGCCACCAACCCCGCCTCTGCCACCGACGGGAAGCACCATCGAGAGAAATACCCACTTCTCTCTCTCCCTCCTCTTTGTCTCAGAATCTGGACCTCTCCCTCTCTACCTCCCCATCTTCAGAATCACAGCAGATGGTAGGAGCAGCGGCCACCACCAACAGTCGCTACCACTCCCGGCGGGAGTTGCCGGCAAAACCCACAACCACAGAGAGTGCTGCTTCACCACTCTCTCTCCCTCCTTCCTCTCTCCCTATCACTCTCTGATTCAGACCAGAAAGAGAACAAGGAAACAACGGCAAAGTGGCAGCAGCAGCTGCAACCAGAGGCCATCACCGCCACTACCGTCCCTCCATTGTTTCCGGCGGGAAACTTGGATGAGCTCCACCAATGTCACCCAGCTCCATAGCTGCTTCCAGTAGCCTCCTTAGACCCCGACCAGCTCATTAGGAGGCTCAAAATAGGCGGGGGAAGCCATTAAATCCGGCCTCAAAGCTCATCTCCGGCGACGACGCAGTGCTCTTCGACCCGACTCATAACTCGACCGTTTCGAGCGATTCTTGGTTCCGGCGACGTCTTTGTAGACTCGAGTCATTGCTAGGACGTGCTTTGCTACGGAAGTAAGGTAAGTGAACATGCCAAGCCTTGCGTGCCCAACTCCTTTCGTGTCGCAATTTGACTTTACTTGTCTCAAAATTTATTTATTCTTTACATGTTTTATTCGAGATGTGTTTTGATTTAAATAAGTAGTTTTGATTTGATATTGTCACACAAAAATTAATAATGCGTAATAACGTAAAGTGGAAAGAGTTGTGCGGGAGAAGCTTATTATTGTCGTGTTGACTTTTGTCACTCGGCCCGTGGTTATTATTATTGTCGAGCTTTACTCGGCCCGTGGTTATTATTTTATCATTGTCGAGCTTGACTAGGCCCGTGGTTATTATTATTGTCGAGCTTGACTCGGCCCGTGGTTATTATTTTATCATTGTCGAGCTTGACTCGGCCCGTGGTTATTATTGTCGAGCTTGTCTCGGCCCGTGGTTATTATTGCTCCATGTACTCACCTCTCTGGCCGCAAGAAGTCTTAGGGGGGTGCCGGCACTTATGGTCTTGGAGTATGCGAGATGGATAGTGGATTCTTCCCCGTAGCAACACAGTTAATAATGCAGTTCTTTGAGATTTGGGATATGTATAAAAGAAAAGAAGAAAGAGATTGGGACTAATCCTCCCCGTTTGAAAGCTGAGAAAGGAAGATCTAAAGAATGAGAATTTTATAAGTGTTCTTACTGGATGCCTCAGGTTCACTTCTTTCAGTTTTACAGTTATATTTGAGTCCCCGATTTACTTTGCAAATTTACAGTTTTATTTTCTCTGCATATTTGTTATGAAAAGAAAGTTATGCTTCGTCTTCCGTTTTACGAGCTTGGGTGTCACTTACTCAGTATTTCAATGCTGACTTTGAAACTGCGGTTCCTGTTTTCCTTCCCACCGCAGGTTTAGGAGCTGGAGACTAAGGGATAGCCGGGTACGAGACTCACCTAGAAGGACATAGTAACGAGTGGAATCTAGCCTAGTTAGCAAAAATAATGTGGTAGTTTTGGAAACTCTCGTGTAATATCTTGAGACTTTTTGACGTTTAATGTGATGTAATAAATAAATGAGTTGGAGTGTTATGCTTTTGATATTCCGCCGTTACTTTTAGCAGCGCCCTCCCGGGATTTCCGGTCCGGAACGGAAGGCTTGGGAATCCGCGGGCCGTTGCAATACCTGTGTGATGATATTATTGCATCGTGACCTCTATGTGGGCATTAGTACCCATTGGGCTCTAATACGCCTCAGCCCAACTAATAAATTAAATCGTGAAATCTCTTTGGTTATATCCATTCCATTCTTGTAGCCAAAACTCTATTTTTACATATTGTGGTATATGCTTACTCAGTTTTTACTGATAAACTGTTTTTCTGCATCGGCTTTTGCTATTTTAAGACCCGCAGGTTATGAATAAGCTAGCTGGGGTGGAACGCGCACACAAGTTAAAGTTTAGGATTTGCTAGCAAACATTTCAGTAGCACTTTCTTTTCGTTTTAGACAATGTTTCATTTTTTTTATGTTAAATAATGTATGGGGGGTTTCTCCTTTACTTTTGAAATTAATTCTTTTGGATCAGCGTTTGGTTGTACTTGCAAGGAGCCGTAGGTTCCAGGGTTGTTTCATTTTGCCCATACAAATAATAAACCCACTTTGGGCTATGTTCTTATTCCTAGCCCATATTATATTAGTTGTCTAGTTGGCCTATTATTTTATTAGTAGTCCACACTTATTATTTGTCCAAGTTGATTTTATTTTAGTGGAGATTCTAGAGAAGAAGTTATGTAAAATGTTGCAGAAAGTCTTAGATTTTTTTTTAGAAATGAAGTCTTAGATATTGTTGATTAAAGAAGTTTGTGTAATGAATGATCCTACGAATATTTCTTCCTCATCCACCTATAAATAGATTGAACATCCACCATTCCATCAATCAAAATCGACGAAGCTACAAATACGTAGCTTTAGGTGGTGTCGGAGACCAGAAAAACAAGGCATTTCCCCTAATCTGAAGAAGATCATATGGGGGTTCCCAGGGATAGGATGAACCTGTTTAGCTCCTCCTTAGGGATATGCAATAACTCAAGAAAAGCATATAACCACACAACAACAAGAACCCCCATTGATACAAGCAATCTCCATTTGAAGTAACTAAAGAGCACAAATACGGTAACCAAGTACATGGCCATCATCGAGAGGTATGAAATCAGGAGTAATACCTTGGGGACGTTGATGCACCTCACCCGTGGCGTCAACACTGCAATTACGTACTTTAGGCTCCTCCATAACCAACGGCGTGGCTGAATTAGGACAGAAAACTCCATAACCACTGCTTAGGGTTTCGAAGACGAGAGAGAGAGAGAGAGAGAGAGAGAGAGAGAGAGAGAGAGAGAGAGAGAGAGAGAGAGAGAGAGAGAGGGTGGAGGGTTCGGGACAGACACAGGTTCGACACAGGAGAATGGAACGAGAAAAACTGTGTACAAGTGGGTGTTTGTGTTCAAACTTCACACCGTGATTGGTACTTACATTAAACTATGAACCGAGTTGACGTTTATATATTTTGACTTTTCATAATAAGGGTTAATTTCATATTACCCCCCGTGGTTAAGGATTTGTGCGAAAAGCCCCCATTATAGTTCCGAAATGTGTGAAAACTGGTTTGGTTTTTGTGCGATTCCATTAAAACTAACAGAATCCATCAAAATCTTGCTTTTAATGCCCAACATACCTTCATATTCAATTTTTTTGAAAAAAAAGGAAAAAAAAAAAAACCGAAGAATGAGAAAATAGATGTGAGAAAGAGGAAGAAGGTGGAGGTGGAGAAGGAAAAGGAAGAAGTCAATGCCGGAGGATAACGTCGACGAGGACGCCAACGATGACGACCAGTGGAATGTAGAATTTTACATTGAACGCGCAAGTGAAATGAACAACCACAAAATTTGAATTTCTCATTGACACACCATATTTGGCAACAAACACAGTCCACTCCACTTATTTATGATGAACGTAACCTACCTTTACGATGAATGAATAAAAAATACAATCAAGATCTCTCTTAGCCTCTTTGGCGACATATCTTATAGTGATAGCAAATAATGATAGCAAACTTATGAGATTGCTAGGCAAACCTTCAGCTCTTAACTAATTGGTAAAGCAATCTTCACATTTAACACTAGCTGTTTATACAATTTTACTTGTAAGGAATGCAGAAAAATGTTTGTGCTCCAAAGACATTTCATTTACATTCACTAGCATTCGACGTATCAGTTAAAAAACACTTGCATGTATTAGATCATCAAATAAGCTAATTAAGTAGTATACAGAGAAATGATTGTATGATTCTCTCCTGAAACTTATTACAGAAGTGTAAATTGTGAACGCATATTATGGAGGGCCATACGACCATTTTGTTAAGATAGTAGTGGTTCCAATAGGATGCAAAGAGTTATTTGACCCGCTTGTATTCAAGTAGTTTTTACCACCATCACCAGTTCCGAACAAATTTCCCAAGAGGAGGAGGAGTTGGAGGACGTCACTTTTCTCAATGTTGAATGCGTCGTTACACTTAAATCGACGACGTCAATTCGCCGCTGCCTTCTGCCAACCGACGTCGTTTGAATCAGCCAGGAAACTCATCTGTACTCTGTGGCCGGAAACCTCGTCACTCCTCCGCAGGGGGCGGAGCTTAGGAGGGGCATGGGGTCACTTGCACCCTTAAGTTTTCCAGAGTACAAGATTACCCTTAATTTTATAAAAGTTTTTAATTGTGCCACTCTTCTAAGTGCATGTTTGGCATCCCTGTTTTTAATCAACATTGATTAAAAACAGAGTTGTTTTTTTAAACTCATTTGGTATGCATGTTTTTTTGCCTGTTTAAGAACAAAAATTGCTGAAAAACAGCTGTTTAAAAAAAACAGCAAATGTGGTGTTTTCTTGGCTTTTTTTCATACTATTGGCGTTTAAGACATTTCAACTATGATTAGATGCAACAAATATCAAATATATGTCAGTATTATACGTAGAAATGTATTTCAAGGGAATAAACATTGAAATTTGGTAATTTTGTCAAACGTGTTTTCGATTTTAAACATTGTTTTTAAACGGAAACCAAACTGTTTTTTAATTCTGTTTTTAAACGTGTTTTTTCGGTACGTTTTTTTTTCTACTGTTTTTCTTGTTTTTAAACGGATTCCAAACAAGCTCTAAATACAAAAGTGCCCCCCTTAGTGAGAAATTGAATATTTGCCCCTCAACTTCTCAAAAATACATAAGCAACCAAGTCTAACATGTAAATTCATTTAAAACACCTAGCTCTCGTCTTCACCAAAAATAAAACGTTGTCTCTCTCTCTCTAATCTCTCCCGTTCGCTGCCAGAAACCAGAACAGATCAGCTTCGCTGCTTTCTCCGGCAGCCGACGAACGCCGTCTGCGGTTCCTCCGGCGACCGAGATTATCCAAGTAAGATCATTTTTCTCGAGCCTCGCTTCAGTCTCAGGACCAGGTATGAAATCTTAAACCCTAACCCCTGCTTCATTGTTCTCTGAAATTTTCGGATCCGTTTCTAACCTAATCTTCTTCGTCTTTAGTTCTTCTTCTCTGTGAATGCATTATCAATCGCTTATCTGAAATTGAGAAATTAGGCTTTGCTAATTGACTGCTTGTTGAGAGTGAATCTGTTTACGAATTAGGGATCTATTGCGTACGTGATTGATTGAAACATAAATTCTTTAGCTCTGTGTTGTTTCACTGTTAGTTTTCGTATTAGTGATGTTAAAAATTATGTGTTTTTAGTGATGTTTGTATGTGATTAATTGAAACTTAAGATTCTTTAGCTCTATGCTGTTTCACTGTTAGTTTCGTATTAGTGATGTTAAGAATTCTGTGTTTATAGTGATGTTGTTGTATGTGATTAATTGAAACGATTATATTTATCTATGCGATTAAAGAATCGATACTTGAACTTCGCCTTTTGAATTTGTGTCCCCCGATACGTAAATCCTGGCGGTCATCCGGCATGTAAATCAGTTCGGATTCGATCCTTTTTGTTTTCCTGACTCTTGCCTCTTCTTCAATCTTGTTTAGGGTTGATGGGGAAGGAAAATGGAGGCGTGTCCCAGATGGAAATCGACAATCCGAAATCAGATGCGGCTGAGCAGATCGATAACCCCAAATTCTCAATTAACGGTTTAATCTCTGTTTATCTCTATCCGAAATCTGATGAATATGCACATGCATGATGCATGAAAATTTGTTAGATGATGATGAATTTTAAATGTTTATTTCTATTGGACGTGCAGTGCTAGAGCTGTTGAAATCTTCTCAGATGCAGCACGGGCTACGTTATAGGGATTACGCTCGGTACAGGTATGTGTTTACATGCTAATGTAATGGATGAAGGAATGTTTTTTTGGTTAGAAAAAGGTTGATCTTTTGTGATGTTCCCTAAGCTAGGGTTGTAATCGATACTGAAAGTGCTTGTCGGAATTGTTTTTTGTTTGTTCTCATTTCAGGAGGTACTGTACGGCTCGATTAAGAAGATTGTATAAATCATTGAAGTTCACCCATGGCCGTGGAAAGTACAACAAGAGAGCTATAACTGCCTCTACTGTCACTGAAGTGAGGTATGTTACGAATGTTTGAGTAAACATGTGGCTAGAATCAAAACTTCTATAACGTATCTAATTAGTATGAGTTCTGATGAGCTGATCTTTTGAATCAGTACATGGAGGCATAATTTTTGCTTGTTTACCCAGGGAAATTATAAAGATCATAGATAACTTATTCAAGTCTGAATTTTGTGGAAAAAGTTATGACGTTGTTTCTAGCTATCCAGTAGTGTAGGAGCTGTGGAAGCCAAAAACCCCCCTTAAGTGCAAGATGACGATGAAAGATTATTTGATTTTAATAAGGGGAAGGTTTGAGGTGGACATAGAGTTAGAATCATTTGGACTGTCTCGGCGTTTTTCTGTTCGTGATGCTGGAGACGAAGCTCCAACATGTTTGCTGTTTTGGTTACCGGTAGTAGGGAGGTCCTTTTTGTAGATTGGCCATTTCAGCTATATGCACACATTTTGTTGTTGCAGACGAGAGGGTTTTAGAAGCAGTAATATTTACGTGAGGGCTTTTCCGTGTCCGGATCACTTATGCTGGTGACGAGGTTAATTTCACTGTGATTTCTGCAATTTACAAGCTGTTTTATTTTATGCGTCAGTGAAAGTTAGAGTATACAATACGCAGGATCTAGTGATCTTAGTCTTAAGCTGCTATCTGTTACCAATATCATGTGAGACGCTGCATGAAAGTTAAACATGATAACTCTTCTTGAAGTACATTTAAAGAGCCTTGTAGCTGCAAATAGATAATTTCCATTCATATGGAATTCTTTTTGTACATCGAGCTTATTTTGTTTGCAGGGAGAGAACTGAGGTGGTTTCAAGCTGTTGTAATTTCAATTTCCAGGCTTCATATGGGTCCATAGCGTTCCTCCTGATATCTCATTCAAGATATAGCATATACGAAACAGTTTCATGTTTTTGGCCGAGAAGAGAAGGCGTCTTTATGGATAACTGATTTGGTCCCCTCCATAAGAATGTCAGCCACGAGTGAAATTTATCTAGCTAGAAAGTAAAATTCTGAACGTCTATAGATTGTTCGGCTTGAGGGTATGGAGGGTTATTATATAGTCACATGGTTTTTGTTTGAACAGCATCGAATCCGGTATTTTTTGGGCTATACTAGTATTTTCAATGAGCTTGAAGCTGGATGAATTTATGGTGGATTCTTTATGTAGTTTTGGTGGAGAAGTGTATGGCTTGTTAAATCTTATTTGGGCGGTGGTAAGTGTCGTTATTTGGCAGCTTCATGTTGTGATTCACTTGCAACTGTTCTTAGCGTTCGTCAATCTTGTTATGGTAATTGACCTGAGTTATAGAGTCGCAGGATGATTATTTGATTTAGGGTTGGGATATACTTTTTTTTGACAAGCTAAGGTGTATGAGGGAGGGGAGAACTTAAATCGTTCGATTGAGAGCATTCTTGCTCTCGTAGTTGCAGAAGTTGTCGGTGGCGGTGTAAACATGGTTCAATAGTGACCCACAAGAAGATTATTTGCATGTAGTGCAATAGAATCTTTAAGTTGGCGGGAAGTTGGTCAAATGGGGGGGGGGGGGGGGGTCTGTATGCTGGGTTTTTTTACTTAGTAAGCAAATTGTTATATGTGGTTCTAATCATATTGGTCTCGTGAGGCGTAGATACGGAATCAGAAGGAGTGCCTGGGGTCTGGAGGTTGTTGTGGATTTCTATAGAAACATTTTCAGGTTATGTGGGGGTTCACTTTAATGGTCCTAGATTCCAAGTCTTTTACTAAGATATCGGGACGCATGACTGTATTATTCTTTGTAAAAAACACCCAAATAATGTTGCCAACTCATTTGGATGTATTTTCCTTGTTGAATGTTGATGAAAAAGTTATGAAGGAGATAGGTTGGCGAATTTAAAACTTAATTAATTGTTTTTATGCTAGGCGGAGACGTGGAGTTAGTGACTGGTTATTCTTGCATTTCTTGTTAGTGAAGAATGACATCAGAAAACAAAATGAACCACTATTTTTATTCCTTTCCATGAACTTTCAATCTCTCATTTATGTCTAGTCTCGAGCTTATTGCATTTGTGAGCTAGTGAGTCTGTCCATAATGACAATCTTTGTGACCATGCTTATGTTTTAATTACTATAATCCATGATTCAGGTTTCTTCACGTGGTGCTCTACACAGCAGAGAGGGCATGGAGCCATGCAATGGAGAAAAGGGAACTTCCGGATGGGCCAAATGCACGCCAAAGAATTTACTTGATTGGTAGACTGAGGAAGGCTGTAAAATGGGCCACTCTTTTTGCCGATTTATCTGCAATAAAGGGAGATTCAAGAACATCATTAGAGGCTGAGGTGATTTTCCAAAATTGAGGTTCATTTGTAGATTCGTTTTAAGTAATGAACTCCTATGTTACGACTCTATACACACATGGTTGTCGGACTTCCCTAAAGTTATGGAAGTCTTAATATTACCTACCTTCACTACCAACCAAACAAGATTGGCTTTAAGTTGTGAATCTCCATTTACAACTCTCACCATGCACACATGGTTGCGGGGTGTTTCTGTGTTCGTAATAAACTATAAATTGCTATTGTCATACTTCCTGCTGCTCAATTCTTTTGTTCTTTAATAACCTTATGCAAAATCCATGTTTTGCATGTGAACAATGTTTAGTGAGCTCTTATGGTCTGCACTTAACCTGATCTACCTTTAATCAACAGCTTACCTTTATTTTCATAAACTATATTTCATTTTTTTCCTACCAAGTTTCCAGTTTTCTTTTCTTTTGATTTTATTTTGGGTGGGGGGTGTTACTGATTATGTAACATGTGTGTTTGTTTCCTAGTTTTGATCCACTTATGCAGTTTTCCTTTTAGACCTGCCAGTGTGATAGTTGACGTTAGTGTATCTGTACTTCAAAAGTTCAGCATACTCATCCATCACGGTCTCTGTCGGAACAACCACCACCACAACTGGCACCCAAAAACCAAGATTTAAGAACGGACGCAAATCTAGATCACCATATCTCTCCTTCCAGAAGATTTACCAAAATTGACGTTTAGAGTATACACATTGATTTGTATGCAGCAAACCATTGCACGTTTATAGTATACACATTGACGGTTAGAGAATACCTTTGAATGGATCATATTTTTTGTCGAGGTGAAGGTTTTCTCTTTATCTGGTGATGGTTGGTAAGAGGTAAATTTTGTCCTCAGTGACAGGAAATCTGTGCAAGGTCTGGTGGTCCTGTTTTCTCGAAATACTTTTTCTTTGGTGGGAGTGGCAAATATGGTGAACTCGCTGAAGATATTGATGAATCAGTAGATGTGGAAGGCCTTGCTTTAGTTTCGTAATGGAAGAAACGGATTGACGACTTCGATCATAGTAACCGCAGATATACACGTCTTTGATTGGAGACACCGTTTTGGGGGAGTTACTTTGTCTAGGGATGGTGCATTGAGGTGAACTCGTTGGATATTGATGAATCGGTGGTTGTGTAAGGACTAAGGACTTGGTGATATTGATGAATCGGTGGTTAAAAGAAGGAATGGATCAGGCTAATGCTATAAAGACGTTCTGAGCGCCGTTTCTGTATTTTCTGTAAAAAAAATTCTACACCTGAAAAGCATTTATATCAGATAATGTATACCTCCCACTTCCTCTTCCTGATTTTACTAACTGTACTTCTCAATCCGCATTGCAGGCATACGCTTCTTATATGAGAGGGAGTCTTCTGTTTGAACAAGAACAAAATTGGGACGCCGCACTGAAGAGTTACAAGAATGCTAGGTATAGTCCCTTGCATTATTTTCTGCACTACATGCTGAGCAATTTCGAGCCAAGTGGCATTATTACTTGATCAGTGAACAGTTTAAGACCAGGTTTAATTAAACTTGTTATTTTCCCAACTTTTGTCGTCGCCAGATTCTGTGGCGCGTCCATAATTGGCTTCTTTTTATCTTTCTTATTATACATTAAGCACGATGTTTCCATCAGGAAAATACTTTCCCCTTCTTTTTATTACATTTGTCAAAGTTAACTTTGTCGACTTATCAGTGCTGTCTATGAAGAACTTGGGAAGTATGGAGATCTAAAGAACCAGGTTTTGTGCCGTGAGCGTGTTCAAGAACTAGAACCAAGCATTGACTTCTGCCTACGCAAAATTGGCAAGTCAAATATACAGACTTCCGAGCTTGTGCACATTGGTGAAATGGAAGGACCGGCATTGGATCTTTTCAGAGCCAAAATGGAGGTACCACAAATGCTCTACCCATGTTAATTTGTGGATCTTCGTTATAATCCGTTTCGCTGTCCTAGACCGTCTTTTGCTTTTCACCTCCTAAGTATTTGTCCAACATGAATTGAGTAGCTCTCGTATCTTTATTGTTCATAGGCTGTCATGGCGGAAGCAAGATCTCAGCAGGCTGCATCTATGACAGAATTTCATTGGCTTGGTCATAAATTTCCAATTTCCAACGCGAAGACAAGGGTTTCAATATTGAAAGGTCAGTTAATAGTCTACATTACAGTGCCATGTATTCATCTATGGGATCAGTACTGTGGTCTACTGTGGAAGTTCCCGATTTCCTACTTGGGCATGGTCGCGAGAGTAACATTTATCTCAAAATGATTTGACATAAGTGTCATCTCTTATCACTATAATGTGTGATGTACCTCTGATGGCTACAGTAACATACTTCTATGCGGTAAATTTGAAGTTGAGAATGAATATCCTAAGTTTTCCAGTGTTAATTACAGCGTACAATTATGGAATTCAATGATATCTTATATCCAGTATGGTTACCGAGGCAGTCCAACTGCAAGCTCATAGACCATAATATTTGTTAATGGTTGATTAATCACAGTTGAGAATGAATATTCCCGTGCATAATACCTTCGTATATACTTTCCATTAACTGAGAGCGCGTCCCTGGAACTAGCATTGTAACATGTAAACTGCATAAACACCTAGACATCTTTATAGTGGTATGCACATTTGTTTTCTGTTTTGCTTGCTAGTATCTTGAATTAATATTTTGGGGGATGTGGTCCAACATTTTGTGGGGTAGCATTACTTTGAAGTTGGATTGGCGATAGAAGTTTTTGAAAGCTGTATAAAAGTATTATCCGTATATTGATTTCATATTCGAGACTGAGTATTTGTATAAGTACATCAGGGGCAAAATTGTAAGTACCTAACAATGACTAAATATAATTCTAAATGTAATTATTGTCTATACGCCCCCTGCAAGATGGAGGAGGATCGAGAGTAGACTCTAATTTTGGATCGAACAGTGGAGAACACATAACGCAAGAGTGCCTTGGTGAGATAATCAGCCAGTTGGTCAGACGATGAGACGTGAGAGACTCGAAGGGATCCAGCCTAAACCTGCTCACGAACAAAATGAAAATCCAATGCAGATATGTTTCATACGAGAGTGAAACAATGGATTCAAACATAGGTAAGTGGTGCCAGGGCAGAGGGAAGAGAGACCCCAAGCTCCAGAGAAAGAGTACGTAGCCTCGGCCGATGCTGCAGCGACAGTGCAATACTCAGCCTCAGTCGAAGATCGCTCAAAGGTGCGCTGCTTTTTGGAACTCCAGGAGATCGGAGAGCCACCCAAATAGACTATATAACCAGAAGTTGAAGTTAGTCATCTTTATTACCAGCCCAGTCAGCATCTGAAGAGGGGTACAAGGAACACGGGCCACACCGAATAAGAATACCCAAATCGGAGTTGCCCTGGAGATAGCACAGCAGATCTGAGGGGGGAGATACCAAAACTCTCCTGATCTCTCATAGCCATGGCGCTACGAAGATCAAAGCTACTGTTTTTGCTATGCGTTTTCTCATACGCCGTCTTTTCCCTAGCAGCGAAGAGCTACTATGATATTCTTTAGATTCCTAAAGGCGCTTCGGAGGAGCATATCAAACGGGCTTATCGGAAGCCCGCATTGAAGTATCATCCTGATAAGAACCCTGGTAACGAAGATGCCACCAAGAAATTCGTCAAAATGAGTAATGCTTATGAAGTGCTATCGGACAGTGATAAGAGGAACATATACGACAATTATGGCAAAGAGTGTCTAAAACTGCACGCTTCTAGTGGTGGAAGAGAAGCTGGAATGAATATGCAAGACATTTTCAGCTCGTTCTTTCGGGGAGGTCCAATGGAAGAAGAAGAAAAAGAAGAAGAGAAAATTGTGAAAGGAGATGATGTCATTGTGGAGTTGGATGCGACACTTGAAGATTTGTACATGGGAGGATCACTAAAAAGGTTTGGAGGGAGAAGAATGTTTTGAAGCCCGCCCCTGGGAAAAGGCTTTGCAACTGTCGAAATGAAGTATGTCACAGGAAAATTGGTCCTGGAATGTTCCAGCAGATGACTGAGCAGGTCTGTGAACAATGCCAGAATGTTAAATATGAGAGGGAAGGTTACTTTGCCACTGTGGATATTGAGAAAGGAATGCAGGATGGACAGGAGGTGGTTTTCTACGAAGATGGTGAACCTATAATAGATGGAGAATTCAGGGGATGGTATAGTGTAAGCTTCAAATTAATCCATGTTGTGTGCTAGGAAAAACTTGGTATATTCCTGAATGACATGCAGAGTGAACAGCAGAATACAATACCTTATAGTCTGCTTGCTTTCAAGAACTATAGTTTATCTGATCTTCCATAAAAATTGGACTAGTTAGGCAGTGGATTTATAGGTCTGATATCTTTTAATATTTTGCTGAATGAACTAAGAGCTGCTAAAGTACGGAAACTGTCTTATCTGTTTAAACCAGACACTACAGGCGGTCCATTCATTATGACATGCTTTTTGAATGAAACTATGGAGAGTGTGCATTTTTTATATGATTGTAATGAAAGTAGGAGTTTCCAGTTTTTCCTTTATTCAGCCCTATGTAGCTTCAACTATCTTAGGAGTTAGGATTTTCACTGAATCATTAGTTATATGCATGAATGTGTGCTGACTCTACTCCTCTCAGATGCAATTCGATCCAGAAAGTTGTGTTCTTGATGTGACTGTAAATGTTTGTTCAGGCCTCCGCCTTTTACCTTATCTTTATTAAGAACCTATTGCCCTATTAGTCTATCAGTGCTCATGCTTTTTTTCTTGTAAACAGCTCAGGAATTGGAGAAAGATCTTGATGGTCCAACAGCGGACTCTCTCCCAGCTGAGAAAAGACTGGCCATCTTTGATAAAATATTTGCTGCATACCATGAGTCAACGAGCTGCATCCGCAGTGACTTGGTATGGTATTCTGGCTACCCCCACTGCAGGTTTTATTTTTTGTGAAACGCTTAGTGCTGCCTTAGACTCTTCGTATTTCATATATTACTTTCTTCTTGGTTATTCTATCTGACAACATATCCTTTTATCATTCAAAATTCAGCTCAGCATTACTCGTGTAGTCATGTTTAATTGTCTTGTATACTGATCCTGTTTGTTTCAGGCCAATGCAGGCAACTCTGAAAACATGAAGGACGAGTTAAGTGGTCTTGATAAAGCTATTGCTGCTGTGCTTCTTCTGAGGACCATTGAACGGAACAAATTATTGGTGAGCATAGCTAAAAGCAAACTTCCCAAAACCCGTGATGTCAAAAATGAGAAAGTCACCAAGCCCGAGGAGCTTGTCAGACTATACGATCTTTTGTCACAGGTGAGCAAGTACCCAATGTTAATCGTTTTTTTCTAGAGAAGCTGTATTTCTTTATCTAGTGCCACGGCTAACTTTGATTACTTCTCTGCAATCGACAGAATACAGCTGATCTTTTGGATTTAGTAAGTTCTGGAAGAGATACGAAACCAGAAGAACTGGCTTTTGCTGCAGAATATAGTGTGAAAAGTTTGGTTTTCCGTGCACAGAGGTTTGTTCCTATAGCCTGATAATAAAAAAGGACGGAGTGGTTCATTTTATCATGCATATAAGAACACCTGGTGAGGACTTGTGAATCATGATTTTATAAATCCTAGATGGAGTCTAATTTGTGAGTACTTAGCAATTGGTACTTGAATGACTGGTGCGAGTGGTTAAAGTCGAACAAATAACAGCACATCCATTGTGACTTTAGATGTCATTTTTGTTTTATATTTTTTTAACTTGGAATAATTATTCAGAGTTTGAGACTCTGGTTATTATTCCCATAAATGTTACGAGAGTTCCACGTGTGGATTTGACACAAAAAACATTTACCCAAGCTCAATACATTTGCTGTTTGAATTGATCACTGGGAAAATATTTACTTGAGCAGAATTTTATAATCATTCCTGGATTACCTTCGAGTCCTTTTCCCCCAAAATGTACATGGAAATCTTAACCTTCTCAGACAAGCTATCCTATGTCATGACATTCTGGATCATGGTGTCAAGAGGGTCGGCGCGTAGGCGAAACCAGCCCGGCCCCCAAACCACCACCGCCCCCCTACTAACCTAGCCCCCAGCCCGGCACCGAAACCGGTCCGGGTGGCATTCCTCCCCCAAAAGCCCGGCCCAGCCACCTCCCCTCGACGGCCCTATCCGGGCTACGCCCCCCCCCCCCCCCCCCCCCCCCTCACCAAATAAAAATAATATATATATATATATCCTCCAATATACCATTTTAATCCGGCCCCCTCCCGGCCCGAACCCAAGGGCTTTTAGCCCCTGACCGGTTCAGATCACTTTCCTCCCCCAAAAGCCCGCCCCCCTCCCCTCCCAGTCCAAGCCCGGTCCCCCATTAGCCCGGCCCGGCCTTTGACACCATGCATCCTGGATTGTGGTTTCTTTCCTTTTTATCTCATTTCTTTTTCTTGAGGACATACTGTAGAAACTTGAAGATGAACTGCTGCATCTACTAGAAATCTGGAAGTATTATTAGGATTTAGGCAAGTATTCCGCTGCACAACACATTATGGTTTTTTATTTAATGCTTTTTGATATATATCCACAGGTGCTTCTACTTGGCAAAATCCTACAGTTCAGCAGGTAAGAGGGCAGAAGCATATTTGCTGTACAGCCGTGCCCGTTCTCTAGCTTCTGATGCTCTTGGTAAACTTCAAGGTCTGCCTACAGTTGATCAGGTATGTCTTACACTTGATTCACTCCTTCACTTTCGAGTAACAATTTATCCATATGCATACTATTCTCTTACATACTATGACTATGCTTCTAATGCACAGGTTTTGGTCAAGGAGTTGAAAACATTGGTTGATGACAGTAGGTCAAGCAGCTGCATCGAACACGCAACTGGGATCATAGAAGAGGAGAAGGCTCCAGAGAATCTCTCAAAAAAGATATCCAATATATCCATAACAGGAGCCAAGAAGGTATATACTATCCTAAAACTCCTATAGGCTTTCCAGCCTCTTTCTAGGGCAACAAAGCAAATATACGAAATGGTTAATTATAGAATTCGCATGGCTGTTATCTTTTATGTAAGTACCTGAAGCAAGAATGACTTAAAGCATGTTGAAAGCGGAAGTGGTAAAGGACAGAGAGCTTATTAGGGTTTTATCCATTTGCTAACACATAAAGGTTAATAATAGTTCACCCCACATAGGCCCCTCCCTAAATTAAGCAGTTGAAATCTTTCAACTGTCCAAACCAGGTTCACATTTTGGCGATGAAGATCATAATCATAGTCTCTCACAAGTTAAGCTTACTTATGAATCACAAATGTGAATATAATATATACAAACCACACGGTAAACAGTAGTCTACTGCCTCAGTTGAAATAAATGACATGATTAGAGAGTCTCTCACATGTTAGCTTACTTGTGAATCGCAAATGTG
This sequence comes from Linanthus parryae, assembly GCA_023055425.1. NCBI lineage: Eukaryota > Viridiplantae > Streptophyta > Magnoliopsida > Ericales > Polemoniaceae > Linanthus > Linanthus parryae. The sequence goes on along the minus strand of JALGPY010000008.1, from coordinate 1,752,595 downwards.
AGTTTAGCATGCAAATTACACGGAAAACAGTTGCAATAAATAATAATATGGATTATGGAGAACAGTTGCACACTCCTAGACACTTTTTCAGAGAACGGCGATTTTGTCTCGTTTAGGTTGTAGATGCCTACATGCTCTCTACCTCATTTGTCGCAAGTTTGGCGATCCTCCTATTATTGATGGATATTGTTTGCCTTTGCTTGTGCCTCGGGTCTTTTCTTTAGTCTGTGTTGTGTGTTTATTTTATTTAAACACGGACATTTGGGAAATTTAACTTCAACGATACTATTGTTGTTACTCTATTTCTCCTTTCAGGTGGATAAATTCCTTCTGGAAAAGTTGGATGTCTACGAATCTGCAGTTGGGGATTCCAACACAAAAGCAGCTCCGCGTATTGAACCTTTCCCACCAGCATTCCAAGCAATCCACCGTAACCCAATTGTGCTTGACCTTGCGTATAATACTATTGACTTCCCATCACTGGAAACTAGAATGAAGAAGGACAAGAAGGGCTTGTTGAGTAGGCTATGGCGATAAACGCCGCCCATTGGTGTTTTTTGTTTTCCGTGGCTCTCTTTTTCATTTACAGATAATACCAGTTTTTTTATTTTAGTTGAATTTTAGTCCTTGTGACGACATGAGAAAAGTCCAGAAACCTGCTGCTATGAATTGTTAGAAGACGCGATTTTGGATTATTGTACTTGTAACCCTCTGGGATTTTCAACTCTTAGTAGTAGCCTGAAGGCCCTGAACACATTAAATTTTGGAAAAATGAATACATTTCTTCGGATATTTGTGTTTCTGGTTTTGCATATATTCGTGTAATCAGCATCTAGGTTGCAACAGGAAAACAGTTCATTCCATCATCAGCTGATCTCTCGACACTTTCTTTTTGTAGGTGCTTGTTTAGAGTCCAAATTAGTGACACTTTCTTTTTGTGTACTTGTTTAGAGTCCAAATTAGTGATACTTAAGCAGTTACCTGTCGCATCGTAAACATCCATGTGTGACCGTTCTGAGCTTTAGGTCTACAACGTATGTGTCTGAATGTCATTCAAAAGAGTGCAAAGAGATTGACATGCTATGTAGCATGTTCTTGCTTAGCTGAGCTGCTGCATCCTGATGTTGTTACCTTATGGTCAAAAGTTTCTGTCAATAAGAAAATGCTTCTTGTGGATATCAATCTGGACTTTAACTCTAAACACGTTTTGACTCCTCCAAAGTCTCGCGTTGACGACAAACTCTATCATCAAATTGCAACGGACAATTACACCAATCACTCTATTGGGACACTTGTCATATGAATGGAACTCCAAGATGGAAGGAAGCAATACAAAACAAAGAGGAAGCAATACTAAGCTTGAAAGCTCGATCTCTGTAGTTGACGGGCCCAAGCCAACATAGTTTCTTCAGAGCCGAGCTAACGAGCTTGAAACTGACATGTCAAGCTCGGAGCGAGCTTTAGCCGAGCCGAGCCCAAGCCCAGCGTTTTCTCCAAAGAGCCGATCATGAACCGAACTAAGTGGCATTCAGCCTGACTCGGCTCATTTGCAGAGTAGAGTAGCGACTAATTTTCGTCAAAACATAGGATAAACCTGTTAAAAATATAAATCCCCAAATAATAAACACGGAATCATGTCGTGGAGAAGGAATTTGTAACCAACGCTTATTTTGAATGATATTGAGTTTTATTTCCGGAAAAAAAAGAAAAAGAATCATGTCCAACTATAATCTTAGATACAATTTCTTCAACCACCTGTTTATCTAAAATGCCATAATGTAGAGAAAGAAATAAAAAGTCTAATTTTCACAAACAAACTGTACACATTGTTTTTACTACTACTTCTCTCCCAAGTATTTCCACATCGAAATTGGAAATCCTCAATTAAACAGAAAGCATCTTTTGTGTTCTTTATGCTTCAAATCCCAAGTTTCGTCAGCCTGCAAATTCACGAAAAAATTTGGTCAATAACACATACTACTAATAGTATAAAATAGACATATGCGCTCTCCAGACATTCAATGGCACCACAGTTTAGCAAATCGAATGACCCCTTACCACTATCAAATCTTCGTGAATTATGGTAAGTATAACAAAACAGTCCAATCACATATTCGTCAAATAACATGGATCTCTTACATGTGGTAAAAATAACCCTTGATTATGTCAGATTTTTTTAGAAGAGACGTATCTCTAGCGAAATAGTGAGAATTGGAGTTGAAAAGAAAAAGAGAAAAAGTAGCTGAACATGTTAACTTTCCTTCGAGAAATAGCAATTTCGAAGGGAGATTAAATTGGATTTACAGGAGGCCACCATTTCAATTCACAATCTTCAAACAGTCGTCTCATGATTCTAGAGAAGAAGACAACATCAGTCTTAATATAGGTACATGTTTACTGAAATGAATAATTGAACTATGGTTGAATTATGTAGCGGAAAAGTAACATGTTTTCCCACAAGGACTTGCAGGGGCAAACTTCTGATTGCTTTCTCTATCCCAAGAGTAGAAATGAACAGTGTATAAATGTACACTTGCATTGAACGTGAGAAAAACTTGCAATTTTAAATACGACTTTGGTTCACTTTACTCAAATTGAAACACATGATGATTCTTATGCACTCTGAAAAGGCCATAAAATTTTCAGGTAGGTAAATGAAATCTAACAATCAAATTACATATCCCCAGAACATGAACTAAGTGGTCGGATGGTTCCGTGAGCAGTAAGCAGCAGATCTCCCCTTCTTTTTTGAAAGCAAGCATTGATACAGAATAAGTAACTTCTAAGATGCTTATTATAATTTCTTCTCTGGGTAGTGAATGTAATACCTCAAGTGCTAAATTTATTTGTTTTTTTATTGAGGAATATCGCAATCAGGATCATGAGAAACAAAAGTCGGGCATAAGAGCAAAAAATAAGTGGATCATCGAAGGGAATACACCTAACAAATACGTGAAATCAGATAGTAGTACCTCATACCTAAAGTAAAACCAACATCTTCGCGTCGGATAGCATAGTCTTGAAGACTTCCAGTAACAATAAGTGATCTTACAAGCAGATAATCAGGTCGACCTCATGGCAAACAAAGCCCAGTTTGTTTTAGCAAAGTAAAATCCTGAGAAACAGGATCAAATAAAAGCAAAGTCAACAAAACTAAATGCAACCCTTCTGTAATAAGTATATTTTACTAAAACAAATAAAGCATTTAAAATTTGCGACTTCTGCTAAAATGAAATTCAAAGTTGTTGACAGCATAAGCTGAGTTTATTATTTATTTATTTTTACGGTAAACTTTGAAAAATAGTTTATTTAATTTTCACTCCCCACTTCCATTTTCACCCCATCTCTCTCACATTCCTTACAGCCACCACCACCTACTACCACCGAGTCTGCCACCACAACTTTCCGTCTAGCATTAGTAAATTGACCCTTGTACCGCGGCCGCCATCTTATTGTCTCCTTGTATCTCAACCCCGAGAAGTCCAAGCACAACAGAATATACCAATTGGAGAATGAAAACATTGAATCTGAGAACGACCTTGACGCCTCAAATTCAACCAACGCCCCTTGGAAACCAACCTATCAGCCACACAAACTCAAGAACACCACGCCAGTCTCCTAATCAGCAGAAACCTCCAAATCAATGCTTATTTACAATTGGGTAGCATTGTTCAATTGGTTTGAATCGGGGCCAGTTTTGGTCTATTCACCAAATCCCACAATTTCATTTATGACGAAAATATCGACGATTCAAAGGAAGAACAGTCTCTTGCAGTATCAAACAACATGAATTCATTCCTATAATGGAGCAAAACGTATCTGGGATGATTCGCAAAATAATAAAAGCCTTTAGGTCTGAGTTCAATTGATATAAATCCTTTGTTCAAAAATTAAATAAACCTCTTCAAACTCTACAGAAATACGCATAGTAATTTTGTGAAAGCTAACCTAAGTGCCACAGTTTTACTTTTAACAAGAAGACTGCCATTTTGGCCAACTATAGATGTAATATCCCGTCCCACGTCGAGATATTGTGGATTAGATGTGTTGTATATGGTAAACCTTGTGGATTACTACTAGCACCTTCAATGCTTAAGCTTTTTTATCGCTCGGGTTCTAAGGAGAAGGGAGAGATACCACCACACATGAACACAACTGAGGAGAAGCTCTAACACATTGGCCCCTAGTCAAAGGGGCTGGCACGGCCCATCATGCCGTGCCTAAAATGAGGGAAGGTCTACCCACAGGCACGGCCCACCTACTGGCCTGGGAATTACGAGCAAAGTCAGAAAAACGCTCAATGTACTTGCTACGAACCTAAGAACCATATTTTTAAAAACCGGACCGGACCGGCTGGTTGGACCGGTTGGACCGGCGAACCGGGTCATGACCGGTCCGGTTCGGTATTTGGACCGTACATGCAATAGAACCGTTCGAACCAGTTAAAACCGGCCGGTTTTCGACCGAACCGGTGAACCGGTCGGGTTGAAAACCGGCCGGTTTTTAACAACTTCGAAAAATATTATTTGCCACACCTGGGAATCGAACCCAGGAAGCTCCGCTTGCACTGAAGAGGTAGCAACCACTGCGCCACGGGAACTCTTGCTTACAGTAGCTTACTATCTAATTAATAACCCAATGTTATATTGTTTTTATTTATAAAATTAACATTGAAACACTCAGTTTCATTAATCAAATGTTATTAATATAAAAATACAAACATGAAATGTCATACCGTATGAAAAGTTAAAAATCTCGTAAAACTCAAGTCAATATAAATTATATATAAACATAATTTGCTCTTTTAATAATTTTAGTTTTAAATTACTCGTGAATGTAAATGTATTTTTATATAAAATGATTAGTCATATGTTTTCAATATGGTCATGTTATTGTTGGGTAATTTGATCAACATGTTGGTCATATTTAGGTTTTCAATTCATATTTTAATTATGTTTATACATATTATATACATCAAAATATATTTGGTGTTGATCATAATTTAATTATTATTTTTGTTTATTTATTTTTTAAGCATATATATTATTATAAAAATAATAATATAATGCTAAATAAGCTTCAAATTAAAACATTCAAGTATTTCGTTGGCTATTTTTCATTATGTTTGCTATTTTTTGTATAAAAATATTAAAGATGTATTATCAAATAAACGTGCGATTGAACCGGTCCGACCACCGGTCCGACCATGAACCGGTGCCTCACCGGTTCGATGACCGATCCGGTTTTTAAAACTTTGCTAAGAACTATATATATAGATGATCTATTAAACCGGGCCATATACAAGCCCAAAATAGGTCACATCGGGGCGGGTCAGCATATTTTTAATCGCTACAAACTATGCCACAAATCATGTCTTCCTTTTCGGGTCGTGGCAAAACATGAACCTGCTGGGTTCATAAAAACGGGTCGCCCCAAACCAGATTCCACCACAACAGTTTGGAGGGGTATATTTTGACATTTATAGGGTTTTGGTCAAAATACACACCAAAAGGTCGTTATATAGCTGTTGAGAGGGGTAAAATGGTCAGAACACCTTAAACTAGCAGTTGGGGGAAGTGGGATGTGCAGTGCCGTTGGTGGGCAGTGTCATGCCGCGGGCTAAGTAATCATGGCCCCACACAGCCCACCTAGCCGCGCTGCTCTTAAACGAGTCGTGCTTGTGCCAAGCTGACGTCTCGGCGGCCCACTTGACCCCTCTAGCGCTAGTATGCTTTCATGAATACTTGTAGTTGCTAAACTCAGGATAAACTATAATGTACTCCGCGTCTCATACTTCAAATAATTTGGAGGAAGTTCCACAACCAGTTAAATAAGGAGGAGGTTCTGTTCGATATCTATAGGGAGATATAGGTATATAAGTATATAAATAACACTAAAAAGAGCTTTTTGCAAACACTTGCGATTTCTATAAGTTTTATCTAAGAAAATAGATAATAGAGCATTGCACAATCACGTGGAATTTCTTTGAGCTGCGATTTCAAATATTTCAGTGAAGCGTTATTTTAAACCAATGAAATCACACAAATCAAAATTATCCATTAGCCGACTAATAGACACAAGTGAAAGTGGTAGTCTACAGCTAGGATGATACAGTAAAAAACTTTAGTGGTTGTGTTTGGGTTTGAAATCAATGGATCAAATTATAATCTAAACATTTGAATGTGGTGAGGATGCAACTTCTACCTCCTCGCTCTTCTTACCACAAATTTCAAAAATTGGATTATAATGTAATCCAATAGTCTCTAATCCAAACACACCTACGACACCAAACAAAAAGCATTTTAATTTTGACTTCTGAAATGATTAATGCAAAAAAAAAGTACCTTCTTCAGGGAGCAATTCAACAGCTCTGGGAAGATGGGAGTATCTCTGAAGTCACTTCTTCATCCAGTTGACATGAACCTCCAGATATCGATAAATATGGTAAAAGAATCTCGGAATAATAGCACGTATAGGGACTCAATACTGCCCAGCACCAGAGACGAAAGTAAAGGATCGTCAACTTGGGACCATTACTTAAGAATGAGACCTGCTGTTCACGATAATCTCGAAGCATGCTGAGACTTCGCTGTTTCCCTCAACACAGCACCTACTATTCCCGCCTGCTCAAGGCAATCAGCTTTGTGTAAAGCGTCCATGAGAAGTACACAAGTTTTGTCATAAATATTACAACCTTTTAACCGTGTCTCCTCAAAAAGTGAGAATGCTTCCATTGCCCTGTTGGTTACACTTAACCCTTCTATCATAGTATTATAACAAGCAGCATCAGGCATGCCCCCATTTAACTTGAACTTCTCAAAGAGCCCACTGGCTTCCAATATGTTTCCGGCCTTTGCAAGACCTGAGATCATGGTTGGGTAAGTGATCAAATTGGGTCTTAATCCCTGCTTCTGCATCTCCTGCCAAAATACAAAGGCCTTGCTGAACTTTCGCACCCTGCAAAGACCATTTATGAGAATGTTGTAAGTTGCTGCATTTGGGTTGCATCTCATTTCTTTCATCGAATCAAAACAGACGAGGGCTTCATTGATTTCCTCCGCCTTCACCAATGCATCAAGCAAGCAGTTAAATGTGTATACATTAGGCGTTAGTCCCTTTTGCATCAGCTCTTCCATAATCAGATATGCTTCATCAATCCGTCCAACTTTCCCGAAACCATCGATGAGACTACTATACACAACTACATTCAGATCCACGCCGTTAGATTTTCCCTCTTCGAAGAGCATGTAAGCTTCTTCAAGCCTGTCAATCTTCGCAAGCCCATCAATAACAGAACCATACGTGACCACAGTCGGCTGGTAACCCTTGGCCTTCATTTCCTCTAGCAGATGATAAGCTTTATCGATCTTTCCTGATTTACAGAATCCATCAATAACAGTGTTGTAAGCTGGGATATCTAAAACACATCCTTGTTCCTTCATAGCATAGAATAGCTGATAAGTCTCTCGGGCAAAACCTGCTTTTATAAGCCCATGGATCAATATCGAATAACTTCGCACATCCGGGGTGAACCCCTGAGCTTTAATCTCGTCAAACAAAGCCCTCCCTGCCTCCACATCACCTACTCTGAAAACACAATCCATATAAGTATTAAGGAGCATAAGGTCAGGAGAAACACCCTTGCGAATCATTTCTTTGTAGATTTTGTGCCCATCATTTATCCTGCCATGTCTAAAGAAGTTACGAATGAGGGACGTGTACACAATAGCATCTGGAATCATGTCAGAATCTAGCATCTTCTCATATAGTCTATAGGCATCATTTACTCTGCCATATCTGCCCAAACCCTCTATTAAGGAACCAAAAGTGATAGCATTTGGGGTGCAAACTTTGAGATCCATTTTTTCAAATATTGAGCAAGCTTCATCAACTTTGTGATTCTTACAAAGCCTATCAATCATTATATTTATGGTCGTAACGTTAGGAAACAAGCCAGCTCCTTTCATTGTTTCTTGAACTTCCAAAACAGCCTCCACGTTTCCTGCCTTGCAAAGTATGTCCATTAGGATATTATAAGTGGAGAGATTTGGGCTTGCATCTTTTTTCATTTCCTCAAATACCCTTAAAGCCTCGTCTACTTTGCCCTTCTTCCCGAGGCATGTAAGAATACAGTTATATGCTATCACACTTGGAACACTTCCTTTTAGCTTTTGTCTTTCAAGTAAGTTGTAAGCTTCATCAAACTTTCCAACTGAGCCATACCCCATGATCATGGTGTTATAAGCATACGCACATGGTACTTTCCTGTTAAGTTCCATCTGCTCAAACAACTCCACGGCTTCATTCAGCTTGTTAGCCTTGCAAAGAACTCCAATCATGCTGGTATATGTGACATCATCAGGTACAAGGCCTTGCGCTTTCATCTCATGAAAGAACTTCCATGCCATATCCACCTTACCAGCTTTGCCAAAGCAATTGATACAAACATTGTAGAGAACGAGGTCTGCGTCATAAGAGTTGCTTTTCAACTCTTCTAGCAAAGAAAGAGCAGCATCTACCCGACCCTTCTTGGCAAAGACACGAATAAGAGTAGTGAACAAATGCACGTTTACTTCATATCCTAGTTCCTGCATCTGCTGAAAAAGAGTGTGCATTAGGTCAGCTTCGTAAACTGCAGATAAAGCACCAATCAGAGTCGTGTAAGCTGAGAATGCAGGGCGGATTTTGAATTTTCTCATTAGCTGGATCAAATCAAAAGCTTCCCGCAGCCTCTCAGACTTGACATAACTGACAACTAACTCTATACAAGTACTGTTTGATGGCCCGAATCCAGCGAGACTCATTTCCTCCAAAATCTCTTCCATATGATCAAATCTTTTACTCCTTGCCATTACCATTAGTAGGGAATTATATACTTCTGGATAATGAGGCCGGTCATTTTTCTTCTCTGCCCATCGGAAGTAGTTCATGGCTAGATTGACATCATTAAGTCTCCTTAGGACTCCAACAACTAACTCAGTACGCGGCTTTTCATCATACACGGAGAGAGAAGATTCCGTAGAAGGTCCCCAAGAACTCTTCTCCAGAATCTGACACACACCATCAACATCTTGCCAACATCTTTCCGGTCTTCGAATGGCTTCCTGGCCATAATCACTACTGGAAAGGTCATGTTTCCCATCCTGGTCGGACGGCGCGAAAGAGGACGATAAGAACTTCTCACCACAGACTTGTATTGGACGACGTTTCAGAATTTGTTGAAAATTTATTCCTGTGCCACCAAATGGAAACAATTAGAAACTGCACCCATCACACTTTCTCAGTATTGGCCCTTAGAAAATACAAACAACTACGTGACCACTTTTGTAGGTGTTACTAGAGACCTGTTAGCCGTATTATGCGAACTTGGTTCTCTCCAAATTGCTAACTGTAATTGCATAGGAAATTGAAAAAAAGGAGGGGGCAAAGAAACTATTTACCTCGGTTTCTTACAAGCGCCTTCATTCTTGCATGTCTGAGAAGCTTCTATGTCTTTTCCTGAGAGCTCAATGATTTAACCTAGTAGTATCAATAGACAACAGAATAATTCAGAGAACTATCTACAGACCCTAATAATAAATTAATCGTGTAACTAAAGCAATGAACGTATAGCAAGTATCATCACAAAAGCTAGAGGAATACAGGATAAGTGCCCAATTCCAGAATCCAGCGACTTTCCAAGACATTAAGCGCATCTAAATTACTCAATAAAGATACTCAAATATATTATGTTTTAATAGACCCAAATGTGCCTGGAAAATTGGCTGAGAGTTTGAGAGACTGGCTAGGCATATTAAGACAACCAAATCTCCTTTGTCGTTCCTTACTGATATTCCACAATGAATCAAGTCTCAATCTTTAGTACAGAATCAATTAGCCAAGAATCTTGTCGGGAAGTTACCTGAACAGACACCCTCTTTATTTAATTATCCATTTGCATATCATATAAGGGATATTGACCAATAAGCTGGTTCTCTACAAAATCTATTAATAGCAATTCAAGACTCTGTAATGCCCTGAACTGGATAGGTTTTAGTCCTCATACTTAGAACTAAAATAGAAGTCTTGGAGAAGGATAAAGTCTTCTTTCGATGACCACGACTCCACGAGAAACTAAACAAAAAAAGGATGGAGACTTTGATCTCCCATCAGTTTCATCTGCAACAGCAACAAGCTTTTTCCCAGTTTAAACAAATTTCTCAAGTTCAGTCCATCAAAGGCCATTTGGTCACTTAATTTCAACTTAACTAAGTCTTGCCCTAAGTTACCTAGAACGCGGATCGTTCCGATTCGTGGACCGTGAACGGGATCGCGGAACGCCATACCTTATGGAACTCGGTACGCCATGGGTAGGCTTCTTTGGATACCTTTATAGTTGTTTTACCATTTATCGGAAATTATAAAGTGTAAAATTGTTCAATATATGCAATATTTAGAAGTCAATACTCTAAAAATGGATGCAATTAGTGAAATTCCCCCTTTTACATAGATGCTTTAGGTGAAAATAGTGAAAAAATAGGGATCACCAAATTAAGCAATCTGGATCGCTAGCGTTCCACGTTTCGGAACGCGTGATCCAATTCGCAATTCACGGGGGTACGAGTGAATTGTGGTAACACTGGTCTTGCCTTATAGTCTCTACCCTGGTCTTGGTCCCCCTATCCCTGCATACCACCGTCACTCTGAACCATATAGAGTGCCAATGGATTCTATAGAGAACTAAAAACATTACAGTCGCAAACTAACCTTCAACCATAAGCCCAAAAAAAGTTGATGAAATCCATTATCACTACCCATAAACTAATCAAACAGCTACATTGATAACTAATATTCACTGCATACTTTGAAATACGGCCAAGTTCCTCAAAAAACTAGCTGATGGAACAACCCCTTTGAAACCCGAAAGTCCACACAAACCCTACATCATCAAATCTCCCTCGACACCCCAGGTCTTGCCTCGATAGTTTAGCCACGAACAGAGACCAACAAATTATACCACTAGATCTCTAAACAAATGCCTCACCCATCGAAACAGGAGACTGAGTCGAACATTTGAGATTTTTTTTTTTTTTTTTTTTTTTTTTTTGAAATAGGAAAACATTTGAGATTTCAACAATTCTTCACTGATATAATTTTTTCCCTCCCAATGTATGGAACCACTGCAAATTACACAAATAGAACTGGAAATGTTGAAGAAAGATGGTCACACCACTCCGTTGTCTCTCCAATCTACTACTAGTACCACTACATAATGTTGAATTCTAAAACCATAAACCCTAAAAATCATAACTTTAGAATCAGCAATATGGACAGCTCAAAAACCTACAATTTCCGCCGATTAGGTTCGGTTTCTACCGGATAAACAAACAAGGAAGATAAATATAAAAGGCTAGTTGAAAAATGCATAGATGTGAAATATCAGAGTGTGGAGTGATTGAAAGAGTTGAACGCACCATGGAGCTGAAAATGGAGTGAAGTTCGAGGAGACGTCGTAAAGCTTCGATCTTTCCGATGCTCCGAACCGTCTTTCACCGGAGCTCCGGTGTATTCCTGAACTAATCGGCGCCGGAGGCGGTTACTTACCGATGATAAAAAGAGAGAGAACGAGAATTCGGATCTTTCTCTGTTACATTTCCCAGGTTAGAAAAAAACCCATAAACATCACATTATTTAAAATAAGCCCTAAACATTAGTACTTTGTTTGAAATAACCCATGGTAGTAATGTATAATTGCAACTAAAACCCAATGGCTCGTTTGTTTTATCGGCTCTGATGTAAGGGATTGGTAGTGATGGTATTAACTATTAAGAGTAAAGGTGAGCAAAACCCGGCCCAACCCGCCTCTCCGAACGGCCCCGCGTCAAATCGGTCCGAATGTAGCCTCGATCAATGCTAATTGATTGATTATGGTTATAGATTCGTCAACCCGAACAAAGTTCGATTGATCATGGGTTTGGACTTTGGAAGTGGAAAACCGTTAAAAATTGAACCAGTCCGGTTAACATTTTAAATGTAAAAATTATAAATTTTATTTAGATATATGGTTTAGAAATTTAGTTTTACTAGTTAACTCCATGTTAATACTTAATTTTTGTCACGTTGTTTCTTTTTTTGTAGAAAATCACTTTACATTTCCAACTTCAAATTTTATACAAATATATATTACCAAGATAATTAACAAAATAAATATATATTTTTAAATAAAATATGAAGATTTTTCAATTCGTTTAACCGGTCCGAACCGGATCGAGTCGATAAGTTATGATTGGTTTGGGTATCTCAAAGCATTGGGTATGTTTGGGTCTCCAACCCGTACATATTGGTCGGGTAGAAATACTCGGAAAAATCGGCCAAATCCGGTCCCTGCTCACCCCTAATTAATAGTGATTTTAATTATACCGAGATTAATAATGATATAGTAGATATAAGTTTGGTGTTTGGTAGATAGTAGGGTGGATGGGAGTAACCAATGATATTGACCAAATCACCCTCAATATTAAAGAAAGGAGAGAAAATCAGAACTAAAATTTAAAGGCAAAAATTAGACTTTTTACCGCAACCCATGTGCATCACTATTAATACGTGGTACCCCCATGTATACATAATCCCTCATTTGAGGCCTTGAGATTGACGGACCCCTAAATAAGCAAGCCCTTTCACTTTATTCACCCAACAATGGATTCGGATAGTAATCTTACCTCATCCCATGAGTGAAGAAAGTGTGCTTCTTCCCTTCCAATAGAAGAGGCTTATCCTGCCCGAAGAAGGAAAGTCGCATAAGCAAAAATTACTATTTTGAAAGGCTCGTTGTTGAAGGAGATTCAAGCTCCCACACACAAAGTGCTTCGCCCTTTCATCCCAAACTTAGAAATAGAAAAGAGTCAACCTGCTCCTGCTTTTGACAAAAAGTGTTTTATTAGGAATTCCTACTTCTCTTCAATCTTGTACCGATTCGCGACAGGTAGTTGTAGAGGAACGGCTGTGAAAAAGGCTCATCCCCCTTTCCCTGAAAACAAACAAGCTCCAAGTTTCATGAGAGCGAAAGGAAAATAAATAGGGTTTATTGTTCGTTTTCAGACGAACAAGAAGAAAAGAGAGAGAAAGCAGGGATTAGGTTCTTAGTGTAATAAAAATGAAGTATATAACACAACTTAGGGGGTCTTCCTGTAGTTTAACTGGAGATTTTTATCAACACCAAAATTCATGAAGGGTGCTTATTGGAATAAAGTAAAACACAAAACAAAAATAAAAAAAGAAGACCCTCTTGCATCGTGTGGGCCAGACCAGCAAGCCCAGGACAAAAAATTAGTACTAAAACCTTGCTTAAGTCATCAACCGTCTCTTTTTTGTTTTCTAACGCCTCACCATCTCGCCGCGCCAAGCCACGCCGCCCTTCCATCCGGCTCGGCTCCGGAAATGAAGAATCTCGTTCCTGGTGTGTCACTACTCTCTCTGGCTCTTCTTAATTCTTCTTCTTCTTCCAATCTTAGTAATGCTGAGATTTGAAGCACCGTTAAATGCCTTATTTGTACTCTTTGACTGTTTGCGTATGAACTAGGGTCCATAGTTATGGAGGAACTTAGGGGTTTTGAGTAGTGGTAGCCATTAGCCATTAGCCATGCATAAAACAAAGAGCTGGGACGGACTGACCCAGATACTGTTCCCTCTCTTTCTTCCTAAATAGATTTTTGTCACTATTCTGGTTCACTTTGACCGAGTGATTTAGATAGCTAGTAATACGATGTTTTGACAAAAAAAAAAAAATAGCAATACGATGCAATTATTTTTTTTTTCATTTTTTTATAGTGTCGCAGAGTAAATGTTGCTCTTTAAGACGGTGAAAAAATTATCAAAAAATTACATTATTTTGTGATCCAAATCACCTAGTCAAAGTAACCCAAATACGATGAGAAAGATAGAGAACAGGTGGTACTTATTTGTTTTGATCTTGAACCTTGTTTTGATCCTTGTGTACTTATATTTGTTGGTTTTCGAAACAGAGTTGGTGAAAATGGCAGACGTTGAGGAAAATTTGGAAAAAATAGAGGATGAGGGAGAGTTTCCATGGTCATCATCAGACTGTGAAATTGGAGATGCTTTGGACTACTTGGATTCAAAGGAAGATGAGGGGGGTTTAGGGTTTAGCCTCAATTCCAGGCGTCCTAATGCACATGGAGGGCTTTACTCCCGCCACAACAAATCCGCGCTTCAACCTTTGTCCAACCGGAACCAGAGGTTCACTCATCACATTAGGGCTTCCCCATTAGAGGTACTTGAAACTACATGATGTTTCATATAGTAATTCCTGTTTCATGTGTTCTGAAAAGTAGTGACTTTTGTTAACTTAAACAATAGGATTTTTTTACCCTAAACCTACCTGCATTATTGAACTTGTGACACTTGACGTACTGCATTATCAATTTACCATAAAAACTACCTGCATTCTTCAAATTTGTGTCAAATGGCCTTGTCTAAGCTAATACAAGGAACATGAATTGTGTAAACGTTACGCAATGACGCACAATTCCGGGTACTTCCCGTAGCTGAGAAATAGTCTATTTGTCACAAATTTGAATAATGCATGTGGTTTTCATGGTAAATTGATAATGCAGTAGGTTAAGTGTCACAAGTTCAATAATGCGGGTAGGTTTTTATGGTAAAGATAATGCAGTAGGTTAAGTGTCATAAGTTCAATAATGCAGCTAGGTTTAAGGTAAAAAATCCTTAAAAATAGGATCAACTTTTACATGTATTCTTGCGTGTACTATGGTTCTTTACGCTTCGGTTAATTTTGCAGGAGTGGGAAGGAAGGAATGTTAACATGTCGAACACTGTGACAACTGCTATTCGTGGAAGTATTCGCGATATGGCTATTGGTAAAACTAGAACTACCGAGAAAGCTGACCGGGCAACTGTTGAACAGGTTAAACTGCACTTGAAATAATGTCTCTTTTTTGTAGGAACCTCTGTTAGTATGTAATTGAAGTGTAGCCGAAGGAAATGAGGCTGCGTCATATTTGCTTCAGAAGTCTGGTAATGTTCCTCTGATGTTGTTCAAGATTTACCGAGTTCAAAGACGGGTTCATAGACACCTATTTATTTACATTGGAATATTAGACATGTCCTGAATCATCTGGTTGTTTTATAGTTAAAACTTCCCTTAGTGTTATGCTCGCGTACGCAAAACTAGAATTTTCGAGATCATAGGATTAGTTTGCGATTACAGATTTTTCAGGAACCTTTGATGTCCCATATAGAAGACAAAATCTAGTTTTCGCACGCTAGAGTTTGCATATTAATTGAGTGAAGTTGAAAGCAATGTCTTTTAGTTCTGCTAGTGCTGATACATCTATTTTGTATTCTTTGCGAAAGCTATTTGAAGTTGCTTGATGCAAAATTGTAATGAAGATATTTTTGTGCAGACACATGCTGAACACGAACTTTTTCCTTTTCCCTTATTTGGTTGCTGATTTTTGCAGACAACCTCAAGTGATTGTGACATTTGGTATGCTGTTGTCTTTGTTATTCACAGGCAATTGATCCTAGAACTCGTCGGGTCTTATATAAGATGATTAATAATGGAAAATTTGATGATATGTATGGTTGTATTTCTACGGGGAAGGAGGTATGTAATGAACTAGTGCCTCAGGGCTATTTGCTTTCTTTGTTATCCCATATGACTATCTGATAATATGCTGTAACAATTGTTGTGCCATGTCCTATCTTAAACAGGCAAATGTATGTTATGCTACGAAGAAAGATGGCGAGGAATTGGCAATCAAAGTGTACAAAACTTCAGTTCTTGTATTTAAGTAGGTTTTCCAGCTGTTCTATACTCCGCAGAAACACTATATTGGAACTTCATTGAACTCGATAATTCTCTACAAAAAAACATTTTTTTGCATCTTTTTCTGAATTTAACAATACTTTTAGATCCCCCAATGCTGCCTACTGCTCATAGTGGGTTTTTTGTTTTCAAACCCATTTCACTAAATGCTTTGGCTTGTGCTATATGCTGATTAATCTTATACATACAAGCGAATACAGATTTAGTTCTTTCATTCGCACATGTATCTAAATCTATTGAATTTCCTAGTTCCTTCAAGTTGATCACTTATCTTCCTGTTGTAAAGCTTGTATTGGTTTGTGTCTATATATTTAGTATGTGCCTAATCTAAGATGCATAGCATATTTCTGCTAGAAGCTTTCATATGCTACAGTTCTAGAGTCAAACTTTCATTCTTGCTACTATTACTTTTTCTGTCAGCCCGCTACTAATGTTTACTTGATATTGCTATCAACACGGCACGTGACATTTAATGTTTTGTGAAGAACAGGGACAGGGACCGCTACGTACAAAGTGATTTCCGTTTTAGGCATGCATATTGCAAACACAATCCAAGGAAGATGGTTAAAATGTGGGCTGAGAAAGAAAGGCGAAATCTGATGAGGTATGCCTATTTTGTAGGGATGGCATGCCTATTTGTTTTTAGTATGAGAACAATATATTTTCGGACATTTCCCATGCCAGTGAATGGTACCTCATGATGTTCTCTTTCTGGACATTGTTGAATTTCAAATAAGGTCTTGAACTTGATATTTTGAATATTGAGCGACGAAGTTTCTGAATGATAGACATTTGAGTGGAGTTTGGATGCATAGTTTTGCTATTCATTTTCTGTTCACAACTGGCATGCGCTTTTTACCAAGTAACATTCTTCACCCCCTCCATAGTGTCCTTATCAGGTGCAAAAAGGTGCACCGGACAAATGTATTAGCACTTGCTTTGTCAGCGTGGAAAGTATATTATTGGTGTCGGGAAGGCTAATTTCTTACATGTAAAATTTGTTAAGTTTTTGTGACTGATCATAGCGTTAAGCTCAAAAATCAGTTCCATCTCTAAGGTCATTTTCAGTTTGCTCCTTGATGTTCCCATTTTGTCAATTTGCTCCTTAAATATGTCTGTTACATGTGGTGAATATTTGACAATTGAATTGTGGTCATTTTTTTTGCTGATCTCTGTGATTTTAATCTTGTAATAACCAATTGACCATGAGTAATTTTTGCTTGATTCAATATCGTATTGCTAATTTTCTTATGACGAACCAGACTAAGAGCAGCTGGAATCAGGTGTCCTAAACCGATTCTTTTGGGGGATCATGTCTTGGTCATGGAGTTTATAGGTAAATCCGTTGCACGTGTATTTTTGCTCTCAGTTCTGAGTTGCATTCTAAATCTGATACTAACGATCTTGTATTATTCAGCTTCATTGGTGCCCTTTTTATCATCATCTTAAGAATAACGTTGATATTGTGTAGATGCTTATAAAGTTAGGTGCAAGTTAATATTGAGCAGTTCGTATTCTTATAATTTTTATTTGCTATAGGTAAGGCAGGGTGGGCAGCCCCTAGACTCAAAGATGCTGGGTTGTCTCTTAACAAGTTATGTGTAGCTTATCTAGAGGTCCGTCAGAATGTTTTTTATGCAGTTTAACTTCCATATTCTTAGAGTAGGAAACATTATATCTTATTAGACATATTGGGCTTGGAAACTTCTGCAAGTCGATTGTTCTATTCTACTTCCTCCATAGCATTAAACTATATTTACAAATTTGGACCATTAATCTGCACTACTGTAATAGCGTAATATCTCTTATGTATATATAGCGAAGTATAGGGACTTGCTATGTAAATAACTTGTACAGTTCTATATATACATAAGAGATATTATGCTAAGGGAGTCGACCACGGTTTTCTGCTATTCCTATAAGTGCCTGCCATATAACATCCTCACTACATTTAGCCACTCAGATGTTTTTCGACCTTCAATTTCAACGAATAATGTTCTGACCCCCTTGTGCTGTGCATTGTAGTTATACAATTCTAAACTTCTAGATATGTACACCAACACACAATCACGTCTAAGGATGGCAGTTGGGAGTGTTTTTTTAGAATTAAAAATAAATAAATAAATAAATAAATAAATAAAAACCCCGCAAGTTTTTTGCTGCTTCTCCCACCAAAACCGAAACAGTATCTCATATGTATCATAGTACACCACAAAGTGGAAATCATGCATAAATAACTGTATTAACCTAAATGAAGCCAATCTTAAAATAAAAATTCTTCCGATGTCAACTTACAAGGCATTCTGTAACAAAAATACTCCTTGGTTATCATTTTCATTTAACTTTAACAACCACCGAAAAGTTAAAGAAGTAAAAAAGAACTAGTCTTTTTGGAAGCATTTCTCTATAAGTTAAGTTAAAATCAAATCCGTAAACGAAAACCATCTGTTATGTCTTCCTATGTCCTGCTATATGTCAGCTGTATCTTATGTTACTAATAGATAAGTGACAATAGAGTAAGTGAGCAATGAGGTTCTTATACATGAGATTAAGTTACTAATATTTTTGAAATGTATATGATTTGGTTGGGAAAACACTGTCGTTAGGAATAGAAAGCTTATGTTATGGAGATCATTGTCCATGGGAAATGAGGTTCTGTGGGCTCTGTTCACTTGGTACCAAGGCATAGTAATTTTATCTGGAATTAAACATAGAGGGCTCGAAGTGAAGCTCAACCATCTCAGCCTGAATAGTGGAAATTGACTAAAATTTAGTTAACTATTACTCTAATGAATGTTAACATCATATGACATCAAGTGAAGGAACCCAATACATTGGGAACATGATCTTGTGTTATGTTGTAGAATGATCGTCCAATCAGGTACTGAAGAGAGATACTCGTAGTATCACTTGCTGAGTGCTCAGCCTTTGTGGCAGTATCAAGTTTAGAAATTCTTCAAAAATCACATTTAGAGCCCGTTTGGTAATGCTTTCGCTTTCTAGAACGCTGCTTTCGAATATAAAAGCAATATTAATGTATTTGGTAAATTTATTTTTTTCCTTGCTTCCCCACAGCAGCTTTTGAAAAGCAGAGAAGGGGTTGCTTTTCAGGACCTGCTTTTCAATAAATGTATTATTTGACATTCTTATCCGTTAACAAATATCAATAATTATTTATTGTAATCACACTATTTAATATATCATGTCTGATATTGTCATTTCGACGATAACAACTCTAAAACACTAATTACCAAACACAGAATGTCAAATGTGCTTTCCCGCAGCAGCTTAAGTACAGAAATACAGAATTCACCAAATACTTTTCGCGTAAATTTCCACAGCAGCTTTCTCAGAGTACTTCCTACACAGCAGCTTTCTAAAATGCCGCAGTATTACCAAGCTAACCCTAATTCAGCCCGATTTCTGCTTCTTGTCCCAGAAACATTCTAAATACATCCTCATTGTAGAACTGAAGTGCTTACATTGAAACCAAAAGAATCTTGATATTGTTCTTGCCGGGTCTTAACTATTTTGTGTTTTACTTTTTTGTTCCTAACTCTATTTTTTATTTTCTCTTTTGTTAGATGATCGAGAACATGTGGACTCTATATCGGAAGTGCAAGTTGGTGCATGGAGACTTGAGTGAATATAACATATTGCACTTTGAGGTGGGATTTTATTGGTCAGCATGGCATACTCAACTTTGGGAAAAATGTTTCAAGTGTGTGTTTTCTGTTGTCAGGGCCATTTATATATCATTGATGTCTCCCAATCAGTTGATCTCGACCATCAGCAAGCCCTTGTTTTTCTTCGTGATGACTGTCGTCATGTTTCTGTGAGTCATTTCTTCCTTTTAAACTTAATTCGAACAACTGGATTGCACTTTTTAGTAAACCTCATCTGACATGCTTTTGTATGCAGGATTTCTTTAAAAAACACGGTGTTGGTGTCATGAGCTTCTTCAAGCTGTTTCTGTTCATTGTTCATCGTTCCATCACCGATGAATCTATAAATGGTTATTTGGAAAAGGTACTTAGTTAGATTGGCAAATGAAAACAAATCTGTAACTCAAATGGTGCTAGCTTACCCTTCTGTTAGTGTGACGCCTTTTTTCACTATGGTTTAGGTTAAACAAAAGATTTTTGCTGGGGGCTATGAGATATCACACGAGGACAAAGATGCGGAGGCCATTTTTATGCAGGTAATATGTTCAGAAATCATCCTTGCAGCAGTTTCCCCTATATCCTATTTCCATCTTCTTCTTTTTTTGAGGAATAAACTTTATATTTAACATAGGTAGTCATGCCCATAAAATCAGTCTGAAATACATCATTTGCCCACTCTGGCATCTGAGAGTAATAGCTAATATCCTCCTCCTCTAACATAGCTCTAGATGCTAACCTATGGGCAAAACCGTTGCCTTCTCTTCGAACATGTGAAAGTGTCGCTGTTTGAAAGCCGTCGATCATATTTCTCACAAATGTCCACCCTTGCCGAGCTATATAAAGATCCATTCGCTAATTGATTCTTGCCAAGAAATCATTTGCTCTCCACACCTGCTGAGAATATGCACATTCCACAAAAAAAAATGATTTTCGGATTCGATTTCGACTTCGCACAGTTTACACAGCTGTGGGAAGTTCAGTCGAAGATTGTTAACAATTGGTAGGTAGAGAGTTGTGCCATAGCCTCCAAGACAACATTATTATAACTTTCTTTGGAATCTTCTTAAGCTTCCACATACGCCGGAGCCAACTATTGTTGTAATCTTCTTAAGCTTCCATTCTGAATTCTCAAACAGAGTTCTTCAACTTAAAGAACCCAACTCTGAGGCTATTTAGTTATCTTCACTACTGGGCACTGGTTATGTTTCGAGTATTTTCCCCTTAGAGGCTTTTCACGTCATCACTTGGATGCGGAGAATTGTCTTTTGATTTGGTTTGGTTTGGTTTGGTTTGGTTTGGTTTATATCTTGTAGACTTGTGAGGTCATCATAGAAGGGTAAGCAAGCACCATTTGATCCATCACTCCTCTTGACCGCTTTATGTTTGGTTTGTGGATTTTATTTATTCTAGGCGGATATTCCAAAGACGTTGAACGACGTGTTGGATGCTGAAGTTGATATAGACCGGATCATCAGTGGCAAGGATACCGGAGAAATGTACTATCAAATATTTACCGGACTCAAACACGCTCTTTCAATTTCCCAACCTTCTCCAACAACAGAAAATGGCCAAAAGGAATCAACCATAATTCAAAAGCCGCCTTCTGTTGCAGCAGTTGATGATGATGAAGATGATGCTAACTTGCAAGATAGTGAAACAGAGAGTGATTCGGAATCTGGATTCAGAAACGGAACACAAACCCCGGCCGAGAGGAAAGTTGCGAGGAAAGAGAACAAGAAGAAAGTGAGAGAAGAGAAACGGGAGGCCAGGAAGAAGAAAGTACCCAAGGATGTGAAAAAGAAGAGGAAGAAGTTGTCGAAAGCCAAGAAGACTAGGTAATAAAACCCATTAGAGCCTGCCTTTTTAAGTTAAAACCCTAGTGGTACCGTATATTTTTGTTACCTAGTTTCATAATTTTTTCGCCTAGTACCGAACTTTTGCAAGAAAGAGTTTGTTGTAGTGATGAAGAACGTTTGCTACTTTTTTATCTTCTTCTTTTTGGGAAGAAAGGCAGGAACATCACTACTTGAATGAGCAAATTGTTCGTAGACATTGGTTCCTCTGGGAAGTTTGAAATGGATGCATCACACTTGATTAGTTACAGATTTCTTGTTTACGATTAAGCAAAAGCAAGCTGTTAGATATTTCGCGCTTTCTCATTATCATTCTTGATTAGTTACGGATTTGTTAAGAAATGAACAGGAATTCAACGATACTTTCTGTCTTCAAATGGATGAATTAATTCATTCATATAGACTTAAAAGACTTTCATGGTCATTTCATTTCATAAGAGGGGTAATTTATCCAAAAGACTGTTATGAGTAACAAACCCCACCGCCAGAATAACTGTACAATCAAGTGATGTAATGCCGTGAAGTTTTGTGCTGTTATGTCAATGAACTTTGGCATCACTTCCCGGAATGAAAGAATCGTATTTGTGTCAAACATGAGGACTCATACTCAACGTTGTCAAATCAAAAGCAACTTTTTCTGATCGAATCCAACCCAACGCCTCAAGACTCCCCTCACCGAAGATTACAATGGAGTCTTGGTTGGTGGTGCTGAAGTCCTCAGACAGTCTCCTAGATGAAAGTTATCATCCTAAGTTATCCGGCTTTGGGCTTGCGAAACTGGGTCCAGTTGGTGACAAAACTCGTGTCTCCACACGGGTTATGGGTACCCTATGGTTACTGTGCTCCCCAATATGCTATGACTGGCAAACTTGCACTCAAGTCTGATGTTTATAGTTTCGGCATCCTAGTAATTTCATGTTTAACTTTTTTTTTGAAACACAGTATCGATAAATTTTATCAGCTACTGGTAATTTCATTTGGAGACAAGTGTAATGGACAAAAAAAGATGGGTATTGAAAGTACTGCATTATCCTTCCTTAAAGAAGATAAAATTGCCTTTTTGTAACATTTAGAGAAATTTCCTAAGTTTCTTTAATAGAATTGGATGGAAAAAGGCTATTTTGTTACAAATTTTATATTGCATGTGGTTTTCATGATAAATTGATAATGCAGTAGGTTAAATATCACAAATGTGATAATACAGCTAGGTTCAGGGTAAAAAATCCAAGTTCGTTTGCTTTTTGTCTATGCAATATTCTCTGGTAGTTGCTTTGTCACTATGCAGCCTCTATGCATAGTTGAATGAGGTATGGTCCTAGCTCTTAGTTTCTTTCTTCAACTCTACTTAGTTCGATGGGGCTTGTTCCGTAACTTCCTTTGTTCGGTAGGTTTTGGCAAGAGTCGTTTTGTATCCTTTGTTCGTAGTTTCTTCTTAATCTATGAGGTTCTCTCTTTGAGCAAATAAGATGTAGTAGTTACATTGTTAGGGTATGGTAACTGCGGGTGTAAAATACCCAATGGTATTTTTAACACACCATTAACCATACCTGCCCATACCCACCATTGTTACATATACCCGAACGGGCCGGGTTAGGGCAGGACCCACTTTTCCCGATCCGAATTGCCACTCTGACATAACAGGATTAATCCTCCTACTCCTTGTCGGTTGTCGTCAGAGTGTTGGGTTAAGAACGAACGAGCTATATATATTAAAGTCTTGTGCAATGGGACGGCAGCACATTCTTGGTTTGAATGTTTAGCACCAATTCATTTGGGTTGTCTAAATGTTTTAGCACAAAGCTATCTGCACCATAGATGAAATGAGGGGAGCACTATATCGCATAAGCTGTTAAAAGAAAACATTAGCTGATGCAACCGCTATGTATATGAATGAAAAATAGCCAACGTAGTTGAGCCAAATATCGTGCAAAAGCAATTCTTTGTGCTTCGACTTTCAAGCACAGATTCATCTTCCCACTGCAGGGTCTTCAAATTGGCATTAGTACCTCCATGTACGAACTACAGACACAATACGAGCTTGAACTGGTGAACAATGCTTGCAAACCCATAAATCAGACGAAACTGCTTTGTAGATGATAGCAGAACCTTAAATTCCATTTTCTTACTAATGTTCTGGTCATGCTTTCGAAGTATTGGAGCACCTCGGATTTATTAAACATAAGAATTTCTTCAAGCAAACAACAACAATTAAGTCAACAATAACAGCAAAAACGGTAATGCATATAAAGTGAAAAAAATGAAATAGACGGTCATCAAGTTTCGATATTAAAAGAACTACTACGGGGGTTCATTTAATTAGGCCAATGTTAAAAGAAAAGAAATCCAAAAACTCAGTTACACCATCATAATGAGAATGGGCAATACACACAGCTAGCTTAGAAACAGAGTGGTAACCTTGAAAATCAATCAAAGAAACACTGGAGAACAAATATCACAAGTTGATGATGATTACAGCTCGCTCGCTTACTCACGGCCACAAGGGCGGGTGTGCTGCGTTCTTTGGGGGGATTTTTTCGTTACGCGCCCCACGCTCATACAACCACAGGCCTCCATCGCGTAGTACCCACTGGGTCTGCCCCTGCAAGCATCATTCAAACAACTTTCTCTCAGTCTATCTATTATTATTATTACTATTATTGCGGAAAGGGATTGGTTAGTTACGCTCCTAGACATTCTTTGAAAGCACTTTTAAGCAGGAGGCTACGCCCAATATTGAAAAGAAGATATTATTATTATTATTATTATTATTATTATTATTATTATTATTATTATTATTATTATTATTATTATTATTATTATTATTATTATTATTATTATTATTATTATTATTATTATTATTATTACCACTTTGTTTAACGCTCGTGCCTAAAGACTGCAGACCCTAACATCCAAATGCTTAATGGTCTCGTGCACCAATGGGTCTATCATGTGCAGGGGCGGACGCAATATCGTTTATCAGGGTTGACACACTTAACACTAAAAAAGTGACGTGAGATGAGACGTCTCATGTCAATCATACGCGACAATCAAAGGCACAAATAAATAGTTGCAATTGATCATGTGAGGGTCGGCTTTTAAAGGGTCAGTGTCGGGCCGGGCCAAGACCTGCCCCCCATTGACAACCCACACAATTTTTTTACACGTTCGACTCCTAAATTGTCATTGATTCTTCCATCAGATGTATATAAAATCACTTGTTTCATTCTTCTCATTACGATTGCAATCTAAAGAACATCAGCCTACCAAGCTAACCTCCTCTAATTACGGTAAAAAATAAAGGGTACTTAACGGGAAGGGAACAAAAATTACCTCTTGGAGGTCATTGAGAGAAGGTAACTTCCCCTTGAGTTCAGGATCATATGGCCTGCAAAAGATAAATCACCTTCTAGTTAATAAGAATAACCTCGACCTCACACAATTAAGAACACGCGTTGCAAACATGCAAAAGATGAAGTTTCAAACTCCTGTCTGCTAAGTAATGCAATGATGAAGTTTTGCAGCGACTGTATTCCGTTCTGAGATGGATGCCAGGTTATTACACTAAATTCAAATCCAATACTAGCGAGCGACAGATTTACTCTTACAAGCAACTTGAGGCAAGAGTTTGGTTGAAATGAAGAAAACTTGGAGACTCCTTGGTAAAATATGCAGAAGAGAGTTTTACAGTGGTTTTGTAGCCCTCATCATCATTCATTATAACTTGAAACAAATGTAACATACAAATCAGGAGCAAATAACAACAATACCTGTGTCCTTCCAGCTGGCGGATGACAACCTACTTCTTCTCCAGTCAATAACTTCTCCATCTCGATTACACATTTGATATCACGTTCAGCTAGAT
This sequence comes from Linanthus parryae, assembly GCA_023055425.1. Classification (NCBI taxonomy): domain Eukaryota; kingdom Viridiplantae; phylum Streptophyta; class Magnoliopsida; order Ericales; family Polemoniaceae; genus Linanthus; species Linanthus parryae. The sequence goes on along the minus strand of JALGPY010000008.1, from coordinate 1,727,368 downwards.
CAGCAGCTGAAAGCGATTTCAGTTCCATGTGGAAGTCGTCTATCCTTCCTGTCTCTAGAAGGCCGACAAGGTACTGACGCAAGATGCCGTACTTCGCGCAGGACCGCGGAAGACGAGAGTCCCTGTTCCGTAAATGGGAAAAGGAGAAAATTATGATACTACAAATCCAAAAAATAATAATGATAATAATACCATGGATCTTCATAGTACGGCTTCAGCTGAGCACGTGCCCTATCAAATGCACCTGGATCACCACGATATCCACCCAACCGAATCCCAAGCTCGAGTATGGCCCCTGAAATTACCATAATAGTCATGAATGTAGTTAACACTAAAGCGGCTCGAGATCTAAAACTGATCGATGATATTATTCGACAGCAAACAGATTCACTAAAAGGTTGTTGTGTTATTGGAGGGGACTTGGATAACACATAGCCCTATCGTTCCTTTTTCATGTAAGAAAGAAAGTTTGCTACACATTCCTCCTCAAGCCTTGAGCATTGAAGGAGGAAATCATAATATTACAGCCAGAGAGGAGGAAGTTAAGTAGACATACATGCACAACATCCATCCATGCTAATCTAATAGATGATTGATTTCAATTAAAGAGAAACAAGTAGTTACTCATTAATGTAACCAGCCGAACTAGCTCGTGGTTGGGTTCCTCTTCAGGAGGAGGCTCTGGAAGGCAACTGAATGGTAGTAAGCCCTGTAAAAAGAGAAAATGAAGCCAAGCCTCGCACGATTAGCTACCTGTCTGAAGTTAGTTTATATATCATGGAGACTAAAAAAAAAAAAAAAAAAAAAAAAATCCACAACGAAAAAGAAACAATTAAGTATCATCATGTGAGAGAGGGGACAAAATTGCATCATGGTTTTTTTTTTCCTGGTTAGTCCCTAAAGATTTTTTTTTTCATGGGGCAACCAACAACACTATCATCTTCTTTCATAAAGAAGATGGAACTGAAAATTCATTTTTTTTTTTTAATAAATGACCTAAGAAACAACAAGGGTTTGGTTATGATGAAATTTGCCAGATAAGATGAATGATTCTCTTTGAAGTTGTTACTACTACTACAACTACTACGGGCAGGGAACACAATCGGACGACTACTAATAGACACAACGAACGACTGATTCCATCTAGGGTTCCTTCATGAATAACAATCGCAAAAAACCCTTGATTGATTCTAACAAGGCTAGAAAGGAAGAAGGAAAATTTTACCTTGAGTTGTGTCATGAGTCGTTCAGCAGTGGCATGATCTCCCCAACATAAAGCTTTCGTTAACCGGACGCAGCCTTCTGAAGCGCGATTGTTGAGATCCAAAAGATCCATCTTCTTCTCCTCCTCCTCTTCCGGCACATCTATATCCATCTGTTCGTGTTTTGGTACCTCTGAAAATAGATCCATCTATATCCTCTTCCAATTCCTCACAACCAAGAGATGTTATATCCTTCTCCCGACTAAGAGAGGTCCAGCAAATAGATCCTGTCCATGCAAATTATATGAGTGGCTGCGATGGAAGTGAGTTTCTTCTTTTGCAAGTTACAAACTTCAACCTAGTGGGGCGAAGTGAGAAGCCCAATGTTAAAAAATTGGGCAAAAAAAAGTGACTACCCCTGATAATTGGATAAAATACAGTTTACTGACACGATTTCTTACGTGTTACGCAAGTGCACGGTCGAAGTAATAAAAGATGAGTATTAAGCTCAGGTTGTCGAACTTACAGGGACAGTCTTGAGATTATGTAGCTAGACGATTAGATTAGAATTAAAGTAACCGAAGGAGGAAAAATGGTTGATTTAAGAGTTCGTCACCCTCAAACAAGTGACTAAAATTTAAATAACAAGCTAGACTAATATTTTTAGATTTTTGAATATTGATTGTGAATTATCACTGATAGAGAAGGCACTAGGTTCTATACGCATCCCCTAGATCAATTCACTTTTCCGGATTGCACTTAGAAACACATAACCTAAACCACGTTCTTGATCACATATACGTTCCTACAATCTTCTGTCGATCTCATGTAAGACCACGATAAATTTCCACAATTGTCATATGTCAATTTATAAATTGTGTCACCTAGCATGCTTTACGAACGAGTCTATGTAACGACCCAAACCCTCACGCTTCTCCTGTCGGTCTATCACGATACGGGATTTGCTTTCATTCTTCATTCTAGGCTAATCGTTTTCACCTTTCAATCCATCAATTTTCACCAAGTAGCAACTATAGTTCGCGACGCTACAATTGCATAAATAAAATACAAGAATGAAAGAAGAACGAAGTCTAGATCATATTAAGACGACAATTTCATGAATCAAAGCCGACAATCCAGAAAAGTTTCATGACCTAGGTTCAAAGGTAGGAACCTAGCAAAGTAATTTAGCTACTCATACTAACGATTACAATAAAGAAGTTCATTGTAAACATCAAACCAAAGATAATAGAGAGAGTTTAGAAATCTCTAACGGAAAATCACAGCTTCGGCGCGAATCGTGGCCTTTCCTTCGTCTTCGTCTTTTTCTACTGTTGTGCGTTGTCCTCTATTTTTTCTTCGTTCTGTTGTGTAGAGAATATTAATAGGACAGCCCCTTTTTCACATAACAGCCCCGTAGGTTTACTTCAAATTTCTGAAATTGCAATTTTTACCCCTCCAATAATGTGGTTGCCTCAACAAACCAAACCCTAGGGCTAGCAATGACCCGTTCCTTTCTTCTCTTCTATTTCTCTCTTATTGCACTTCTACCCCCAAGCCAAATAAAGCCGCCTGAACATCTGTTTTGGATGGGTTTTGCTTTGCAATTTCTCCTCTGTTTCGATCTTCTTCCTTTCTTCTTTGTCTCTGTTCTGTGTTACGCACTCTTGCTGCTGGGTTTGATTTCTGGGTTCTTCTCTCTTGTTGCAATGCTACGGCCATGGCTGGACAATTGAAGCACCGGGTTTGATTGTTTGGAGGTCGTGGGTTTATGGTCTGAAGCAGGGTGTAATTTATGGATGATGGCAATGGCGAATTGGTTCTGGCCTGGGTTTCATTAACTATCTGCTGCAAGTTGTAGAATTGGGTGTTGGTTTGTAATGGGTTGTTTTGGTAGTGTACTGGTGTGAGTGAGTATTAGGCTGTGGGAATGGTAGGTGTTATGGAGGTGAATACATGGTAATGGAGTAATGCAGGTTGTAGTAGGTTAGGTGGTTATTTAGGTTATGGCAAGTGGTGTCTTTGTTGTACTGGAAGCAGTGGTGATGTAGGTGGGTCATTTGGGTTGTTTTGAAGGTAGTTTCAGGTGGATTTATGGAGTTGGAGGTGAATTGGTGTGGTCTGAGTGTGGTCATGGTGTACTGTATTGGTGTTGTTTGCTAGGAGGTTTGTTTGGGATTGGATGGTGATAGGCAGTGGGTTAATTTGGTGAACTGGTTGTGAATCGATGGAGGTCTGGGATGCAGCTTTGGGTATGAGAGGGTGAATGGAGGTGGTAGTTTGGACTTTGGACTGAAGGTGGTGCTGCACCTTTGTTCCTCAATTTTGTGAACCTTCTTCGCAACTCTTTAGCCAATTCCTGAGCTTCATCATCGTTTCCGAAGTTCGCTTTCATTCCCGTTCCACGCTTTTGAGCCTCCGGTAACTGAGAATCAAACAACTACAAATATCGGGTGTAAAATGTGACAATTATAGATCAAACTAACTGGAAAACGTCCGGACTAATCAAATAATGCTCAAAGCTCTAACTACACAAAATCCTCACAATCATAGCTCTTTACGTATCAAATCATGCCCGGAATCACGCAAAACGGTAGACTTTTAATTGTAAATATAACACCGGAAACGGGGTTATCATTTACTACCTTGACATTTGAACAAAGATAATTTGTACACTTGTAACATAATATATCGTGGACACTTAGCACCCTTCTGTCCTATTACAGAGAGGGGAAGTGGTTGTTGTGGGAAGGAAGCCAAAATGCAGAGTGAAATTACACAATGTCTCTGCATCTCCTAGATGTTCTTTTCCTCTTTGAAACCAAATATGTGTGAGAGAGAGAGAGACAGAGAGAGAGGGGGAAAGAGAGAGACTGGGACAAAGTCTAACCTGGATATGCTGGGGAGGGAGTTCGGCCGCTGCCTAGACTGCGAGGGATGGCGCTCGGCCACTGGAAGTCGTCGCCGACGCAGGAAGTCGTCTCGTCCGCCAGAAACCTTTGTGGAAGCCGTCTTCCGATCGAAGGTTGGGTTCGTCGAATCGACTTCCTCTTCTCATCTTCTTCTTCCTCTTCTCATGCCCCATCTGATTCATGTTCGTCTTCCCTAATATGTGCTTCATCTCTCTCTCTCTCTCTCTCTCTCTCTCTCTCTCTCTCTCTCTCTCTCTCGTTCTCTAATTCGTTACGCGGGTTCGGGGTAAGAGAAGAAGAAGGACAGAGGGAGATGAGACCAGTGGGCGGCCGTATTTCACAACAAGAGGGGAAGAGAGAGAGGGATTAGGGTTCAAATGAAGGAGATAGAGGGATTAGGTTAATATAGATGGGTGAAATTTTGCAACATTTCAGGGGTAAAATTGTCTTTTGTCATGTGCGGTTAGTCGACCGTCTGCTCCATCCAAAAAAAATGTGCAAAGTGTCTTTGTTCAAAATGTATTTAATCCAATTTTCAGAGGTGGTCATTGTCTTTTACCCTAAAATATTGGCTTGATAACCTGATGGCGAATTGGTCTTTGAAAAAATACCCTCCAATTGAATTATATGCACTTTTTAAAGTAACCTACCCGGTAGGTAGGGCGGTATTTCCCCGATTTCATTAATTAAAAGTGGACTCCCAACCCTTAAGATACATGTGGGGAGACATACAACCTTACCCACAAAAATAAACAAGATTCATAGCACCTACCATACAGATAAAATAAAGTACTTACCACACATAACTTAGACAAATATCATACAATTAAGCAAACAGAGGGAATAAACAATTAACATTGAAAAACTGCATTTCAATAAAAAAAACATAGAAATGACAAGTAAACGGTTTCAATTTCGTCTTACACTTTGAACATAATTTTTGTTGATTAACGCATTGATTAATTAAAACTGCAACTATTGATATTTTTAGTGCAACACTTACACTATATGTTTTATTTGATAATTTATTTTTAAATTCAATCCAATTAACCTTCTATTTTTTTTGTTTGAAAGGCAATTAACCTTCTATGATAACAATGTATGTGTGTATCACAAATAAAGAATAACCAAAAAGACAAGAAAAAAATAAATTAAAATTAACTAAACAAAGTAGGTATTAAACATTTAACTTTGAAAAAAAGCAAAAGCAACATTAGAAAGGAAGCAAAAGAAAGTATGAACCGAACTAAAGTACAATATGTATATCAACTCACACCAATAATATAAAGAACCTTAACTTACATTACCTTTCACATTCACTTCAGATTCTTCATTATCTACCGTCTTAAGGCAAAATTTTATAAATGTATTCCTCCATATCTCATGGACGTAATTATTAATTTTTGTTGCCCTTTTTATGTTTCTTTAATTTGTTTGGCTCTCAATTTATTTAAATAATTATACGTAAATTTGTTGTTAGTTATAAATAAAATGATTATACATTTTTTATTGAAAATGAACTATGGAATCTCATCACAAGTACAGTTCAGGTACGTAAAAATCTCACTTAGATGTAGTTACAGGATCTTAACCCAGCTGGTTTTCACACAAAACCCACATATTAGAAGCTCTAAACCTCTCTTTTTTATTTTACGACTAATTTCTAATACTTATGTTTAGTGGTAGCCAACAACAATTTCTCAAATGTATCATTATAAGTTACATACAATGACAGTAATTGCCAACATCCATAGCTTATCATTTCTGAATTGTTTATACCAGTCGGGACGGAAAAAAAAAAGTTATACATGAAAACATTTCATACAAGAAAAGGAAACTGACTCTCCATTAAGCTATGAGAATTCATCTTAATTAGCCAACATGGATGATGTTAGACCAATAAAAGAAAAATCAACTTAATAATGTATGTATAATTTTTTCCTTCAAATGTACACTGAAGCTTGGTATATTGTCAGAATTGTCAAGGTTTATGAGGTATTCCAGTGAACAATTGATATATGATGATAAAATTAGTGGCTCAAACTGACAGGCATGACTACATCTTGCTTATTGTCTTCTGATATGGTTCTTTTATAAGATAAGTATAAGTAGTATGGTTTTTTTCAATAATATATAAGTTTTTACGAGTTTTAAAATAATAGTACTATGCATATTGTTTCTTTGATTCTATATTATGATTTCGTATTCTTGGTTCGTTATTAGAGACTCCTTTAACTTAAGAACCACATCTTCATCAAAATGACAATTTACAACTTTAAATCAACAGTTCGTCAAAATTTGAATTCTTTAATGGCATTTAGGCTTAACATGTGTGCAGTTAATATAAGCTTTTTAAAATAATTTTTTCATAATTTAAAGAAACACATTTTTCAAACTCCAAATAATCTTAGTAAGTTTTCAATAAAACAAAATAACATATACATGCACAGCCCGCGCCATGGCGCGGGGTTAAGACTAGTACTAATAATAATAGGCTCGCATCATTCAGTAAACAAGCTCTACAAAAGTTAATTTAAAGGTGTTAATAACTTAAAACAGTATCTTCGAACGAATTTACAGGTGATAATAACTTAAAACAGTGTTCAACGATCCAAAATGAGAAAAAGGCCAAGACATCTGCTCTATCGAGTTTGGATAATCCCTTTTGGCTTCGCAACTTCCATCTCTCACACCTGCACCTATGAGAAAGGAAAAAAATATATTAGTCACTCTTATACTATCAAACAATCAAACAGTGGTGATCAAAGAATCAACTCTTTGTTGGTAGTCAGTGTGAATAGTGAACAGCGACGACACTATAGCAACAACACAAAATCCAGGCAACAGCCACTCGTATATCACACAGATTAGATGCAGAATTCAAGAGTAAATGCAGCAGCAGTAAGTGTGAGAACTAATCATGGGATCAGAGCAAACTCATCTCTCATTTTCCTTCTCAAGAAATTAGAGGATCTTTGCATCATCCACTGTTGTGGAGATTGTGCCAAGTTTCATCCTTTAGAAAGAGGAGGATTCAGATGTAAACATCTTTTTCAATATCATTTACAGTCCAGCTTAAGCTTAGATCTAAACATAGCAATCACAAGAGTGGGCACGAAAATCATTTGATGGAGTGAACTGTGAAGCATCAAAAAAAGACTCTAGGGAGTAACAGGCTCATGCTAATTTCAACACCACATCCAGCGTAACTCAAACTGATTGACGGGCATTCCCTTCAGAACTATAGATAACTAAGTTTTGCAAATCTTATTCATTCTTGTACGCGCACATTAAATATCAAAACCACATCCAGGGGGATGGATGCCATCTATATTGTCACATTAAGTATCATCTATGGTTGAGCTATCGACGTGATCAGAAATCAGAGGTAATGAATAAATTTGCTACTTAAAAACCCACTGTAAACTTTGCAACATTGTTTATGCTTTGATAGAGTGATTCGTATGATACTTAATCCTATTGCTGGCAGGCCGTATATGTTTTTGCAATTTTTTAGCTATGAAGATCTTTAACAGCTTATGAAAGGCCGAAGGTATTTGAGATTAATCTTTTTCCATATAATAGACAATATCATTAATAATGCAGACATAGCTGTTTTGCAATTTGTGTCCAGAATCCTAGAGGAGTTTCTTGTTCCTATCATCTCCTCTACCCATTGAGTGTCGAATTCAAAATGCAGCACATTGCACTCTTAACGCAGGCAGTGGCATCCAAATCGGATATCAACTGTTGCTATTTAGTCTGGGTAACGAACTAAACCCTTGATCAAAAGAGAGAAGGCAAAGAGTAGACTGACCAAGCCGGCACGTGGCTGTTTCATATTGCCCGAGAGTACAGATAGCTCCGAGGATGGGGAAAGAGTCGCAGAAGTAGTCATTGCCTGCAAAAAGGTATGGAAACGGGTGAGTCTTAACACAGAAAGCAGATGAGATATATATAACTATATAAGTAGAGACTTCATCCCATCTCAAATATGGAATAGATGGGAGGGATGAAGTAGCAAGGAAGTTTCACCAGGTTGAAGGGAAAGGGGATGAAATTACCTTGACTGGTGTATCGTGTTCTGGTATGGGGACGTACCCAGACCTCTTCTTCTTGCTGGAGGATATATCAGACATGGAGACGGGCAGCAAAAACTCATCTTCTGGGACAGGCCCTGGAAGTGGGACTGGAAGAAAGTGGAGAGAATTCATTAGACAGGGTTAAATAATAAACAAGAAAATAGCAATAACAACAACAACAACGTAAAGAAGGCGAATACTAGGACACAATAAGAAGAGGAAAAAAGGGTTGGAATTTTATACTTGCTCTTTCATTTGATTCTGATTTTTTTCCATGAGAGAGCAGTGACTTGAGTTTTTGGGCGAAAAACGAAACGGTGACCGTTGCAAAGTAGTAGAGAAGAGAGGCAACACATGAGGGGGAAGTCTACATCAAACATATGTATGATCCTACAACCTTGTGTCGGTGAATCAATCAACTAGAAAAAGCATATATTTTCTAAAAAAAAAAAGAATAAGCAAATCAATCAAGCAAGCAATTCATTATTTGTTTAATCTATGAATAACTACTTTGTCAATCAATTCATTCCTTCATTCATTCTTCTTTCCAATAACAATAAGTAGTAATACAAGTATTGCATATGCTAGGCATGGATTGGTGATACGAGTACGTATCCAACACACGACGCGGCTGCAGAGACGACCCTGCGACATTAGGATCGGAACCGTGCTCCACCAAAGTATTTGACCGACTACGTGCCAAAGTAGTCGTCAGTTAGGACTAGTTATGCCGTTATTTATGTTAGCTTGTTATTAAGGGTGAGTTATTGCAATTTCTTGATTATTTAGGGGTCTTGAGAGTATGTAGCAGAGTTATGTGTTAGGGTCAGTTCTATTTTTATGAGAAGAATTGAATGGTTGTTTATTTTCGTTCATAAATCCTAGTTTTAGTTTATTCAGAGCCTGTATCAAGACGTGGGAGATCGAAGCTTCTCCAAATAGCTTCACTATCGACACAATCTAGTAATAACTACTTAATCAATCAATTCTTTCATTCTTCTTCCAATAATAATAAATAAGTACTATTGCATATGCTAGAAAGAAAAAGGAGGGATTTATAGTACGGGTCTTACTGTATCTGTGGGCAAAGATGATCAAGAGAGCAGCTAGAGCAGGGACGAGAGCGTAGAGAACATGCAGAGACCATGTCGTCGGAGAGAGGATAGCAACGAGGACAGCAGAGACGAAAGATTGGTGTAAAACCCATGTTGTGGAGTCGAGAGCATCTTCCTCGGCGGCGACCATATTGACCAGACCGAGAAAGGTGAAGGATAAGCAGCCGGCGAACCAAACCCCATAGCAGGGATTCAAGGTCCTGACGATCAAGACCAGAGACACGGCGGACCACACCGAAGCCGACCTTGAAAAGCCATGAATTTGTCTGGCCTTATGGACGAGGGATCCGAGGCGTTTCCGGTTCCTGCTCAAGAAAAAAAGGTGGAAGGAAAAGAGAGACACAGCGCATACCATGACGATATAGTAGTACGAGTCTGGAGAAATTATTGGGGCAACATTGTTGTTGTTGTTTACAGCTTCGCAGCAGCAGTAGAGGGCATCCCCCACTAGAACACCACCAGGACGACTGAATAAGGCTTCGATCGCCACGTCAAGAAGGTATGACCATCCCACCATGTATAACCATCCGAATCTCAGTACCAAAAACTGGTTCACCCTATGCATGGTCGCTATCTAAATCACCGGCTCAAAGTGAACTAGTGAATAGGAGTAAAAGTCATATGGGAGAAAGATATATATATATGGTGAGAATTTGCAGAATAGGTATGATTTTATTTCTAAAAATGGACTTTGGTTTCTAAAAATGAATTTTGGTTTCTAGTTATTATGATTTTATAATAACTTAATTACAATTATTACATACTAATTTGACAATTGGCTCCTTAATTTCTCCTTTCTTTGAGAGATTAATATATTAAGAGCAATACTAACAAAAACTTAGGACTAAAAGCTATCTCAAGAGTTGTGGAACTATGGTGGATCGTTGACCACGACCCTGATCCTTAAGTTTGTAGGGATCGTTTCGCGAGGCGGTCGGCGAGAGAATTAAACTTCCTCGGGATGAAAGACCATTTAATACTCTAGAAAACTGGCTCGGATATGGTGTATCAAGATCATAGCATCTCCTTCAATGGAGAGCTTCTGAATGCCTATGTCTACCTTCATGTTTAGCCCCAAGATCAAGGCTTGAGCTTTGATTTCCTTCTCTTCACTTCCCCAATCCACTTTTTGCGCTTTGGCTTAAATAATTTCCTTGTGATGATCTCTCAGAACCACTCCTACGTGCTTCTCGACTGGCGTAGGACTACACTCTGTCGAAGTGGAGCTTCGTTTCTCCGTTAACTGGGGTTACGGGGCTTTGCTCCGGACCATGGCTTGAAAGACAATATGACGGAGCTCTAGTACCGCTGCTTAGACATTAAAACTAGCACGGAAAGGAGATGGAGAGGTCTGATAAAATTGCCCAGAAAGTGTGACACAAGAAAGGGAGGCGAATCCCTGGACCAGTTCGATTGCATGTCTGCTCTACCGATTAAAATTTGTTTCAACATGAACGCTATAAATCCTACTAGGTGGAATTAGGGTTCATACGTGCATCCAAGCTATCTGATGTAGGTCTGAAACACTCCGGATATTATCTCGTATTCCCGAAGTTCCTCCTTGATGCAAGTGTGGGCTTGCTGCTTCCAGAATCCTTCTTGGCCTCCAGACGAATTGCTCTCACTCTCGAAACCTTAGATTTCGGTGTGTATCCGAAGCATACGAATTTTGAAGACTAAGGAAACTTATATAGGCTACGAGATGGACCTGGAGGAAAAAATACGAATCAGGCTCCTAACTATATTATGACTTCTAGTTCCACCCGAACCTAGCCCGAATAAACTTAATAGCAGTTAGTACCACTAAATAATTGTTATTTCACTCCTGTCCATATTCTCAAAAAAATAACATTTCGAGCTCCTGTTATTAAATACTTATTATCTCCCCATGTTAAGATTACAGATATCTGTTGATTATATTAATTACTGGCTAATTCATTTAACCGACCTCTTCGCAATTCATTGATCCTTACCACTTAACTTATTTTATATGTCCACTTTATCAAGTAATCTAGCTGCAGATTTTGACATAATCAAAACTTATAAGCTTCATCAAGGGGATATCATCAATCCCATAACTGGGACATGGATTCCTTTGATATATCAATTTACACCATGGACTCAATAGTATCGCCAAACTCGTCGAGGTTATTGACTCCATTAGAATCTCACTCACTTGACTTGTCAAAGCAATAACTACTAAATACATGTACATATTGAATATCTAAGGATTAAGATCATAAGTAATCACAATAACCATGAGACATAGCTTGTCTTATTATGTCAGTACAAAGACAATGATCTCAACTTGGTCCTGTTCAATAGACACAAAGTATACTTGGACATTGAGTTGAACTATAGTATGAACTATACTGTTTCCTATAGCTAAGACAGACCTACTAAAACAATGTGCTACAATCGTTCCGATGGTTTGTCTAATTCCATCTAGATTGTGAACACACATCTTTCATTCCACAAGAACCGAAGATAAGATCTTCTGTGTGTAAGCTAGACTCTACAAACCAGATCTTCTACTATGTGGAACAATAGACAACTATGCACAATAATAATATAATGCAAAAATATTACCCAAAATCATTCTCATAAATATCAAATTCTGATAATTCATTACAAAAAGCATGGATTTTAGTATTCAATCCAACAATAATTTCACCGTATCCCTGGAAGCCCCAAATGATCTTCTCCAGATCATCTTGGTTGGCTTCCCACGGGAAAGGCGTGGTTTTTCTGGTCTCTGGCCAGATCAACAGCTACATCTAGCTTCTACGATTTTTGTATTTTGTATCCATCGGGTGCCGATTTTGTACGGACACACATGTCAGCTAGATATTGTAGGTCATTCGTAGTCGTGTCCGTGGTCGTCGTGGTACAGATGCTCTTCCGGGGAGCGATCATTGTGCAAATCATAGTTGTGGTTGTTGTTGGGATCGTCTCGGCCCTTCTCTTGTGGCACGGAAGCTTCATGCACACATATATGATGTTTAAAGCTTATGATGGATAAGAAAAATTAGGAGTACCAAGACATGCTCTAATTAAGTAGACTACAATACATCTTCGGAGCTACAACATAAATTATATAGTTAAATAGTCATGGTCATGTCAGTGGTGTTAGTGATCTAGATGCTCTTCCAGGGGTGAGCGATCATTGTGTGTATCACTGTAGTGGCGGTGCCCGGGCTCGTATCGGCTCTTCTATTGTGGCATTTGTCACGGGCTGGCTTCTTTGCTAACTCGCGCGGCACTCGAACCACTCAAGTAAGCCTAGAACAACCATAAGAACACGAAGGTACAATGCTTCAATTGGTTGATGTGGCAAATGAGACCAACTCCTATTTATACATGAGCTTCCATTAAGGAATGATCTAGATAATCTAAGATCTAATGGTGGAGATTGAGTGGCTAGAAGGTTCCCACCTCCTTACTAGTAAATATTTATATGGAAGATTCTAAAACATTTCCTTGAAATCAGAAAAGGCTAAAACTGGTGCTTGCACCATTGCTTGTTTGAGTGCATTGAAGGCTTCTGTGGCTTCTTGAGTCCAATTGAAATTACCCCTTTTTAACAACTGAGTTAGTGGCCTAGACAAGGTTCCATAGCCTCTCACAAATCTTCTATAATATCCAGTGAGTCCCAAAAACCCTCTGAGCTCTTTAATGGTTTTAGGCATGGGCCATTCCTCCATAACAAACCGTTTTCTGGGGTCAGTTTGTACACCCTTCTTGCTGATGACATGTTCCAGATATTCCACATCATCTAGCCCAAAAGTACACTTGCTGAGCTTCGCAAACAGCTGGTGCTTACTCATTATTTCAAATACCATCTTCAGGTGCTGCTGATGTTCAACCATGCTGCTACTATAAACCAAAATATCATCAAAAAATACAAGCACCATATTTCTCAAATATTCCCTGAAAATGTCATTCATAAGACAATGAAAAGTAGCAGGGGCATTGGTGAGGCCAAAATACATTACCCTGAACTCATACAACCCCTCATGAGGTCTAAAAGCTGTCTTATAAACATCATTCTCAGCCATCCTCACTTGGTGGTAGCCGGACCTTAAATCTAGCTTGGAGAAGACAATATCTCCCTTCAACTCATCCATTAGTTCATCAATTACTGGAATATGAAATTTATTTTTGATATTTATATCATTCAGCCCCCTATAATCAACAATAAACTTCCAAGTCCCATCCTTCTTTTTAACTAACAATACTGGTGCTGAAAAAATGGATAGTGTTGGGTTGTATGATCCCATTATCAATCATTTCCTTCACCATCTTTTCGATTTCATTTTTATGCAAGAAAGGATACCTGTATGGTCTCAAACAGACATGTTTAGCTCCTTCAATTGGTATTAGAGCTTGTATCACTGTATAAGATTTAACCATATGGTGATCATGAGTACTGCAGGTGATGGTGGCTTCTCACAGGGAAGAGCTGCTAACAGACCTCCTCTATTCTGTGGAGAAAATTTTGCTCACTGGAAAGCTCTCATGAAAATATTTATCATTGATCAAGATCTAGAGCTTTGGACCATTATTCAAAATGGACCTCATACTTTCTATACAGAGAAAGATGGGATCAGAACTCCCAAAACAGAAGACTCACTCTCCTCTTCTGAATTAGAGCAATTCTATAAAAACTACAAGGCTATTAACATTTTGTACTGTGCTTTGAGTACAGATGAATTCAACGGGATCTCTGGATGCAAAATTGCTAATGAAATATGGGATAAACTTGTGGTTACCTTTGAAGGAACCAGTCAAGTCAAGCAGACCAAGATCAACATTTATCTCAGACAGTATGAGCTGTTCAAAATGAATGCAGATGAGTCCATCAGAGATATGTTCAAGAGACTCACTGATATTGTCAACAACCTTGACTCACTGGGAAAGCATTTTTCCAATGAGGAAAAGGTGAGAAAGATACTCAGAAGTCTTCCAAAGGCAAAATGGGAACCAAAAACCACAGCTATTGAAGAAGCTCAGAATCTCTCAACTCTACAACTTGATGACCTACAAGGGAAGCTCCTGACACATGAGATATCTATGAATGAAATTGAAGGAGAACTCCCAGAAGGTGTCAAAAATCTAGCCCTCAAAGCCAAAGAGAATGAGAGAATTCAAAGCCTTGAAACTGAGGATGGTGATGATGAAGATCCAATTGCCTTGATTTCCAAAGCCTTGACAAGGATTCTCAAAATGAAGAGAACCTCTGGAAAAAAAGAATTCAACAGAGAAAGGCATAGACCATCCAGCAGCAAGGACTACAAAGGTAAGTCCTATTCACAAAACAAGTCAAAAGTTATGAACTGCTTTGAGTATGGTGATGCAGGACACTTGATAAAGGGACTGTCCACATAAAAAGAGCATGAACTTTCAGAAGAAAGATCATGACAGAAGAAAGAAAGCCATGATAGCTTCATGGAGTGATTCAGACAGCTCCAGTGAATCTGAATCTGAAGAAGAACATGCCAATCTATGCTTCATGCCAAGCATGATGATAGTTCTGAAAAGAACATTGAGGTAATGGTTAACTGTTTAATTTCAAAGCCAAAAGAAGCTCTTTCAGAATATCTCAGAACAATGCTTTTAAATGAGGAAGATTATCTGAAAGTGATCAGGCTTTTGAAAGATAAAGTTCATGAGCAAGCAAAAGAATATTTACAACTTGTTTGCCTAAATCAGAATCTTGAAATCTCTCAGAAGAAAGCTGACAGTGATTTCAAGGCCTTCAAAACCAGTTTCAAAGCCTTGAAAACACAAGTCAAGGAAGTAGTCACTGAAAATTCCTCTGTGAATGACAACCTTGTTAATCTAAGACATCATGTTGATGATTTAGAAAGACAAAAGACTACTCTTACAGAGAAACTTCAAGAATCTGAACTAGTCAAAATCAAGCTTGCTGGATCAGAACAAAAGTTGAGCCTGATTCTTGGATGAAGTTCACAGTCTGTTCACAAAGCTGGTATTGGATTCAATCCAAACTTTCTAAGAAGAAACAATACTAGATTTGTGAAAGCTGGAAACAAGACCTCTCCCACTTGTCATTACTGCTGTAAAACTGGTCATGTTAAAATGACTTGTCCTTTTAGAAGAAGAGACCCTCACATAATGAGGAACACTTTTCCTTTTCAGCTTAAAGGACAGGTTAAGCAGATTTGGGTTCCTAAAGGGGTTAGACCACCTAACATGGTTGATCCTGAATATGAATCCAAATTCCGCAGTTGGTCTAACAGCTGTGTAAGACAGTGATTGGTGCTTGCAGGTTGTCACCAAGGAACAGAAGGGGTTCATGGACAGTGGTTGCTCAAGACACATGAGTGGAAAGAGATCTCTATTCTCATAATTAAAGGAGCAATAAAAAGGTTCAATAACACTTGGTGACAAGGGAAAGTGTAATATTCTTGGTATTGGAAAAGTTGGTACAAATTTTGAAAACTCTATTTATGATGTTTATCTAGTTGAAGGTTTGAAGTTTAATTTGCTTAGTGTATCTCAGCTTTGTGATAATGGCAACAAAGTCATCTTTGATAAAGAGAAGTGTGTGGTGCAAAATGAGAAATCAGGAGATTTCATTCTCACAGCCTCTAGATCAAACAATGTTTATACTTTTCAGACTAACAAAGTTGCAGGTGAAAGTTTGAAGTGTCTCAAGGCCTTGAAAGAAGATTCAAAGCTTTGGCACAGGAAACTTGGTCATATCAGTTTGCATACTCTGAATAAATTGATTTCTAAAGACTTGGTAAGAGGATTGTCATCCACCAAGTTCAAAGAGGATGAGTTATGCAAAGCCTGTGCACAAGGAATGCAGACCAGAAGCTCATTCAAGCCAAAGAAGTTTGTAATTACAGCTAGACCTATTGAATTACTTCATATGGATTTCTGTGTTCCTATGATGACTCCTACTCCAAAAGGTAAAAGGTATATGCTAGTTGTTGTAGATGATTTTTCTAGATATACTTGGGTTATGTTTCTCAAAGAAAAATCTGAAGCTCTATCTGAATTTTCAAAGCTTTGCAGAGAACTTCAAAACTTGAAAAACCTACCTGTAGCTTCAATCAGAAGTGATCATGGTAGAGAATTTGATTAACTATAGTTTGATTTATTTTGTGATAAGCATGGTATTTCTCACAACTTTTCTACTCCTAGAACTCCTCAACAGAATGGTGTTGTTGAAAGAAAAAACAGGACTCTGAAAGATATGTCAAGGACAATGCTTCTTGAGAACAAATTGCCAAAGCATTACTGGGCAGAAGCTGTGAATATAGCAAACTATATTTTGAACAGGTGCTTGATCAGACATATTCTAAAGAAGACCCCCTATGGACTATTCAAAGGGAGAAAGACAAATATCTCTTACTTCAGACCATTTGGATGCACTTGTTTTATCCATAACAATGGAAAAGACAATCTTGGTAAGTTTGATGCAAGGAGTGATGAAGGTATATTTCTTGGTTACTCTCTGAATAGAAAAGCTTATAGAGTTTTCAATAAAAGAACCAAACTGGTTGGAGAAAGCATTCATGTTATTTTTGATGAAATTTATGATGGTTCTTTGAGTGAAAGTTTTGCAGATTTGAATTTGAACAAGCATGAATCAGAGGAATAGACTGAGAATCCACTTGGATTCAAGAAAGGCTCAGAATAAAATAGAAGACATTTTCAAAACCTTGAAAATAGTTCTCAAGGCCTTGAAAATACAGCTCAAAGCCTTGAAAAAGATGATCAGAAGGATTCAAGTGACAAAGTCACTACTTCAAGACCAGAAAAGATATATGGTGAACCTGAACCATGGTCTCCAAGGAATTTAAATATCTCTCATCCCATCCAGCTGATAATATCATATCAGATCCAACCACTGGTACACAAACTAGATCACAGTTGAAGAACTTATGTGCTTTTAATTCTTTTATTTCTCTTGCAGAACCAAAAACTGTGAAGGAAGCTTTACAAGAAGCAGACATTGCTATGCAAAGTGAACTCAATGAGTTTGAGAGGTATAAGGTTTGGAACCTGGATCCTGCACCAACAAACCAGTCTGTCATTGGTACCAGATGGGTATTCAGAAACAAGTTGGATGAAAGTGGTAATGTGATCAGAAACAAAGCAAGGTTAGTTTCTCAAGGTTACAATCAAGAAGAAGGTATAGACTATGACGAAACCTTTACTCCAATTGCCAGGTTAGAAGCAATTAGAATTTAACTTGCATTTGCATCTTACAAGAACATGAAACTATTTCAAAAGAATGTGAAGTGTGCTTTCTTGAATGGATACTTACAAGAAGAAGTTTATGTTGCACAACTACCTGGTTTTGAAAATGAAAACTTTCCAGATCATGTTTACAAACTTGACAAAGCCCTTTATGGTTTGAAACAAGCTCCAAGGGCTTGGTATGGAAGACTGTCAAAGTTTTTACTTGAAAATGATTTCAAAAGAGGTTTAGTAGACAAAACTCTTTTCATTAAGACTCATGAGAAAGATTTACTTGTAGTCCAGATATATGTTGATGATATACTGTTTGGAGCTACTAATGATCAATAATGCAGAGAATTCTCAAGTCTTATGAGCAGGGAGTTTAAATGAGCATGATTGGAGAATTAACTTTATTCCTAGGACATCAAGTACATCAATTGAAGAAGGGTATTTTTCTGAATCAAAGCAAGTACACAAGAGACTTGCTGAATAAATACAGCATGGCTCAATGCAAGGAAGCCAAGACTTGAATGAGCTCTACACTATCCTTAGACAAGGATGAATCTGGAAAGAGTGTCAATGTAAAAGAGTATAGAGGCATGATTGGATCATTACTCTATCTGACAGCAAGCATACCAGATATTATGTTTAGTGTATGCATGTGTGCTAGATTTCAAGCTGATCCAAAAGAATCACACTTAACTGCTGTGAAGAGATTATTCAGATATCTCAATGGTACCAAAGACTTAGGACTTTGGTATCCAAGACATTCTAACTTCTCTTTAAGTGGTTTTTCAGATGCTGACTTTGCAGGCTACAAAGTTGATAGAAAAAGCACTTCTGAAACCTTTCAATTCATTGGATCATCTTTGATTAGCTGGCATTCCAAGAAACAGAATTCAGTTGCTCTATCAACAGCTGAAGCTGAATATATAGCTGCAGGAGCATGTTGCTCTATCAAACAGAATTTGGTTTTGTCTATCATCAAGGGGGAGATTGAAAGTTCAGGTTGTTCAAGACTTGAAAGAGATTGGCTATTTCAAGGCCTTGAATCAGCTTCAGAGGCTTGAAAATAGTCTTGGCCTTGAAACTGGATTCAAAGCCTTGAAACTGTTAAACCTGAAAGCATATTCTCAGAGGGAGCTTTTCTATTAACTCTCTGATCTAATTTATTATCTCTCTTGCATATGTTTAATTATCTGGTGTTAGATGATGAAAGACAAACAGTTAAACATGTTTTGAATCATACTATATCAACTGTTTGACCATGATATTGCAGTAAATATTGTTTCTAAGTTTGCAGGATTGTTTCCTAAACTGGATTGCTGCAGATTTGGAAATACTTGGACTTTGATCTTGTGATCAATCAGACGTGTTTGAAAGCTTCTCATGACGTTTAATGAAGGATTACAACAATATCTCTGAAGATCATGATCATTCAACCGTTGGAGAAGATCTCAAAGTAGTCAAACTCTGTTGCCTACAAAATAGGAATGCCGTTGTTGAAAATCTGGAGAGATTTGCAGAGTTGTTTGAATTATTTAAAGAGCTCATATTCGAAGCAACAAAAACACAATTCTCAACGGGCAAATACAGAGAAAGCATTCTGGATTGATAAGCATCAAGAAGTTCTTCATCTCTTCAAATCCATACACAGAAGTTCACTGCATTTCACGGCAGTTTTCTACTCTTAAGTGATCTTCTATATAGAGCCATATTGGTAGATCATTTTTTAGGGTTTTGATTCATGGATGCGCAACGGAAACAATAATAAACCATGCAAAACCCTCCAAGGATCACAAGTCAAGAGACATAACGATGGTAAGGGAAGAAATCAATAACATACCTTAGGGTTTCTCCTTTGATGACTTCAAACCCGGATTGTGTCACGTCTCTACGGTTGATCCACGCCTAGAGGTGAGATCTAGATCCTCCAAATCCTTGTGATAGCTAGTAAGAATGGAGGAGGAAGAAGGAACCAAGCAACAATGGAGCACCAAGAGGTGGGGCGGCACCCTTTAGGCCGACGGGTAGGGGGCGGCAATCCCAAGGGGGTTCGGCCCTTTTTGGGACTTGCTCTCTCTCTCTCCTTTTCTCTCCCACACACTTATGTTATGAGCATTAGTGTGGGAAGGAAGGAAGGAGCATCCTTTATATAGTCCAACAACTCCTTGTTAACTACCTAAAGGCCTTATTCTAGTCCTACTAGAATTCGGATTAGTCGCCTAGTCCTAATCATGTCCATACATGGATTAGTTCTATTTGCCCATTAATCCTAATCATGTCTCTACATGAATTAGGCCACCTTGGCAAATCCTAATCATGTCTCTAGCCAACTTGCATATTAGTCCTACTAAGTTAGCAAGTTGTTGCGATTTGATCCTTCTAATTAATTAATCATATTAATTAATTATTTCCCATGTCTAGTTCACCCCTATATGGCGTGTGACCCCATAGGCTCTATTTAGTTGGTAGTAACTATTTACTAATATGGAGCGGCCTCTAGCAAGACATCCATTCTAGCCAACAAATAGAATAATCATCATGACAAACCTTGTGCAAGTAATTGTCTCATCCATTTTTCCCAATATCCGGATTGGACACGAGACATACAAGTCACACTCGTATATCCAATCCATAGTTTCTCGATCCTGGGAATAGCCTTATTCGTGCAAATAACATCAATATCCCATATTGATTTATTTGAGTCTGGCCAGACATTTTATAAGCACTATCCCTTGAGTGGCCTATGATATTTTCTCCCGTTATGTGGGAGGGACAAATTCTATCTACGTCCACTACGATTTCTAAGCTTGCTTCTTATTGTATCCAGTACACGCCTTTATAGCTACCCAGTTACGGTGTAGCGTTTGACGCTACCAAAATCACAATAATCCACAACTAGAATATCTAGTGACTTCAAGTCTAAGGATGAAAATACCGTTGCACCGCGAGAAGCGCTTGTGACTTAACATAACGTGTATGTAGCCTTCTCGGAGATGGGTCAATCCAGTATGCCATTACTCCTAATGCATACCCATGTGTTGGATCATGATATCTCCATATCAATCCAACCCCATACTAGTCTATAGATGATTGTCCTATTTATCTTTATAATCGACTAGGGATATTTAAGAATATAACACTTATATTCTAAGGACTTCATTCATGTTATCATATCTCTATATCGATAACATAATGAATCGTAAATCCATAAATGTCACAATTAATTGATTGCCTCTAGGGCACAATTCCAACAGTCTCCCACTTGCACTAGAGTCAATCTCCTGCATCATATGCCTATTGATCTAGCGCGGCCTTCCACGCTTACACTGCGTAGAGGCGAGACATCCGCTGGTGCTTTGCAAATAATCACATATCCTCTATCAACAATTTGATTGAGATTGAATATTCTGAGTAAGTGCATCCCATGCAGTAATTTACTCAGTCCTCTATGTTAGAATCAGTGACTGAATCTTGTCTGGAACCTTTCCAGCTCAAAGTCGCTCCCACTAGGGCAGAACATAAAACTCGACTTATAATCTGAAATCTTCATTGTCAGATTCAAAGTTCACTATAACCCCTTACAGCAAACACTTCATATCCTCTATTTATCAAAAATTCATCCTTAGTGCTTCTCAAGTACTAAAGGATAATCTTGATAATTTATCCAGTGATCCTCACCCGGATTTGGCTGGTATCTTTGTGTCATGCCTTATGACACATCTAGCCTAGTACATTCCATGGCGTATCTCGTGAATCTAATTCATACGGTCCATTCCCAATCTAATTGGAAAGACAACTAGCCTTCCAAAGACTAATTCCATGTGACATGGGTGAGAATCAATATTATTTTCAACACCTTTGTCAATTTATGTACTATGACCTAAGCTATACAAACATATCTACCTCAATAGATCTTCACAAGTTGCTTCTCTTAAGTCTAACATTAGAAAGTCAACTCCCTAGTCAATCTGCGTTAGACTGCCAAGTAGGGGCAACATTCCCAATAATTAAGTATGTCTCCACATACAAGACCAGAAACATAACTGTGCTCCCACTAACCTTCTTGTAGACACAAGTCTCATCTTCAATTTTGATGGAACCAAACTCCTTTGATTACATCATCAATTTGAAGAGTCCAACTCCTAGAAGCTTGATCCAATCTATAAATAGATTGCTACAAGCAAGATGCGAATGGATTTAAGCATCACAGTTGGGGAAAGATTTTGTCATAGTCTATACTATGA
This sequence comes from Linanthus parryae, assembly GCA_023055425.1. Lineage (NCBI taxonomy): Eukaryota > Viridiplantae > Streptophyta > Magnoliopsida > Ericales > Polemoniaceae > Linanthus > Linanthus parryae. Next base: position 1,705,587 of record JALGPY010000008.1, on the reverse strand, counting down.
GCTCACATGAAATCCCTTTCATACCAATTTTCCCTTAAAGGTAATCATATTACCATCCATGTTGGTTTCCTCATAACCCACTTGCACCCTATGGGTCCTACCCTTCAGGTGGTTCCATCAAAGTCTATACTTTGTTGGTATACATGGATTCCATATCGTATCTCATGGCTCCAAGCCATTTGCCATCTCATAGGTTGTAGGCTCATCTTGATGAGAAATATATCAGGGGTTATGAGAAATTCTTATTTCTCTAGTCCCTTGACATATCCTACCTGACCTACGAGGTTCTTGTGTTATATGAGTAGGTTGCTCCACAACACCTTGTGATCCTGCTCATGTTCCACCAAACGGATCAATGTTCTATTGTGGTTCTTGGACTTTTCAAGTTCTACTGTCCTCCCACTGTATCTTTTAGAGACAATCTCTTCTTAGAAACACTGTGGTCTGAGCAACAAACAGTTTGTTCTCGATTGGGTTGTAGAAATAATATATTTTCAGGATATCCCACAAAACATTTATCTGACTTGGGTCCAAGTTTATTTGTAAACTCTTTTACATAAACGTCATAACCCCAAATCTTTATGAATGTCATACTAGGACACTTCCTAGTCCATATCTCATATGGCGTTATTCATAATCCGTTTTTGATGGAACAAGGTTAAGGGCGAAATTCGCTGTAATTAGAACATAGCCCCAAAAGTAAACTGGAAGTTCTGTTTGACTCATCTTGGACCGAACTGTGTCCTACATGGTTTGAACTCTCCTCTTAGACACGCCAAAACCATGTGGCGTGCTAGGTGGAGCGAGTTTTGGATCATATCCAACACTCCCATGGATTCTTGTCAAACTCTTGGCTCAAGTACTTTCCTCTATGATCCAATCGTAGAGCCTAAATATTTTTTTCCAAGCTGGTTCTCTACTTCATTCATGAATACTTTGAACAATTCAAAGGATTCTGATTTGTTTCTTCCTAAGATACACAATTCCATATTTATCTGATCCCATCAGTAAATATGATGAAGTACTGAAAACCATCCTTAGCGTTTGTGCTTAGCGGCCTTCATACATCAATATGTATGATTTCAAAAGATCATATCTTTGCCCAATAAGTCTTACATGTCTCATATGATTCAATAATCAAATGAGTTCCAGAAATCCATCCACATGGTTTCTAGATATGTATCTCTTATTTATGAGGCCTAAGCAATAATCACTAAAGATAAGAGAAGTTCATATCATTATATGCAAACTCCTTGGTATTAATGTTATAGATGAAATTATCATGATGAAGGATATACAATCCACTTAGACAAAATTGCATTACAATAATGCATACATTTGTCCTTTATTATGATAAGGAGCTTTCTTGTCCAGACAAGAAACTACGATAATGGTCCTACTCATAGCAGGGACATAATCACTTCTGTCTAATTCATGAACAAATTCATAGAGATAGAAATAATGCCCTACGGCTAATTCAGCAACCCCTTGCTTCATTTCCCCACGTGTAGGATTATTTCTTCCTTATCCAATTGTTTTTCATCTCTTGAGATCCTCCACATTTCTATAAATGTGAGATACTCATCTAGTATCATATACTCATGATGATGAGATAGACACATTGATTTCTATAACAAAATACCAATATTGGAATTCATAATTCCTTTATTACTTACTTCTAGGTACTTTGGGTAGTCTCTCTTCCTCTGCACCACCTATGGGACTCCAGGGCAACTTTGTTTTAGCAACATGCTTGCTTTATAACCATGGGGTCGGCGCAAACTATTTGCCCTTACCCATGTTGTTATCCATTAACAACTTTGCCCATGCCCATTATTAGTGTTTTGTTTTAGTGATTTTTCAATCATATTGAGTAAATCAATTTTAAAACAAAAATATAATTGCATCTAATGCAATTCTTGATCCACTTGGGTGAATAACCGTTTATTCTTAATCTATCTCATAGATAATGCATATTCACTAATGTTTCAATCATATTGAATTAGTATATTTGCATAACCCAAAGTGGAGCAACACTTCGAACCTTTTATGTCTAGCTCGCCCTTTTGAAAGAGTTTCTTTCAATGTATGATCATATCATACTTCTCCATGTTTCTCTTCTTGCTTCCAAAGCTCAGAGTTCATGGTAGCTAGCATGAGGTAAGTCATAACCAAAGAACCATTCTTTGATATCCCTTCCATTAGGTTTTAGTGTGTTTTGGTAGTTGGTAGGAAGAGAACCTTATGTTCTACGATGTACAACAATTTCTCTTTTATTTGAGAATAATTCTCAATTTTATACCAGTCTAGAAAATAGATAAAGTCGCGTTTTTATTTGTTTAATGCCATGGGTATTCAATATAATAGGATTCTGCAAAGTTTGTGACGTTTAACTATATTTAACAAGGATTTAATTTGTTAAACATAGCTCCTACTATTTTACTTCGGACTAATAACCCTCAAGATATTAATGCGGAAAATATCCTTATATTTTCTAGTGGGCCAAGATCCATGTTTCATCTCCTTATGAGCTTGCTTTGGCAAGTCACCCATAATTTGACTACTTTAGGTAGGAACAATTCCAATTGCATCCCTTATGCAACTCTTGGTTCAATTGGGCAAATAACTCCTTATTTATCCATCCGTATGGATAATCCCAAGGATAAACTTGAAATGCAAGATGGCGTTCTCAAACATAAGGGATTGATTTATGTGGGCAATCACACTGAGCTTAGACAGCTCATCATAGAGGAGTTGCAGAATACAGGGGTAGGAGGCCGCTCTGGGATACTAGCCACCTACAAGAGAGTCAAAATGCTCTTTCATTGGCCAGGGTTGATGACACAAATGAAGAGTTGGGTGAAGAGTTGTGACACCTGCCAAAATATAAAGTCTGAGCACCTACCCTAACCAGGACTACTACAACCCCTACCCATACCTAACAAGCCTTGGTCCCATATTGCAATGGGTTTTGTGGAAGGGCTGCCCAAAACTGAGAGTAAATCTGCAATCTTGGTGGTCATTGACAGGTTTTCCAAATATGGTCACTATATTGCTATAAACCATCCCTACACTGCTGAAGAAATAGCTGAAGTATTCTTCCAAAATGTGTGTAAGTTATATGGTCTTCCTTGCTCTGTAGTCAGTGACAGGGATCCTATATTTCATAGCCAATTTGGAACACCTTATTCAAATTGATGGGAACTCTGCTCAAGTATACAACTGCATACCATCCTCAGACTGATGGCCAAAGTGAGAGGTTGAACCGGTGTTTAGAGATTTACTTGATGTGTCTAACTGGAGACAGGCCAAAGAGGTGGGTTAAATGGTTGAGCTTGGCTGAGAGGTGGTACAATACCAACCACCACACTGCATTTCCATTCCAGAAGAAAGTCATTTAGGGTTAGAAATCATCTTGGTGGACGATGCGACACTCGGAGGAGAAGGGCGTTTGTTGCTGGGAGAGGAAAGGGGAAGAGAGAGATTCAGGGTTATAAATGAGAGGGGAAGGAGAATAACTATGTTTTATGTGGTGTAATTTGCTTCGATCCGAAGGGTAATTTTGTGTTTTCACACTTCCGTTAGTTGTCGTTAGCCACCGTTAACTGACAAGGGTGGTTTTGTATATCCCCGAACAATGAGGGGGGTTTCGTATATAACTCATCTAACGAGGGTGCAAATTGTCTTTTACCCTTATTATTACTATTATTATTATTATTATTATTATTATAATTATTATTATTATTATTATTATTATTATTATTATTATTAGGGTAAAAGACAAAAACCACCCTCGTTAAAAGGGTTATATAAAAAAACAACCTCATTGTTCGGGAATATACAAAAACCACCCATGTCTCCGTTAGCATCTAACGATGCACTAACAGAGGGGTTAAAAGACAAAAACACCCCCAACATTTTAAGAAATTACTCACTATAAATACAATTTCCTTCCCTTATCCCATCCCCTAACCCTAAACAAACTCATCTCTTTCTCTCTCTCTCCCTCCTCTCTTCTCCACCAACCATCAGAACCTCCTCCAACCTTATCCTATGTCTCTACGTCCCTCTCTCTGCCCTACTCCTTCATCGACCCACCATCCTATGTCTCTCTCTTTCAATAACGTCCGGTCACTGGCCTTCTATTCCGTCGAGGAAGCTGCATCCGAGTGCCGGCGCTTCCGGAGACGACCTCCGCCCTCTCTAGACGACGCTTCTCTATTTTCCCTTCACGCTCTCCACCGCGATCCGAACGCGCCGATGCTTCCGGAGACCACCTTCGCCCTCGTCGGCCCCATCTTGAACCTCCACAACCGCGTCCAGTCCCTAATTCGCGTCGGCGACCTCGATAACGCTTCTTTCGTCGCTCGTCCGGCCGTGTATTGCCAGTCACACAGTCGATCTGTTTCTGGATCTTCTTCTTCTTTTTATTTTTCTTTGTTTATTTGGGGCTCGCCTGATTAGCAGGGTGCTGGTTCTGGGTTGAATTGGGTTTATAGAGACTTGGATTGTTCTTTTACAGAGGCTTAAATTGGGTTTTGGTATCAATTGTTGTTTTTTTTTAATCAATTGGATTGTTCAGATATACAAAAAAACCATTTTGGGTCGAATTGGGTTTGTAGCTGCTGAAGGTGATAATGGTAGGTGATGGAGTCAGTAGGTTGTGAGGTCACGTTGGTTCATGGTGTGTGTTGGCAGTGGTGATTTAGGTAGTTGTTAGTGTAGTGCAGGCAGTACAATGTGCTTGGAAATGGTGGTTAATGCGATATTGGATTGTTATGGTAGATGGTGAAAGGGTTGTTGTGTTGGAGTTTTGGTGAAAATACAAAGTGAAGTTGGAGTTTGAGTCCTTGGTTTGTAGGTTGTATGTTGGGTGGTGGTGGTGGGGATGTGGTGGTGGTGGCCAAGAACATCAAGAACAAGAACAAAATAAACACAAAAACACAAATAAGGGCAAAATTGTCATAAAAATATCATATTACACCCCCCCCCCCCCCCCCCCCCCCCCGCAACTGATATTAACATAAGGGTGGTATTTGTCCAACGTCCATCACTGACAGGGTGTTTTTTGTCTCTCACAGGGGTGGTTTTTGTATATCCCCGGACAATGAGGTTGTTTTTGTATATAACACATCTAAGGAGGTTGCATTTTGTCTTTTACCCTTATTATTATTATTATTATTAGTATTATTATTATTATTATTATTATCATTATTATTATTATTATTATCAGATGATTGGTTCTTACACCGACTAATATTAATGGTTACACCGAATTTTAGTTAGCGTGATAATTTTTCCCTTTAGTCAATTACCAACATTTCTTCCATCCATTTACAACAATTGATTTCATGAAAACTGATGTTTGCATTATCTTTTATATTTCTGTCATTAATTTTTACTCCCAATTCAACACCATTTCTATTTAAAAAACATCTCCAGTATTGAAGCAACACCTCCAATATGAGTTATATTCACTTGTTTGTAGAAGACCAAACTTGCAAATTTTGTCTTTCTACTCACTTTCATATTATGAACTTTGTGATCGTTTTCAACGTACTAGAAATATGAAATATCTAAACCAAACGCAAACTTTAACTTCGTTATCATACCATTTGTTGGACTACATGATCCCACTGAAGAGATCAATTAAGAAGGTTGAAGGAGACAGATTCGATGATTGGTATAACCTTTCGAAGTAACAATCAGGAAAGAACTGGATCTTTCACTTAGATTCTCGTCTTTGACAATTGAGAAGCTGATCAAGAGATTGTTCATATGTCAGATTAATCTTCGAATGTTGATTATAGCGATATGACGAAGAAACTTAACTTGTCTTTGTCCAATAGTCAAATATCATATCAGATTAGGGTTGTACTGCAAGGTTGCGCTAATGGAGAATCGGAACAACAAATCCTTTCTTTTACTAAGGCGGGCTAAAATTCATTGTGAGAACCAATTAAAGACAAATTTGAAAATACAACTTTTTTATGTAGGGAATAACAAATTCGAAAATACTAAACAGTAAAAATGAAAAGCCAAAGTTAATGGAAAAATGGTATTATAATATTCAATGCACAAGTTTACCTAATATAAATAGTTATACATTAAATGAATAAAATGAACTAATTTATTAATGAGGGTGAAAATGTAATGTCAACTAAAATTCGGTTCAACCATCACTTTTTTCTTTTAAATTGTGCAACCATCACTATTTTATTTTAATTTTTCTTACAAACAACAACCATCACTATTAACCGGTGTAAGAATACATTCCCTATTATTATTAGGGTGCTGATAATTACAGCACACCATTTAACAGTTACAACACAATATTTATTCACATAACATTTTTATCCTTGAGTTTTTATTCATATTCCTCCTTAATCAGAAATACTCAAATTCATTATACTATCTGTTTCCAACATCCTACTCATATTCATCTGATTCTGTCACCTCTCAAGTTACACATATAACAGCCGCTTCAACAACCACCTCCATTATTCCCATCAAATTGATCGAACCAATCCACTAAAACTCCCACTATTAATCAACCAACAAGCCAAACTCCACCCATCACACCAAACTATATCTATTTCTCTAATGAACTTGTAACCAAGCCCATTTCAAACTCCACAATCACCACCAGATTGCACCTTTTTACCGCCTTCATCCCATAATGGCACGATCCAAATTATACTCTAACCAGACCCAGCGAAACCAATCTCAGCATCAGATCGAGTAGACCCACGGGCCACGACACCGAAATCCCTATATCTCGAGCGACTCTTATTATCAATCCAACCAATATTACCGCTACAACCTCGTGTCTCGTCTCAAAAAACAATCGCCACCACATTCCCAATCTAGAACCTCCTATGCCACGAACAGACCCAACTTTCCACAATCCACCTTAATGGTCAGCGATTAAGGATTGCGGTGTATGGTATGGTGGTTGGTGGATTGTGAGGACTAATAGAATTTCGGCCATGATTGGCAATGGTATTCAAGTGGTTGTGGGAGATTAAAGTTTCAGTGGTGGCCTGTGTGAGAAAGATGAGAGAGAAAGATGTGTGTCTGACATATGATGAAGAAAGGGGTGAGAGAGTTAAAAGGGTGAAAAAGTCATACTACTTATGTTTCTTCTTTTTCAGCTTACTTTACCTTTTGACACTATTCACTGGAAAACATTGACCTGATAATTTGGTTAGCAAAACGATACATAAATTTGGTAATCTTTGTATGATCTTGTAGAATAAACTTCACTCTACAATACCATGAAAGAATTATAAAAAAATTACATCGTTTTACTATCTAAATCACCGAGTCAAAGTGACCCAATTAATGGGTAAAAAAGTCAGCCGCACTTGAAAGAGAAGTAACAGAGGTATTATAAGAAAGAATGTGATGTAACTAGAAAATCTTGTGCTGTAATTATCAGTATCCTTGTTGTTGTTGTTGCTGTTGTTGTTGCGGTTGTTGTTATTATTATTATTAGGGTTACTTGCATTTTACCCCCTTGTAGTTAAGAATATGTGCGAAAAGCCCCCTTACAGTTCTGAAATATGCAAAAAGCCTCCTTGTGGTTTAGTTTTTGTGCATGAGGGGGTATTTTTCTGTTAAATATGATAGAAAGACTTAAATGCCCTTTGATATATACCCAAATCCTCTCATTTTAACTTCTCACTTTCTATCTCTAACTCTAATTTTTCTCTGCAATAATTGAAGATGGATAAGAAGTTCAAGAGGATTAAGAAACATATCTCCTCCTCCTCTCATCCTACTACTACTTCTTCTTCTATTGCCTTAGTTAATCTATTTCTTTCTTTGTTGAAATTTCAAGTCGAAGAAGAAAAAAATGAATCCTGGTTGAAGAATGGACAAAGATGAAGATGAAGGAGATAAGATGTGGGTGGTGCATATTTGTGGTGGTGGTTGAGTTGGGGCTGTGATGCCGTGAAGAAGGGTAGTGGCGGCTGGAGACGCCACTGCGTTGTGCAGAAGTGGAGTACCCTTGGCAGCGTCGGCGGCGTCTGCGTCGCTGCTCTCCTCCGACAGCAGCGTCGTCTTTGTCGCTGATTTCCTCCATCGGCAGCGTCGCCGTTATCCTCCGACGTTGACTTCTTCCTTCTCCTTCTCCTTCTCATTCTCCATCTCTACCTCCTCCTTGTACACCTCCACCTTCTTCCTCTTTCTCAAATATGTTTTCTCTTTCTTCAGTTTTTTATATATTTTGTTTTTTAACTTTTGAATATGAGGGTATGTTGGGCATCAAACCACAAGGAGGCTTTTCACACATTTTGGAATCTACAATGGGGCTTTTCGCACAAATCCTTAACCATAGGGGTAATATACAATTAACCCTTATTATTATAATGAAAAGTCAAAAGGCAAAATTGCACGAAAGGTACCTAAACTTTGGACACCGCGTGAATTTAATACCCGACTATTTAAACCGTGCACCGGTGGTACTCGAATTTTGAATTGTTGCAGCTCTGGTAGCCATTTGCTTCAAAGTTACCATTATAAAATGAGGGTATAATGGTAACTTTGAAGCAAATGGTTACTAAAGTTGCAACAATTAAAAATTCGAGTACCACCGGTGCACAGTTTTAAAAGTCGGCTATAAAAATCCACAGTTTGTCCAACGTTTGGGTATCTGTGGTGCAATTTTGTCAAGTCAAAACTATAGAAACGTCTACCGGGTTCATTAGTTTAATTAAGTACCAATCACAGTCTGAAGTTTGAACACAAACACATCCCACACTTGTACAGTGTTTGTTTCTCGGTCCTGTCTCGAACCTGTGTCTGTCCCGAATACTCCACGCCCTCTCTCGAAACCCTAATTGCAGAGGTTATGGAGTTCTCTGCCCTCATTCGTCCCCCTGGTGGCTATGGAAGAGCATCAAGTACCTTATTGATGTTTTGAATCCATAATTGAGTATGATTTTGATATTTTATCGCATTTGATCTTCGAAGTAGTGTTCATGTTGTTGTTTGACAGGAATTACGCATGCGGGAATCAAGTGGGGAGAAGAAACGAGCTTCGGAATAGAAGAAAAATGCGAATTTGGCGCATTTTGGATGTTTTTGCCAAAATTGGGCAATAATTGAGAAAAACGAGAAAATGGTCCGGAAACGGGGATTTCTCTACATGGAAGAAGTCTACGTCGGAAAAGGAATCCAAAGGTGCAAAAAATCACATTCATCGGAGTTCGGGATCGAAATCCGAATCCTTATTTGCTTTTCCGCGATCTTAGAATATCCGGAAAATCCTGATTTTATCCTGAAACATCCTGAATCATCTCCCGAGCATCATTTTGAGCTCCAAAACAATTCTTTAATACCTACAACACCAGTTTACCTCCAATTCAGCATCTACATTACCTGTTACACCAACACCAAACCAATAAATCACTCAAACTCCCCCAAATTCAACACCTATACTTGCTATTTAACTACCCTCACCATAATAAACGGTAACCGAGGTTCACAACCTGTGTAGACCACCGAAGTAATCCACCTGATTTCAACCACCAAACTGATCTATAAGCTCCATAACCAAAACCTGCACTCTTAACCATCACAGAAGCCACCACCATTCCTTACACCATCAATTCCAACTTGCCTCAACTTACAACCTGCAAACCAAACTCAGCCATCCAAATGACCTCAGCCATTAACCTGGCCTTAATCCACCATTTTACCTTAAACAAAATCAACCAAAACTACAAACTGAAACAATTACCTATTAATCATTTTCCCTCCATAACTACTTAACACCACCAGTGTCCCATTACACCCCCTTCCATCCTTTCTCACCTAATAATTCAGCCATTAAAATCATTAAACTACCTATACAAACCTACAAGACACCCATTCTTCATTACCAACCATCAGCCTTTACTACCTCATCTCTGTTAATTACGAAACCAATTCAACTACCTAAACACCTATCACTATCAGACCTCACAACCAATAAATAACAAACCCAGCACCTGCAATCTCTTAACCACCTGAAACAACTCTCTGCAACATTGTTACCTTGAAGGTAACGGGGGTTGACGATTTTGTGAAAATCGACAAAACTTGACCACGTAGCTTATAGCCTACGGCGCTGTTCCTAACAATCTACTAGTTGACCGAACAAAGATTTCATTCAATAATCAATTCATTCGATAAAAAATAACTGATGACTACAACTTGTTTAAATAGATAAAGCAAAATTAAACCTAACCCTAGACTTTTACGGGCTTGATAAAGCCCGATCATTATTTAACTAAATAATTAACTTAAATAACTAATTAACTCTAAATAAACAATAAAATAAACACTGCTAATAATCATAATAATAATAGTCATCGAAATACTCCGGCTCGTAACGGTATCGCGATGTGGTGTGCGGATATCTTCCCGTATCAAACATCACCCTCATATCAACCATTAACCATCATCCATTACAACAGCCAGCTCCTTAACCAAACTACCAAACTGCTACTAACTGCAAACCTGCATTAATCTCACCACCACTTCCACCTATAACCTTCACTACCATGACTAACATCTCCAAACAACCAATACAAACCACCTCAATCAAACATGTAATCAATTACCATCACCAGCAGAATATAGAACCCAAAACCACCACTGAAACTCCATAACAGTCCTCAACATTCACCACTGCTACTAAATACCAACCACAGACCTTGCAGCCACCTGAATTCACCACCAGAACCACCACAATCATCTTATACCTAACTAAACAACCTGCCACGACCAGAACTAAATCACCAGCCTTATTCCACCAGTTTCACCATGAAAACTAATACTAAAAAGTATCTACTGGACACACAAACACACACGAACACAGGATTTTTAACCCAAAAACACACACTTTTAATCTTTCTTCTTCTTGATTCATCTCTCAAAAAAGGAAACTACAGCGTTTAAATAGAAGAATAACTACCCCTAACTACTTGATATGACATAACGGGCTCGACCCGTTCTACTTAGTAATTAAATAAACAACTAATTTAGCTAAAGAAATAAATAAACTAACTAATTAATAATACTAACTGACAATTACGTACATAAATAAATAACACAGTTGATGACGATACGGTTTACACGTATCAAAAACCCACCTGGAAATCAAACCCACCATTAACAACAACCTGCAATTCCATTCCCTACCACCAGACCACCTCCAAACTACCAGCCACCAAGTGAAACCATCTAAAGAAACCCATGACTTTTTTCATCACTGAAGCAAAACCAGAGGCTGAATCAACCACCGGACAGAGACCAATTCCTCTTCAGATCAAAGAACCAGGAGAAGAAGCAAAAAGCAGAGTGCACAAGAAGCTATGAAATTTTTCAGAGGTCGCACGACCTCTGAAGGAGGTCGCACGACCTGCAAGACTCTCAACAGAATGCAGCCAAGTTGATTTGAGGTCTTGCAAGACCTGGTGAACAGATCGCAGGACCTGAAGCTACAACCCAGAGGTCGCACGACCTCAATTTGAGGTCGTACGACCTGGACGGGTGAGAGAAAAAGTCTGAAACAGTTGGCGTTTTTGTGTAATATCCCTTAACTTATTCCAACAAGTCTGGAAACGTACAAAAAGACCCAGAACGTGATTTGGACGGGAGAACGGATCAGATACAAGACAGGAGCTGGGTTTTGAGCTTAGAGGATCGTTTGGAGCGTGGAAACACGTCGTTTGAATTCTCTTCTCTTTTTCTCTTTATTTTTGTCTACGATTATGAAAAACATTGTAGTTGCAATCATGAATCGTAGTAGCTAAGTAGTATATCGGGATTTCTCAACGGTAGCTAGGGTTTGAAGCCGTGTTTTGCGCATTATGAGTTTGATTCATGTTTGATTGAACTTAATAGGTGATGAATGTTTTTGCTATGATTAATTCTCATCAATATGTAGATCATAGGTAATTAGTTAGTGAAAGCAACAAATTACCCGGATTGTTGAATTAAACACATGGTCTCAGGTTAGAGAATTCAACCATTGACTGTGAACTTTGAGTAGAATTATACGTAATTATATGTTTTAGGGCTAATTAGAACTTGATAACTCGGTTGTAGTTTGACCTAGGCATAGAAGCTAGCTTGGTAACTCGGTTAGCATTATTGCTCGTTTGGCTAAATAAATCATCATCTGTGTTTCAAAACGTAATTCGTTAACGGTATTCACCTAGTGATCCCAGAGAAATTCTGATACTTGTCTCATCGTATTAATCTCAATTTTCATAATTTAGCTTGTTATTTACTTTCTTAGTTAGTAAAACAAACAAATTGTTTGCCCACATAGAGTTAATCATCATAATTAAGTCACGACAAGTCTTCTGGAATTCGACAACCCTATTCTTCCACATTATTACTAGAGCGATAACCGTTCACTTGCGGAGATCGTGTCAATGGTGATGTATGTGGTTACTACAGCAGCGTTCTCTGATTACTTTGGATGGGCCTTAGGGCATCAATGGGGTTGTTGGGCTGCTATGGTTCTATATTCTGGTTGAACTAGGTCAATTGAGTCAGGAGCAGCTACATGATTTTATTATATCCCTGGAAGTCCCAAATGATCTTCTCCAGATCATTTTGGTGGCTTCCTATGGGAAATGTCTGGTCTTTTTGGTCTCTGGCTCCACCAATGGCTACCTATTCGTAGCTTCTTCCATTTTGTACTTCGTGGCCACTGGTTGCAGGTCTTGTACAGACTCACGCATTATGGGTAGATATATCAGGTCTGTTGTCGTCGTCTCAGTGATCGCGGTGGTACAAATGGTATTCCGGAGAGCCATCATTGTGCAGATCATAGTTGGCGCTATTCCCGGCATCGTCTCGGCTCTTCTCCTGTGGCACGGAAGCTTCGTGCGCACAGGTATGATATTTAAAGCCTCATGTGTTGTCTCTGCTCTGTACTTGCAATGCCGATCATTAGTTCTTCACCCAAAATCTCAGACACTATAATGAATGAATCGATTGATTCAGTACCTATTAATAGCAAGAAGAACAAATTGCTTGATAGATTGATTGATTTAGTACTTTTTGATAGAAAGAAGAATGAATTTCTTGATAGATTGATTGATTGATTGGTAGAACCTAGTCCCTGATTTGCTTACCAAAATGGTTTTGGGAAGTTGGATGTGCCTCTTTAGCTTACCAAAATGGTGGAGGTTCAATCTATTTATAGGTAGATGAGTAAGAAATATTCATGGAATCATTCATTGCACAAACTTCTTTCACCAATAATATCTAAGACTTTCTCTACAACATCCTACATAACTTCTTCTCTACAATTCTCCACTAAGACACAATGAACTTGGACAAATAATAAGTGTCGACTACTACAAGCATAATAGGCGCACTAGACAACTAATACAATTTGGGATAGGAATAAGAACATGGCCGGAAGTGGGTTTATTATTTGTATGGGCTAAAACAAGTTTAATCTACTTGGCTAAAACAAGTTTAATCTTGAGATCTAGCATACTTCATCTCCACACACTTTTTCTCCACACATTCCCTTACGAAGTGGAAGCGGCTGTCAATGTGCTTGCTCCTCTCATGGAATACGGGATTTTAGGAAAAAAGAGAGAGCAAACTTGTTGTCAACGAATATCTCCACGTGATCTTATTGTGGCAAGTTTGGCTCCTTCATCAAGCTTTTCAACCAAAGTGCAGGCACTCAAAAGAGGTAGCGGCAATATGCTCGGTTTCACATGTAGAAAGTGTGACAATTGGTTGCTTCTTGGACGCCCAAGTGAAAGCTGTCATGCCCATGAAGAAAAAATAATCTAAAATTAGTATCCCCACACAATCACTATCACTATAGCCAACAAGTCTAAAATCATCACAATGAGAACAACTAAGGCCATAAATCAAGCGTAACTTTGAGGTATCGAAACATTCTCTTTGCGGTCTTCAAGTGAGTGGTAGTAGGAGTCTCCATATAGCGGCTTATGAGTTTAATGTCAAAGAGAATATCCAGTCATGTGCAAGTCAAATACTTCGACCTTCCAACCAATCTCTTGAAATATGTAGCATCAACCTAAGTCACCTAGACTAGGAGCGGGAGCGCAAAAACGGCTAACGTGAAAAAGATTGCATTTGAGCGCGGATATATTTTTATATATTTATTAATTATGTCAAATTATGAATATTGTAGTTACATGATATCTCTAAGAAGTGCAAACAATAGATTGTTCGTCTTATGGTTTTATGGTATTTGGAAAAGAGAGTAGTTAGAAGAACAACGTTCTTGTTTGGACATTGAGTCTTGAGTCTCCTCACTTAATAAGAAACGTGTTCATAAACACGTTGATTATATCATGTGAGACATGACTAATATTTTTGGTATGATGGTATGAGAGAAGAGGACTAAGGAGATGTTAGGCTTGCCATAGTGGTTGGTCTTGGATAGATGTGAGAGTATTGATGTGTTTAGGAGTACGGATATCTATATATACTATTTGAGAATGAGTTTCTATGAGAGATTGCCACGTGGCATTGCATTTTAAATATTGCTGAATTTAATATGAAGTTGAAAATTAAAAATGAATTTGAAATTTAAAATTGGCGCCGAAGTTAAATTTAAAATTCCAAATTGGGTATATACATATGGAAATGAGAAACTTCATCTCCATACTAGAATGATTTAAAAATGTATAGATTGGAATTTATATAGATTGACTGCAATTGAATTACAAATGAAAATAGGAGACTTCCAAAACACACATAACGGACATGGCTTAAAAAGGTAAAAATTGAATTAGGGTACTTAAAAATGGAATACATACTTCAAAAATTACCCTGTTGTAGATACTGCTTTCTGACGTGACAGATCTTAGCCACGTGGCAACCATCCAGCACACCATATTGTGCTCCACACACACAGGATCACCAGCCGAGCTGATCCATGTGGGGGCTGCGAGACAGAGCCCTCGCATACCACTGCACGGGACTTGTAGGGACTTAGTGGTTTGGAGGCTAGAGTAAGCCCTGTCGCGTGCGAGCCAAGCCCGCGCGCGACCTTTAGTAACTGTTTTCAGAGATCTATGGCACGAGCTCCCTAGACCCGGTCAATCCGGTCAAACCCGGTCAACCTCGTAACGGTTCCGGTACTCGCGCACCACGTGCTCTAACGGTTCCTATATACTCGGACGAACGTGCCGTTATGGTTAAGCTAATTAAGCCGCCATTAATGGGCGCATTAACCACACTACAACGGTCATGTTCTCCAGTATATATATATCGTTAACCTTTCCATACAAAGGGGGACACACTGCCATACGCGGAAGCTCTGCCAAACCTCTGTCTCTCTCTCAGACATTGCTACTGACTTACTCTCTCCCTACACACACCCCTATTCTTCCTGTGCGATCCCTGATCCACTACGCACGGTGTACACGGAGGTCTCCCTGCCGGAATCTCTTGTGCACATTTTGGTGAACCCGACGTGAACTTACCAGCAAAAGCAACCATGTCTCAGGAGGACGATGTCAGCAACCGATCGCCTTCCACCGAAACTCCCTCAGGAGACGAGGCTCGCCGTACTCCGACGACTCCCGGCGAGGCGCCAACTTTAGAGTCTTTGGACGCCACTGTCCAAAGTCAGGCAAAAGCTCTCAAGTCTCAGTCTGCGCAGTTAGAACGAATCTTGGCCGTTCTGGGCACCCTTGCGCCAAATCCCCCACCGGCCACCGCTATCCCTCAGGGAGGAGGAACCCCTATCGCTCCAGGATTGGGAGTGTCAGCCACGCCTCCCAACCCTCATCTGCAAACTCCACCGTCAGCAACGCAGCTGCCTTCGGTCCAAGGGTCAACGGCACAAATGTTGCCCCCTGCTGCTCACGCCTCTCAGCCCCCGGCTTTGGCGTCCAACCCAGCTCTGCAGTACACTCTGCCTCCACCAGCGACAATCTGGTGAAACGCGGGTAGTCAATACACTCCCAATCCTCCGGCGGCATATGTGTCGCCACCGCCTACGGCAACCCCTCCGCCAACTACCGAGGGAAGCATTCCAGAATGCATGACGTCTCTGCAGAAGCGCGTGGACTCCATCCTGGCTCATCAGTCGTTCGCGGATACCATCATCCCGAAGCTAGACAACGATCCACCCATTCCACGAGAGATCTATCTCATGCCTAACCCGGCGGGGTACAAGGCTCCCAAGTGGGATAAGTTCGAGGACGTCAATGGAAACGCTCATGAGCATGTCATGCGTTTCATCGATGTCATGGGTCCATACGGAGCCGATCCCAAGCTGCTGATGCGAGAATTCCCAAAAACTCTTGGGAATGTAGCATACAAATGGTACCGAACATTGGAGGCCGGATCTGTGAAGACTTGGGACGACATGGTCCAGAAGTTCTATACCAAGTTCTTCCAGATGGAAGAAAAGGTGACGATGATCCATCTCTCGCGGATGTATCAGAAACGCGAGGAAGATGGAATCACTTTCATCAAGAAATTCAGAGCGAAATCCTTGGAGTGCAAGGATCCAATGCTCGAAAGCCGGCTCGTAGAGATATGCCTGCAGTGCATGCGAGATGAATACAAAAGCATGCTGATCAATTTGCAAACACCTACGTTTTCAAAGCTCATCGAATTCACGATGAACATCGAGCCCATTGTCGAGAGACAGAGAAAGAAGAGCGCTCCAGAACGACCTGCGAGCGGCACCACCTACAAGATCGGCAGATTTGGCTACAAGCGGGGACGCGAAGCTGAGGTCAATACAGTTTCGCCACAGAAGCAAGCAAAAGTTGCAAACTTTGACGCACCGCCTCTGCCATGCTCGGTGGAGGAAGCTAGCGATCTCTGCAGACAGTGGCGCAAGGATGGCGTCCTGCCACCGCTCGAGAAAGCACCCTCCAAGGAGATGACGAGGGACCCTAAGTGGTGCGAATACCACGGCAAGGTCATGCACCCCACAGCCGAGTGCAAGAAGCTCAGATTCGCGTTCGATCAGAAGATGAAGAACGGTGAACTCATCGTCAGCGACCACCGGAAGGATGTGCGCAACAACCCGCTGCCTGCCCATACAGATTCGGGCTCAAAGGGCAAAGAGGTCGCCATGATCTCGATAGTGGACTTGGAAGAAGTCGCAGAGGATGGTCTACCCATCATTGCTGAAATCCATGAAGATGAAGACTACAGCATGGACACGGAGGATGAGCGTGCCGACCGCATGAAAGGGTCGCACGGCTTCAACAAATTCTTCAACGAGATGAACTTCTCTGAAAAGTGCCGAACGGATATGACAAAAGCAATCTTAAGGATAGCGGAGGACTACGAGGAGGACCTCGTGGTCTCCAACGGGAAAGTCATCAGGGCGTCCCGTTCCACAGAAAAGATTATGACCTTTTCTGCCAGCGACAAGAAGACAGATGCGAGCCACCAGAGGCCCCTGTACGTGACCGCCATCATCAACGGCGTCGAATTCAAGCGAGCATTCGTCGATGGAGGAGCAGCGGTCAATGTTGTTCCACTCCACACACTGAAGCTAGCAGGAATCCCCGAGCATAAGGTAGTCAAGCGTCCATCTCCACTGGTGGGATTCGGAAGTGATTCTAGAATGACGATCGGATGGATCCGCCTAGGCGTTCAGATCGGTAAAATCAAGTGCTCGGCGAAGTTTTATGTCATAGACGCGAACACCACATATCACATGATCATAGGTCGGGCCTGGATTCATCGCTTTGACGCAATCCCTTCGACGGCTCACCAGGTGATGAAAGCTATCTGGAATGACAGGATTGTCGAGATACCGGCCTCAACTAACCCGTTCAACTTGGACGAAGCACATCTCAGCGAGGCGGTGTGGTTCACCGAGATGGCGGACGAGCAAACACCCGGACCATTCAACCCTACTCCTTTACCTCTCTGGGAGGACATCAAGGACCAGTCACCTGCGGGCGTGATGGTGACAAGGGAAGATGCCAAGGAAAAGCCGCCTACAAACAAAGAGGCGCCGCGCATCGCATATCAACGGAAGAATGTGTACACTCTGAAGAGGATTGCAAAGCATGACCCCGAGGGTAAGGAGATAGAGAGCTTCTACGCCAACGGGAAGAAATGCTATCGCATATGAAGGTGCGCGGGGACGTCCTCACACGGGCATGGGGGTGTCCCTGGGCAAATCAATCAAATCGAGCAAGTTGAGCTGACGGAAGAGCCAACACAGGGCACTCCAGACGAGAAACTCAAAGAAGCGCCCGAATGCATGGAAGACAGGCCAAGACCACAAAAGCAAGAGCTAAAGGAAGTGTTCCTCAGCCCGAACGAGGAAAAGAAAAGGCCAGTCTTCCTGAGTGCGGACCTCACAAGCGAAGAGGAACAAGGACTGCTGCAGCTCCTAACTGAATACAAGGACGTGTTCGCATGGGAATATGATGAGATGCCGGGTCTGGACACGAGCATCACCATGCACCGTTTAGACATCATCCCAGGGTCTAAACCGGTCAAGCAAAGCACCAGAAGCTTCAGGCCAGAGCTCAACGTGAAGATCAAGCAGGAGATTGTCAAACTCCTAGACGCCAAGTTCATAGAGCCAAATCACCATCCCACATGGTTGGCCAACATCGTGCCGGTGGTGAAGAAGAACGGACAGCTCCGCATCTGCGTGGACTTCCGAGATCTCAATCGCTTCTGCCCTAAGGACGATTTCCCACTGCCTAACATCGATTTGCTCATTGATTCAACGGCAGGCCATCGCATGTTCAGTTTCATGGACGGTTTCAGCGGGTACAATCAAATCAAGATGGATCCCGAAGATGCAAGGAAAACTGCATTCATCACTCCCGTGGGGGTATTCAACTACACGGTAATGCCATTCGGTCTTAAGAACGCAGGCGCAACCTATCAGCGGGCCATGATGGCTCTATTCCACGACATGATGCACAAAGAAGTGGAATTCTATGTGGATGACCTGGTAGTCAAATCCAAGCATGAAGCAGATCACCTTACAGACCTGCGAAAGGTGTTCAACAGATGCAGGAGCTTTCAACTGAAAATGAACCCCATGAAATGCGCATTCGGCGTGACCTCGGGGAAGTTTTTGGGATGCGTGGTCCATCGCCAAGGGATCGAGCCTGACCCTGCGAAAGTGTCAGCCATCACCAGCATGACGCCACCTCACAACCAAAGTGCCTTGAAAACATTCTTGGGAAAATTGTCATATCTGCGGAGATTCATCCCAGCAATCGCCGAAATCACATGCTGTTTCAGCACTCTTCTCAAGAAGGACGCCGCGTACAACTGGGCTCCTGATCACGAAGCCGCATTCGAAAAGCTAAAGGAGCTACTCACATCCCCAAAGATAATGATCGCGCCTCAACTGGGATCACCGCTTCTGCTATACCTTACATCGACGAGGAAATCTATAGGAGCACTCTTGGCTCAGGTGTATGAAGGCCAAGAGAGGCCCATCTATTACATCTCCCGCATTGTGCAGCCTGCTGAATCAAGGTACACAGACATCGAACGTCATTGCCTTGCTTTATTCTTCGTGATAGAGAAGTTGAGACACTATTTTGCATCGCACAAAGTAGTGGTGGTCACCAAAAGCGACCCCATAAGATACCTGCTAACTCACACTACTCCGGGCGGGAGATTGGCGAAATGGTACATGACCATCTCTCAATACGATATCACATGCGTAAAACCGAGAGCAATCAAGTCGCAGGCGGTAGCAGATCTGTTGGCACAGTTTCCCGACGACAGCCACGAACCCGTGATCGAGGAAGAGCTCGAAGGCCCGGAAATCTATGCGATCGACGTGCCCTATTGGACCCTCCACTTCGACGGTTCGTCAACCAGAAAAGGCGGAGGCATCGGGATAGTCTTGACAAACCAGACGGAGAAGTCATACAGATGTCCGCAAAACTCAACTTCGCAGTCACGAACAACGAGGCGGAATACGAGGCTCTTATCGCGGGGCTCCGAGCGGCGAAAGCTTTGGAAGTGAGCAACTTAACAGTCATGGGAGATTCCAAACTGATTGTTAAGCAAGCCTCGGGCGAATATGGTTTAAAGGAGATCAACCTCCTGTCATACCGCACCCTAGTACAAAAGCTAATGCAGCAATTCTGCGACGTGAAATACGAGCACAAGCCCCGAGCGGACAACAGGCATGCAGACGCCTTAGCAACTCTAGGATCTAAGGTCAGCATAGACAAATGCCCCGCAAGGATTTCCATCGAAGTGCGAACATCGTCGGCATTAACAGAAGATGTGTGCGACGACGAACACATGGATGACGCAGACTGGCGAAAAGCAATCCTGCAAGCTATTGCGAAAGGCACCAGCAGCGAAAGCTGGGCACTCACGAAAGGATACTGCATCCACGACAACACCCTTTACTACAAGGGTCGTGGAGGAATACTCATGCGATGTGTCTCCGAGCAAGAGGGACAACAGCTGTTAGAAAAGATTCACCAACACGCTTGCGGAGAAAGCGAGGTGTCAATCTACAGGCTAGCTCAGAGATATGGCATTCATTGGCCAAGCATGTCAACAGCTGCAGCCCTGATACAAGGGAAGTGCGAAAGTTGCGCACTAATCAAATATTCTCTACTCGTCGCTCTAACCGATGACGACACAGACTGGAGGAAGCCATTGTTTGAATTCCTCACCCAGGGCACTGTACCCGAATCGAGAAAAGAAGCCGACAAATTGAAGAGGAAAGCGTCTCGATATGTGGTTCAGGAAAACCTGCTTTGGCGAAGAGGTCACGAGGGCAACTTGCTGCGATGCCTAGACGGCAGGGAAGCACAAGAAGTCATGGACCTTTCTCATCAGGTGGAACACCAGGGAGGTGCGAAGTTATGCAGACAACTCCTCTCAATCGGGTACTTCTGGCCCACGATGGAAGTCGATTGCCGCACCAAGGTGCGACGCTGCCAAGAATGCCAATTCAAAGGGAACCTAGTGCACGCTCCCGCCGTGGATCTACATGCGTTAGGGACGCCATGGCCATTTCACACATGGGCTTTGGACTTCATCGGCCCCATCCGACCAACGTCACATGGGAACCATTTCATTCTCACCGCAACCGAGCTGTTCACCAAATGGGTGGAAGCAATACCACTGAAGACGGCAAACGCGCTGGCTGTGGTTAGCTTCATCCAGGAAAACATCGTATGCAGGTTCGGAATCCCAAATACCATTCTTTCAGATAACGGTACTCCTTTTGTTAATCGTCAGGTAGCTACGAAACTCGCGGAGTACAATATCAGGCAGATATGCTCTACCCCCTATTATCCAAAGGGAAACGGACAAGCCGAAGCGACTAACAAAACGCTGTTGAGAATTCTGAGCAAGATGGTCGCAGATGACCACAAGAAGTGGGCCGACTCTCTTAACATAGCTCTGTGGGCCTACAGAACTTCTCCAAGGACACCCACAGGGGCCTCGCCATTTCTACTGTGTTATGGGGCCGAAGCTGTAGTACCTGCGGAGGTCAGAGTCGATTCGGCAAGGCTGGCCTTCCATGCACTCTATGAAAACCAACGCGATCATGATTTAGTCTTGCTGGAAGAAAAGCGAGAACAAGCCAAAAGGACTAACAAGCGGTACCAAGAAAGAATCGCTCGCGCCTACAACAAGACAGTCCAGCGACGGGATTTCGCAGTTGGCGACCTGGTCTTGCGCGCATCTGACCACTGCATGCGAGAAGCAACTCACCCAAAGTTCGCAGCTAATTGGGAAGGACCCTTCGAAGTCACAGAAGTCTTCGATAGTGGCTACTGCAGCATACGAAGGTTGCACGGCACAACCTCAACTCCAAGCTCAGTCAACATGCGCTGGATCAAGAAGTACTATCCTTGACTTCTCTTATTTCATACGTTTTATGATAACGTTGCTTAATGTCTCATGTGGCTATGATTGACGCAATCTCCTCTCCCATATGAGAGGATTGTAATCCTATCTCTCCCATATGAGAGTGTTATAATAAAAGAATTCTCCCAAATGAGAAGTTCATATTTCTAGCCGTTTATATTGCTCTATTTAATTTGTTATTACTGCTAACAATGATTTATTCGCTGCAATAGCAATTTATACGAACGCGATCTTAATTGATCATCAAAGCCTATCTCTTACGATAGCAGCAAATACAAACGCGATCTTAATTGATCATCAAAGCCTATCTCTTACGGTAGCAGCAAATACAAACGCGATCTTAATTGATCATCAAAGCCTATCTCTTACGATAGCAGCAAATACAAACGCGATCTTAATTGATCATCAAAGCCTATCTCTTACGATAGCAGCAAATACAAACGCGATCTTAATTGATCATCAAAGCCTATCTCTTACGATAGCAGCAAATACAAACGCGATCTTAATTGATCATCAAAGCCTATCTCTTACGATAGCAGCAAATACAAACGCGATCTTAATTGATCATCAAAGCCTATCTCTTACGATAGCAGCAAATACAAACGCGATCTTAATTGATCATCAAAGCCTATCTCTTACGGTAGCAGCAAATACAAACGCGATCTTAATTGATCATCAGAGCCTATCTCCTACGATAGCAGTCGCGATCTTAATTGATCATCTAAAGCCTATCTCTTACGATAGCAGACAAACGCAAATGCGATCTTAAGTGATCATCAAAGCCTATCTCTCATGATAGCAGTCAACACAAATACGATCTTAATTGATCATCTAAAGCCTATCCCTTACGATGGCAGACAATGTAAATGCGATCTTAAGTGATCATCCAAAGCCTATCTCTTACGATAGCAGCAAAATACAAAAACGATCTCAATCGATCATCAAAATCCTATCTCTCACGATAGCGGTTTATGCAAGTGCGATCTTATATGATCTTCTTAAGCCTATCTGTTACGATAGCAATTTATACGCAAAGTGATTTTAGTTGATCACCCAAGCCCGTCTGTTACGATGGCAACGTAACTGCAGAACCATCTTGCTAGATCTTCTAAAAGTCTATCTGCTGCGATAGCAATTTATGCGAGAAACTATCTCAAGCAATTCTCTACTAAAGCCTATCTTCTATGATAGCAATTCGCACCACTCAACGATCTTAATTGATCTGTTAAAAACTATCTGTTACGATAGTAAAGTTGTGAACATGATCTCATATGATTTACAACGACCAACTACAAGCCCATCCGTCAAGATGGCACAGCTGCGAAATTACGATCTCGAATGATCCAGCGAAACATCCGCGAATTGACATCGCATATGTGAAATCATTACATGGCGTTATGCAAGGCAAAGCAGGCTGAAGCGCATGCGAAATTGTATTTTGTTGCAAAGAGAGCAGATAATACAAAAGCTATATATCATTATGAGTCAAATGACTTACAATTTATCTATCTAGATAACAGCTTACAAGCGAAGAGCTCGCATCTAACTACGCAGCCAACATGGCTTACAATACATTCGAAAAATGGCTGATAAGCCAGCAGAGACACGGTGCGGAAACCCGGACTGCAAAGAATGAACCGCCCTGGCTTCAAACGCCGGCTACACAATGCCCAGATCTGTGGGTGAACATCTGTAGCAAGGGGGATCTTGCTCTAAAAAGAGCCACATGAAGCCGTACGCTCGACATCCCGCTATCCGACAAGACCGTTGTCAGATATGCTCCCCATAACATTTGCCCAAGGAACCACCGGTTCCAGCAATCAAACTGCAAGCAGAAGCTCCAAAGGGCAAGGGCTCCTTGTAGACGGGGATGAACACAGCGGTTCGCAACCCTGAGTTCAAGAACGAAGAGGCAAGAAACCCTCCTCCAGGGATGCTGGAGGAGAATTCCGTCGTTCATTACGAGACGGTAGCACGGTCACTTCGGCGCTGCACCTCGCCACGAGGCGGCCGGAAACATGACCTGCACACATAATACACGAAGAAATTTCTTCGAACACACATGAGATATTATCTGCATCCTCTTTATGATGGTTATAAAGAGCAATAAGCCTCATAAAGTGGATCTTGGAAACTATTTCTATAGCACAAAGCGCAAACTCAGGATTCAAAACTTGAAGTTGCCATGAATCAACGAAAAACAAGCGTTGAAGCCAGCAGTCGAAAGGACTCACGGCAAAGCACATGTTTGGGATGAAGAACCCAAATAGCAAAGACAGGGTTTATATAGACCCTGTGGAGACTCTTCGGTTGCCTAAGATGAGTCAGCAAAATTCAAAAAGAGGGTAAGTTCAATCACTTACGCCTTGAAAAGCGGTAACAATCAATTACCCTACTAAAGGCTACGACGATTCAGTTGCGTATCCTAATAAATGACGGATAGTCATGATTCGGATGGACTTCCCAACGGAAGCGTGCTTATCTGCCGAGAAATTAGCGCGAAAATCAGGCAGAGAATCAATTGCTGATGTCATAATTGGATATGCACAGAAATGTCCAATCAAATCCCGAAAAGGGCAAAACGGGCAAACTCATTGTTTGTTAAAAAAAAAAAAGGGGAGAAACCCTAGCAACATTACATTAATGTTTCAAAACATTACATTAATGTCTCAGCCATTTTCCTGTTTTCTTTTCAAAATTCGAAAAGTCAAAACAAATTCTTGATTAAGGAGTCTTGGGGCTCGAACTGCTCGCTCAGCTTCTCCACTTGTTTCACTTCTTGCTTCAGTAGCTCGCACTTGGCGTTCATTTCGTCATACAGCTTCAAAGCTTCATCAACCTTTTGCTTTTGCTGCTCCACCTTCTGCATCTCAGCTGCGAGATTCTGGTGACCGAGATTCAAAGTTACAGCTGCGCGAATCAGTGTAACTCTGTCCTTGAGGAATTTGAAACCAAGTCTGCCTTGGACTTTGAACAGGAGATTTTGGCACATGCCACACAGCAATTCAGCACTCTGGGCCGAAATGGTCGCAGGTGTAGCCGCAGACAGCTGCTCCAGTATCCAGATGGCTTCAGTAAGGAATAGCCTCCTGTCAAAAGGTCCGATCTCCAGAGATCTCACAAATGATCGGGGGTATCTGAGACGCATTCGAACCACCCAGTCTACATCGGTTTGCTTTAAACCTGAGACATCAAAAATGGTTATAATGTCAGAACTCGCAAGCAAATAATGCGACGTGCGAACGGTAAATCTTTACTTACCAGTGCCTTCCAGAATTTCATGAAGAGAAGGGATGCGGGCCACTGGGTTGTTCGAAGACTGCCCTCGCTCCATCGCTCTCCTATCAGCTGCGAGCTCCAACCTCTCATAGTCAGGAGGAAGAGTGTAGGCCGCACCAGCTGCGACTGCATTCCCAACCTGCGAGCCCCAAATGCTCCACGCAGGAATAGGTGCTTCTGGCTCAGTCATCGCCGGGGGCGAATGGACAGCCGAAGTCGCTGGGCGAAGGACACTCCCGGATGCGAAAATATTAGCATCACTTGTCCTTTCTTCCTCACCACCGGTACGGACACCTTCGTCCATCGGCGCAGCATCAGCTTCGACATCATCAGAAAGTTCGATGACATCCTCGAGATGTTCACTTGCGTGTCCAGCGGCTGCGACGGGCTTCTCGGTATGGGAGCTCGAAATTGGAACATGGGATGCAGAAGGCTGACTTCTCTGCTCCAGCTCAGGTTCCTCAGCATGACCTGCGATACCAAATGCGATAATGTGAGGTAACTTGTGTTATAAGTTATTTCGCTATCTTTACTAAAGCTAAGAATAAGCACCTCCACGCGAAGGTGGGATTGAGGTATCCTCATCGTACACTAGGGACGTGGAACCGTGCCCTATCAGTGTATCCTCACTAAGCAAATCTTTAAGAGAAGCGTGACCTGGGATGCGAGTAAACCAGTCATGATTTTGCCTCAAGTGGCTACAGCCTAGTATGCGCATATCACTCAAAATAATTACCTGAGGGTTCTCCGCATTTGCTTACCAACCAACGGCGAATGTCAGGCTTTGACACACCGTGCTTTAACGCACCCACAATTACATCTCTATAAGTAACTGCGAGATTGAAGATCTCACCTTTATTGCCACCGGCGATCTCTTCGAAGTCCGCTTGGACTTTCTCCAGCTCTGCTGCATCCTCTCCGGGAACCTCATCTTCCTCCTCCACATGAGGAGCCACTTCCTCGGGAAGCTCGTCTTCCTCGCCAACTGGACGTACTAAGTCGTCAACATGCTGCTCTTCGAGGCTCCGCTGTTTCACACGCTCGAGCTCCTCTTCCTCTCGCTGCCTTCTTCTTTCAGCAGCCTCCGCGGCTGTCTTCCGGGATTCAGCAAGAACATCCTCGCTTATACGATCATCTGAAATGCCAGAATGGGCATCTCTCTTTTGCCTCTTGGCCACAAGGCCACCAACGGCTTCATCATCATCATCTGCGAATACATAATTGGTTCAAAGAAAAGAACTGCAAAGAAGTCAGGATAAAAGGCAAGGAGATGCGACGGAAGTACCTCCTGATTCTTCCTCGCACATCACAACTGTTGCTTCTTCTTCTTCATCACTTGCCTGGGGCTCCTGTCTCTCTTCCTCCTCTTGGTTGAATGGAACGAAAGTCTCAACTGCGAGATCTTTTCGCACTTTGCTGGGCATACGACCCTTGCCTTTGTCCTTGATGGAAAGGGACCTCACTGGGGGAGAAGCTGGAGCACTCCTAGGGGAAGAAATCGTAATTCCCTTTTGCCTAGGTCTCTTCACTCTCGGCGCCGCAGTCGCTGGAGGGGACGGGTCATCTCTAGGAGGAGACGGAGCCGGAGGGTTATCTATCAGCGAGTCAGCAAAAGTATTCATGACTGCGCGAACCCTTGTTTCGACCTCGGCATCCATCCTCCATGCTAGCCGGAACGACTCCCCTTTCCTTCTGGTGGCAACAATGGTGTTCACCAGCGATTTGGAGCGATCACCAGCTGCGAACCTCCGCACATGACACTGAAACAGTACAGAACGAAAAGCATCAGCGCAAGGAAATCAAAAGGCTTAAAGCACACGAAGGAATTGCTTACCTCAGCAAACGCCTTACTATATCTGACGACATGCGTGTCGCCCTTCTTGATTGCGTCGACTTGCTCCTTCAGAATGAAATCGGGGCACAAATGGTTCTCGCGGTCCCACAGCGAGTAGCAACCATACTCAGACTCGCTCAAACTGCAATTGGGGCGAAACGGAAAAGAGTTTCTTTTGATCAAGGGGGCCCTTCCTGGCTGCGCCGCCGCCTCCGTCTCAATCCTCGTTTGCTGGGCAACCCAGTATGCGAGCCAGTTCTGGGAACAACCACCCCTGCGAGTTCCCACAGGCTGCTCGAAGGGAAGATTGCTCATGAGGACCGTCTTGCACTCCTTTGTCAGCAAACGCTTGTAGCACCCTCTGATAATAGACTGGGGCCAGATCGATGGAGCCACCGCATCAAAACCAAACTGAGGAGAGACCCGAGTGGGGTCAACATCCACTGTAAGCCTTTCATACCGTGGCGCGAGCTCACGAATGTGCTCTGCAAGGGCAGGAAGGGAACCTCGTAGACACCAACAAAAGAATTCACGATAGCGTTCGTGGAAATGCGGCCCCTTTTCAAAGAGAAGGTCTTCTGACAAGACCATACCTTTGGAAGGGTATAGCTTTGGAAACCACCGCACATTCTCAACACGTGTGGCATAGGGCCTGGCAGTAAACTCCTTTCGTTTGTCGCATATCAAACTCCAAGTACACTTGGTGTTGCTTGCTCCAAACCATCTCGCAGCCCTTCCGCTGTTGCGCGCTTCCGTCTCGCCTGGGGGACACCACTTATCAAGTGGGAGGGGAGTTGGAGCATAAGACGGCCAGCGCTCGAAAACCCACATTGTCAAAAAGCTGATATTGACAAAGGTCAGAACATCGAGGCGGCCACGCGATTCCCTCATCGCCAGAACCAGCTGATCCAGCCTATAATATAGCGTGCCTAAGACCAAGGGTCCGAGTGCGACTCTCTGGCCAAGAGCGAGCCTCACAGCAAGTGGCAGCACATGGTAGAAAACCCCGTCATGGGGGTGACCATCAATCAGATACCTCGACAGCCAAGCACAGAGAAAGGCACAAAGGGTCAAATGATAACCCTTGCCCTCTACATAATTCTCGGCCTCCGGGTTCTCGCTCAAAAGCTTCTTAGTAATGCTGCTGTTCGCATAGTCTCGGAAGAAGTACTGCAACCACTTGTTCCAGGTATTCTTCGCAGACGTATCCACCAGCTGCCAGTTCGGAAGGGGCTTTGTAGTGGTCCACCGAGTGGAGATTTTCTTTACCTCTGCTAGGCACTCCTCCATCCGCGCGTACAAGGCCATTTCAGCAGATGTCCTCAAGTGACTCAAGGGGTCCACCTCGCCCATGGGGGAAATCTCATACAGCATTTGAACGTCCTCGAGCGTGGGGGCAGCCTCGAACTCAGCAAAATGAAACGTGTGAGTCGCGGGCGAGTAACGGGACAGAAGGTCTAGAAGCATGGACTGATCCAACTTCACGGCAGCACCCTTCATAGCACGGATAGCAAAGAAAATGCCGGCTTCATCGAGAGTCTCGGCGTGATGATCCAACACGTGGTCGATCCACTCATCCATATAGTCCAATTTCTGGACAAACGCCTGAGTAGAAATCGCAGTGTATGGGAAGTGCCCATTCTCGATCCCCAATCGAACCACATCCTCGGAACCAACCAACTCGAGCAAGGCTGAGTTAACTGGGCGAGTCAGTGTCAACAATCGCTCAACTGGAACAGGATCAGGCATCCTCTTCGCCTTCACCCTCGCATGATAAAAGTCTTTCCCACCCAGAAAGGGGGCTTTTCGCCACAGAGCCTGCGGAAGCTCGGGCATCTCTTCATCTTCTTTGACGGGTCTGGTTATTCTTGTCTTGGCCATTCCTGCGAAAGGGCAAGAAAAAGGGGGGAGAAATACCACACCACACTTCAGTTTGAATTTTGGAATTCGAGATCTGTGCAAACCAAAGCAAACAGTTCCGGTGCCGATTTCAGAAATTGGGGAGTTGATATTGTTGAAAGATTAAAACGAAGCGGGTTCAAAGATCAAAGCCTCTTCACAAATTTCATGGATTTACAGATTCAACGCAGTTCAAGGCAAACACTGGTATTTTAAATCAAAAGTAAACGAGGCCAACCTTGTTTCCTTGAAGCTTGCTTGGATATACACAATTGGAGAATACGATTTGCAGTTTTGAACTGGTGATTGATTATCTGGATCTGCTCTCGAAGATCTCCGGGTACCATTCACTTTAAAAGAAAGAAGTGATGCTTTGCAATAATGGGATACAAGGTATTTATCCAAAAGAATGAAGGGTTGCGTCCCTTCAGTAGTCGAATCGCAACCGTCACCGTCGTATCGCGCAATCACAGGACGGGCTGACGTCACGCCTAAAACCCTAAAGGTCAGACGGCACGACTCTAGGGGTTTTAGGTCATAATGACACGCACGGGGGCTGAACTTACCCGTATTTGAATTGGTGCGTGGCGACGACGCGCATGTTGGTTTCCGCGCATGGAAGCCTATACAGCTATGAGCCTTCACGCGCAGAAAGGGGGCTAATGTAGATACTGCTTTCTGACGTGACAGATCTTAGCCACGTGGCAACCATCCAGCACACCATATTGTGCTCCACACACACAGGATCACCAGCCGAGCTGATCCATGTGGGGGCTGCGAGACAGAGCCCTCTAATACCACTGCACGGGACTTGTAGGGACTTAGTGGTTTGGAGGCTAGAGTAAGCCCTGTCGCGTGCGAGCCAAGCCCGCGCGCGACCTTTAGTAACTGTTTTGAGAGATCTATGGCACGAGCTCCCTAGACCCGGTCAATCTGGTCAAACCCGGTCAACCTCGTAACGGTTCCGGTACTCGCGCACCACGTGCTCTAACGGTTCCTATATACTCGGACGAACGTGCCGTTATGGTTAAGCTAATTAAGCCGCCATTAATGGGCGCATTAACCACACTACAACGGTCATGTTCTCCAGTATATATATATCGTTAACCTTTCCATACAAAGGGGGACACACTGCCATACGCGGAAGCTCTGCCAAACCTCTGTCTCTCTCTCAGACATTGGTACTGACTTACTCTCTCCCTACACACACCCCTATTCTTCCTGTGCGATCCCTGATCCACTACGCACGGTGTACACGGAGGTCTCCCTGCCGGAATCTCTTGTGCACACCTGTAAAAATAGAAATGATTGATTTATTATTAATACTTTTCAAAATGAATTTTAATTTTCCTAAATAATTATTAATAGATTAAGAGAGTTCAAATATAAATTGGAACATAAACCAGAACTCCTAAATGAAGGGTCGCTTTGAAGGGGAAAATGCAAATGGAGGTGAGTGCTCCTTACTTGCTCTTTTGATTTATTCTATATTGTGTTACTCTTTAGTCTTTACTGTTACATATCATAAATAATTGTATAACTCATATTATACATTTGATTCCCACCTAAAAAACAATTTTATTTGACGAAGAATCCATGAGGGATCAATGGTTCATGTCATAGTTGTCTCTTCGTAAATCAATGTTCTCAGTAATTTTTTATTGTTGTAAATTTGTTCATTACAAATCGCACGATAAATAGAGGTTGAGATTTGTATGATAAGTTTTTTTCAAAATGAATTTGAATTTTTCTAAATAATTATTAATAGATTAAGAGAGTCCAAATATAAATTGGAACATAAACCAGAACTCCTAAATGAACATAAACCAGAGTTCAAATGTCTTTACTGTTACATATCATAAATAAATTGTATAACTCATATATTTATCAATTTTTCTTTATACATTTGATTCCCAAGTTATAGTTACCAAAACCTAGCAATTTACCCTATTTAAAAGTTATAGTTTTCGCTCTATTATAATAATATTAAATAATTATTAATAGATTAAGAGAGTTCAAATATAAATTGGAACATAAACCAGAACTCCTAAATGAATGTCGTTTTGAAGTGGAAAATGTAGATGGAGGTGAGTGCTCCTTCCTTGCTCTTTTGCTTTATTCTATATTGTGTTGCTCTTTTGTCTTTACTGTTACATATCATAAATAAATTGTATAACTCATATAGTTATCAATTTTTCTTTATACATTTGATTCCCAAGTTATAGTTACCAAAACCTAGCAATTTACCCTATTTAAAAGTTATAATTTTCGCTCTATGTATATTACTTTGCGAGTTTATAGTGTTTCGACAAAATAATTTATATTTTTTATCACTACATATCTTGCTATTGTTTAAAGAAATAAGAAAAATAAGTACATCGACATGGATTGTGTGATTGTTCCATATTACGTAGTAGCGTACAATTGTACCTTATTAATGAATTAACTTTCACAGAGGTCATGTTCCTGTGCATCGCACGAGTAAAAGCTAGAAAGAACCCTACTTGCTTTTGTTAAGCGATATTTCGTTCTGCTTGTGTTTTTTGGAAACCACTGAGCCCCACATCGGAGAGGAAAAGGTCAGCTCTCTCTCAGTTGATTATAAATTGAAGGGGGTTGTTGGATGAGATTTAGTGGGCTAAGCTTATTAAGTCATGGGCCTAAAGTTTTGGGATAAGTTATGGGCTTTTCTTTATTTTTAAATGCTGGCCCATTACTTTAGTGGCAGGGACCTCCCTAAATTTTCATTGATTGCTCGGAGTGCCCCTAAAGTTTATTAATTCTCGTTCTCATATTAACAGAGCGCGTTTTTTGTGCGTTCTTGCCCTTAAAATTCTGGAGCGCGTTTTGGGAGCGGGCGTGCAACCTTTACCCTTCTTGTTGTTGTAATTTATGGTTTACACATAACTTTTAGGTGTCGAGGACCAATTTAGTTGAATGATACACCCAGTATCGTACCAGTAACTTGAGAGGCTACGAATCTCTATGATACGCGACAGCCGTATCATCAACCGTATCTTCGTTATTATTTATTTATTTATGTAATTGTTAGTTATTTGGTTTATTTATTTAATTAGTTTGATTAGGTTATTTAATTAGTTACTAGATCGGGCCGAGCCCGTTAGGTCAATTCGTCTAGGTAGGGTTAGTTGTTTTTCTATTTAAACGCTATAGTCTTATTATTTTATCAAGCAATCAACAAGAAAATTAATGAAATTGTGTGTGTCGGTTCAAAACCCGTGTGTGTGGAGACTTGATCGTGTCTAGAATTAAGATCACGTTAGGTAAACCCTAACAATTGGTGCTTCCATTGAGTTTCACCATTCAACTGGTGAAAATCATGTCGAGCTCAACCCCGATTACGGTTCTCAACATCAACAACATCCCGGCATTTGCAGGCCTCCAAGCTAATGGGCGACGAATCTCTCTCAATGGGAAACAATACTGTTTGGTTTCCGTTGAGGACTTTTGCCGCCTCCAAGACATCATCCGATCCGAAGACCTTCCGCCGCCACAAGAACAGCCGCCGCTGCCGCTGCCGCTGCCGCAGCAAGACCAAGAACAGCCGCCGCCAATGGTACAGCCAGATCCCCCATCACCGCCGGAGGAAACCCAGCAGCAGCAGATCCACAATACCCGCAATCTGTCGCCCACCAACAACCTCCTGCTCCGGTCTTCTTCCCCGAAGCCGGCAAGCTCCACCCAGATCCTTCCACCTATCACGCCACAGCCGCCAACCCAAGAAGCCCTTCATGCCCTCCCAAATCGCCCACATCAGCAGCAACAGGCGGCCTCACCCAAGCCGCCAAACCCAGCAGATTCACTTATCCGGTCATCTTCCCCAACGCCGGCGACACCGACCACAACCGCCCCCATCCCGACCGTTCCCAACCACCTCAACGACCTCGCCGCACTCCAACCCGAAAATCAGAAACAGCCGGAGCCACCAGAAACCTCCGATCTCCGTCCGACCGCCATTAATGGCGTCTGTCCACCATCGCATACCAGCCTATGTCCACTGCAAACTGGTCTGACCCGATTCAAACCACCCAAACCACCAGATCCGCCATACTCGTCGACGAAGACTCCGCCCCAATCACCACCAAAGCCATCGTTTGGCGATACACCGACGTCCAACCTCCTTCCGCCCATCTTCGGCGTTTTACCGTCGCTCCAGTCACTGTTCGGCGCACCCCAGAAGTACGACGACCCCCCTCCGGCCACCGCAGGGCTCCGCCGTGAGCAAACCGCCGCCTCTACGCGGCCAGATCCGCCACCATCCATCCTTACGGGGTCTTCTTCACAGCTGATGGGTCTTAGGGTTCCATTTGGGCTAAATTTGCCATTTGGACTGAAGTTAAGAAGTGGGCTCAATTCTCTCATTGGGCTTCATTTTTCTTTTGGGACTACTTATGTTTGGCAACAGCAATTTATGCCCCATGATGCTTTTGGACTACAATGTGGTATTCCCAAGCCCATCCAACATCCATTTGATCCGGGCATACGAGGTTATGGGCTACTTCAAGATTTTTCGCACCTACACCTTGAGGACAAGGTGCTTGTCAACCGCGGGGGAGTTGATACGGGACAGCCGTATCATCAACCGTATCTTCGTTATTATTTATTTATTTATGTAATTGTTAGTTATTTGGTTTATTTATTTAATTAGTTTGATTAGGTTATTTAATTAGTTACTAGATCGGGCCGAGCCCGTTAGGTCAATTCGTCTAGGTAGGGTTAGTTGTTTTTCTATTTAAACGCTGTAGTCTTATTATTTTATCAAGCAATCAACAAAAAAATTAATGAAATTGTGTGTGTGGGTTCAAAACCCGTGTGTGTGGAGACTTGATCGTGTATAGAATTACGATCACGTTAGGTAAACCCTAACACTCTACCACCAGTTCGTGACGCTACGAAAATACTATGAAAAGACAATGAAAATAAACAAAACTCAAAATAATTCATTCATCTCATGATAATAACAGAACACTACAATCGTTTAAATAGCAAACTAAACTAAACCCTAGACCTAACGGGCCAAGCCCGGATCAACTAAATAATTAAATAAATAACTAATTCAATAAATTAATTAATTAACAAAATAAAATAAACAAATAACGACTAATTATAAATAATTAATAAAGATGATAATACGGTTACCCGTACGATACGGTTGACCGTATCATAGAACCTATGCTGATTTGGTTTTGTCTTCAGTTTTGTTATTTTGTTTTTATTTCGACTTAAAACATTTAATAATCAGGAATGTTGATAGTCCAAAAAGGCACTCATGTTATCTCTTTTCCTTTATTTTTCGTGTAGGATTGGGTGTATATAAATGTGTGCCTTCATACTTAAAAAAAAATGTGTGCCTTCATAATTTCATACTTGAGTTGTGTGGGCTTGTTGAGCTTGGGCCCACTTCTAAACTTGCTTTGCTTGAAGAGCCGAGCCCAAACACACATAGTTCGGCTCAACTCGACTCAGCTCGTTTCGGCCTCTCTATTAACAGAATAATAACGAGAAATTAACATAACAAAGTTAGGTTCAATATTTATTCTATAAAACAGCATGGTTTAACTAACTTATGACTTTTCAGCCTAAATCAGCCCCAACCCTTACATCTCACTTACCACCCACTTAACTTCTCACTACTTAACTACCCACTACTTGAAAATTTATCCTCTCTTACGGATTAATTAACGTAATTATCAAAAGTGTGTAAGAACATGACTTGATGGATATCATATAAAATTATCGGGGACGCCATTTTCATCTTTCTCTCCAGCAAAATCGATTATGAAACGTGATTTTTGGGTAGTGCCCTCGGGCACGGGCAATCCCCTAGTATTCTATGAAACAGCATGGTTTAACTAACTTATGGCTTTTCAGCCTTTAGATCAAATAAATCAGCCTCAGTCCTTAGATCTCACATACCACCCACTTAACTACCGCACTATTTAACTACCCACTTAATTACTCACTACTTGAAAATTTACTCTCTTAATTTACGTAATTATCAAAAGTATGTAAGAACATGACTTGATGAATATAATTTAAAATTACCGGGGATGCCATTTTCATCTTCTTCTCCCACAAATCGACTATGGAACGTGCATTGACAATCTCCTAGTATCATTTAACTTGCATTGACCAATTAATTTATTTTTTCTCATGCGGGGTATGATTAACCAAAACCTCAAATTCATCTAATACAAACAGGCACATTAATGCGTAGTCTTTGGGTTTCTCAAACCAAACCAATTTATAAGCCCCACATAATGTGAGGCCAACGAATTATTTGTCGTTGACCAAGAAAGCCCGCGATGGCAGAAGCCTTCACATCTGGATTGAGGAATAATGAAAGGTTAAGTATAAACACTTGTTAAAAAAAAAAACACACACACACACACACTCACTACTTTTACCCCTTTCAGTTCGAGAAATGTCACTTCCACCCATTCAACGTGCCAAATTTAATAATACATTCACTCCGTAACTACGATGATGTTGGTCTTGTGGTGGGGTTCGTCACTGATATTACTTTTTTAGATAAACTTGTGCTGTTAGTATTTGTGGAGCCATCGGGAAGAAGACACGGTTTTATCAAGTGCCAAAAAATAAATGTGGCGACTTTTAAAGCGGTAAATAACAATAATTACCGTTACTTTTAAAAAACTACAATTTTGTACTTTAATTTTACTCGTCAAGACATCAAATCAATGCGATGGAAGGAGATGGAGGATATAATTTCACTTTGGGACTTGACCGTACTTCCTTCAAATACTTTTCTAGTAATTTTTAGGGATTAAGGGACACAATTAATAATAAAAGCTCAACTAGGGAGACATTTATAGTTCGAGGAAAGTTTAAGCCCATGCTTCTTAGAAAATGAAATGACAGAACACAATCGCATATGTGAATGTTATGAAATTTATAGCACTCAAGGGGGGTCAAAGTGTCCTCTCTTAAACTGGAAGAGGTTGAAGTGTGTTTTCATCAAGCTTGAGGCGGAAAGTGTATTTTAACCCGAACCGGCGCTGAAAACCCAAAAGAAGAAGACAAAACGGCCCGTTTCTCTTCTAGAAACCCCGCGTGGACCACGGGGAAGTTTGAGATGTCGTTTTCTACATTGGAGATAGTACTCTCAAGTTTCCATCATGTACCAATATTGTGTTGTGCGCGCCTGTTCGGTGATGATTGTGCCAGCACAGCTGCTTTACGATAGTAAAAATAGTTTTTAGTGTGTAGTGGGGAGATGTTTTTAAAAATCTGCTTTTGATCAATTTATCGACAAACGATTTTAACTTTACTGCAGTTTATTTTACCATATACAAAATTATTATGTTAATATTTTACCGTAAATTTCGCGTAATACTTACACAAAACAATATTTTTTTTAAAAATCATAGCAATTTTTTCATAGTGTTTCTCACATAGAAACTTCTAGCACCGACACAATATTCTCAAGTAGTTAATAATACATACTATAAATACCGAAAAAATCTTTGTTTTTGAAGTACAAAATCTTTTGTGAACGTCAAAAACAATTTGACGATGTTACCACCTCTAGTTTCATTGAAGGACACTTACACCCCTCTTTGTTTGAAAATAGAAAACATTCATTCCTTCAGTGTGCTGAATTTCAGAACACTTACACCCCATATTATGACAATTTCATTATAGAATTGAGAGTTGTCAGTAAAGTTCATTTTTAGAACAAATTTTCAATCATGTTATGAAAAATGTAGGAATTACTCAATGATATATTAGACTTTTTGCATGATACACCGTCAAATTTTTCTCTAAAATTATTTTCAGTGACAAACCTCACTTCTAGACTAACGGCATCACAACTAGTGCAAATTACTTGAAGTTCGGCACACATAATGGATGGAAGTGTCCTTCTCAAAACTGGAGGGGGTGAAAGTG
This sequence comes from Linanthus parryae, assembly GCA_023055425.1. Classification (NCBI taxonomy): domain Eukaryota; kingdom Viridiplantae; phylum Streptophyta; class Magnoliopsida; order Ericales; family Polemoniaceae; genus Linanthus; species Linanthus parryae. The sequence goes on along the minus strand of JALGPY010000008.1, from coordinate 1,668,779 downwards.
TCCTTCAATGAATCCAGAGGCTGGGAAAGTGTCTCCGAATTATAGTTGGCAAGCATTTGTTGTTAACTATGGGGGATCTGCCGTCCTTTCTGGTGCACTTTCCTTCATTGTTTCTTCTCAAATGCAACCAAACCTTTCCTTCGCTCTGTTTCAGACGTCTGTTTCTACTTGTGGAAGTCCAAACGTCAATCTATTTCACTCCAAGCTTCTTCTATATTAGATCATTGTTATTTCTCGCGGTTTTGCCATCAAAAGCTTGGTGCTTTCTTGCTTGACTAGCTTCATTTTGCAATAAGAGAGGTAACTGTAGTTTTGTGGGTCTTGATCTGTTCTTGAGTTTATATGACTAGGCTACGTTTTGGTGTTTCTTCATGTATGAAAATGGGGTTTTTTGATGTCAATAGCTTGTTTTTTTTTTTACTCAAGTGGCTTGTGTTTTGTAATTTCTCCCATAGCTAAGCTATTTCATGCTTCAAGTTAGCATTTTCTTCTTAGCAAACCCTTAAATTTTATTGTTCATGTTGGAAACACATCAGTGGTGTGTGGTTCTTAATATTATCATAGAAGTTCAAGAAAAGTATGTATCCCTTTTTTATATATGGGTTTTGAATTCATTAACTTGTTTATCTGCAAAAGTATCAATTCTTGTGCATTGTTATCTTTTGCAGGAAGCCATTATGAAATAAAATTATGAAATCGAATGAGTCAAGAGCATGTTAATCACATGCCCAATGACTAAACACTACCTCATTTCAGTACTAAAATTATCAGATAAGATCAAACTCATCTTTCTACGGTTGTTGAAGTGTGTTTGAGTACCAAGTGCCCCGATGCCCCTGTAGAAATATATACCAAGAACTACTAAATCGTATTTCATGTCTCAGAGAGTCACAGACCCCATCAGGCAACAACTAAATATGCTATAATATTTTCCTAAAAAAAATGCTACTTCATAATATAACATACTACTCCGTTTCAGTTCTTCCTCGTCAACCCGACATTTTGACTCGTATCTGGATCACTTTGACCGGGTGATTTTTATAGCAAATGATGCAATTTTTTGATATTTTTTTTGCCGTGTTGTAGAGCAACTTTTACTCTACAACACCATAAAAAAATTATCCAAAAATTGTATCATTTTGTTATCCAAATCACCAAGTCAGTGGTGAAAATCAGAATTGAGAGGAAGAGCTGAGACAGAGAGATACTCATTTTATGGGCGTTTAGTGCAGGGATTGAAAATATGTGGTACATGAGGCCTTAAAGTATTATAGAGTGTATTGATATTAAAGGAGTGTTAATTATACATGTATGACTATGTATGTTGGTTTGCACCATTACAAAAAAGTATTGAGTTCCCCTTACTTTGTCCCTGTAGTGGTACTATTAATGTACATCTTCTTTATCCCGACATCGAACGTGGCTGTAGTACCACTTATCTTCTCTTCTCCAATTGACTTTTTTGACTCGTAATTGTATCACTTTGACCGGGTGATTTGGATCGCAAAACGATGCGATTTTTGATTATTTTTCACCGTGTTATTGAATAACTTTTACTCTACAACAAGATGAAAAAATTCTCAAAGAGTTACATCATTTTACTATCCAAATCACCTGGAGCAACGGAGTGAACATGGTGTGCTTCTATTTGACCTTCTCTCGTCATCTCATGGGATCTTAATTACTGTTACGGAAAAGCGTGCCCCCACCACATGGTGTGCTTCGTTTTCAACAAATAGAAAAAAGAAAAAAAGTTGGATTTTAGTTTGACTACTGTCTGTCATCAATGTGATTACACTTCCTCCATTGTTATGGGATCTGCACTTCTTTCTGCTTCACTTTCTTATCTTGTTTCCTCCTCCTCTCATATCCAGCCAAACCTTCTCTTGCTCTGTTCTCAGTCTTCTGTGTCCACTTGTGGAAGCCCAAACGTCACCTTATTTCACTCCAACCTTGGAGCTTTCTTGCTTCAATAGCTTTGTCATGCAATAAGAGAGGTAACTGCAGTTTTTGAGTTCTTGATTTCACTCTGATGTTCTGTTCTTGAGTTTATATGACTAGGGTTTTGGTGTTTCTGCATGTATGATAATTGGGTTTTAGTCAAAAACTGGTAGTTACACTGTGGGTGTGTCCTCATTCCACTCAAGTAGCTTGTGCTTTGTCCAAGACTGCACTGCAAATTCTCTCATAGTTAGGCTATTTCATTTTAGACCCAGCAAAGCTTGTATTTTTTTATCAATAGCAAACCCTTAAGGGTACGTTTGGTTTTCTAGGATTAACAGTATTAGATGGGATTGGACTAAATATAGTCCTGGTATTAGTGAATACTGTGTTGTTCTGGACTAATTTTAATATCCGTACTAAATAGTGAAGAAATGGATTTTAATACCTTAAATTAGTCTTCTCCCACATGAGGGTATTAGCTGGATTGGACTATTTTACCTTAATACTGAATTAATACTGCACGAAATCAAACACATTATTAATTATAATTCTGTTAATCCAATTCAATCCTATCCAGAAATTTTAATCCAGTCCAGTCCAATCGGGCTAGCCCGGAAAACCAAACGGGCCATAAGGCTTAAAGTTCATTGTTCATGTTGGAAAATGGAAAACACATTAATGGTGTATGGTTCTAGGGCTCAGCTAATGGGGTTTTGGTGTTTCTGACCTGGGATTTTTCCCTTTTTATAAATGGGTTTTGATTGCATTCATGTATTTTGTAGCTTGTTATCTGCAAAAGTACCAACTCTTGTGCATTGTTATATATATTTTTTTTGCAGGAAGCCAAGACTCAAAGGAAGGCAGTGACCATGTCATCTTCTTCCTGGCTCACATCGCCTGAATGTTCGACCTCTCTCATCCGTTCTGGTTCGAGTGCAATTCAATGGATGGAATTCCTATTTTTATCTCCATGTCCTCAGCGGATACTATTTTCAGCCATTGATGCTTTGTTCTTGTTAACCCTTGTTGTGTTTTTTGTCCAAAAGCTCTATTCAAGATTCATCCTCCTAAACAACAACAATTCATCCCTAAATAAGCCCCTTCTCGAGAATGGATCGTCCTCGTTTAGGGTCACCTATTGGTTCCACCTCTCCCTTTCTCTTACTGCAGTATTAGCTGTTTCCTATCTTGTGCTATGTATTGTAGCTTTTTGTCAAGGTATCCAATCACCATGGCAGCTCACAGAAGCTTTGTTTCGATTATCTCAAGCAGTAAGCCATATTGCAATTGTGGTATTGGTTGCCCACGAGTTGAAATTCAAAGCTGTTGTTCACTCCATGTCACTTAGGGTCTATTGGATCGCGAACTTTGTTGTTGTGTGTTTGTTTACTGCTTCAGGGATACTCAGATTTGTCACCACTGGCGGCGATTTTGATTTGATTTTGAAAGTTGATGACATTGTTTCACTTGTTGTTCTCCCGATATCTTTATTTCTTTTGGTTGTTGCTATAAGGGGATCTTCCGGGATAGTTCATGGGGCAGTTGAATTAGGTTCAAGCTCTAGGTTATCACAAACAAACGGGGACAGTTGTACTAATGATCCTGATTTGAGTGGCTATGCCGCAGCATCTTGGATCTCTAGGCTTACTTGGTTTTGGTTGAACCCTTTGCTCAAGAAGGGATACAAATCCCCTCTGAAGATAGATGAAGTTCCTTCACTTTCACCAGCTCATCAAGCTGAAACAATGGCCGAGGTTTTCCAAAAGAATTGGCCAAAGCCAGAAGAGAACTCGAAAAACTCAGTAAGAACCACGCTGATCCGAACCTTCTGGAAAGATCTTCTCTTGACTGGTTTTCTTGCCCTTGTGAAGCTGCTAGTGATGTACGTAGGTCCGGTGCTGATCGACGATTTTGTTGATTTCACTGCTGGAAAAAGAACCAGTGATTATGAAGGATACTATTTGGTATTCACCCTTTTTGTTGCAAAAGTAATTGAGTGTTTCAGTTCCCACCATTTCAATTTCCATTCTCAGAAACTTGGGATGCTAATACGGAGCACTGTTATCACTTCTTTGTACAAGAAGGGTCTCAGATTATCTTGTTCTTCGCGGCAAGCTCATGGAGTAGGTCAGATTGTGAATTACATGGCTGTTGATGCCCAGATGCTCTCAGATTTGATGGTGCAGCTGCATTCCATATGGCTTATGCCATTGCAGTTAGGAGTGTCTTTAATCCTCCTTTACACCCACTTGGGTCTCTCAGCAATTGTAGCACTGGCTGTAGTAATCGGAGCTCTAATCTTCAGTGTGATACAATCAAAAAAGAACAACATGTTCCAATACTTTGTGATGAAGAACCGCGACTCGCGTCTGAAGGCGACGAATGAGATGCTGAGCAACATGCGCGTGATAAAGTTTCAGGCTTGGGAGGAACATTTCAACCAGAGGATTCAGTCTTTTCGCGACAATGAATTGGGGTGGATTAGGAAGTTCACATACTCTTTCTCTTTGCTGATTTGTTTCCTCTCCAGCATGCCAACTGTCCTCGCAGTTCTAGTGTTTGGTATTGCTATTCCTCTTGGAATCACTCTTGATGCTGGAACAGTTTTTACAGTAACCACAGTTCTTCGACTTGTACAAGAACCTATTCGAGCATTTCCACAAGCTCTAACCTCGGTTACACAAGCGATGGTTTCACTAGAGAGGTTGGATGGTTTCTTGGTAAGCAAGGAGCTTGATGAGAGAGCAGTGGATAGAGAAGAAGAGTTTGATGATAGGATTGTCCTGGAGGTGAAGGACGGGACTTTTTCTTGGGACGATCAAGGAGAGGAGATGGCTCTGAAAGGTGTGAATCTAGAGATCAAGAAAGGGGAGCTTGCTGCAATTGTTGGGACAGTGGGTTCAGGAAAATCTTCCTTGTTGGCTTCAATTCTTGGAGAGCTGCACAAAATGTCGGGAAAGGTGTGGATGCAAATTTCTTCTGAGCTCTTTTTTGTGTTTCTTGTTCTTCAACTTCTACTTATATTTCATTACTGCATTTGTTTTCATTTAACATCAATTCCAGCATCCTTTTTTTTGGTTGCTTCAAAGGAAAACTAAAAACTTAGATAGAAATGAACGGAAGTTCGGAACAAAACCCAGAAGGAACAAGTAGAGAAAGACAAATACCCTAACAAAGCCATAACTAAACTCATAAACAGGAACGAAGACAATGATCATCCTCCTGAGTCCTGAGTTCTCAACCACCAGATTAGCATGTCCAACAGTCTTCTTTGTTCTCTCTTGGCGGATCTACTCGTTGACTATAGCCCCCACTCAACTTTGAGAAATTGTGTTTTTACCCTTATTTTGTTTACATTTTTCAATTTAGCCCCACATTAATTGCACTATAGCCCCGACTCAAATTTGCAAAATTTATATTTTTCCCTTATTTTGTTTAGTTTTTCTAATTTAGCCCCCACTTTAGCGAATTCCTGGATCCGCCCTACCCCTTTCATATCTTCATCCATGAGGTCCTGAAATTCACTTGAAGGAAATGCAGCTATCAGTCTCTGTCATTATTGTCTTGATACCAGCAACAGTGGTGCATACTGATGTTCTAAGCTTGACAGCATTGACCATTTAGTACTGCTTTAGCTATCTTGAGTCCTTATTCTTTAATTGAGATAAAAAGCCATCGGCAAGGTAGAATGTACCCCTAATTTCTTCTTGAGCCCTTTCTCTATGAAACTTTCATTATCTTAAATCTTTAACAGTTGTGCACCTATGATTTTTCTGGTTGAAAGTTTATGGTATAAATAAGTTTTACTTTGTGTAACAGAAGTTTTTTAGAATATGTTCATGTGTCTGCTAAATACATTAATTTTAGCTCTGCCCTGAGTTTCGCGTGGAAAGGTTGAAAAGAAGGCCTAGAATGAAATCAAAGCCAGGGAATAGAGAAGAGGCTTAAAGCACATTAAAAAGCCTGCCCACGCTGCTGCTTAGCATAGATGATTCTCAGAAGGACCTAGTTGGGCTAATTTATGTTAATTTCCAGTTAGATGCATACTTGACATTTTCACTATATTCTCTTACAGGTGTCAGTACGCGGAACTACTGCTTATGTGGCACAAACATCTTGGATACAACACGCAACTATCCAAGAGAACATCTTGTTTGGTTCACCAATGGATAGGGAGAGATACGAAGAAGTAGTTAGAGTGTGTAGCTTGGAGAAAGATTTGGAGATAATGGAGCATGGTGATCAGACAGAGATTGGGGAACGGGGAATCAATCTTAGTGGTGGCCAGAAGCAAAGGATACAACTTGCCAGAGCTGTTTATCAGGACTGTGACATTTACCTACTAGACGATATATTTAGTGCTGTTGATGCTCAAACTGGATCAGAAATTTTTAAGGTTTGATAACTCCATTTGGTACTGTTTTATACCTTGCTTATTAGCCGAAAAGCTCCTTAAATCTGTTGAGTTGTTTGTCAGTTGCTTCCAACCTACCTATTAGTTAAGGCCTGAGCTTTTTATGGCTTGAATGCCAAGCTTATAACGTTTCAACTTTCAACTTATGCCAAAGACTTCTTCAGCTTACATATCATTTTGCTTTTATCTGGTTTTGTGGACTTGTAAACACGACACACGGTTTTCTTCACATTTTCAGCCACTAGACACTTAAATATTGAACCTCTTCCTACTCTATTGTTTTAGGTGCATGATAGGAGATCATAAAGGTTACCTAAATGCTTGGATGTATTCATGTTATGATGCGTAAAAGATCTTAACTTTGTAATTTTCTGCAGGAATGTGTTAGGGGAGCTTTGAAAGACAAGACTATTTTACTCGTTACACATCAAGTGGACTTCCTACATAATGCCAGCCTTATATTGGTGAGTTAACATTTCTTTCCTCCCAAGCATCGTTGAGTCTTTGCTGTCCATCTTAATAATAGTACATTTATTTCCTGATATTGCAAGATGAACTTGAGTTTGTTAGGTTGCTGTTTCTTTGAGGGGACTTTTCCATAAGTATTTGTCAGGAATGGTTATTGGTCCTGTAGAAAAAATTCATAGAGAAGCTACACTACTGACAACAATGGCGGAGCCAGGATTTTAGCAAGAGGGGGTACAATTTTTTAAAAATGTTAGGGGCTTATGAAATATATGTATAAGGGTCATTTAAAAAAATCAATATTTTGGATATAATTGGGATTTTTCGGGGACACACTTGTAATAAAAAGGGGGGCACAATTGAATAAATCTTTAAAATTTTGCGGTGCAGATGTAGTTCTCGAAAATGTTGTTGTTGTTGGGGGGGGTGGGGGGGGGGGGGGGGGGGCAAGAGCCCCTCCATGCCTCCGCCCCCGACTGACAACATTTTACAACATTCAAAGTTTCAAATTTGCACTTATGCATGAAAGATCTCTGGAAATGCAACTACTACCAAAGTATAAATTCTTTTTGTTCAATCAAATAGCTAATAACAAATCATCAGGTCATGCGAGATGGAATGATTGTGCAATCTGGGAAGTACAATGAGCTTCTTGAATCTGGCCTGGATTTTGGCGCACTTGTAGCTGCCTATGAAACTTCAATGGATCTTGTAGAAATGAGCACTGCCACAGCCGGCGAAAAATTGCAAACACCTAAGTCACCTAATCTCCCATTAAGCCGAGCAGAATCTACCACCGAAAGCAGGTCTTTGGAACGATCTGAATCTGAAAAGGGAACATCGAAGCTCATTGAAGATGAGGAAAGAGAAAGAGGAAGTGTCAGTGCAGATGTGTACAAGCAGTATTGCACAGAGGCCTATGGATGGTGGGGGGTTATATCCGTCTTTGTGATTTCTTTCGTCTGGCAGCTTTTTTATGTAGGAAGTGACTACTGGTTGTCTTATGAAACCTCAGACAGCGCCATGTTCAAAGCTTCTCTGTTTATGACTGGATACTCCATATTAGGAGGATTAGCGTGTCTTATGGTGATAATAAGAACTTACCTTGTTGCATATATGGGTCTCAAGACAGCTCAAAAGTTCTTCAGCCAAATTCTACATAGCATGCTTCATGCGCCCATGTCTTTCTTTGATACTACTCCGTCGGGAAGAATTCTTAGTCGAGTAAGTTCACTACCTTCAACTGATATGATATGATATTTATTTACCTCTATTGTCTCAGAAACCTGTTAATGTGTTATATATCTATAACTGCGTAGTTTCAATTGGTATTTAGTTATTTCATAAGGATCTAACTTAGTCTATTTCTTAGTTTCACGTGGTATTTAGTCTAGATCTAAGGACTGATATTAAAACAAATTCTCTTGAACAGTAAAACTCTCTCCTCTATTTATATGAAGATGGAAAATTGCACTATGTATCTAGTAGATTTAGTATGTGGGTTTATTTAAGTTATTTTTACTTGTATGCATCTTGATAGACTTGGTTCCCTTCACGGTTAATACTAAATGAGTTCTTATTCTTAAGACTGATTTTTTTACCAGATAGCAGAAAGCTATAAAAAAGATATGACTAAGTTGTGTCCGCACCCAACCTTTGCTGACTCCAATTATCCCATAATAAGGGAATAGACAAATCCCATAACAAGTCACACACAATCCGCAAAAGTAACTTGCTTCGCGTTTTTGCTGAGTAATTTTTTGTTTGGTTTACCAGGCATCAACAGATCAAGCTGCTGTTGACTTTATAATTCCATTTGTGTTGAGTATGTTGGTAGTAATGTACATCAATACAATCACCATTGTGGTTGTTACATGTGTGAATGCTTGGCCAACAGCATTCCTTGTCATTCCGCTGCTATGGGTTAACATTTGGTATCGGGTAAGTGAACTCTTAACTCCCAGGTTTTGACTGCTATTTGTTCAATAAACTCAGTAGATATTCAGGTTAATGTATTCATTATATTGTTTGTTGATGAAATCTAAATTCTGTGAAGGAAAGTGACTACGAAAGAACACTCATTGAATTACATGGTTTTTCATAAAGCTTTTGATGAAAGGAAGCATTATAGCCTTGAATTTACCTTTAAATTTGGGAGCAATTTCAGATGCCTCTCAGAATAGCCTTCTCCGAAAATCCAGTATTTGGCGAGGGAAATTATAAAGGGAAAGGAAGTTGCAACAATGTCCTTTTCAGTTTGATTTTTACCCAATTCATGGAATTCCTAAAACATTGGATTTAATTTAAGAAAATTCTTACAAGATTATGTAGTTTTCTATATTGTTTTCCCTTATCAGAGACTTTCTCGTTCTCCCCTAAATACTAGATTATGTTTCTGATATGCATTCTCTAATGTGCAATAGGTCTGGAATCTTTAGTCGTCAAAAACTATTACTAATACCACTTTTAGATCAAGCAAAAGAAGTTGTGAGAATACTGTATTTCCAGTGACTTCATTGATCTCTCTTGAAGAATGTTTCTTCCTTTGTCTCTGATGTGCAGGGATACTACATTGCAACATCTCGAGAATTGACTCGCCTTGATTCTATTACCAAGGCTCCTGTCATACATCACTTCTCAGAAACTATCTCTGGTGTTATGACCATCCGCAGTTTCAGAAAGCAAAATGAGTTTTATCGGGAAAGCATTGGTCGTGTCAACACTAACTTACGCATGGATTTCCACAACAACTCCTCCAATGAATGGTTTGGATTGCGCTTGGAACTGTTGGGGGCCTTTTTCCTCTGTTGTTCCGCCTTGTTCTTGGTCACCTTACCCAGTAATGTAATCAATCCAGGTAGTGTTCCTCCTCAAGTTGTATGAATTGAACCCCTAAACTTGTCTTCCTCTCTGGCGTCTTTTTCAAAATCATCATTATTATGGCATCATGAAAATTTAGCTTTTAGTTGCTTCTGTAAACTGGGTCTCTTGTGAAACATCATGAAACGTATCAAAACCAATACAGGGAGTATTTTTCTCACCTGAACTGGAAACAAGCAAAAACCAAAAAAGAGCTATCGCATGAAGGAAGAGCATGTTTTGGCACTTTTTTACTTGGGAATATGAGATCTAATCTTGCAAACCATGAACTTTTTAAGTTTTATTTTAAATGCGTGAAGTAGGGACATAGTCGCCACGTAAAACTTCATTCAAAAGGAAGGGTTTGGTCATAGGATGTTATAGTCTTATAGATGCCAACCAAGAGACTAATTTACCTTGTGCGCGCTGCAGGAACTGTTGGCTTAACACTTTCGTATGGGCTATCCCTGAATGGTGTGATGTATTTCACTATATACATGACTTGCACGATTGAGAACAGAATGGTTTCAGTTGAGAGAATAAAGCAGTTCATAAGAGTCCCATCAGAAGCACCTTGGAGAATAGCTGACTGTCTTCCTTATCGCAATTGGCCTTCCAATGGTGACATTGAGATACGGGATTTGAAGGTAATCCACTGAAACTGTTAACTGCATTTATTTTTTGTGACTATCACTTGTTCCTAAATGATGAAAGATACTCCCATAACTTTTTTGTACTATTATTATTTTTATCATAATAATAATAATTATTATTATTATTATTATCATTTTGCGTCAACGATACTCTCATAATTTTAGAGAACTTTTGTAGAAAATGCTGCAGTGGTCATTATGCTTTTCTGCATTTTAAGTGAACCTTTGCCTCGAACTTTGAGCAGGTTAGGTACCGTGATAATACTCCGTTGGTCCTCAAAGGCGTGAGTATCGACGTTCGTGGAGGAGAGAAGATTGGTGTTGTTGGACGAACGGGTAGTGGGAAGTCAACTCTGATCCAAGTCTTCTTTAGGCTGATTGAGCCTTCTGGTGGGAGAATTGTGATTGATGGGGTTGACATCTGCAAGCTAGGCCTGTATGATCTTAGGTCTCGGTTCGGAATCATCCCTCAAGATCCTGTCCTTTTTGAAGGAACAATAAGAAGTAATGTCGATCCCCTCGGGTTGTATTCAGATGAAGAAATCTGGAAGGTATAAAACTTTAACCCAAATATATGATTCCTTCCTCTCTTTTTATGCATGTGTTGTAACTTTCTTAGAGATGAAAGCATTTATCTACCACTGGATCTGCAATTCCCCTGTAAACTCAGAGCGGGCTTTTTTCGTAAGGAAAATTGGTAGCCCGGAATTGGGCCCGCCATCGTGGTTGGGCCCCGGTTTTTACATGTGTATGAGTTTTCTGATTTAAGAGTTGCAAGAGTGCACTTTTTCTTGAGGTGATAGTGTAGTTTCAGATTTCATGGCCAAAATATTATCAGAACCACATTATGGTGTTAAGTTCTTGATAGTTCGTTCAGTGTTTATTAATAGGGTAAAAGACACTTTCACCTCTTCATGATTGACACAAAGACCCTTTCACCCCTTCAGTGAAACAAACTTCAGGAAACTTACACCCCTTGATTGTGTCATTCTCTGAAGGGGTGAAGTGTCATTTCTTAAACTGGAAAGGGGGTAAAAATGTCTGTTACCCTTACTAATTTCTGATTTCTGAGTTTATGAATTAAGGAAAAAATTGCTAATTCTTTCTTGAAGATATCTGACCTTGATTTCATTTTTTCTAGAGTCTCGAACGATGCCAACTGAAGGATGTAGTGATTGCAAAGCCAGAGAAACTTGACGCTGCAGGTACCTCTCTCCCTCTCTCAGCCATAAACTATAGCTCAAACCAAGCCCAAACTAAAGCTGGTATCTTCGCCAGTATCTTCTCAGTGCACTATTCATCAGTTCACTTTGACCGACTAATTTAGCTAGCGATATGATCCGATTTTTTTTCATAATGTTGTAAATCTTTCTTAAAACTACAATATTATGAAAAAATAGCAATTTTTTGTATCATATCATTAACTAAATTTGTTGGTCGAAGTGACCTCCTTGAAGCCAACTGCGAACTTTCATGTGAAACAGACCAAGTTATATATCTAGGGGCTAATTGTATTGGGATTTAACGATTTCATTGATCTCTTGGTTTTCCTCCTTCATCAGTTGCTGACAGTGGAGACAATTGGAGTGTGGGGCAGAGGCAGCTTTTATGTTTGGGGAGGGTCCTTCTGAAGCGGAGCAAGATTCTTTTCATGGATGAAGCGACGGCTTCTGTTGACTCCCAGACTGATGCCGTGATCCAGAAAGTGATCCGCGAGGACTTCTCAGCGTGCACAATAATCAGCATAGCGCATAGAATACCCACAGTCATGGATTGTGATAGAGTTCTGGTTATGGATGATGGTATGTGCCTCTTCCCTTTTACTTGCTCTACAATTACTTAAAAAAAACGTTTTTGAAAATTTTAACCCGTATCTGGATCATAGAAAATGAAACTTCCAAGTTCAGTGTAGGAAGAAGTAAAAAAAATTAACGATCTCGTGAGATATGAACTTAAGGGGAATCCAGAGCACCAGATGAAAGTATTTTTACTACTTTTGAATAGTTGGAAGATAGATGTTGCTGTTAGATACTACTACAAGAAGTGTGAATATTTTTCTCCTTAAATTAAGTGTGCTAAAAGACTTCCAATTTGTAAAATTGTGGAAAGGGCAAAAGAGACTTTCATCTCCCTCTAGTTTGAGTGAAGGACAGTCTCACCCCTTCCAGTTTGGAAATGGACACTTTCACCCCTTCAGTGTGCTGAACTTCAGAAAACTTCCACCCCCTTATTGTGACGCTGTACACCCCCTTATTGTGACGCCGTTAGTCTAGGGTTGGTGTCTGTCTAAAAATAGTTTTTGATCAAAATTGCGCCCATATTATGTGAAGTATGGGGGTTAACCAAGAGTTTAATAGACGTTTTCATGATATGGTGGTTGGATGGGGGGGGGGGGGGGTGATAATTTATTTCCAAAACTATTTTCAGTGGTGGACCTCACGTCCAGCCTTACAGGGTCACAACCAGAGATGTACGTTACTGGAAGCTCGGCACACTTAAGGGGTGAAATTGTCCTTTTCCAAACTGGAAGGGGTGAAAGTGTCTTTTAGTAGAGGGGGTGAAAGTTTCCTTTACCCTTGAGGAAAACTTCAATAGGGAGAGTAAAGAAGAACACACTGACCCTTATACGTGTGTCTAAGTTTCACTTCTTTTCTCTAAACCAAACACTTCGTGGATGGTATCTGGGTCACTTAGCTCAAACATGAATCGGTCATAAATCATGAAGTAATAGTGATTCAAGCTTATGTTATGAAGAATCTGTAGGCTCTCTTGGTTCTTATAAAATTGCAAAACAATGAGCAGTTCCTGGATTCGAAGCCTTAGGCATTTCGTTAAACCATGTTACATTAGTGTGGTGTGTTCTTTGACAAGGATTTGATTCGCGTCCCTTTTGCTGTTTGTTTGGTGCAGGAAGAGCAAAAGAGTTTGATTCGCCGTCAAACTTGCTTGAGAGGTTTTCATTGTTTGCGTCTCTGGTTCAAGAGTACTCTAACCGATCAGAAATTTGAGATCCCTAAAGAGGGTGCTCATGTTGTAGAGTAGCGGATGTAGATAAGAAATAAAGCCACCACAAGTTTTTGTAGCTGCTGGTGATGGCATTAGTTCTGGCTCTTTATAATAGGTTTAGAGATTGTGCAATTCTCAGCTTTGATTGATAAAATTTCTTCCCCACCAGGCACCTTATTATTTTTGTTCCACTTTGTAAATAAGGACTGGATTTTTTTTTTATCCTAGTCCAACCCACTGTTTGGTGTTCAAAATGCTAAAACTTACTTATTTGTTGTCCCACATTCTCACTCACTATTAATCTTAAGGGGGTTATATGTAGCTTTGAAAGGAAATGCCAAATTCCCTCCTTGTTCTTCTCCCCAATTGCTTTTAGTTCTCTCTCCTTTTCACCTTATTGTACCTGGTGGCTGCACTAAATACCAGAACTTGGAACTTTTGTGCTCAAGATTGAGGTTTAGGTGAGTGAGGTCATGGGTAAGAGGACAATGATGGAGATGGAGGCTGTTGAATGGGTTTTAACCTAGTGGGTAATGTTGTCAATTTAGGCCCCGTTTGGTTGGTAAAACATTTTCCTGTAAAATGTTTTCCCTTGTTTTGGCGTTTTGGTGCTGTTTGGTTGGAAGTAAAATATTTTCCTGTAAAATGTTTTCCCTCAAATGATGTAAAATAATTTACACATTTCAAATCCGTAAGCCATTTTCCGGAGAGTGAAGGAGCACAACAACTCATACTAACACCTCCACCACCACTACCACCTACCTCCACCACGACCCATCACTGCCACCCACCTTCACTGCATTTCCGTCACGACCCATTATTTTGGCAAGTGTCAACCAAACACGAGAAAATAATTGCAGGGAAAGCTTTTTCACACAAAACATTTTACGCGTAAAATATTTTCCCTTGTAAAACATTTTACTGCGAACCAAACAGAGCCTTAATGTCAATCCATCACCTAATCCAGTACACAACCAAACACTATATTATATACCACTCAGCATTATCAATTCGAGTACTATCAATCCCTCACGTTGAAGCCAAAAAAACATAAAGGTCATTGGTGTATCTTACCCTAAAAAGGACATACATTAGAAAAGAGCGAGGTTAAAACGATACTCGTGTCACTTGAATATTTTGGTGTACCCATAAAGATTAATGGGTAACTTACAAGAAGACTCATACAAAAGAATTGATTCCACGTCAAAATCGATTGACAATGAGAGGAGTAGTCATAAAACTTGTTAATTAATTTTTATTCTACTTGAATTTCCGACATAGACTTCTCAGCAGGTAAAGATGATGAATAAAAGATGCACGACTAAAATTTAAATTGTCCACTCAACATGTCTGTATTAGTACTAGAGGGAAATGACTAATGTAATATATATGACCCAATTCTGATAAGTTATTAGTAATAACATATTTCACGTATCTTTGTTATATTTTTTTGTAAAATACTAATAGAATTATTTTAATTGACTGGATAGTCAGTTTGGTAACCACAATGTCATACTAATATGTAGTGATGCCAAGAGGCTCGGCCCAGCCCGGCCACCCCCGACCCCTTCTAGGCCCCCTACGAAATAGCCCGATCCCGAAACCGGATCGCACCCTAATGGCCCTACCCGACCCCCCCCCAAGCAGAAGCCCACTCCGGTCCGGATCGGCCTAGCCGAAAAATCCCTCTGACTGGTTATTTTAATTCCGACCGGCCCGGTCTCCCGGCCCCAAATCGGCTGAACCCAAGGGCTTTTAGTCCCTAATCGGTCTGGATCACTTCCCTCTTCTAACAGTCCGGCCCGACGCTTTGACACCTTGACTATGCAGTATTCAAATTCTCACATACATTGCCAACTCTCATCAATTCCCTCAAAAAAAAAAAAAAAAAAAAAAAAAAAAAAAAAAAAAAATCAACCAATAATCATGACCAAAATCTATTGAATTTCTCTTAAACATTAAAATTTCAGGATGCTCTAGAAACATTAGCAATTAAAATCAAAAACCTTTGAGCTCCATTTCATTTAGCCGTTCTCTTCCACAAAAACTTGACATGCAAGGTGTAGAACCCCATCAGTCACCTAAAACCCCCCAATTTCTTTCTTTGTCGTCTCTCTAACAATTTCTAGGTCAAAACTCATTCCATTTTCAATCAACCCACAAAAACACCCAAATCACAACAAATCCTTTCTGGGTTCTACTCTACGCAGACTAATCTTTCTGGGTTCCTCTCCAATTCCTCCAAATCTCCCCCAAATCCAATGCCCGTCACATACAGTAAAAGTTCTTAGATGGGTCGGTTTTGTGATATCTCCCGATTTGATCAACTTGGGCTCAATGGGTGCCCTAACCCTCAATCGGAGACCCAGTGAAGCTCACCACCGCTCGATTAGAGTCCCGACCGATTTGGGTTACCATTTCGACAGCTTCAAGAAGCTCAAGACTTCATTACCATTGATGCATATAAGTGAAGAACAACAGTCGCCGGCGAGTATTGTTTCGCGACTGAGTCGGTACCCAACGCCGGTTAGCCGGATTAAGAGGGAAGTGCATGCTCCGTGCAGAGTTTCAAGATTCGGGTTTCGGGCGACTTCGGGACGTTTGCTAAGTGGACCGGTTGAGGAGGGTTCGGGTGAAGAAATGGGGAGCTTTATGAGTAGATTGAGTCGCTATAATAGAACAAAGAATGATTTCATTGAGAGCCTTCAACATACTAGGAAGAAGAACAATGAAGTGATTGTTTGTGATGATGATGATGATGATTTGAGTGTTGAGGAGGTTCAAGTTGTAGAAAATGGGCAAAGATTGCGATATCAATCGCCTGTTTTAGTTGGGAAGAGTTCAGAGCAAAGTTCATTGCAATCTTCAAGGAGGAAAAAGGGTGATCAAAGAGTGGAAGATGAATTTGATTCACTGTCTCTATTCCAAGAAGAGGGTGTTTCAGAGTTGTCAGTTCATGAGAAGTTGCATCAAAGTGCAAATAGAAGGAATCATAAGCTGGACAAGTTGAAATATCAAATTGAGCAAAGCGTAGACCGTCTTGCTTCACTTAAGAAGCCAGAAGAGAAGGTTGTACACAATGTCACAATTGTTATTTCCAATTTGTAGTTTATGTGGTCTTTCTATGGTTGTTTTGAGTTTTTGCCTCTTAATGCAAAATTGTGCTGTTGCAGGATGTACTCGAAGCTGCGGTTCGGGAAGCTTTTAAGCCGCTTACAAAGGAAGATAAAGCAGATGTTGAGCGCGCTTTCTCTAAATCCAACAGGTATAACTTGGTGAAATTCTAGGAAGGAATCTGCATTGGTAATGTGGCATTTTAAGTTGTCTGATCCTTGTTATTGTAGGAGGAAGATATTGGCTCCTCATGAGAAATCTAATATTGAGATCACCGGAGAAGTCCTGAGATGCTTGTTACCAAAAGAGTGGTTGAACGATGAGGTGACGCCATGGTCTTTGCTGCTTTTTCATGTTGCATTTCCCATCAATTAATGTGATAGAATGGAAGTCTAAGTTCATATTGTGTAACAATTGAGTCTAATTAGTCATAACTCATAACAATTTATAGGTCATTTAAATCCTTGGCTTGTAATGTGCTGTAGTTTTTTTCTTGACAGAAAAGAATTTGTTCTCTTGCAGGTCATAAATTTGTATTTCGCATTACTAAAAGAGAGGGAGAACAGGGAGCCCGGAAAGTTTTTGAAGTGTCATTTCTTCAACACATTCTTCTACAAAAAGGTTTGTACTAAGTAGCCTGAGTTGCCATAATACATATTGTTTGTCATTTTCTGATTTAATCCAACCTAATTATTTGTAGTTAATCTATTATTCTTAGGTATAAGTGTACCTTTACTTCAAGATGATGCCGTCCCTAATTCAGTGGGGACAGTAAGTTTTATATATTGCTATTGTAAGATCTATGTTTGATACTCTGAATAGCACCATCTTACTTCAGTAACCTCCTTCCTCATTTGTTTACCCTGAAAAGCTTGCCATTTATATTCCATGTATACCCCTCACTGTACTCGCTTAAAGTTTACTAAATACAAGAAACGGAGAATATGATAGAGATTATAATCCCTTGGAATCTGAAGAAAACTTCACTTGGGAGTACTATCTTAGGTATGGTTATGTAGTGTGTCTATTCGACTCTTCGCGTTATTGCACATGATTCAGAAATATCTAAAATGAACACATGCAAGGGGACTTTTTGGAGACTGTTTTTGTTCGGTATTCAGCGGGTCCAATCAGCTAACCTAATGACTCGACTTCAGTGTTGGTTAGCTGGTTGCAAAGGTTCCATTGGGAAGATATGGGAAGTTGCACCGTTGTGTATACAAATTTGGAGGGAGTGGAATCGACATATATTTGATGGCAAGGAGATTTCTGTTCAACTATTAAGGGCCCATTTTTTACAGCTTTGGTTTGAGGGGATTATTCCAACTCTCCCTTTGGCACTGTTAGACTTTTTTTGGATTCAATTAACACCTAAGTTGATCAGTGGCTGTAATTACTCATTTTTGTTAAATAACATTTTCTATTATCAAACAAGTACGTTAGTTGATGCAGGATAAACACGTGGTAGCATTGTCATTGTATCAGTAGGTTTTTCTTCTATTTGTTACTTCTTTTTTGAAAAATTCAGGCTCTATTGTTCATCACTGTCCAAGCCATTATATGATTCCGGGTACAGGATGTAAGACATACAAAAGTAACAGATTCGTTACTGCAAAAATGCTATGCTACTTACGAAAATCATTGATTAAATAATAAATAGCCTATTAGTTTAACATATTTAGCTAGTTTAACTTGACTAGCATTCCCTTTCTACTTCCTGTTGGCTTCTGTGTTTTAAAAAACTATAGGCATGAGGTTCTTGTGTTCCTTGTGTTGGCTGAATGAATCTGTTTGAGCCTGTGTGTTTTGTTTGTTATCTTTGAGTTTCAATATAAATTTGTGTTATGAATCACACTTTGATACTTATTATCCAGTTAGTTGGTGGAACCAGCGGTTACGATTTTATATCACTTAGAAGGTGGACTAGCGAAAGGAAACTGGGATACCTGCTCTTCGACTGTGATAAAGTAAGTTTGTGTGCTGTTTATCAAATCATTGTTTACCAGATTGTTTCCTTCCCTTGTATTGTTTGCTCATCTGTATACTAATTTGCTGAAGTGTTCAGATATTTGTTCCTATCCATAAAGGGAATCATTGGACCTTAGGAGTTATTAACAAAAAGGACGAGAAGTTTCAATATCTTGATTCTCTTGGAGGAGCTGATTATAAAGTGCTCAAAAATCTGGTATGCAGTCAACACTGTATTAATACGTTATGTTTTTCTGCGAATTTCATATTTTTCCTACAATTAATATTACTATCTTGCTGGTGAAGATGTCTCCCTTCATTCACTTCAGATGTAGGGAAACATTTCTCAAACCCTTATAGGTAAATAGCTGCTTGATTTAATAACATTTTGTATGTCTCACCCCCGTGGCCATGAATACCTTGAATTTCTTGCACCATGCAGAGAATCTAAGTATTCATCAAACCTCTCTTACCACTTTCTCCACATCTGACTTCCAAATCCATGATTACCATTGCGTTGTAAAGTTGGCAAACTATGGGCGGGATTCCATCCCTAAGATTTTATGGTATATGATAGAAGCACTTGATTTGCATATTATTATGAGGTGTCGGTGGAGGTTGAAGCCAATTTCTCCAAACTGTGTCTTTACCTGCCATACCAACACATCTTACAGATTCATCAGGCGCCTCTCAAGATACTGATTTCTGCCTCATAGTAAGAGACCACAGGTACCATTCTTATCAGTTGACATATCCTCCGGACCAGGGCCTGCTCTGAGTGACAGTTAGATGACTAAAAGTAGGTTCCTCCTTCAAGAACTACTTCATCCGTTTCTTCTGGAATGTTTGACTCTTCAACTGGTAACTGGATCACTTTGACTCGGTGATTTAGATAGCAAAAAGATATGATTTTTGGAAAATATTCCATGGTGTTGTAGAGTAAAACTCTTCAAGACCATGCAAAGATTACAAAATTCTTGCATCGTTTTGCTTATCAGATCACCGGGTCAAAGTGACCCAGTGAATAGTGACAAAAAGTGAAGTAGGCTGAAAGAGAAGAAACAGAGGTAGTACCAGCGTATTAGCCGTGCCTTAAAGGCACTATTTAATTAAGTATATTGTATGTTTTATTGAAAGAAATCTAGCTAATGTGAACAATAGAAAGTGTGGGGAGTGATGTGTAATTATGTTGATGGATGAATGAGTGGAATGTGGGTCCTACCAAGTTGTATATGTTTCGAAGAAAAACAAAAAGTGATTTAAGATTGGATTGATCCAAGGACTAAAACGATAATGGCACAAAGGGTACTTGTATAATAGGTCTGAGTACTCTGCACATGATTCTACTATGAGAGGCTAATGAAGAGATAGATAAAGAAGTCACTCTTCAGTTCATAGAGACGCACATTGATCCATAACTGTTGCAATATCTGATTTCAGAATCGCGGCACATTAGGGTGAAGCTTCTAGATCAGTCCACCCATTTTGAAAGTAGCTGCTGGAAGTGAATCAGTAGTTTTCTACCATATTGGATGCTCCATACTTGGAAGAACATCAAAGTTGATACCATACTTGTAGGAACAAACTTGAGAAGGAATTTGAATTGATTCGTAACAGGTTACTTCATTGGGAATATTGTGTTATGGTAGGTCCTGTCTAAGCTAATAGGAGTATCAAGTTTATAGGACACTGGTAACACTCGATTTGATATTCAGTTCAGCTTGTTCTGCAATCAAGGAATAGGCAAAACATCGTTTTAGCCCTTTATGTTTGGGTAGGTACCATAATGGACCTTATAATTTGGACATTGAAGTCATATATTTGTAAGAATTAAGTTTATTTTTCCAATTCCGTTAGTCATAGAACATGTGTCGCATCAAGAATAAGCTATCTATATTTCGAGAAATACTGCACCCTAAATAAGAGTGCGATGGTGGATCAGCAGTATAACTAGCAACAACAACTTCACGAATTACCTAGAAATTTCATCAATTTTGTTGGTTTTTATCTTGTACGGTGTCGGCTTGAGTAAACGAGCGAAAAAAATTGAAGATTGCTACAGATCGGTGGACGTAATAAAACTCAAGAGTGAGCAAGGACGCAATAGGGAAATATGGATTTCAGAAACATAGAAGTAAGATGTTGTGGAAGAATTGTAGGACATTGATCTGTATAGCTGACCCTTGATAGGTCGGAGATGGATCACCAGGACTGCTGTATTTGACATTATTAATTGGCCGTTGTATTAACTTTGGGCTGAGCTGTTTTACTGAACATGTTCATGTGCTAGAATGACATCAAATGGGTAACTTGGGGGGCATCTTAGATACTGTGGAGTGGCAACTATACGTAGATGAGGAGTAAAAAATTGTGAAGTTACATTGTTCATATGACGTCCTGGATTCCCAGCTTTTAATTTCACTTTTTTCTTTCTTTTCTAAAATGCATCTTCATGTGATCTGTTGCTGCATGTGATGAATGCTCATTTTGTTTCTGGTTTTGTGCTGTCAGGCAAAGTATTATGTAGATGAGGTTCAGGACAAGAACGGGATCAAGATTGATGTTAGTTCTTGGAAGCAAGAACATGTTAGCGACCTTCCTTGCCAGGAAAATGGGTGAGTATGGTTTCCATCTTATTTGCTTTTCCGATCTGCGTCACTAGTATGTGTTATTTGTGCATCAGCTTTATTGTATGAAACTGTAACTGTAATTGTGGATAGTATCTCCCTCACGTCAGAGAAGATAAAATAAAAAAGAGGGTTGAACCTTTGTGGAATGGTCTGAAGATCTGCTATGGCGAATGTTACATGACCTTGCACAGTTTAAAGAAAAACAGTCAAAAATGGTGAATCTTAAATTAGAAAGTTAAAAGAAAGATGTTTCACATCTGTGATGACATGTAGATTATTAAATTAAATTACGGAACAGTAGTAAACTCTGATTATATCTAGAAGAGTTAAGAGAGCTTGCAGTGAAATTAGATTGAAGAAACAGATGATAACTCAGCGGCGGTAAGGTTGGCAAGTGGAAGTAATCAAGACAGATCGATAGATTGTAGTTTGGAAGCTGCTGGGGTGAAAATGATTGCTCTGTCGTATCGTCCATGAAGGATGAATGTGCAGTAGTTGATCTTAAGTTGGCATGCCGATACCTTATCATAGTCAGGTCTTTCATGAATGCTATGTAGGAGATTTTGTGGTTGGGGTAAGGGCACAATATGGGTGTTCCTAAGAGTAAATGTTGTAGCAAGAGAAGGGAACGGCACAATGAGTCTACCATTGTGAATTGATTTTTGTAGGTGGTGCACAGTCCGAAATCCCTTTTTAACTGATTTGGGAAACTAAATATTTTGTTCTTGACTTTGGATGTGGGCTGTGATCCAGAAGGAAGCAACGTGGGTAGTGAATTGGTGATATCCTCTTGAATACATAATAGAACTCACTAAAAATGACAATAACCTAATCGTAATGAAGCAATTTAATTTAATAGATAAGTATACAAAAATTTACGTAGAAATCTACTGTCCCTAAACTGGCTATGGACTCACCTCTGTTAGAACAAATTGGCTATTACTAGACATAGCTTCATCCTGTGGCCAGCCATCCAAAGGCTATCCACTAAAGATTAGAGCTGCACTTTCGGTTAAACCGAAACCAAACCCAGCCCGGGAATCCTTGAACCGACCGGGCTCGGATACCGGGTGTTCGGATACGGTTAACTGGCCCTGGAAATTTCACAAACCTATAACCAGCCTGGCCCATATAACCGTAACCGGGTATACCTGTTTGGATCGTGTCGGTTTTGGCCGGTTAACTGAAAGTGCCGGTTCGGTTAACCGTGCGGTTCTGGGCCGGGTTCGGCCAACGGTTCCGTTGGTTATTATCGAGCCGGTTCACGGTTCGACAGAAGGTCTAACCGCCCTGGCCCGCAAGAAATCGGTTTCGGTCCCGGTTCGGTTGGTTTGGGCTCGTGCTCGGTTACTCAAGAAACGGTTAAAATTGGGCCGGTTACCGGTCAACCGGCCCGTTTGACAGCTTTACTAAAGATAAACTGCTTTCTTGGGGTGTCATATAGTCCAGAACCGTTGCTGCTTTTGTGAATCCTTCCCAGAAGACCACTTCCATTTGTTCGTTAGCTGTCCTTTTCCAACTGAAGTGTGGAAATTCTTCTCTTTGTATCACTCTCTGCTCAGAGTACTAGCCACTGGAGCACCACTGTGTCTGTGCTTTGTCAGAGTTGGAATACAGGTCCCGTTTCCTTACTCAAGAAAACCTGTCTCGCAGCTTTGACTTAACATATCTGGCAAAGAGAGAAACCAGAGAACATTCCAAGGGAAAAAAAAAAACATACATGTTGATATCATTAGGAAGGTTGCAATGGCTATATGCCAAGTTTAAGGATAGTAAATGTAAAGATAATGCTAACTGTATTGAACTAGTCAGGAATTGGGGAATTTAGGTTTCCTGTTCTATGCTTGTTTTGTAGATAGACTTAGTCTAGGATGTGTAGGGTGGAATTTGTTCCACTGTTTGTGGGTTGTTGTTGCAAGCCTTTTTGTGTGGCTTAGTTCTAGCTTTACCTGGAGAATGCCCCTTTAAACCTGTATCATTCTCAGTGCTTTTTTATACATTTAATTCACCCAAAAACAAAAACAAAAATGGTCCAGCCTGCAACGTCCGGCAGCTAGCGGTTTTTATAATGGGGCTTCAGCTATGTTCATGTCCCGATCAGAAGTTAACTATTTAAAGTGTGATGGTGAATCTTAACTTAGAAAGTTAAGCGCGTCTCCAGGATCTTGTAATAAAGTCCTTTAAGGTTCTAAAACCTGAAAATTGATATTGTCATCAAAGTACAAAATGGCTCAAGAACAAGGATAAACTGGAAAGGACCGAAGTTGACGACATTAGAACATGGTCTTAATAACTTGGTTTCATAATGGTAGCCTAGTCAGGCGTATTTTTGAGGCGTTCGCGGTGACTTAACACACACCTGTTAACTATCGAACTGTGTCTCATATGAACCAGGCATTTTACCTCCCATCAAGCAAGGAACAATTTCTGAGTCTCTTGTCAACAGTGTCCTGTTGGACATCTGAATGTTATGTAATCATTCGATGAAAGTTGATTAACTCGTGTGTTTACAAAAAAACTAGTCCAGGGATGCCCTTGTTTATTACTAGCATACTGGAGTTGTTGGTATTGATGAGCAGACGTTTAAGTCTTCTCCTTGGGCATTTTTTTCGAGAATACCACTTTTTGCCAGGATGGGATAAAGATTATTCTATATGTTCTCTTTTACGTACTGCTAGTAGATTAGTTGCATTTATTTATAGAACTTGTAAATGACAATTCCTATGGTGAAAACAGATATGACTGCGGTGTATTCATGATCAAGTATGCCGACTTTTATAGCCGGGGTATCGGACTATGTTTCAATCAGGTAACTGAACCTGCATGACTTCTTGATTATGGAAACACCCAAGAGTTGTTAGACTTAAAAGAATGATGTTTGTGATAAGCAATGACGACGTTTACTTTGTATTTTGCTTCTCCTTGCAGGGCAATATGCCTTATTTTCGGCAAAGGACAGCGAAGGAGATTCTACGATTAAGAGCCGAATGACTTCAATGTATTGCTTTTGGGTGCTGTGCTGCTATCCTGCCTCAGAAGCTTAACCCAGTTCCGGAGATCGTATCATCTGTTCAAAGAGGATCAAGACTCATGGGCGCAGATAATAGCTAAAGAGATGCTTTCGCAGAAAAAGTTCTTTTTTGTAGGGAAATTGCAGAGAAAGGTTCTATTATACTTAGATTAGTGATAACACGCGTGTGAATCAGTAAAAGAGTAGTAGTTTTGTAACAAGAGGCTCCCCTTTTTTGGTGTTATTCCAGTTGGGAGTAATGGAGCTGAGTTTCAAGGTGCTCAAGCTTTGGTTTGCTAATCCATCACCAATATCACGGGCCGGGCCTCCCTGACCCAGTTACAGCCCAGATTCTAGTATCCACCAAAAGGCGGTGTTGTTTGATTAACTGAGCTAGCCTCACCACATAAAATTTGAGAAAAAATTTGTTAGGCACCATCAGTCCAAGTTCTTCGGCAGCAGTCAAGTTTGGAGATGTACAGGAAGATGTGAGAAAGCTGATACAAGTTTAATATAAAAACTGAACATTTGTAAAAATATATATCATGAAAGTTGCACGGTACCTCGTGACATAGAATTTCTATGAAAATAACTATTAAAGTTTTTCAGAACCATAACAGGTAAAATAAATAGTAAGTGCAAATGAGTGCTAGCTTAAGTGGTATATTCAAAAAATTTTGATTGAGATGAAAGTCTTAAGTAGACGGCACAAAACAGGCAAGTTTCAAAAAAAAACATCAATCGTAAGAGAAATCAACATAGATTTCGAAAAAGCATTAGCCCACTTCGTTCATGTCTAACTAAACCCCTTGTTCATGCCCCTGTTGCAAACAGAGTACAATAATATAAGCAAACTCCTGCTCCAACCCGAGGCATGAACTTAAAGAGTTCACAAGTTATAGAGCTCTTCAAGTAGAAGATGCTCCCTTCGGCAAAAACAGTTTGGCCTATTAACTGTTTTCCCCATATATTTAGGTGACAGTCAATGACGGCGTAGAACAGGTACTCAGAAACATACGTGAAACGGCGATCATAATGCCATCAAACCTAAAACACGGTGCAAGCCAGAGCCAAAACCACAACATTAGTCAAATTTAGACCATTACGCTCAAATGCAAAAATGTAGTAAACAGACATAAGGGGGAGGAGTCTACTTGGTTCCAGATAACAAAATCTGTAGGACAATTCTCAAACAATTTAACTTAAAAATTTAAAACAAGCGAGACCACTCTGATATCCGCCGAGCATCCCTAACACTTGACTTCCTTCAACCCATGGGCGAAGTACAAAAATGTCGGGTCAGCTGAACCGTCCTTGTAGTAGGCAAACACCATTGCGCTGTCGTCAGCCATGCTTTCCCCAACGAAGCTGTGAACAACAAGAATCGAATCTATCAAGTTAAAACAGCTCGTAGAAGCATCATAACAACAAAGTCACCAATGCTAAAGCTGGTGGCGGAGCCAAAAAATCAAACCAGTCGGGGCAGAACTAAACACCTCATAGTTACAAAATAAAGTCATTATACATCATAGATTCTCAATGGCATGAGTGGAAAATTATGGTCCCAGCCGGGGCAATGATGTATTTATTACTTCCCCTGTTCTCTCTCTATCTTCCAGGTTAACATTTTATTATGTCCTCTGGTCACTTTGATTTGGTTATTTGATTAGTAAAACGATGCAAGACTTTGGTAAACTTCGCAAGGTGTATGACAAATTTATCAAAAACTTACATCGTCTTGCTACCCAAATGACCGGGTCAAAGTGACCCGGCTAGAAAAAGTCAAACGTGGAAGATAGAGAGAACGGAGAAAGTACAACGGTTTTAGTGCTATATAACTACAGTATGAGCGGTACTAGTTCAATTTTTATCAGGGGTGTCTATTGCTACCCCTTACCCTAATGTCCATCAGCCCCTGGCTGAAGCCAGAACAACTTACGAGCTACAACCATCTCTCCCAAGTTGGAAAGAGTCATCAAATTAAAGAAGCCGAGAAACTCTACTTCTTTTGTTCACAGGAATAGGATATACTAGCGTAGTACAAGGATTAAAAGGAGAACTTACAACTGAAGGTCCTTGAGCTTCGCCATCAAGTACTTAGTTGCTGCCTCAACACCCTTCTTGAATTTCTCTTGCTCCTCTCCTTCCAGCTTTGGTGTTAAAGCCTTGATGTACCTCTTGATGTATGTTACAAAATTTTTCTTATCAAACGGAGGTTGCTCCTGCAAATTGAAACACAACATACACACCCTTGTCACATGCTCTCCCAGAACAGATACAACTAGCTTTTAAAACATCAAAGAAATAAAAGGCCCAAACTAACCTGAAGCCTGAATGTGTCAACAATGTCAACAACTTTCACAGCTTGGTCATCAACACCCTCATCGTCGCCACCTTCGGCAGAAGGGTTGGCACCGATATCTACATCAACAGCTCCTTGAACAACCCACTGCCCACCAAAGAGTTGATATTAATCATCCGAAACAAGATGTTAGCAGGAGTACAGAATACAGTAAAGTACTAACCTTTCCATCAACTTCCCACAAAACGCCACCCTCAATTTCTCTGTATGGGAAGGAGTCCGAAAGAAGCTCATCACCTCCAAGTAGACAAAATAATGAAAGGTCAATGGTTGACTATGCAGAGCTTCAAATAGATTGCTAGGTATCACAGTACAAATATATGGGCACAAACAAGCATATGATCATATAAAGAACTTATATTCAACTATTTCAAACAAGATGATAGTCGAGCTTTTTCCATAGAGTGAAGCACCGGAATCAAACTTATGCCTAAGGCATGATCTCATAACACAAACATATAAAGGTCTCGTTGTGATGGCATACCGTAAAAAAACAACAACAATCTACTAGTACTCAGTTCGAGCAGCGTAAGATTCGCCACACTAGTGGAGAGTCCAAACTCACTAAAACATTTAAAATTTCCAAACACGGTTAACAGTGTATAGTCCTTCAACATAAATTAGTAAATTAGCTAAGTTGAGTTTTATTTAGTTATGTCCTGTTGTCTACATCCTATTTTTGCCTATATCCCCTTTCCAGACTCACCAAGAATGAATAGAGGCAACAATCCTACTGATAATAACTGAACACTCAAAGGTGTGTTTCAAAGCTTTTTTTTTATGCTTGAAAGTTATGATTTTGTAAGCTGAAAGCTACGATTTTTATCTATCTTTCACAATTCAAATCTGAAGAACTTTGTACAAGTTATTAAGTTGCCACATGTTGCACAAGACAAAGGCGTGATTTTTGTTACAATCATCAATTCGTACAAGATCTACTACTACTCAAGAGCTCGCACATAATTTACTAAACATCAAAAAGCATAATCCAAGACCTAAATCAAACTGATTCAGCAAACCCTAATTTCTAGAATACAAATCAGGAATCATCACGACGAGCTCGAAAGCAGATATAAACAGATCTGGGAACAACAAAGCTCAAACCTTTCCTCAATTCAAGAGACGAACAACGAGTAATAAATCAAAATCAAGAAAAGATCGAGAGAGAGTATAGGTGAATTACCAGAAATCTTGTCCTGGTAGACCAACATCGTTGCAGATCTAGCTGAAGTAGTACGCAACGATGACACAGAGCGGAGAGAGGGTGCGATTGGGAGTGAATGAGAATATTTATAGGCAGGGTTTTGGGAACAGAGAACCACAAATTCTGAAAATAGGTCTTACTTTATAGTTATTTCCATCTGTGTCCTATTTGTTGACCCCCAAGGTCAAGATTTATTCCAGCCCCAATCGTATCTTTAATTCTTAAATCCTAATTACATGAGGGCATCTTCAACCCTATGGAGGAAGGGGGATGGGAAAAATCGTATAAAATACAGTTCATGTCCAACCCTATGAGGGGGGAGGGGGTGCTATGGGGAGAAATTTTGCCTTGGACACCCATCCCCCTCCCCTCACATGGTTGGAGACGAGTAGTAGTTTGGGGGAGGGGGAGGGAGAGGGGGAGGGGGAGGTGAGGGGAGGGGGAAAAAGGCATAGCTTGGAGATGCCCTGAGTACTCCATCCACTGAGAGCACTAAATTTGTGCTTCAAATAGCTACAAAACGCAGGGAACACTGATCATGTTCTTGAGCTGCATATGTGGGGTTATCTTGCAAACATCATATCACTCTTTTAGTGAATAGATCATGGTGACATTTGGCTGTGTGAATTCTATGTGTATCCCTTCCTAAGATCATGCTAAATACATGTCACAAATTGGTCTCTAGACCACTTGAAATTTATATGAAATTTTAAGAGAATGAGCTAAAAATTGACCTCTTGTGTAAGCTTGATTTTGGCCAAACCTTCAGAACCTGTATCTCACTCATTACTTGGGATAATGAAAGTGAACCGGAAATTCTCTCTGTCCCTACCATACTCCAGCTTGGTGGTCGCGTCGGAGGCGAAAACTGGTAAAGTGAATAATTTGCTCTCATTCATTTTGTTGATGGTGAAGAACTTTTGTTGAAGGTCGTTCGAGCTTTTCCTGGGAGTAATCTTGGACTTGGTTACTCTCTGTTGTTGAGACAACAACCTTATGTAGTTCGAACTAATATTTTATCTCTATGTTTTCTTCTCCAATGTTGGGGCAATATGAGTTTTAAATCCATCAAACTTGAATATTGGCTAAGTATAGAACTGACTTCAAACTACTTATCTTTGACCATCAATATATTCTTGATTATCTTGAGTTTCTAAGAGTGCAAATATGTGTTTGGATCCTTGATCAACCCTCTTCAAAACTCTATCTTCAGTTTCTCCCATATCTTCCTCAATTGATCATAATATTGCTTTGAAGTTAGTGGTTCGTGTTGATCTCTCTCAAGCTTTGACTTTCAATTTCTCTGTCAAAATGACACTTAAGCAAATGTGTTCCAAATAGTATTCTGGAATTTTAGTCAAATTTGACCAAGTGGATCTCTTAGAAAACTATGTTTTGACCAAACTATATAGGGGAAGGGGCATGATTGTAAATTCACATAAAAGTTGTTTTGAGATCAAATCAATGTTTTAGAGCTGTCAAACTGTCTTACATGGATATTTGGAGTCATGATAGGTTATCTTTAAGTTACTGTTGACCAAGTCAACAGTGTGGATTCTTTTTGTAATTTTAGCAAACTTAAGGGGTTTATGTGTAAATAGTCAAAACTTGGAAATCAATCGCCTTGAACATAATTGGGACTCAGGGATACTTGAGGCTAGTGAATTGAGCATTAGGAAGACTTCGACCTCTCTGGACTTCTTAAACAATCCCGTTGGGACCGCAAACTAATCAGAACACTTCTACTGTGAGTAAAGGCAAAATCGTAATCCGGTGAGCTAAGCGTTCCTCGCTAAAGATTCTCTTAATGAGGTTTAAATACGAGGGCCAAGCCTGGCCAAACTTGACTTCCGTGAAACCCTTGTTCTATTGAGTTGTTCATGAGGGGTAAATAATAATTTCACATTTTCTTCAGGCAAACACTCAAATCATGAAATATGACATGACATCATGTCTCTGCGACAGTTTCATAACATCTGCAATGCAATTGTGTCCATCTGGACTTAAGTTGGAGAATCAGATTGAGACAAAGACTAGAATGCATGTCAAACTTAATAGACTTTAGTACAAACGACGAGAACTTGAGATTCAATCCTAAATAGGCAACTCTGAAACTTGGAAACTCACGAGACTTGTGAGTTAGGCATAACTGAGGGGTTCCTGAACAGTTAAGGACTATAATATAAAGTGTGAGACTTCATGGGCAATATAGTAATTTTGGGCTAGTCAACGAGCATAACACCTGCCTTTGCATTCTGCCTCACTATTGAGGACATGTATTGATTTCATGTGTACATCTGTATGTGTAGAAGTTTCAGGAGTAGAGAATAGCACGATCGATTAGAAATACTAGGCGGACTACCAGGTAAGCTTGTGAATGCTTAATTTTCAATTAGGGTTACTGAAATACATAATTCTTTATATGAGTATGAAATACATATGCATAAGGGTATGATTCATGCACATGTAGCACTGATTTGTCAGAATTTCTTCGGGTGAGTTTGGAATGCTTCTGCTGCCAGCACAACTACTTTCCAACAGCAGAAGCAGTTTTAGTGTGTTTGGTAAAAATAATTTTTTTCTTTTCCGGACAGTTTCTGCTGTCCCACAGTAGGTTTCAGGAAGCAAGGGGGGGGGGGGAGATGATTTTCCAGAAAGTGCTTTTGATTAATTTATCTACAACCGATTTTGACCTTACAATTTTTTAAAATATCAATAGTTAACACGTGTCATATATTTTTGTCATTTTACCCTCTCATAGCAACTTCACAGTTGATTTTACCAAACACAAAATTACTATATCAATATTTCACAGCAGCTTCTACGTAATATTTACCAAATAACATTTTATCAAGAACTCACAGCAACTTTCTACTGTGTTTTCACACGGCAGCTTTCTACCACCGCCACAACATTCCCAAACTAGGCCTTCGTAGTGTGTGTGTGTTTATTTAATTCATGAGAGGATAATATAATATAACTGCCTAAAATATCTCCCTACTCCTTTATATCTTGATCATCTCTTGCTATCATTAGTGTTTAGTGAAGTCAGGGTTTCTAAAGTGCGCGAAGAAGATTGTCCGTTTGTGCCATTGTATGCTTATGAATGTCGCTTCCTCTGATCGATCTTTAGACTCTGCAACATCGTGTGCTATCAGATACACAAAATGAGTTTTTTGCATATTGTGTGAATTCGTATTTCTTCGACTTCGTCTCCTCAACAATATGTAGCTCACGAGCCAATAAACAGACGAGCTCAGAAGCTGATACGGATATGCATCCATCGGGCAACACAGCTACGAGACGAGGAGGACGAGCTCGGCAGCCTCCGGGTTATCTCACAGAATACGTCCAGAATTAGTAAATTAATTAATTAGGCGTTATTTCATTTTATATTGTTACGGAGTCTATTTAAACTAGGAAGATAGTAGCGTAGTCAGTTGTTTTAGGGGGGACGGGAAGTGTCTTTTACAATTTCCGTTGGACTACAAAAACCGTACTCTCCTTCGTATTTTGGCACTAATCGAAGTAAACTTGTATTTTTGGGTTCAACCCTAGTATTTGTGTGTGTTTGTGCCTGATCAATTGCAACTTGCTATCACAAGCCTCGACGAGCCAAGTATTAGTCTACTCAAACTTAACTTTTTTTATAAGACGAGCTCCAAAACAAAGTTGAAGCCTAGCTTATTGAAACAAACACCGAGCTGCTCGCGAACGGCTTGGCGGGTTATATCCCTGTTATCTGAGGGGCCCAAAAACTAAGGGTGACCAATGGGCCAAGGCCCTCCCAAAATTGCTTCCTTTAGCCCAAAAACAACTTTGCCCTAATTCACCTCATCTCTGCTCTCTCTCTCTCTCTCTATCTCTCTCTCGACTGCCAATCTCTCTCTCAACTCTCTTCGCCGTCAACCCGAAAGAAGAGTCGCCGACGATGAGTGGACGTGCCGGAGCAGCCGCCGGCGGCAAGGGAAAGAAGAAAGGAGTGAGCTTTACCATCGACTGCGGGAAACCGGTGGAGGACAAGATCATGGAGATTGCTTCACTGGAGAAGTTCCTCCAGGAACGCATCAAGGTCGGCGGCAAGGCCGGTGCACTCGGCGACACCGTCACCATCGCTCGTGAGAAGAACAAAATCATCGTCACCTCCGATAAGGACTTCTCTAAGCGGTAACAAAAATCTGACCTTTTTTACCATTACTCAGATTAGGGTTTATCAGATTTACTTGTAGTTAATTATTTATTTGATTCCAAGAATTAGGGTTTATGCTTCATTTGGGGTCAGGAGACCCAAATATGAGGGTTTAATCATCACAGTGACCATGATTTTCCTTTTTTTTTTTTTTTTTTTTTTTTTTTTTTATTTTTATTTATTGCCTAGAATTAGGGTTTATATGCTTTAGTTGGCATGTGGAGAATCATATAGATATAGGCTGGTTGCACAGAGTTGATTTGATCTTGACCATGAATCGAATTGGCCCTTAATATAACTTCTCATCAGTTAAGTCTCTTTATTTGTTAAATAAAAATCAATTTAATGGAAAGGAATAATATAGGCAAACAGAAACTGCATTTGCCCAATTGCTCTCAACCATGAATTGAGTTGGCCCTTATAAGTTATAATAACTTCACATTGTTATTTATTGAAAAATAATATAGGCTAATAGAAACGTGAATTAGATATGATATACTGCATTTCCCCTGTAAATATGAGGTCTGTATTGAATTCTATGCAATTCATTTGAGGCCTCTCTTTCATATTCGACTTGCCTAATGGATTGAGAATGTGATACTCAAGAATATTTTTCATATCTGTAAATTTGGCAAACCAAGATTCACGACCAATATGGGTCCCGTGGCACTGTGTTTGTGTGGAGGTGGCTCCTTTAGGGATCACGACATTGCTTGGTCCATGACCACCCATGTGTTAGCCTGTTAGGTGAATAGTTCTATAAGGGAGTGAACTGAAACCCAAAAGGATTAGGTTTATAGCACTCAAAGCATTTTCTGCCCAAAGTTAGGTGAGTTATTGTACAAAGCTGGTTCGGTATCCTCTTGTAAATTAACTTAAATGATGAGCTGGAGGATTTTGGCTATTTTGTTTACTCGAGTCTGTATCTAGGATGAAGGTGTGATTGCTAATCAATGGTAGCAATTTTGTTGATTTGAGATGAAGAAGGTAAGGGTGCATAGAATAGACCTCACAGTGGGTCCGACCTTCCGTGAACCCCGCGTGGGATCATCGTGGACCTCTCCGCCCTTACGTAAACATAGAAACATGAATTCGATATGATATACTGCATTTCACCTGTATCTATGCAATCTGATATATGGATGCATTTGAGGCCTCTCTTTCATATTGGACTTGCCTAATGGATTGAAAGTGTGATACTCAAGAATATTTTTCATTTCTGTAAATTTGACAAACCGAGATTCACGACCAATGTGGGTCCCGTGGCTCTTGTGGGGGGGGGGGGGTATGACTTATAAGCTGCTTTGAGAAAGTCAGCTGCGCCTTAGGACACTAACCTGGCTTTCGTCAGCATTGCGCACTAGTTATGCGCTACTTGGTGTATATAGATTTTCTTTTACCATGATGGTGGTAGTGGTGCTTGAGATTTATGTGATTGTTGAGTCTAAAATAGCTCTATTTGAGGTGTCAATTTTGTCATCAGTCTCACTGGCGTGGTTGGTTGGTATGCGGTATAAGCATATGGCACATCTGCAGTGTCATGTTTTGTGTCTCAAGCTTCAAACTTTTGTGTCGATTGGATCATCATGTCTTGTTTCTTGCCAAATGTTAAGCTTTCCTGATTGTATATTTGATAATACTATTCTGTCATATATCAGTCATTTATAGCTCTGCTAATGTTCTCTTTTATTCATTGTTAATGCACAGATATCTGAAGTATTTAACAAAGAAGTACTTGAAGAAGAACAATGTGCGCGATTGGCTCAGAGTCATTGCATCGAACAAGGACCGCAACGTCTACGAGCTGCGATACTTCAACATTGCAGAGAATGAAGGCGAGGATGAAGACTAGACACCTCGAGCTTTTGCTATGTAGACTCCAGTTTTTGGACTTCTGAACTTGGCATCTTGAATTCTAGTTTTAAAATGTTCACAATTCAGCACTATGTTATGGAATACAATCATTTTGGTCCTTCCTTTCGATCAATTGTTTCCAGCCTTTGTGCCTGCCTAGGTTTATATTCGCACCTATCTTGCTCATTTTCTTAAATAGCACACGTGTTTATCCGAGGAACTTTGAATGAAATTGTATCTTCTAGGAGCTGTAGCTGTCATTCCTCTCGTATGGCAACCTTTTGAGATCTATAAATTAGAAGCGGAAAATGCATATCTTGCGAAGACAGTTTAAAGCACGTATCACTACTGCTACTATCCACTGCAATCTCTCCCACCAGATATTACTTTTCCACTGGCACTGAAGAAGATAACACACCCCTTGGACAACTCCTCTCGCCAACATCATTCCCTCAGGGTTCTAGCTCCTCCCAAACCTCTAAATGAGCAATAATACGGTTTACTAGCTTTGGGATATTTCTGATGGGTTTGCACTGTGTCCGTTTGTTATATACTAGGAAATTGCACGTGACCTCAGGGCACTACCCTAAAGAAAGTAACGGTCCTAAAATAAACTCTTGGTGCAACTTCTCCTCGAGTTTCCAATAACAAAAATGCAGTTGAATATATCTGAAAAATTATTTGCCAAAGTTCTTATTGTTTCGGATCTTTCTATGACCTCATTATATATGTAAAATTTAAAACAAAAAAGCATCAACTCAGACGTGTACTAATTGAAAAAAAAAAAAACACTCAGCCGTGGACTAATTGGGAGTGGTAATTAACATTCACGCTACGCGAGGCAAACTAGTTTAATTGCTTCCGCTTATGAATAATTGTCTAGGGTTTACTGTTGTAGAAATATTCCTTCCACTTCAATACAACTCTTAATTCGATTGAGATATTAATTAATATACAAACTCACCTAATCAGTGATCAATTGCTGCTGCCTATGGTACTCAGACCATCTGCTACAGAAAAAATAAATTCTAGTGAAGCTGTTAACCCAAAGTAGACGTGGTTCTATAATCGTAGAATCCCTCTAACTTCATCAGTGATACAACCTGCACCAGAAAACATACAGAGCCTTATTGGTTTAGTAGTTCTAAGTATCGCCAAGAAAATAATGGGAAATGATCAAACCGGTGCCTTCTTTTTATAGTTACTAAACACGTACGTGGTTATAGGCACTCAATTCAGCTAGACTCCAGTTTCTTTTTTTTTTTTTTTAACTTCTGAACTTGGTGTCTTGAATTCTGGTTTAAAAAATGTTTACAACTCGGCACTATGTAATGAATACAATCATTTAGTCCTTCTCGCGTGGGGAAGTTTGTTTCCATCGATTTTTTTCCAGCTTTTGTACCTGCCTATGTTATATTTGCAAATATCTCACTCATTTCCTTAACACAGATGGTTCTTCGAGTGAAATTGTGTCTTCTAGGATATGTAGGATGTAGCTGAAATTCCTTTTATGACAACCTTTTGAGATCCAACGTTGGCATTGGCTTTCTAGTTCGTTTTAAGTGTTTGGGTCAGCATATTACCATCTAAATGACTTCTGACATTTTGTTTTGGTTCCCAAGTTGCCTGGGCATGAAGTCATTGGCACTTTCAATGGACCACAAAATCCCTAATCACTATTACAAAATTCTGTAGAAAAAATTACTAACGAAGAGTTGAGAAGTGAAACAAAGAACGATGATCATCTGCTATTAGAGAATGCTACCAGATTTGTCAAAAGTAAGTTTTGTTGTCTTCCGGTGTATATGGTCCATTTGAGGTCCAGAACTCTACTGCTAGAAGCTAGAACTGAAAAATATGGTTTTGATTTCTATGTTTCAAGGAGATCATCACCGAATACTATAGTTTTGATTTCTGATTACCGATCCCTTACCGTGGCTCTTTTCCTGCCAAAGATATCGCTAAAATCCCTTGAGAGAAGTCTCCAGAATGTAGCTCTAGTTGCAGAGCTACCTGGACCATCATCGCCGAGAGAGAGAGAGATTTCCCTCTATAAATTGGAAGCAGGGAATGCATATGTTGCAAGCCAAGTTTGAAGCACATCACTACTACTACAATCTCCCACCAGATAAGACCTTTCAATGGCCTTCAAGACTCTTCTCTTTGTGTCCTTGCTCATTGCTGCCATAGCAGTCCCAATAGCCGAGGCTCAACTCGGCATTCTGAATGGGCTCTTGGGTCTGATCCATATCCAGGGGACCCTATTCTGCAGTTTGAACGGCGGCAGCAATGGCACCGCAACTCCAGTCTTCCCAAGTAATCCACCCTCATTGCATATTTGGAAACCCGTATTTTAATCAGTATTGATTAGAACAGGTCATTTTAATTTGGTTTTGTTTGTTACACTGTTTTGCAATTCCCATTGACCTATAATCTACAGATTCTCTCACATTCTGCAGATTTTAAGCTCATACCAAATGACAGAATTTTCATTTTCAGCTACTTAAGATTTTCAGCAAGCTTATTTTCTCGTATTATTTTCAGCTGATTATTTAGATCTTACAGTTGATACAAAAACAGGCCGCCAGACTCCTCTACTTAATGATTACTGCCTTGTTATGCCTAAAACTGAAATTTTACTACGTTTTAGCTTCATTTAATTACGAAATGTCACACGTATGCCTTCTCTTTGTGCAGATGCGCAGGTGCAGTTGCAGTGTGGATCCGGAAACGTGGTTTCGACCGTATCAACTAACAATCTTGGAGTGTTCTCCATGGCATTAAACCCCCTCCAGGTCGCTCAATCCTTGATTCTCGACGGCTGTAACCTAAAGGTTAACACACCGCTCTCTAGCTGCGACGCTGGCTTGCCTTCTGTCGGAGGACTCCTCTCGTCGCTGCAGCTCATTGGAAACACTGTCCAGGGACTCCTCAACATTGCCAACATCGTTCCCTCGGGGTTCCAGTTCCTCCCTAACTTAAACTAGTGATAATACAGTTACTACCGTGTTTTCAAAAAAAATAAGGACATTTGTTATATTGTGTCCATAGTGGATTTCCTAATTTGTGAAGGTTGCTGTTAAGTTTGGCATATGGCCCTTCCGAGGCCATGGTGCCAATGTAACGCAACGTAGTATTTTCTGGTATTCAAGTGTTGTATTTCATGTATTTGTATCCGTATTTCTAAAAGGTATTTATGAAGTGAATTTATAAGTGGTATTTATGAAAAAGAGCTTGTCTTGTTTTATTACTTGTGGGCTCTCCATGTAGTACATGATGTTCATTTAGATAGTGTCTGAACCAGTTCTGGCTGGCTACTGTCTTTTTAAACAGGCTTTTCCCCATTTCTTTTGTCCTTTGATTGCATGATGAGTCTCTTTCAATGCTCTTGTCCTTCTCTTATTATTGCTTGTACCTACTACCAACCCACATGAGTTTCAGACAGATTTGGGATCTCATGTTTATGAAAACATAAACATATGTTTAGACTTTAGATGGATGTTGATGATATTAGAGACAATTTGGGATTGTTAAATGATATTCTAAATGTACTTGATGAAGATTACTTAAGGAGTGGAGAGGGGTTACTAATACCGGTTGAGCCCACAGCCCAGCCCTAGTTGTGCCCACCACCCTGTCCAAGGGATAGTGGATGAGGTCAATCGCAGAATGTACTTCAACTGACTTGTGAGCTTATTAGCCTCAAAGAAGCTCGCACCGAAATTCTCATTTTTTGCTAAGAGCAGAGTTTAACTCCGCCTTCCAAGTTGCTAGCGCGACAAGCACCATTGCAATCTAGCATCAAGCAGTTTGATAGCTGAGCTATGACCTAGGGCTCAATGTCCATTACTATAGCATCTTCAGAGGCTTCTTCACAACTATCGTGAGTTCACGATGTCCACTACTTTAAAGGTTGGACCCCAACCCTAATTATCCCTCGTCACCCTGCCCAAAGGATGGTTGATGAGGTTAATCGCAAAATGTGCTTCAACTGAGTTGTGAACTTATTAGCATGAAAAAAGTTTGCGCCCAAATTCTCAATTTTTGCTTAGAGCAGAGTTTAACTCTCACCTTCCAAGTTGCTAGCGCGACAGTCACCATTGCGATCAAGCTTTTGCCAGCTGAGCTATGACTTGGGGGGTTCTTCACAACTATCGCAAGTTTACCATGTTCATAATCTAATTAGCTTGATTATTTTCTATTGGTACTTATTTTTGTTAATGCCTGAAGAATCAGAACCCTAGGTTGTATAATTCATTGTTTCTATGACCCTTGGTGATCAGTATTAGGCCATGAAACAATACTAGTTAGGAATAAACTTATACTTAATGGGTATTTTAGACAGTGTGAGGCCAGCTCAATTGTGATAGATCTGTATGAGTTTGCAATCATGTGCAGGGTTTGACTGAAACATAGAGGATTGATTGATACTTCTCCCAACCACAGCTAACTTTCTCCTAATTTTCTATAAGTTTAATTAAGATATTGGTAATTAGTCGTGCCAACGGCTTCTCCACATGCACGTCAGCTAGAGACTCTGTCATGCTCGCAAGTCATTCTCCGTATCATTAAGAAATCTCCAGACTGTTTTTTATTATCCAGCTTCGGTTCATAGCACCGAGGAATCTGATTTGCGCAAAATTAACATGTTGGGTAATGTTTCCGGGGTTCATTTCATAGAAAACACATCAAGAAGTGCAAGTGCTCGATCAGTTCGGACTTTCAGCTGACAAAGAACCCGAATTCAGCAAAAACTGCTAATATTTTGCACGAATTCTGAGACATCTCGCGACTTACATCTTCCACTATCTCTCTAAAAGGCAGGGGAGCGGAGAGAATCTTAGAGGTTGGGTTCAACCTTTTTTTTTTCAGAAAGGCAAAACAGACTCCTTAACTGAGACATGGAAAGGATCTTTCAAGCATACAAGTCACTCTCTTGTGCAACAAAGTGACTACAAGTCCATGCAAATTTGTGCACAAAAGTTTGAACAATCATATAAATTATCAAAACAAGGGGCCACACATACAAAAACACAAAATTCATATCATTAGTTCATGACCACCATCATTATCATCAACCAAAGTCTCAAGGCTCAAGAGGGCTCTTTTTGGAACATGCAAACTGAAACTCATTTCCATAACACATGATAGAATCTTTGACCACGGCAAGAAGTTACAAGCAACAAATAAACAAAGACACAAAAGAAAAAGTGTACAAACTCATCAGCTCACCACCACACAAACAACTACTATAAGCCAATTACAAAACTGAAGCAAATGCTAAAAAGATCATCATTCCTTTATCAAAGAAAAGCATTGAACTCTCAACCAAACAAGGACCAAACCAAACAAGATCTCTTCTCATCTTTACTTGGAAATCAAGATGATCACACCCCCCATTTCAGCAGCATTGGACTCTCAGCAAAAAACCCAATTGATATAAACTCAAATTGTACTTATAAGTAGTACTAAATCAGCTAATAATCTAGCTACTTACAGACAACAAAGAAGGGATGGCATTGAGATTTGGAGTAGTAGTGTTCTTGGTGGGATTAGCTTCTCTCTTGACAGATGGAGGCTTGCTGAAAGCTCTAATTGGACTTGCCAATGCCCAACCCCAACTCTTACTTCTTCCATTCACAAGATGCTGATGATGAGGACCTTTCCCATTCATCATATGATTGTTGTTGTTGTTGTTGTCTTCACCTGAAGATGATGAAACCCAATAAGATGATGAAGATGAGGAAGATGAAGAGGAGTTGATCATGAACCCACTGAATATACCACCACACTTGACACTCTCTTTGATGCAATCATGCCTTGGTGTCACCTTTGACTTGCCTTCTCTCTGTGACTCAACTCGCCGGAGAGTGCAATCTCCTAAGCCGGAGAATCTCCGGCTACCGCAACCAATGGATCTGGATCTACCCACCTTCCTATCAAACCCACCATTGTTGTTGTTTGGACTCTCACTCTCATCCACACCCACAAACTCATCTTCCCTCTTGTTGGTTTCCTCTTTCAAACAAGACCCAATTGAAGTAGATGACTCCTCCACTGCAGAGAAGTAAATCTCTTTACCGGATTTGTCAATTTTGCGAGAGCCAGAGTGCTTTGACAAGTAAAGAAACGACCAGAACCGTGTTCTTCTTGGACTAAAGTCGGTGGTAATTGACTTGCTTCGCCGGAAAACCACACTGCCCTGTCCCGGAGCTCCGGCGAGACCCAGATCGATCTTTTTCTGGGTTTTCTGGGTTTGGCGAATTGGGACGTGGGTTCGCCGGGAAATGTGATTCTGAGCTTCACCGGCGCTGTAACCGGCGTTTCCGTGGGTTGAACCAGAAGGGGCATTTGGTCGAACAGGTAGTGTGCATGTTTCAGATCTGAATGATGAAGACGAAGAAGATGAATAAGAAGGGAAAGCAGTAATGGGGAAAGAGGAAGAGACTAGTTTGCCGAGCTTCTCTTGGAGACAGAAGGCGCAGATTCCACCGGCGGTGTTGCTCTTGTGTGGGTGGTTGGTGCATTGGAGGTTGCCGTCGTCCATGTCTTCTTGGAGACCTTCAAGCACCATATCGATGGCGAAGAAAGTAGTACTACTCTTCAGGGTGGGTGGAATCAGTACTGGTGTTGTTGTTGTTGCTGATCTTGTTGAATTTGTTGAGGTGAGTCTGGTTGTTGAGACAATGCACTGTAGGTGTTTGTTGAAATGCTTGAGAGAGAGATATGAGAATGGTCAACGAGGATGGGAAGGGTATTGATGGAAGGGGAGTTATAGCGTTGAAGGGAAGGACTCTGTCTCTAGGGGGGAGAGAGTGCCCAGGAGCACGTGGAGGCCTGACTCTAGTTTCACATAATTGTAAATACAGCCCTTCTTGCTTCTGTATTCATATTCAACCCTAAGGATATAGTAAATGTAAGGATAATGCTCTTTAGAAAATAATTGTTGGGCTAACTTGAAATGCTTGTGTGGTCAGATCAAGTCGAAGTTGATATTCTTCTTTTTTTTTTTTTTTTTTTTTTTGATAAGTTCAAATTTTATTAAGAAGAGAAAACAGAAAGGTCAACAGACCCCTCCTTCAGTACAAAATTTCTTACTCTATCAGGTAGAGTCTCTCCTAAAAACTGTCCAGAAAATTGCTCACTCCTACACCAGTTTGCTAGGAAATGAGCTGCAACATTAAACTCCCTTTTAACAAAGCAATAATCTATATATCTATGCTCCTTAGGCCATTTCAGAATTGCTTCCACCCTGTTTGTCCTAGACCAGTGAGCTTTAGCCACTCCTTTGCATTCTTGAATCACAGAGAGGCAGTCAGACACACACCAAATCTTTATCCAGTTTCTAAGCTTCTGGAGCTTTAATGCCATTTCAATGGCGACTAATTCAGCATCTTCAATGCTTAGATTCTCTTCAGCTTTAGTTTTAACCTCAATGGTTCTACCAGTTAGGTCTCTTGCTATGATAGCAATACCTATCCTCCCTTCTTTAGAGCTAGCATCACCATGAATGATAATCGACTCAGATGGGATAATCATCATCGAGGTGGTCATGGTGTAAAGAGTGTTTGGGGGTATGAGTATGTATATCCTCTTTCTGCATCCCCTTCTCAGAGCTTTCCAACAGGTGGCTTCTACCTTCTTTGTAGTGCTGGTCATGGAGGGTCTTGATACAATCACCCAACCATTTAGAATTCCCTTTTATAACTGCTTTGTTGCTGAAACAGACATCATTTCTAGCCTGCCAAATTTTATCTATAATCAGTGCCATCATCAAAATGGGATCAGCTCCACCTCCTTCCCAGCTTTGACTCAAATTCAAAACTTCCAAAATCAGCTCTTTACCAGAGTTACCTCTTAATTGGTCTGTTCTCAATCCAATTGTGTCAAACCACACACTTCTTGCCAAGTGGCATCTGAAGAAAGTATGAGCAGTATCTTCCCCAGGAGAATTACATAAGTTACAGAAGTCAACTTCCACCCCCACTCTACCTTTGATTCTGCTCCCTGTAGGCATTAGATCATGCACTACTCTCCACAAAGCCAGTTTGAGTCTATTATGAATTTTCAATTTCCAGATCCTTTTCCACAACTTTGAATCAGCTGCTACTTCATTTCCTCTTGGTACAATCTGAGCGTGATAAGCTTCCTTAGTAGTTACTACACCTTTCTTTGCAGCAGTCCACACCCACCTATCCTTAGTAGGAATAAGAGGGATCTTTATCCTTGATATGGCCTCAATCGAAGTTGATATTCAATCTTATTCGAAGTATCATATCATTGGATGGGTTAGTAATGTGCATGGTAAAGATTCCTATGAACCAGGTTCTATGGGTACCCGCAAGCTAGTAACATACCACTCTGTCTCTTCTCTTTAGTCCTATTTTTACTTTTGTCATTATTCACTGGGTCACATTGACCCGGTGATTTGGCTATCAAAATGAAGCAACTTTTTGATATTTTTTTCATTGTGTTGTAGAGTAAAAGTTGCTCTATTACACGGTGAAAAAATTATTAAAAAATCGCATCATATTGTTGTCCAAATCACCCGGTCAAAGTGACTCAGATACGAGTCAAAAAAGTCGCTAAAGAGAAGAGACGGAGTGGTACGCATTTACATCTCGTGTTGGGGGGGTGCGGGGGGGGCGGTAGTAGAGAGTTTATTCCATATCTTTACATTTACAATTGTTATCTATAGTAGTATAACTTATATGTTAATGTCAGCAGAGTTCTACGGTGACCACCCTTTGCTAGAAGAGATTCGTTCTCATGCGGTAGTCCTGCGTTTTCGTACCCTCATTCCGTCTCATATTCTCGGTGTTCCTTCCATTAACCTTAAACATTGTTTATGTCTCTCAGTTTTGTACTTTTCATGACCATGTTGCTTAGTTTTTGTCTGAATGGATCACACTCCGGGGGCGCCTCTACTCACCAGTCCCCTTAGAGATGACATGTAAGAGTGCCAGTCTCTTCAGCCACATCATCTACGCTGGCCTTGGTCTCTGAGCCTCGTCGTTCCTTCGCTTCTTGGCATCATCATATTGGTGATCTGACATGCCCCAACCATCGAGGAGTATTGTCTCACTTATCTCCATGTTAGTTGTTCTCAAGAGTTGTTATCCTGTAGTGTGTGCAGTTGGACAAAGAGTCGTAAAATGCCTTGTTATGATTCCAATCTTCCGACCACTCAGGTGCTTGAACTTTTTTCCTCAGATGTTTTGACATCTTGATAACGCCCAATTAGGGGTTATCTTTTAGCCTGATTTCATGAGTGTTTGTGTCGGAAATAGCGGTTTTTGCCGGAAAATGCCTTAAATGCCTCGGGAATCTAGAACGAGACGTCTATTTGTACTTCCTGGATTTCTGCTTATTTATTGCTATATTTGGATATGATCGCGGGTTTTCGTTCGTGTTGCCTTTTCAGGAACAGGTTCGGGAGGTGCATCGGGAAGCGTGCCGGGACCAAGCCGGAACCGTCTCGGGAAACGTGCACAAGACCGGGACAAGACGGGAACACGGGAAAGCAGGAGAACACCAAGGGAGTCAAACCGGGAGCGTCAGGCAGAAGAGTGGGACCCAGGGGACCCAACCAGGCCCACCAAAGGACCAAGCAGGGCCCCCATCTTCACCCCCTGCCTGCGTATATACGCAGGCAGGGGGGGAGATGGGGAGGAGAGATGGCCCTGGTTGCGTATATACGCAGCCAGTTTGACTTTTTGGTCAAAGACGGTGGACCGATGGCAGATTCCGTAATTTCGGGCGCACGCGTTTCGGGGAAAACAGCACTATTTAAAGACTCGTCCAGACTCGTTTTAGACACAACACAATTCTCAGCACAACCGAAGGGCAAGTCAGAGCATTCACGGAGAGCACGAAAGCGCGATTCGAGATTCGAAGACTTAGTTTGATTTCGTTCTCTCTCTTTATATTCAGAAACTGCGTTTTGTATTATGTCTAGTCGTAGCTAAACTTCTCACCTAGGTTCTCGGTGAACCTAGGGTTTCGTATCCAGATTTTATGACTACTTCGTTTATGGATTCATGATGACTATCTTAATTCAGCAAGTTATATCTGTTATTCTAGTTTTGAATATTATCGTATATGCATGATAGGATTGATCACCCAGAATTGCTATAGACCCGAGCTTGTAGGTGAAAACGTCAAGTTAGGGTTAGGAAGAAAAACCAGGATTTAGTACCTTACCCTGATAGACCGACCAGAGAAAGGGAGATAGGGCTAGCATCGAAAAACGTGAGACCAACTGTTAGAGAATTTGACCCGGGCCATTCGGACAGGTTAGAAAC
Source organism: Linanthus parryae (assembly GCA_023055425.1). Lineage (NCBI taxonomy): Eukaryota > Viridiplantae > Streptophyta > Magnoliopsida > Ericales > Polemoniaceae > Linanthus > Linanthus parryae. The sequence goes on along the minus strand of JALGPY010000008.1, from coordinate 1,624,803 downwards.
CCTAACAGGATTAGACCGAGACTGCAGATTTAGGCAGCTTAACAAGAACCCGAAAGTCTGTAGGATCGGGATTACGTGTGGAATCTGAAAAGTCACTACACAACTGGTACGTTGCACAGATATCGAAACTGCTGAGTGTTTTCTTAATCGAACGTAAAACTGAAATCTGTAGAAACCCTAGGGGATCCTGACGCCTAGTTTTCATCTATTATCGTTACAACCGATTCAACTTATTTCACAAAAAAAATATTTATGTTTACGTTTTTAATTTCTGTTTTTAGTTTAGTCACTACAATCACAACCTACTCCTCCTTGTTACTACACTCGGTTAACCGAAACTGACAACGTGAGTAAACCCGAAATAGTCCACGTGGGAACGATCACCCGAGTCTAATTGCACCCGGTATTACAAGATTCGTACACTTGCGACAGCACGTTAGTTTGCGCATACCACATCTCTGTTTCATTCCCATGATGGGTCTAAATATTATACTGTCTTTGATCAATTTTTCAGATATATATGACTATATCCTATGCAACGCAATTCATAACTCTGTGACATATTTATTCGCTTTCGCGCCTTAATCGAAAATTACTTTTTCCCTCAATATTACAACTCTTAATGGCACGGAGTACATAGCTCTTGGCGATTATTTTGCCCTCCAATGGAATCTCTCATCTTAGCACTCTCTCAATACCTCTAAGGGCTGAGCACAGTGAGTATGCTGAACGGTGTCACCCCCACATTGTTTAGACCGAGTTAGCCCTTCTCGACCAGGCTTCCATGCCGATCCTATATTTGCCTCACGCCTTTGCCACTGCCGTCTATCTCATAAATCGTCTTCCCACTTGCATTGTGAGAAGTTGTGTTGTTAAGGTTTTTAAATTTAGCGTTAGCCATTGTGGTGGACGAGATAAAAAAAATAGTTGTGTATGAAGTATTGCACATAATTTGTGCGTCTATGATAGTTGTATGTCGCCCCATCAAGTTGTAGGAGGAACATTGGGTTGGTTTCTCACTTTAGAGCATCTCTCACAGTACACCAAATCCTATATTTGATAAAAAAAATTGGTGTTTTCGGCCTCCCACAACAAATCACCAAATCATCAAATCACCAAAAAAATGGTGATTTTTTTGTAGGCCTCCCACAGTCGTTGACCAAAAAAACACCAAATCACCAAATCCTATATTTGGTGTTGCTTTTGTGAAATGGTGAAGTGCATCTCCCACAGTACCCTCAAATCCTATCCTATATCACCAAATTCTATTTTTACCATCAAATTTGATGGCAAAAATAAGATTTGGTGTAATCTACACCAAATTTTTAATTAGTGTTTAGGGCATGTTTTCACATTACTTTCATGGTAATAATATGCTCTAATGTAATAGTGTAGCATTTCGTCTTTACAGTATACACGTCACCCGTTTTTCTTCTCCCACTTTGTATAATATGCTTTTGAGCTCTAGCGCGTTACATAATATTTTCAGCATCATGCTGCGGGAGGATAAAATGAAATAACTAATGTAGTTATTATAATTTATCACATCAGTTGTTGATGATAAATCCTCGAAAAAGGGGAGCATATCCCGTGATTTAGAACATAATGACTATTTCCCTAGGACGTATTGATTCATGCACTGTAATCACCTTGAAGGAGGAATCAATGCGAAAGCATGGACATACCCTCCTCATTAGTCAACCAATCCAGTCAAATTTGTGAAAAATTTCGCCTAATTCGTAGGCGGGGGCAAGAGCCATCGCTTTATTGATAGATGGAGTACAACTTTTTCTTCGACTTGTAACAGGTTTGGCCGAACATAACACACTGAATTCAACATTTATCCAATTTTTAGGTTGACATCGAGACTTGATAAACAAGGAGCTCATAACGAACTAAGAAGAAGACTCATTGCACACTTATGGGATAATCATGGTCAAATAGATTATACTAGTTAATTTTAGATTTTTTGAAGTGTTATTTAATCATTTTACAATTTCGTGTAATATTATTTTGGTAATAATTTTTTTTTTTATTTTGATAGTTATGAAATTCATGATTTGGTGATAAATTTGATGATTTGTTGTGGGTGGCTAAAAATATCATTCTCAATTTGATGAAATGGTGAAATAACTATTTGATGTAAAATTTGGTGAAAACTGTGGGAGACCAAAAGCTCTATTTTTTCACAAAAAATGGTGAAATTGTATTTTTGAGGGTTAACTGTGGGAGGTCAAACCATTTTTCTCCACCAAATATAGGATTTGATATAAAATTTGATGTCAACTGTGGGATATGCTCTTAGCCCACTATGTTAAACAAATTGGCCGGCCCAGTTTATACACTTACTTGCAAAAGAAGAAATTCAGTTCCATCACAACCACTGGTATATATAATTTGGATGGACATGATCTATTTGCTGAAACTCTCCTGAGTTAGTTGGTTCCAGTTGGCTGCGACTTGTGTGATATAAGAACCAGAGTGGGAGAGACCGGACGAATTCTTGGTTGTGAAAGGAGGAATTTGGAGACTCCGACGAAGATGTACGGGCAAAACACAAAGAGAAGACGGATGATGACGGATGGAGACTCATCCGATGTACCGCAAAAACACGAAGAGGAGAATATGATTGATGTATTATTTTTCGAGGTACCAAAACACGAACAGAGGACAGATGGGATTGATTACGATGACATTGGTCAGCTGACCATAATATTTTGCTTCTTTCATTCGAATTCTAGCCTTGAAATAACTAGGTTTTTACTGTCGTAAATAATCAATTGCGTACCAAATTGTTGAAGCCCCCTACTTTTTTTTTCTTCCCCCGATCTGAACTAGTCGTTCGTTGTGTCTATTACTAGTAGTCGTCCGATTGTAATCCCTGCTTGTAGTACTAGTAGTACTAGTCAGTTACTTCAAAGAGAATTATTCATCATAAACCCCTTGTTGCTTCTTAGGTAATTTAATTTGTTCAAAATATCCCTAAAAAATTGTTAAAAATATGAAGTTTCAATTCTTCTGTATGTCTGAAAGATGATAGTTGTTGTCCATGGTAACTATAACCCTTTCTTCTCCTCCTCCTAGCTGTGTAGTGGTTGTTGAAAATCATGTGGTGGGATCTGCTCATGGTGTCAAAGGGCCGGGCTGGCATGGGGGCCGGACTTGGAGGAGGCCTGGGAGGGGAGGAGCCGTTCCTGGCCGGGCTTTTGGGGGAGGAAAGTGATCCGGAGGAGCCGATTCGGGGGCGGGCCAGTCTGTATCAAAATGGTCAATTAAAGGGTTTTCTAGGGGGGCGGACAGGACCGCAGGGGGCTGGGCTAATCCTGAAAGGGCCGTCAAGGGGAGGAGGCCAGTTCGGTCAGGGGCCTAGGAAGAGGGCCGGGCTGGGCATGTATTCACCACGGTGACCACCCTTTGCTAGAAGAGATCTGTTCTCATGCGGTAGTCCTGCGTTTTCGTACCTTCATTCCGTCTCATATTCTCGGTGTTCCTTCCATTAACCTTAAACATTGTTTATGTCTCTCAGTTTTGTACTTTTCATGACCATGTTGCTTAGTTTTTGTCTTAATGGATCACACTCCGGGGGCGCCTCTACTCACCAGTCCCCTTAGAGATGACATTTAAGAGTGCCAGTCTCTTCAGCCACATCATCTACGCTGGCCTTGGTCTCTGAGCCTCGTTGTTCCTTCGCTTCTTGGCATCATCATATTGGTGATCTGACATGCCCCAACCATCGAGGAGTATTGTCTCACTTATCTCCATGTTAGTTGTTCTCAAGAGTTGTTATCCTGTAGTGTGTGCAGTTGGACAAAGAGTCGTAAAATGCCTTGTTATGATTCCAATCTTCCGACCACTCAGGTGCTTGAACTTTTTTCCTCAGATGTTTTGACATCTTGATAACGCCCAATTAGGGGTTATCTTTTAGCCTGATTTCATGAGTGTTTGTGTCGGAAATAGCGGTTTTTGCCGGAAAATGCCTTAAAATGCCTCGGGAATCTAGAACGAGACGTCTATTTGTACTTCCTGGATTTCGGCTTATTTATTGCTATATTTGGATATGATCGCGGGTTTTCGTTCGTGTTGCCTTTTCGGGAACAGGTTCGGGAGGTGCATCGGGAAGCGTGCCGGGACCAAGCCGGGACCGTCTCGGGAAACGTGCACAAGACCGGGACAAGACGGGAACACGGGAAAGCAGGAGAACACCAAGGGAGTCAAACCGGGAGCGTCAGGCAGAAGAGTGGGACCCAGGGGACCCAACCAGGCCCACCAAAGGACCAAGCAGGGCCCCCATCTTCACCCCCTGCCTGCGTATATACGCAGGCAGGGGGGAGATGGGGAGGAGAGATGGCCCTGGTTGCGTATATACGCAACCCTGCGTATATACGCAGCCAGTTTGACTTTTTGGTCAAAGACGGTGGACCGATGGCAGATTCCGTAATTTCGGGCGCACGCGTTTCGGGGAAAACAGCACTATTTAAAGACTCGTCCAGACTCGTTTTAGACACAACACAATTCTCAGCACAACCGAAGGGCAAGTCAGAGCATTCACGGAGAGCACGAAAGCGCGATTCGAGACTCAAAGACTTAGTTTGATTTCGTTCTCTCTCTTTATATTCAGAAACTGCGTTTTGTATTATGTCTAGTCGTAGCTAAACTTCTCACCTAGGTTCTCGGTGAACCTAGGGTTTCGTATCCAGATTTTATGACTACTTCGTTTATGGATTCATGATGACTATCTTAATTCAGCAAGTTATATATGTTATTCTGGTTTTGAATATTATCGTATATGCATGATAGGATTGATCACCCAGAATTGCTATAGACCTGAGCTTGTAGGTGAAAACGTCAAGTTAGGGTTAGGAAGAAAAACCAGGATTTAGTACCTTACTATGATAGACCGACCAGAGAAAGGGAGATAGGGCTAGCATCGAAAAACGTGAGACCAACTGTTAGAGAATTTGACCCGGGCCATTCGGACAGGTTAGAAACCCTAACCGGATTAGACCGAGACTGCATATTTAGGCAGCTTAACAAGAACCCGAAAGTCTGCAGGATCGGGATTACGTGTGGAATCTGAAAAGTCACTACACAACTGGTACGTTGCACAGATATCGAAACTGCTGAGTGTTTTCATAATCGAACGTAAAACTGAAATCTGTAGAAACCCTAGGGGATCCTGGCGCCTAGTTTTCATCTATTATCGTTACAACCGATTCAACTTATTTCACAAAAAAAATATTTACGTTTACGTTTTTAATTTCTGTTTTTAGTTTAGTCACTACAATCACAACCTACTCCTCCTTGTTACTACACACGGTTAACCGAAACTGACAACGTGAGTAAACCCGAAATAGTCCTCGTGGGAACGATCACCCGAGTCTAATTGCACCTGGTATTACAAGATTCGTACTCTTGCGACAGCACGTTAGTTTGCGCATACCAAGTTTTTGGCGCCGTTGCCGGGGACTTTTTAGGGTCTATTTAGTTGTTAGAATTAGTTTTCTGAGTTTTTGTTTATTTTCGGTTTTGTTATTTTTCTTTTTATCTCACTGGGTTTTTGAATCTGCGTTTTCAGGACTGTTCAGTTGATGCCCAGATTGCCTCGCGATTTGGTGTCACCACTCGACAACCCGGAAAAACTGTATACCGAACAGAACTGCAGAAACCGAGAAAGCAGGATGGCAACCAACCAGAGAGATACGCCCGAGAACACCGAAGCAGGTGGACAGGAACGAGAGACACGTACCCCAGCCCAGATGGCTCGGTACATTGAGGAACTTGTCACAGCGGGACTTGCTGCCCGAAGCAACCAGAGAACATATAACCGATCTGGGAAGGCGTTGGTGGAAAATTTCGAAGTCCCCACCGGGGGGCATGAGCGAGCTATTGTGGTGCCCGAGATCACCGCCGAGCACTTTGACATCAAACCATCCACCATCCAGACGGTACAAACTCTCTGCCCGTTTCATGGCAGGGCCGACGAAGACCCGAACGATTTTATCGGGAAATTCGAAGTTTACTGCAACAAGGTCAGATACAAGGGGGTAGAATCAGAGGCACTCATGCTGATCTTATTTCCATACTGTCTTTACGGATTAGCCAAAGACTGGCTTGAATCCCGACCACCCCGATCCATCACCACATGGGAGGAGTGTGTCGCAGATTTTCTGGCAAAGTTCTATCCTGCCTCCCGGGTCATACAGTTACAGAGTGAGATTCTGTCATTCAGACAGAAGATGGGAGAGCAGTGGTGGATGCATGGGACTGGCTCATGAGATTGGTAAAACGATGTCCGAACCACGGTTTTGGAGACGCGAAAAATCCTGTAGGTTTTCTACCATGCCCTAGACCGGGAGAACGCCGACAAGATTGACAGAGAGGCCGGGGGAAACTTCCTATATCACGTAGACAAAGAAGGTGCGTATGACCTGATGAAGCAGTTGGCCAAGCAGGACACCCGACTGTTTGACGATCGCAGGATGGCGGCTAGAGCCGAACCCGCAGAGGATGACCGGATAGACAACCTGGCCAAGATCGTTCACGACTTGGTCAAGAAAGTCTACTCGGATAAGAAGACTGTTGCAGCAGTCGAAGAACCTGATCTGGACACAGCCATTGAGGAGCTAAGGACCGAAGACACCAATTACGTTCAGCAGCAGTGGGACCGGAGCCGGTACCGACCGGGTACGAGAGACCATCCCGGGTTTCGGTATGGAAATCCGAACGCAGCAGTTTATGCACCGGGATTCCAGCACAGGCCACCAGCTCAGCAGGCTGCCCCGGCCCAGCAGGCTCAGTCAGTCCCATCCGCACAGCAGTACGACGCTCAGATGAAAGAGATCAAGTCCATGTTCTAGACCATGGAGTCCCGGTTCAAGCACATGGACACCCTGACGGCAGATATGCAGACAACCAAAACGTCACTGCGCGCTTTGGAAGTACAAGTAGGGCAGTTAGCACAGCAACTAACAGAGAGACAGCCAGGAAACCTACCCTCGAATACAGTAAACAATCCACGGGCTCAGATCAATGCTATCTCCACTCGGAAGAAGTAGAACGCAACTTGTCGGGCCAGGATAACAGCACAGTCGACCGCCCCCAGCCGAAGGGCTCGGTTGAGCAGAATGCAGTGCAGAACGAGACAGGTGCAGAAATTGTACCAGTCTCCAAGGAGGTCCCGTACCCCTTGCGAACACGAAAGAGGGATGACAGCAAGGACTACGCCAGGTTTCTCGAGATGTTCAAGCAGCTGCAGATTAACATACCTTTTGCTGAGGCTTTGGCTAAGATGCCCACTTACGCCAAATTCCTCAAGGACATCTTGTATGGAAGAAGGCGAATGAGCGACTTCGAGACTATAAACCTGACGGCAGAAGTGAGCAATTGTGTGAAGAATGGGCTACCGAGGAAGAGAAAGGATCCTGGCAGTTTTGTCATACCGGTCACCCTAGGTAACGCTTACACAGGAAAGGCTCTGTGTGACCTAGGGGCCAGCATCAACCTAATGCCGCTGACAATTTTCAAGAGTTTGAAAGTCGGTGAACCCCGACCTACCCGAATCATGCTGCAGATGGCAGACAGGTCCGTAAAATTGGCTTATGGGGTTATCGAGGATATTCTGGTCAAAGTCGGCGAGCTGATTTTTCCGGCAGATTTCGTCATCCTGGACATGGAGGCAGGGGAGGTACCGCTCATACTTGGCAGGCCGTTTTTGGCCACAGGCGAAGCAATGATAAACTGCAAGAGCGGGGAGCTGACCATGCAGATTAACGAGGAAAAGGTGAAATTCAACGTTTTCAAAAATCTGCAACTGCCAAATTACTACGACCACGAGGACATATTTGCTATAGATGTGGTGGACGAAGGCTGGGAAAACGAGGAGATGGACCAATTGTGGGAAGAGATCGACAACATGTACGGGGAAGAAAAGGAGAAGACTCGGTGCGAGTACGCCATGAGAGCCGAGGACTGGACCACCTTGCACCGGGACGAAGACGGCGGGCAAAAGATGATTCTGGTCCCGTCACTCAAGGAGCCACCCGCACTGGAGCTTAAACCGCTCCCTAGCCATCTCAGGTATGCATATATTGGTGAAAATAGTACTCTGCCCGTAATTGTTTCGTCTCGTTTATCTCAGGAACAGGAGCAGAAGCTGCTGGAAGTATTGCGAGAGCATAAGGAAGCAATCGCCTGGACGATTGCAGATATCAAGGGGATCAGCCACTCCTACTGCATGCACAAGATCCGAATTGAAGAAGGGAAGAAACCGGTGATTCAGCCCCAGCGGAGACTGAATCCGAACATGAAGGACGTTGTGCGAAAAGAGGTTATGATGTGGCTGGAAGCGGGAATCATATACCCCATATCGGACAGCACGTGGATCAGCCCGGTCCAGTGCGTGCCCAAAAAGGGGGGTATTACGGTGGTGCAGAATAACGACCAGGAGCAGATTGCGCAGCGTACCGTTATAGGCTGGCGGATCTGCATGGACTATCGGAGGTTAAACGACGCAACACTAAAAGACCACTTCCCGCTACCATTCATGGACCAGATGCTGGACCGGCTCGCCCACCACGCCTATTACTGTTTTCTGGACGGGTACTCTGGGTACAACCAGATTTGCATAGCCCCGGAATATCAGGAAAAAACGACGTTTACCTGCCCATACGGTACGTTCGCGTTTCGGCGCATAACGTTCGGGTTGTGTAATGCTCCTGCCACATTCCAGAGATGTATGATGGCGATTTTTTCCGACATGATCGAGAAAAATTTGGAGGTCTTCATGGACGAATTTTCACTATTCGAGGTCAGTTTCAATGACTGCCTGTTCCATTTGGGTCAGGTTCTGATCCGATGCAAGAAGGCGAATTTGGTGCTCAATTGGGAAAAGTGTCACTTTATGGTCACCGAGGGGATCGTGCTGGGTCACAGAATTTCCAGCAAGGGACTCGAGGTGGACAGGGCTAAGATCGAGGTGATAAAGCAGCTTCCATACCCGACGAACGTAAGGGCGATCAGAAGTTTTCTGGGACATGCAGGATTTTTACCGAAAGTTTATCAAAGACTTTTCCAAGATCACAAAGCCACTATGCGCTTTACTCGGAAAAGACGTACCCTTTGATTTCGATGCAGCATGTCGGCAGGCTTTTGACCATTTGAAAGAGAAGCTGACCACAGCCCCGGTTATAACCACGCCAGATTGGTCACTCCGGTTTGAGCTGATGTGTGACGCCAGCGACTACGCAGTCGGGGCAGTTTTGGGACAGCGAAAGGATAAGGTCTGCCACGTCATTTATTATGCAAGCCGGGTAATCAACGATGCCCAGCTCAACTATGGCACGACAGAAAAGGAACTGCTGGCCGTGGTGTATGCCCTGGACAAATTCAGGCCCTATTTGGTCGGGTCGAAAGTTATCGTTTTTACCGACCATAGTGCCCTGAAATACCTGCTGGACAAGAAGGACGCGAAACCGAGACTGTTGAGGTGGGTACTACTGATGCAGGAATTCGATGTGGAAATCCGGGACAAGAAGGGAGTCGAGAACGTGGTAGCGGATCACCTATCCAGACTTGAGAACGTGAAGGTGGACCCGGTGCAAATCAAGGAAAACTTCCCGGACGAACACATCATGGCAGTGAAAATCGGGAGACCGTGGTACTATGCCATAGCCAATTACTTGGTAACTGGCACGCTTCCCGAGGATCTCACCCCGTCTCAGCGAAAAAAGTTCATTGCCGAAAGTCGACATTATTTCTGGGATGACCCGTACTTATTCAAACAGGGGGCCGATAACATCCTGAGAAGGTGTATCCCGACCCACGAGGCCTGGAACGTGATCCGACACTGCCACTCATCACAGTGTGGGGGTCATTTTGGGGGAACGCGAACAGCTCATAAAATACTGCAGTCCGGGTTTTTCTGGCCGACAATCTTCAAAGACTGTCACGACTATGTGCAGGGATGTGATAGGTGCCAGAGGACAGGAAACACGTCACACCGGGACGAGATGCCGATGACCGTGTGGCAGGAGGTAGAGCCATTTGATGTATGGGGATTGACTTCATGGGTCCGTTCCCGTCTTCGATGGGAAATCTTTACATTCTGCTGGCAGTAGATTATGTGACAAAGTGGATCGAAGCGATCGCGTGTCAGAAAAACGATGCAGCTACCGTTGAGCGTTTTCTGAAACGTAACGTTTCACTCGTTTCGGGACTCCCAGGGCAATGATTAGTGACGAGGGCTCTCACTTCATCAATCGAGTTTTTGCAAAAGTTCTGAAACAGTACGGCGTGTCAGTTCATAAAGTCTCGTTACCCTACCATCCGCAGACAAACGGGCAAGCCGAGGTTTCGAATCGAGAGATCAAGAGCGTACTCGAGAAAACAGTGAATCTCGGCCGAAAGGATTGGTCCGTCAGACTGGACGATGCGCTTTGGGCCTACATGACTGCCTTCAAAACACCGCTGGGAATGTCACCATACCAGCTCGTGTTTGGGAAAGCGTGCCACTTACCGGTGGAATTGGAGCACAAGGCGTATTGGGCAATCAAACTGCTCAACTTGGACCAGAATCTAGCAGGAGATAAGAGGAAGATGGCACTGCTGGAATTAGAGGAATTCCGAAGAACGACTTTCGAGAGCGCCAAAATTTATAAAGAGAAGACAAAGAAGTGGCATGATCACCGTATCACGCCAAAGCAGTTTAACGAAGGCGACAAAGTGCTTCTCTACAATACCCGGATGCGGTTCTTTCCGGGAAAGCTGAGGTCTCGTTGGTCAGGACCGTTCATCATCAAGCAGATTTTTGCCTGGGGGGCATTCGAGCTGGAAAATCCAAAAGACAAGTCCAGTTTCAGGGTGAACGGGAACCGGATCAAGTCGTATCTCGAGACCGCGAAGTTGTCAAAATAGACCCGGTCTATTTAGATGACCCGTAAGAGGTAACAAGGTCGGGCCGTCGACCGTAAATCACAAGGCGCTGTTTGGGAGGCAACCCAAATTAATCGTTAATTAATTTATTTTTATTATTTTATTACGTTATTATGTTCAGTTCTGAATTTCCGAGAGAGGCGAGATGAGCGGGTTTTTGACTTTGAATTTGAGAATGTGCAGATACAAAAACAGCCAGAACCGGGAAAACAGAGGAAGAGAGATAATTTGAAGAAAAAAAATGCCTCGGGTTGCGTATATACGCAGCCCTGCGTATATACGCAACCAGGGGCAATTTTTTTTTTTTTTATTTTTTTGTGTTTTCTTTTTGATTTCTGATTGGGTATATACGCAGTATTGCGTATATACGCAAACAGAAAGGAAAAAAATATTTTTTCAAATACCCAAGGGCATTTTGTTCATTTTGACAAATTAGGGTTTTAAAGGGAAGAGGAGGCCGGCCACACCATTGTTGCACCTCCTCTTTCTCTCTCTTCCTCCATTTTCTCCCACTTGAAGAACAAGGATTTTGCATCGGACCTCCGAATCAAAATCCGGGCACATTTCTGGAATCCCCTCGTCGCAAGGAGCAAGTTTCATCCATCAAAATCCAGAAACAAGCGAAAATCGAGCAGGCAATTCCCATCAAAAAGTGAGGTGTTCTTGAGGAAAAGTGCAGATTCGAAGGTGTTAGAGCAAGAACTAGCAAAAACCGTACAAGGGAACGTGAACGAGGAGATCGAGGGCTTCAATTTGGTGGGTTCGGATTTCAATTCCGGGCAGTTACGTTTTCCGGCGATTTTTCCGCTGACCGCCGGCGACTTTTCCGGCGACTTTCCGGGCAGAATCTCCGGTCTTCACCCCTGTTTAGGGAAGGTCGAAAATCTCATCCCTCGCTTTATTTTCCGCTTTGGCACGGCCCGTAGCCGGGCCCGTTATTTTCGGTATTTTTGATTTTGGAGCGGCACTTGCCGTGTGGACCTCTGGTAGCTCTTAGGTGGACTATCTATTGAGACACACTTGTTTCGTGCACGTTTCACGTTTTTGCTTTATATTCCCGAGTCGGCGCGTTTTACGAGGTTGTGACTGTTATGGAGTTTACGATACTGGTCCTAGACCAAGACCGGGACGAGATCCCTACTGACTATGACGCGGAGGAAATCACCTCTAGGCGGTTTGACAGTTTTCGGTTCGTGAACCATCACGCTCAGTTCTACTTTTTGACTGGAACGAAAATGGGTCACAGACTGCCCCTAGACTACCATTTCGAGGTCGACCACATGAACATGCCGCCAGAGATGGCAGATTTTGCGAGTCGTCCGGAAATTTTCGGACAGTCCTTAGCGGGGTTTCCGGATGTGTCTAGTTCCTCCTTGGTGCGTGAGTTTTACGCAAACCTCATGCATAAGGGGGCGGGTGAGGCCAACGGGGATGTCCGATGGGTGTATTGTCGGCGTCAGTTTTTGTTGGTCACGGCGGATAGCATCCGCCAAGCGTATGGGATCCCGTTGCGCCATTTTTCGTGCGCATATGCTGAGTGTGCAGATTACCCGCCTAGCGATTCTGAGTTGTTGCGGCTTGTGACTAGTGGGTACCCGGGTGCCCATTTCGAGAGAGAGGGGACTGGCAAGATAGGCAAGAAATTGCATTCTCATTTTATTACCGGGCCGCCACGTTGGTGGGCCGAGTGGGTAGTGAACAGGGTAGTGGGAATTAAGCATTTTACCTACCTTGACTATGAGTACGTACTCCTAGTCTATTGCCTTGTTCTCCGACGAGAGGTCGACATTCCTCGTCGCATATGGGTATACATGCAGGAGCGGAACTGCACCGGGAGCCACAAGGGGTTGGGGTACGCCAACCTCATCGCCAAACTGGCGCGGGAGTTTGAGGTTCCAATGCACGATGTCGAGGGTGATTTACTTCCTCCTAGGCCACGGCCTTATAGGAAGATCATAGCCCGTAACCCGGGCCCACCAGAGCCGGTCGTTAACCTTGATGAGGATGACGATATTATTGAGGAGGACCCGTCTCCTGCACCTGCCCCTGCCCCTGCCCCTAGGAGGCGTTCAACTCAGGAGCGACCAGTCAGTCGCCAGGCATCGGCCGGACTTCGGCGGTGCCGTACTAGTAGAGAGAGTGAGCGTCCCGAGTCGAGTCGACAGGGGACTGAAAGGAATGCCTCGACCCAGCCAGCCCGACAGCGAGGTGAGCCGGCCCCACGGGCCGACCCGACCCCACGAGCGAGACCAGCCCCGCCACGTAGATTGCCACGAGTGGACGAGAGATTTGAGGGGTGTCAGGGCGGACGTAAGTCCGCAGGAGAGAAGATGTTTGAGAGCGTGGGCAAGCTTTGGAGAGCTTTAACGCATAACCGCCAGACTCAGCGGAAGGTCACGAAGGACACCCATGCTGCCCGAGCTAGCATTCGAGAGGAGCAGCGGGAGGCAGCTCGGCACGCTGGCCGAGAACCGCCACTCTCGCTGTATTTTCCCACTACCTACTCCAGCAACTTCACCGAGGGATGGTCGGATGGCGGGGACTCTAGTGAGTGTACATCCGCTCCACCCCCCCCCCCCCCCCGACCCAGCCACCTCCCCCGACTCAGCCATCACCGCCACCTGCCCGACAGGAGAGACGGCAGCCTGGGACACGATCCCGGCAGCCAACGGGCCGTCAGACTGGGTTCCGTACCCAGCAGCCTTCGAGTGGCAGAACGACATTGCGATCCCAGCCACCTAGCAGCTGGACTGGGTCCGAGTCGCAGTCCTCTGATTACCGGCCCCGTGCACGTGCGCGTCAGCCGGTCGTCTACAGGTCTGATTCAGGTAGCAGCTCGCCGGGTAGCATATCCGGTACGTCCGAGACCGGGTCAGACCCGACATTTTTTCCGGACGAGTGAGTGCCATGAGGGCATACCACCTCTTAGTGTGGGGGTGGTAGTCGCGTCTGCATTAACCCGGTCTGCACGTTTTTTCATATTATTTGCAGTTTTTATTTTTATATTTTTGAGTCAGCATATTTTCTTTATTTGAGTCAACCCACCAAAAACATTCTGGCCGTGCATAGTATATAAACAAAAAAATGAAATATTAAAATTTTTTTATGTTGCTGGTTGGGTATATACGCAGCCCTGCGTATATACGCAAACAGCAAGTATAAATTATTTTTTTCGAAAAAAAAAGAGTTTAAAATCAGAAATTTTTTGAGAAAGGGCAATCGAGATAACAGAAACAGTGAAGAAATTGAGTTTGAATCCTTTGAAAGAGAAGAAAACTTGCACCGAGGTATAGTAGATAGGTGAGAGCCAGTGACCTTTGGAATCCACAAGTAATTATCACCTGAGCTAAAAATCCGACTAGTTGCTACACCACCGTCACATAGGTAGTCGACAACCCGCCCACGGGCGCCGTCACGGTCATCGCATTTTTTGGTGGAGTGACTGGCTATCAAGGGACCTCACGTCCTGTTTCTTACCCCTAAGTCCAATTAGTCAACCCGTTTGAAGCCATTTACCCTCTTTCTTCGTAGCCACTTTAGCATAGGCAGCCTTCTTTGAGACCTCATCAGTCGATAGTTGGCTAATCTACGTGTTATGACGGAGGGAGTGAGTATGGTGGTTTTTAGATGGGAGAGCTTCATGAGTTATCAGTTTTGGACAGTTTCGATATTGACACGTTTTTCGAGGGAAGGACAGGGTGAGTTAGTGGCGACAGTGCATTAATTTGCGGAGGTGGATCACTTCACTACATAGTGACCACAGGAGGAGTTAGTCGCGTGCGAGCATCTTTTCGCACAAAACGGAGTTCCGGGGGGTTGTAGGCCTAGTTAGTAAATACTTCAAATTTTTCCGTTTAGTATCCGTCCGTACGTATAAATGAAAAATACTTCCGTATTTCGTACTATTGCTGGACCTAATGAAAAATACTCGAACTTTTGACCAAAAAAGTTTAATACTCGTATTTAACGTTTTAACGTATAATACTTTCGAATAAAACTTCTTCCATACAAAATTGCAACGAATAAATTTTCATCCAAAATATTATAAGTTATAGTAATTAGTTATTATTAAATTTTTTTTACTACTTCCTATGATTTTTTTTTGAAAGAATAATAGTGTAAAGAATAATATTTTCGTTATTCTAAATATTTAGTAGTATAAAGATTTACAAGTATTTATTATAAAAACTTTAAAATATTTTGAAATAGCTATATAAATGCATGCGTTTATATTTATGCATCTTGAGTCTTATGTATTATACTATTAATTTTCAAAATAATTAAGGCTTAAGATTAGGGAAGGCGCAATTGCTTTTTTTATAGAAGTTTTCAGAAAAAATAGTTTGATATTACTTTACGTAAGTAATGTGTTAGTCATGAGTAAATAGTGTATTTATCAAAAATAATAAACAAAATGAGTATATGCTTTACAAATTATTTAAAATAATTGATAAAAATATGAAAAGATGGCAATGTGGGACACAAATAACTCATTATATATGGTAAAATACTAAGAAATGTACCCGTATTTTTAATTCCGAATGAATAACTAGTATACGAATTATACACGCACGTATAGAATACTCGAATTAATCAAATCTCGTATTTTTAAGCCGATTTTTTACGAATGTATTATTAACAAAAATCGTATAATACACGTACGTACCGTACCATGATTTATTTCCGTCCCGTATTTTACTAACTATGGTTGTAGGGTCAATTGGTGGTTGTGCCGTTTTTCTACATCTTTGGTGATGAGGAGGTTCGGTGGGACTGCACAGTATTATCTCGACTACAGGATCAGCGCTTCAGGATTAGTGTGGGGGTACTTCACATGAGGACATCTTACGTACCCCACGACAGAGATTTATTTTCACTCACTCAGCTTTAGTCAGTTTAGTATTGTCAGTATTCGTGTACGTTTGTATATATAGTTGTGTAAAAAAAAAAATATAATATAAAAAAAAAGAGAGAAAAGAAAAAAAAGAGAAAAAGAAGAAGAATCATGATCTAGTTTTTAGTTTGTTTTATGTTTTTGTTATTTAAATAAGAAGCTGAGTGAGTGGCACAATTTTCGAGACATTTACACTTCACATTTGTGGCCGCGAGCACGGCGAAGACACACCGGGGGACAGGAGAATTGGGAAAGCAGGAACTTAGGTGTTTCAGGCAGTTTTTCGGGATCTCGGTGAGGGGTGTGAGTTTGGTAAATTGTGAGAATGTCATAACAAGTCGGATTATGCCGTACCTTGATACGTATATATATCCTACCTGATTAGACATAGATCCTTTCGGAAACAGCTCGGATGGTAAGTTAGTTAGGGATTTGCTCAGTTTGATAACCAAAGTAATAGTACTTTGGTCCAGCGCTTAATTCCAGCATATAAATCTGTTCAGACTTACCGATCGCTTGCAGGGAAGTACATTCTGAAAAGGATGAGATCACGAGGACACACTGTTTATGTTTTTGAGGTTGCCCGATCTCACCAAAAATATTTTTGTAATTAGTCTGTTTTGAGTCGTTTGAGTCTGTGTGTATTCTATCTGAGTCAGTTTTTCTATCGAGTCGTCCGGTTGAAAGGTTCGGGTCGAAAGAGTATGCAACGGTAGGGTATGTACAGAGTCAGTCTCACGAGGACAGAAATGCAGGCTAGAGTTGGCAGGATTGCTCGGGACGAGCAATGTTTAGTGCGGGGGTATTTGATAACGCCCAATTAGGGGTTATCTTTTAGCCTGATTTCATGAGTGTTTGTGTCGGAAATAGCGGTTTTTGCCGGAAAATGCCTTAAAATGCCTCGGGAATCTAGAACGAGACGTCTATTTGTACTTCCTGGATTTCTGCTTATTTATTGCTATATTTGGATATGATCGCGGGTTTTCGTTCGTGTTGCCTTTTCAGGAACAGGTTCGGGAGGTGCATCGGGAAGCGTGCCGAGACCAAGTCGGGACCGTCTCGGGAAACGTGCACAAGACCGGGACAAGACAGGAACACGGGAAAGCAGGAGAACACCAAGGGAGTCAAACCGGGAGCGTCAGGCAGAAGAGTGGGACCCAGGGGACCCAACCAGGCCCATCAAAGGACCAAGCAGGGCCCCCATCTTCACCCCCTGCCTGCGTATATACGCAGGCAGGGGGGGAGCTGGGGAGAGATGGCCCTGGTTGCGTATATACGCAACCCTGCGTATATACGCACCCAGTATGACTTTTTGGTCAAAGACGGTGGACCGATGGCAGATTCCGTAATTTCGGGCGCACGCGTTTCGGGGAAAACAACACTATTTAAAGACTCGTCCAGACTCGTTTTAGACACAAAACAATTCTCAGCACAACCGAAGGACAAGTCAGAGCATTCACGGAGAGCACGAAAGCGCGATTCGAGATTCGAAGACTTAGTTTGACTTCGTTCTCTCTCTTTATATTCAGAAACTGCGTTTTGTATTATGTCTAGTCGTAGCTAAACTTCTCACCTAGGTTCTCGGTGAACCTAGGGTTTCGTATCCAGATTTTATGACTACTTCGTTTATGGATTCATGATGACTATCTTAATTCAGCAAGTTATATCTGTTATTCTGGTTTTGAATATTATCGTATATGCATGATAGGATTGATCACCCAGAATTGCTATAGACCCGAGCTTGTAGGTGAAAACGTCAAGTTAGGGTTAGGAAGAAAAACCAGGATTTAGTACCTTACCCTGATAGACCGACCAGAGAAAGGGAGATAGGGCTAGCATCGAAAAACGTGAGACCAACTGTTAGAGAATTTGACCCGGGCCATTCGGACAGGTTAGAAACCCTAACAGGATTAGACCGAGACTGCAGATTTAGGCAGCTTAACAAGAACCCGAAAGTCTGCAGGATCGGGATTACGTGTGGAATCTGAAAAGTCACTACACAACTGGTACGTTGCACAGATATCGAAACTGCTGAGTGTTTTCATAATCGAACGTAAAACTGAAATCTGTAGAAACCCTAGGGGATCCTGGCGCCTAGTTTTCATCTATTATCGTTACAACCGATTCAACTTATTTCACAAAAAAAATATTTACGTTTACGTTTTTAATTTCTGTTTTTAGTTTAGTCACTACAATCACAACCTACTCCTCCTTGTTACTACACTCGGTTAACCGAAACTGACAACGTGAGTAAACCCGAAATAGTCCACGTGGGAACGATCACCCGAGTCTAATTGCACCCGGTATTACAAGATTCGTACACTTGCGACAGCACGTTAGTTTGCGCATACCACATCTCTGTTTCATTCCCATGATGGGTCTAAATATTATACTGTCTTTGATCAATTTTTCAGATATATATGACTATATCCTATGCAACGCAATTCATAACTCTGTGACATATTTATTCGCTTTCGCGCCTTAATCGAAAATTAATTTTTCCCTCAATATTACAACTCTCAATGGCACGGAGTACATAGCTCTTGGCGATTATTTTGCCCTCCAATGGAATCTCTCATCTTAGCACTCTCTCAATACCTCTAAGGCCTGAGCACAGTGAGTATGCTGAACGGTGTCACCCCCACATTGTTTAGACCGAGTTAGCCCTTCTCGACCAGGCTTCCATGCCGATCCTATATTTGCCTCACGCCTTTGCCACTGCCGTCTATCTCATCAATCGTCTTCCCACTTGCATTGTGAGAAGTTGTGTTGGTAAGGTTTTTAAATTTAGCGTTAGCCATTGTGGTGGACGAGATAAAAAAAAATAGTTGTGTATGAAGTATTGCACATAATTTGTGCGTCTATGATAGTTGTATGTCGCCCCAGCAAGTTGTAGGAGGAACATTGGGTTGGTTTCTCACTTAGAGCATCTCTCACAGTACACCAAATCCTATATTTGATAAAAAAAATTGGTGTTTTCGGCCTCCCACAACAAATCACCAAATCATCAAATCACCAAAAAAATGGTGATTTTTTTGTAGGCCTCCCACAGTCGTTGACCAAAAAAACACCAAATCACCAAATCCTATATTTGGTGTTGCTTTTGTGAAATGGTGAAGTGCATCTCCCACAGTACCCTCAAATCCTATCCTATATCACCAAATTCTATTTTTACCATCAAATTTGATGGCAAAAATAAGATTTGGTGTAATCTACACCAAATTTTTAATTAGTGTTTAGGGCATGTTTTCACATTACTTTCATGGTAATAATATGCTCTAATGTAATAGTGTAGCATTTCGTCTTTACAGTATACACGTCACCCGTTTTTCTTCTCCCACTTTGTATAATATGCTTTTGAGCTCTAGCGCGTTACATAATATTTTCAGCATCATGCTGCGGGAGGATAAAATGAAATAACTAATGTAGTTATTATAATTTATCACATCAGTTGTTGATGATAAATCCTCGAAAAAGGGGAGCATATCCCGTGATTTCGAACATAATGACTATTTCCCTAGGACGTATTGATTCATGCACTGTAATCACCTTGAAGGAGGAATCAATGCGAAAGCATGGACATACCCTCCTCATTAGTGATAACGCCCAATTAGGGGTTATCTTTTAGCCTGATTTCACGAGTATTTGTGCCGAAATTAGCGGTTTTTGCCGGAAAATGCCTTAGAATGCCCCGGGAATTTAGAACGAGACGTTTATTCATACTTGCTGGATTTCTGCTTATTTCTGCTCATTTCTTGCTATATTTGGATATGATCGCGGGTGTTCGTTCGTGTTGCCTTTTCAGGAACAGGTTCGGGAGGTGCATCGGGAAGCGTGCCGGGACCCAGCCGGGACCGTCTCAGGAAACGTGCACAAGACCGGGACACGACGGAAACACGGAAGAGCAGAAGAGCACCGAAGAGGCAAGCCGGGAGCATCAGGAAGAAGAGTGGGACCCAGGGGACCAGTCCTGGCCCACCAGAGGACCAAGTGGGCCCCACATACCCCACGGCCTGCGTATATACGCAGGCCCTGCGTATATACGCAGCACCTGCGTATATACGCAGGCCCTGCGTATATACGCAGCACCTGCGTATATACGCAGGCAGAGGGGATGTGGGGGGAGCTTGGTTGGGCCCTGGTTGCGTATATACGCAGCCCCTGCGTATATACGCAGCCAGTTTGACTTTTTGACAAAGACGGTGGACCGATGGCATATTCCGTAATTTCGAGCACGAGCGTTTTCAGGAAACAGCACTATTTAAAGACTCGTCCAGACTCGTTTTGAGGATACACGGAGACACAGCACAATTCACAGCACACCCGAAGGCCAAGTCAGAGCATTCACGGAGAGCACGGAAGCGCGATTCGAGATTCGAAGACTTAGTTTGATTTCGTTCTCTCTCTTTATATTCAGAAACTGCGTTTTGTATTATGTCTAGTCGTAGCTAAACTTTTCACCTAGGTTCTCGGTGAACCTAGGGTTTCGTATTCAGATTTTATGATTACTACGTTTATGGATTCATGATGATTGTCTTAATTCAGCAAGTTGTATCTGTTATTCTGGTTTTGATTATTATCGTATATGCATGATAGGATTGATCACCCAGGATTGCTATAGACCCGAGCTTGTAGGTGAAAACGTCAAGTTAGGGTTAGGAAGAAAAACCGGGATTTAGTACCTTACCCTGATAGACCGACCAGAGAAAGGGAGATAGGGCTAGCATTGAAAAACGTGAGACCAACTGTTAGAGAATTTGACCCGGGCCATTCGGACAGGTTAGAAACCCTAACAGGATTAGACCGAGACTGCAGACTTAGGCAGCTTAACAAGAATCCGAAAGTCTGCAGGATCGGGATTACGTGTGGAATCTGAAAAGTCACTGCACAACTGGTACGTTGCACAGATACCGAAACTGCTGAGTGTTTTCATAAACGAACGTAAAACTGAAATCTGTAGAAACCCTAGGGGATCCTGGAGCCTAGTCTTCATCTATTATCGTTACAACAAAATCAGCTTATTTCAGAAAACATCACAAAAATATTTACGTTTTAAATTCTGTTTTTAGTTTAGTCACTATAATCACAACCTACTCCTCCTGGTTACTACTCTTGGGAAACCGAAACTGACAACTTGAGTAAACCCGAACAGTCCTCGTGGGAACGATAATCCGAGTCTAATTGCACCCGGTACTACGAGATTCGTACACTTGCGATAGCACGTTAGTTTGCGCATCAAGTTTTTGGCGCCGTTGCCGGGGACTTTTAGGGTCTATTTAGTAGTCAGGATTAGTTTTCTGAGTTTTTATTTATTTTCAGTTTTGTTATTTTTCTTTTTATCTCACTGCGTTTTCGAATCTGCGTTTTCAGGACTGTTTAGTTGATGCCCAGATTGCCTCGCGATTTGGTGACACCACTCGACAACCCGGAAAAGCTGTATACCGAACAGAACCGCAGAACCCGAGAAAGCAGGATGGCAACCAACGAGAGAGATCCACCCGAGAACACCGCAGCCGGTGGTCAGGAACGAGAGACACGTACCCCAGCCCAGATGGCGAGGTACATTGAGGAGCTTGTCACAGCGGGACTTGCTGCCCGAAGCAACCAGAGAACATATAACCGATCTGGGAAGGCGTTGGTGGAAAATTTCGAGGTCCCCACCGGGGGGCATGAGCGAGCCATTGTGGTGCCCGAGATCACCGCAGAGCACTTTGACATCAAACCATCCACCATCCAGACGGTACAAACTCTCTGCCCGTTTCATGGCAGGGCCGACGAAGACCCGAACGATTTCATCGGGAAATTCGAAGATTACTGCAACAAGGTCAGATACAAGGGGGTAGAAGCAGAGGCACTAATGTTGATCTTATTTCCGTACTGTCTTTATGGAGTAGCCAAGGACTGGCTCGAATCCCGACCACCCCGATCCATCACCACATGGGAGGAGTGTGTCGCAGATTTTCTGGCGAAGTTCTATCCCGCCTCCCGAGTCATACAGTTACAGAGTGAAATACTGTCATTCAGACAGAAGATGGGGGAGACGGTGGTGGACGCATGGGACAGGCTCATGAGATTGGTCAAACGGTGCCCGAACCACGGTTTCGGAGACGCAAAAATCCTGCAGGTTTTCTACCATGCCCTAGACAGGGAGAACGCCGACAGGATTGACAGAGAGGCCGGGGGTAACTTCTTGTATCACGTGGACAAAGAAGGTGCGTATGACCTGATGAAGCAGTTGGCCAAGCAGGACACCCGACTGTTTGACGACCGCAGGATGGCGGCTAGAGCCAAACCTGCAGAGGATGACCGGATAGACAACCTGGCCAAGATCGTTCACGACTTGGTCAAGAAAGTCTACTCGGACAAGAAGACTGTTGCAGCAGTCGAGGAACCGGACCTGGATACAGCCATTGAGGAGCTAAGGACTGAAGATACCAATTACGTACAGCAGCAGTGGGACCCGAGCCGGTACCGACCGGGCACGAGAGACCATCCCGGGTTTCGGTACGGAAACCCGAACGCAGCAGTTTATGCACCGGGGTTCCAGCACAGGCCACCAGCTCAGCAGGCTGCCCCGGCCCAGCAGGCTCAGACAGTCCCGTCAGCACAGCAGTACGACGCTCAGATGAAAGAGATCAAGTCCATGTTCCAGACTATGGAGTCCCGGTTCAAGCACATGGACACCTTGACGGCAGATATGCAGACAACCAAAACGTCACTGCGCGCTTTGGAAGTACAGGTGGGGCAGTTAGCACAGCAGCTAACGGAGAGACAGCCAGGAAACCTACCCTCGAACACAGTGAACAATCCACGGGCTCAGATCAATGCTATCTCCACTCGGAGTGGATTGGCACTGCAGGATCCACCGTATCCCAGCCACGCACGTGCAGAAAGTTCGAAAGAAGTGGAACGCAACTTGTCGGGCCAGGATAACAGCACAGTCGATCGCCCCCAGCCAAAGGGCTCGGTTGAGCAGGATGCAGTGCAGAACGAGACAGGTGCAGAAACTGTACCCGTCTCCAAGGAGGTCCCGTACCCCTTGCGAACACGAAAGAGGGATGACAGCAAGGACTACGCCAGGTTTCTCGAGATGTTCAAGCAGCTGCAGATTAACATACCTTTTGCTGAGGCTTTGGCTAAGATGCCCACTTACGCCAAATTCCTCAAGGACATCTTGTATGGGAGGAGGCGAATGAGCGATTTCGAGACCATAAACCTGACGGCAGAAGTGAGCAATTGTGTGAAGAATGGGCTACCGAGGAAGAGAAAGGATCCTGGCAGTTTCGTCATACCGGTCACCCTAGGTAACGCTTACACAGGAAAGGCTCTGTGTGACCTAGGGGCCAGCATCAACCTGATGCCATTAACGATTTTCAAAAGTTTGAAAGTCGGTGAACCCCGACCCACCAGAATCATGCTGCAGATGGCAGACCGGTCCGTAAAACAGGCCTACGGGGTTATCGAGGACATTCTGGTCAAGGTCGGCGAGCTTATTTTTCCGGCAGATTTCGTCATCCTGGACATGGAGGCAGGGGAGGTACCGCTCATACTTGGCAGGCCGTTTTTGGCCACAGGCGAAGCAATGATAAACTGTAAGAGCGGGGAGCTGACCATGCAGATTAACGAAGAAAAAGTCAAATTCAACGTTTTCAAAAATCTGCAACTGCCAAACTACTACGACCACGAGGACATCTTTGCTATCGATGTTGTGGACGAAGGCTGGGAAAACGAGGAGATGGACCAATTGTGGGAAGAGATTGACAGCATGTACGGGGAAGAAAAAGAGAAGACTCGGTGCGAGCACGCCATGAGAGCCGAGGACTGGACCACTTTGCACCGGGACGAAGACGGCGGGCAAAAGATGATTCTGGTCCCGTCACTCAAGGAGCCACCCGCACTGGAGCTGAAACCGCTCCCGAGCCATCTCAGGTATGCGTATATTGGTGAAAATAGTACTCTGCCCGTAATTGTTTCGTCTCGTTTATCTCAGGAACAGGAGCAGAAACTGCTGGAAGTATTGCGAGAGCATAAGGAAGCAATCGCCTGGACGATTGCAGATATCAAGGGGATCAGCCCCGCCTACTGCATGCACAAGATCCGAATTGAAGAAGGCAAGAAACCGGTGATTCAGCCCCAGCGGAGACTGAACCCGAACATGAAGGACGTTGTGCGGAAAGAGGTCATGAAGTGGCTGGAAGCGGGAATCATCTACCCCATATCGGACAGCACGTGGATCAGCCCGGTCCAGTGCGTGCCCAAAAAGGGGGGTATTACGGTGGTGCAGAATAACGATCAGGAGCAGATTGCGCAGCGTACCGTTACGGGCTGGCGGATCTGCATGGACTATCGGAGGCTAAACGATGCAACATTGAAGGACCACTTCCCGCTGCCATTCATGGACCAGATGCTGGACCGGCTCGCCCATCATGCCTACTACTGTTTTCTGGACGGGTATTCCGGGTACAACCAGATTTGCATAGCCCCGGAGGATCAGGAAAAGACGACGTTTACCTGCCCGTACGGTACGTTCGCGTTTCGGCGCATGCCGTTCGGGCTGTGTAACGCCCCTGCCACGTTTCAGAGATGTATGATGGCAATTTTTTCCGACATGATCGAGAAAAATCTGGAGGTGTTCATGGACGACTTTTCACTCTTCGGGGACAGTTTCGATGACTGCCTGTTCCATTTGGGCCAGGTTCTGATCCGATGCAAGAAGGCAAATTTGGTGCTCAATTGGGAAAAGTGTCACTTTATGGTCACCGAGGGAATCGTGCTGGGTCACAGAATTTCCAGCAAGGGACTCGAGGTGGACAGGGCTAAGATCGAGGTGATAAAGCAGCTTCCATACCCGACGAACGTAAAGGCGATCAAAAGTTTTCTGGGACATGCGGGATTTTACCGAAGATTCATCAAGGACTTTTCCAAGATCACAAAGCCACTTTGCGCGTTACTCGGAAAAGACGTACCCTTTGATTTCGATGCAGCATGTCGGCAAGCTTTTGACCACTTGAAAGAGAAGCTGACCACAGCCCCGGTTATAACCACGCCAGATTGGTCACTCCCGTTTGAGCTGATGTGTGACGCCAGCGACTATGCAGTCGGGGCAGTTTTGGGACAGCGGAAGGATAAGGTATGCCACGTCATTTATTATGCGAGCCAGGTACTCAACGATGCCCAGCTCAACTATGGCACGACAGAAAAAGAACTGCTGGCCGTGGTGTATGCACTGGACAAATTCAGGCCCTATTTGGTCGGGTCAAAAGTTATCGTTTTTACCGACCATAGTGCTCTGAAATACCTGCTGGACAAGAAGGACGCAAAACCGAGACTGTTGAGGTGGGTACTTCTGATGCAGGAATTCGATGTGGAAATCCGGGACAAGAAGGGTGTTGAGAACGTGGTAGCGGATCACCTATCCAGACTTGAGAACGTGAAGGTGGACCCGGTGCCGATCAAGGAAAACTTCCCGGACGAGCACATCATGGCAGTCAAGATCGGGAGACCATGGTACTATGCCATAGCCAACTACTTGGTAACTGGCACGCTTCCCGAGGATCTCACCCCGTCGCAGCGGAAAAAGTTCATTGCCGAGAGTCGACAGTATTTCTGGGACGACCCGTATTTGTTCAAACAGGGGGCCGACAACATCCTGAGAAGGTGTATCCCGACCCACGAGGCCTGGAACGTGATCCGACACTGCCACTCATCACAGTGTGGGGGTCATTTTGGGGGAACGCGAACAGCGCATAAAATACTGCAGTCCGGTTTTTTCTGGCCGACAATCTTCAAAGACTGTCACGACTATGTGCAGGGATGCGATAGGTGCCAGAGGACAGGAAACACGTCACATCGGGACGAGATGCCGATGACCGTGTGGCAGGAGGTAGAGCCATTTGATGTATGGGGGATTGACTTCATGGGTCCGTTCCCGTCTTCGATGGGGAATCTTTACATTCTGCTGGCAGTGGATTATGTGACAAAGTGGATCGAGGCGATCGCGTGTCAGAAAAACGATGCAGCTACCGTTGAGCGTTTTCTGAAACGCAACGTTTTCACTCGTTTCGGGACTCCCAGGGCAATGATCAGCGACGAGGGCTCTCACTTCATCAATCGAGTTTTTGCGAAAGTTCTGAAACAGTACGGCGTGTCAGTTCATAAAGTCTCGTTACCTTACCACCCGCAGACGAACGGGCAAGCCGAGGTGTCAAATCGAGAGATCAAGAGCATACTCGAGAAAACAGTGAATCTCGGCCGAAAGGATTGGTCAGTCAGACTAGACGATGCGCTTTGGGCCTACAGGACAGCTTTCAAAACACCGCTGGGAATGTCACCGTACCAGCTCGTTTTTGGGAAAGCGTGCCACTTACCGGTGGAACTGGAGCATAAGGCGTATTGGGCCATCAAACTGCTGAACTTGGACCAGAACCTAGCAGGGGATAAGAGGAAGATGGCACTGCTGGAATTGGAAGAATTCCGCAGAACGGCTTTCGAGAGCGCCAAAATTTACAAAGAGAAGACAAAGAAGTGGCATGATCACCGTATCACGCCAAAGCAGTTTAACGAAGGCGACAAAGTGCTTCTCTACAATACCCG
Organism: Linanthus parryae; assembly: GCA_023055425.1. Taxonomy (NCBI): domain Eukaryota; kingdom Viridiplantae; phylum Streptophyta; class Magnoliopsida; order Ericales; family Polemoniaceae; genus Linanthus; species Linanthus parryae. Next base: position 1,598,387 of record JALGPY010000008.1, on the reverse strand, counting down.
GATGCGGTTCTTTCCGGGGAAGCTGAGGTCTCGTTGGTCGGGACCGTTCATCATCAAGCAGATTTTTGCCTGGGGGGCATTCGAGCTGGAAAATCCAAAAGACAACTCCAGTTTCAGGGTGAACGGGAACCGGATCAAGCCGTATCTCGAGACCGCCGAAGTCGTCAAAATAGACCCTGTCTATTTTGATGACCCGTGAGAGGTAACAAGGTCGGGCCGTCGACCGTAAATCACAAGGCGCTGTTTGGGAGGCAACCCAAAATTTATCGTTTATTTATTTAGTCTTATTAGTTATTACGTTAGTATGTCAGTTCTGAATTTTCGAGAGAGGCGAGATGAGCGGGTTTTTAACATTGAATGTAAAAGTGTGCAGAAACAGAATCATCCAAAACAGCCAAGCTCAGGAAAGCAGGGGGAAGAGAGAAACTTTGAAAAAAAAAAAAAAAAAAAAAAAAAAAATTGAAAAATTCCAGTTTTGCCCTCGGGCTGCGTATATACGCAGCCCCTGCGTATATACGCAACCCGTGGGGGCAAAGCTGGAAATTTTTGGTTTTTTTTGGTTGTTTTCTGGTTGGGTATATACGCAGTACTGCGTATATGCGTAAACAGGAAGAAAAAGAAAAAAAAAAAAAAAAAAAAAATTTGAAAATTTTTCAAACCCCAGGGGTATTTTGGTCATTTTGACCTTTTTAGGGTTTAAATGAGAGAGGGGGCCGGCCACACCATTGTTGGCACCTCTCTTTCTCTCTCTACCTCCATTTGCTCTCACTTGAAGAACACAATTTTTGCCTCGGACCTCCAAATCAAATTCCGAGCACATTTCTGGAATCCTCTCGTCGCAAGGAGCAAGATTCATCCATCCAAATCCAGAAACAAGTGAAAATCGAGAGAAAAAGTTCCATCAAAAAGTGAGGTGTTCTTGAAGAAAAGTGCAGATTCGGAGGTGTTAGAGCAAGAACTTGCAAAATCCGTAGAAGGGATCGAGGGCTTCGATTTGGTGGGCTCGGAATTCAATTCCGGGCAGTTGACTTTTCCGGCGACTTTTCCGGCGACCACCGGCGGTTTTCCGGCGACTTTCCGGGCAGAATCTCCGGTCTTCACCCCTGTTTAGGGAAGGTCGAAATTTTCATCCCTCGCTTTATTTTCCGTTTTGGCACGGTCCGTAGCCGGGCCCGTTATTTTCGGTAATTTTGCATTTGGAGCGGCACTTGCCGTGTGGACCTCTGGTAGATCTTAGGTGGACTACCTATTGCGACACACTATTTTCGTGCACGTTTCACGTTTTGCTCTATTTCCCGAGTAGGCACGTTTTTCGAGACTAGGCTGTTATGGAGTTTCATGTGCCCATCTTAGACCATAACCGTGATGACATCCCTACAGATTATGAGCCGGAAGAGCTCACCCCTTTTGTATTTGACAGTTTTAGGTTCGTTAGTCATCAAGCCCAATTTTACTTTATGACGGCGACCAAAATGACTCATAGCATTCCCGTAGACTTCAAGTTTGAGGTCGACCGTACTTACATGCCGCCAGAGATGGCTGACTATGCGAGTCGACAGGACATTTTCGGGACGTCCCTAGCGGGGTTCCCGGAATTGTCCGATACTGACTTGGTGCGTGAGTTCTACGCGAACCTCATGTGCAGGGGGGAGGGGGAAGCCAATGGGGATGTCCGTTGGGTCTATATGAGGCGTACATTTATTTTGCTCACGGCGGATACCATCCGCCAAGCGTATCAGATTCCGATGCGCCACATCTCGTGCTCATATGCCGAGTGTGCTGACTACCCGCCGAGTGATGCTGAGCTATTGCGGGTTGTGACCGGGGGGCACCCGGAGGCCCATTTCGAGAGAGAGGGACCGGGCGAGATAGGCAAGAAATTGCATTCTCGTTTTGTTACCGGCCCGCCACGGTGGTGGGCCGCATGGGTAGTGGACAGGGTTGTAGGTATAAAACACTTCACCTACCTTGACTTCGAGTATGTACTCTTAGTCTATTGCCTTGTGCTGGGACGAGACGTGGACATTCCTCGTCGTATTTGGGTGTATATGATGGAGCGGAACTGCACCGGTAGCAAGAAGGGCTTGGGGTACGCCAACCTCATTGCCAAATTTGCACGGGATTACGAGGTTTCGATGCCAGATTTACAGGGTGACTTAGCACCTCCTTTGCTTCGGCCTTATAGGAAGCTTATTAGTCGTCACCCGGGCCCGCCACCTCCAGTTGTTGACCTCGATGAGGATGATGACTTTATGGAGGAGGACCCGGCACCTGCCCCTGCCCCTGCCCCTAGGAGGCGATCGACTCAGGAGCGACCAGTTAGTCGCCAGGCATCGGCCGGACTCCGGCGATGCCGTACTTCTCGAGAGAGCGAGCGTCCCGAGTCGAGTAGGCAGGGGACTGAGAGGAATGCCCAGCCTCAGCCTGCCCATGAGAGAGAGAGCCCGGCCCCGCGGGCCAACCCGGCCCCACGAGCTAGACCGGTCCCACCCCGTAGACTGCCCCGAGTGGATGAGAGATTTGAGGGTTGTCGGGGTGGACGCAAGTCCATTGGAGAGAAGGTGTTAGAGGGAGTGGGCAAGATCTGGAGAGCGGTGACGCATGTCCGCCGGACTCAGCGGAAGGTCACCAAGGATACCCAGGCTGCCCTTGCGAGTATTCGAGAGGAGCAGCGGGATGCGGCTCGGCACGCAGGCCGAGACCCGCCACTCCCGCTGTATTTTCCACCCACCTACTCCAGTAGCTTTACCGAGGGATGGTCGGATGACGGGGACTCTAGCGAGTACACGTCTGCTCCGCCACCCCCGACCCAGCCACCGCCACCGACTCAGCCATCACCACCACCTGCCAGACAGGAGAGACGGCAGCCTGGGACACGATCCCGGCAGCCTACGGGTCGTCAGGCTGGGACCCGTACCCGACAGACTGGGACCCGTACCCAGCAGACTGGGGCCCGTACTCATCAGCAGTCTAGTGGCAGGACGACTTTGCGGTCCCAGCCACCTAGCAGTTGGACTGGGTCCGAGTCGCAGTCCTCGGATTACCGGCCCCGTACACGGGCTCGCCAGCCGGTATTTAGGACTGATTCAGAGAGCAGCTCACCGGGTAGCATTTCCGGTACGTCCGAGACCGGGTCCGACCCGACATTTTTTCCGGACGAGTGAGTGCCATGAGGGCATGCCACCTCTTAGTGGGGGGGTGGTAGTCGTGTCTGCATTAACCCGGTCTGCACGTTTTTTTCATATTCATTTTTTATTTTTATTTTTATTTTTGAGTCAGCATATTTTCTTTATTTGAGTCAACCCACCATAATCATTCTAGCCATGCATTGTATATAATTAAAAAAAAAAAAAAAAAAAAAAAAAAAAAAGGAAAAATTGAAAAATTAAAATTTTTTTATGCTGCTGGTTGGGTATATACGCAGGACCTGCGTATATACGCAAACAGCAAGTATAAATTATTTTTCAGAAAAAAAAAAGTTTAAAAATCAGAAAATTTTGAGAAAGGGCAATCAAGATAACGAAAACAGTGAAGAAATTGAGTTTGAATCCTTTGAAAGAAAAGAAAACTTGCACCGAGGTATAGTAGATAGGTGAGAGCCAGTGACCTTTGGAATCCGCAAGTAGTTATCGACTGAGCGAAAAATCCGACTAGTTGCTACACCGCCGTCACATAGGTAGTCGACAACCCGCCCACGGGCGCCGTCACGGTCATCGCATTTTTCGGTGGAGTGACTGGCTATCAAGGGACCTCACGTCCTGTTTCTTACCCCTAGGTCCAAATAGTCAACCCGTTTGAAGCCATTTACCCTCTTTCTTCGTAGCCACTTTAGCCTAGGCAGCCTTCTTTGAGACCTCATCAGTCGATAGTTGGCTATTCTACGTGTTATGACGGAGGGAGTGAGTAGGGGACAGGTTTTGGATAGGGGAGCTTCATGAGATATCAGTTTTGGACAGTTTCGGTTTTGACACGTTTTTCGAGGGAAGGACAGGGTGAGTGAGAGGCGACAATGCATTAATTTGCGGAGGTGGATCACTTCACTACATAGTGACCACAGGAGGAGTTAGTCGCGTGCGAGCAGCTTTTCGCACAAACCGGGGTTCCGGGGGGTTGTAGGGTCAATTGGTGGTTGTGCCGTTTTTCTACATCTTTGGTGATGAGGAGGTTCGGTGGGACTGCACGGTATTATTTCGACTACAGGATCAGCGCTTCGGGATTAGTGTGGGGGTACTTCACATGAGGACATTTTACGTACCCCACGACAGAGATTTATTTTCACTCACTCAGCTTTAGTCAGTTTAGCATTGTTGATATTCGTGTGCGTATGTATATACAGTTGTGAACAAAAAAAAAAAAAAAAAAAAAAAAAAAAAGAAAGAAGAAAAAAAAAAAAAAAAAAGAAAAAGAAAAAGAAAAAGAAAAGAAAAATTATTATGATCTAGTTTTTAGTTTGTTTTGTGTTTTTGTTGTTTAAATAAAAGGCTGAGTGAGTGGCACAATTTTCGAGACATTTTGCACCGCTTCACATTTGTGGCCGCGAGCACGGCAGAGACACACCGGGGGACAGGAGAATTGAGACAGCAGGAACTTAGGTGTTTCGGGCAGTTTTTCGGGATCTCGGTGAGGGGTGTGAGTTTGGTAAATTGTGAGAATGTCATAACATGTAGGATTATGCCGTGCCTTGATACATATATTTATCCTACCTGTTTAGACATAGATCCTTTCGGAAATAGCTCGGATGGTAAGTTAGCTAGGGATTTGCTCAGTTTGATAACCAAAGTAATAGTACTTCGGTCCAGTGCTTAAATCCACCATATAAATCTGTTCATACTTACCGATCGCTTGCAGGGAAGTAAATTCTGAAAAGGATGAGATCAAGAGGACACACTGTTTCTGTTTTTTTGAGATTGCCCGATCTCGCCAAAAATATTTTTTGTCACTAGTCTGTTTTGAGTCGTTTGAGTCTGTGTATATTCTATCTGCGTCAGTTTTTCTATCGAGTCGTCCGGTTGAAAGGTTCGGGTCGAAAGTGTATGCAACGGTAGGGTATGTGCAGAGTCAGTCACGAGGACAGAACTGCAGGCTAGAGTTGGCAGGATTGCTCGGGACGAGCAATGTTTAGTGCGGGGGTATTTGATAACGCCCAATTAGGGGTTATCTTTTAGCCTGATTTCACGAGTATTTGTGCCGAAATTAGCGGTTTTTGCCGGAAAATGCCTTAGAATGCCCCGGGAATTTAGAACGAGACGTTTATTCATACTTGCTGGATTTCTGCTTATTTCTGCTCATTTCTTGCTATATTTGGATATGATCGCGGGTGTTCGTTCGTGTTGCCTTTTCAGGAACAGGTTCGGGAGGTGCATCGGGAAGCGTGCCGGGACCCAGCCGGGACCGTCTCAGGAAACGTGCACAAGACCGGGACACGACGGAAACACGGAAGAGCAGAAGAGCACCGAAGAGGCAAGCCGGGAGCATCAGGAAGAAGAGTGGGACCCAGGGGACCAGTCCTGGCCCACCAGAGGACCAAGTGGGCCCCACATACCCCACGGCCTGCGTATATACGCAGGCCCTGCGTATATACGCAGCACCTGCGTATATACGCAGGCAGAGGGGATGTGGGGGGAGCTTGGTTGGGCCCTGGTTGCGTATATACGCAGCCCCTGCGTATATACGCAGCCAGTTTGACTTTTTGACAAAGACGGTGGACCGATGGCATATTCCGTAATTTCGAGCACGAGCGTTTTCAGGAAACAGCACTATTTAAAGACTCGTCCAGACTCGTTTTGAGGATACACGGAGACACAGCACAATTCACAGCACACCCGAAGGCCAAGTCAGAGCATTCACGGAGAGCACGGAAGCGCGATTCGAGATTCGAAGACTTAGTTTGATTTCGTTCTCTCTCTTTATATTCAGAAACTGCGTTTTGTATTATGTCTAGTCGTAGCTAAACTTTTCACCTAGGTTCTCGGTGAACCTAGGGTTTCGTATTCAGATTTTATGATTACTACGTTTATGGATTCATGATGATTGTCTTAATTCAGCAAGTTGTATCTGTTATTCTGGTTTTGATTATTATCGTATATGCATGATAGGATTGATCACCCAGGATTGCTATAGACCCGAGCTTGTAGGTGAAAACGTCAAGTTAGGGTTAGGAAGAAAAACCGGGATTTAGTACCTTACCCTGATAGACCGACCAGAGAAAGGGAGATAGGGCTAGCATTGAAAAACGTGAGACCAACTGTTAGAGAATTTGACCCGGGCCATTCGGACAGGTTAGAAACCCTAACAGGATTAGACCGAGACTGCAGACTTAGGCAGCTTAACAAGAATCCGAAAGTCTGCAGGATCGGGATTACGTGTGGAATCTGAAAAGTCACTGCACAACTGGTACGTTGCACAGATACCGAAACTGCTGAGTGTTTTCATAAACGAACGTAAAACTGAAATCTGTAGAAATCCTAGGGGATCCTGGAGCCTAGTCTTCATCTATTATCGTTACAACAAAATCAGCTTATTTCAGAAAACATCACAAAAATATTTACGTTTTAAATTCTGTTTTTAGTTTAGTCACTATAATCACAACCTACTCCTCCTGGTTACTACTCTTGGGAAACCGAAACTGACAACTTGAGTAAACCCGAACAGTCCTCGTGGGAACGATAATCCGAGTCTAATTGCACCCGGTACTACGAGATTCGTACACTTGCGATAGCACGTTAGTTTGCGCATCAATTAGTCAACCAATCCAGTCAAATTTGTGAAAAATTTCGCCTAATTCGTAGGCGGGGGCAAGAGCCATCGCTTTATTGATAGATGGAGTACATCTTTTTCTTCGACTTGTAACAGGTTTGGCCGAACATAACACACTGAATTCAACATTTATCCAATTTTTAGGTTGACATCGAGACTTGATAAACAAGGAGCTCATAACGAACTAAGAAGAAGACTCATTGCACACTTATGGGATAATCATGGTCAAATAGATTATACTAGTTAATTTTAGATTTTTTGAAGTGTTATTTAATCATTTTACAATTTCGTGTAATATTATTTTGGTAATAATTTTTTATTATTTTGATAGTTATGAAATTCATGATTTGGTGATAAATTTGATGATTTGTTGTGGGTGGCTAAAAATATCATTCTCAATTTGATGAAATGGTGAAATAACTATTTGATGTAAAATTTGGTGAAAACTGTGGGAGACCAAAAGCTCTATTTTTTCACAAAAAATGGTGAAATTGTATTTTTGAGGGTTAACTGTGGGAGGTCAAACCATTTTTCTCCACCAAATATAGGATTTGATATAAAATTTGATGTCAACTGTGGGATATGCTCTTAGCCCACTATGTTAAACAAATTGGCCGGCCCAGTTTATACACTTACTTGCAAAAGAAGAAATTCAGTTCCATCACAACCACTGGTATATATAATTTGGATGGACATGATCTATTTGCTGAAACTCTCCTGAGTTAGTTGGTTCCAGTTGGCTGCGACTTGTGTGATATAAGAACCAGAGTGGGAGAGACCGGACGAATTCTTGGTTGTGAAAGGAGGAATTTGGAGACTCCGACGAAGATGTACGGGCAAAACACAAAGAGAAGACGGATGATGACGGATGGAGACTCATCCGATGTACCGCAAAAACACGAAGAGGAGAATATGATTGATGTATTATTTTTCGAGGTACCAAAACACGAACAGAGGACAGATGGGATTGATTACGATGACATTGGTCAGCTGACCATAATATTTTGCTTCTTTCATTCGAATTCTAGCCTTGAAATAACTAGGTTTTTACTGTCGTAAATAATCAATTGCGTACCAAATTGTTGAAGCCCCCTACTTTTTTTTTCTTCCCCCGATCTGAACTAGTCGTTCGTTGTGTCTATTACTAGTAGTCGTCCGATTGTAATCCCTGCTTGTAGTACTAGTAGTACTAGTCAGTTACTTCAAAGAGAATTATTCATCATAAACCCCTTGTTGCTTCTTAGGTAATTTAATTTGTTCAAAATATCCCTAAAAAATTGTTAAAAATATGAAGTTTCGATTCTTCTGTATGTCTGAAAGATGATAGTTGTTGTCCATGGTAACTAGAACCCTTTCTTCTCCTCCTCCTAGCTGTGTAGTGGTTGTTGAAAATCATGTGGTGGGATCTGCTCATGGTGTCAAAGGGCCGGGCTGGCATGGGGGCCGGACTTGGAGGAGGGCTGGGAGGGGAGGAGCCGTTCCTGGCCGGGCTTTTGGGGGAGGAAAGTGATCCGGAGGAGCCGATTCGGGGGCGGGCCAGTCTGTATCAAAATGGTCAATTAAAGGGTTTTCTAGGGGGGCGGACAGGACCGCAGGGGGCTGGGCTAATCCTGAAAGGGCCGTCAAGGGGAGGGGGCCAGTTCGGTCAGGGGCCTAGGAAGAGGGCCGGGCTGGGCATGTATTCACCACGGGCCGACCCTATTGCCACGTTGAGTGGGATCTCTTAGTTAGCTAGTACCACTACTATTATTCACTATGGACTTTATGATGGGATAATGCAATTTTGTCCCTGACCTTGCCTTTTTCCCTCACATGATGATCCTTGTTTTTTTTCCTGTGGACTTATTTTTTATCTTTTAGTCTTCTTCACTCACGATGATGATATATATAACTTCAGATAGCTAATCATATCATGCTTTGTTTTCTGTTTTCACAGGGCTTACTACCGCCGCTTAACTCCTTTCTAGGGCCTCCTGGAAAGAAAACTGATCGCCAAATTCGCCTGTTAACAATAATGAGTAACTTATTCTCTCTTTACTTCAAATCATCTACTTTTTTTTTATGATATGGGAAGCTGCAGTCGCTACCATTTTGGTGCGCTATGGGGGAACTCCCACTCTAGTGCAATAGCTTGCAGACTACACTAGAGAGGTAAATTAGTCTGAGAAAATCCTGACAGTTGAGAAAGCCAATAGGCAATCCTTGAGTTATTCAATGTTTGAACTCAAGACCTCTAGAAAAATGCTCTAAACCCTTAAAACTGTAAGTTCGACATACTCAACTACACCCCGAAGGGTACTTCAAATAATTTATTAGCATGGATGGATGTTGTGCGGTGTATGTATGTCTACTTGTATGATTTCCTCCTAGAAAGCTGCTGTGTGAAAACACGGTTGAAAGCTGCTGTGAATTCTTGATAAAATGTTGTTTGGTAAATATTACGTAAAAGCTCCTGTGAAATATTGATATGGTAATTTTTTGTTTGGTAAAATTAACTGTGAAGTTAATGTGAGAGGGTAAAAAGACGAAAATATATGACATGTGTCATTTCCGAAAAGATAACTATTGATATTTTAAAAAATTACAAGGTTAAAATCGGTTGTAGATAAATTAATCAAAAGCACTTTCTGGAAAAGCATCTCTCCCCTTGCTTCCTGAAAACTGTTATGGGACAGCAGAAATTGTCCGAAAAAGCAGAAATTTTATTTTTACCAAACACACTAAAACTGCTTCTGTTGTCGAAAAACAGCTGTGCTATTTTGTTTTCTCTAACAACTGAAATGTTTTCTCTAACAACTGAAATGTCATGTTTTCTCTAACAACATAACATTGCCAAACTTACCCTTACTAGTACTATTTTGTTTTCTCTAACTACTGAAATGTCATGTAAATACAAGATTTTCACATGCTCTCGACACCTTTTCTAAATGGAAAGATAGACTCAGGACTGCATAACATCAATCATCATCAAGCTTTTTTCTCAGTTTAGCCAGAGTCGGATAGATGGTGGATCAAGCGTAAGTACATGTCCAAACTCATTCTAAGGTTCGTCTTGGTCTCTCCCACGTCAACCATCCTATTTCTGATATCGTTGACAAGATTACCAAGATTAGCCACTGTTATACGTCAAATATAACTTTTTTAGAATGTATCGCTTTCCAACTCTGGCGCTTAATCCTGATACAAGAATTATCACCAAAGTCCAAAACACTTGCTTGAGGGTAAAAAAAAGAAGAGAAAATAAATCAAATAGGTGGAGGTTGCATTTTTATTTTTTGTAGTGATAGTTATAGGCTACCAAGATGGGAATAAGTAGGCCTCATAATTCGAGTCAACCCATCGGATTGCAGGTTGGGCCGAGCTGCACCTGTTAAGAAACTGGTCGACCCAAACTCGACCCATTTATTTCGTGTCGCTTTCTCGTCGACCTGCCTTTTGACCTGTTTGTAGATTCTTATTTTAGTCGTAGGAAAGGGTTATAGTAGTAATGATAGTGGGTGATGGGGGATAGTATTCCTGTCAACAGCAACGTTGGGAAATTGTCAAACACTAAGTGCATGTTTGGCATCCCTGGTTGATTAGAAACAAGATGTTTTTTTTAAACTCATTTGGTATGCTTGTTTTTTTGCTTGTTTAAAAACAGAAACATGCTAAAAAACAGATGTTTAAAAAAAAGCAAATGGGGAGTGTTTTTTTTTGTGTTTTTTTCATACTATTGGTGTTTAAAGACATTTCAACTATGATTAGATGTAAAAATATCAAATATATGTCGATATTGTACGTGAAAATGATATTTAAGCAAATTAACATTGTCATTTGGTAATGTTGCTAAATATGTTTTTGATTTTAAACACCGTTTTTAAACGGATACCAAACAATTTTTTTATTCTGTTTTTCAACGTGTTTGTTCAGTACGTTTTTTTTTCCACTGTTTTCTTGTTTTTAAACGGATACCAAACAATTAAGTTACTAGGGATGGCAATGCGATCCGCTCCGATCCGAGATCCGGGGTGATCCGACCCTAATGGAGCGGTCCGAATCCGATCCATTTGCCTTTGGATCGGATTTGGATCACAAGTATGCGATCCGTTCGGATTTCGGATCGGATTCGGATCATACCTGTACATATCCGATGATCCGGTCCGATCCGACCCGATCTGATATATACATAAAATATCCGATAATCCGACCCGATCCGATCCGAACTACATATAATATATGTATAATTATATAATACAATTATAATTATATAATATAATCATATATTATATATATAGTTATATAATAAGATATAATTCGACCCGATCCGATTCGTGATCCGTTCTTGTGATCCGTGATCCGTTTTCCTTATGGATCGGATTCGGACTTTTTTGGGTGATCCGTTATATGATCCGATCTGAATCCGATCCGGACCCGAACGGATTCGGATCGGATTCGGATCAGGAGGTATCATTTTCGGATCGGATCGGATTATTGAGAGATCCGATCCAAATCCGATCCGTTGCCATCCCTATAAGTTACTTTGTTTGACAGTTTTTTTTTTTTTTTTTTTTTTTTTTTTTTAAACTTTTGCACCGTTCGGGTTTTCAACACAAAATTCAAGTATTTTGTCCACAATAGCGACCCGCAGAACCTCTTCCATTGGAAGGTTGATAGTGAAGTGGAGAAACACCTCAAATCCTCAAACCTGGGGATCTTGTAATGGGATGAATTTAAAACGCTGGTATCTAATTATGATGTTCATACCAATTTGTTCACTCAGGCTAAAATCAAGTATCAATCATGACACAATAATCTATATAACTATGGGTTTCACTGTCCGATTTTGCATTGTTGGATCAGAAAGAGTCCTTAAATTTCAAACAAAACTTTGTTTGATGTAATAGTAGTAGTTTGTAAGAGGGACATTGATTGACAGGGGAAACAATGTCCATTTTTAGTACTTTCCCCGAGGGGAATAAAAAAGGGAAAAAAACGAACTAGTAGGAGTCGCGATACCATTGTTTGTTGAGCCATACTACATGGACCAAAAAATGGAACAAAATTTGAACCGAAAGTGACTTGATGACATGTTTCTATCCACCTTATTTTCTATTCAAATTTTTCTAGAACTTTTTTTTTGTGCCTAGACCTTTTCCTTGTTTGTAGAAAATACTGTATAACTAAGTTGAGAGAATAAGCGGCGAGAAAATATCTCAGAAAATCAATTCTCCTCTTTCTTGTTTTGGATGATTTTCGTGCCTCGATTATAGTAAAAATCCGATCTTAGAGCCTGTTTGGTTTCAGCTTAAAATCTCAATAATCTGATGAAAATAATTTGGAGTGAATAAGCTGGCTGAAATTATAATATGAAAATTGTTTGGCATGCGCTGAAAATCTGAAATTAAAATTTAATTGCGTTTGGCAACACCTGTAGCTTTTACAACAAAATTTACAATAAATGCATTTATTTGAAATATAATACGACTAAGATGCTAAGTGTTTGCACAAATTAACAATCAAGCATTAAGGGGGTGATAGAGTATGGTATTTTATACGTTTTACCTAAAAAATCTCCAAAATAGGAGATTATATAATCTGCAGATTATTTGCCAACTTAAATTAAAATCTGACTCAAAAAATCTGCGAAACAAACAAGATTAAATTTTTTGGCAGATTTTAATCTCAAACGAGATTTTAATCTCGAACCAAACACGCACTTAGTGCCCGTCGGTTATGCCGTACCAATTACTACCATAAAAACCCTAATTATCCAGTGGTCGGCGACGGAGGGAGCAACTAGAAGAAGAGATGACGGATCTAGACTCCGATACACCGGAAAAACACAGAGAGAATATGACGGATCTTCTTCTAGATTGCGATCGTGTTAAAGAAGGCTATGACCGGGTGAGGAAAGCTATATGTTTGGGAGATAATGCCACTACTGCACGACTCGTGACAGAATTCAAGGTAAGTTGAAAAGTGCATTATTATTTTCACTAGTTATGAACATGTGTGTTGCACGTGACATTTTATTTTTTATAATATATAAATTTAAATGGTGTTAGAGATAAAAGAAAACCAATAAGGAATATGAACAATGCAAACATAACTCAAGCATAAGAAAAAGTTCAATATTTGATATTAAAAGAATTTCGTAACCCTTATATGCATCAACAATGAAAATGGGTTTTGAGAACGTCGCTGACCATAGTTGCTTCATTCTCCAATTAAGTCGGATATTGCAATCCGCTTACACCTTGTTAATTTTCAATGTATGGTACCTCTTGAAAAATAGTTGCTAAATTCTTCAAAGAAGACATGTATTAGAATAAAATGAGGGAGCGAGTAGAAAAGTTATAGTGATAATATTGGGTAGTCAAGATTTTCTTTTATAATGGTGAAGGTACCTAGTCGAAAAGGCACAAACCGAATAGTTACAACTATTTGGGTACAATGGACAGGGTCGTCTCTAACTTTTGTGAGGTCCTAAGCGAGTTCATTGTATGTTCTTTCGAAACAAGTTATTGTCGTTTTTCCTCTTCGCAGCATAATGGACATATGTTATATTGTCTAGAGTTAATCACACAATCCAATACAAATCCATATCTTCCTACATTCCATGTTTGTCTAGTAAACCTAACTAAGAAGCTTAGACTTGAAAGATAAAAAATAGAAACAACAAATAATATGTAAGGAGGGTATGCATTAAGTCTCTCCTATGAGGTTAAATCGCATACACTTTTGACAAAAAAATTGCTTAGATTATCGTTAGGTTATCTGGGAAAAATATTACTAAAATTAAGGCCCTCTCCAAACATAGGTCCCTAGGCAGCCACTAAGTTGGCCTTGCACGGGCCTGACAATGGACATATACGCCCAAAAAAACACGAAGTGAATAGTCAAAACTATTAGGCTTAAGCTCAACTAAAATTAAATTTTAAATTATGATTTTAATTTAAACTATCACAACTCTTGAAATATGTAAATATGTTAATTTTTCAAGAGTAATTTAAGAAATTAAGTAGAACACTAAAACATTACAACTGTAAAACACCCTCACACTTTTAAAGAGTAGTACAGATTAAAGAATTTGACTGTTTATTGAGAATAGTATTAATTGGCTTGTTATAAATTGCTTTAAAATTTAAGAAACGCAAGGCCGGCCTTAGACTCTCCGAGGCCTAAATCAAATAAAAGAAAGAAGGGCCTAAAAAAAGTATAATTATATCATAAACTTTAATTATTTTTTGATATAATGTAATTCATTTTATTTATATGCAAAAGAAATATTATTCATTTCATTTTTATGCTAAAAAAATAATTTTCTTCAAAAGTATGAAAGAAATATAATTTTATTTTGGATAAGTAGAACAATATCATTTTTTTTTGTGTTAGAATTTAAATAAGATGTCATACATTCAAGTGTTAAATTGTAAATAGATAAGTTTCAGATTTACTTACAGTAGATGAACACTTTTTTTTTTTTTTTTTTTTTTTTTTTTTTTTTTTTGCGAAAACAATAGATGACCACTTTCAACAAGATGATGAATGTATTTCTCTAATACAAATTAAATACACATTTTCAAGAAGACTTTATTAATTTGGTTGAATTACATTTGAAATAAGCTAGGTAATGTTGTAAGACCCAAAAATTAATTAGAACACCAACTCACTGAGCAGTACAGTGCACTGCTGAAGTGCCAAGACAGGTAAAAGTAGAGTCTAATAGCCACATGTCAATGTGTCAGAAAAGTGTCTGGAGAAGAATTGGGTGTAGGTGCAATTCAATAAAAAGAAATCGTGCAAAGGTTGATGCCCTTCAGTGTTGAACATATCTAAAGCATTTGGGCTGGGGGCCTACGAGGACAGTGGGCCTAAAGCAGCAGCACCAGCTGCTTTAGGGTTGGGCTGGCACTGAAGAAACCACAATGTATGAAAGATTACATTTGGATTTGATCATTGCTACTGCACAAATCAAGCCATTCCAAGAGAAGAAACTATTTTGGATCGTGTGCAGGCTCCGACTGTTCTTAGGGATCGTCCAGAGGGTGTTGCAGAAATTGTTTTTTTTCACATATTTTCTACATATTCACCACACCAGACTATGGTACCGCCACTGGATCACCAAAGTACTTCCCGGAGTTCAGTCGACGACTTGCTACTCTCAGAGGATATGTCTAGTCGATCAACTCACTATCCTGTTATAGATGAAACTTTAGGTAAATTGGATGATTACAATATTTCGAGGGTTTCGGAGAGCTTTACTTGTACGATGGGAGCTCCGTTGTCGTATGAATGTTATACATCCTGAGATATCTGATATACCTTTAAGTACAAAATGAAAGCGGATTATCAAACTTGGTCAAGTTCTTGCATTATGTTTTGGTAGTGACTTGTAGTGGGGATGTTTGTTGCAATCCAAACATCAAACCTACGCGTGTTCCAATAGTGATCCCTCACGCACGACCTTCAACAGAATAAGAACAAGAAGCAATTCATGAAGCGATGTATAAATTTCTTGTGAGTGGAAACTTGTGCCATCTCTTAACAGTGAATGCTCTTAATTGGAGAAAAGAACTCTTCCTAATTCCAAGAGTTGAGATTGCTACATATGAGATTACAGAAGATACATCTAGTTCTTGTTATACTTGAGCCTACATCCTTGGAAGGTTCCACATAATATATGATCATGCGGTAAAGATTAAGAGCCTAGAAAGTTCCCACATCCTTACCAGTAGATAGTTTGGAGATTCTACACACCTTCCACATACAATTTTGCAGATCCTTTTTTCCTACAACCACCTTAAATCTTTTTACTTGGTCTCTTCTTTGTGGACACTTTCGCAGCAGCTATATAGGGTTGGGCCATTGAAGTTGAAATCATTGTAAGACTCACAGAAAATTTTATAATATCTAAGCGTCTTCGTTCAATTTCAAGTGCGCTATTCATCGTTGTTCGGCAAATACCACGCGAGTGTGTAATTATTCTCTGAGCTTTTGGCGAATTTAATGTTGAAATCGAGGGTAAAAAGGAAGAACCGAAAGCGCAGTGGCAAGCCATGAAGGTGTATTACCGAAACTCCGATGGCGGTCAAACCATCGGATACCTGTGAACGAATCCCAGCGGATGTAAACTCCGGATTAGTTAGTAAAGGTCGGATTAGATGATTGTTAAAATTTTGGGCAAGAGCAATTCTGATGATTGTTAGGACTTTTAAAGTAGAAAGTTGACCATGGGAAAATGTAGGATGATAGTACTATCATACTACGAAACAAGGAAATGGGAGAGAGTAGGCTCACCTAACCGGCGAGGTGATTCAACCTTTCGCAGTCGTTGACTCCCGGCGAGACTAGAGCTCGATTATTAGACCATCTGTAGAGGGTGGCTTCCCGCGCACTATTGTCATCATTTAGCCCCCTTAAAACTAGAAAAAAATTGTGGAAGCATGGAATGCATCTTTGACATACATATAACCTCTCACTTACTTTTCTTTTACGATATTAGTGCATATTCCGTGCCCGAGACCACAATCACAAAAAAATATATATGATAATTTCACAAGTTTGAATGACTGAGATTGTCCTATTGTGAAATATTTGATCTCTAGAATATAGTGAGGATAAACTATTCCACATGTCACATTTTGGGGGATAGCTTATTCCTCATAGCAACTTATTATGTAGATGTGAGAAAATGATTACCCAGAAAGATAAAGAAATGAAAATGAAAAAAAGAAACTAGAAACTTAGTTTCTTGTGTGTTCATTTCATAAAAAGTATGTGAAAAAGTTAGTAGTAATACAACTTTCCTGCAAAATCCGTGTTTTTATGAGGAAAATTTTGAAGAAAAATGTTTCTTGCAAGAAATTTAAAATGATCGGTCCCCCAACTTTCATGAACCAACTGAACACGCATGCAAGAAAACATAACGTTTTATAGTTTCATTTTCCTTCACTTTCTCTCATTTTCTTGACAAATGAACGCAACCTAGTGATTAACTTCATATGTGGCTTGATGAGGAGAAATTTTATTTGCTCTAGAGCTCTAGAGCAAATGATGTGGCATTGCTCTAACCATACAGCACGAAAAACATATTGAAGAAAGAGAATGAGTGACAAGACAAAAGAAAGTGAATTTTTTACATGTCCTGACGTGCCCTGTGATGTATTGATTAGATCAACATGTCAAATTTTCTCTAGGAGCAAGCAATAATTACTCATTGATGAGAGATTAAAACAAAAAATAATGAAAAATTAGTAATAATTAATTTTTATATCTTTTCAAAACAAATAATGTATTTAAACAATGTGTCTCTCTCTATCCCACTCTACAGTCGCAATCTCTCTCTCTCTCTCTCTCTGTGTCTCTCTCTTTTCAAACTCTCATGGCTTCTTCATCTACTTCCACTCCCATCTCCACTTCCACCACTCCCTCCACCGCTGCTCCATCACCCACTACCAACCCCCATCCCCGTCGTGGCTGCTATCCCCACTGCCAACCTCGCCCCCGATGAAAACACGACAACTGAAAACCCCATCGCCGCCGATGTCTCCTCTGCTCCCACCCCTACTATCAAAAAATTCGGGAGCTGGTCTTTTGGTTTCCTTCACTAGAGTTGATGAGTCACTTTTGATTTTCTTAAACAAACACCAATTTTCTAGGTTTACGCATTTAAGAATTTTCTGTTATTTGAATCGAAACGGCTCGATTCCAAATGATTTTGCCAACTCCAAAATCATGATCAATCAAAATTAGTTCCGGTTCATAATTCTGTAATCGTAACCAATTAAGTAGCATGAGCGAGTGCTAAATTTGAACCGGTTTAGTGCGGATCAGTTTGGGGCGACCGCTGTGGATGAGTTTTGCTCACCCGTAAAACCAACCATGAAGAACTCAATCTCATATAAGAATAATAAAACAAGTAAGGGCTTGTTAATTCTTTAGGCTAGTCTTGAGGTGTTGGTAGTGTTTGAATTATTAGTGATGGTATTGATAGTGTTGGAATTGACAGTGATGAATGAAATATAAGATGATGGTCGATCGTATATAGAATTAAACATATGATTGACATTAAAATGACAAGTTTATCAATTATGTTAAGACATTTGAACCAAATGCTGAGGGTGTTTAAATCATTTTACTCTAAAGCCAACTTTGAGCTTCCTAATACCTGCACACCCCAAAACTGTAATTAGAATAAGACTTTCATCTCAACAACACACCTCAAGTGAACGAGCGTTGAAAGTCCCTGCATGTTTCGGGTCCATTGTATTTCAAGTACCACTCCGTCCCAACTCTAACGCACCATTTGGACTTTTTCCACCCGTAACAGGGTCACTTTGACCCGGTGATTTGGATCGCAATATGATACAATTTTTCGGTAATTTTTTATTGTCTTGTAGAATAAAAGTTACTCTACAACACTTCGAAAAAATTATCTAAAAATTACAAAGTTTTATTGTCCAAATTACCGGATCAAAGTGACTTAGTGAATAGTGGTAAAAGTCTGAATGATGCAAAAGAGGTGGGACAGAGTGGTAGGTTATTTGACTAGTTGACGTGGTGGTTAAAAAATTCAAACATTTCCTCTTTATCGACTGTGAATAGAATAATAGTACTCCCTGCTACACTACTCCCATCTTCTCCACTTAAATAAATTTAGTAGAACAAAAAGAGGGGTTGTTGCTTCTGAACATCCAAATCACACAATCACAGACTCAGAGACGCGATGAGTGAGGCCACAAGGCGAATCGCAGCCGGAGCAACAACACTCCCCAACGACCACCGCCTCTCCTCCATGGCCGCGGCGGCGTCGTCTCCTTCTCCGGCGAAGAAAGTCGTCATCAAGAGCGCCGACATGAAGGACGATCTCCAGAAGGACGCCGTCGACATCTCCATAGCCGTAACCACCCTCTCTCTCTCTCGCCTTCAGAATCGTTTCAATTTACTCTTGTTTTTCGCTATCTCCTCCGTTGATAACGAATCGTTGCGGTGATGTGTAGGCGTTTGAGAAGCACAATGTAGAGAAGGATGTGGCGGAGTACATAAAGAAGGAGTTCGATAACAAGCACGGCCCAACCTGGCACTGCATCGTCGGCAAAAACTTCGGTAAAACCCTAAACCTCTCTTCAGATTTGTTGAATTAGAGCAATGCTGAAGTTGTACTTGTTTGGGAAACATCGATTGGTGTCGTGTAATTGTGTGCTGATGCATTGACATTCTCATTTCTGATCTAGTTATAGTCTAATTGAGTGATTCTGAGGTCTGACCTCGATTCAGTTTCAATAGCCTCTTCAGATTTGTTGAATTAGAGCAATGCTGGAGTTGTACTTGTTTGGGAAGCATCGATTGGTGTCGTGTAATTGTGTGTTGATGCATTAACTTTTTCATTTCTGATCTAATTATAGTCTAGTTGAGTAATTTTTGTAGTAGTGGAATCCCCCAAATTGAAATGGTTTAGATCTGGACATAGATCTTACTCTCTCTCATTGTAGTGTGCTCATTTACTGGATTTTGTATCTTAATTGAAGCATGGAACGTGTGCTCCGGTGCTTGAGTGAGAATCTGAGATATGAATAAGAACCGGTGCTTGTCAGTTTGATACTTTGATGTATTAGGATGCAGTAAGAGGATATGAAATTAGAGAGAGTAAATATATATATCAGCATCTAACTACAAGAAGTCCAAACCACTGTGGTTTGAATTCAGCCGACCTGGCATAACCTTTGCTGGCTGGAGTTCACGGTACACACGCAGTGAGGGTTGTGTAATTAAGGAAATCAAATATAAGGTGTGGACTATTCGTGCTGCTGAAATTTGAATGAGAATCAATATCTGATTTATCCTGTTCTACATCTATGTGTGTGCATGTCTCTTTAGTTATTTGAATTCCTTATTCCCATCATCAAGATACAGAAAAGCACTTGAACTTATGATGCCCGTATCCATGGTGTAGGTTGATATTCTTCTGTAAGAACACAGTGATAGTCTAATGTACCACATGAGATTGTATCAGTGGATATGTTCATCTCTACCGTTGCCGTGTAATACTTTCAGCTACTTGGCTTCCCGTTGTATGTGTACGTGGGAGGGTATGCGCCGATATTTAAAAACCATGGTAAAAAGCGTTGGTAATTTCAAAACATCATCAAAATAACCGTTCCAACATTAAAACGAATGGTGTGGCCGTGGATTTGCTTACATGCTCAGAATATCTGTGTAGAGAACATTTTTAAGAAAAATATTATTATTATTATTATTATTATTATTATTATTATTATTATTATTATTATTATTATTATTATTTATGACCTCTATCCTTACAAGATAGATATGGCAAGGAGAGATTTTTCTCCAACTAATTACAGAGACAAAGGAACATATATTTGAAAAAAAGGTTCCGAAAGTTCACTAAAAACAAAATTCTGTAGTCAACCTTACATGAGTCTGGAGTTTTTCACCGTTCTAGCCTTGTTGGAGCCGAGTAAAACGTAAAAAACCCCCTCTGGGGAACAAATACGAGGCTAAGCTCGTTGAGAAATCGACGGTACTAGAGTCGGTTTTTGGAGCTAAAACCGACTTTAGGACTGTCGGTTATTTGTTTTTTTCAGATTTTGACTAAATCCGAGAGTTAGAATATCGGTTCTAAAAACCGATGTTCAAAATGTCGTTTATTAAACAAAGAACCGATGATGTCACCATCGGTTTCATACTTAAAGTTTAAAACCCTACCTGTTATTCTCATTCTCCATCTCCCGTTTCCACCTCCCGTTCACCTTTCTACCCCTCTCTGCGACCCGCGACGAACGACGAGGACCCACGAGAAGGAATGTCGAAGCATGGCGACCAGTACCCCCACCAACTCCGGCGACGTTTCCGGTGCTACCTCCCCCTCTCTGTCAGCGGCAAGTCATGTTCCTCACCCCCTCTCTCTCTCTCACCCGTCCATTCTCTGTTGCCACTGGGTTACATGTTTCGAAGCCAAAATTCGAAATTTTGGCACAGAGTCTCGGCTGATGATAATTGATGCTAAATTCCTTCAACTTGGCACGGAGACTCTCGATTGGACAGGGAGTTTATGATAATCAGGTTGAATTTTACCAAGTCCAGAACCAATTTTAGGACAGTCGGTTTTACTCCCTTAAAACCGATGTTAGCATCGTCGGTTCTGAACCGATTGTCAAAATCTCGGTTTCTACTCCGGCCTGAAAAACGTTAAAACCGACAGTGCTAGTGTCGGTTTAGGCCTCAAGAACCGAGTCTAGCACTGTCGGTTTCTAAATGAGACTAGTTTCGTATTTCTTCCCCAGTGGGGGTTTCTTCCGTTTTTCACGGCTCCAACAAGGCCAGAAAGGTGAAAAACTCCATGAGTCTGCACCTGACTTCTTATGAGCAAAGTGGTTGAGTCAATTTGCTAGAGACACATAAGTGCTGGATACAACTACACTGATGGCTGTCTTCCCATTATGTGGTTAAAGCACCCACTTAGAGGCACAACTAGATTGAGGTCCCCAATTTTCGTAGACATTGATAGGTACGTAATCTCAAATCAGGCTGTAGAACTCCATCCCTAAGCCCCCATCTCGTCTATTTCAATCATGTACCTAGTTTCTCATTTTGTCCATTTCTAAACTGAGCTTCAATTTCTAATATTTTTGCTAACAAAGTTCCCTTCTGCATCGTTGTATAAATGATAGCATTACTATATATACAATGTACAGTTAAATGTGTATTCATAAATATATCTTTAAGACCATTTGCGCTAAAAGAAATATAATTCAAGTTAGTGATTTCATATAAGGAGAAGCGAATGTTAGAAGAATAAGAATACGGTTATGGGATATCTTTCCATTTATAAAGATTTAAGAAAAAGTATTTCTGCATAACTATTGAAACTGATACATGTGACATTTAAAAATGTGAAACATATGGAGGGCCTCAAGTTCAATATTCGATTTATGACACAGAAAAGCTAGACTCCTAGAGACAATCTTTTCTTGGTTTCAGGGTGGTTTGTGTTGGTATGTGGAGAAGAGGGTTCTGGGGACAGGTTGTCTGGGTTATACACATGTTTAGCTCTTAGAAGTTGGTCCATACTTCCGTCTCCCTCCACTTCGCACCCTTTTTTTTCCTATATAAAGAATAAACTCTCGCATATAGATGCTAATTGCAGCACACTTACTGTTCTCTTGTTTTGATGGGTCTATTATTTTTTGTCCACAACATTCTGGGTTTAATTCTAGGTTTCCTGTAATGCTAATAACCTATGTTGAACGGATACTCCATCAGGGGTGTTGTTTAGGTTTCCTGTTATGTCAATGCTTTACTTTCCTGGAACGAACTTGGAGCTAGTACATTAGAAAAAGTATACACGGGCGGGTCTGCATTTCTCCATTTTCCAAAATCGGCGTCTCCGTGTTGTGCCGTATCCTTCCCCGTCTCCGTTTCAGTGCAACATAGCCAATGACTATGTCGGCAACCTCATTCTAACAGGCATGTTAGTGGTAAAACTGGTTCCAAGGAAAATAGTTGGATTGGAGATAGGTCGCTCACCAACTTTGAACTGCTGATTCTTAGTGACATCTGAACTGATAAAATGATAAATCCAGTCCTGTAATGTATACCTGACAATCCCATTGACATTGATCGATACCGCTCTTTGGTTGGTTAATTTGCGGCAATTGCATTAATTTTCCTGTTATTACATGTTTAGTGCATTATTATCTTCTTTGATCACCTGCCAGTTTCTTGCATACTTTCAGATGAGACTGGGCCAGTTTTGTTTTTCCATTGAAGTTAAGTGTGGGTTAAGTTTCTAATCCTCATGTCTGTTGTCCTTGTCGGCTGAAACTACAACTGTCTTGCTCCGTTACATTGTCTATGTACCTTATTCATGTATCCATCGCAATGGTGCATGATTTTAAATGTGACTATGATGCTATTATAGTTGGGATTTAGTACATAATACTAGCCACGTATTGATGGCAATACCTCCCTCCTAAAGAGTTGATCTGATGGGCGAGAATCATATTATACCTCTGTAGTGAATCTCCATGATGGATATAGTCCACATGCAAAGCGGGACTAATAACCATCCAGCTGATTAGCTGTATCATTTTCTGATTTTTCTTGATACTTTATGAGGTCATGTTCTTTAAAGATCATGCTTCTGTCTACTCTCTTCCAAATTGTACCCTTTTTCATCATATTGTGTGCATGTGTGATGTCAGAAAGAAAATAATTCCGGTTTATTGCTCCTTCCCCTTTAACGTTCAAGCTATCCAATATCAAATGACGTGACTACGGCTTGTTAATGAGCAGTTAGATTGATATTCTTTTATTCCCTTTTTCTTGGTAGGTTCTTATGTCACTCATGAGACGAATCACTTTGTGTACTTCTATTTGGACTCAAAAGCTGTACTGCTGTTCAAATCTGGCTGAGGGTGTGAGAAATTCTGAGCAAGATTATA
This sequence comes from Linanthus parryae, assembly GCA_023055425.1. Classification (NCBI taxonomy): domain Eukaryota; kingdom Viridiplantae; phylum Streptophyta; class Magnoliopsida; order Ericales; family Polemoniaceae; genus Linanthus; species Linanthus parryae. Next base: position 1,575,180 of record JALGPY010000008.1, on the reverse strand, counting down.
TGATGATGACTATGAAGATGGGCACTTCTATTACAAATCTAGATAGTGCATGTAGCAATTCAAGACTCCAGTCTGCCGAACCACTAGGTTCTAGCCGAACATCTTCTTTTTTAACTTTGTATATTTGTCCGGAACTTTTGGACCTTGATGTGTCATACATTGTCAGAATTTGAGACTCTTCTGGCTGTGCCTGTTTTTTGGAGTTTCAATGTTAATAACCATTAAGGAATTACAGCCGTATGATAATTTTGAAGCTATATGTCTGAATTGTTAGTTCTCATTGGAGAACTGAAGTTAGCATTGACGAGGCTGGCTGATTGAATGTCTTCGTATCACAGTGTGGAGAAAGGGCATGTCTCAGCTCTTTGATGTCTTTATACTGACCTGATTTGTGACTTAGTTGTTTCTTACTTAGCAAACCCCTTGCTTATGTCGCTATATTGATGTGTGATCTATTTCCTGTGTTACCGTGAAAGGAAGAGGGTAGGTTGAGTGGTCAGAAGGGTTCTGTATAAAGTGAAGTACGCACAGAACCAGCTGTACCATGATGAAGGAACACTTGTTGTATTGAGATTGAGTGACTTACTAGTTTATTTGTTAGCTTGTAGTCTAATTCCTCTTGTAGTCTGCAAGACTCTGTATTGATTTATTACAGCATTTCGTGGCTTATGGAATCAATTGTTTGACTGGTCACAGTTAAAAAGTTCACAAAGAAAGTGAAATGGGATTCTAATGGGGTGATGAGAGATGCAGGCATTATCAAGCAGTCAGGACTCATGGTACGAGGTATGAAAATATAGAGTTTAATTTGCTATATTTACTTTCAGGATGCCTTCCTATTACCTGCATTGAATATGAAATGTTGTTTATACATTGCTTCTTGAAATCACATTGTTCCAGTTTTATTATATGCAAACATGCATAGGGTTAAGAGTTCTGAAAAAATTAGATCTACACTGCTTTTGTGATTGGTTCTGGGTATGCATTTCTTTCAGCAGCTTTGGACTATAAAACTGGATTAATATTTGCTGCCTAACTGTGATATCGCACTCAAAAGATATATTTGCCTCATGAGAGAATTATACTACTTTGATTATCAAGTCCCCATGGTGCTTGGTCAAAAAAGCCTTCATTCAAGACCGAAATGAACTCTCTTCAACACATATACCTGTGTTCTCATATGCTTAGACCATATCTAAAGTAACTGGATGATTGAGCCTACACTGCATCATCCTATTGGCGGATAAATAAATATGGTGCTGGATCCTAGAACTTGCGAGAGCCCCTTGAGCAGTTTCTTGAGATTAGTTCGGGAGTTAAGTTCTCATCCATACCAAGCCCCAAAAATTAGACCTCATGCTTAACTTGATCTGACAATGGTGAATTTTTATGGATGATGAATGGATGGAGTACATGTGATCTCTTGTAAGGCTACTGGGCCAGAAGGTACATTTTGGCGTCACATTGTCCTCGTTTTTTTTCCTTCTTTCAGGGCTCTTCCCAGTTCTGAAGAACATGATGAGTTGAAAACTTCCATTTATGGTGTGAGCATGTGAGTGAACCCAGAGATGACATGCAGAAATAAAATGAGATACATGGTCAAAGCGCATTTACTATCTTAACTAAAATTACACGGTGACTGTTCTTTCTCCGCAGGATCCAGAAATTAACATTGTTACAAGTTTTACTTTGTCTGGGGTTCTAATGGATCTGTTTCACACAGTTTTTTTTTTTTTTTTTTTTTTTTTTTTTTTTTTTTTTTTTTTTTTTTTTTTTTTTTTTTTTTTACGGGACATTGTACAGGAAAATGAGAATATTGTGAAAAATAATCACTAAAACCAAGAAAATTGGAAGTGAATGTGTAGGATCAGTGACATTGTCCATTGTTTGACGAGTTCTTGTTAACTGATATTTTTGGACGTTGCTTGCCTGAAACTTAAAATATATGGCACAGAGCTGTAAGCACTTGCGTAGTAGCCACCTTTCTTTCTCTGCAATGTGTCTTGGATGAGACCTGGACATGAGTAGGACACAAAATGTCGATAATGACTTGGTGCTCTAGGGTTGCCAGGAGCTGATGTACTGTTGAATAAACATTTTGTTAACGCATTTGATGAATGTACTTGCACTTAGTTGAGAACATGGTGCGTGGACGGACTTGCAAAATGACCCCTATGAATTGACTTGTAAAATTAATATTTGTAAAAGGATGAAGCTGAAAGGTTAAAAATCCTTTCAGATCCATGTTTGTGGCCACTGCAACTTGTGTTTCATACCATCCTGTTTTGGATTTTCAGATTCAGAAGTCTGCTAGAAGTGTAGTTCAGAAATAGATCTACAAGCTCTGATCTAAACAATAAGCCCAAAACATGATCATGTGGCCTTGTTTTTTTTATCTGAACCAATTGTTGCATTGAAACTACTGGGACTGACAAAAAACATGTTACTGTGGGTCTTTGTTCAGAAAATGACGCCCAGCTTGCTTCAGTGCTTTGATCCAAGTACAAAGAGACAGATTCATCGCTATAAATTATCGGCGCCGCTCCTTCCTTTGGACTCTAGTGCTCGGTAACGTCTTTATCCCCCATCTCATCTTGTTTCCTTTCTGCTTAGCCGTTGTTCCACTTTTACATAAGCTCCACTGTCCAACTATATTTGGGATATTGTCTGCTTTTTGGCGAAAACTCAAGATTCAAGTGAATCATGGCAAAACTTGATCTTGACCGCTGTGTCCAACAACCATTTTATCTCGGTTTTGAGTGCATTGTACTTCTTTTAGTCTCAGTTTATAGGATGATTAGTGCGACTTCGTTGTGTAACGGTGCTTGGAACTTTAATGTTATACCACTTGATCTGATTTAACAGACGTCTGGGAAAGATAACTGTATCGGCACCTTTCTAGGAAGATGGAAAAGAAAAAGGAAAGGGTACCACTAGTCAAAGCTGAAAGTTCACTAGACACAGTAAAGTGATGGTCAATTTTTCTTCCTCCCAATGGACCAAAGTTACACTGATAAAGGGGTGACATTGCGCTCCACCCTCAAAAAGCTTGATCCAAATAAAGAAGACACAAAAAGAAAATTTATCAAACACCAAATCAGATAGTGTTTAGGTGACCAAATATATAGGCATGGCAGGAGAAGAGATCCTATGCTGCGGCGGCTCCATGTTAAGATCCTTTAGACTGATGTACGGTAACTCCACCTCCCCTTTCCTCGTCGGTGTCATCGTTCCGGCGAGAGGTCCTGACGTCGGCCGGCTGGTGGTCCGGTACGGCGTGCTGGAACCACTTAAGCTCTCAGTGATATAAATCGGCCCGGAAATAGATCCTCTGATGGGCTGTCCATGGTAGACCCCTGTTCCTCCGCTGCGGTGTTCTCCATCAGCTGGGACCCATTTCCGGCGGAGGAAGAGCAGGGCGGTCTTCCACCACCGCTTCTTGCTCTTCTTGATCTTCCTGGAGTCGTCTTTGGAGATGGGTTTCTGCAGCCTGAAGTGATGAGCATCTATGGATCTCGTGGCTTCTTTCTTATGCTTCCTAGCTTCTTCCAACACCTTTGTGGATCAATCACATAGAAAATGTACCAAAATGTGTTAAAAGAGCTAAAAAGTTACAAGTATTCACGTCTAAGGTCTATAGAGAGGAAGGGAAAACCTGAAAGTAATCGAACTGAGGGTCGAAGCCGTAGTCACTGAAGTGGTGAGGCTCTGACATCGGAAAGATTGGGGACTTGTTTGACATTTTGCTTTGTTCTTCCTTTCTCACTAGACTTCTCTCTGTAGAATGGAACTGAGAGCTGAAATGGGTAGGGCAATGGAGAGAATGAGTGCTATATGAAAGAGTGATAGAGAGAGAAGAGTGGGGATGAAGGCTTTAGAAGCTCAAGGAAGTTATGGCCGTTGATGGGGGTTAAGAAACCCTAGTAAATGCCTTCACATTTTTTATTTTGGGGATTCCAACAGTGCCCCTTTCTATAAAATACATTAATGAACTCACATGCAAAGGGATGAGACAAAAAAAAGGAGGATAAAATAGTCAAGAGATTAGGGAAAATTAAGGTGGAGTAAAAGTTATGTTGTAATTAAAATAATTTTTTGGGGTTTTCTTTAGTCTTACTCTGATCTCCATTTTTTTTTGTGTGTTTGGTGCATTTGTACTTGGGTTAATTTTGATTGAGGAAGTGGACTCGAGGGCTCAGATCCTAAGTCTGGTAGTTAAGGTCCTGGGGGTGAATGTGTATGAGGAATAAAGAGCAATCTCTATCAACAACTACGAGAAACATTGTGAGTAGTCTAACCACATGCCACACTTGGTGGTGGGACACGCCAGTCAGAATCTAATTCATGTGGCTCACTACGTAGGCACGTCACTATGGTGGAACTAGCCCAAATGAATGCTTTCTCCAACAACCACCAACTAGGGGTGAGCAAAAACCCGGTCCAACCCGCCTCCCCGAACCGCCCCGCACCAAACCGGTCCGAATTTAGCATTGATCAATGCAAATTGATTGATTATGGGTATAGATTTGTCAACCCGAACAAAGTTCGATCGATCATGGGTTTGGAAGTGGAATACCCGTTTAAAACCGAACCGGTCCGATTAACATTTTATATGCAAACATTGTAAATTTTATTTAGATATATGGTTTAGAAATTAAGTTTTACAAGTCAAGACAATTTTAATACTTGACTTTTCTTACGTTATTTCTCTTTCTTAGAAAATAACTTTATGTTTCCAACTTTAAATTGTATACAAACAATATTATAAAGATAATTAACCAAATAAATGTATTTTTTCAAGTAAAATTTAAAGATTTTTCAACCCGATTAACCGGTCCGAACCGGACCGGGTCGATACGTTACGATTGGTTTGGGTATCACAAATCATTGGGTAGGTTTGGGTTGAACATTCTCCAACCCGTACATATTGGGTCGGGTAGGAATACTCGGCAAAACCGGTCCAGCCCGGTCCGTGCTCACCCCTACAACCAACCACCAAGGTGATGAGATGAGAAAGCTCAAACAGAGTTTTGATGAAGTACCGACATGAGCTCATGCCAAAAAGTAGCGAGAGAAATAACTTAAAATAAGTGTGAACACTGGAAAGACGACGTAGTGATAAGCGAAAGCTTGGGGTATATCAAGTTAGTTTAATTGTGGTGCTTCTTAAAAAATTGATTATTTTGGTGTTGGGACAATTGAGTCCTGCAGAGTTGAGATTGAGAAGGAAGTATCAGGATCAATGTTTCTTGCCTCTGGTCCAGCTAAATTAAATGCTTGTGAATGGGGCTGATTGGGACTTCAGCATGTTGACCATAATGACATAGGGGGATAGGACATTCAGTAGGTTTTCATGGGTTTCAGCTCTCAGGCATGATGGTGGTGACCTTGAGGAGTGCTTGTACTGAGGAGAACATGTGATTATAGTGCCCAATTGTACATAGTATCTATGAAATGAATATAAGTTTCCAGTTCCATATGAAATGTCCTATATGAAACTAGTGGTTCTCGTGTGCTCCAATGAGCGGAAGTGACACGGTATTCCATTGCTCGTGTGTTACGCAGAGCTTGGGATGGCAATTGGGCGGTTTGGGGCCACCCAAATGTAGAACCCGTAAACCTGAAGCCCAAATATACCCGAAAATGTTGCACTTAGACCCGCCCCCGGAAAGCTCTCCCGTTTCTACCCAAATCCGACCATTAGACAAAACCAAAACTCATTTGTTCAAACCACCAGAAATCCACAGAGCCATAAAGTGACTCTGCTCTATTCAAGAAGAAAATAAAATCTCAAGCAATCCAGTTAAACTTCTACAAAAGAAGAAACATACAAAGAAACTCAATTCGTAACCAAAAATTGAAGCAGGGATGAATCGTGTTCCACGAGATCATAACCAGTGAAAGAACGTGAATCAACTTCGATCCTTTTCGTCCGAGGCGTCAACGATAATGTCCACTTGCAGGTGTTTGTCTCAATTGTTCAATACCTTTTAGGCGTCGATTTGAGTCCGCCTGTAGAACCCTTACGGTCTGATTTAGAGTCGATTTTGGTTTTGTCCGATTTGATTTCTTTTTTCGAATGGCGTGGTGTTTCTGAAATTCTTGATTGTGGGTTAAATTGAGCTCGTACCCTCAATTACTAGTCGATTATTTGAGAATATAACCACGGAACATAGGTATTAGGAAATTGCAGAGAAGATACTAGAAAATAGGATACCGTTCAATTGCTAGGATCTCGTTATCAATTTGGTGTGATGTTTAGAGGGAAGGGCACGAGATAGCGTCAGGAAAAACTGTAAAGAGACTAGCGAGACTCCTGAGGGAACCATCTTGCGACTAATAAGTAGAAACTACTTACAGGTTTAAAGGACCGTTAACATGCACATGAAGATGCATTAGGATTATTACATATCAAAACCTTGCTTTTCTTTTTGAATGTTTGCGCAGTATTTTCTTATAAGATTTCTAGAGAAGTATCCCAGGGAGCTTGAAATCTTCCCAGAGAATTAAGTCATGCATGATATCTGTATATCAGAGACAAGTACAGCCTCTAAATCAAGGAGGGCCGGGCAGGATCTGTGCTTTCAATAGGAAATGGGCAAAAATATCAGCACATGTGGACTTAAAAGTCATCCAGTTGCTGTTGTGTTTTGCTACTTTTTGGTCACCCAAGTAGGAGTGACCATTTGCATTAACCGTTTAGTTAATTGCGGGCCTTGTTTGGATGAGAGGAAGTAGAGATAAAATGAAAAGTCAAAATTTGATATAATCGGTCAAACCTCTCCAAACCCAAACAAATCCGGATTTTTGCCAAAAAATCCGGAATTCCGGTTTTAAATATGGATTTACGAGTTTTTTGGGTGGAATTCTTGATTTTTTTTTGGGAAATTCAAGACTTCTAAGAGTGAGTTCTGGGATTTTTTTTATGCATATGTGTGTTTGCTCAGTGGTAGAGAATTAAAGTCCCTACACTAGGTCTTGAAATCGCTAGTTCAAAAAATATATATTTTTTTACCAATAAAACACTGCAGATTAATGAGCTTTTAAATGCAATCTCTTTTTTATTTTAGCTCATTCAAACAGCCCCGCTAACTGCATACCGGAAGAAGATTGTCTTTGAGACGACAAAGAGAGAGGGTTAGTTTGGATGGGATGGTTTTTGTTTTTTATTAAATTGTGATCGGAGATGTTTTGGTGAACTAGCCTTTTTTTTGTTAACATCTGATGCCTAGGGTCATGCAACCGGAGAACTTGATAATATTTTAATAAAGATATACATTCTCAATCCGGCGCCCTGATTGGAAAAAACAAGTGGTCTGGTCAATTTTATGAGATAAAAATATTGCGTGGCCACTATGTTTGTGACATGTGTTCATTTACTGCAAAAACAAGTCAGTAATTCGGTGCCCGAATATCAAAACCAGTAAATAGGAGCAAACCCCCCATAAATTTTTAACATTGCTGTTCCTAATTTTTACAACCCTAAAATTCAGATAAAACTTTTATAAGAATTCAAAAAAATTTAGTCAATCCAAACACACATAGAGTCATGTCAAAGTGTCAATTGCCCGGAAGCAAATTGTACTACCACTCCGTCCCACCTCTTTTGCACCATTCAGACTTTTATCACTATTCACTGGGTCACTTTTACCGGATAATTTGGATAGCAAAACTTCACAATTTTTAGATAATTTTTTCGAAGTATTGTAGAGTAACTCTTATTCTACAACACAATAAAAAATTTATCGTAAAATTGTATCATTTTGCGATCCAAATCATCGGGTCAAAGTGACCCAGTTACGGGTGAAAAAAGTTCAAATGGTGCATTTGAGCTAGACGGAGTGGTACTACAATTTATTAAAGACACTCGCCGTGGTTGATAATGAAGGAACTGATATTGTAGATTTCCTTCAATGAAGTCACTGTGTGTACTTAAAAATATCAAGGAGTTGGAGGTTGGGGGCTTCGTAGGATGCTTTATTTGACCCCCTTTCATTATTTAATTATAAAATGCATGATTACAAGATACACCTAACTCAACTGGAAGTGAAAGAGAGAATATCGGAATAAACAGTCTTTTGCAGAAGACTGAAAGGTCAGTCACGATGCTACCAGTCCGTCCCAACTCTTTCTTCCCATCTGATTTTTTTGACTCGTATCTGGGTCACTTTGACCGGGTGATTTGGATAGCAAAATAATACGATTTTTTGATAATTTTTTCATTATATTATAGAGCATGTTTTACTCTACAACACCATGAACAAATTATCAAAAAATTACATCGATTTGCTATTCAAATTACCGGGTCAAAGTAGCCCAGTGAATAGTAACAAAAGTCAATCGGGAAGAAAGAGTTGGGACAGAGTGGTACTTGACATGGGCTTTATGCACAACAGTCCAATAAACTGCCCACTATAAAGTCATGGGCTTCCAGCAAATTGTGGGTTGCGGTTGAAAGGTCCTCTTTCCCCAGAAACCAACTGCAACCAAAGTCTTTGAAAAAGATTATGAAAAGATCGCGACACTTGAGAGAGATACCGAAACTTGATGGCAGCTTACAGTGTCCGAGATCTTGTTTGTCAAGGTATTAATTAGTGTTACATTACCTCGTCCTATAGCGAGAACAAAACTAGATCATGTTAGGTAATTATTGAAAAACATACAAAAAGGAAACACAAATTAGCAATTCTATTGGTAAGGCTAGCTCCCCATACCGCACTATAAATTGCGAACTCTTCCAAACACATATTCATATGAGTGAATTTGGTATGATTTATTAACAGCTTATAAGGTATTGGCTTATAGGTTGAGGCAAACTTATAAATTGGTTTTACTTGATATTTTAAATTTGGGCTTATAAGTAATATATAAATGAGTGAAGAGAAAGTTAGATTCTTGATACACTTGACATTTTCATCCTTTTTTTGTCATAGATTTAAAAGACGACTTAAATTATAAGTAAATCATACCAAACTCGTTTTAGGAATATTTAACTATTGACACGCGTGTTTGTGGTATAACATTACCGAAATGGCAGCACACTTAGTACAGCATATTTTATTAAAATATACTTATTTTTTAACAACCTTAATTAACTTTGTTTAGTAATTCTCCAAAAAAGAATTAATTTTGTTTAAAAACTGAATTCCCAACATGCACTCCAGTCCCAAATTAAGTAGGTGTAGAGGAGTAGAGAACCTTTGACTTCGATATGTCACTTCTGACGAAATTACCGACTTCTCACCTAGTCCACCCACCACCAGAGGCACAAATCACGGGCATTAACGTCATTTCAACCATCCCGCGTCAAGCTCGGCGTCTAATGTCTACATGCTGGAAATTGTCAAGAAATTTCCTACTAACTCCTCTTCATCTTCATCAACCACTATATCCTCTTCTCATTTCGTCCTCTTTATATAACACAAAGTCGTCTCCAACGCACCCTCACATTCTCTCTTCATTTCATTTCATTTCTCTCTCGCCCTCTTATTAACTCGATGGATGCCGACCCGGATTTCGGCCGGATCTCGAAGCCCTACCCGGAGCGAAACTACGCCCTGAGCGGCAAAATAATGCTGACGGCCATCGTGGTCCTCTTCGCCGTCATCGTCTTCATGATCGTCCTCCACATCTACGCCCGCTGGTACCTCCTCCGCGCCCGCCGCCGACACCTCACGCGCCGCACGCGCCGCCGCACCCACCTCGTCTTCTACGTCGACCCCACCTCACTAACCGCGAATCGCGGACTCGAGCCCCACGTCATCAAGTCCCTCCCCGTGCTATCCTACGCAGACTTAAACCACGACCCCACATCGCTAGAATGCGCCGTGTGCTTATCCGAGTTCGAAGACAACGAGAAAGTAAGGTTGCTTCCCAAGTGTAATCATACCTTTCATGTAGAGTGTATTGATATGTGGTTCCATTCCCACTCCACTTGCCCTCTTTGCCGGTCGCCGGTTGAACCGGTGACGTCACCGGCGACGTCACCGTCGCCGGAGTTGAAGTCCGATCATGTCGCGGTGACGATTCCGGAGATGGGTTCGAGCGGTGGGGTGTGTTTGAACTGTCTTGAAAATCCGGCGCCGGCGCCGGCGACGGCGCCGTCGTCGGTGGGTGATCGGAGAAAGGGGTTCGAGATGGAGAGGGTGACGATAGACGTGCCACGGCGGGTGGTGGGTGGTGGTGAGTTGGGGACGAGTTCGCCGGCGAGTCAGAGCTTGAGATCGCCGGCGACGAGGCTGCTCTCGTTGAAGAGGATTCTCAGCATGAACCGGAGGGCGGCGGTGGTGTCGCCGGGGACGAGTTTCGCGGCGGCGGTGAACGAGTTGGAGGACGATTTGGAACTCGGGAAGGACGAGTTGACTCAGCAGAGGAGTCGGATAGATACACCGAGGCCAAGGTAGGTGAGTGGTGGGGAGGAATGTTCACATGCTACTGTTGCACCACGTGACGGGTACTACTACATTAATGGGGATGAGAAAATTAAGTACTTCAACATTCCCGGGACATGTCAGAGTTTCATCTTTGTAAGGCTCGAGGGAAGCGTGATTTGGGTGAATAGTAATACTAGACTAGTAAAAGCCGACACGTGGCTTTTTCGTGAAAGGAAAAAATGCTTTGGGTTAGTGGTGCTTTTGAAACTTTTGTGAAGAAGCCCTTTTGGACCTGGAGCTCATTTGACTGATCTGTAGATATTTATACAAAAATTTATTTGAATCTTTTTTATGCCCGTGTGAATATATTCCTGAGTGTGATTGGTGAATAATTTCATTTATTTATATCTGCTACGACCTTCGTTTCACTAGGTTTGTCATTCGTTAACTTTTTCGGGTCACTTTAACCCGTTGATTTAATTAGCAAATTGATGCAAAATTTAAAAAATTATAAGGGTGTTGTAGAACAAATTGTACTAGACAATATCATAAAAAAATTACAAAATTTTTGCATCGTTTTGCTAACCAAATCACGACAAACCTGGTGGAACGGAGGTAATAGTCTAATAGCAATATAAAATATCCTCGAGAACCATATTACTCGACCTGTTGCACAAATGTTGTCCATTTTTCCTTATAGAGATGTTCAAAAAATGCTGTCAACTTTCTTTGTAAAGTATAAATATGGAACGAAATTCCAGCATTGCCCCATAAGTAAACAAGAAAACTAGTTTTGGGGAATGAGAAAGAGAGGATAACATGCTAACATTTAAATTTTGGTACATTTAACCGCACGCTCTCTTAAAATTTTGGGTTTCGAAGATGAACAACCTTTGTGGGATGTCGAAGTAATAAAATAGAGTAGGAGTACCCGTGTTACAACAACCCTTGCAAGACGCGACACAAATTCTGCACTGCCAGCAGATTAGTACTACTAGAAAATTAAAATTAAGATTAGGAGATTACTACATCTAAATAAACACAAGATAAACAGCTAAAACTAATAGGCGTATATATGGTTATTCGTTCGGTTTAGTCTGTGCGTTCGAGGGAACTTGTAGAGTTGAGTTCTTTCCCGTGGAATTGATGGTATGGGTTTGAGAATTTTTGCTTTTTATCTACCAAAAAGGAAAAAGGAAATCTGTTGGCCTTTAACACCAAATCCAACCAATCCAAGATAGGTAGAAAAGCAAGTTTATAGTTGTTCTGGTAGGCTTAATAATTTAAAAAAGCTCTTTTCTCTGTTGAAGAAGTTGCTGTTGGGTGGAGTTTTGGTTTCAGCCGACCTATTTATGAGCCCACCGGTTCATGTTTTACCACGATCCTAAAGGTGGGGAAAAAGGAGACATGATTCATAGAGCAAAAGCTTGGGATCGTAGCAAGTATGTTGAGCAATTTTTTATTTCACTTGTTTCGTCTCATTAGTCTGTAACTTCGTGGATTTATGCTGTTGTTGCCAAACAATGTAAATCTGTGTGTTTGGGTCGGTCTTGTGTTTGAATTTTTCATAACAGTTGCTTGATGAAATATTGGAGTTAATTAGCTGTTGATACATCTCCAAATCCATCAAGTTGATAATCGATGTCTTGTTTTGTAATTAATCTTTCAAGTCAATAACTGAAACTATAACCAGATTATTAAAAATTAAAGAAGGTTATGCTCATCATCATGAAGAAGTGTAATGTTCACAGTTCACACTTACAAGTCAATAACGTGGTGAGGGGTGAGAGGTCACATTCTTGTAAGACATGTAGCAAAGTCTTACATATTTTAAAGATATCATAGGTTTTGGAATTACAAAGATACCACCAAATCTGCAAATTAATTAAAACAATTCCCCTAAGAATAAGAATAAAAAACTATCCGGTTTTGGTAATCTGAAGGCAAGTGGGTTGCCCGCTCGATTATTGCTTCTCTGCAGGGGAAATTATTCTCTCTGTCATGAAATCCGCCTTCGGACTTGAGTTCTTAAACATGTGTTTCACTAAACATTACACCTCGCGCAGTTTACGTTATTGCTTTCCTTTGTATTAGAATTATTTCTTTCTCTTTTCTTGTTGAAACTAGTTCAATGTATTCTTCTCTATTATGCTCTGGTTCATATTTTCTATGGAACCATATGAACTAGAACCGTGTTATACTATTTCGGTCGACATATCTTTATGTCACAAGAGTTTGACCTGTTTCATCACTATCAGACATGTGACCCACCACACAAAAAAAAAGCTGGTCTAACACGGCATAACAACATTAAAGTTTGTTCTTGAAAGATTTGTTAGTACTTATCTTATATGTTTGTTGAAGTTCTTGTCGGTAGAAACACATGAAAGACGGCATAATTTCCAGGATACATCCTTTATAGTATTGAAATCGGAAATTACATCCATAAAACAATGTAACTTCTGCGTACTGTCCCGATATAAAACTGTAAAAGCCTGATTGCTCCGGTTATGAGAATTGAGAAGTAAGCTCGCTAACGGGTTAAAGATGTCGAAGAAAGTACTGAATAAAGGATGTAGAAGGCATTTGTGATAAGAGTAAGATTGAAGGAATGGTTGTTGTCGTGTGGTAAAATGGAACAGGATCCTTTTTTTGACTATACTGACATATTATAAGACGATGAACTCAGAGCTATTGAAAACACGATATTCATGGATATCAAATGTTGGTGTGAGTTCTGCCAGGAATAAATTAAAATTAATTGTAACTTTTTTACTTACATGAAGCTGAAATCCGAATTGCATATGTTGCAGATGCATTCAGAAGGATGAATTCGCATGATGGTGCTTACCTACTCTTTCGAGCCATGATCTATTCTCCACCAATACGTATCAAGACATGAGCAGCCAGTTCAGCTTGCTTCTCAATTTCAGCAATTCTCACAGGAAAGCCACCCATGGTCAGGTACGTAATGTATCATTTTCAATGTTTCATTGCCACACGTATTATCATGAAATGCAGTACGCGCTTCACATCCTCCATGAACATTTCCCCCCCTTTTTTTTTGATGCACGTGTAATAGAACAGTAACAATGCTGTGCAGAATTTGGGTTTTTCGATTATAATAGACCAAAGAACTGTTTAACATAAAGTGACAATTGCAATCAAAATTTCTCGCTTCATTCTAGTTGTCGTCCGAGTCGTACAGCCAAGTTGTGCTACATTGAACCCTTAACCATTAGTTCCATGCAATGTTAAGAGGAAACTGAGGTAGTTAAGGTTGAACTGGAAAAATGGTTCCCGACTTAATTGCTTTGGTGTTTTAATTAATCAATACAATCAAAAACATTATCAAATATGGACACAATCGCGCCCTTGGCCATTGCACGAGTAAAAGTCAAATTCGATTTGTTAATTACGGGGAGCATTTCCCATCAAAATCTTTTCGCCACTCCTTGGCGGACAAATTCACAATTATAGACAATGAAGAAAAAATGTACAAACCAAAACTGAAAACATAGTGCTTCAAGAAGATCACTGTATGTTGATGCTAAAGCATGTTAAAGTAATTACAAAATTACATTCACACTTTGAACATGCCAGGAGTATAAGGCACTCCCGTTGCTGGTATCCACGTGTCACCGTCGATGAACTTCTGTGGAACAAATTCAGCAGCTACGCTGCCAGCGGCTTGCTGGTTGATGTGCTGAATACCAGCCCACTTCACCCTGTTGGCTGTGTTGGCCCCGTTACCTCTGTTGGAAATCTCAGCATACCACAAGGTGTCAAGGTGCACGGTTCCTTGCCATGGAGCCCACCCAGTTGGGTCGATCACATCGTCGATCTGAGATTGCATGATCACAGTTCTTGAGTAGTTCTTCCATGGGCGGCCTAGGTACGACTTGAACTGGGCCTTCACTGGCATGTAATCTTGAGATCCAGTGATGGTGCAGTTCTGCAAGACGATTCCTGTGGTGGCACGTTTATCGGTTCTTCCTTGTGCTGTGACCATGTTGCTCTGGTTTGGAAGTGGCTTCCTGATCACCATCTTGCAGTTCTGGAAGACGGAAGCCGCATTACCAAAGATGAAATCAACGGTACCTGAGATGACGCAGTCACGATAGAACTGACGGTGAGTGTGAGCGTAAAGTGTGTCTTGGTAACCGTCGATCTGACAGTTGTAGATGATTGCTTTGTCAGATGATACACGGAGGGCCACTGCTTGATGCATGTTAGCTCCCGCGCTGTTCTCGAATCCAATGTTTTTAGCCATGAAGTGCTCTCCATCAGCACCTGCAGATTAGAAATGTTCTAAGACAAGGGAAAAAGTGGCGAGAACACCATTAAAATGCTAGCTTGAGTGTGATTCGAGGAACTTACAGACAGTCGCGGTTTTGTAGGTGTTAATGCCTCCACCGAAACTCCTGTTTCCGGTAATCTTGGTCTTTGTGGGCCCGTCCCCGATCAAGAACACATTGTCCATCTTCTTGGTGATGTTGACGTACTCTTTGTAAACCCCGGCCTTAACATAAATCACGAACGGGAACTTGTTCTCCTTGGGGACCTCTTTCAATGCATCCGAAATTTTCTTGTACTTGCCGGATCCATCCTGTGCAACGACAACATTTGGCTTCAAATTTGCGGGATTGGCTTGGAGAAGCTTCCGTCGGCCATTGCTTAACCATTCCGGGAAACCGTCCTCGGTGAGTAGTCGGCGAGAAGTAGATGGGAATTTGTAGGTTGACAATGCCTTCTCGAGCGCACCAACTATTGCGAGTCCGTTACTGGTGAGCTGACCAGAAAGTTCTAAGAATTTCTTCATCTTCTCCCCAGCGTCGGTTGTAGTGTTCTCGAAGCCGTCAATGCATGTCTGCTGATAGGTGATAGCACCAGAGAGCCAAGTTTTGACGTCAGTGATAATCTCTCTGACCTTTGACATTTCGAAGGAATCCACATTCTGAAAGGATTTGGTGAGGTCGTTGATGGAGAACTGTAGAAGCTCGCGACAGTCATCGAGAGCTTCTTTTGTTCTCGGATCCTTTGTTGCTTCCTGGATCAGGCTTGAGTTGTTGATCGCCTCCATTATGTGTTTAATGGTAGCGTTAAACCCGACCTTGATCAGAACCTTGGGGTCTTTACTATTTGCCCCGGAAAGAGCCTCTTCACAGGCCTGCGTGTAGTCTGTTGGTGCACATATTTGTTTCACGGCCTTTGTGGAGGTTGACACCTCAGCATTGCTGCTGGAAACAGCTCCGCCGCTGCTTCCATCCTTTCTTGAGACTCCCACCGCCACAGCGACCACCATCGCCACCAGAAGAATGGAGGAGATCCCGATGATGGCCACTTTGTTGGCCATCTTTCTTATTCGAATGGAAACAAAAATGCGACTTCTTTTGCTTTTGTCTGTTTGAAAGAGCTTCAGGGGTTTATTCTCATTTATTTGTGGGAATGCCCCTTAAAGCTCTCTCAGTTTCAGATGATGGAAGATAAGGAAATGGAAGGGCTTATTTATACCAGCTGATTGAGAAAAATAAGGATATGGAAGTACATTTTTTTCCATTCATTGGTGGGAGGCTGGGATGAAGTTTTGCTAAGTTGGTAGCAGAAAGAATGCTATGTCCAAGGTCTTCCATTAGAATTCTTTGTGGCAATCCATATAGAGAGGAGATGACACAGAAGTTACTAAATATGGAATTTTGATTAAACATGTCTGTTACTAAGTCCTAAGTACTGCTGAAAAATCATATGCGATGAAGCACTAAACCTATGTAACGTTTTTTTATTAAGCTACTATTACAATGATTTAGGTGTCTCCTATGTTCCTGGAAGTCCAAAGCTTAGGTGACTGCAGGTTTTCGGTCAGTGATTACCTAGGCGATTAAATCACCTGATCTGGGGAGTGCTGATGGCCGTGTCATAGTTCCGAGTTAAGTCAACAAACCTGGACCTTCATGTCCTGTTGTCTTCACGAGTTTACCTTCTACTTGGAGTTTTAGATTATCAATGTTTCTTCTTAGCTTGTGTTCATTGCCAATTATGGACTATTTGGATTTACCAGTTGCAGAGGAGGAGCACAGAACAGTTTTCTCAACATCATGTATTTTTTTCTTTATCCTTTATGTTTATCAGTTGATGACATGTACTCCAAACTCGAGCTAGAGTCAATCGTGAGCTGGGAGGAAATATTGAGCAAGTTCCACTATAGATTCTTCTAGGTCGAGGAAAAGGTCACCACCTTTCATCTATCCAAGATAACTCAGGAAGAAGAGGCAGAAGGAGTAGAGTTTATCAAACAATTCCCTCAGAAGTCGCTCATGTACCAATGATGTCACCGAGCAAAAGATCGTAGAAATATGCATGCAAGGAATGATGTTAAAATACAGGGAACTACTCAAAAACCATTATTTTCCTACTTTATCGTGGCTCATCGAATGCACACGGAATATCTAACCCATTTTAGCAAGGAAATGACAAAAGACATTCCGTTTCTGCTCAGTAAAGGATTTAAAGGGGGAAGGAAGTCGAATGAGTTGCAGCCCCAAGCGGATGAAAAAATGGCCCAAGAAGAGTCAGCCTCCCGCGATACTGCACCCTGAAGGCGTTTAGAGAATTGTATGTTCCATTGAATAATGAATAATGAGAGTGCAAGAGTTTATATAGACACTCCTCGGGGTACACATCATGTTCAGAAAACGACTGTGTATGCGATTGATGATATAGACTGCAGTAGAGAAGGCATAGGGCTAGAAGGAGAGGGACTGCCGCATGGTGATGAGAAGCAAGTCCTGTCTCGACAATGTGGTGATGATGACGCTCGACATACCCATTGTGCTCAAGTGTATGGGGGTGGCGTAGTTAGGTAAGTGATGCCCTGAGTAGAGAGAGCATAGAATTTTCCGGCGTTGTCAGAGTAGAGGGTTTTGATTAGAAAAGATAAGTACTTTTCGACAAGTGCACAAAAGTGAGTGAAGGTATCTTGTACTTGAGATATACGTTTCCAACAGTAGAGCTAGACGTACTTGGTAAAACGATCGATGAAGATATCGTAGTACTTCATTATATCATGAGAAAAGACAACGCTGGTGGGGTCCAAGGTCGAAACGGGAAGGCTGATGCAGGAGGGTCCCCTAGAAGGAAATGCTGGACCGGCGGCTATTGGCCAAACTGCCTGCGGCCGCAGTCAGTTTGGCCAGTTGTTTCAAATCCGATTTTCAATTGCAAGATATTTGCCACGGCCTACATATGTATCAATGGAGTCTGACTTCTTTTTAATGGTTTCAAGTTTGGTTTTCAATTGCAAGATATTTGCTCTGGTAAGGGAAGCATGCCTTCGTTCCAAGACATGCTAGATATGATGAGAGGTAGGCTGAGTTATGACATGCACAGTGGCATCTTGCGAGAGAGTGGCGTTGAGAAGCGTATGGATCACCTGATCTTGGATCCGCCAGGTAGCAAAGTGTAACCGACCAGCCGTCCGACACCTCGAGAACACGATATCATAAGGAGTGTCACAAGGAAGATAGCTTTGGAGCATTAAGCTTGTCATATGCCAACACGATACTTTGGTTAAGGACACGAGCAAACCTGAAAATACAGTCGAGGTCTCACAATCCACACATATCAACCTTACATTACAACGCACTGGGATGGGGCAAGAACGCATGCTCAAGGTTACCAGGATCGCGGAATGCTGTAGTTCGCGGAAGGGGATCGGGAACGCGATTCGCGTTCTGCTAAGAATGCGGTTCGCCAGGGGTAGGCTTCTTGGGAGCGATTAGCTGGAACAAGATTAGCTTGTTTGTTTGAAGAATGCTTTTTGGGAAGATTTTGCTAAATACGTACTCATATTAGCATTGCCTAGTACTACTGATTTATTATCGGGTAAAATTTTGGAGGGAATTCCAACATACATATGAAAAGGTAGGGGTACGATTGTGAATTAGTTGATGTCAGAGAGTAAATTATATCAAAATACTTAGGTCTAAGTGTGAAAACTTGGGATCGCCAGAAACATCGATCTGGATCGCGAATGATCCCGAATTCGGATCGCGCAATCTAGATCGCAGATCGCACCCTGTTGAGCGATTTCTGGTAACTCTGCGCATGCTTCCCCACCCCACTCCGCTAACGTCCTCGTAGAGGAAAAGAGTCACGTCAGCGCACAACACCATTATGAGTGCAAGAATTCACGCACGAACATCGACACCACCTCGATGGACTGACCCTCCATGTGCCTCCTGCACTCAGCCTGCCGTGTCCACGATCTGCAGCATCAATAAGCTTAAGTGTCGATCTTCACCCTATGCCTACTTGCATTACTACCTGAGTCGAACGTCTTGTTGTCGATGTCAAAGAGCTCCCGTCATACTTTGCGTTGCCATGATTCGGCAGGTTGAACCATACACGTTGCGGCCATTCCTAACCAACTTACCCCCAAAACTTTTCCTAATTGAAGCTTGTGATTCCGGACGTGACATGCGTTGTGGCCGTTCCTTCCCTGGTCGTTTCTCGAGGACATCACTCCAAGAGATGCTCTCTTCCTCCCTTCGTGCTGTCGAGGCAAAGCTCTCTTTGGTACCACTTGTAACGGCCGCACCTTTAGAACCCCTAAGCATGCTCCCACAAGTGTCACGAGGTGAGCTCTCCCTAGCCCTGGAGCACGACGCTTGCCATATGCCAACACGATACTTTGGGTAAGAATACAAGCATACCTCAATATCAATCAAATATGTAAGGCCACACAATCGGTACATGTCAACTTTTCCGCGAGACGGACACCGAGCCCGTAACAAAAAGCTGGATTTGGAGTCGTTGAGCCGTCGGCCGCCATGAGATGAATCGCCGGTGACTGAATACATTCGTCGATGTTACCGAAGCTACACAATGAGTTAATGTTTCGAAATACCATAATTAGAGTTTAAACGGGACAAAGATCGTGAATTTTACTGAGGATGAGGATGGGGGAATTTGGTGCGGCGGTGGCAGTGAGGTCAGCACATGAAAAACTAAGAAGAAAACAACAAATAGAAGCTAAGTTTGATTCACTCCTCTGATACCATAATAAAATCGCTAATAGGGTTTCGGTATCAAGCAACGAAGAACCCAGAAAGATTATGTGATAACATCGACGATAGCTAAAAAGCATGCGACACCAAAATCAATTGAAAACAAAATCTAAATTCTACTTAACACCACACCCATTTATCACACAACAACATGCGACACCAAAACCACAATCAATGTGATTTATCAATTACCAGACAATCAATAGATAGCTAAAAAGTTGTAAAAATCACACCAGCACTTTATACAGAAATACACTGAACCGCAGGATCATTCCAGGAGTAAAAGAAAAAGTCGATGTGTTATTACCGGGAGCAATTCCCTTCGAAATCTCGCTACTCCTTGGTGGCAATATACAATTATAGACAATCAAGAAAAATGTACAAACCAAAACCGAACCACAGTGCCTTAATAAGATCACTGTAGTTCGATGCTAAAGCATGTTAAAGTAATTGAAAAATTACATTCACACTTTGAGCATGCCGGGAGTGTAAGGCACTCCTGTTGCTGGTATCCATGCGTCGCCGTCGATGAACTTCTGTGGAACGAATTCAGCAGCTACACCACCAGCGGCTTCCTGGTTGATTTGCTGAATACCAGCCCACTTCACCCTGTTGGCTGTGTTCGCCCCGAGACCTCTGTTGAAGATCTCAGCGTACCACAAGGTGTCAAGGTGGACGGTTCCTTGCCATGGAGCCCACCCGGTTGGGTCGATCACATCATCAATCTGAGATTGCATGATCACAGTTCTTGAGTAGTTCTTCCATGGGCGGCCTAGGTACGACTTGAACTGGGCCTTCACTGGCATGTAATCTTGAGATCCAGTGATGGTGCAGTTCTGCAAGACGATTCCTGTGGTGGCACGTTTATCGGTTCTTCCTTGTGCTGTGACCATATTGCTCTGGTTTGGAAGTGGCTTCCTGATCACCATCTTGCAGTTCTGGAAGACGGAAGCCGCATCACCAAAGATGAAATCAACGGTACCAGAGATGACGCAGTCACGATAGAACTGACGGTGAGTGTGAGCGTAGAGTGTGTCTTGGTAACCGTCGAGCTGGCAGTTGTAGATGATTGCTCTGTCAGACGATACACGGAGGGCCACTGCTTGATGCATGTTAGGTCCCGCGCTGTTCTCGAATCCAATGTTTTTTGCCATGAAGTGCTCTCCATCAGCACCTGCAGATTAGAAATGTTCTAAGATAAGGAAAAATGCGAGAACACCATTAAAATGCTAGCTTGAGGGTAGTTCGAGGAACTTACAGACAGTCGCGGTTCTGTAGGTGTTAATGCCTCCACCGAAACTCCTGTTTCCGGTAATCTTGGTCTTTGTGGGCCCGTCCCCGATCAAAAACACATTGTCCATCTTCTTGGTGATGTTGACGTACTCTTTGTAAACCCCGGCCTTAACATAAATCACGAACGGGAACTTGTTCTCCTTGGGGACCTCTTTCAACGCCTCTGAAATTGTCTTGTACTTGCCAGATCCATCCTGTGCAACGACAACATTTGGCTTCAAATTTGTGGGATTGGCTTGGAGAAGCTTCCGTCGGCTATCGCTTAACCATTCCGGGAAACCGTCCTCGGATAGTAGTCGGCGAGAACTAGATGGGAGTTTGTAGGTTGACAGTGCTTTCTCAAGGTGACCGACTATTGCAAGTGCGTTACTGGTGAGTTGACCGGAAAGTTCTAAGAATTTCTTCATCTTCTCCCCAGCGTCGGTCGTAGTGTTCTCGAAGCCGTCAATGCATGTCTGCTGATAGGTGATAGCACCAGAGAGCCAAGTTTTGACGTCAGTGATAATCTCTCTGACCTTTGACATTTCGAAGGAATCCACATTCTGAAAGGATTTGGTGAGGTCGTTGATGGAGAACTGTAGAAGCTCGCGACAGTCGTCGAGAGCTTCTTTTGTTCTCGGATCCTTTGTTGCTTCCTGGATCAGGCTTGAGTTGTTGATAGCCTCCATTATGTGTTTAATGGTAGCGTTAAACCCGACCTTGATCAGAACCTTGGGGTCATTGCTATTTGCCCCGGAAAGGGCCTCTTCACATGCCTGTGTGTAGTCTGTTGGTGCACATATTTGTTTCACGGCCTTTGTGGAGGTTGACACCTCAGCATTGCCACCGCTTCCGTCCTTTCTTGAGACTCCCACAGCCACAGCGACCACCATTGCGACCAGCAAAATGGCGGAGATACCAGCAATGGCCGCTTTGTTGGCCATCTTTCTTATTTGAATGGAAACCAAAATGCGACTTCTTTTGCTTTTTTCTGGTTGAAAGAGCTTCAGGGGTTTATTCTCATTTATTTGGGGGAATGCCCCTTAAAGCTCTCTCAATGTCTGATGATGGAAGATAAGGAAATGCAAGGGTTTATTTATATGAGCTGATTGAGAAGAATTAGGATATGGAAGTACATTTTTCGCCATTCATTGGTGGGAGGCTGGCATGAAGTTTTGCTAATTCGTTATTGGAATGAATGCTATTTCCAAGGTCTTCCCCTAGAACTCTTTGTGGCAACCCATATAGAGAGGAATTGAGATAGAATTTACTAAATATGGAAATATGATTGAAACATGTCTGTTCCTTAGTACTGCTGAAAAATCACTTTCCAAGAAGCACTAAATCTATGTTATTGCTAGCCTGTTCCAAAATTTTACGACTAAAGTAAAAGAACGAATTGAACTTCACGCCCAGTTGTCATTTATTTAGCTACAATTACAATGATTTAGGGGGTTTCCTGTGTTTCCGGAAGTCCAAAGCATAGATGACTGTGCAGGTTTTCCGCCAGTCATCGCCTAGTCAGAGTGCAGAGTTAAGTCAACAACTCTAGACCTTCTTCTTCTTTTGTCTTCAGGATTTCACGTCTTGTGTTTGTCACCAGTTATGGACTATTTGGAGTTACTCATTGGGGAGGATCACAGAACATTTTTCTCAACTTCATGTCTTTCTACCCTCTGAATTCACCTCTTGTGTTTATCCTTTATGATTATCAGTAGAAGACTTGTATTTCTACCCTCTGGTTTGAGAGACAACTAGTCCATAACTTTCCCACCATACACTGATGAATATCAAATGGTTGGTATGAGTTCTGCCAGGAACAGATAAAAACTAACCGCAATGCATGTGAAACTGAAATTCAAATTGGTTAATATTGTTGCAGATGCATTCAGAAGGATGAAGGGGGCAAGTTGTTAGTTTCCCCCTCTATTGAGACATTTGCGGCGAAGTTCAGTTTGTTTTCTCAGCTTCAGGATTGCTTGCAGGAAAGGAACCTGTAATCAGCAGGTAAGTAAAGACCAAAGCCTCTAGTATGATTTTAATGTTTGCATTGTCATCTTTGATATCATGAAATGCATCACTAGGCATGAGCAATTACTTGGTTTGTCTTATGTAGTCTCTATACCTTTTTTTGGTTTTTATTCCCAGTAACAGAGAGCAAATTCACAGTTCAATTTTTTGTTTCTTTTCTGCACTACTCTCAGTCCTAAATAGAGTTATACAGATAACTGGAACCCTAAGCTTCTCGTACATCCCAACCTTGTCTCAGCTGCTAACACCACCACTGACTCTTCTTAGCTACAGCTGCAATATCATCACCAGTGTGGATCATAGGCTTCATTAGAGCTGTCAAACGGGCCGGACTACTGCCGAACGAGCCCGGGAATGGGGTCGTCTTGAACCCCCAACCCGTATATATAGTGGTCCGAGCTGGTTCTTGATTTCCGAGACCGCCGGACCGACCCAACAGAAACCCTTGACCAAGGTCCGCCGGATACATTGATAAAAAATATATTTAACTATATATGTATAAATATAGTACAATTATATAAATTAAAATAAGAAAAACCAACGGGATAGGACCGGACCAACCATAGGGGTCCGGTCGTGTGGGCTGAGCCGGTCCTAGGATTCCAACTTCCAGGCTGGTCCGGCCTGTGACCAGTCTGTCTCAGTCTAGACCAGCGTAGAAGGGCCCATGCTCAGCGGTCCTCCTTCAGTCGGTCCGGTCCCGGGCCGGGCTGTTTGACAGCTCTAGGCTTCCTTAGCCACTACATCCACTGCATCTCCACCTCCATAAATGTTTTCCCCTCCAAACCAGAGAGTAACCTACACCGAATAAGAGATTGGTTCCCAGAATCAAACCCATATTGATCACCAAATCATAGAACATTAACTCTTCAGAACCCCAAAATCTCAAAACCCAATTTTACAGTACCCAGATTTAAACTCAATTTGACCTAATCAACAGGCAAACCTCGAAGCTCAAAATTCATGTGAAAATTTGAGAACACTAAATCATCCACATTTTGATATGTTTGGTAAAAAAAATCCCTCGTATTTAGGCTCCTTATTTTCCTTTTGAGATGGGTGGGTTGAGGTGAGAGGTCGATCTGAGAATGTTAGAACAAGAATAAGGTCTCGGTCTGTGCAAGGAGGTGAACTCGATGATTGTTTTAAGAGTACGAGGATGGTTGTGTGCCCGAAGGAAATGAGATCAATCCAGGTGCAGTTTTGAGGCCAGCGATGATGGAGGTGGAGCCGATGGGTTGGTTTGTAGAATTTCACCTACAGGGGGGGGGGGGGGGGGGGGGAGAATGAAGGTGTGGGATGGATCAGGGTTGTTGCATAGCTTGTAACTAAAACTGGACTGAAATCGAACCACTCACACTTGATGCCCAACAATCTTAACTATGGACATCATGTCCACCATCCCGATGTATACTACTATATTAACTATGGACGTCATGTCCACCATTCCGGTGTAGGACAAACCACTCACACATGATGCCCAACAATCTAGACGATGATGCCCAACAATCTAGACCGAGATGCAAACATCTTACAGATCTGATGGTCATTTACCACAATTGTTATATCATGTATACCAAATAAACATTTTTTTTATCAAAAAGTCACAACAATCTCTCAAAAGTAATTCTAGAAAAACAACTTGCACAGGAACATCATGGCCACACAGGTTCAAAGAGAAATGAGATGGAGAGGTAGGATCCGACCAATTATGCTGAGAATAGAAAAAGGGTATATGGACTTTTCTGCTCAGTGTTAGCAATAATGACAAATATGTTTGTGTAATTTATACATAAACATAATTACACGAGAAAACACTGTCAAATATAATATATTTAAAAGAAAATTTCTAGAAGTAATTAATATTATCAGGAGCATCTCCTGTCAAATCGTTTCGCCACTCCTAAGGCCGAAACTTACACCGTAATGTACATTTCCCGGCAAGGCACCTATTGACAAATCTATAGACAATTGAGAAAAAGTACAAAATTTACAGTACAAAATTGTATGGTAATTGACATATTGCTCCAACAGAGCGCTGCTTGTTGGCGCTCAGCTTCTGATAGCAAAACTGCGATTCACATTTACACTTTCATCATGCCAGGAGTGTAAGGCACTCCTGTTGCTGGTATCCACGCGTCGCCGTCGATGAACCTCTGTGGAACAAATTCAGCAGCTGTGCCATCAGCGGCTTGCTGGTTGATTTGCTGAAGACCAGCCCACTTTACCCTGCTGTTTGTGTTGGCACCTGGACCTCTGTTGGAAATCTCAGCATACCACAAGGTGTCAAGGTGCACGGTACCTTGCCATGGGGACCACCCAGTTGGGTCGATCACATCGTCGATTTCAGATTGCATGATCACAGTTCTCGAGTAGTTCTTCCACGGGCGTCCTAGGTAGGACTTGAACTGGGCCTTTACTGGCATGTAATCAGGAGCCCCTGTGATTGTGCAGTTCTGTAATACGAGACCTGTGGTGGCACGCCTATCTTTTCTTCCTTGCGCTGTGACCATGTTGCTTTGGTTTGGAAGTGGCTTCCTGATCTCCATCCTGCAGTTTTGGAAGACTGCAGCTGCATCGCCAAAGATGAAGTCGACTGTACCAGTGATGATGCAGTCGCGATAGAACTGTCGGTGAGCATGGGCGTATAGAGTGTCTTGGTAACCGTCGATCCGGCAGTTATAGACGATTGCTCGATCCGACGATACACGGAGGGCCACTGCTTGATGCATGTTGCCTCCAGCACTGTTCTCGAATCCAATGTTTTTCGCCATGAAGTTGTCTCCATCAGCACCTGCAGGTCGAAAAATTGTTAGATAATTGCCCCTTTTGGGAAAGCTATATTAAAAGATTAATTACTTTATTTTTGAAAATTAATCTGACCCATTTGGCTAAGCGGGACAGATTTTAGGATTTTTGGGATTACCCGGATCCAGTTACTTTTAAAAGCCAGACCCGGATATTTTTAAATCACTTTTCACTATCCGGTCACTTAACCGGATCCGGGTAGGGCCTAACCGGATCCGGGTCGGACCAGGCCGGATCCAGGTATTCTCCTGCAAAAAATCTTATTTTTTTCGCCAGATTTTGGATAATTAATCTATCCAATAATCTGGCTTTGCCAAACCCACACAATGTCCTGAAAATGTGGATAAAACGGTAAGAATACCGTTCAAATGCTTCAGGGAAACTGGTTTGCAACACTTACAGACAGTGGCGGTTTTGTAGGTGTTAATGCCTCCGCCGAAACTCTTGTTTCCGGTAATCTTCGTCTTTGTGGGCCCATCTCCGATCAAAACCACATTGTCCATCTTCTTTGTAATGTTGACGTACTCTTTGTAAAGCCCGGCCTTAATGTAGATCACGAACGGGACCGTGTTTTCCTTAGGGACCTCGTTCAACGCCTCTGAAATCGTCTTGTACTTGCCAGATCCATCTTGTGCGACGACGACGTTAGGCTTGACATCCGCAGGATTAGCTGCAAGAAGCTTCCTTCGGCCGTCGTTGGAAGTCGTGCGTAGCCAGTCTGGGAATGCTTCTTCATCGGTGGCAAGTAGTCGCCGCGATGATGTCGTTGGGAGTTGGTAGGCTGATAATGTCTTCTCTAGCTCTTCAAGAATGGCAAGCCCATTACTGGTGAGCTCACCAGAAAGCTTCAAGTACTTCTTCATCTTCTCCCCAGCGTCACCAGTAGTGTTCTCAAACCCCTCGATGCAGGTCTCTTGATAGGTGATAGCGCCGGAGAGCCATGTCTTGAGGTCCATGATGTACTCTTTCACTTTCGACAACTCAAAGTGGTCCACCTTACCGACAGATTTGGTTAAATCGTTTATGGAAAATCGTAGGAGTTCGCCACAATTGTCAAGGGCATCTTTGGTCATGGGTTCCTTTGTCGCTTCTTGGATCACACTTGAGTTTTTAATCGCCTCCATTATGTGTCCAACGGTGGCGTTAAACCCGGCCTTGATCAGGACTTTTGGGTCTGTGCTATTTGTCCCAGAAAGTGCCTCCTCACAGGCCTCCTTGTAGTCTGCTGGTGCACAAATCTGTTTCACGGCTTTTGTGGAGGTTGATACCTGAGAACTGCCGCCAGACACCGTTCCGCCGCTGCTTCCGCCGTTTCTAGAGACTCCCACCGTCACGGCTATTACCATCGCCACTAGCAATATGGAAGAGACACCGACGATGGCCGCCTTTGTGTTGGCCATTTTTTGTTATTTGAATGGAAACAAAAATGAGCTTTTTTTTCTGGTTTATTTTTTGTTTGCTAAAAGAGCCGCGGGGGCTTGTTCTTTCTTTTGTGTGTTTAGAGTGCCCCTGAAGCTCTCTCAGATGATGAAAGATATGGTAAATGGGTGGATGTTACTTATGTGTAGTCTTATAGAGAAATACGGTTATGACAATATGATTTACGCCATTCGTTGATGAGAGGATGGCATGAAATGTTGCCAGTTTTTACCAAAATTGGAAGCTCTCAGGTTTATGGTTGACAGGTTCTCTTTTGAATTTAAGGTTTTCCTCTTTTTGTTGCCCAAATGAAGGGTTAAGTAACACCAAATTTTCATTTTATCATGTCGATAAAAATGAAAATTTTATTTTCTTGAATTGAGAAAATGTAGCAAGAATGTAACGGAGACCAGCCACCTCAAATAATGGAATGGAAAAACTTAGACCATAAAGGAAAATAAAGAGGGTCTTACAAAAAACCTTGAACTCCAGAACCTGATCAGGCGCTTGAGCAAATTACTTGCTTTATTTTCTCTGCTTCATTTATGTGCTGTAATATAAAATTATTATGAAATTTTCAAGGAGAACCCACGGGCTACGGCTTACAGCATAACACGGTTTACATAAAGCTGATAAATAACAAAGAGGTCACACGGACTTCCAGAAATAAATTGAATTGATTTTTCTAAAGAAGATACTTATTTACATGTTACAACTCATCTCCAGTTTCTTCATTTTCTGCTTCATTCTCTCTTCAAAATTGTCTTTTCAGCGTTCTAGTTATCCTCCATCCACTCAAGATCATCCTTTAGCTCTGTTTCGATCTTTTCTTGGTTCGTCTGAGTCAATCTCGTCAGCAATCTTGTTCTTATCGTTTACAGTGCTCTGCGTGCTGTGTATATATATTTCCCCAGGTTGTTTCTGCTATAGATTCTGTGTTTTCACCTTCCTGTCATATTTCTGGCTGAGACTTCCCCTGTCATTGGTAATTGGTAATAGATCGTTGCTTGTTATTTGCAGCAGTGTTCTCTGCTGTTACATGAAGTATGCCGTTTTCGTGGGCTCAAAGGTGACCTCAATGAAATTAAAATGATGTTTCTTGAATCTTGATGACCTGTGTGATTCTTTGGGATCTTTACTGTATGGTTCGAGTAGGGGCATATTCACAACATTTTCCCTTCAATTTCTTCTTGGAACGGTTATGGCGAGTCCCGAATATTGAAAAGTTCTTTCTCATAGTCATCTCCCCTTCTCCTTCATTAGTATAGCTTTCTTCTCACTGAAATAATCCTCCTAGTTGCTGTGTGGATCTTCATTGGCATGCTAGTTGATCCTGTATTTTCTTTGAACTCCAGGCTTGAACAAGGGGTGAGCGCAGACCCGTTTGAGGTGGTTTTTGCAAAAATTCGGGTTGGAGAATGTTCAACCTAAACCCACACAATCGTTTTTGAAACCAAACAAAACATAAACTATCAACTCTATATGATTCGGACCGGGTTGAAAGGGTTGGTAAATTTAGAAACTTTGTTTGGAAAAAATGAATTTGACTATATCTAAGCATAATTTTTAATTTTAAAGCTAAATTTTGTTTGCTAGAAAGGATGAGTAGCTTGAAAACCCCAATTAATGAGATTATGCGGGCATATAAAATCTCATTTGTTGCCATGTAACTAACAAAAAAAATGTAATTTATTCTCGATTCGAATAACAGTTTCTTAAGCTCCGAAACCTTGATCAATCAAAATAAGTTCAGTATAATGATTATGTGATCATAGTAAATCGAGTAGTCATTTGGTGGTTCTGTAGCCGAATGAGTGCGAGTTTATACAATGTTTAAGCGTGCCATCACGTTTAGCCATGGGTTTAAACCCTAAACCCTTGAACTTTTCCGGTTCGAAATAATTTTCGGTTGGAACAAGCTTTCTCAATTGCAAAACAAAACTTTGGTGTTTCATTATCAGAAAGCATTTCCACTCAAACTCCTCGACAAAACCTGACACCACTGTATACAATTCTCGGCAACTCAATTAGACACAATCAAGATTTTGGAAATTACAAATCAAGTGTTCATTGGCCCGAATGCTGTATATATACATCCCTTATCTATCAACGCGATGCTCAGACAAGATCATTGTATATTGTTTTTTCCCTGGAAAGCATTCATTTGTCCACCAAATTGTATGTTTTCACACTTTGATCATGCCAGGAATGTAAGGAACTCCGGTGACCGGTATCCACACGTCACCGCCGATAAACTTCTGGGGAACAAATTCCGCAGCTACTTCACCGGCGGCTTTCTCGTCGATTTTCTGAAGACCATTCCACTTCACCCTGTTGGTTCTGTCGGCGCCGTTGCCTCTGTTGAAAATCTCAACATACCACAAGGTGTTGAGGTAGTCGGTTCCGTTCCACGGGGCCCATCCAGTGGGGTCGATCACATCGTCGATTTGAGATTGCATGATCACGGTTCTTGAGAAGTTCTTCCATGGCCGGCCTAGGTACGACTTGAACTGGGCCTTCACCGGCATGTAATCTTGGGCTCCGGTGATGGTGCAGTTCTGCAAGACGAGCCCGGTGGTGGCCCGTTTCTCGGTTCGTCCTTGTGCCGTGACCATGTTGCTCTGGTTCGGAAGCGGCTTCCTGATCAACATCTTGCAGTTCTGGAAGACGGCAGCTGCGTCGCCAAAGATGAAGTCGACGGTACCGGTGATGGTGCAGTCGCGGTAGAACTGACGATGAGCATGTGCGTATAGGGTGTCTTGGTAACCGTCGATCTGGCAATTGTAGATGATTGCTCTGTCAGAAGATACACGGAGGGCGACTGCCTGATGCATGTCAGCTCCTGCGCTGTTCTCAAATCCGATGTTCTTAGCCACAAAGTGCTCTCCATCGGCACCTGTAGTTAAAGCGATTAGAAACATTGTCAACAATAACGGATGTTTTTGGATGAGCTTAAATGAGAGGAAATTATATGAGCTTATTGGAATGAGTGGTTGAGGTGAGGAGAGAGCCAATTACTAGAAAGAAGTGCGTCAACACTGTTACGTGATGAACTTACAGACAGTGCAGGTTCTATAGGTGTTAACGCCTCCCTTGTAACTCTTGTTCCAAGTAATTTTCGTCTTTGTCGGCCCGTCTCCGATCAAATACACATAGGTCATCTTCTTGGTGATATTGACGACCTCATTGTAAACCCCGGCCTTAACGTAAATCACGAAAGGGTTTACGTTGTTCTTCGGGACTTCCGTCAACGCGTCCGAGACCGTCTTGTACTTTCCGGATCCGTCCTTGGCGACGACGACGTTGGGCTTTAAATCCGCGGGTTCCGCCTGGAGAAGCTTCCTCCGGCCGTCGCTCAACCATTCCGGGAAGCCGTTGTCGGAGAGCAACCGGCGGGAGCTAGACGGGAGCTGGTAGTTCGACATTGCCTTCTCAAAGTCGGTGACGATCGCGAGCGCGTTACTCGTGAGCTGACCGGAAAGTTCTAGAAACTTCTTCATCTTTTTGCCGGCATCGGTGGTGGTGTTCTCGAAACCGTCGATGCAGGTTTGTTGGTAGGTGATGGCGCCGGATAGCCACGTCTTGATGTCCTCGGCGAGATCGCCGACGCTGACCGTTGTTATGTCGAAGGAATCCACGTCGTCGAACGACTTCTGGAGGTCGTTGATGGAGAACTCGAGAAGCTCGGCACAATCTTTGATGGCTTCTTTTGTCATTGGGTCCTTTATCCCTTCCTGGATCAGACTAGATTTGTTGATGGCTTCCTTGAGGCGTTTTACGGTGGCGTTGAAAGCGGCCTTGATGAGGACCTTGGGGTCCGCGCTGTTTACGTCGGAGAGAGCGTCTTCGCAGGCCTGCTCGTAGTCTGTTGGCGCACAGAGCTGTTTCATGGCTTTCGTGTTGGTCGACACTTGAGCTTCGCCGTCGCTCGAGGAACCTTCTACTTTTCCGTCGTTTCTGTTCATTCCCACCGCCACGGCAACCACCATTGCCACTAGCAGAATGGAGGAGACGCCGATGATGGCCGCCTTTCCGTTGGCCATCTTTTTCTTTTCACCAAAATGATGGGTTTTTGTTAATTTGCTCTTTTTTGTTTATTTTTCACCAGAAAGAGCTGAGGGGGCTTATTTCCCTTTTATTTGTTGGAGACTGCCCCTTGAGCTCTTTCGGATGCTCGAAAACATGGGAAATGGAGAGGGGTGTATTTATGTATATCTCGTCGAGAGAAATACAGATATGGAAATACGATTTGACACCGTTCGTTAACCAGCGGTTGGGATGAAATTTTGCTAGTTTTGCTAAATTTAGTGGTGATCGGTTTACGGTTGACAGGTTCTCTATATAATTAAAACAACTTGAAGGTTTTTTTTTTTTTTCCTTTACTGCACATTTATTTTTCACATATGCCCTGCGAATGAGTGATCTAGTAGTATTTTGCTAAATTATAGCAGTACTATTTTAGGAATTCCATAAATAGCTAATGTTTGTATTTATAATTCGCAAATTTCAGGAAAATGAATGTTACACATTACGTCACTGTGCAAATTTCGTATCGTCCAATGAGAAGCTGTCTCGTTGATAGAACTATAACTGACAATTTTTAAGGCTGTTCGTTTTCAGTTGGATAATTTGAACGTTCTTTGTTGAATGGTTTACTGTCTTTAATCGAGCGAGGAAAAGTAAAAGCAATTCAAAGAGCAAATCCATCTGCATGCTTGCGATAAGTTTCAAGTTTCAATGATCGTAACATCGTGTTATTTTTGTCTACTAATGAGATAGTTTTCGTTTGTTGCAGTCAAAGCAACCACGGGCCAGAGAGTTCAAGCTGAATGTTGATGCTCGCTGAATCGGATACTAAGGGGCCAAGCGCCGGGATAAGGGCTATTATGAAAGGCCAAGATGTCTTATTTTCAGGAGACTTTTTATGTGATGTGCCTTATAGTTTTATTTTAGGTCTGCATTACTGGTTCTCAAAATAGAAATGCTGTGCGTCACCCACTTTTCTTCACCTTGCAACATGGTCACAACTTCTACATGAGGTCACGACTCTTTATCTCCAGTAAGGTAACTAGGAAGAGTAAGAAGGAGACCCAACTCTATGAGTCGAGAAGCTGTTTGTTTGCTGCTGCAGATTAGTCGTCTTTCCGTCACAACCTTTGTTGATCCTCTCTATATTTCGGTTTTGGTCAACCTTATTGATGTGGTTCTTCAATATGGTTGACGTTCAACGCTACTATTGTTATTGGCGACTTGAAGATTTCAAGTTTCTAGTCTACTAGGAGATTTTGCGATATATAAGCTTGTAACCGTTGTAATTTTGCTTTATGCATTTCTGATGGGTCATAGAGAATAAGCTTGTAACCGTTTCAAATTTTGCTTTTGTATGGTCAGTTTAATTGTTGCTCCTGGGAAGTTTTTTATTTCTTTATAAAAGTTTGTCGAGCAGTTAGATTTAGTATAATTGTACCTCAGAGGCTCAGACTATGTTTGGATCCGTTGTATGAATGAAACGGAGAGCCATATAGAAAAGAGATGGTGATGGTCTCCGTAACGGTAACGGATGCAATGAACGGTATCATTGTGTGTTGGATACATTCTAACACGAATATGGGATGCGTGAATGCTTCGAAATCGTTGCAAGGTGCAATGAGGAGTCTCTACCATAACAATAAGGACTCAGAGCCTCGTTTATGTAGTTGTCACACCGTTCAGACCCATACAGGAGATCGGTGGTGTACTCGAGAGTTGTTGCAAAAACGTGGTACATTTGTCACTTGGCATTAAAAACTTATTGTTGGTGCAGGATGCGAGTGTCTCATCTGTGGCATAATGGAATTTTAGTGTCAGTTCTAGCTGTGTTTTACTGTCAATTCTGGACAGATTGTTGTGGGCATCTGCTGCGTGCACCCGTTTGCTGGTCTATTGAGCTTGAGTTTTTGGTAGTCGTTGCTCCGTGCATAGACCGCATCCTTATCCTTGGTGGGTTGGTTGTGGATACTCTCCTTATCCTCTACCCAAACAAGGGACATATAAAGGGAGGGGACATCAAAACCCCGAGGAATGTTAGTTGGTTTTTATGTGTGTTTGACCATGTTATTGTAAGTGCATATTCGAACGATTCCTATTATCATATATATGAACGAAGTCCTCATTCTTTATCTAAAAGAAAAAAAGATGGTCATCTAAAAAAAAGAAAGAAAAAGATGGGGGAACACCCGAAATAAAACAAAGAAGGGGGGGGGGGGGGGAGGATTGTACCTAGGTAGAAATAGTAAGGGTCCAAAGTGTAAACCTCGATATGTGTAAAGACGATTTTGGTTCAAATAGCGATACGTTTCAAAGTTTTGACTCTATAAACCCCACCCTAATCACTGCATTAGTCGTTGGTTAACAATGATGGACGAGTCGGAGAAGAAGAAGCTTGGAGGTACAGGTGATTTCACTCTCCAATTTGAGGTTTTCACAGTCCTTGAAGAACGAAACGGTACCGTATTCTTCCTTTGGTGGGTTAACCTATGCTCTGTACAAATAGGCCTGAATTTGATTCATCTAGGTTTCTATTTTTTCAAATTGCAGCTGGGTTTTTGAAATCCCACATTGTTTGATCTCATCTGTGTGCCCATTTATGTCAAACACAACTCAACTAGTGTGAATTCACTTTCAGGTTATGCGTTGTGAAATCGTTATAATATATTTGGTTTATGTGTTCTCAGACTATAGCAAACCAGACACACAAACAAACTGCAAATGAATCACTTAACCAACGAATATTTCATACTATACTAGGTATACCTACCTAGTTTATACGATCTTGGAGTATAGCGAACTGCAAACACGGGAACATTTCTTTGATGAAAATCTTGGAAGCTAGAAATGGTGATTAAAAAGGTGTTCACCATATTGAAATAGTAGGGCACAATCATACTTTGTAAATAAGGGTGGGGCAATTTTCTTAATTTTACAAGGACACCATTGAAAATTTCTGATATAATTAGGGGTATTAGTGTTATTTTACGGAACTAGCGTGCGGCACATTCCGCACTCTAGCTCCGCCCCTGACCATTTGGCTTGGTTTGTTATTACTTCGTCTGTGCTGCCCTGGGTTTAGTACTTAGAAAACCTGGTATGAAATATAGAGTATACACAGGTTTTTTAACCCCTTTCACCGTTCACTGGGCAGATTCATACATCTGATGTCAATCAACTGCTTGTGTCTGGTGCTCAATTTATCAATTCTAGTATTTTACTATGGATAGAGATAATAGTTAGCATGTCAGTGATGCTTCCTCAATCTTAGATAACATTTCGTGTCATTCTCTATTATTGAATTCTGAAAGTTTACACATTTTTTTTTGGGGGGAAAAATCAACTTCTCCTAATTGCTAAATTCCACTAACTTTCAAGTCCATAAACTGGTAATTTAACCGCAGAAAATTATCTGAAAATGATGAGAAAACGTTGCTTTACCTAAAGCATGAGGCAGTGATGGATGTCCTGGCAGTTAGACACAGGGGCGGAGCCATGTAGGGGCACGGGGGGCACGTGCCCCCCAAAATTTTCCGAAAACACTAGATTACACCTAACTTGTAAAAGAAAACCAAGCGTGCCCCTTTACAAATACGTAAGTGCCTCCCCTGTTTACCAAAGGCCTGTACAGCAGAGATGGTAAAATGCTTGTCTTTAATTCGCGGTGGCAAAGGTTCGAGTCTCACCATGTGTGTTTTTTAATTTTTTTCCACAAAAGATTAAAAGACAAAAATTAAAACGACACTGAGGAGGGTCGAACCCGTGTGGCCGAAGCTAATAGCAGACCTCCATACCACTGAGCCAGAATACTTCTAGTTCCTTTGTTGATACTTCCTCTGTTTCTTCTCTTTCTTCCTACTTACCTAAAATGGACGTTTCTTCTCTTTCTTCCACTTTCTGTTTTTGGTAACCTTTGCAAGGTTAATTGACAAAAACACCCTTTTCCTAACCCCACCAATCACCTACCCAACAACCCAACACAAACACTATTTTTCACTCTCAGCCGTTCAAACCCCCCAACCTTATCTCTTCTTTCCCCCTCTCTAGAAACACCCATGAGGCTATGACCCATCCCCCTCCTGTTAATCTCTGGCAGAGAAGTAGAGAGAGAAAACGGAAGAGAGAAAAGAGAAAGAGGCAGAGAGAATGGGAGACGACAAGGAAGAGAGTGAGAGGAGTTGACTAGTATCTCCGACGCCATTCGAGCCTCCACTACCACCAATTGACCAGGCAGTAGATCTCTCTCTTCCCCCATCTCTCTCTTCATTTTCTTCTGTAATTTGTATTGGGTTAATCAGGTCCTCTCTTCGTAGTCCTGATCTGAGACGCGCCGGCGGCGGCTTCGGCTATGGATCTTCCAGATCCGGCGGCGGCTTCGTCGATGGAACTTCCAGATCCGGCGATCGACGGTGGATGATTGAACGCAAGACTCAGTGTCATTTTCTCTCTCTGCTTTCTGTCACGGTGGGCGATAGCCATACCCACCTTCTTCTTCTTGTCTTTTTCTTCTTCCTCTGTCAATTTTGAACTGTGAAGTTTGTTGTGCAGATTTGTACATTTTATAGATCTGTTATTATTGGTTAAGATTTGTTCTTTATCTATGTATGTTGTTTTGTGGTTGCTGGCGGTGGTGGTAGTGGCAGTGGTGGTGTTGTAAATGTCGGGGTGTTAACAGAGAGAGAGGGGGGGAGGGAGGCAGAGAGAGGGACATAGAGTGGCACTTTTGTGAGAAGAGAAGGGCAAAATAGACATTTCACATGTTTTCTTAATTTACGTGCGAACAGTAAATGGAAGAAACATAAGAAACAGAGGAAGTACTTAATATACTGTACTCTTTTCTGTCGAGTACAAATACTGGAACCGCTACTAGCCGAGTTGTGCCCCTCCTTCGATGAAATCCTGGCTCCGCCACTGGTTAGACACCTGTCATTTGTGCATTATGGATCTGTCCATTATATCCTTGAGAGAAAGGCAGTGGCAAGGCCCACCAGTTACTTATTCCTTTCTCTTTTCTTTCTAAACCCTTATCACTCCATCTCAGTATTTGAGCAAGTTTAATGTTATGCTTAGAAGATAAGTAGCAAGTAAAGATATAAATTCCTTCCTTCTTCTGGCATCTTATGTGTTTGTGTGTGAAGAACCTCATTTCAAAGTTATTTTTATCTGTAACTGTCAATTCATGACCTCAATTATTAGGGTAAAAATATTCTCCTTATGACTCAATTAGAGCCATACAGGATCTTATCCTCTCATGCCTACCCCAATTTATGGACAAAGCAGCTTTTCTTGCTTACGAAAAATGGATGAAGGAGCGCTTTTGATCACGTAGTTTTATTTACACTGGTGCATTTGAAAAATAATAACTTTACTCAAAAAGGAAATGGTGGCATCCAGATATGAAGGGATGCTATTAATGGGTTAATCTTTTCTACTCTTCTGAAAGTTTGCAAACAAGAAGTGTCGAGTATCATATATGAGTAATATCTCTATACAAATAGAACAGAGGTGGTTTTGCTTATATTTTTTTTTTTATTTATTTATGTCGTAACCAATAATTAGTTTGAGCTATTTGAAGAAGTGGGTATCCTAGATCATATGTTACTCGCATTCTCAAAGTTTTCTCCCAGGATCCCATCAAATGGTAACGAAAAATGAGTATTGGGACAGTGTGATAATACACCTTCGCTATCTGATAACAGAAGAGAAAGAAAAACACTTCGTGACTACATCTTCCCACGCATGAGAAGTGACTGTCTGCCATCAATTGCCAAACTATGTTCTTTGGCCAATTCTTCATTTGCATATATGCGTACTCTTAGGGGTACTTTTAGAGTATCTTCTTTTGGCCCATTAAAATTGCTTCTTGTACATTTCTGGCACGAAATTACAAGGTTTGCTTTGTTGCTACTCTTGTCTTTGTTGTTCCCCGTTGTTATGTAATCCTATCTTTTACAGGGTGTTCGGTTCACTCATTAATTTACAGAGCATAATAAGGCTATGAATGGTTGAGGTGACTTCTCTGGCAATCCGCATCTTTTCCATTCAGACATGATTTCGAGACAGCTTCCTTTTGAGGCTGTGAGCATTCTTCAGTTAGTCTTGGTATAGTTTTCAACTTTCCATCAGCTTTTGTGAATCCTTTTGCTATCTCTAGTTACCTTTATAACCGGCAACCTTTTCTTTGTGGATTTAGTGTTTTCTTGTCTACATGTATTTTTGAGGGTTGGAAACCTTATTATCAATAATCTATCCATAAAAAGTAATGACCAAGTGTATGTGTGAGCAATGTGCTATACTGGAAAATAGTAGTTGTGTGAGTTTGGAGCCTAATTGATAGGCTAAACAAGTAGTGAAGTGGTGAAGTAATAGGAAGATATAAGATGAAAACAAAACAAAGATCATTTTGTACAGGACGTGTAGTCACTATAGCTCTTGGTAGATCAGACAGCATCCCTGTCTAATATACTTGCAGCTATGCACATTAAACCACAATAAGTGTTAGGACCACGGACAAATGTAAGTTATAAAGAGTTGCAATCTTTGATAACATGTTCTTAAGAATTTAAAGAATGTCAACAAATCTCATAAGTATATGCCAAAAATTAATAAAATCATGGCTATATGTAAGTATTATTCTAGTAACTCTGTGGCGGGAACCATCACAAAAAGGCGAGTAAATTAATTAATGGCTTCCTGGATCATTGTTTTCCCTTTATCACTTTAAGGCTAGTGTTGCAGTGTGTTTGGCAGGATTAGTTTGGCAATCTAAGGAGATCTCTCCTACCGTCTTATTTGTCAGGAGGAATGACAGGAATATATGTTAGATGCCTTGAAGGGTCTTCTTATTCTAAAGCACTAAGAAGGTGCCTAAACTTGGGTTTTTTAGGTTTGGGAATCGAATTTTGAACTGCCAAATGAGAGTAGGGAGACTAATCCAAGTCAATAGTATCACTTCCGTTCATTTAGATTTTTTGCTAGTTGGTCCTGTCGAGAGGTGATACTTTGGGCATCATTATTTGTTAGCGCATTTTAATTAACTATAGCTGTCCACCTCCTTCTTGGGTATCCTTAGTACATATGAGGATAAAAATCGCTTTTATTTATGAAATAAATCGAAGTAAAATAAAGAGATATATGCAGTCCACCAAAATCGTGATGTTTGTGTTTACTGCTCATCTTTCTTGCACAATGAGTCTCAAGCCTGGTGTGCACGAGAGATTCCGGCGGGGAGACCTCCGTGTGCACCGTGTGTAGTGGATCAAGGATCGCACAGGAAGAATAGGGGTGTGTGTAGGGAGAGAGTAAGTCAGTAGCAATGTCTGAGAGAGAGACAGAGGTTTGGCAGAGCTTCCGCGTATGACAAGTGTGTTCTCCTTTGTATGGAAAGGTTGACGATCTATATATACTGGAGAACATGACCGTTGTAGTGTGGTTAATGCGCCCATTAATGGCGGCTTAATTAGCTTAACCATAACGGCACGTTCGTCCGAGTATATAGGGACCGTTAGAGCACGTGGTGCGCGAATACCGGAACCGTTACGAGGTTGACCGGGTTTGACCGGATTGACCGGGTTTATGGAGCTCGTGCCATAAATCTCTCAAAACAGTTACTACTCGCACGCGACAGGGCTTACTCTAGCCTCCAAACCACTAAGTCCCTACAAGTCCCGTGCAGTGGTATGCGAGGGCTCTGTCTCGCAGCCCCCACATGGATCAGCTCGGCTGGTGATCCTGTGTGTGTGGAGCACAATATGGTGTGCTAGATGGTTGCCACGTGGCAAGATCTGTCATGTCAGAAAGCAGTATCTACATTAGCCTTCTTTCTGCGCGTGAAGACTCATAGCCGTATAGACTTCCATGCGCGGAAACCAACATACGCGTCGCCGCCACGCACCAATTCAAATACGGGTAAGTTCAGCCCCCGTGCGTGTCATTATGACCTAAAACCCCTAGAGTCGTGCCGTCTGACCTTTAGGGTTTTAGGCGTGACGTCAGCTTGTCCTGTGATTGCGCGATTCGACGGTGACGGTTGCGATTCGACTATCGAAAGGACGCAACCCTTCATTGTTTTGGATAAATACCTTGTATCCCCCATTATTGCAAAGCATCACTTCTTTCTCTTAAAGTGAATGGTACCCGGAGATCTTCGAGAGCAGATCCAGATAATCAATCACCAGTTCAGAACTGCAAATCGTATTCTTCAATTGTGCATATCCAAGCAGGCTTCAAGAAAACAAGGTTGGCCTCGTTTACTTTTGATTTAAAATACCAGTGTTTGCCTTGAACTGCGTTGAATCGTTTTAATCTTTCAACAATATTGGATCTTGCAATTCCCGAATTTCTGAAATTGGTACCGGAACTGTTCGTTTTCCTTCGCATAGATCTTGAATTCCAAAATTCAAACTGAAGTGTGGTATTTCTCCCCCTTTTTTTTCTTGCTCTTTCGCAGGAATGGCCAAGACAAGAGTAACCAGACCCGTTAAGGAAGATGAAGAGATACCCGACCTTCCGCAGGCCTTGTGGCGTAAAGCCCCCTTTTTAGGCGGCAAAGATTTCTACCATGCGAGGGTAAAGGCGAAGAGGATGCCTGATCCTGTTCCAGTTGAGCGATTGCTGACGTTGACTCGCCCAGTTAACTCAGCCCTGCTCGAGTGGGTTGGTTCCGAGGATGTAGTTCGATTGGGGATCGAAAACGGGCACTTCCCATACACTGCGATTTCTACTCAGGCGTTCGTCCAGAAATTGGACTATATGGATGAGTGGATTGACCACGTATTGGATCATCACGCCGAGACTCTTAACGAAGCCGGCGTATACTTTGCTATCCAGGCTATGAAGGGTGCTGCCGTGAAGTTGGATCAGTCCATGCTTCTAGACCTTCTGTCCCGTTACTCGCCTGCGACTCATACGTTCCATTTTGCTGAGTTCGAGGCTGCCCCCACGCTCGAGGACGTGCAAATGTTATACGAGCTTTCCCCCATGGGCGAGGTAGACCCTCTGACTCCCTTGAGGACATCTGCGGAGATTGCCTTGTACACGCAGATGGAGGAATGCCTAGCAGAGGTGAAGAAGATTTCCACTCGGTGGACTACTACGAAGCCTCTTCCGAATTGGCAGTTGGTCGATACGTCTGCGAAGAATACCTGGAACAAATGGTTGCAGTACTTCTTCCGAGACTATGCGAACAGCAGCATTACTAAGAAGCTTTTGAACGAGGACCCGGAGGCCGAAAATTACGTAGAAGGCAAGGGCTATCATTTGACCCTTTGTGCTTTTCTGTGTGCCTGCCTGTCAAGGTATCTGATTGATGGTC
Source organism: Linanthus parryae (assembly GCA_023055425.1). Taxonomy (NCBI): domain Eukaryota; kingdom Viridiplantae; phylum Streptophyta; class Magnoliopsida; order Ericales; family Polemoniaceae; genus Linanthus; species Linanthus parryae. Next base: position 1,534,873 of record JALGPY010000008.1, on the reverse strand, counting down.
ACCCACATGATGGAGTTTTCTACCATGTGTTGCCGCTTGCTGTGAGGCTCGCTCTTGGCCAGAGGGTCGCACTCGGGCCCTTGGTCTTGGGCACGCTGTACTACAGGCTTGATCAGCTGGTTCTGGCTATGAGGGAGTCGCGTGGCCGCCTCGATGTGCTGACCTTTGTCAATATTTCCTTTTTGACAATGTGGGTGTTCGAGCGCTGGCCGTCTTATGCTCCAACTGCTCTCCAACTTGAAAAGTGGTATCCCCCAGGCGAGACAGAAGCACGTAACAGCGGAAGAGCTGCGAGATGGTTCGGAACAGGCAACCCCAAGTGCGTTTGGAGTTTGATATGCGACAAACGGAAGGAGTTTACTGCCAGGCCCTATGCCACGCGTATTGAGAATGTGAGATGGTTTCCAAAGCTGTACCCCTCTAAAGGCATGGTCTTTTCAGAAGAGCTTCTCTTTGAAAGGGGGCCTCATTTCCATGAGCGCTACCGCGAGTTCTTTTGCTGGTGTCTGCGAGGTTCCCTTCCTGCCCTCGCCGAGCATATTCGTGAGCTTGCGCCGAGGTATGAGAAGATCACCGTGGACGTTGACCCCACTAGAGTTTCTCCTCAGTTTGGTTTTGATGCGGTGGCCCCATCAATCTGGCCCCAGTCCATTGTCAGAGGATGCTACAAGCGCTTGCTCACAAAGGAGTGCGAGACGGTTTTCATGAACAATCTTCCTTTTGAGCAGCCTGCGGGAACCCGCGAGGGTGGTTGTTCCCAAAACTGGCTCGCATACTGGGTTGCCCAGCGAACGAGGATCGAGACAGAGTCGGCCGCGCAGCCGGGCAAAGCTCCCTTGATCAAAAGAAATTCTTTTCTGTTTCGCCCCACTTGCAGTCTGAGCGAGTCTGAGTATGGTTGCTACTCACTGTGGGACCGTGAGAACCATTTGTGCCCCGATTTCATTCTGAAGGAGCAGGTTGCCGCAATCAAGAAAGGCGACGCGCAAGTCGTCAGATATAGCAAGGCTTTTGCTGATGTAAGCAATTTCTTCGCACGTGTTAAGTTTTCTCAATTTCCTTGTGCTGACACTATTATTCTGTATTGTTGTAGTGTCATGTACGGAGATTCGCAGCTGGTGATCGCTCCAAGTCGCTGGTCAACACCATTGTTGCCACCAGAAGACGACAGCAGCCGTTCCGGCTTTCATGGAGGATGGACGCTGAGGTTGAAACAAAGGTTCGCGCAGTCATGAATGTTTTTGCTGACTCGCTGATAGACAATCCTCCGGCTCCGTCTCCTCCCGGAGATGACCCGTCTCCTCCAGCGACTGCGGCGCCAAGAGTGAAGAGACCTAGGCAAAAGGGAATTACGATTTCTTCCCATAGAAGCGCTCCAGCTTCTCCTCCAGTGAGGTCCCTTTCTATCAAGGACAAAGGCAAAGGTCGTATGCCCGGCAAGGTGCGGAAAGAACTCGCAGTTGAGTCTTTCGTTCCCTTCGATCAAGAGGGAGAGGAAGAGAGGCAGGAGCCCCAGGCAAGTGATGAAGAAGAAGAAGCAACAGTTGTAATGCATGAGGAAGAATCAGGAGGTACCTCCGTCGCATTTCCTTTCCCATCATCGTAACTTCTTTGCACTTCTTTTCTTTAAACCATTCATGCATTCGCAGATGATGATGAGACCGTTGGTGGCCTTGCGGCCAAAAGACAAAAGAGAGATGCCCCTTCTGGCATTTCAGATGAGCCCATAAGCGAGGACGTTCTTGCTGAGTCCCGGAAGACAGCCGCGGAGGCTGCTGAGAGAAGAAGGCGGCGAGAGGAAGAGGAGCTCGAGCGTGTGAAACAGCGGAGCCTCGAAGAGCAGCATGGTGACGACTTAGTGCGTCCAGTTAGCGAGGAAGACGAACTTCCCGAAGAAGTGGCTCCTCATGTGGAGGAGGAAGATGAGGTTCCCGGAGAGGATGCAACAGCACTAGAGCAAGTCCAAGCGGACTTCGAAGAGATCGCAGGCGGCGATAAAGGTGAGATCTTCAATCTCGCAGTAACTTATAGAGATGTTATTGTGGGTGCGTTAAAGCATGGTGTGTCAAAGGCTGACATTCGCCGTTGGTTAGTAGGCAAATGCGGAGAACCTTCAGGTAATTATTTGAGTGATATGCGCGTACTAGGCTTTAGCCACTTGAGGCAGAATCATGACTGGTTTATTCGCACCTCAGGTCACGCTTCTCTTAAGGACCTGCTTAGTGAGGACACACTAATAGGGCATGGTTCCACGTCCTTAGTGTATGACGAGGATACCTCAATCCCACCTTCGCGTGGAGGTGCTTATTCTTTAGCTTTAGTAAAGATAGCAAAATAACTTATAGCGCAAGTTACCTTACATCATCGCATTCGATGTCGCAGGTCATGCTGAGGGACCTGAGCTGGAACAGAGAAGTCAGTCTTCTGCGCCCTATGTTCCAATTCCGAGCTCCCATACCGAGAAGCCCGTCGCAGCTGCTGACCACGCGGGTGTGCCTCGTGAGGACATCATCGATCTTTCCGACGATGCTGGAGCTGACACTGTATTGATGGAAGAAGATATCCATGCTAGTGCTGACGAGGTAAGGACAACTGCTGCTAATGCTTCCGCATCCGAGAGTGTCCTACGACAAGCGACTTCGACTGGCCTTTCGCCTCCGGTAATGACTGAGTCAGAGGCACCCATTCCTGCGTGGAGCTTTTGGGGCTCGCAGGTTGGGAATGTAGTCGCAGCTGGCGCGGCCTACATTCTTCCTCCCGACTACGAGAGATTAGAGCTCGCAGCTGATAGGAGAGTCATGGAGCGAGGGCAGTCCTCGAACAACCCAGCAGCTCGCATTCCTTCTCTTCATGAGATTCTGGAAGGAACTGGTAAGTAGAGTTTTACTGTTCGCACGTCGCATTGTTCGCTTGCGAATTTTGACATCATAACCTATCTTTGACGTCTCCTCAGGTTTGAAGCAAACCGATGTAGACTGGGTGGTTCGAATGCGTCTCAGGTATCCTCGCTCATTTGTGAGATCTCTGGAGATCGGGCCCTTTGACAGGAGGTTGTTCCTCACTGAAGCCATCTGGATACTGGAGCAGCTGTCTGCGGCTACGCCTGCGACCATTTCGGTCCAGAGTGCTGAATTGCTATGTGGCATGTGCCAAAACCTCGTGACCAAAGTCCAAGGCAGAATGGGCTTTAAGTTTCTTAAGGACAGAGTCACGCTAATTCGCGCGGCTGTAACTTTGAAACTCGGTCACCAGAATCTCGCAGCTGAGATGCAAAAGGTGGAGCAGCAGAAGCAAAGGGTTGATGAAGCTCTGAAGCTGTATCATGAGATGAATGCCAGGTGCGAGCAATTGAAGCAAGAAGTGGAACAGGTGGAGAAGCTGAGCGAGCAGTTCGCGCCCCAAGACTCCTTAATCAAGAATTTGCTTTGATTTTTCTGAGTCTTGAAAAATAGCAAGAAAATAGCTGAAATATTAATGTAACGTTTTGAAACATTAATGTAATGTTGCTAGGGTTTCTCCCCCTTTTTTTTTTAACAACGAACAATGAATTTGCCCGTTTTGCCCTTTTCCGGGATTTGATTGGACATTTCTGTGCATATCCAATTATGACATCAGCAATTGATTCTCTGCTTGATTTTCGCGCTAATTTCTCGGTAGATAAGCACGCTTCCGTTGGGAAGTCCATCCGAATCATGACTATCCGTCATTTATTAGGATACGCAACTGAATCGTCGTAGCCTTTAGTAGGGTAATTGATTGTTACCGCTTTTCAAGGCGTAAGTGATTGAACTTACCCTCTTTTTTGAATTTTGCTGACTCATCTTAGGCAACCGAAGAGTCTGCTCAGGGTCTATATAAACCCTGTCTTTGCTATTTGGGTTCTTCATCCCAAACATGTGCTTTGCCGTGAGTCCTTACGACTGCTGGCTTCAACGCTTGTTTTTTGTTGATTCATGGCAGCTTCAAGTTTTGAATCCTCAGTTTGCGCTTTGTGCTATAGAAATAGTTTCCAAGATCCACTTTATGAGGCTTATTGCTCTTTATAACCATCATAAAGAAGATGCAGATAACATCTCATGTGTGTTCGAAGAAATTTCTTCGTGTATTATGTGTGCAGGTCATGTTTCCGGCCGCCTCGTGGCGAGGTGCAGCGCCGAAGTGACCGTGCTACCGTCTCGTAATGAACGGCGGAATTCTTCTTCAGCATCTCCGAAGAAGAATCCGTCACTTTCACGTTTGTGAGCTCGGGATGACGAACCGTCGCGTTCATCCCCGTCTACAAGGAGCCCTTGCCCTTTGGAGCTTCTGCTTGCCTGTGGATCGCCGGAACCGGTGGTTCCTTGGGCAAATGTTATGGGGAGCATATCTGACAACGGTCTTGTCGGATAGCGGGATCTCGAGCGTATGGCTTCATGTGGCTCTCTTAGAGCAAGATCCCCTCTGCTACAGATGTTCACCCGCAGACCTGGGCGTTGTGTAGCCGGTGTTTGAAACCGGTGGGTTCATCCTTTGCAGTCCGGGTTTCCGTACTGTGTCTCTGTTGGCTTACCAGCCACTTTTCGAATGTATTGTAAGCCATGTTGGCTGCGTAGTTAGATTCGAGCTTTTCGCTTGTAAGCTGCTATCTAGACAGATAAATTGTAAGTCATTTGACTCGTAATGATAAATAGCTTTCTGTATCATCTGCTATCTCTTTACAACAGAATACAATTTCGCACGCGTTTCGGCATATTTCGCCTTGCATAATGCTATGTAACTGTTTCGCATCTGCGATATATTGATTCGCGGGTGTTTCACTAGACCGTTCGAGATCGTATCTTCGCAGCTGTGCCATCTTGGCGGATGGGCTTGCAGTTGGCCGTTGCAAATCATTTAAGATCATGTTCACAACATTGCTATCGTAACAGATAGTCCTTAGAAGATCGATTAAGATCGTTAAGTGGTGCGAACTGCTATCACAAAAGATAGGCTTTATTAGCGAACTGCTTGAGATCGTTTCTCGCATGAATTGCTATCGCAACAGGTAGACTTTTAGAAGATCCAGTAAGACCGTCTTGCGCATGCGTTGCCATCGTAACAGAGGCTTGGGTGATCAAATAAAATCACTTTGCATATGAGTTGCTATCGTAACAGATAGGCTTGAGAGAATCAGGTAAAATCGTTTTGTGTATGAGTTGCTATCGTAACAGATAGGCTTTGATGATAAATTGAGATCGCATTTGTGTTTAGCTGCTATCGTGAGAGATAGGCTTTACATGCTCAACTAAGATCGTATTTTCGTTTGACTGCTATTGTATGAGATAGGCTTTGGATGATCAATTAAGATCGCATTTGCGTTTAGCTGCTATCGTAGGAGATAGGCTTCAGATGATCAATTAAGATCGCATTTGCGCTTGGCTGCTATCATAAGAGATAGGCTTTACATGATCAATTAAGATCGCATTTGTGTTGGCTGCTATCGTTAGAGATAGACTTTAGATGATCACTTAAGATCGCGTTCGCATTGGCCGCTATCGTTAGAGATAGGCTTTAGATGATCACTTAAGATCGCGTTTGCATTAGCTGCTATCGTTAGAGATAGGCTTTAGATGATCACTTAAGATCGCGTTTGCATAAGCTGCTATCGTTAGAGATAGGCTTTAAATGATCACTTAAGATCGCGTTTGCATCGGCTGCTATCGTAGAGATAGGCTTATATGATCACTTAAGATCGCATTTGCATTAGCTGCTATCGTAAGAGATAGGCTTAAATGATCACTTAAGATCGCGTTTGCATCGGCTGCTATCGCAGAGATAGGCTTATATGATCACTTAAGATCGCATTTGCATTAGCTGCTATCGTAAGAGATAGGCTTAGATGATCACTTAAGATCGCGTTTTGTATGGATTGCTATTGCAGTGAATAAATTATCGTTAACAGTAATAACAAATTAAGTAGAGCAACATAAACGGCTAGAAATATGAACTTCTCATTTGGGAGAATTCTTTTATTATAACGCTCTCATATGGGAGAGATGGGATTACAATCCTCTCATATGGGAGAGGAGATTGCGCAAATCATAGCCAAATGAGACATTAAGCACGTTATCATAAAACGTATGAAATGAGAGAAGTCAGGGATAGTACTTCTTGATCCAGCGCATGTTGATTGAACTGGGAGTCGAGGTTGTACCGTGCAACCTTCGTATGCTGCAGTAGCCACTGTCGAAGACTTCTGTGACTTCGAAGGGTCCTTCCCAATTAGCTGCGAACTTTGGGTGAGTTGCTTCTCGCATGCAGTGATCAGATGCGCGCAAGACCAGGTCTCCGACTGCGAAATCCCTTCGCTGTACTGTCTTATTGTATGCGCGAGCGATTCTTTCCTGGTACCGCTTGTTAGTCCTTTTGGCTTGTTCTCGCTTCTCTTCCAGCAAGATTAAGTCATGATCGCGTTGATTTTCATAGAGTGCATGGAAGGCTAGCCTTGCTGAATTGACTCTAACCTCCGCAGGTACCACAGCTTCGGCCCCATAACACAGTAGAAATGGCGAGGCCCCTGTGGGTGTCCTTGGAGAAGTTCTGTAGGCCCACAGAGCTATGCTTAGAGAGTCGGCCCACTTCTTGTGGTCATCTGCGACCATTTTGCTCAATATTCTTAACAGCGTCTTGTTAGTTGCTTCGGCTTGTCCGTTTCCCTTCGGGTAGTAAGGGGTAGAACATATTTGCCTGATATTGTACTCCGCTAATTTCGCAGCTACCTGGCGATTAACAAAAGGAGTACCGTTATCTGAAAGAATGGTGTTTGGGATTCCGAACCTGCATACGATGCTTTCTTGGATAAAGTTGACCACAGCCAACGCATTTGCCGTCTTCAGTGGTATTGCTTCCACCCACTTGGTAAACAGCTCGGTTGCGGTGAGAATGAAATGATTCCCATGCGACGTCGGTCGGATGGGCCCGATGAAGTCCAGAGCCCATGTGTGAAATGGCCATGGCGTCCCTAATGCATGTAAATCCACGGCGGGAGCGTGCACTAGGTTCCCTTTGAATTGGCATTCTTGGCAGCGTCGCACTTTGGTGCGACAATCGACTTCCATTGTGGGCCAGAAGTATCCGATTGAGAGGAGCTGTCTGCATAATTTCGCACCTCCTTGGTGTTCCACCTGATGAGAAAGGTCCATGACTTCTTGTGCTTCTCTGCCGTCTAGACATCGCAGCAAGTTGCCCTCGTGACCTCTTCGCCAAAGCAGGTTTTCCTGTACCACGTATCGAGACGCTTTCCTTTTTAATTTTTCTGCTTCTTTTCTCGCTTCAGGCACTGTGCCCTGGGTGAGGAAATCGAACAGTGGCTTCCTCCAATCTGTGTCGTCGTCGATTAAAGCGACGAGTAGAGAATCTTTGATTAGTGCGCAACTTTCGCACTTCCCTTGTATCAGGGCTGCAGCTGTTGACATGCCTGGCCAATGAATGCCATATCTCTGAGCCTTTCTGTAGATTGACACCTCGCTTTCTCCGCAAGCGTGTTGGTGAATCTTTTCTAACAGCTGTTGTCCCTCTTGCTCGGAGACACACCTCATGAGTATTCCTCCAGGACCCTTGTAGTAAAGGGTGTTGTCGTGGATGCAGTATCCTTTTGTGAGTGCCCAGCTTTCGCTGCTGGTGCCTTTTGCAATAGCTTGCAGGATTGCTTTCCGCCAGTCTGCGTCGTCCATGTGTTCGTCGTCGCACGCATCTTCTGTTAATGCCGACGATGTTCGCACTTCGATGGAAATCCTTGCGGGGCACTTGTCTATACTGACCTTAGATCCCAAGGTTGCTAAGGCGTCGGCGTGCCTATTGTCCGCTCGGGGCTTGTGCTCGTACTTCACATCGCAGAATTGCTGCATCAGTTTCTGTACTAGGGTGCGATAAGGCAGGAGGTTGATTTCCTTCAAACCATATTCGCCCGAGGCTTGCTTAACAATCAGCTTGGAATCTCCCATGACTGTTAAATTGCTCACTTCCAAGGCTTTCGCCGCACGGAGCCCTACAATGAGAGCCTCGTATTCTGCTTCGTTGTTTGTGACAGCGAAGTTGAGTTTTGCGGACATCTGTATGACTTCCCCGTCTGGCCTTGTCAAGACTATCCCAATACCTCCGCCTTTCCTGGTTGACGAACCGTCGAAGTGGAGGGTCCAATAGGGCACGTCGATTGCGTAGATTTCAGGGCCTTCGAGCTCTTCCTCGATCACAGGTTCGTGGCTGTTGTCGGGAAACTGTGCCAACAGATCTGCTACCGCCTGCGACTTGATCGCTCTTGGTTTCACGCATGTGATATCGTATTGAGAGATGGTCATGTACCATTTCGCCAGTCTCCCGCCCGGAGTAGTGTGAGTTAGCAAGTATCTTATGGGGTCGCTCTTGGTGACCACTACTACTTTGTGTGATGCAAAATAGTGTCTCAACTTTTCTATCACAAAGAATAAAGCAAGGCAATGACGTTCGATGTCTGTGTACCTTGATTCAGCCGGCTGCACGATGCGAGAGATATAGTAGATGGGCCTCTCTTGGCCTTCGTACTCCTGAGCCAAGAGTGCTCCTATAGATCTCCTTGTTGATGTGAGATATAGCAGAAGCGGTGATCCCAGTTGAGGCGCAATCATTATCTTTGAGGACGTGAGCAGTTCTTTCAGCTTTTCGAATGCGGCCTCATGGTCCGGAGCCCAATTGTATGCGGCGTCCTTCTTGAGAAGAGTGCTGAAACAGCATGTGATTTCCGCAATTGCTGGAATAAATCTCCGCAGATATGACAGTTTTCCCAAGAATGTCTTCAAGGTACTTTGATTATGGGGAGGCGTCATGCTGGTGATGGCTGACACTTTCGCAGGGTCAGGCTCGATCCCCTGGCGATGGACTACACATCCCAAGAACTTCCCCGAGGTCACGCCGAACGCGCATTTCATGGGGTTCATTTTCAGTTGAAAGTTCCTGCATCTGTTGAACACCTTTCGCAGGTCTGCAAGGTGATCCGCTTCGTGCTTGGATTTGACCACCAGGTCATCCACATAAAATTCCACCTCTTTGTGCATCATGTCGTGGAATAGAGCCATCATGGCCCGCTGATAGGTTGCGCCCGCGTTCTTAAGACCGAACGGCATGACCGTGTAGTTGAATACCCCCACAGGAGTGATAATGCAGTTTTCCGCGCATCATCGGGATCCATCTTGATTTGATTGTATCCGCTGAAACCGTCCATGAAACTGAACAATGGATGACCTGCTGTTGAATCGATAAGCAAATCGATGTTGGGCAGTGGGAAATCGTCCTTAGGGCAGAAGCGATTGAGATCTCGGAAGTCCACGCAGATGCGAAGCTGTCCGTTCTTCTTCACCACCGGCACGATGTTGGCCAGCCATGTGGGATGATGATTTGGCTCTATGAACTTGGCATCTAGGAGTTTGACAATCTCCTGCTTGATCTTCACGTTGAGTTCTGGCCTGAAGCTTCTGGTGCTCTGCTTGACCGGTTTAGACCCTGGGATGATGTCCAAACGGTGCATGGTGATGCTTGTATCCAGACCTGGCATCTCATCATATTCCCATGCGAACACGTCCTTGTACTCAATTAGGAGCTGCAGCAGTCCTTGTTCCTCTTCGCTTGTGAGGTCCGCACTCAGGAAGACTGGCCTTTTCTTTTCCTCGTTCGGGCTGAGGAACACTTCCTTTAGTTCTTGCTTTTGTGGTCTTGGCCTGTCTTCCATGCATTCAGGCGCTTTTTTGAGTTTCTCGTCTGGAGTATCTTGTGTTGGCTCTTCCGTCAGCGCAACTTGCTCGATTTGATTGATTTGCTCAGGGACATCCCCATGCCCGTGTGAGGACATCCCCGCGCTCCTTCATATGCGATAGCATTTCTTCCCATTGGCGTAGAAGCTCTCTATCTCCTTGCCCTCGGGGTCATGCTTTGCGATCCTCTTTAAAGTGTACACATTCTTTCGATGATATGCGATACGTGGCGCCTCTTCGCGTGTAGGCGGCTTTTCCTTGGCATCTTCCCTTGTCACCATCACGCCCGCAGGTGACTGGTCCTTGATGTCCTCCCAGAGAGGCAAAGGAGTAGGGTTGAAAGGCCCGGGTGTTTGCTCGTCCGCCATCTCAGTGAACCACACCGCCTCGCTGAGGTGTGCTTCGTCCAAGTTGAACGGGTTAGTCGAAGCCGGTATCTCGACTATTCTGTCGTTCCATATAGCTTTCATAACCTGGTGAGCCGTCGAAGGGACTGCGTCGAAGCGATGAATCCAGGCTCGACCTATAATCATGTGGTATGTGGTGTTCGCGTCTATGACATAGAACTTCGCCGAGCACTTGATCTTGCCAATCTGGACGCCCAGGCGGATCCATCCGGTCGTCATTCTAGAATCGCTTCCGAATCCCACCAGCGGAGATGGACGTTTGACTACCTTGTGCTCGGGGATCCCTGCTAGCTTTAGTGTGTGGAGTGGAACAACGTTGACCGCTGCTCCTCCGTCGACGAATGCTCGCTTGAATTCGACGCCATTGACGATGGCGGTCACGTACAGAGGCCTTTGGTGGCTCGCATCCGTCTTCTTGTCGCTGGCAGAAAAGGTCATGATCTTTTCTGTGGAACGAGACGCCCTGATGACCTTCCCGTTGGAAACCACGAGGTCTTCTTCGTAGTCCTCCGCTATCCTTAAGATTGCTTTCGTCATATCAGCCCGGCACCTCTCGGAGAAATTCATCTCGTCGAAGAATTTGTTGAAGCCATGCGACCCTTTCATGCGGTCGGCACGTTCATCCTCCGTGTCCATGCTATAGTCTTCGTCTTGATGGACCTCAGCAATGATGGGTAGACCATCCTCTGCGACTTCCTCCAAGTCTACGATCGAGATCATGGCGACCTCTTTGCCTTTCGAGCCTGACTCTGTATGGGCAGGAAGTGGGTTGTTGCGCACGTCCTTCCTGTTGTCGCTGACGATTAGCTCGCCGTTCTTCATCTTCTGATCGAATGCGAACCTGAGTTTCTTGCACTCAGCGGTGGGATGCATGATCTTGCCGTGGTACTCGCACCACTTAGGGTCCCTCACCATCTCCTTGGAGGGTGTTTTCTCGAGCGGTGGCAGGACGCCGTCCTTGCGCCACTGTTGGCAGAGGTCACTCGCTTCCTCTACCGAGCATGGCAGAGGCGGTACATCGAAGTTCACAACCTTCGCTTGTTTCTGGGGCGAAACTGTGTTGACTTCAGCTTCGCGTCCCCGCTTGTAGCTGAACCTTCCGATCTTGTAAGTGGTGCCGCTCGCGGGTCGCTCTGGAGCGTTCTTCTTTTTCTGTCTCTCGACTATGGGCTCGATGTTCTTCGTGCATTCGATTAGTTTTGAAAACGTAGGTGTTTGCAAATTAATGAGCATACCTTTGTATTCATCTCGCATGCACTGCAGGCATATCTCCACGAGCCGGCTTTCGGGCATTGGATCTTTGCACTCCAAGGATTTCGCCCGGAATTTCTTGATGAAGGTGATCCCATCCTCCTCGCGCTTCTGATACATCCGCGAGAGATGGATCATTGTCACCTTTTCCTCCATTTGAAAGAACTTGGTATAGAACTTTTGGACCATGTCGTCCCAAGTCTTCACGGATCCGGCCTCCAATGTCCGGTACCATTTGTATGCTACATTCCCAAGAGATTTTGGGAACTCTCGCATCAACAGTTTGGGATCAGCTCCGTACGGACCCATGACATCAATGAAACGCATGACATGCTCATGAGCGTTTCCATTGACGTCCTCGAACTTATCCCATTTGGGAGCCTTGTACCCCGCCGGGTTAGGCATGAGATAGATCTCTCGCGGAATAGGTGGATCATTGTCTAGCTTCGGGATAATGGTATCCGCGAATGACTGATGAGCCAGGATGGTGTCCACGCGCTTTTGCAAAGACGTCATGCATTCTGGAATGCTCCCCTCGGTAGTTGCTGGAGGGATCGCCGTGGGTGGTGGCGACACATATGCCGTCGGAGGATTGGGAGCATACTGAGTACCCGTATTTCCCCAGATCATCGTTGGGGGAGGCAAATGGTACTGCAAAGTTGGGTTGGACGCCAAAGCCGAGGGCTGAGGAGCGTGAGCAGCAGGAGGCAGCATTTGTGCCGTTGATCCTTGAACCGAAGGCAGTTGCGCAGCCGACGGTGGAGTCTGCAGATGAGGGTTGGGAGGTGTGGCTGGCACTCCCAACCCTGGAGCAGTAGGGGTTCCTCCTCCCTGAGGGATAGCAGTGGCTGGCGGAGGATTTGGTGCGAGGGTGCCCAGAACAGCCAAGATTTGTTCTAGTTGCGCAGATTGAGACTTAAGAGCTTTCGCCTGACTTTGGACGGTGGCGTCCAAAGACTCTAGCGTCGGTGCTTCGCCGGGAGTCGTCGGAGTACGGCGGGTCTCGTCTCCCGAGGGAGTTTCGGTGGAAGGCGATCGGTTGCTGACATCATCCTCCTGAGACATGGTTGCTTTTGCCGGTAAGATTCACGTCGGGTTCACCAAAATGTGCACGAGAGATTCCGGCGGGGAGACCTCCGTGTGCACCGTGTGTAGTGGATCAAGGATCGCACAGGAAGAATAGGGGTGTGTGTAGGGAGAGAGTAAGTCAGTAGCAATGTCTGAGAGAGAGACAGAGGTTTGGCAGAGCTTCCGCGTATGACAAGTGTGTTCTCCTTTGTATGGAAAGGTTGACGATCTATATATACTGGAGAACATGACCGTTGTAGTGTGGTTAATGCGCCCATTAATGGCGGCTTAATTAGCTTAACCATAACGGCACGTTCGTCCGAGTATATAGGGACCGTTAGAGCACGTGGTGCGCGAATACCGGAACCGTTACGAGGTTGACCGGGTTTGACCGGATTGACCGGGTTTATGGAGCTCGTGCCATAAATCTCTCAAAACAGTTACTAAAGGTCGCGTGCGGGCTTGGCTCGCACGCGACAGGGCTTACTCTAGCCTCCAAACCACTAAGTCCCTACAAGTCCCGTGCAGTGGTATGCGAGGGCTCTGTCTCGCAGCCCCCACATGGATCAGCTCGGCTGGTGATCCTGTGTGTGTGGAGCACAATATGGTGTGCTAGATGGTTGCCACGTGGCCAAGATCTGTCATGTCAGAAAGCAGTATCTACACCTGGTAAAGGATTAGGGTGAGATAACAGTGATTGTGAATGTAAAACCGATGTAAGCTCCTTTTTCCATCGTGCTAGAATGAAAAGGAGTCTCAATTATTTAAAAAGCTTTGTATGATTCAAATTCTCTTTAGCTTCTGGCACTTGGAAAATGCCAAAAAGCATCATGTTTTGCCAAGTGTTTGGAAAAGTTGCCTAACTCAGAAATTTATTATGCATTCTTGCTATTAATTTGGTCTTAGAATAAAGGAGTAAGAGTCTTTTTGAACGTACTTGCTCCAAAATTACGCTTGCTTGATTAACAAGAATAGCTAAAATGTCTTCCTCAGCTGACATCTAACTCTAGTATACTAGGGATAGTGGTCAATACGACCAAGAATAGCCGATGACTCCCTGAAACTCCTCATTGCTTGCATGTTTTTATTTCTGGATAAGGTATTCCATTCCGGTTGTATGACTGTATTTGAGGATCTCATGGTTTCGAAAAACTTACATCCCCTAGTATAATCCTTAGTAGTGTAAAGACCGTTACAGGAAGTGGAGGTTGTACTCTCGAGTGAAGAAGGAAACAAAACAGTATAAATATATATATACAGAGGGAGAGATTTTTAAAGAAATTTCAACAGTTTTTGAGGAGATTAAGTGATAAAGATTTATCAAAATAAAGGGAGAGAGAGATTTGAGAAAGAGAGGGAGGAGAGATTCGGGTATGTTTTGAGAAGGAAATCAAGCAGCGGTTCATCAGTTTTTGAGGAGATTAAGGAAGTGATAAATATTTATTATGATAATTAAAGGGAGAGAGAGAGATTTGAGGGAGAGAGAGATTTGATTCGAGGAATTTTGGGAAGGAAATCAAGCAGCGAAGAAAACTAAACGAACGAAGTAGCATAACAATTAACAGGTCTGGGTAGACCCACCACTTCTCATGGGTATACCCAGAACCAAACCAGAAAACGGTTCTATTGGCTTTGGTTCCCATGGGTCCTGTGTCGGGTTTGGTTCTGTCGGTTCGGGTCATTCGGGTATGGTCCTGGTCGGTTCGGGTCATTCGGGTATGGTCCTGGTCGGTTCTGGTTCAGAACCGGCCCGCTGACAGCCCCTAATCCTTAGTATATACTTAAAAACCCGTCTGTGTTTGGCGACTTTGGTCATATTTCCCTCGATATTTGGTAAGTTTTATGCATCAACCCCATCTTCTTGAAGTTTCTTCACTACAGAGAGAACTACTTTTTTTTACAACATTAAAGCACTGTAAAAACTATATTTTTACAATTTTACAAGTTTCTTGAAGTTGGCACCTGAAGAACAGTAGATAGGAGTATAAACACTGTATGTGGCCCAAAAAGATGGTCAAGGATGCCAACTTTCAGTAACGTTTGATGAAGAATCAAAGACCTACCAGGAAATAGATAAGGAAAAAAATTAGAATATTCCTTCTTTGTAACCTCTATATATGGAGTTAAAATTCGCAACATTTCTAACCAAGACAAGGCAAACAGAGCATTGCAAAGTCATTTCCTGTCTTCCTAACTAGCTAAGAAGTCATCTATGGCTTACCGTCAAGAAATTGTCAAGATTGGGGCTGAAGGTTTTGCAATTCTTGAGCATGGTCCTGGCAAGAAAGGAAATCCTCTTTCTCTCCCTCCTCGTCACGGAACGGCAAATGTTCCCCAACACCCGTACAGAGAGCCGTATCAGCCTTTGGGGCAGAAGGGTCCTCAAAGCAGAGAGTCCACTGCTCTGGACTGCAACAGAGCAGCCCAGATTTATGGTGGGATTTTGGTTAAGGAATTTGGGAAGAAACCGCAGCCACTTCGCAAGGCTTATTACGCTAAGTAAAGCGTGCTTATGCTCTGATCTTTGTATTTAAGTAGCTTTCTGGAAATAGTACAGCGTGAATCTCCTTAATATTAGTCTGTTGGAGGAGGAGAAATATATGCACTTATAGGTTTGTGGTTTTCTAGCTCTACCTGTGTATTAAATAGGATATATAATATACTCTGTGTTATAATTACAAGCTTTCTACTGTACAACAACTCTCTGTGCAAAACTCTTCTTTTGAGATGTGGAGTTAGTATTATGAAGCATAGTAGCTTACACGGTGCTGAAGGCTGAAGGCTGTACTGAAACTTAGTTTGAAATGTTTGAGCTCAAGCGTAAACCTCTTCAACCATCACCTCACTACCAAAATAAACTAAGTTAGAGATTTACGGAAACAATCATATGTACTGATCTCATCTCGTAAAGATCAATATTTATTACGGATGGTATGTCTTGTTTAGGATCACGATCAAATAAATTTCCGGCAGTTCATTCAGCATCGATCTCCTATAAGAAATTTATTTTGAAGTTTGTAACGATTGAGATAGGTTCCGTTGTCGTCTTCTGAACTTTTCCCGGCCAGATTTTCACGGTTACCAAGCCTTTTAGGAGACTTAGGACCCTATCTTAGAGAACCGGGGCCTTATTGTCAGTCTTGGCACTTGGCAGTGGTACTAAAGGAGTCAAGGAGGTCGGCCCGACCAGGCCCACACTAAAATGAGCCAGGCCCGGCCCCGGACCGCCCCGCTCCAATACACAAACCGGCCCGGCCCCTAACCCGGTGCGGTTCGACTTGGCCCCCCTCCAACCAGCCCCGCCCCTCCCCCAAACAGCTGGAGCCGAAGCTAAAAATGGTAATACTTCAAGGTGTCAGGGGGACGGGCCGGGGCGGGGCAGCGCCACTTGGGAGGGGGCGGGTTAGGTTAGCGCCCCGGTTGTTCATGGGGCCGGGCCGGGTTGAAATCAAGGGAAGTTAAGGTGCATGATTGTTAGAAACTGGAAACCCCAATTCAAAAATCAGGCTAAATTTCACCACAAAGAAAGAACACAGATTTGCAGCAGATTCAAATTCTCAGAACCACCAGCAGATTCAAGCACAAAGTTTCAGCAAACATATATATCTCAATGCTGCATATCAATACATAACTCGCAATTGAGAACCCAGCATATTAAGCATTAGAAATCTGGGTAACTTATCTGAGATAAAACTGATACTTCATTCAAGATTCAGGTACAAATTCAGCAACACAAGAGCTTCAGCTCTTCTCCTCCTATCTAATCTTCACAGATCACAGACCACTCAAAATCAAGAGCTTCGGCTCTTTCTTGCACTCTGTATATATATATCTCTATTTCAGTAGTCTCAAAAAACATACAACATACCTGGTATTTATAGACAGCAAAGCTAGCTTCTGAATTAGCTTCCTTCAACCTGAAGGTTTGTTGCCGCCTCAACTCGATGATGCACCAGCTGCTAGAGACGCCTCTGTCAACGTGTGCTTGTCTGGATAAAGCAGAGACACAGTTCTGAGTAAAGCAGCCCACAATCGTTGACTAATTCTAACCTTAACTACTAAGTATCAGACAATTACAAACCTAGCTAATAAGTTTTTAAAACTTACAAAAATAACCCAGAATAAAATTGAGTTTACAAAAAACAACATCCCCCCTTAAACTCAATTTCTACGAGTTTCCATTCCAAGCAACATTTTCAACGTGCTGAATATATCATGTTTCAGAGGTTTCGTAAAAATATCAGCAAGTTGATCTTGAGTCCTGCAATGAACTAGCTCCACTTCATTCTTCTTCACGTGCTCTCGGATAAAGTGATAACGGGTATCGATATGTTTGCTCCGTTCATGAAATACTGGATTTTTGGCTAACGCAATCGCTGATCTATTGTCTACATGAATCTGAGTAGGCTGCTCCTGAATTAACCCCATATAACTCAGCAAATTCCTTAACCAAATAGCATGACAAACGGCAGAGTTGGCTGCAACATACTCCGCTTCACAAGTAGATAAAGTGACAATAGCTTGCTTCTTAGATGACCAAGTAAATGCAGAATTTCCCAACAAGAAAGTGAATCCAGTTGTGCTCTTCCTTTCATCCAAGTCTCTTCCCCAATCACTATCCGAGTAACCAACAAGTCTATATCCATCAAAAGTTGAATAGAATAAGCCATCTCGAAGCGTACCTTTGATGTATCGCAAAATCCTCTTGGCTGCATTTAGATGAGAATGGTCCGGTGTCTCCATATATCTGCTAACCAACCCAACTCCATACAAGATATCCGGCCGAGTACAAGTGAGATACCTTAGGCTCCCAACTAAGCTTTTGAAGTAAGTCGGATCGACATCCCCTTCTTCGTTATTTCTCAATTCTATGCCACAGTCAACAGGGGTGCTAACCGGGTTGCAAGTTTCCATTTTGAACCGTTTCAGCACCTCCTTGGCGTAAGCAGCCTGACTGATAAATATACCGTCTTCTCTTTGAACTACTTCTATGCCAAGAAACTGGGACATCAATCCCATGTCAGTCATTTCGAATTCGCGGACCATACTCCTCTTGAACTCTTCAAACATACTGGGATCATTTCCTGTAAAAATAAGATCATCCACATAAAGGCAAGCAAGCAACATCTTACCATCGCCATTAGCCTTCTTGTAAAGTGCATACTCATAAGGACACTTCTCAAATCCGTTCTCGAAGAAGTATTTATCGATTCGTGCATTCCAAGCTCGCGGAGCCTGCTTCAATCCGTAGAGAGCTTTCCTCAACTTGTATACTTTATCCCCTTCACCTTTCTTGACGTATCCAGTGGGCTGTTCAATATAAATCTCCTCTTCAAGGTAGCCATTTAGAAACGCAGATTTGACATCAAGTTGATAAATATTCCATTTTTGTTGAGCCGCGAGAGCAATAACTAACCGGATGGTCTCCAAGCGAGCAACTGGCGCAAACACTTCTCCATAATCAATTCCAGGCCTTTGCTTGTACCCCTTGGCTACTAATCTCGCCTTATACCTCTGGACTTCACCATTTGCCTTCCTCTTCGTTTTGTAAAGCCATTTCACGCCAATTGCTTTGTGTCCTTGTGGTAAACTAGTGAGCTGCCACGTCTTGTTCTTTTCAATCGCTTTGATCTCTTCATCCATGGCCTTCTTCCACTTGTCTTCTTGAATTGCCTCTTCAAATTGGAGGGGATCACAATCTGAAAACAAGCAAAACAAGTTCAGTTCTTCATCTTCATCTTGATAAATTTCATGCAACGGCCTCATTCTTTGAGGCCTTTCGCTTGAGCTATCTTCGCTTGGTGAATGCGGTGGTGATGCCGGCTCAGATCTTGGTGTTGACGGAGATCCATGTGCTGGACTTAGTGGAGGGGAATCATATCTAGGACTTTGTGGCTCATCGGGGACCTCTCTAGCTTCCATATTTTCCTCATCTTCTAATATAAGATCGACACTGTTAGGTGCTGCACTTTGATCCCAATTCCACATGTCATCTTCTTCAAATATCACGTCTCTACTCATCACAATCTTCTTAGTCATTGGATTGTAGAGTTTGTATGCCATTGTTCTATCACCATAGCCGATAAATATACACTTCTCACCTTTGTCATCAAGCTTAGTTCTTCTAGCATCCGGAATTTTCGCATAAGCAATACAGCCGAACACTCTTAGATGTGAGACGCAAGGTTTGAATGAGCTCCACGCTTCCTCCGGTGTTCTGAACTTCACACTTTTAGTTGGGCAGCGATTCAGCAAATACACGGCACACGCAACAGCTTCAGCCCAAAATTCTCTTGGAATTTTCTTCCCCTTCAACATACTCCTTACCATATCTAGAATGGTTCGATTTTTCCTTTCTGCAACTCCATTCAACTGTGGTGTATAGGCTGGTGTAACCTGGTGCAAGATTCCATGGGCTTTGCAGAAATTCTCAAACATATCTGAGGTGTATTCGCCGCCTTGATCAGACCTCAAAACTTTGATAAATCTGCCACTTTGCTTTTCAATAAGAGCTTTGAACTCTCTGAACTTCTCGAACACTTCAGACTTCCTTTTCAGAAAATAGACCCAAGTCTTTCTACTATAATCGTCAATAAATGTAAGGAAGTACCTATTCTTTGCATTCGACATAGGCTTCAACGGGCCGCATACATCGGTGTGCACAAGTTCCAAAGGCTGCAATGCCTTCCACCTCATTTCCTTGTTGAAACTCAACCTGTGATGTTTGCCAAGAATACACCCTTCACACACTTCATTCGGATGATCAATGTACGGTAAGCCTCTCACCATGTTCTTGCTTGCAAGAAGCTTCAAGCCACCAAAATTCAGATGCCCATACCTTAAGTGCCACAACCAAGCTTTATCCTTCACAACCGCATTCAAACACTTAATATAATCCGGCTGAATATTCAATGGAAACATTCTGGTCTTTGACATTTGAACTCTAGCAATCAATCGCTCATGCACATCTCGCATAACAAGTTGATTGTTGCTCATTGTAATGACGTAACCCTTCTCCAACAACTGACCCAAACTCAAGATGTTGCTTTTCATCCCAGGAACATAATAAACATTGGAAATAAAATCACGATTTCCATTCTTGAGCTTGATTAAAATATTACCTTTTCCTTTGACTGGAATTTGGGATGAGTTACCGAATGTAACCTGGCCTTTAATAGACTCGTCAAGATCAACAAACATCTCTCGTTTTCCACTCATATGGTTGCTAGCTCCACTATCGAGATACCAAACATTAGCTTGCTCGTCATTGGACCCATCATTGGCAAACAACATAGGATTCTCTATCTCGTTCACCTCTTTCTCGATATAGTTCACGTATTCACCAACGTCTCTGTTTGAATTCATCCGACACTCATTGCTATAGTGTCCATACTTGTGGCACTTATAGCATTGCACATTCCTCTTGTCGTAACCTTGCTGATTTGAGAAATTGTTGTAGTTGCCTCTTCCTCTTGCTCTTCCTCTACCTCTGACAGAGCCAAAATTCTGATTTCGTGAACCTCCATAATTGCCTCTTCCATAGTTGCCTCTATTAGGATATCCTCTGCCTCGACTTGTATAGCCACGACCACGATTCTGGTAGCCTCGTCCTCTTCCTTGCTGAGATGTCCCTGCTTGCTCATCTCTATCTTGCTTGAGAGAGAGCTTTGATTGAAGTGCTTGCTCAATCGTACTGGCCCGCTTCTTGTTCATACGCTGCTCATGAATTTCTAGAGACGCCATCAACTGATCAACAGTTAAGACGCTGAAATCTTTAGACTCTTCAATGGCTGGGATTACATGCTCAAACTTGTTGCTTAGAGACCGCAAAATCTTCTCCACCACGGTCAACTCGTCAAGCCTTTCACCAAGCCTTCTCATTGCGTTAACAATAGCCAATGTTCTTGTGAAATAATCTGCAACTGATTCATTTTCATTCATGTGCAAGGTCTCCATCTCACCTCTTAAAACTTGCAGCCTCACTCTTATCGTCTTCTCAATTCCGCGATAAGAATTTTTTAGAATCTCCCATGCTTCTTTTGAAGTGGTGGCTGCTGAAATCTTCTCAAAACTCGCCTCATCGACCCCTTGGTAAAGCAGGTACAAGGCCTTCTTATCCCGCTTCCTAAACTCCTTCAAGATCGCCTTTTGAGCCTCGGACAACCTGTCTTCTACTTCACGAGAGGCTGGTTCATCGAACCCCTTCTCGATCAAATCCCACAAATCTTGAGAGCCCAGCAACACTCTCATCTGGATGCTCCAGTTCTCATAATTTTCTTTCCCCAACCGAGGAAATTGCGGCTGGAAGAAGTTACTTGCTGTAGCCATTAAAATTCAGCAAAATTAACCCGGAAACAATAGTCCAAAGGCTTTAATATCTGACTGCAACAAGGCTCTGATACCAGATTTGTTAGAAACTGGAAACCCCAATTCAAAAATCAGGCTAAATTTCACCACAAAGAAAGAACACAGATTTGCAGCAGATTCAAATTCTCAGAACCACCAGCAGATTCAAGCACAAAGTTTCAGCAAACATATATATCTCAATGCTGCATATCAATACATAACTCGCAATTGAGAACCCAGCATATTAAGCATTAGAAATCTGGGTAACTTATCTGAGATAAAACTGATACTTCATTCAAGATTCAGGTACAAATTCAGCAACACAAGAGCTTCAGCTCTTCTCCTCCTATCTAATCTTCACAGATCACAGACCACTCAAAATCAAGAGCTTCGGCTCTTTCTTGCACTCTGTATATATATATCTCTATTTCAGTAGTCTCAAAAAACATACAACATACCTGGTATTTATAGACAGCAAAGCTAGCTTCTGAATTAGCTTCCTTCAACCTGAAGGTTTGTTGCCGCCTCAACTCGATGATGCACCAGCTGCTAGAGACGCCTCTGTCAACGTGTGCTTGTCTGGATAAAGCAGAGACACAGTTCTGAGTAAAGCAGCCCACAATCGTTGACTAATTCTAACCTTAACTACTAAGTATCAGACAATTACAAACCTAGCTAATAAGTTTTTAAAACTTACAAAAATAACCCAGAATAAAATTGAGTTTACAAAAAACAACAATGATATTACAGATATGCTAATCCTGTCTTAAGAATTGGATTCCCTTCAATTGTACTGTTGGAACTCACAACCGAAAGGTAAACAAATACATAGTATATGGCTTCCAAGAGTCTCTTTGTTCGTTCGACACTTTTGTGTTAATCCATTACTTCATGTGGTTGAAGGTTGAGTTACTTGTCCCACGTCGATACAAGCAAAATGATCTTCATAGATAACAAAAGAATGATCCCAGTAGGCAATAGCATATATATATTTAGATATGTATTTTAACTTAATAAACTTTCATAAAGGCTTGTATTCAAAACATCCAGAAATTTTCAGGCTGAAGGTTGCAACTTGAGAGTAGAAAAAAGAGAAGCAAAATGATTTAACAGGAGACAGCTTTGAAAAATCTAGGATTCATGGAGCTGATCGAGACAATAAAATAAGACAGAACTTGAGAAAGAGAGCCG
Organism: Linanthus parryae; assembly: GCA_023055425.1. Lineage (NCBI taxonomy): Eukaryota > Viridiplantae > Streptophyta > Magnoliopsida > Ericales > Polemoniaceae > Linanthus > Linanthus parryae. The sequence continues at coordinate 1,512,870 of JALGPY010000008.1, read as the reverse complement.
TAGTTTCCGGAACTGAAATTTTCTCTCAGCTTTTGTTAACACTTTTCTGCGAGGTGTTTATATAATTGCCGATTGTCGAAATTCTCATATCGTAGCAAACATCTGCTAGTCTCTAAATTTCCGAATATGCCCTTGTTTGGGGTGTCTCGTCGTGGAAAAAGTTGAGGTAATCTCCTTGGACTATTGCTCCTCTACTGTTCCTTCAATGCACACGACACTTCCAGTCAAAAGTTGTAAAATAATCTCAACAGAGAAAGGAGCTACATCCGTTAGCTATTTGCACACTGGTTTTCTCTTCCTTATCTTTATAAGAGTAATCAAGTATACAATCTTTTCTCACCAAGCAAAACAAGGCCCATAATAGAAGCCTCTTTACCTTTAAGTTTCTTCCAACTTTCAAATGCCATACCGCCACCAAAACCACCTTTCCAAAAGTAAAGGTTTTGCTGTTCTGGACAGTACTAAGAGAGCAAAGCTCCATCCTCTTCCTTGTCATGAACGCTCTTTCTTTGGTTTCCACAAAATGTTGTTCACCATAGAGAAACTGTTATTGACTGTAACAAAGAAGTCTAGGTTTACGGCGGCGTCCTGGTTAAGGAATATGCCAAGACAGCTCCAGTCCACAAGATTTTATTACTACTCGTCTTCTTCCAATTGAATCTATGTACAGTTATTAGTTCCCAAGCTCTTGGAAGTGTTCTCTCTTCTCATATATTGAATAAAAAACTCTTCTTTGGCTATTAGCCGTTCTTGGAATTGTTGGCCATCTTTTGCTGTTTAGGTGCAAGAGTTTGAGTATTGGACAAGTGTTAACTAAACCTATCAAATAAAGACTAATGTAACCAGAAAAACGATGTGATTTGGAGTGATCAGCAAAAGTAACCAGCAGTCTATTAAAAAACATTCAACAAAACTGCGTTAATAGGGATTTTAAGTTACATAATCAAATAGTTCTTGTAAACCAGCAAAAAAAGAAGAGAATATAATGATCAGTGAGTGCGAACTTCCGACTTAAAGAAGGATTGATCTTTAACTAAGCAAATATAACTGGCATTTGTTAAGTTGATTCTACTCAAAACTCAACAAAGTTAAGATATAAGGGGATATTTTCTAATGGGGTAATCTTAGGACCAGCTTCTTCTTTTAGTTTATCAAATATACTTGCTTATACATTTTTTATATGATGGTAGAGTGTTTGCTTTGTTCTGACTCCTTGTTCCCGCTCTAATGTAAATTTATAGGGTGTTCACGCGTCGTCCTAAAGAGCATTATGTTGTGTTTGATTCATTGTCTTCTCTGGCAATCCACCCATATTTCATTCAAACCTTCCATTTTGAGACGGAGCTTCCATTTGAGGCTGTGTGCACTCTTCGATCAGATTGGCCTTCTGGGTAAACTTTCTTACCCTCCCTTTAGATTTCTATTATCCATTAGCTTTTGTCAACACTTCCTGTTTTGAAGTTTAAACTAGTTGTGTTTTCAACGACAACCTTTTTTTCTGTGGATTTAGTTTTCGGCCCTCTGTATTTTGAGGGCTGAGAGCCCTATTTTTAATAATAATGTGCCTGACCTTCTGGAATAATAAGAAAAAGAAAAAAATAGCGAAGAAATGGTTGCAAGAAGTCCTGTAGTCTTGGCTTGAACAACCAAAATCTGAAGGTGGGAAGTGATAGGAAAATAGTATTTTCGACTTCAAGAAGAAAAGAAAAGTTGCATCAGTTTAAACATTACCGTAGTTGTTGGTTGAATCAGAGAACATCAGTTTCACTTGAACCTATGCAACTTAATGACCACAGGAGGTTAAAGATAGTGCACTGCTTTAAGAATATATCAATCAAAGAATTATTGCAAATCTCAAAACTAAGCACTTATATGTAATAAGTTTGTGGATGTACATTGAATTTTCTCGCAACTGTATGGCGGGAATCAAATCAACACCGAAAGGGGAAATTTTAATGGCTTTGAGGATCCCCTTTTTTCCTTTAACAATTTAGATAGCTAGTGTTATGGAGAGTTTGGCAGATTGGACGGCAATATCATGAGATTTTTCCTGCCACTTATTTTCTTAGGAGGTGAAGCAGGATTATATGTTAGAATCATTAGAAGCTTTGAACGGTCTTCTTATTCTAAAGCACTAAAAGAGGTACTTGAACTTGAGCTTTTTATGTTTTGGAATCAAATTTGAAACTACCAAAAAGACAGGGGGATACTAATCCGAGTGAACAGCCTCATTGCCTTTATCTTGAAGTCAGGGTTCAACTAGTTGATTTTGTCTAAATATGATATTATGGGTGTAATTGTTGGTTTTATTATTTTTAATTAATTGGTGTAGTCCTACCTTTTCTTAGGCACTTGAGATCTTTGAAATCTAAAGAGAATAGTAACTGAGTATGGAAGTAGTGCATGTGTACATAATAAGGGGCAAAAGGGTGCTTAAATTATTTGCAGATCGTACAGAAGATTTCCTCCTCCCCTTTACCTTTTTCTCAGGGGTAACCTATTTCCCCCCCTCCCCCTTTCCCTTCCCCTCAATCACATTACCGTCTCCAACTGAAGAACTTTCCTTATCCAAATAAATCCAATTTATACACTTTTACACCATCAACTAATAATTAAAACAATATAGTGAGTACATTAATAAATAAAAACTGAAAATATAAAGAAATTGATAAATATAATAATAATATTCATAATAATTTCGGTAATAATATGATAAAGATTTTTTGGTACATAATAATACCCATTTCAGTTTAAATACTGTATAATAAAATCACATACAATAGCTTAATACATGTTAAATTTTACACAGGAAAAATATAAGACCTTATATTTGATGAATTGTGTCTGGGAAAACCCTTGAAGTTGTTGCATGTGAGAACTTAAAACCTTGCTTGAACTTTTCGTTCAAAGGGCAACCTTTTCATATATTGAGCCCTCAATTATTCAGATAAATTATATCTACTTTAGCTTAGTTATATGTTAAACCAATTAAAATGTTTCATAAAACAACCCGTGTGAAAGTCTAACAAATTCTCTCATTAAGTGTCCCTAAGGTGTCCTCCAAGTGTCCGATATAACAAAAGTTTCTAAAATAAATGGAAACGCCCGCTGGAGTGTTCAACACGTATTTTAGTGTGTCGTACGAGTGTCCCAAGTATCCGACATGGATACGGCCCCTGTTTTGGAGTATCCATGCTTCCTAGCTTTCTGTGGTTTAAAGTTGAGCAACTTGCCTCTGAGCAATAAAATCCACTGCATCATAAAGATAGAAATAGAACGATCCCAATAGCATATGTATTCAGATAAGTTTAATAACTTAGACGGAAAGCTTCATAAGCACTTGTATTTCTACTCCTCAAAATTTTCTCGGTTAAGGCTGGCAACAGAGGTATAGGAAAAAAAAATTGGCCATGATCATAACTCATGTGTGCGTGAACTCCCTTCATGCTGTGGTGGTTAAGTGATTTAAGTGAGAAACAATAGACGAAACAAAACCTGCACCAGAAAGTCGTGGTGTCCCATTCGAAAAGTTACTAAAAGTATTACTCTTCGAGAAGTCCGTTTCATTGCTAATTGTCGAACTTCTCTTATCGTTGGAACTGAACTCTCAATTTCCATATACGCCAATGTTTTTGGTGTCCTGACACCAGAAAGCTTGAAGTCATCTCCTATCAGTATTGCTGCTCTACTGTTCTTCCTATGCTAGCTACAGACGCAACAATTAAAATCAAATTCTGTTTAAGAATCTCAAGGAAAGTTAAGGCAGCTACTTAATTATCTCCTCCAAGATGCTTTCCTTTTCCTTCCCTATATATGGACTTCCAAGTGTACAATTTTTTCCTCACCAAGCCAAACAAAGCCCCTAACAGATTCCTCAGTCTTCCCCTTCAGTTTCCTTCCAACCTCCAAATGGCATATCGCTGCAATCAGGACCAACTTGCCAAGATTGGGGCTGAAGGGTTCGCCCTTCTGGACGGTGGCAAGAGAGGAACCCAACAGCCTCTTCCTCGTCACGAACCGATAGCAACAGCGACGAAGCGTTCATTTTGGTCGTCGCAGAAAGCTGTTCATCATAGAGAAACAGTTATTGACTGTAACAGAGCAGCCCAGGTCTATGGTGACATTTTAGTTAAGGAATACGTCAACATAGCCCCAGTCCGTAAGGTTTATTACTACTCATCTTCTTCCAAGTGAAAACTTTCACTTCTTCCACTGTTTGTACCAAGTAGTTCCCAAGCTCTTGGAAGTGTTCTATGTAGTTTGTACTCATGTACTGAATAAAAAGTTTGTATCCTTTTTGGGCTATATTAGTCTTTGCAGTTGTTGCCCTCCGATTGCTTTACATTTAGGTGCAGGGTTTTGAGTAATCAACGGCCGAACCCTATAAATAAAGGCTACACCATAAGCAGCGACTGATTGATATGAACTTGCAAGGTGGTCAACTGAATATGCACTCCGTAATCTGGACTAGTATATTGTCTAATGTGTAATCATGCTACTGCCTAATTTTTTTAGATAACCTGGGGAGTGAGTGAGTACGATTCTTTAGTTAAGTCGAGATCAATCATCCCCTAATAATTCAATAAGATCTATAGAACTGAAGATTGGGGATACACGACTGTTCAGTTCTTGCACCAGCGTGGTAGTTCATCTCTAATAAGAAGTTAACAGATCAGGTGTATATACATATAGACCTGCATCCACAAGGGCGGTCCCCTCCATATTATCAGAAGGGTTGATGCTTAGAAGAACATTGATCGGTTCTCTTTGTTGGGTATCATGTGTGAGCGGTACCTGATGTCCATGGTTAATATAGGATGATTTGGGCTCTAACTCATAAGCAGGGGCGGATCCAGAAATTTGGCATAGTGGGGGCTAGAAAAAAAATCAAATTTAATGACTAATCTTTCGTTTTTTTTGAAATATTTAAGGGTTAAAATGATGATCTTAATAGATAGCTGAGGCGAATATATAATATGAGTGGGGGCTAATGTAACTAAAGTAACCAAATACATGCTAAAAATTGCAAATAACAAAATTGAGTGGGGGCTAAGATAACTAAATTAACAAAAAATAGGGTAAAATTTGTAAATTTGAAAACCTGAGTCGGGGATATAGCCCCTACCTGTTTCCACTTACATCCGCGACTGCTCATAAGGTTGTCCTTTTGGTAAGTGGGTGTCTTAAATCATACTATGGTGCTCCTCTCTCGGGGTGCTTAGTCTCCCAACAAGTGGTATCAGAGCCAGGTTCGTGCGTGCTGCCTTGGTGAATCAAGGGTGAGATGCGTGGTGTTCTCACGGATGGGTGTTCCAAGAACGATGGACCTGGCGTTCATGCGGACGGTTAAATTCCTTTGTTGCTCCAGCCCGTGGTCTGGCAGATGGTGGTCCGGTGCACTCTGACAAAGGTGATTCCAAGGAATTCGACGAATGCTTCCGGGCAGGGCGAGCATGTTGAAAGACTCATACATGAAGGGAGAGATTGTTGGGTATCATGCGTGAGTGGTTTATCCTACATCGGGATGGTGGACATAATATCCATGGTTAATATAGTATGATTTGGGCACTAACTCATAAGTTTTACCTTTTGGGTAAGTAGGTGCCCTAATCATACTATGTTGCTCTAATCATACTATGTTGCTCCACTCTCGCGGTGCTTAATCTCCCAACACTCTTGAGTATCAAGTGGGAAAGTTTAGGCACAATGAATAGTGAAATATCAAGTTTAGGCACATATGATGTGAGGTCTATCTAAAATCATGGTTAGTAGACAGATCTATGAATGATTTGCTGGAATAAGCAACCGATCAACGTTCCTAAAAAAGCAATTAATAGAACTACCTTAAAAAGATGTTAACTTAAATATCCAAATAGTGCCTGTAAACCAGAGAAAAGGAATCTAATCCAACAAGTGGGAACCTCCACTAAGAGGAGTAATCTTTAACTAAACCTATGGCTGAGAGAAAAGATTTTTTGTTGTTGTTGTTGATTGTGATATTGTATTAGAATCTAAGTTTTGGGCTTTAAGTGCCGTGTTAGAAATATATGATGTTTTTAGAGGGTCTTCTAATTTCTACAAAGCAGTCAAAATTATTCCCTTGTTCTGTACTGAAGGTATCTATCAGGTTTAGGAACCCAGGTAAAAGATAGGTTAGCATTTATCTAATGTGCAGATAATCATAACGTCTTCTTTAATGAAACACTATTCATGCTCCTAAATTCTCAGATTCCAAACTATAAAATGAATTTATTAGACATGTACTTTATGCTAGATCTGTCGAATAGATTAATTAGGTTTTAAAGCTTGAATTAGATCCATGTATCAATCTAATCATGATTTATTAAATATGCTTGTAATAATTTGTAAAGGAAAAGCACATGAACATTCCTATTTCTTAGAACACAATTATCTTTAAGGCTTCGTATTTAAAAACGTAATAGTGCTTGTAAACCAGAAAAAAAAGAATTCGTTGTTTTGTAAACCTCAAAATAAAGACTAAACAAGAAAAAAGAATCTTGTTATTTTTTGAACTTTTTTTCTTGCCTCCTAAGTCCTAATAGCGTCTTATTTGACTTTCTTTTGTCATTTTCTTTCTTCTGCAATCTACTTTAGCTGGAAGGGCAGTGTGTTATGCAGAGATACATGGATATGAGAAGAGAACCACCGGAATTCAACAACCAGTACAACCATTTTTGTTTGACTTACTCAATGAAAAAAATCAAATTTCTGAGCCATTTTTCGTTTTACTTTATAATTTCCAGACATGCCCCGTCGGGGTGCCCAATTTGACAGCAAGGGTGATCTTATCCCATCTTTAACTGGCTCAAGTGTTGGCTAAGATCCAACCCATTGATTCAAATTCTGTGAAAGAATTCAATAAAGGAGTAGCAACAACTAAATACTAATTAGATGCTTCTTTCAGCATCATATAAGGACTCAATGGTATAATGAATTTTCACCAAGATAACAGCAGAGTCTAAAGTAAAGATTCTTGTGTCTAGAAGTTGTAATGGCATATCACTACCAAGAGCAGCTTGCTAAGATTGGGAAAGAAGGGTTTGCTATTTTAGAGGGTGGAAAGAGAGGAAAGCCTCTCCCTCCTCGTCAAAAGGAACCTATATCAGTGACCCCCTCACCTTCATTTTGGTTTTGAAAGGTGGTTCAAAACAGAAGCAATCATGGACTGTAACAAGGCAGTCCAGATATATGGTGGTGTTTTGGTTAAGGAGTATGTGAAGACTGTCCCAGTTTGTAAAGTTTATTATTACTTCTTCCAACTGATGACTTACCACTTGTTCCTCTTTCAATGTATGAGCACTATTATTTCTTAAGGCTCTAGTTTGAACTTGTCTCTCTATCTTTCAATGAATTAAAAGCTCATTTTATGTGAGTTATACCGTCTTTCTATTTACGATTTGCAGTTTTAGACTTGGAGTTTTTCTTTCTCTGTGTGGTAGCACAATTCACAATGATGGCCAAGACACATAAGTTAAAATATTCAAGTAGCAATACAAGGAGTTTTAATCTTATTCTAAGAGTATCCATTATAGGCTAGACATCCCACTTGCTAATTTAAAGTTTACTACTTTTTTGCTAGCTAGATGTAGCGAGTCAAATGTACTCCATTGCTATTATAGTTTATCTATGTATATAAATAGTGGAGCAAACTTGATAAAATGAGATGGCTAAATCAAAAATTAAATACTTCTACTCTAAGCCAGCAAAATATACGCCAATTTCCGATCAAGGATCTCTTGTTATTTTGCACAGAGAATCTTATTCAGAGGTTATTTTATCTATAACTATCAACCCTTAACTCAAATATAAGAAAGAAACGGGTAAAGTACTCTCCTTATGGCCAGATTAAACCTATGAGCTATCTTATCTTCCCATGCACCTGAACAGTGAAAGGCTTCCTACCCAATATTTTCACAAAAAGGACTTTCGATCATGCAGTTTTGGGAGTTGCGCAGACCTTCATTTTTGATATGAGGGGTCATATTTTTATGGGTTGATCTTAGGAACAAATTCTTATTTTAACATATCGGATAACCTTCCTTGTACATTTGTGATATGATGGTGGAGGTTTTGCTTTGGTTCTGACTCTTGTGGTTTTCCCGTTCTCATGTAAATTTCCTCTTTTACGTGGTGTTCACACATCGTCTTAAAGAGCATTATATTGTGTTTGATTAAGTGACCTCTCAGGCAATCCTCCAGTGTTTCATTCGGACCTTGCACTTTGAGACAGAGCTTCCATTTGACGCTGTGTACATTCTTCGCTTAGATTGTTCTAAGTAAACTTCCACAGTCATCCTATAGCTTTCATTATCCATCAGCTTTTGTCAAAAAGGCTCAAAGCCTTCTGTGTTCAAACTAGTTTTCTTTGCGACCACAACCTTATAGTTGTGGATTTGGTTTTCGTCCCTCTGCATTTTTGAGGTTTGGGACTTGGGAGCCCAATTATCAATAATCTACCAAATAAAAGAACCTAGGTCTTATGATTGAGAAATGTGCCTGCCATTCTGGATAACAAAAAAGACAAAGAATGAAGAAATGGTGGCAAGAAGTACTGTATGGCTTTAACAGCCAAGAACAGTACTGAAGTGATAGGAAAGTAGTATTTTTGACTTCAAGAAGAAAAGAACCAAATAGCGAAGTAGTTGTTGGTAGAATGAGAGAGCATCTATGTATCCAGATTCCCGTTCCCATAATCCTGGGAACTTGGGTATGTAAAAGATCAAATCTTCGTGTTCTCTGGATGGCTAGTTATAATTTAAAGTGATATAGAAACTGTATTATCGTACAATAGTATTAAAAGATAATGATATTGTTTGGAGAGAGTAAGAGTATTACTGCTGCAGAGGCAAATCCTTAAGCTTATTTTGTACCAAGTTGTTTCTTGTTAAGCGACATCTTAGAACTAAATCCCAAACGAATCCATGCGATTCCTATATCTTTGAGCACCTTTTATTTGTTCCTAAATTTAGTCTTAACACTCTGGTTTCTTGGTGTCCCCGATGTTACCAATAAGAGCTTCAGCCTTAGTCCACTAAGCCACTCTCAACTCAGAATGGAGTTACTCTTGCAGCGAATACTCCCCTGTCCTGAAGACAACCTGTAATTCAGTCAAAACTTTCGCAACCAAAACCTCTGCAGATCTTCTCACCCCTCAACCAAAATGAAGAGGACCTATTTCTGATGGACTAAGCCTAGCTTTTTCTAAAATCATTGATTCAATACGGTGGAAACTTGCCTTGTTTAGGATCACAATTCTCGAGAGTTCATTTACGACCTATTTTCGGTTTGAAACATAATTTGAAAATTTTAACCATTATCGTCTACTGAACTATTTCCGTATGGATGATGTCTTAGTAGGAACTTTTCCTACTAAAAAAATATGGAATGAATTCCTCTAGGAACTTTTCCTAGAGAACAGCACCTTATCTCCTGTCTTGGCAGTTAGCAGTGCACTCTTATCCAGTTTTGGCTTCTGGAGAAGCTAACTTGTTTTTTTTTGAAATTCTCTTTCCTGTCTTTAGAATTTGATTCCCTTCAATTACATCGTAGGGACACACCACCAAAAGATAAGCAGATAAATACTAGATGGCTTCCAGGATTCTCTCTGTTCTTTTGACAGTATTACTTAGATAAAGAGAAGCTAACTTGTATTTCCGCTTCCAGAAATTTTCACGTTTGAGGAGGCAAAGGAAAAAAATTGACCATGATCATAACTCGTATATGTGTGATCTTAATTCATGTCATGGTGATTAGTGATTTAAGTTAGAGACAATTAACAAAACAAAACCTGCAACAGAAAGCCATACTGTCCCTTTCCAAAATTTACTATAACTCTTCGAGAAGAACATATGTTTGCTGATTGTCGAACTTCACCTATCGTCGAAACCATACCCTCAATTTTCAAAAACACAATATTTTTTGGATACCCTGACGTCAGCAAGGGTGAGGTCATCTCCTTCCTTATTTCTCCTTCACTGTTCCCTCTTTGCTGGCTTCGGACGCAACATCTCGATCCAATTCTGTTAAGAATCTCAAGAGAAGTTTAGGAAGCTACTTAATTATCTTCTCCCGAGATGCTTTCCCTTTTCTCTATTTAAGGAATTACAAGTGTAAACTCTTTTCCTCACCAAGCCAAACAAAGCTCTTAACAAAGTCCTCTTCAGACTTCACCTTCAGTTTCCTTCCAAATGGCATATCGCCGCAACCAGGATCAGCTTGCCATGATTGGGGCCGAAGGGTTTGCCCTTCTGGACAGTGGTAAGAGAGGAGTCCAACAGCCTCTTCCTCGTCGTGAACCGATAGCAACAGCAACAAAGCGTTCGTTTTGGTCGTCGCAGAAAGCTGTTCATCATATAGAAACAGTTGTTGACTGTAACAAAGCAGCCCAGGTCTATGGTGGCATTTTAGTTAAGGAATACGTCAACACAGCTCCAGTCCGTAAGGTTTATTACTACTCATCTTCTTCCAAGTGAAACAATCACTTTCTTCCTCTGTATATACCAAGTAGTTCCCAAGCTCTTGGAAGTGTTCTCTGTCTTCCCCCTGTATGGTGCCAAGCAGTTCCCAAGCTCTTGGAAGTGTTCTCTGTCTTCCCCCTCTATGTATTAAGTAGTTACCAAGCTCTTGGAAGTATCCTCTGAAGTCTGTACTCATGTACTGAATAAAAAGTTTCCATCTTCTTTGGGCTATGTCAGTCTCTCTTGCTGTTGTTTCCCTTCAAATTTTGTTATTTTTCTAGGTGTAGGGGTTTACACAATCAAATGAACCCTTAAATTAAAGGCTAAACGGCAATTCGTATGAACTTGTTCGACTGATCTATGAATGATTTGTTGAAATAAGCAACTGATCAACATTCCCTTGGAAGCAATTACTTCCTTAAAAGATGTTAACTTAAACATCCAAATAGTGCCTGTAAACAAGAAAAATAGGGTTAAATCTGATCCAGTAAGTGCATACTCCACTAAGAGGAGTAATCTTTGACTAAACCTATGGTTGAAAGAAAAGAAAATTAATCTTTTGTTGATAGTGATATTATGATAGAATCTAAATTTTGGCCTTTAAGTGGTGTGAAAGGAATATATGATGCGTTAGAGAGGGTCTGCTTTCTAATTTCTACCAAGCAGTCAAAACTATTCCCTCATACCTCACTGAAGGGGGGCTGTTTTCGGCTGTGTTCTTGGTGCTTCTGGGTTCATCAACCCAGTAGTGCGGTGCTTAAGTCTAATTAACCCCATCCTGCACAAAACGAAACCACGTGGGGGCATTTTGCATCATTTCGGACCACACGGGGGTGTTTTGCACAAACCCCTAACCACAAGGGGGGGGGGGGTAAAAATGTAATTAACCCCAGTATGCATATGGATTTGGATGGTATCTCCAAAGTGGAGACCATAATCTAAAGATAACTAAAAAGAGCATCTTCTCTTACGAACACTATCATGCTTCTAATTTCTCAGATTCCCATGTATAAAATGAGTTTGCTAGATATGCACTTAATTTGGATCTCTCTTATAGTTTAATTAAGTGAAGTACTAAAGTTTGTGTTGGATTCATGTATCATCTAAGTACATAATTTATTGAACCTGATTGTAATAATGTGTACATAAAGGCACATGAACATTCTTAATCCTTAAAATAAAATTATCGTTATGGTTTTTTGTTTAAAAACATAATAGTGCTTAGAAACCAGGAAAAAGAATCTCTTTATTGTTTGAACCTCAAAAGAAAGATTAAATCTTAAAACTTAGTTGATAGTTGATACTGATATTAGAATCTCTGCCTAATATTTAACAAGCTTCCTTTCCTTTCTTTCCTTTTTTTTTTAACTTCCAAATGGTGTCTTATTTACCTTTTTTTTATCATTTTTTTTTCTGCAATCTACTGTAGCTGGATGGACAGTGTGTTAAGACATGTCTTCATCTAAGTTTCAACCCATTTTCTTTTCACTTGATTATTTCAAGACATGCTTGTCAGCAAGGGTGATTTTTTTCCATCATTGGCTGGCTCAAATGTCGGCTAAGACCTTATCCAGTAATTCAAATTATGTGAAAGACTCTAGAAAAGGAGTCAAGCGGTTTAGAAGCCCTAATGGCATACACCATCAAGAGCAGCTTGCTAAGATTGGGAGAGAAGGGTTTGCGAATTTAGAGGGTGGAAAGAGAGGAAAGCCTCTCCCTCCTCGTCAACACGAAGCAACCTCCTCATGCTCATTTTGGTCACGAAAAGTTATTCAAATCAGAGAGGTAGCCATGAATAGTAAAGTTTATTACTATTCATCTCCTTCCAATTGAACAACGTATCATTTGAGCCTCTTTCGGTGTATTAGTTCTAGATGTTGTTAAAGCTCTATAGCTTGAAACTTCTCACTCTTATCTTTCATGGGATAAAAGTTCATATTATGTGATCTGTTTGGTTGCACCATTCATGGTAAATCCTTGATGCAGGTTAGACTATGAATCCGATTCTGCCAATACATAACAAACATGTAATCTATCCATAAAATTTTGTGATTTCGCAGAGTGTACAAGAAATTGTGATCCTTCGGAAGCGAATGATTTCTTACTGCATAAGTATGTGAAACTAGGCCCAAATAAGAAAAACATTGAAACAATGTGAAAAAATTTGGAGCTAAATACTGAAAATTTATAGGATAAACTGAGGAATTATCTTTCCATTTCACATGCTGATGAATCACAACCACCCATTTGAAGTTTCCCAGAGTTTCCTCTAACAAAACTAGCCTATGTTGACAGAACCACACTATTAAGTAGGAGCAAAACAAGTGCCTTATATTTTGAGGGTCGTGTGAATGACTTATGTAACTTATCAAACTTTTTCCAAGACTTGGAATCTGCTGGATAAGTCATTTTATTTGTGCATGTAGGACCTCATTTCATAGGTTCTTTTGTCTGGAATTATAAATCATCGCTCAAATATTAGAAAGAACTGGTTGAGGTACTTTCTTCATGGCTCGATTTGAGCTATCTTATCCTCCCATGCCCTTAACAGCAAAAGACCTTTCCTATCCAATATTTTGACAGGAGAACTTTTGATTATGTCATTTCGGGAATTTTACTGACCTGCATTTGTGAAGTTTGTTTTAATAACCTGCCTTTGTGAAGTTCGTTTTAATAAACAGTTAAAGAAGGGGGATATTATTTAGTTGGTCAATCTTTAGGACCAGCTTCATCTTTAGCTTATCAAATATGCTTCCTTTACATTTTTGATACGATGGTAGAGGGTTTGCTTTGTTCTGACGTCTTGTGGTGTTTTTGTTCTCTCGTAAATTTTCTCATTTACAGGATGTTCATGTCACTCGTTCTCTTAAAGAGCATTATGTTGTGGTTGATTTTGAAACGGAGAAACAGGATTTTCATTTCACTCGTGACCTCTATGGAAATGGACGAGCATTTCATTCAGAGATCCAATTTTGAAATGGAGATTCCATTCCAGGATGTGTGCATTCTTTGATTAGAATGTTCTGGGTAACTTCCTATGTCTTCATATAGCTTTCTTTTATCCACTAGCTTTGTCTAAGCTTTTTTGTTTTGATGTTTAAACTATTTGTCTTTGCAACCGACAACCTTATCATTGTGGATTGTTTTCGCCCCTCCGTATTTTTCCTGGTTGGGAGCCTATAAAATTAATTTGGGACATATGTCTTATGTTGTAGAAATGTGGCAAGACCTGTACTGAAGTAGTGAAGTAGAAGAAATATGGTAATTTCGACTTCAAAAAAATTTATAGGAGCATCAGTTTAAACTTGACTCTCTCTATTAATCAAATAGCAAAGTAGTTGTTGGTAGAATCAAAGGGCATCCATGTCACTTGCAGCTATGCACCTTAAAAACCACAGAATGTTAAGATAGTGCACTACTTTCAGTTATAGAAGTTGTAGTCTTTGAGATCATATCCTTTAAAAATCAAAGATTTATTGCAAATCTAAAATCTAAACACTAAGAAACAAATTTAATCAGATTATGGATGCCTATAAAACTTTCCTAGAAGCTCTGTGGTGGGAATCAGCACTCAAAGGCGAAAGTTAATGCTTCGAGGATCCCTTTTATTCCTTTAATAATTTAGAAAGCTAGTGTTACGGGTAAGTTTGGCAGATTGGGCGGCAATTTAATGAACTCCTATCCTACCACTCCTTTTCTTAGGAGGTGCAGAAGGAATATATGTTAGAATCCCTAGATGCTTTGAAGGGTCTCTTATTCTGAAGCAGTAAAAGCGGTTCCTGAACTTGAGCTTTTTATGTCTGTGAATCAGATTTGAAACTTGCAAAAGAAGAGAGCAAAGGAGACTAATCCAAATGAACAGTATCATTGCCTTTACCTTAAATTCAGGGTTTAGCTAGTTGATACTGTCAAAAGATGACATTATGCCTGTAACTGTGAGTTTCATGATCTTTAATTAATCAGGCTTTAACCTTCTGAGGTTCTCGAGATGGGGAAAAATGATTTACCTTCGATTATCGATCGGCTATTCTGGTTTATTTACCTTATTCTGGTTTATTTACCTGACTGTATCATGGCTTTTATTGGCGGCTTCTTTTTCTAGGCGGCAATAATCCTAGTTAATTGATCATAATTACACTATACAAGGTTCATTTGAGTTTTTTGAACAATATGGTAATACATCTTTTGATCCATATTACACTGAAGAAGCCTATCCCCATCGTTCCCCGTACACGTCATATCCCGTTCCCCATCCGTGTAGAACAGTGACTGTCATCCTATAACCTAGTTCCATACCTTGTTGAAATCTGCTATTGAGTACTTTTCTTGCTCCACATCCTTTGAACCAGTCTCCATGCTCCCATAAAGCTTAATATATCAATTTTGTGGACGTTATCTTGTCTGAAGTTTCTTCACAACAGAAAGGTACGAAGCACCTTAGCAATTTCAATTCTTCCAATATCAGCCCCGCAAGAATATCTTCAAAGTCTATTACACCGTATGTAACCCCAAAGCAGGTTCTGGATGCCAACTATCGATATTGTTAGAGGAAGAATCAAACTTTCAGATTGGAAAAAGAAATATAACGAAAAGAAGGAAAAAAAAAAGGAAAATTATTAGGTTCTTTTGCTGTAACCTATATATATGGGCTGAAGGTAACAACCCTGTTTTAACCAACACTAGACATATTCCTCAGCTTTGCAATGTCCTAACCCCAGTTTTCTGCCCTCCTTAAACTAGCTAACTAGTCACCTATGGCTTACCGTCAAGAACTTGGCAAGATTGGGGCTGAAGGTTTTGCACTACTTGAACACGGTGCAGGTAAGAAAGGGAAGCCTCTTCCTCTCCCTCTTCAAAGCAGAGAAGCCACTGCTCTAGACTGCAACAGAGCAGCCCCGATTTACGGTGGTGTTTTGGTTAAGGAATTTGGGAAGAAATCACAGCCACTTTGTAAGGCTTATTATACTAAGTGAAGTAGCTCTATGGGAAACAGTATAAAAGTGAATCTCTTAACTTAGTATGTTGGAAGTGGAGAACTATATGCTTTTAGGTTTGTGGTTCTGTAGCTATACCTGTGTATTCAGTGGCATATATATTATACGCTCTTGTATAGTACATGCATGGTTATCTAATTTACAGCACTATTTCTCCTTCAATCTTTCTTAGGTGCACCATATAGAACAGTGATGAGTTGATAAAGAACTACGAGTAATCTTGTGACTTATATGCTCATACTGCTCACAGTAATGTGAGACTAGTTGTTGCAAATTAATATCAATACCAACTGGTATCAGATTTTCATCTCCATAACCCTGGAAACTTGGGTATGTAAAAGTTATGATCTTCGAGTTCTTTGGATGACTACTTGGTTATAATTAGAATGAGGGGTGAAAGACACTCTCAACCCCTCTAGTTTGACTGCAGGACACTTTTCACCCCCTCGGTGTGCGGAACTTCAAAAAACATACACCCCAATATTGTGACGGGGTTAGTCTGGGGTTGAGGTCCGTCACAAGAAAAGTCTTTTGGGAACAATTTGGCCCCCGTATTATGAAAACATGGGGTTACCTCATGGTATAATATACCTTTTTCATGATAAGGGGGGCGAGTTCGTCTCCAAATCTATATTCAGTGATGGGCCCCGCCTTTAAACTACCGGCGTCACAATGAGGGTCTGTAAGTTACTTGAAGTTCGCACACTGAAGGGGTGAAATTGTCCTTTTCCAAACCGGAAGGGGGTGAAAGTGTCTTTCAATCAAACTCGAGGGGGGTGAAAGTGTCTTTTACCCTAGAAATGATCCAGAAACTCTATTATCTTTTGATACTTTTGAAAGTTATTGATATTGTTAGGAAAGAGAGTATTTCTGCTGTTGAGGCAAATCCTTAAGCTCATTTTCTACCAAGTATCCTGCTTCTTGTTAAGCGGCATCGTAGAACTAAATCCTAAACGGATCCCAGTATTTCCTATATCGTTGAGCACCCTTCTCAATGTGCTTCTCAATGTGCTCATCAGTTTAGTTTGAACACTCTTGTTTCTTGGCCTCTTTGATGTTAGTATTAAGAGCTTCAATTCTTTTCTAGATAATTAATTTTTCCCCTAAACTATATGGGAATTAAGTCCTTTGGGATCCTTGCCTAACTGGCCTTGAAGCTACCCGGTTTAACGGCATCAGTAAAGGAGAGAACAGCGCCTTATCACCTGTCTTATCATTAGCAGTGTGCTTCTATCCAGTTTTGGCTTCTGGAGCAGTTAACCTGCTTTTTTGAAATTCTCTTTCCTGTCTTTAGGAATTGATTCCCATCAATTATATTGTAGGGAAAAACCACCGAAAGATAAGCAGATAAATACTATGTGGCTTCCAAAGATGCTCTTTGTTCTTTTGACAGTATCAACCTACCACTTCTTGTGGTTTCTTTTTCTATAATAAAGATAGAAAAAGAATGATCCGGATGTATACAGATAAATTCTGTTACTTAGATAAACGGCTTAAGACTTGTGTTTCTACTTCCAGAAATTTTCCCGTTTAAGGCTGGCAACTTGAGCTAGAAAAGGAAGTACAGGAATACAATTGACCACGACCATAACTTAGATGTGTGTGGGATGTAGCTTCATGTCGTGGTGATTTTTTTTTTTTTTTTTTTTTTTTTTTTTTTTTGAGGAAACATGGCATGGTGATTAAGGCTCTGTTTGGTTCGCAGTAAAATGTTTTACAAGGGGAATATTCTACGCGTAAAATGTTTGTGTGAAAAAGTTTCCTCTGCAATTATTTTCTCGTGTTTGGTTGACATTTGCCAAAACAGTGGGAGGCAGTGGAAGTGATGGGTGGGTGGCGGTGAAGGGTCGTGGTGGAGGTAGGTGGTAGTAGTGGTTATTGGTGGTGGAGGTGTTAGTATGAGTTGTGTTGCTCCTTCACTCTCCGGAAAATGGCTTACGAATTTGAAACGTGTAAATCATTTTACATCATTTGAGGGAAAGCATTTACAGGAAAATATTTTACCTCCAACCAAACATCACCAAAACACCGAAAGGGAAAACATTTTACAGGAAAGTATTTTACCACCAACCAAACGGAGCCTAAGTGATTCAAGTTAGACACGGTAAATGAAACAAAATCTGCAACAGAAAGCCGGTGTCCCATTCCAAAGTAATGAGTAGCATTATTCTTCGAGAAGTTCTTATCATTGCTGATTGACAAACTTCACCTGCCGTGAAAACCAAACTCTCAATTTCCAAATACGCCCTTGTTTTTGGTGTCCTGATGTCAGCAAGGGTGAGGTCATCTCCTTTGAATATTGTTCCTCTACTGTTCCTCCGTTGTTGGCTACGGACGCAACTCTAAGATCAAATTTTGTAAAGAATCTCAAGAAAAAATTTCGAAGCTACTTAATTAATTATCTTATTCCAAGATGCTTTCCTTTTCCTTCTCTATATAAGGACTTCCAGTTGTACAATCCTTTCCTCATCAAGCCAAACAAAGCCCTAACCAGAGTTCTCTTCAGTCCTTCCAACTTCCTAATGGCATACCGTCGCAACCAGGACCAACTTGCCAAGATTGGAGCTGAAGGGTTTGCCCTTCTGGATAGTGGTAAGAGAGGAGCCCAACAGCCTCTTCCTCGTCGTGAACCGATAGCAACAGCGACGAAGCGTTCGTTTTTGTCGTCGCAGAAAACTGTTCATCATAGAGAAACAGTTATTGACTGTAACAGAGCAGCCCAGGTCTATGGTGGCATTTTAGTCAAGGAATACGTCAATATAGCCCCAGTCCGTAATGTTTATTACTACTCATCTTCTTCCAAGTGAAAGGCATTACTTCTTCCCTCGTATGTACCAAGTAGTTCCCAAGCCCTTGAAAGTTTTCTGTCTTCCCCCTGTATGTACCAAGTAGTTCCCAAGCTCTTGGAAGTGTTCCCTGTAGTTCGTAGTCATGTATTGAATAAAAAGTTTCCATCTTCTTTGGGTTATGTTCGTCTTTCTTCCAGTTGTTGGCCTACTATCTTTTTTATTTCTAGGTGTTGGCCATGGTGATGGAAATTGGATCTGATCCGATAGGGTATCCCGCATGATCCGACCCTAATGCAGCAGATCCGATTCGGTCCGTATACAAATTGACCGGATATGGATCATAGGTTCTGTGGTCCATGAAATCCAATCCGACCCAATTAGATTGTTATACCTTATAAGTTCAATAATAAACATGTATTAACAAAATCATAAATATATAATTTAATATCTTTACTTTAAATATATAATTTAAAATCATAAATATGATTTATTATGATAAAATTGATGAATATATACTTGTAAAGTAAATAATCAATCTATTATCTTAGGTTAGAGGAACTGAAAATATTTGTTTTCGTCTACTATGATCCGCTGGAAAAATCCGATTGGGATCGGGAAAAATCCGGATCCGAATCCTATCTGAACACGTGTGGTTCGGATTTGGATATAGGCTGATCCTATCCCAACCTGATCCGTTGCTCGTTGCCGTTCAATTACCAATTCGACGCTCATCACTGTACTTCAGATTTGGTGTTTCGTGCTTCAGATTTGATGTTCTGTGGTGTTCTGGTGTTCTTATTTGGCAACGCTGTGGTCGCTAGGGTTTTTCGGTACTTGAGGATTTTGTGGTCAAATCGCTGCGATTCTTGAAGGTCTCTGGTTCTCCGGCAACGTCTCTGTTGTTATCGGTGGCTACGATTTTGTTTCCCGTTCTGGTCTTGTTCGATAACGCTTTTCTCTGGTGTTTTTACAATTGGGGGTTTCAATGTCTCTTTGACGATTATTGTTCTTCTCCGGTGACTTCTTCTGCAATAATGGCAGATATTAATTCGTTTTCTCATCTTACTAATTTTTCTCATCTAGGTTTCTGGTTCCAGGTTCCTTTTTTTCTACTGATTTTGGTTCTCTCAGACTATTTGTGGCCATTTTTGAAGCTTTTATGCTTCTTCTTTTGATGGAGTTAGGGAGCTCTGCTATCTCTCAGGTCGCATCTGATTTGATGTTTCTTCGTTTGTTTGAGAGCTCTGCTATCTCTCATGTCGCATCTGGTTTGATGTTTCTTCGTTTGTTTGAGAGCTCTGCTATCTCTCATGTCGCATCTGATTTGATGTTTCTTCGTTTGTTTGAGAGCTCTGCTATCTCTCAAGTCATCTCTGGTTTGGCGTTTCTTCGTTTGATGGTGTTGGAGAGCTCTGCTATCTCTCAGTCCGCATCTGATTTTATGTTTCTTCGTTGGATGGCGTTGGAGAGCTATGCTATATCTCAGTCCGCCTCTAATTTGCAGCCGAGTTGGTTGCTGATTGTCCCTTTTGATTCGTTGATGTTTAGCTTTCGTGTTGAAGGGTTTTACAGTGGGTGTGGTGATCCCAATCTTTGTAGTGGTTGCTTCAATCAAGTGATTGTTATGCCGCTTGAGGATTTGGGTCGTATTCGCTCTAATTTGAACTCGCCACCGGAGGTTATCCAGTATTTTGTGTTTCTTCTTTCAATTGAGGTTTCAGTTACGGATTCTAGGGATAAAGATACTCTATCTCTAATACCATCCCTACTGTAGGTTTTGAACATATGGTTGAACCCTTCAAATAAAGGCTACACAACAATTTAGCGACTGTTTGGTATGAACTTGCAATCCGGTCAACTCGGTGGTCCTCCTCGTGTCTGATATGTAATCACTCTAAGACCTAACTCGGTGATCCTCCTCGTGTTTAAGGTTTGAAGTGGATTTTATCAAAAGTGAGCCTTAGAGAACCCCAGGTTCATAAGTTATGTGACAAAAGACACAACATGCTTTTTTGCATCATGTATGTTTTAGAGGGACTTCGAATTTCTACAAAGCAGTTTAAACTGTTCCCTTGTACTTTACTGAAGGCAACTCTCTGGTCTAGGAATCTAGTGAAAAGATAGGTTAATCTAATTTCATTTATCTTACAGTTACCAGAAAATAATTATATGAAAATGAGATATTTGGACACAAGTTTATGATACTGTTGTCTGAGTATATGCAAACTAGATTTGGCACCACACTAACCCATACGAATGTAATTAAGTCTCCCAAATATTTCTCGTGGTGAACTATTGTTTTAAACTTTGAGACAGAAATGTAACACAAAGTCAATTAAAATTTCTTACTTGCTGCAACTTCGTTATTTCAAAAGTGAATTATGCCTTAGTAAACAGCTCAAGGTTGAAGAATACGCCAGAAAACAATTTTGCACACGGGTCTTTTGTACCAATGAAAACCACAGTTCTCTCCTATCTTTGTAAATAGCAATTTTCATTGAGAGATAAAAGATGCAGATCGTGGATTGTGCTATACGAATTGGAAGATAACACAACTCAGTTTGCTTAAAGTTGTAATTATTGTAACATAAGTCTCTACACACTAGTATACTTGCAGATAACTAAAAAATGCTTCTCTTACGAACACTAGTTATGCTTCTGAATTCTCATATTCCAATGTATGAAATCAATATTTTACATATGCAATTTATTTTATATATTTCTAACAGTTTAATTAAGTACTATAGTTCGTGTTGGATTCATGTATCATTCACATATCATAATTTATTAGATATGTCTGTAATAATTTGCAAAGAAAGGCACGTGAACATTCTTAGTCCTTAAAAGAAGTTATCTTCGGGGCTTTCTATTAAAAAACGAAATGGTGCTTATGAACCAGAAAAAAGAATCTCACTATTGTATGAACCTCAAAAGAAAGATATAACATTAAAATTTTACGGGAAAGAAGGGGCTTTTGTTGATAGCGATATTAGAATCTCTGCCTAATATAACTTTTTCTTTAATCTCCAATTATTGTCTAATTTTAGCCTCCTTCACATTCTTTTTTTCTTTTCTTTCTGTAATCTTCTGCAGATGGGAGTACAATGTGTTAATGTAAGAGAGACATGCATGTGAGAGTTACCGGTAATTTAGCCACCGGTACGATCATTTTTCTCCTCTAGAAGCTTCTTCGTTAATCAGGAAATCGAACTTTGCAACTTTTCATTGCTTTCTTTAATAAAAAAATTGAATCAACTCTCTCCTATGGTTCTATCTAAATTTTGACCCTGATTCTTTTCCCACGAGGTTTTCCAAATATGCTCCCGTCGGGGTGATGATCCTATCCCATCTTTAGCTGGCCAAATCTTAGCTACAGACCCAAGCCATTGATTCAAATTCTCTAAAAGCAATAACTAAATATTTATGTAGATGCTTTTTCAAGCATTATATAAGGACCCAAATGTTACAATACTTTTCACCAAGACAAAAATCAGAGCCTAAAACAGAGAGTCTCGTGTCTAAAAGCCCTAATGGCATACCGCCACCAAGAGCAGCTTGCCCAGATTGGGAGAGAAGGGTTTGCAATCTTGGAGGGTGGAAAGAGAGGAAAGCCTCTCCCTTCTCGTCAACAAGAAGCTACCACTTCACGTTCGTTTTGGTCGCGAAAAGTTGTCCAAAACAGAGAAGTAGTCATGGACTGTAACAAGGCAGTCCAGATATATGGCGGCGTTTTGGTGAAGGAGTATGTGAAGACTGTCCCAATCCGTAAAGTTTATTACTACTCATATCCTTCCAACTGAAGAAACATTTCACTTGTACCTCTTCCGATGTTTTAGTGCTATTGGGTTCTTAAAGCTCTAGCTTGGAACTTGTCCGCTTTATCTTTCATGGAATAAGAGTTCGTTTTATGTGAGCAATGCCAAGGGTCTTAATTCAATCTTGCAGTCGAAGTTGTTTTGCTGTTTGGTAGCACAATTCACGATAAAACCCTCAAGAAATAAAACTAAGAATCCAATCATGCCAATACAATACTAATATTTGAACTATTCATAAAATTTTATGATTTCACAGCCCATATACGAAGTCTCAAGCCCTCGTAAGGGTATGATTTCAAATTGCATAAATATGTGAAACTGGGCCCAAATAAGAACATATTGACAAAATGAAGAAGTTCAAAAAATGATGGAGACGGGCGGATCCAAAAAAATACGACGGTGGGGGCTAAAAATGAAATTATGCAAAAATGGATGAACTAGAAGGGACTAAACTGTAAACTAAAGAAATAATAAAAACTAATCTAAATAATTGTGGGGGCTAAATCCTAATTTTTCTAAAGTAAAGGGTAATATTGTAAAATGAAAAACTTGAGTAGGGCCGGTCTCCTCCTAGGTCCGCCTGGCTGGTGAACCAAAAATAATGGAGGAAAATGCTGAAATTTGAAAGGATAAATAGGGCAATAATCTTTCCATTTAAGAGGCCGATGAATCAACAATCACCCTTCTGAAGTTCCCCAAAATTTTACTCCTTCCAAAAAGCTAGCCTTTGCCGACAGAACCGTACTATTAAGAAGCAACAAAACAAGAGACACAACCCATGAATATAGCATAACATGGTATTAGGAAACAGCTAATTTTAGTAACCAAACATTTAACAACCACCAGAACAAATCTGTCCATAGAAACAGAACAACCTTAAATATACCATTAGTGGTAACCGGATTTATGTCCGTACTTGAAACTAGGCACAAAGAAAGGGTACATGAAAAGAGAGCTAAACCAATAATCCCAATCCATAAAAGCCTAATTAAAACCTAAAACCAGAATCACAAACTGCAGCCCAACATATTCAAAGGGTTGCATTGTTATTTTTCTTTAGCCGCCAGCATGGGAAAAGCTAGCGCGTCCGCGTTTCTTGTCTTGTGTTTGGCTTTAGTTTCTTGCAGCGAGGCTGGTGGTCGTCGCGGCGGCAATAGACCTCCCAATGAGCAAACCTTCAATGTTGTGAAATTTGGTGCCAAGCCCGGCGGCGACAAGGACAGTACCGAGGTGATTACCGTGGCAGCTTTTCTTGCTTTTTTTTCACCAATAAAAGATTCTGACACGGAAATCGCTAACCAATTGATTCTGTTTTCTTGATGAATGTAGGGTTTCATGCAGGCATGGGTAGCTGCATGTCGCTGCAATGGCAATGCAAGAGTTGTTGTACCTCAAGGGGTTTTCAAAACATCAGCACTGTTATTTTCTGGCCCTTGCAAGACCCAGGGTCCTATCATTTTACAAATCCAAGGAACTGTGAAAGCGGATACGGATCTTTCTAACTATCCGGATAAGGGTTGGATCACGTTTGAGTCGGTCAACGGGTTGGTGATCACTGGAGGTGGGTTTATCGACGGCCAAGGACCGAGTTTGTGGCAGTACAACGATTGCAAGACCAACCCCAGTTGCTCCCATCTCCCATCCGTAAGCTTGTACTTTTTATGCAATTTCTTCTTTGCCTCTTCTCTTTTCATCTGTTATATGGTGAATGTGGGCCCAGTTGGGCTCACACCGGTTGAATGGGTTGGGCCATGAAACCCAAACCCAAACCCAAACCCAAACCCAGGATCATTATCTTCATGCAAATCTACCCTTGTTATGCAATTTCTTCTTTGCCTCTTCTCCTTTCAATTGTTATATGGTGAATACGGGCCTATTTGGGCTCACACGGGTTGAATGGGTTTGGCCATGAAGAAATAACTAAACCCAAACCCATGAAGAAAGAACTAAACCCAATTGGGCTGACACGGGTTGAATGGGTTGGGCCATGAAACCCAACCCCAGGATCATTATCTTCATACATCCATACAATTTACACACCACTTCTAAGCTCTCATGCATTTTCCATATTAGATCAAAAGTACTCACTCAAATATGGAGATGTTTGCTTCTGAATGTTTTTTTTTACTTTGGGGTAACTTTTTTTGGCAGAGCATATACATGAACAATGTCAAGAATGCGCTTATTCGGGGGATTCATCTTGTGAACAGCATGGGTTTTCACATGCATATTACAACTAGCAGCAACATCAGAATACAACGGATTGAAATCACTGCCCCAGGTACCAGCCCCAACACGGACGGAATCCACATAAGCAAAACTCAAACAGTGAAAATAGGGAAGAGTAAGATTGGTACAGGTGACGATTGCATTTCCCTTGGCCAAGGCGCAAGCAATGTCTCAATAAGCAAAATTACATGTGGTCCTGGGCATGGCATTAGGTAAAAATTCATATTCCCTTGTTAACTCGCCCAAAACTTGAACTTGGTACAGAGAAATTTCACTGTCTAATTCTGAAAAATTGCAGTGTTGGAAGTCTAGGGAAGGTACCTAATGAGCTGGATGTGAGAGGTGTGATAGTGAAGAATTGCACACTTGATGGAACAACAAATGGAGTAAGAATCAAGACATGGGCTGGTTCGCCGCCAAGTAATGCAGCAGGCATATTATTCAGCAACATCATCATGAAGAATGTTCATAACCCTATCATCATCGATCAAGGCTATGGCGACAAATCCTCTAACGAGGTTTTAACTCGAAATTTTTACCTTTCTGATTTTAAAAATATAAAACTTTGCAATTTTTTTTTACCTCTTCATTCTCTAATGCTGCAGCCTTCTCGGGTAAAAATCAGCAATGTGATTTACCAAAACATCGCGGGCACAACCATCTCTCCAATTGCCGTAAACCTCAAATGCAGCCACGCCGTTCCCTGTGAGCAGGTGAGCCTTCACAACATCAATTTGAAGTTCACTGGCCAGAAAGTTGACGAGTTGTTCTCTTCCACGTGCACCAATGCAAGAGTCGGATACAGTGGCGTTCAGTTCCCACCACCTTGCAAGCAGTAGAAACTCACATTCTTCATTTCTGGGCACAATTACTTACAAGTTACAGGACACAATTCTTTTTCTGTATTGATTATATTTGGAGGGCAAAGTGGGTGACCAAAACTTATGTAAAAAGGCTGAGCACAAACCCTCTTTTTGCATGGAGAAGTTTTCCTTCTCTTGGTCCAGCTTGTATATGGATACATAGGTTGAAAAACTGGTTATGTATCAGATCATCTTATTTATTTATTTTATTTTTTGTGAAAATGGAAAAATCCCTCTTTGTTTTAGTGTTGAAATGAAACAGTATCAAAGATTGCATTGTTTACAGATAGAGGGTCAAATGAAATGAGGTAACAACTTCAATCAAACTGTCCAAAACTAGTAGGTCATTCACACATGATGACACCTTCTTGGTTATTTTTGCTCAATCCTTTCACAGTTGGTTTTGTAATTTAATATTTTAGGCTCTTACAGTGTTTTGGTTATAAAGTAACAGGGGTTGTGAAACATGAACTTTGTCTAGAAATGGTGTTGTGAAGCTTGTTTTGAGCCTAGCTAGTAGCAACCATCACATAACTGTCAATGCAATGCATTCATTTATGATTTGCAATCTCAGATTTTCGTTGGTAAAAAAAAAAAAAAAAAATCTCAGATTTTCTTTCTCCTTATGCTTGTTCCTTCTATCTGTGTGTTTCATTATTTCGATAGCTGGATAAGCTCTCTCCTGTTTTATGTGACATATTATGTTAGCATACATGGATACCTAGAATTCCGGTTACTTTAATCTCCACTGCGCCCTCCGTACTAAAGACCGTCTTCATTTCTGAAATTGGACGTACCAAAAAGCATCTTATAAAACTCGTGTGAAAGCAAAACAAAGAAAATGTTTTGGGCGGAGGGAGTACTTGTGAAATTTGGGTTCCCCTAGTGATGAGGAATACTGTCCCAAGGGTTTGCTCTGCTTAAGATCTCACCATTACCCCTTGGTGCCACCGGGGCTTTCACCGCTCTCAGAACTCTGGAATTAGTCTAGGTTTGGGCAAGCTGGCTCGAACCGCACTCACCAGGCCTATAAAATAAGTTGTACTTACAATGATCTGAATTTTAATTTTCTTTTGAAAAATAATGGGTTTTTTGGAAAGAAGAAGTATAGGTTAAGCACTACTCAAAAGGCTTTGACCAATTCTAAAGCAGTTACAGTTACTGTTTGTTTTGAATTAATTCCTTGCCAAGAAAAATGAAATAATGTTTATCTCCATTTTCCTTTATATTGCAACAGCATGAAAAAAGAGATTTTTCAAGGTTTAGTTCCAGTAACCAATTTAAATCTCGAATTATGTGTTGTCATACCACATTTTAAAGCTCTGATATTGTGTTTTTTCCCCTTTCGATTTCCTGGTAAAAGCCAAGTCCCAAACAAGTTTTAACCAATCCCAGACCAATAAACTAACTGATTCCTCAACGTGAACTTATCTAAGTTTTGAGTTCATTGCATTTTCAAGGGACATAAATAAGTGGGTCATTAAAGGAACTACGGAGGAGGTTACCATTATTTTCTCCAAAAAATTCTTCTGTTTTTCGACAAAATCAAAACCACCATGGTTTGCTCCAAAGTGCTTTCTTTAGCTGTGTATATGGTTCTTTCTGTTATCTGTATAGCAAGTGTTTCTTCTTCGCCCCCGGTGTCCCAAGATAGTCCACCATCGGAAAGAGATGACATTTCTCCAGCACCGGCACCGGCACCGGCACCGGAGGGATGGGACAGCGACGATCATCAACCGGCTGGAGTGTTTGATGTCACCAATTATGGAGCTGTGGGTGATGGGACTACAGACAATAGCTTGGTATGTTGTCTACATAAATGCTTAAGTTTTCACAATCAGATTGAATTTCAGAGGAGATTTTTAGTTCCTCAAAATGCAACTGAGGGCGTTGGTGTATGCGTTTTTACTTTTTAGTGCTAAATTGCAATGGACCTAAGTTATGGGGGCATTTAGTAAATTTACAACATTCAGTTTGGACATGTAGGTTTTGCTATAGCAGTTACATTGGTCCATCATCCATGATTCATGAACATGAGACGTGGGGTTTATTTGCGAGAATGTTATCTGATGGAATTGGAATAGCACATTTACATTCTTCTGTTTTATTATTAGAAAGACAGAAACATAAAAATGAATTAATGAGATGGAATAGAACATTGGTGGTCTGACTTCTGAGACCGTAAACTAACATGTTTTGTTCACCAATCATGAACCCGTCAAGAAACTTGCTTTTAGGGGAGCGAAATGTTGTAGATGTTATCTTTGATTTCGTTCTTGATCGTAATATCACATTATCCTCAATTAGAAAAATAGGATATTCAATTAATATTATATTTGTATAGATTTCTCTTTATCGATTTCATTGTGGTTTACATGAAACGGAATGTTATTTTTTAGGGTTTTTTAGCTGCATGGGAAGATGCGTGCGGATACGAGGAGGGCAATGCAACATTGGTTGTGCCAAACGGGACATTCTTTCTACGACCGGTAACATTTCAAGGCCCTTGCCATGATAACAAGTCCCCAACTATGAACATTAGAGGCATTTTGAAGGCTCCTACTAGCCTCCTTGCATTCCCTAGAGCTACAAGTTGGATTACCTTTAGAAGACTCCGCGGCTTAAATCTTGTAGGGAAACCCGGCGTAGCGACATTGGACGGCCAGGGAGAAGAAGCCTGGACGCTAGGCAGTTCCGACAAGCAAGAGAAACGACGAGTTGATCGTCCTACTGTAAGTTTTGTTCTATCACTTAGAAGTTTAAGTTGTTATCCAACCATCCTTATTGTCCTCGTTATTTCTTTATCAGTATATGACAAAGTTGGTTCGATTGCTGACCGGATGATTTTTTTTTCTCTTTACAACCAAATATGTCAAAGATTTGAAACCAATTGACTCGAATACATTTTGTAAAGATTTGCGTTGTTAGATGTACATTCAAGGAATTAAGGTTGCACTATTTACTTATATATCTAGGGTGTGAATGGTTCAAATCTTAAATGGTGTGGGTGTTATGTTATATTTGATGCAGTCCCTGAAGTTTGTCAACATTACAAGTGGGTCCATCAGCAATTTATCTCTACTAAACAGCAAGAACTTCCACATGAGCTTCTTACACTGCAACAACATAGTTGTGAAAGGCGTCCAGATCACAGCTCCTTGGAACAGCCCGAACACGGATGGCATTCACATAAGTGCTTCCTCCAATATCAAGATTGCTTCTTCCACAATCGGAGTGGGTGACGACTGCGTCTCAATTGGACCTGGAACTAGTAATATACTTATCCTTAATGTTACTTGTGGTCCGGGCCATGGAATCAGGTAACTTGTGTGTTTCCTTCTCAAAACATAATATTAATAGTTTATTCTGAACAGTAAAATAAAATATATTTTCAGGGTTCTCGGAGCTGCTGACGTGGTGATCTCAAGAATATGACTACCCACTAGATTGGTGTGGGGGCGCCATGTCAGCAACTCCAAGAGAAATGAATAATTCTCCATAGGGAAAAATACTAAACTTTTCCAAAAACTTTGCAGCATCGGGAGCCTTGGGAAGTACAAGAAAGAGATGGATGTGAACGGAGTGACTGTGAAGAACTGCACCATTAATGGAACATCAAATGGTGTGAGAGTGAAAACATGGCCAGGGTCACCGCGAACCATGGCTTCTAATTTGACCTTTCAAGATATTGTGATGATCAATGTCTCAAATCCTATAATCATAGACCAGGAGTATTGCCCTAATCGCACCTGTTCTGATGAGGTAAAATTAATTCATTCTCTCTTACAAGCTGAACTATTTTCCATGATCTTATTTGTTAGATTTTTATTTCCAACATCCGAAGAGCTCAATAGAAAATCACTGACTTATAAATATTGTTTTGTTTTTTGTCTTGTTTTGTTTTGTTTGTGCATAAAAGCCATCACTTGTGAAGCTCAAGGACATGTACTTCAGGAACATAAAGGGCACATACAAGTCAAAACCAGCAGTGACTCTGGTGTGCAGTCCTTCTGTTGCTTGTGAAAATGTGCACCTTATTGGTGTCAAGTTGAACTACACAAAACCAGGAAAGCACGAGGATGATGAAGAGGAAGAGAAAGACAGACATAAGGATGCAAGTTTTAAGGTTAAAGGCGCGCTTCATGGCGTCGACTTTCTCGTCTAGCTCTGTAATTATCTTCTTTAAGTCGTCGTGGAAAGAAGAAGGTAGTACAGGGTTTTAAGTCATTCTCTTGGAAAATTCTTTTCGGATCTTTTCCTTTTTACATATGAGAAACCTCTAAAATCAGAAATTCAAGTGATCTAATTGACCGAGAGATAACTACTATATATCTACTGTATGTGTCAGTGAAATCACGGATATTGGTACTCATGCATCAACATATGCACGAACGAATTGTGGTGATCAATTTTTGTATCGGTGGTATTCAAGTTGAACTTTCCTTAAATGTAAAGGAACATGGAGACTATATATACTCTTAGCCACTTGGGTTATTCTTGAGCTAAATTATTTCACAATCGTGTAGGATTATGGTGAAATTGAGAGATAGCTAGGCAAAAGAGATCAGATTCGGGGGAGCAATATGGTGCTGAATTGTAATGTCCTGCTGTTTCTGTTTGTTCCATACTTAAATGTAATAGTTATAGGACTCTTATGTAAATAATTAGAGGACTAGTTGTATAATTTAGCATTGTAGTTTACCTATTTAAGGGTGTAAATAATCAATGAAAAGTAGGGAAGATTTACCCAGATAACATGGTATCAGAGCTCGTGGCCTAACCTTAGCCGTCTGCTTGCACCGGCCTCACGCCACCGAACAGTGACGTCGTCCTCCCTCCCGGACGAACGCCGCACCTCTTAGCCTCTGCTCCGCAATTGTTGACTTGCGAGAGATCTAGCTGTTGATAGCTTGGGTTCCTTCCTCCGCCATCGTCGGCTTGCGACAGACCAGGACCCCTCTCTGTTCCGTCCTCTGTTCGGTTGACAGCCCTCCCTCCGGCGTGCTTCCCCTCTCAGAGCAGCCCTAGCCACCTCGCCGCCGCACAACCCTTTCCTGCGCACTGACGCTGCCACCGGTACGCTACTGCTCCGATCTCGCTCTTCCTCGCTTCCACTCGTCCGTCAATCTCAACGACGGTGGCTTCGATTCGCCCACCTCCTCTTGTGACGACGCCAAACTCCAAATCCCCTTGAGACGCCACAAGCGACGCCCCCCTCCTTCTTCGGTGTTGAACCCACTGCCGCTGCTATATTCTCTCTGCTTCAGGTCTTCACTCTCGCTTCCGCCTCAAGGACTCTCGCTGCACAACTTCTTCACTGGTTGGGTTTGAGATTGTGTTGGGTCTCAAAGTGATTGGTGGGGTCAATTATTAATTGGTTGGGTTTTCAATTATTAATTGGTTAGGTGCTCTTGTCATCTTCAGTGGGTATAATTTCAGTAGGTATAATTTCTATATTACCTACTGATTTTGGTAAAGAGTAAATAAAATTGTGGTTTACTCCACTGTTTGGGTAGTGCTCATTGTGGTCTGAAATGGCTAGTGGTAAAATGGCTGGTGGTGTTGCTTCTTCTTCTTCAACACCACCATCAACCCAACAATCACGAAGTTACCAGAGAAATGGTCGTCGTCACTTTAATCGAAAAGGACACAATCAGACTCAGCAGTATGCTGCCCCACCTGCCTCTCCTCACGGTAGCTGGGTGTGGTGCCCTGCCCTATCATCCACGACTGCTCCACCGTGCCTATATTCCCCAACACCGGGATGGAAACAGTCAGGACCCTCTCCGCCTACAGTTATATCAGGTATTCTTGGTCCAGGACCTTCTCAGCAGGGCATCACAGCCGTTTCTGCCTACCCGACTGCTACTGATTTGGGATCTCCGTTCTCTGGCATGACACTTAACATTCCGGATCAGACTTGGTATCTTGATTCCGGCGCATCTGCTCATCTCACTCCACAGTCAGGTATACTCTCCTCTCTCTCGTCATCTTGTCCTTTTACTAACATACTTGTGGGAAACGGCTCTAGCATTCCAGTGAAAGGATCCGGCAATCACACCCTTACCACCAACTCCCGTTCCCTTCACCTTAGAAATGTCTTACTCACCCCAAACATTATCAAAAACCTAGTTTATGTTCGTCAATTCACTACTGACAACAATGTTTCCGTTGAGTTTGACCATTTTGGTTTTTCTGTAAAGGACCTACGACCGGGAGCTCTTTTACAGAGGAGCAACAGTTCGGGTGATCTCTATCCATTCCAGTCTGTCCCACCACCGTCGTCTGCTGTCTCTTTTGCTGCTCTTCCTGCTTCCGTTTGGCACAACCGCCTTGGTCATCCCGGGCGTCTAGTTTTAGATTCGCTTCGTAGTAGTCATTTCATTTCTTGTAGTAGGCATAATTCAGAAGCTCTTTGTCATGCTTGTCAAATTAGTAAACACATGCGTTTGCCTTTTTCACCATCTACTTCTTCTACTTCTAGTCCATTTGACATTGTTCACAGTGATTTATGGACATCTCCGGTCTTAAGAAAATCGCACTACAAATACTACCTACTCCTATTAGATGACTATACCCATTTTCTCTGGGTTTTCCCACTTAAACAGAAAAGCGAAGCGATATCAAAATTTAAACAATTCACTACCTTCGTAGAAACTCAGTTTGAGCAACCCATCAAAACATTTCAATGTGACCTTGGTGGAGAATTCGATAATGGCTCTTTTCACTCTCACGCCATTAATCATGGACTTGTCTTCCGGTTTGCGTGTCCTCAGACGTCATCTCAAAAGGGCAAAGCTAAACGCATGATTCGTCGAATCAATGACATCAGTCGTGCCCTCCTAGCTCAGGCCTCCCTTCCAGCCTCTTTCTGGGTTGAGTCTCTTCTGACTGCTGTCTACCTTCATAACATTCTTCCCACCAAAGTCCTTGGCAACAATATTCCTACTGTTGCCCTCTACCATCGCTCACCATCCTATGAGCATCTCCGCACGTTCGGATGCTTGTGTTACCCGAACCTCTCTGCCATCTCACCTCACAAGCTTGCACCGCGCTCTGTTCGATGTGTTTTTCTAGGGTACCCTCTTAATCATCGTGGGTACTGTAGGGTTTTGATTCATGGATGCGCAACGGAAACAAAAATAACCATGCAAAACCCTCCAAGGATCACAAGTCAAGAATCATAACGATGGTAAGGGAAGAAATCAACAACACACCTTAGGGTTCTCCTTTGATGACTTCAAACGCGAATTGTTTCACGTTCTCTATGGTTGATCCACGCCTAGAGTTGATCCTAGATCTCCCAAGTCCTTGGTGCTAGCCCGTAAGAGGAAGAGGAAGAGGAAGAAGAAATCACGCAAAATGAGATCCAAAAGGAGGGTCTCGGCCTCCTTTGTGGCCGACGGGATGGGCGGCGGCAAGAGGGGCGGTCGGCTCCTCTTGTTGCTTGCTCTCTCTCCTTTTGTTCTCTCCCACTCTTTGTTATGTTCAATAATGAGCATAAGTTATGTGGGAAGGAAGGAAGGAAGGAAGGTCCTTTATATAGTCCAACAACTCCTTGCCAACTACCTAAAGGACTTATTCTAGTCCTACTAGAATTCAATTTAGTCCCTTCCTTGCAAATTAGTCCCTACTAAGTTTGCAAGGTTTTGAAAAGTGATCCTTCTAATTAATTAATCCAATTAATTAATTCCCAAATCTAGTTCAACTCTATATAGCGTGTGACCCCATAGGTTCTATCTAGTTGGTAGCAACTATTTGCTAATATGGAGCGGTTTCTAGCAAAACATCCATTCTAGCCAACTAATAGAATAGTCATCTTGACTACCTTTGTACAAGTAATTGTCTCATCCCTTTGTCTCTATATCCGGATTGGACACGAGACATACAAGTCACACTCGTATATCCAATCCACAGTTTCTCGATCCATGGGAATAGCCTTATTCGTGCAAATAACATCAATATCCCATATTGATTTATTTGAGTCTGGACAGACATTCTATAAGCACTATCCCTCGAGTGGCCTAGGATATTTGCTCCCGTTATGTGGGAGGGACAAATTCTATCTACGTCCACTACGATCTCTAAGCTTGCTTCTTATTGTATCCAGTACACGCCTTTATAACTACCCAGTTACGGTGTAGCGTTTAACGCTACCAAAATCACAATAATCCACAACTAGAATATCTAGTGACTTCAAGTCTAAGGATGACAATACCTTTGCACCGCGAGAAGCGTTTGTGACTCAACATAACGTGTATGTAGCCTTCTCGGAGATGGGTCAATCCAGTGCAACATTCCCTAATGCACACCTATGTGTTGGATCGTGATATCTCCATATCCATCCAACCCCATACTAGTCTATAGATGATTGTCCCATTAATCATTATACTGGACTAGGGATATTTAAGATAAACAACACAATTGTAAATTTAAGGACTTCATTATATTAAATATCCAATAAATAATAAATGAATTTCTAGCCACACATAAATTCATACTAAACTAGATTGCCTCTAAGTCATCTATTCCAACAGGTACAGGTGTCTTGACTTGAGTACTGGTCGGGTTCAGACTTCCCGTCATGTCACCTTTGATGAGACGGTGTTTCCTTTCTCCGCTCCTGGGTCTGTGTCTCCCACTGTCCACAGGATGTCTGATCCCGATGACAGTCTTCCGTCTCCCCATTTCACTCATCGTGCTCATAACCGTGTGGCACACTCACCCTCATCCACCCCTCCTCGGGAATCCACATCACCACCTGCACCTACTAGGGTACCGACACAGCTTTCCCCGTCCAGGACCCTTGTGGAACCTTTTCCTCAGCACTACGTCCGTCGGTCTGTGTCCACTCGCCCTCCTCTCGTACTCTCCGAGCCCAGTGGCCACTTCTCCTCCCCATCTCTCTCCTCAGATGACCACCAGATCAATGCATGGCATAGTCAAACCAGTCACCCGTCTCACTTTAGCGGCCCAGCCACCAGACCCCATCTCGCCCCTTCCCAAATCCCCCATCCTAGCCTTGTCGGATCCTCACTAGAAAGCGGCCATGGATGATGAGTTTGGAGCTATGGTTAGGAACCACACTTGGGATCTGGTTCCTCGCCCGACAGGGGCTAATGTTCTGCGATCTATGTGGCTCTTTCGCCACAAGTTTCGCGCTGATGGTAGTCTGCAGCGCTATAAGGCGCGATTGGTAGCTAATGGGAAGTTCCAGATGGTTGGGATTGATTGTGAGGAGACTTTCAGCTCGGTTGTGAAACCGACCACCATCCGTACAGTTCTCAGCATTGCCGTCACGCGCTCTTGGTCTATCCGTCAGCTGGATGTCAAGAACGCTTTTCTTCATGGTGATCTCTATGAGACGGTATACATGCATCAGCCCCCTGGCTACCGCGACACACGCCATCCTGACTTTGTTTGCCGGTTACGCAAATCCTTATATGGTCTGAAGCAGGCTCCCCGTGCTTGGTTTCAGCGATTTGCCGCCGTCCTCACACAGACTATCGGTTTCTCTGGTTGCTCGTGTGATGAGTCTCTCTTCGTCTATAGTCGTGGCTCGGACATCGTCTACCTCCTGATCTATGTGGATGATATCGTCATCACTGGGTCGTCTCCGGTTGTCTTGGATCAGATTATCTCCCAGCTCTCTGGAAAGTTTGCTATGACTGACCTGGGCCATCTGCATCATTTTCTGGGCATCGCTGTCACCCGTGATTTGTCTGGCCTGTTCCTGTCTCAGCATCAGTATGCGACCGAGATTGTTCATCGTGCCTCTATGTCGACCTGTAAGTCTACTGCCACCCCTGTTGAGGTCGGGAGTAAACTCACAGCCACATCTGGCCCACCGGTTGCTGATCCTACACTATACTGCAGCCTTGCTGGGGCCTTGCAGTACCTCACGTTCACTCGACCAGACATCCAGTTTGCCGTTAAGCAGGTCTGTCTCTTCATGCACGATCCCCGTGAGCCGCACTTTCATGCCCTGAAGCGTATCTTGCGCGACATCAGTGGGACACTAGAGTATAGTCTTCGGCTCTCTGCCTCCGCTGCTGATTCCCTCACCACCTACACTGACACAGATTGGGCTGGTTGTCCGGACACGCGCCGCTCCACTTCTGGTTACTGTGTCTTCTATGGAGACAATCTTCTGAGTTGGTCGTCCAAGCGACAGGCCACAGTATCTCGTTCTAGTGCTGAGGCTGAGTATGGCGGTGTTGCTAACGCCGTTTCCGAACTCTGCTGGGTTCGGAATTTGCTTCTTCAGCTTCGTGTTGCCCCGCCTCGGGCCACCGTCGTGTATTGCGACAATGTGAGTGCTGTTTATCTCTCTGGTAATCCTGTTCAGCATCAGCGCACTAAGCATGTTGAGATTGATCTCCACTTCGTTCGTGAGAAGGTTCGTTTGGGTCAGCTTCGCGTGTTGCACATTCCAGCAGATTATCAGTACGCCGACATCTTCACCAAGGGTCTTCCTCGGCCCTTGTTCCAGCGCTTCCGTTCCAGTCTCAGTGTTGGCACGCCTACAGTTTCGACTGCGGGGGAGTAATAGTTATATGACTCTTATGTAAATAATTAGAGGACTAGTTGTATAATTTAGCATTGTATTTTACCTATTTAAGGGTGTAAATAATCAATGAAAAGTAGGAAAGATTTACCCAAATAACAAAATGAAAATTAGTATCATTGTATGCTAGTTTCTTTATGTTATCCTTCTTGGAGCACTCATGGAAATTCCAAAAAGAAAAAATCTTCTTCCTGTGACCTTAAGAATAACTTTTAGATAAATATTGATTATTCTCCTATGGCATATATATACTTGCAACCACGTTTCACTGAAACATATTCTTATTCTTTTCTTTTCTTGCTATTCTTGCTTGATTAATTTTGGTTATAGTATCCAAGAACGCAATGATGCATACATATATTCTCAGATATTGTATGACATTTACTATAAATAGAGAGGCTCGATAGAAGAAACAATTCATAACTCGCTCCAACAACACAAGTACTAGTTAGTTACTTGCTCCAAGTGAGTTTGACCTCCCTCCAATGGCTTCCGCACAGGATCTGAAAGAGGTAATCTTGCCATGTAATTCAGTATAGGTCTTTATCTTTCTGAGTGACCCCTTGTAATATATCCTTTAATATATTTTTCCTTATATCTTAGTATTCTTTTTTAATATATTTTGATGCTCAGTTCCTAAGAAAAATATTATGTGCAGACTCAATACGTCCACACACTCTCAGCCAAAGAATGCCACTACAAAGCCGCCGGAGGCGAGTGGAAAGAACCATCGGAAGAGTGAGTATATATTAATTGGTTGTGGTGAATATACATACATACATACACACATATATATATATATATATATTAAGAAACTATAATTAAGAAAATATAATTTCTTCTTATTGTTATCATAGTCATCCCATGGCGGAATTAGTTGAGGCGACTACTTTTGAGATTACTGGGAATATCGATTTGAAGTCGGAGTGGCTGAAGAGCTTTACGTATGAGTTTGAGATAAGTATCGGTGACGGAATTCCAACCATAAAGGGTGCCGAAGTCGGAGTGACGTGCACGTTCCGTGCCCCCGGCTACGGAGGCTTTCGAATCATTGGTTCTACTGAATGGTCGCAGATAAGCAAGATGGAGCCGAATACCAAGACATGGATCCGTTCGACATTTCCGGTGAACTTTCCTTTTAAGACTCTTCGCTTCCAATTCCACCATAACGACCCACTAAGGACCGTTGGTGGTTTGACCTTCTACCAAGCCAAAATTGTAGAGATCGCCAGAGAATGAACCCGACCTTCTATAAATAAATAAAGAACAACCAAGCACTAGATACATAATGTTCGTAGTGCATAATGTTCGTAGTGGTGTTCGATCCCTTGTGTAACATTGACTACTTATGATTACCTTCACTACTTATGTAATAAATAATGAATTCATTCTAAAAAAATGAATTAATGAGAAAAATCGATTGATGCTTATATTGTATGTTCATTTTTATTTTGAATGAGCTACAATTTTTGTTATTATGCACTACGCATTTTTAGTTTGTTATCCCAAAATAATTAAATCCAGAAATAAAGGAAATAGACATGACATGAGTCCCTAAAAAAAGAAAAAAAAGAATGACATGAGTCCCTCAAAAAAAAACTAAAAGTACATGAGTACTAGCATATAATTAGTCAAAGATACAATGGAGGGAAATACCGTTAGCTCATCCGTATAAGCTACATCTGTGCATTATGTTAGAGACTGATTGAATACAATTGGGAGCCTCTTATAACCCCCCCCCCCCCCCCCCCCCCATCTATTTCTCTATAATTGTACATGGTATAATTTTGATGAGGCCACTTTTCTTCATCTTCTCCGGCATCCATTTCTTTGTTCCAGCCTTACGTTCCTGATCACCAATCTCAATTCTCTAATTCAACTCAAGCTCGACAACACCAATTAGATGTTGTGGCGTGCTCAAAATGAGGCGGCTCTCCAAGCCAACGTTCTCTATGAACATTTGGTTTGTCTGCCATCGCCGTCACAAATATCTGCCCGTTCTGCGAATCTTAAACAAAATCCAGTGTTTACGGTGTGGCTCACCACTGACCAACACCCGATGTTTAATCGCTTCAATTTCTCTTTATGTACTTTCTCTAATTCTTCATTTAGCTACTGCTCATGACACATGGCGAACACTGGCACAACGATTAACATCTTCGTCTTCGCAAAGGGAATAAAACTATGATTCTGTTTTGACTCTCACGATCACTCATGCCTCACGAACGATAACGAAAGATGCAATCACACAAGATTTACGTGGTTCGCTAGCCCAAATCGAGCTAACTAAGTCCAGGGGAAGAAAGACATTTATTCAACTGAGGAGAAACATTTACAATGCTCACATATGTTCATCGGACCCCAAATCCATTTATAGCCCCCGAAACCGCCCCGAATACAAAAGGAAACATTACCATCCTTATTTTCCGCCTCCCGGACTGTCTTCGTGCGAAGACCCGTCGTCTTCGTACGAAGACCCTTTGTACGAAGACTTTTATGTCTCTTCGTGCAAAGGTCTTCTTACTTTGAGACAAAGAGCTATTCAACGAAGAGTCTAGGCTCCTGGAAATCGTCCCTTTGCACTCCTTTTAGTATCCTCAAGCTTCGAGACACCTTTTCCAACAGAAGTACATGGATCATGTTCAGAGCCTTGTAGATAAATTTCCTTAGGTTCAAGAACTTGTCGCAGAGGAAGACCTTATACTGTATATCCTCGGGGGATTACCACTTTCTTTTGATATAGTTAAATTGAACATATACATGCATGTTACACCCCAAAATGTGAATGATTTATATTCTCTCTTGTTATATGAGGATCTCCATCCGATAATAACTCAAAAAACATCATCCTCTTCTTCTTGAAATGCATCTCACTCTGAGACATTTTCATCAAACACCTGAGCTACTTACAACCTATGGTATCTACATACCTAATTACAACTGTGGACGTGGACATGCTAGTCAGGGATACAGAATCCCATCTCTTAGACCTCAGGGAGGTGGCTATGGAAGAGGAAATGGAAGAACTAATTCAAGCTCTGCTTCAACTTCACAACATTCATGTTATAACTCTGGTCATTTTGGGCAAAGCTATAGGCCACCAATGTCCACTATTGATGTCACATGTTAGATTTCTGGTAGGTCCAAGCATGCATCTCTTGATTGCTGGTATTGCTCTAGAGGCAATCAATTTATTGTGACATTTATATCGATTTACTATTCATTGTGTTATCGATAGGGAAATATGTTAATATGAATGAAGTCCATATAATATAAATGTTATATTCTTAAATATACCTAGTCGATTATATTGATCAATATGACAATCACTATAGACTAGTACGTGGGTAGATTGATATGGAGATATCAAGTCTAGCACATGGATATGCATTAGGAGTAATGACATGCTGGATTGACCCACAACGAGAATGCTACATAGATTATGTCAATGTCACAAGTGCTTATCGTAGTGCTAATGGTGTTGTAATCCTTAGACTTGAAGTCACTGGATACTCTAGTTGTAAATTATCATGTTTTGATATTATTGAACGTTACACCGTAACTGGGTAACTATAAAGATAGTCATCGGGCATGATAGAAAGCAAGCTTAGAGATGGTAGTGATGTAGAGAGGATTTTTCCCTCGCACGTAATAGGAGCAAATATCCATGGCCACTCGAAGGGGTAGTGCTTATGGAATGTCTGGCCAGACTCAGATAAATCAATATGAGATATTGATGTTATCTGCATGGATAAGCCTATTTCCAGGATTGATAAAATATTGATTGGATATACGAGTGTGACAATTATGTCTCTTGTCCAATCCGGATATGGAGACAAGGGGATAATACAGCGTCGTAACATTGTGCACAAAGTTTGTCGGATCACTGACTATTTCTATTCGTTGGTGACAAAGATGTGTTACTAGACACCGCTCTAGTAATTATAACTACCAACTAAGTAAAAGCATATGGGGTCACACACCATATAGATTAAACTGGATATGGGTATTAATTAGTTGGAATAAGTAAAGAGAAATGATCAAAGCGGAACCACAAGCAAAGTTAGTAAGACTAATTTGCAAGGTGGACTAATCCGTGTATGGACAGGATTAGTATTGGGGCAAGTTTGTATTTAATAAGGAGTTACTAACTACAAAAGGGCAACCCTAGCTTATTATTTCTTATGAGTTATCACTAAGAGAAATAAGAGAGCAAGGAGAGAGACACTAAGAGGCGTCCCTACCCTGTCCGCCCATGTCGTCGGCCACTTTGTGTCGCACAACTCTATGCTCCGTTTTGTGTGATCCTTCTACCTCCTTCTTCGCGTAGCTATCCCTTGACGTGGAAGAGGAATGCAGCATGTAATCCTAGGTGGGGATACTCGTAAAGAGGAAAACACAATTCTTCGTAGTCATCACACAAACTAAGGTACACAAACATTCTTCATTTATCATGTTATGAAGAGCTTGCCTGCAATCCGTGGAGAGATTTGATCAGGATTAATTTTGTTATTCAGCTGTGTTATCTGCATCAAAACCCTACAATATCCCGTCCCACATTGAGATATTGTGGATTAATACTGTGGATTAGATGTATATATGGTGGGGATATTGTCATGTCCATATTGGAGATTTGTGAGTTTTACATATGGTATATGATAAAACTTGTGGATTACTACTAGCTTCTTCAAGACTGGAACATTTTTATCCGGTGGTATGGGTAAAGAAGTTGTTGGGATAGTAATCCACGGACGTTACAGTATTAATAGGGTTTGAGATAATGGAGTGTTGATAATGTCTTTTTTCTTAGGAAGTGATAATGTCTTTTATTGTGAGTGGAAGATGATGTAGGCTAGTTGAGCTGAGATAAGCTTGGGGTTAGAATGTGAGAGTTCTAAACTTTGGGACTACTCCAAATTTCTAATATTTTAGGGGTTGTATGAAGAGTTAAAAAAAATATATATTAACACTTACATACAAATGCTTATTCTCTACTTTAGAAAACTACAATTAATTTCAAGCGGTATTTATTTGAGAGGCCTAAGACTTTTCATAATCATAACACAAAACAAAACACGAAGTATTTCAGTAGTGGTACAGAGATTGGGTGATATTTACAATGTTTCTGATTAATATGATATTGACTATTTTGTCCTCACAAATTAGGACACAAAAGAAACTAACGGAATGTTCTCTAACATGGTTGCGACGTTTTTCCTTTTATTTCAATAAGCTTGTGTTATTGCAAATGAGAGTTGCAACTAGTCAAACTATAGGGGCTGCAATCAGACTATAATGATATACAAGGGTAGAATCAACAATTTCTATCACTTACGAAAGAACTAATTAATGCTTAACAATTTTAGATGGGGACATAGAGAACATCCGAAGCCACTTAGATGATGATGCTTGGGCTAAATTATTTCACAATTGTCTAGGATTAAGGTGAAACAGCAAATCAATGATCTACCAAAAGAGATAAGCGTTAAATCCGTGTGAAAATAATCGGAAAAAAAATATTATTTTCTTGAAAAAAATATTTAATTCTTGTTCCTGGACCTTGGTATAATATGCAGCAAGTTAACATGATGGCTTAATTACTTAATGCATGTCTCAAGTATACCTAAAATAACACATTGCATCCCCCACTTCTAGAATAAGCTTATTGCATCCTTCATTTTCAATCAATTATACACATTGCAACGGGTAATTTTTGGACCATCAAGTCCACTTATTGAGGGGTAAAACGGTATATTCGATAAAATGAAAACACCACCGCCTATGCTGCAAATTCCGGTCAACTAGTTTCCCGTTTTTCTCTATTTCTCACTTCAGTCCATCAAAACATTAACAATCGGATTCAATACGAAATCTAAAATTCAAACCCAATCAAACCAAAAGGAGTTTTGAAAATCAGAAAAGAAAACCATAGGTCTAGCCACCAACGACCGGAAAGGCAATAGGTCTAGCAACATCTTTCTCATTCCTTTTTCTCAATTCTCAAATTGATGACTCAATTTGCTTTGATAATTTTTCCTATACCAAGTTGCCAAGAGGGTTGCCTTTGATTTTCTGAATTTTTCGATTCTTGTGGTAAAACAGTACCATTGTTAAGGATTGTATTGAAGTCTCCTGTAACGTAGAAGGGTAGTTTGGTCATTTCATAATAGTTTCTGTTATAGTTGTGTGCTGAACTATAAATTGTAATCTGGGGTTGTTATTTTGATTAATGAGAAAATAGTGGTTATTCAATAGTGGTTATTCAATATGGTATCAGAGCCTCACGCTTAACAGCGACGCTCCCTTTTCTTCTTCCCCAAATTCTAGGGTTTCTCTGTTCTTCTTCGTCAGTCATGGCTGATTTACCTTCCGGCTTAAAGTTTCTCATCTCCAACTTGTCTTCTCTGGTTCAAATCAAGCTTGACAGCAACAATTATCTGGTTTGGCGTGCTCAGATGCAAGCTGTTTTCGCCGCGAACGATGTTCTTGAGCACTTTCAGCGGCCGATTCCGTCATCGATGGATCTTGATGATTCCTCACCTAATTCACCCTATTCTCAATGGCGTTGCATCGATCGGCATCTACGCACTTGTCTAATTGCTTCAATCACTCCGGCGATTCTTCCTATTATTCTGCATCTTCAATCAGCTGTCGAGATCTGGATTTGTCTTCAACAGCGATTTACTTCTCTGTCACGCTCTCATATTCAGCAATTGAAGTCTCAGTTATGGTCCTTAGACAAAGGTTCTCAGTCTATGACCTCCTATCTTGATTCTGTTAAGCAGATTGTTGATCAATTACTTCAGGTAAATGAATCTGTCTCCGATGAAGATCTTATGCTCTATATCATGCGAGGCTTACCAAAGGAGTATGATGTGTTTCGTGCTACAATTCGTATTCACAATGCTTCAATTTCCTTGCCTGATTTTCAAAACCTACTTCTAAATGAAGAACTTCATGTTCATACGGTTTCTAAGCCTTCTATTGATCTTGTTACTGCATATCAAGCCACACACTCCTATGGAACTCAATCTAGATTCAAGAATCAGTTTCCTAGACCTAAGCCTAGTCCTGGTTCTGCTTCTGGTTATGGTGGAAATCCTAATTACAGGTCCTCTTCACAAGACTCTAAAGTTGATCCAAACACTCTAGTTTGTCAGATTTGTAACAGACCTAGACACACAGCTCTTGACTGCTGGTATAGATTGGATACAGCTAAATACCAAAGCAAGAGACAGAATAGACAAGCACATTTTGCTTCTGGAAATGGTCAGATCTTCAATGGTGGTGGTAGTTCTGCTGGTTATATTGCTCAATCTTCACACACTGCATCTATTGGAGATCTCAATTCTGGTCCTAGCAATAATGCTAAGTTCACACCTCAGAATCATCAGTGCTTTGCTACCTCAGTTCCTGGTTCTAGTTCCTCTCCAGCATCATGGTGTGTAGACACAGGTGCAACTAATCACCTCACTCATGATCTTCAACAGCTACATCTCAGTCAACCATATCAAGGCAATGATTCTATCACTGTTGGCAATGGTGCAGGCATGCCTATTCATAACATTGGTCAGGGTGAGGTTATTCTTTCTACTACTAAGTTCTCTTTATCCAATTTACTTCATTCCAAGTCTCTTGCATCTAATCTACTTTCAGTTTCTCAGTTCACTAGAGAACATGATTGTAGTATTACCTTTAATTCTTGTGGATTTGTCATACAGGACAATTCCACCAAGAGAGTTATCTACCAGGGCCCTTGTAGACAAGGACTTTATCTCATTCCAGCCTCAGTCTCTACTTGTGTTGCTGCTGTGACATCTTCTACCAAGCCTTATGAGCCTTCTGTGTGGCATTATAGGCTAGGTCATCCATCTGCTGAAATTTTTAATGTGTTAGCCTCTCAATTACATGTACCTTCTCAGTCTAGCTCTTGCTTGTGTGAATCTTGTGCTGTTAGCAAAAGTCACAAATTGCCATTTACTGTGTCAAAATCAAAAACATTCAGTCCTTTTGAGCTTGTACATTCAGATATCTGGGGTCCAGCTCCAGTATCTTCTTTCAAAGGGTTTAGTTACTATATTTTGTTTGTTGATGACTTTACCAAATTCTGTTGGCTATATCCACTCATATCTAAATCTCAAGCCTATTCTGCATATTGCCACTTTACTTCTCTGATTAAAACACAGTTTCACTCTACTGTAAAAATATTCAGAACAGGCAATGGTTCTGAATATATCAATCATCAGTTTGGTTTGTTCCTTCAACAAGAAGGTACAATTCACCAAACAACTTGTCCACACACTCCTGAACAGAATGGGAAAGTGGAAAGAAAGCATAGGCATCTTGTAGAAACTTCAAATGCCCTTCTTGCTCATTCTAGCATTCCTTCATCTTTTTGGCTAGAAGGTCACTGCCAATTATTTGATTAACAGAATGCCTAAAAAGAGTTTATCATTCAAGTCTCCATTTGAATGTTTATATGGTTCATCTCCAGATTACTCTATTTTCAAAGTGTTTGGTTGTTTGTGTTTTCCATGGCTCAAACCTTATAGCCAACACAAACTTCAACCTAAGTCTTCTAAATGTGTTTTTCTTGGGTATTGCTCTCATTCCAAGGGATTTAGGTGTTATGATCTTTCAACACACAAGGTTTACATTTCTAGACATGTTCAATTTCATGAACATATTTTTCCATTCAAAGAGTCTGTCACTCATCCTGTTTCCACCACTTGTCCTACCACCAAATCTCTGTTTCCCTCCATCTATACTCCAATTATAACAGCTCAGCCTTCTTTACCTTCTGTGATCACTCCTTTTGTTCCACCATTGTCTGCTTCTTCTTCTTCATCACCCCATTCTTCACAATCACCTGATCTTTCATCTTCTTCTTCTAGTTCTGTCCCACCCCCTGCACCCAGATATCTCACCAGATC
Organism: Linanthus parryae; assembly: GCA_023055425.1. NCBI lineage: Eukaryota > Viridiplantae > Streptophyta > Magnoliopsida > Ericales > Polemoniaceae > Linanthus > Linanthus parryae. Next base: position 1,468,202 of record JALGPY010000008.1, on the reverse strand, counting down.
TCAAACTGGTAATCTAAAACCAAACCCTAAATATGCTTGTCCTGCATCAACAGTCACCACTAGTATCTTGCTTTCTGAACCAAAGACATGTCATGAAGCTCTAAGTGTTCCTGAATGGAGGCATGCTATGTCTGAAGAATATGAGGCATTACTGAAACAAGGTACATGGCAGCTTGTTCCTTTGCCACCACATAGACAATCAATTGGGTGTAAGTGGGTCTTTAGAGTGAAGAAGAATGCAGATGGCTCTTTAGCCAGATACAAAGCAAGACTAGTTGCTAAAGGGTTTCTACAACATTATAGAGTTGATTATACAGAAACCTTTAGCCCTGTGGCTAAACAACCAACAATCAGGTTGGTTCTCAGTCTTGCACTTCATCAAAATTGGTCAATAAGGCAACTAGATGTTTCTAATGCTTTCTTACATGGCACATTAGAGGAGGAAGTGTATATGGATCAGCCTGCTGGTTTTGTGGATCAGAAATATCCACATTTTGTATGCAAACTCAAAAAATCACTTTATGGTCTAAAACAGGCACCAAGGTCCTGGTACACCTTGTTGGCTTCTTTTCTTTTAGCTCAAGGTTTCAAATCCAGTCTAGCAGACTCATCTTTGTTTGTGCAACATCAGCAAGGTCACTCTCTGGTTGTACTCATCTATGTTGATGATATTTTAATTACTGGAAGCTCTCAGGTTCTAGTTCAACAGTGTGTTGATGTGCTTAGCTCCAGATTTGACATGAAGGACTTAGGACAGTTGTCCTATTTTTTGGGAATTGAAGTGAATTCTATTGATGGAGGTGGTGTTATTTTACATCAACAGAAATATGCCAAAGAGTTGCTAAAAAAGGCTGGTATGAGTGACTGTAAGCCTTCTGTGTCTCCAGTTGCTCCCAAAGCTTCAACTTCACAACAAGATTGTTCCTCATATGGTGATCCTGCTCTCTATAGAAGTATTGTTGGTGGATTGCAGTATTTAACTGTGACAAGGCCAGACATACAGTTTGCTGTCAACACTGTTTGTCAATTTTTACATAATCCCACCAATGGTCATTTTCAAGCAGTTAAGAGAATATTGAGGTATGTTCAAGGTACTACTGAATTTGGACTCAAGTTTATTCCTAGCTCATTTACTCTTCAAGCTTTCTCTGATGCTGACTTGGCTGGAGATCCTATTACAAGAAGATCTACAACAGGGTATGGAGTATTTCTGGGTGAAAATTTGATTTCTTGGTCCTCTAAAAAGCAAAACACAGTTAGTAGAAGCTCTACTGAAGCAGAGTATAGAGCATTAGCTTCTGTCACTTCAGAAGTTAAGTGGCTCAGTTATTTGTTGAGAGATCTGCACATTCAAGTTGATCAACCTACAGTTTGGTGTGATAATCAGTCTGCACTGGCTCTGGCATCCAATCCAGTATTTCATGCCAGAGCTAAACACATAGAACTTGATTATCACTATGTGAGAGAACAGGTTATGGCTAAAGCTATTCAAGTGAAGTTTATTCGTTCAAAGGATCAGCCTGCTGACATTTTCACTAAAGGTTTGCCAAATCATCAATTTCTTCATCTCAGAGATCAGCTGCATTTGAGTAAGGTGCCTATTCCCAGTTAGTATTGTGGATATGTGCAGTTATGTGTATTTCTTTCTTTGATTTGAAGTCTCTGTTTTTGTCAAAATTAGGGAGGTTAGTTTCAGAGGGGATGTTAAGGATTGTATTGAAGTCTCCTGTAATGTAGAAGGGTAGTTTGGTCATTTCATAATAGTTTATGTTATAGTTGTGTGCTGAACTATAAATTGTAATCTGGGGTTGTTATTTTGATTAATGAGAAAATAGTGGTTATTCAATAGTGGTTATTCAATAACCATTGAAACGTAAGTCACCGCAATCCAGCAGAGACTCATGGCGATTTTTTAATTCAAGTAATTGAAAGAAGATTCCAGAAATTATAATGAAAACGAAAACAATATCCCGTGTTCTTATCTGAGGAATGACCTCGGTGACGCTTGGCCGTTCCACCTCCTTCTGCGGTCGTCCAAATACAATGGTGAGGTTAACCAAGAAAGAGACGGCGTGATCGATTGAGAGGTAGAGGAGAAAGAGCAGAGAGAGTTGCGGATTCAGAGCAATTATGCTTCTGTTCTTCTTCACCTTCTTCATCCCTTCAATTTTTCTTTTTATTTTTCTTCATTGAATATTTTGGTATTGCCACATTTACCCTTAACATATAGATAGTGTTGCGATATTTTTTTTACTAATCACAATGTGTATAATTGATTGAAAATGGGGATGTAATAAGCTTATTTTAGAAGTGGGAAATGCTATGTGTTGGTTATGCATTAAGTAATTAAGCCTAACATAATTATACCGTATATAAAGGTGAGGAATTTGTTGTGTGTAATATCTGATCAATTATCCTTTTGCAATAGAACCGGATTCTTGAGTTCCATCCAACAGTCGGACATGTTTCTCTGAATTTAAAGAAAAAAAATCTCAAAAAAAAAAAATTAAAGAAAAAATAGTAGAGAAACTTTTTTGAGAATAAAATAGTAGAGAATGTTTGATTCTTAAATTCCCACCCATATAAAGGTGCTCACAAATTAAAATCGGGCCCTGATAATAGGAAAAATAAACTAGATTCGCGGAGCAATATCTTGCTGAATTCTACGGTCCTATTATTTCTAATTTTTTTTAGGAACGCTATGTTTCACCCTATATTCTTCTTCTTTTAATTTCCCCTACCATGTGGGGCTCTCCAATTGGCGGTAGGAATTTATCTAGACATAAAAAAATTATCATAAACAATTTTATTTTGTCACGTAAGCGGCGAAATCAAAGAGGTAACAAATAAAGAGTTAAACATATCAGCTCTCCTTTATATATTTAAGTTTCTTAAGATAAAATTTAGCATCATTTACATCTCATTGTAGGTGTAGTTTGACTCATAGGTGAAAGTGAAGCCGTGAAAATATTTCAGTTACACTTAACATTTCTCAGATCAATTTTTTATTTTGAGATATTGTTTTTGTTGTCAACGGGGCTTGAACCCGTGACCTGATGCAGGGACTTCCAACGCTCTACCACTTGAGCTACCACCCTAGCTGCACATTTCTCAGATCAATTTACTAGTACCACTATATATATGTCATACATACTCCGCGAGCGCTGGCTGCTTACTTTTTCGTTTGTATGGATGTACATGAGAAGGGGATTCTTGGAGCACTCATTAAAATTCCAGAATTTGTTCGTCTACTTGCGATGTGAGAATGACCTTTAGATAATTGCTTAGTATTCTTTCAGAATATATGATTGCAACCACGTTTTGGTGAATCTTATTCTTTCTTCTTTTTCCCCGCTTCTCTCGATTACGCGATGATACATATTTTCAGATACTTTTAAGACAATATAAATTGAGAAGCTCGATAGAAGGAACAATTCATAACTCGCTCCAACAAACACAAGTACTAGTTACTTGATCAAAGTGAGTTATACCTTACAATGGCTTCCGTTCAGGCTTTGAAAGAGGTAATATAGCTATCTACTAATTACAGTTTTTTATCTTTCTGTACTTGCCTTATAGTATATTAACACACATGATAATTTATTTTTATGTGCATTACCTAAGAAAAAAGTCTTAACGTATTATTGCAGATTCACGTCGTCCACACATTTCCAGCCAAAGATTGCTCTTACCAAGCCACCGGAGGCGAATGGATAAAACCAACGGAGGAGTGAGTACATATCGGCCGGTGATATATTTATGAACTAGCTTTATAGTATTATTTGAGTGATTGTTTAAACTTTTCTCGTGTTAATTTGTTTGTAGTAATCCCACAGCCGAATTAGTTAAGGCGACTTGGTTCAGCATTGATGCTGGCATGACCGAATCGAAGTTGAAGAAGCTGAGGAGTCTCACCATTGGGTTCGAGATAAGTATCGGTGATGGAACTCCCAGCATGAAGGATGCCAATGTTAGACTCCGGTACAAGCTGAGATCGCACAATGGCGGTACGGGAGGGGTGAGGCCTCTACAGGACCAGATAAATAATATGGAGCCGAATTCAAAGACGTGGGTCAGTGTAAGAATATTGCACGGAGAGTCTTTCGAGACTCTTGAATTCTCTTTTGAGAATATGGATCATTCTACGGCCATAGGTGGTCTGACCTTCTATCAAGCCGAGGTTGAAGAGATCGGTGAAGAATGATCCCTGCAGCCTTTCTATTTACGCTCACCAATCACTCTACCAGAATATTAAACAAAAATCTGGTGATACGTAATATAATATTATATAAATAAATAAAGATGGATAAGCACTAGAAACACGCATAATGAAAACTATCTATATGTATGTTCTTATGTAAGCTCGTATAAAGCTAGTAGTTGTGTGACCTTTATAAACAACTACTAGTACGTACTTTGTTTTCCCTGTGTGGTCTTTGAATCAACGAATAAAAGCGGTTGGTGTTTTTGGTATTACAGTGTTTTATGTTCTCGACATCATTTTTCTGGGGATGAATATCGTGATTTTCCTGAAGTTATGTTATTCCGATTATTAAATCTAAAAATCATTAATGTTTACATTCGTTTATTTTCCATGTTAGCACTTACCGTCTGCTCAGCTTAATTAGATGGGTCTTCACAAAATAGCACTGCATGTAACATGCTATTGAATATTCACAAGGGTAATGCTATATGGACATTATTTTACACATAATGTAGACAGAATTTCTAATGTACTAAGAACAAAATAGTCTAGGTTCTTAAGTCATTTTCTTGAAAAACTTTTTTCATTTTTTTGCTCGTTACAAATGAGAACATCAAACACCAGAAACTCCAGTGTTCCTGTTTACAAAGATAACTACTATCTACTATGTATAATGTGTTAGTGAAATTACTCAAATTGGTACCAACACATCAACTTTGATTCACCTTATGCAAGAACTAATAATGCTGGTAGATTTTTGTATTGTGGGCATTTTAAGTTAGGCCCTAAATTTAGATGGGACATGGAGAGTATACTTAGGTACTCACGTGATGCTTGTATGAAATTATTTAACAATCCTCTATAGGATTAAGGTGAATTAGTAAATCAGTAATCTACCACAAGAGATTACGGTTAAATCAGTGTGAGAATGTGTGAAAACAAATGAGCTTTGGCTTGGAAATTCCCACATGTTTTTCATTTACTTGCGACGTCAGAATCATCTTTAGATACTTACTATTCTTACAGAAAATGTACTTTCAGGACAGTATAAATAAAAAAGCTGAATGGAAGAAACAATTCATAACTTGCTCCAACAAACACAAGGACTGGTTAGTTACTTGCTTAAAGTGAGTTAGACTTTCCAATGAAAGATTTCTAATACACTAGAAATATGTAAAACATGTAAAACAAATGCATGTATCCGTTGCGGAAGCGATCGAAAATTTCTCCAACACTTGTGATTTCATGCTTATTCCGTCAAATGTCCCATGTTCTCCAATAGCGCTTGTTCTTGATCTACAAATGGTCAGGGATGCTTCTAGTTTCTCGCCATTCTTACAATCTAGATGGTGTACTTGAATCTCTCAATCGCTGAGAGCAGGAATTCTAAACCGGACATTTTATGTTATGTTTCCCATCAAACATAACTGTCAATAATCGCCAGATAACGATGTACGTAAAGTATTTTCTAAGGAAATTTTATCAGGTACAATGCGGACTACACTAACATAAAATAACTTTTTTACATTCTCCGACTTGGTCCGCACACCTCTACATGATAAAATCCAAAATTAATAAATATACCTTCAACTTAGAAAACAAATAAATACATTAATCATGGCAACAAGTCTTAGATCGAGTACTGTATTTCATGTATTTCAATGCATAATCTCCGTACATACATGAATCATGGAAACAATTTCATACAACTCAAATGGTAGTATGGAACCAATTTCCATTGTAAGAGTTTCATTCCGTATGAATTAACCTCATACTTTTAATCATATGATGGATCAAATTCCATCTTTCCTAATGATCCTTGAACACCCAATGGTGGCATGTCTTTATATAGGATCAACAATGATTAATTCAATGCTAACGTGTAGAATGATCAGTACTCCATAACAAGTTCAATATGGCTTAGGCCCGAATTCTTAATTCGTGAATTGACATAAACAGTCTTAACGGCTTCAACACAGAAATCCCATCTAGATTAGGAGGGAATGTCCATTGGAAAACTTACGTCTCAATACTACCTACGTGGTGCCCGTAGGCAGCTAGGGCATTCGCAATCACGTTACTCTACCGGTCAGAATGATTGAAATACATAATACTTTCGAAAGATGTCTACTCAATTGTCCGAAAATATTTAAGACCCACCAAGTTGAGCTCAAATGGCTTTGGACATTGATATAATGGGCTTAGTCCTTACTTCTCTTATTGACCAATGGTCCTTTCTTCTCAAAAAGAAATATCCGAACTTAAATGAAGTGCCGAGAACTAGATTTGTCCATTTCGGAAGATCATAAAAACAACAGTCGGGCTAGGTGCTAGTTTAATATAAGTTCATTAGAATTCAGATTTGAAATACGCGTTTTGTGGATACGGGTATTTTGTGATATTATTATAAATTTTGCGAGTTAATTTTTATTGTTATTAAAGTCTTGGGGGTTTTATGACTTTTACCTAAATTAATTAATGTTTTTTTTTTGGTGGATATCTTTTACCCAAAATAAGGGAGAGATAAGTGTCTTTTATATATATAGTTTACTAAGTGTTTTATTTATTAAAAAGTTATGTAACATATAACGTTTTAACGTGACCAAAAAGCGGCGTTTTAATTAATTGCGCGTAGCCAACCACCGCGTCATGCAGTGCTCCAGCCACACCGTAGCCTTTTTCCTATCATCTTCCTCAAACTCCATGAGATGAGCTTCCCGTCGATTCCTTCACCGCCTCCAACAAAACCACCACCAATTTGACCTTCTTCTCTCCAAATTTTAAGTCCCAATTCACTCCTAATCCATCGAGGACCGATTATTCTTCACCAAGAAACCCAACTGTGCCCAAAACATGGCTTGAATCGAAATCGAAATCAACCCAAAAACAATCCTACTCTTCGCCGGATTCTTCACCCAAAAGCCTATATAAACCCTCTCAAATTCTCAAATTTTTTTCACACCAAAACACTCACCAAATTCTCCCTCTCTTTCCCGTTCGGTCCGACGAAGCAGACCCGACCGGAGCAAGCCCCAACCGAAGCCTGCCGCCATCGCCGCCGTCCATCCCGTCGCTGTCGTCCTTCCCGCCGCCGTTGTGCGTCACCGCCATCACCGTCGTTCCCCTCCTTCTTTTGGTAAAACTCAGTTCTTTGTTTTGAATTTTGTTTGTTGTCATGTGTGTGATAAGGGGTTACAGTGGGTATATTAAGGAAGAGAGTTGATGGGTTTTTGTTGTAAATTGAGGGGGGGGGAGGCTGGCTGCACAATCTGAAACACGATGGGTATTATTTGTTCTTCATGAATCTGAAAAGGGGTTGTTGTCTTTTACCAATCCGATATGTTTTGTTAAGAGCACTAGAACTAGTTTTGAGCTTATTTTCTTTTATTTGTATAAATTGTTTTAGGTATGTACATAAACTGTTAAGTAACTTCAAATAAAATTTTAAAAAAGCTAAATTCTATGATAATAAAATAAGACTTCATAATTGTTTTCTTAAAAAACAGGTATTTCTTATTATTTCTTTTCCTTAATAATCTTTTTGTTTAACGTAAAAATTTCCTAGTAAAAATAATTGAGTTATAGCTTTCAATATTAGCTAATCCTTTAGAACGAGTAGTTACTTGCTATTATGTAAAGTAAATGTAAGTTTTCAAGCTAAATAGTATTTCTATGATATTAACTAAGGGCTTATTTATTTCCAATTTAACTCTTTTCTTATTAAATTAAACAATTCAAAGTGTTAATTCTTGGCTAGTGAAATTGCATTGTGTTTGGGAATCTAATAATTATAGGTTGTATGTTTTTATAAATCATTAATGTTAGTTTTAGAAATCGTATTTTAAATAAAAGTGCTTTTTCACCACAGCAAAGGTTGGGGAGTTAGTAAACGTGTTGGGTTTTGATGCAGGTGACGCAGCAGAATAACAAAAAATTAATCCTGCTCAAATCCCAGCAAGGATTACAGGCAAGCTATCATAACATGATAAGGGCATAAATGATGTGTACCTTAGTTTGGGAGATAACACGAAGAATAGTGTCTTCGCCTCTATGAATATCCACACTTTGGATTCTTGATTGGATCCTTCTCACCGCGATGTGCTAGCAACGAAAGAAGGAGGAACGGATCACGCAAAACGAGGCACCAAGCCAACGCCTCAAGGATCCCGACGGCAAGGGAGGGGCGGACGGGTTGGGGCGGACTCCTCTTCTCTCTCTCTCTCTCTCTCTCTCTCTTGCTTTGTTATGTTCTCTCAATAATGTCTTGTGTTGAAAAATGAAAAGCTAGAGTTCCTTTATATAGTAATAACTCTTTATTAACTACATAAAGGCCCCAATACTAATCATGTCCTTACATGGATTAGTCCACTTGCAAATTAGTCCTACTAAGTTTGCTTGTGGTTGCGTTATGATCCTTTTATTAATTAGTCAACCTATTAATACCTATATCCAATTTAATCCATCCGGTGTGTGAAGTTTAAGAAGTCAAGGGACCAATTCATAAAGCCAAAGTTACAGCAGAGGGCTTATTTGTAGTCATTTTAACGGAACGGGGAGCTAACTGCAAGTTTCTAAAGTTTCTAAGGGCTGATATGTAGAGTTATTAACAGAATTAGGGTGGAGTTGCAATTTTCTAAACGTGTAAAGAGGGGCGGGGGTATTTTAAAACATATCACCAACTTAGGGGGGAGCCAAGTAAAATTCGGGCGAAATAACTCAAAACAGCCGCGTCTCTCTCTCTTTCTCTCTCCCCGTCATTGCACAAAGAGAACCCGCCGTTCCTCCATAAAAGCTTCGACCGAAGCTTCCTACAACCCTAAAACCCAACTCAAATCTCCACCAAATCGAATGAAATTTGTCCCAAATTGCTCCCTACATAGCCCAGCTCCTAATTCGACCCAAGAAGCCACGAAGAGAAAAGCCCCAATTCACCTAGGGTTCGGGAAGCTTCTGAATATCAACGAAAGAGGAGCTGAGAGATGAATTCACGGGTTGAGATGTGTTCTTGGAGGCCAAGAAACCCCTTCTCCACTGCCTATTTAAACTGAAGAGAAAGAAGAAGAAGAAGAAGAAGAAGAAGAAGAAGAAGAAGAAGAAGAAGAAGAAGATGAAGAAGGGACCTCTGTTTTTCACGGCGAAGCTCTGCCTCCCTCTCCTCTCTCTCTCGGTTTTGCAACTCTCTGGCTCTGTTCTTGGTGATTCCGAGCTAAATTTTGAGATATTTCGGAGCCAAAAACAACCATAGAGGGAGAGGAGGTCGGGTTTGTGAAGTTTGTGGGCTGTTTTGTTAAAATTTGTGCTGCTCTGTTCTTGTTTACTACTGCTGCTAATCTGTTGATGCTACTGCTACTGTCATGCATTTGAGTAGCACTTGTTTTTTATGTTCTTTGGATGTAGCAGCAGTAGATAGTTGCAAGTTGTTTTCATTTCACAATTTGAAACAATTTCTAGTGTTTGATCTTTATTTTGTAGAAAGAACTTGTGTTATTGGGTGAAAGTTGAAGAATATCTTGTGCATCTTGAGTATAAGTTTGAATCTAATGAAATCATTTTTGGATATGCTTGATATCTCTTGTGTTGCACTCTCAAACATGAGTAGCTAAACTTGTTTGTTGGATTAGTTATTGATCCTAGTTGGTTCATGAGATTTGAATGCACTTTTGCTTTGTCTTTTGATGTTTGAGTGATTGAATTCATGAGTTCTATGAGTTGACGTAGGAATCTCCATTGTGGCTTGATTGAGTATGTGGATTTCAAGTGAAATAGGCATACTCAATGCTTGAGGCAACATTGATTTAGATTTCTCCATTTGAACTCATGAATTGAACTCTTGAGCAAATGATTTGGTAGTTGGATTCAAGTCACATGAACCACTAGAGGATACAATTGATCCAACTTTTCTCTTATCTATTCTCCAAACTCTTTTGCAACATCTCTTTTTAATTACTTAGTTTAAATTGTTTCACAAAACTCCTTGCTCAAGTTTCACTTGGTGGATTTTCAAGCTTGGCTAGCTAAAGAGCCTTTGAGAAATTTACTTTCAATGCACTAGTTAGATTTAGTTTAGCTTGTTTCCTTGTTACTTGACACGATTTCTTACGTGTATACGCAAGTGCACGGTCGAAGTAATAAAATGAGAGTATTAAGCTCAGGTTGTCGAACCCACAGGGACAGTCTTGAGATTCTTTAACTGTATGATTAATTTAAAATTAAAGTAACCAAATGAAGAAATTGGTTGATTTAAGAGTTCGTCACCCTCAATCAAGCGACTGAAATTTAAATAACAAGCGAGATTAATCTTTTTGGATTTTCTAATACTGATTAATACCAATATGGAGAACACTAGATAGTTTTAGGGTCCCTAGGGAATTTATATATTTTCGGATTACAATTTAAAACACTCCCTACGTCTAGTTATACTAGGGGTGCAACTTGGGCGGGTTGAACCCGACCAACCCGAGCCCAGCCCGAACTTAAATAGGGCCCGGACACATAGTTTTGGTAATTTGGACGGGCTTGGACAGAAATTCTCAGCCCGAATTGCAATTAGGGTCGGGCTTGGGCACACATATCGAACGACGGGCTAACCCGAATTGCCCGATTTGCATGACCTCTACGTATAAATATTATATTTTGAAAGAATTATGTACTATATATAACATGAGTATGCTACTTTTCTTTTAATAATCAGCGATGTTTTAATCATTGTTTTGTTCTTGAACTAGTTAATTTGTTTTTTCGCCAATAATTTATTATTCTCTTGTATTTTTAAGAAGATACTAAGTTTAATGTACTAGCCCGAATTCAACCTGAACCCGAATTGATTTATACGAATTCGGGCTCGGACGGGTTGACAGTGCTCTTAAATCGGGTCGGGCTGGGCTTGGGCAGCCATGACAGAATTCGGGCTCAGGCTTGGACAGAGGTGTCAACCCGTCCAACCCGCCCGAGTTGCAGTCCTAAGTTATACCGAGTCACACTCATTACGATCTTCTGTCGATCTCACGTAAATCTACGTTCCGTCTACGTCGGGTCCTGTCGGTCCACCGTTTCCACGCAACTCTAACTACGTCTAACTGAAACAACCCACACACAGTCATTCAAGTCTCCATCTACTATCGGTCTCAAGAAACTATGAGAATGTCAACAAAGTTCTTCACGAATACGGGTTCGTTCACTGTCGTGCAAGAACCTAGATAACTAGCATGTCTTGGGGTGATCAAACAATACAAGCTAAGAAATTAAGGACATGAATTTGTCAAATAACTAGAACGGTACGTAGAATTAAGTTCAAACAAACGTGAATCAAACTTCGTAAATCGGGAAAAATCTAAAGCAAACCCTAGTTCTCCATAAACTATCTGGCACGAGAGGTTTAGCTACTCATTGAGTAGACAAACAACACAAGTTCTTTCTTAAACATGATGAAACGAGAGGATAAAGAAATCAAACGGTCAGTCCGTGCTCCGGCGTGAATCCGACCTTCTCCCTGTTGTTCTTCGTCGTCCCCTTTTGCGTGGAATTGATGAATACCTCTCAAACAGCCCCCTCCTCTTAACTTGACCCGTAGCTTCAAAAACTAGGAGTAACAACCTCTTTTTGCAATTTCACCCCTTATTAACCCTAGACCTGCTCACTTCTTCTTTTATTTTTCATTAATTGCAGTTTTTGCCCCAGCCTCAGACGTGTTTCTTTTCCTGCGGATTTATGATCGCACGATCAGTGAGTGTGATCGGCTAATTACAGTGAGTTCCAACTTTTCTTCACCGAAATTTTGCAAAGTATTATGTCTGATGGCACGATCAAAAGGTCTGATCGTGCTATCACCTGGAGATTTCCTCTAAATCTTCTACTTTCTTCTCTTCTTGTGCGCTGCTGTGCTGTTGTTTGGATCGGTGATTTGGAGATCCAGGTTGAAGGCCGGTGGTTCTGGGTTCAGGTGGGTTTTCGTCTTGAATTCTGCTGGGTTTTGGCAGATTGTTGAGGCTCTATTTCTCCTCTGTTCGCTGCTGGGTTTCTTCGCTGCGTTGCCTTTCTTCTTGCTGCTGGTATCTGGTCGTTGCTGAGATTGTGGTGTAGGTGTTTGGTAATTGGGTCGTATTTTGGTTGAGGTAATGGTGATTAGGTGGCTGATTTAGGTGGTAGTTGTAGGTTTTGGTCTGATGGTAGCAGTTTATGGTGAAGGTAGGTACTGGGTTGTAGAATTGATTTGGTTATGGAGGTTTGTTTGGCCTGGTTCAGGTGGACGTAGAGATGGCTACGGGGGTTTGATGAATTAGGAAGCATGTTAGTTTGTAGGTGAATTAGTGTTGATGATGATTCTGTGGTGTATTGGATTGGGTAGGAGATAGTATCCAGGTTGTTATTGTTCATGGGAAATGGTGGCAGTGAGGTGGATTATTGTGGCTAGGAGGTACTGTGATGGTTATTGCTGTGGTTGTTTTTTGGGAGTACTGGTGGTCATTATTGTAGCAAAGAGGTGGCAGTGGAGGGTTGATTAACTGGTGAATTGGTTGGTTTATTAGGCTAAGGTCTGATGTAATGGTTGTGAGTTTGCTAGGTGATGTTTGTTTGTTGAATTGAGCAGTGGTGTAGTTTTGGCTTGTAGGCAGTGGGTGAATGTTGGCTTTGCTTATAGAGGATTGGTATAGAAAAGGGGGTTGTGAGTTGGTCATTGTGGTGGCTGGGTAATTGTTGTTTATGTGGTCAGTAGGTTTTAGGTATTATTTGGTGTAATGGACTAGATTAAGTCTGAATTGGTTGTTTGCAATGGCTATGTGTTAATGCTAGAGAAATGGTTGAAGGTTGAAATGGTTTGCAGGTCATGGTTTATTGCTGAGGCTAATTTGTGTTTGGCCATGGTAGTTTAAGAGGAAGGTCAGGTTGGGTACTGTGATGATGTGAAGATGGATGGGCAATGGTGTGTTAGGCAAAGTCATGGTGTAAATGCAGCACCAGGTTTGCTCCCATTCTTTCTCGTCCATTTTCCTGTCTCTGAATTGTTTCTGAAGCTCGTCTTCATCCCCGTTCCACGCTCCTGAGCTTCCGGTACCTATGAATCACAACACTAACCAATACCGGCATAAAATATGATAATTATAGCTCAAACCAATCAGAAAACGCCCGGACTTGTCAACTAAGCACACATAGCACAAGTAACAAATTCCTCAAGATCATAGCCTCTTTTTCATATATTTAACCTGGAAAGCACACAAAACGATAGGTTTTCTAGTGTAAATATAACACCGTAAACGGGGTTATCATTACTCAAGTGTGAGATCTCTCTTTCCCAATCCTTGTGGATTCGGCTCCGGTCTTATCGGATTACTACTTGTAGTGATATCCTATACTTGGAATTTCGTCGAACAAAGATCCTTGGAGCACTCATCGAAATTCCATAATTTATTCATCTACTTGCGATACATGTGAGAATCACTTATAGATAATTTTTTATTATTCTTTCAGAATATATTATTGCAACCACATTTTGTTGAATCGTATTCTTTCTTCTTTTTCCCTACTTTGTTTTCCTGAGTAGTATTGGTCATATATTCCGAGTACGCGGTGATCCATATATTCTCAGATACTTTTAGGACAGTATAAATAGAGAAGCTCGATAGAAGAAACAATTCATAACTCGCTCCAACAAACACAAGTGCTAGTTAGTAACTTGATCAAAGTGAGTTATACCTTCCAATGGCTTCTGTTCAGGCTTTGAAAGAGGTAATCTAGCTATCTACTAGTTACAGTTTTATATCATTCTGTACTTGCCTTGTAGTATATTAAAACATATGATAATTTATTTTTATGTGCATTACCTAAGTAAAAATCTTAATGTATTATGTGCAGATTCACGTCGTCCACACAATTTCGGCCAAAGAATGTGGTTACCAAGCCAGCGGAGGCGAATGGATAAAACCATCGGAAAAGTGAGTATATATTGGCCGGTGATATATTTATATACTAGCTTGTTAATACATGTGGGTGCATGATTGCTTTAACTTTTATTTTTTTGTCTTGGTAATTAATTGTTTGTAGTAATCCCACGGCCAAATTAGTTAAGGCGACTTGGTTCAAGATTGCTGCTGGCAAGACCGTTTTGAAGTTGAAGAGGCTGAGGAGTGTCACCGTTGGGTTCGAGATAAGTATCAGTGATGGAACTCCCAGCATGAAGGATGGCAATGTTGGACTCTCGTACGCGCTGAGAGCCAACAATGGCGGTGCGGGAGGAGTTGCACCCGTACAGGACCAGATAAATAATATGGAGCCGAACTCAAAGACGTGGATCAGTTTAACATTTGAGATGTATGGACGGTCTCTCGAGACTATTGATTTCTCTCTTGAGAATTCTACGGCAGTTGGTGGTCTGACATTTTATCAAGCCAAGGTTGAAGAGATGGGCGAAGAATGATCCCTGCAGCCTTCCTATTTATGTTCACCAATCGCTCTACGAGAATATATATAAAAAAAATCTAGTGATACGTAATATAATATTAAATATATAAATAAAGATGAGCATGTACTAAAAACACGCTTAATAAAAACTAGTAGTTGTGTGGCCTTATAAAGGACAACTACTAGTACGTACTTTGTTTCCCTTGTGACCTTTGAATCATTGAATAAAATCGATTGGTGTTTTCTCTTTTACAATTTGTTTATGTTTTTTTTTTTTTTTTGACTGTAATCTGTAGCTTAAATTAAAGAAAGGCTATTACAGTCAATACAAGACCAGAAAAGCATGGTACACATAAACAGAGTGGTACAACCCACCAACTCTGAAGAGAAAGATGTGCCCTAGAAAAGAGCAAAATATAAAAATTACAAAAAAAAAAATACAATGGACATTCCCAATAGATGAGTACCATCACGCTACCACATGCTAACTTTTGAGATTCCCAAATCAAAGAGGATGAAACAATCTGACTTTTGCAACCAAACACCACTAGAAAACATTATCAACCCCAGAGTTTGCTTTATGCTTCAAGGACAACAATAAATCGATTTTAACTTCCATGACTCAAATTGGGTCCTTGCCTTTCCATCAGGAATTATCTTCAACAGAAAGTTCATTGCCTCCTGATGATATCATTCTTGGACCTCCTTCAGCCAGCCAATGAGCAATCGAAATCACCACCAGAATGGTGATTTTTCCATGAGCACAACCAGATTCGGCGTCATCTTCGTCTCGAGATGGACTGTGGGTATGAAGAGACCTGAAAATAACAAAGATCTAAAAGAAAAACTCTAAGAAACTACACTAATAAAAAGATCTGGGCAGAGAGAAAGATGTTAGGAGCACAACGCATGCCAGAGAAGACAGTGGTCTTGATGGGCGGCATAAACAGAAAGCCCCAACCCCTCAATCAACTGAGAAAATCACCAACCTACGAGTCCCCTCACACGAAGCTTGCGCCCAGATCTGAAAAATAGAAACTCGAAACATAAGAGCAAGGAGGAAGAGGGATCGCTGCCGCCAGGAGAGCGGCGGCGGCAACCGCGACGGTAGTCAAAGCGGTGGCGTCTGAGTCTGGATCTGAAAGGACGGTAGACGAGAGGTTTAAAAGAAGAAAAACTGAAGAAACTTGCCGGAGCAAGACGGAGACAAACTCACGGGGAGTACTCTCTCTCTCTAAATTTCTCTCTCAAGAGAAGGCAGAGAACTAAGGGTATTTATGTTTTTTTTAGGCAACAATTTATTTATGTTCCCCATATCCTTTTTCGGGATGAATTTCTTTATTATGAACTCAGTTTTAAGTATGTGTTTATTTTAATAAGGCCAAATTATTGGGTCAATTTCGGGATTTTGCAATTTTGTGCATATTTTAGAGTTTCAGTTATATATGACCGGCTTGTAGGCATAATTCGTCTGTTTTTAGATTATTATATTTTTTCTTCGAACCCTAGCTAGAGACGTTCTCTATTAGTTTATGTCTCTATGTTCGTTGTTTCTGCTTCATTGATCTAACAACTTGATTAGATTTCGCGTCACTATTCAGCTTTTAAGGAAACATTGGCGAGGGCTACTGTACGTCCTGGCCCCACCCAGAAGAAACCGGCTTAGTCGGTTTTTACCAGTAATTACGATTTTACCCGTAAAAGACAAAAAAATGGACCCCAGGGCGCCGCCATCAGAAACTTGGATAGAAATGTAAAGAAATGGATAAAACTGTAAACTTGGAGATAAAACTACAGATAGAAATAATTAGAACTGAACATAAATGAATAGAATCGGATAAAACTTAAACTAATCAGATAGAAACGCAAACAACGCTCTACAACTAAGCTATTACAGCAGATTTGCAAGCACTGAAGGTTTAAAAGGAAGATACATGACTTGTAAAACATAAAGTGGAAAGAAGCACACCTTGCGACTGTCGTTTCACTTAAAAAAATAACAATCATTGCGGAAAGTAACGCAAATGCAAGAACAATGATGCATGTGTGCGATATCCTTTGTCTCTTTAGCTTTTCTTGATTTTCAGACTTCATTCGTCTTGTTGTTTCAATAATTTTAGACCATCGTTGCATTGTCTCCTCGCAAAAGCATGGAGGTTCTTCGTCCGCCCATACAAAGTAACTACATTGAGACCCCTGAGGCAGTGGGCACCGGTAGAAATCTCGACCTGATTTCTTTGTGTTAGGACCAGCTCTTCTCATCACTCGTATCCTTCCACAGTTACAATACCTTGGTCCATACTCGGGGTTACGACGGTATTGGTTAGAGGAGGAGTTGAATGAGGTATGTGACATGGCGGTGATGAGAATTTGGGGATATTTGGAGGAGGAGAAGATGGTGGAGAGCAGGAGTTAAATGGCAGATGTGCTTATGCAAGAGTGGTTGGGTGTATAAGTAGGAGAAGTGAAGGGGTGGTTTGTTGTTGGACATAAATGTGGAGTAAAGGGTTCATAATGACAGGTTTGACTACACTGATACCAAAGATCAAGTATATGCTGATTAACAAAGTAAAGGAATCAGTGAATGTGGTCACGAGTGGGAAACTGATTTGACCAAAATGTGGATAGAAATCCAAAACATACAGACTTGATTTATGAACAGGTAGAATGCAATGTAGTTCACATGAACAAAAATAGTTATGTTCATAGTTTTGAAACCACAACCACACAACTATTACAGCCACAGAAAGATTCACCACCCTCATTGTCAAACAAACAGACATAAACAGGTAGAATGCAGATAGAAATCCAAAACATACAGACTTGATTTATGTCAAACAAACAGACATAAACAAAAAATGCAGATAGAAATCCAAAACATACAGACTTGATTTATAAACAGGTAGCATGTAATGTAGTTCACATGAACACAAATAGTTAAGTTCATAGTTTTGAAACCACAACCACACAACTATTACACCCACAGAAAGATTCACCACCCTCATTGTCAACATTGTCAAACAAACAGACATAAACCGTTAAATTATTTTCAAAACAACACAAAGTCACATATTTCTCTTAGTGATGGACTACTCAAAAGTAACGATTCCTAAAGGCTGAATAGACCGTAAGTATGTCCATGTACTTTCTGGAAAATAAGTCCTCGTTGTTTTCCTCAGCTTTGAATCTATCACAACATCAAGAAGGTCCCGTCGGAGGTCGTTGAACTCGGAACGGCCAATTTCATTGGCGAGCCAGTTTCTTATGTATTTTTCATTAATCTTTATCCTCCGAACAGGTTCTGGGATCAGCTCCCTCAGATTTTCCATGTAGAAGCACACGTATGCTCCACAATCATAGCTGGAAAAAGCAAATTAAATAGTATTACAGAACAATTGGATAAAAATGTAAACAAGCTAGACTGAAACATTAGTATGGAGACATTACCTCTTATGTTACCTTGGAATGTCAGGTTCTGTCCAAACAATCTCCCACTTTATGATGTCATGAACAGTTCTATATTCTGGCAAGGATATGCTGAAATTTGAGTGCATTTGTCCAAGCTTCTCAGGAATCGCATCCGGTAGGTAAATGTACATCGACATCGGATCAAGGGATGTACACTTTTTTCTCAATAAAGTGCAATACCATGCGAAATTAAATCTTGGTAGCCTCCTTGCATTTCCTAGAGCTACAAGTTGGATCACCTTTAGAAGACTCTGCGGCTTAAATCTTGTAGGGAAAACCGGCGTAGCGACATTGGACGGCCGGGGAGAAGAAGCCTGGACGCTAGGCAGTTCGGACAATCACGAAAAACGACGAGTTGATCGTCCTACTGTAAGTTTTATTTGAAGTTTAAGCTGTTATCTGACCGTTGTTGTGGGCCTAGTTATTTCTTTATCAGTATATGAAAAAGTTGAGTCAATCGCTCATTCTAGAGGAAGACCTTCTTTTTCAAACGCTTACATTCTTGAAGGTTTTGAGTAGTTTAATGAAAATCAAGGAGTTAAGGTTATACTTGGTGTTTTGACTTTTACAACTATTCATCGGGTCACTTTGACCAATTGATTTGATTAGCAAAACGATGCAAGAATTTGATAATCTTTTTATGGCTTTACTCTACAAATGGATGAAAAGAGTAAAGCCGTAAAAAAGATTACCAAATTCTTGCATCGTTTTGCCCGCCCTATCTCAATCACCGGGTTAAAGTTACACAGTTACGGGTGGAAAAGTCAAAATAGGAAGAACCTGATCAAAAGGAGTAAGTAATATTTACTTATCTGGGGTGTGAATGGTTCAAATCTTAAATGTTGCGGGTGTCATGGTATACTTGATGCAGTCCCTGAAATTTGTCAACATTACAAGTGGGTCCATCAGCAATTTATGTCTACTAAACAGCAAGAACTTCCACATGAGCTTTTTACACTGCAAAAACATAGTTGTGAATGGCGTCCAGATCACCGCTCCTTGGAACAGCCCGAATACGGATGGCATTCACATAAGCGCTTCCTCCAATATAAAGATTGCTTCTTCCACAATTGGAGTGGGTGACGACTGCGTCACAATTGGACCTGGAACTAGTAACATACTTATCCTTAACGTTACATGTGGTCCGGGCCATGGAATCAGGTAACTTGTGTGTTTCAGTCTGAAAACATAACATTTATAGTTTATTCTCAACAGTAAGACGAGATATTTTTCGTTAATGTAGGAGCTGCTGACGTGATGATTCCCCATAATATGTCTACCACTAGATTTGTGTGGGGGCGACATGTCAGCAACTCCAAAAGAAATGAATAATTTTCCATAGGAAAAACTACTAAATTTTCGCAAAACCTTTGCAGTATCGGGAGCCTAGGGAAGTATAAGAAAGAGATGAATGTTAGCGGGGTGACTGTGAAGAACTGCACCATCAATGGAACATCAAATGGTGTGAGAGTGAAAACATGGCCAGGGTCTCCGCGAAGCATGGCTTCTAATTTGACGTTTCAAGATATTGTGATGATCAATGTCTCAAATCCTATAATCATAGACCAGGAGTATTGCCCTAATCACACTTGTTCTGATGAGGTAAAATTTATTCATTCTCTCTTTCAAGCTGAAATTTTCCATGATCATATTTGTTAGAGTTTTATTTCAAACATCCGAAGAGCTCAATAGCAAATCACTGACTTATAATATTGTTTTGTTTTTTGTTTTTTGTTTTGTTTTGTTTGTGCATAAAAGCCATCACTTGTGAAGCTCAAGGACATGTACTTCAGGAACATAAAGGGCACATACAAGTCAAAACCAGCAGTGACTCTGGTGTGCAGTCCTTCTGTGGCTTGTGAAAATGTGCACCTTATTGGTGTCAAGTTGAACTACACAAAACCAGGAAAGCAAGAAGATGATGAAGAGGAAGAGGAAGAGAAAGACAGACATAAGGATGCGGGTTTTAGAGTTAAAGGAGCGCTTCAGGGCGTCGAGTTTCTCGTCTAGCTCTGTAATTATCATCTTTAATTTACCCTAAGGTTGGTCCTTGTGGAAAGAACAAAATTGTTTAGGGGTTTAATTACTTAATGCATACCTCCACTATACCTCAACTAACACATTGCAACCTCCACTTTTGGAATGGGCTTATTGCATCCTCCATTCGCACTAAATCTCACTTGTTGAAACTGGTAAAATAATTCGTCCAATACTTAACGAAACAATCCGTTAGTTGACAATTCAATCCATCTCATTGAGGGTAAAATTGTCCACCCAGTAAATATAAAAAAACCATTACACCCTCCCCCCTTTCCACCTAACCAGCCCAGATTCGGAGATTTTTGCTATCTACCTTTCCCTGAACATGTCTTTACTTTATACATTTGGATGAACTTGCTCTTTCCAATCTACCCGGCTATGTAATTGATTGCTAACAAAGTTGTTAGCAGACAAGTGGTCCCAAGTGTTAGAGAAAAAAATTGTTAAATTACAATGCTACTCTCCTCACGTGCAACTTAAAAAAAAAATATCTCGGACGAACCAAATCGCCCCAAACGAAATGAAGACTCGTCCCGGACGAACCAACTTGTCCGAGACGACTACAAGCTCGTCCGTGACGAATAGACTTGTCCCAGACGATCTGATTCGTCTGAGATAAATTCTAGAACCACAAAAATGGTACATTTAATATCTGTGTTCACACCAGTGTCATTAAAATGTTTTTTAAACAATTTTTATTCTCCTTTTTCTTCATTACCCTTTTTTGTCAATTTCTACTTTACACATGGAATTTGTTTTAAAATAACTTTCTTCTCCATGTTTCTTCTCCATTTTTCTTCTTTACATAATTTTTTTTATATAATTACTCGTCTAGCATCCTAAACCCTAAACCCTAAACTCTAAAATCATGTAACCCAAAACGCTAAACACTAAACCGTAAGTGTAAATCCTAAAATCATGCAAATATGTTATTCAATAATGTTAGGTGTAAACCCTTAAACCTTAATATCACTTAACCCAAAACGCTAAACCCAAAATCATGTAATCCTAAACTCAAAATCATGTAAACCTAAATCCTAATTGAACAAACGGCACTATCAATTGTGACTCACTACTCAACTGGACAATCAATCTTCACAAATAAACTCAATCGAAATATTTTGTGAACAAGTATGACTATCAATTGTGATTCACCACTCAATCGAACAATAGATCTTCACTAATAAACTCAATCGAACTAGTAATTGATCAAATCGAACTATCGTTCTTCACTAATAAACTCAATTGAACAACTAATTAGTCAAAATAGACTATCAATTGTGAGTCACTACTCGACCGGACTATCAATCTTCACTACTAAACTCAATCGAAATACTTTGTGATCAAGTAGGACTATCAATTGTGATTCACCACTCAATCGAACCATCGATCTTCACTAATAAACTGAATCGAACTAGTAATTGATCAAATCGGACTATCGTTCTTCACTAATAAACTCAATCCAACAACTAATTAGTCAAAATAGACTATCAATTGTGACTCACTACTCGACCGGACTATCAATCTTCACTAATAAACTCAATCAAAATACTTTGTGATCAAGTAGGACTATCAATTGTGATTCACCACTCAAACGAACCATCAATCTTCACTAATAAACTCAATCGAACTAGTAATTTATCAAATCGAACTATCCTTCTTCACTAATAAACTCAATCGAACAACTAATTAGTCAAAATAGACTATCAATTGTGACTCACTACTCAACCAGACTATCAATCTTCACTAATAAACTCAATCAAAGTACTTTGTGATCAAGTAGGACTATCAATTGTGATTCACCACTCAATCGAACCAACGCTCTTCCCTAATAAACTCAATCGAACTAGTAATTGATCAAATCGAACTATCGTTATTCACTAATAAACTCAAACAAACAACTAATTAGTCAAAATAGACTATCAATAGTGATTACTCAACCGGACTATCATTCTTCACTAATAAACTCAATCGAAATACTTTGTGATCAAGTAGGACTATCAATTATGATTCACCACCCAATCGAACCATTGATCTTCACTAAAAAACTCAATCGAACTAGTAATTGATCTAATCGAACTATCGTTCTTCACCAATAAACTCAATCGAACAACTAATTAGTCAAAATAGTCTATCAATTGTGACTCACTACTCGACGAGACTATCAATCTTCACTAATAAACTCACTCGAAATACTTTGTGATCAAGTAGGACTATCAATTGTGATTCAACACTCAATCGAACCATCGATCTTCACTAATAAACTCAATCGAACTAGTAATTGATCAAATCGAACTATCGTTCTTCACTAATAAACTCAATCGAACAACTAATTGGTCAAAATAGACTATGAATTGTTACTCACTACTCAAACTAGCTATCAATCTTCAATAATAAACTCAATCATAATACTTTGTAATCAAGTATGACTATCAATTGTGATTCACCACTCAATCGAACAATCGGTCTTCACTAATAAACTCAATCGAACTAGTAATTGATCAAATCAAACTATCGTTCTTCAATAATAAACACAATCGGCCAACTAATTAGTTTAAATAGACTATCAATTGTGACTCACTAGTCGACCAGACTATCAGTCTTCACTAATGAACTCAATCAAAATTCTTTGTGATCAACTACGACTATCAATTGTGATTCACCACTCAATCAAACCATCGATCTTCACTAATAAACTCAATCGAACTATCGTTCTTTAAAAATAAATTCAATTGAACAAATAATTAGTCAAAATAGACTACCAATTGTGACTCATTACTCAACCGACTATCATTCTTCACTAATAAACTCAATCGAAATACTTTGTGATCAAGTAGGACTATCAATTTTGATTCACCACTCAATCGGACCATCGATCTTCACTAATAAGCTCAATTGAACTAGTAATTGATCAAATCGAACTATCGTTATTCACTTATAAACTCAATCGAACAACTGATTAGTCAACATAGACTATCAATTGTGACTCACTACTCGACTGGACTATCAATCTTCACTAATAAACTCAATCGAAATACTTTGTGATCAAATAGGACTACAATTGTGATTCACCACACAATCGAACCATCGATCTTCACTAATAAACACAATCGAACTAGTAATTGATCAAATCGAACTATCGTTCTTCACTAATAAACTCAATTGAACAACTAATTAGTCAAAATAGACTATCAATTGTGACTCACTACTCAACCGGACTATCAATCTTCACTAATAAACTTAATCGAAATACTTTGTGATCAAGTAGGACTATTAATTGTGTTTCACCACTCAATCGAACCATCGATCTTCAGTAATAAACTCAATCAAACTAGTAATTGATCAAATCGAACTATCGTTCTTCACGAATAAACACAATCGAACAACTAAGTAGTCATAATAGACTATCAATTGTAACTCACTACTCGACCGGACTATCAATCTTCACTAATAAACTCAATCAAAATACTTTGTGATCAAGTAGGACTTTCAATTGTGGTTCACCACTCAATCGAACCATCGGTTTTCACTAATGAACTCAATCGAACAAGTAATTTATCAAATAGAACTATCATTCTTCACTAATGAACTCAATCGAATAACTAATTAGTCAAAATAGACTATCAATTGTGACTCACTACTCAACCTAGATATCAATCTTCACTAATAAACTCAATCAAAATACTTTGTGATCAAGTAGGAGTATCAATTGTGATTCACCACTCAAAGGGATCATCGATCTTCACTAATAAACTCAATTAAACTAGTAATTTATCAAATCGAACTATCGTTCTTCACTAATAAACTCAATAGAACAACTAATTAGTCGAAATAGACTATCAATTGTGGCTCACTACTCAACATGACTATCAATCTTCCCTAATAAACTCAATTAGAATACTTTGTGATCAAGTAGGACTATCAATTGTGATTCACCACTCAATCGAACCATCGATTCTCACTAATAAACTCAATCAAACTAGTAATTGATCAAATCAAACTATCGTTCTTCACTAATAAACTCAATCGGCCAACTAATTAGTTTAAATAGACTATCAATTGTGACTCACTACTCGACCGGACTATCAGTCTTCAGTAATGAACTCAATCAAAATTCTTTGTGATCAAGTACGACTATCAATTGTGATTCACCACTCAATCGAACCATCGATCTTCACTAATAACTCAATTGAACTAGTAATTGATCAAATCGAACTATCGTTCTTCACTAATAAACTCAACCGAACAAATAATTAGTCAAAATAGACTATCAATTGTGACTCATTACTCAACCGGACTATCATTCTTCACTAATAAACTCAATCGAAAGACTTTGTGATCAAGTAGGACTATCAATTTTGATTCACCACTCAATCGGACCATCAATCTTCACTAATAAGCTCAATCGAACTGGTAATTGATCAAATCGAACTATTCTTCTTTACTTATAAACTCTTAGTCAATATAGACTATCAATTGTGACTCACTACTCTACTGGACTATCAATCTTCACTAATAAACTCAATCGAAATACTTTGTGATCAAGTAGGACTACAGTTGTGATTCACCACTCAATCGAACCATCGGTCTTCACTAATAAACTCAATCGAACTAGTAATTGATCAAATCGAACTATCGTTCTTCACTAATAAACTCAATCGAACAATTAATTGGTCAAAATAGACTATGAATTTTTACTCACTACTCAAACTAGCTATCAATCTTCAATAATAAACTCAATCAAAATACTTTGTGATCAAGTATGACTATCAATTGTGATTCACCACTCAATCGAACAATCGGTCTTCACTAATAAACTCAATCGAACTAGTAATTGATCAAATCAAACTATCGTTCTTCAATAATAAACACAATTGGCCAACTAATTAGTTTAAATAGACTATCAATAGTGACTCACTAGTTGACCAGACTATCAGTCTTCACGAATGAACTCAATCAAAATTCTTTGTGATCAACTACGACTATCAATTGTGATTCACCACTCAATCAAACCATCGATCTTCACTAATAAACTCAATCGAACTATCGTTCTTTACTAATAAACTCAATTGAACAAATAATTAGTCAAAATAGACTACCAATTGTGACTCATTACTCAACCGACTATCATTCTTCACTAATAAACTCAATCGAAATACTTTGTGATCAAGTAGGACTATCAATTGTGATTCACCACTCAATCGGGCCATCGATCTTCACTAATAAGCTCAATCGAACTAGTAATTGATCAAATCGAACTATCGTTATTCACTTATAAACTCAATCGAACAACTGATTAGTCAACATAGACTATCAATTGTGACTCACTACTCGACTAGACTATCAATCTTCACTAAGAAACTCAATCGAAATACTTTGTGATCAAATAGGACTACAATTGTGATTCACCACACAATCGAACCATCGATCTTCACTAATAAACACAATCGAACTAGTAATTGATCAAATCGAACTATCGTTCTTCACTGATAAACTCAATTGAACAACTAATTAGTCAAAATAGACTATCAATTGTGACTCACTACTCAACCGGACTATCAATCTTCACTAATAAACTTAATCGAAATACTTTGTGATCAAGTAGGACTATTAATTGTGTTTCACCACTCAATCGAACCATCGATCTTCACTAATAAACTCAATCAAACTAGTAATTGATCAAATCGAACTATCGTTCTTCACGAATAAACACAATCGAACAACTAAGTAGTCATAATAGACTATCAATTGTAACTCACTACTCGACCGGACTATCAATCTTCACTAATAAACTCAATCAAAATACTTTGTGATCAAGTAGGACTTTCAATTGTGGTTCACCACTCAATCGAACCATAGATTTTCACTAATGAACTCAATCGAACTAGTAATTGATCAAATAGAACTATCATTCTTCACTAATGAACTCAATCGAATAACTAATTAGTCAAAATAGACTATCAATTGTGACTCACTACTCAACCTAGATATCAATCTTCACTAATAAACTCAATCAAAATACTTTGTGATCAAGTAGGACTATCAAATGTGATTCACAACTCAAAGGGATCATCGATCTTCACTAATAAACTCAATTAAACTAGTAATTTATCAAATCGAACTATCGTTTTTCACTAATAAACTCAATAGAACAACTAATTAGTCGAAATAGACTATCAATTGTGGCTCACTACTCAACATGACTATCAATCTTCCCTAATAAACTCAATTAGAATACTTTGTGATCAAGTAGGACTATCAATTGTGATTCACCACTCAATCGAACCATCGATTCTCACTAATAAACTCAATCAAACTAGTAATTGATCAAATCAAACTATCGTTCTTCACTAATAAACTCAATCGGCCAACTAATTAGTTTAAATAGACTATCAATTGTGACTCACTACTCGACCGGACTATCAGTCTTCAGTAATGAACTCAATCAAAATTCTTTGTGATCAAGTACGACTATCAATTGTGATTCACCACTCAATCGAACCATCGATCTTCACTAATAACTCAATTGAACTAGTATTTGATCAAATTGAACTATCGTTCTTCACTAATAAACTCAACCGAACAAATAATTAGTCAAAATAGACTATCAATTGTGACTCATTACTCAACCGGACTATCATTCTTCACTAATAAACTCAGTCGAAATACTTTGTGATCAAGTAGGACTATCAATTTTGATTCACCACTCAATCGGACCATCAATCTTCACTAATAAGCTCAATCGAACTAGTAATTGATCAAATCGAACTATTGTTCTTCACTTATAAACTCTTAGTCAATATAGACTATCAATTGTGACTCACTACTCTACTGGACTATCAATCTTCACTAATAAACTCAATCGAAATATCTTGTGATCAAGTAGGACTACAGTTGTGATTCACCACTCAATCGAACCATCGATCTTCACTAATAAACTCAATCCAACTAGTAATTGATCAAATCGAACTATCGTTCTTCACTAATAAACTCAATTTAACAATTAATTAGTCAAAATAGACTATCAATTGTGACTTACTACTCAACCGGACTATCAATCTTCACTAATAAACTTAATAGAAATTCTTTGTGATCAAGTAGGACTATTTAACTGTGATTCACCACTCCATCGAACCATCGATCTTCACTAATAAATTGATCAAATCGAACTATCGTTCTTCACTGATAAACGCAATCAAACAACTAATTAGTCAAAATAGACTATCAGTTGTGACTGATAACGCCCAATTAGGGGTTATCTTTTAGCCTGATTTCACGAGTATTTGTGCCGAAATTAGCGGTTTTTGCCGGAAAACGCCTTAGAATGCCCCGGGAATCTAGAACGAGACGTTTATTCATACTTGCTGGATTTCTGCTTATTTACTGCTCATTTCTTGCTATATTTGGATATGATCGCGGGTATTCGTTCGTGTTGCCTTTTCAGGAACAGGTTCAGGAGGTGCATCGGGAAGCGTGCCGGGACCCAGCCGGGACCGTCTCGGGAAACGTGCACAAGACCGGGACACGACGGAAACACGGAAGAGCAGAAGAGCACCGAAGAGGCAAGCCGGGAGCATCAGGAAGAAGAGTGGGACCCAGGGGACCAGTCCTGGCCCACCAGAAGACCAAGTGGGCCCCACATACCCCACGGCCTGCGTATATACGCAGGCCCTGCGTATATACGCAGCCCCTGCGTATATACGCAGGCAGAGGGGATGTGGGGGGAGCTTGGTGGGCCCTGGTTGCGTATATACGCAGCCCCTGCGTATATACGCAGCCAGTTTTGACTTTTTGACGAAGACGGTGGACCGATGGCATATTCCGTAATTTCGAGCCCGAGCGTTTTCAGGAAACTGCACTATTTAAAGACTCGTCCAGACTCGTTTTAAGCATACAATATACACAGAACAGAACACAAGACAGCACAACCGAAGGAGGAGTCGGAGCGTCCCGGAGAGCACGGAAACGTGAATCCAGATTCAAGACACCCGTTTGCTCTTCTTCTCTCTTATTCAAAAACTGTGTTATTTACGTTATGAGTTTCACTAGCTAAACTTTTACCTAGGTTCTCGGTGAACCTAGGGTTTCGTTTTCAGAGATTAGTTCTACGTTTTGACTATGAATTCATGATCGTACTATCTTAATATCAGCAGCTTTATCAGTTATTCTGTCTTTGAATTTTACTGTTCATGCATGATCGGAGTAGCTAACCAGAATTGCTACAGACCCGAGCCGGTAGGTGAAAACGTCCGGTTAGGGTTAGGAAGAGAAGACAGAATTTAGCACCTTACCCCGATGGGCCGACTAGCGAAGGGGAGTTAGGACTAGCCTGAAATCGTTGAGACCAACTGTTAGAGAATCTGACCCGGGCCATCAGGACAGGTTAGAAACCCTAGCAGCCTTAGAACGAGACTGCAGATTTAGGCAGCTTAACAGGAATCCGACAGTCTGCAGGATTGTGATAACGTGCAGGAAAAGAAAAGATACTGCACAATTGGTACGTGGCACGGATAACGAGACTGCTGTGTGTTTTCATGTCAAACAAAGAACGAAAATCTGAAGAACCCTAGGGGATCCCGGGACCTAGTATCTCAAACCCTAGTTTTACAACCTTAAGATTATTCAGAAAATTCTCACAAAAAGATTTACGTTTCAGTTATTTACTTTCTGTACTCAAGCAAACTCTCAAAATATTCCTCCTTTTTCCACTCTGTTCGTTAAAACTGATTACTAGAAAAACCTGCAAAGTCCCTGTGGGATCGACAATCCGAGTCGAAAATACTCTCTATATTACTTGATTCGTATACTTGCGAATAGCACGCTAAAAAGCGCATCAAGTTTTTGGCGCCGTTGCCGGGGATCGAACCCGGGTCACCCGGGTGACAGGCGGGAATACTTAATCAGTAATCAGTTTTAACGAACAGAGTGGAAAAAGGAGGAATATTTTGAGAGTTTGCTTGAGTACAGAAAGTAAATAACTGAAACGTAAATCTTTTTGTGAGAATTTTCTGAATAATCTTAAGGTTGTAAAACTAGGGTTTGAGATACTAGGTCCCGGGATCCCCTAGGGTTCTTCAGATTTTCGTTCTTTGTTTGACATGAAAACACACAGCAGTCTCGTTATCCGTGCCACGTACCAATTGTGCAGTATCTTTTCTTTTCCTGCACGTTATCACAATCCTGCAGACTGTCGGATTCCTGTTAAGCTGCCTAAATCTGCAGTCTCGTTCTAAGGCTGCTAGGGTTTCTAACCTGTCCTGATGGCCCGGGTCAGATTCTCTAACAGTTGGTCTCAACGATTTCAGGCTAGTCCTAACTCCCCTTCGCTAGTCGGCCCATCGGGGTAAGGTGCTAAATTCTGTCTTCTCTTCCTAACCCTAACCGGACGTTTTCACCTACCGGCTCGGGTCTGTAGCAATTCTGGTTAGCTACTCCGATCATGCATGAACAGTAAAATTCAAAGACAGAATAACTGATAAAGCTGCTGATATTAAGATAGTACGATCATGAATTCATAGTCAAAACGTAGAACTAATCTCTGAAAACGAAACCCTAGGTTCACCGAGAACCTAGGTAAAAGTTTAGCTAGTGAAACTCATAACGTAAATAACACAGTTTTTGAATAAGAGAGAAGAAGAGCAAACGGGTGTCTTGAATCTGGATTCACGTTTCCGTGCTCTCCGGGACGCTCCGACTCCTCCTTCGGTTGTGCTGTCTTGTGTTCTGTTCTGTGTATATTGTATGCTTAAAACGAGTCTGGACGAGTCTTTAAATAGTGCAGTTTCCTGAAAACGCTCGGGCTCGAAATTACGGAATATGCCATCGGTCCACCGTCTTCGTCAAAAAGTCAAAACTGGCTGCGTATATACGCAGGGGCTGCGTATATACGCAACCAGGGCCCACCAAGCTCCCCCCACATCCCCTCTGCCTGCGTATATACGCAGGGGCTGCGTATATACGCAGGGCCTGCGTATATACGCAGGCCGTGGGGTATGTGGGGCCCACTTGGTCTTCTGGTGGGCCAGGACTGGTCCCCTGGGTCCCACTCTTCTTCCTGATGCTCCCGGCTTGCCTCTTCGGTGCTCTTCTGCTCTTCCGTGTTTCCGTCGTGTCCCGGTCTTGTGCACGTTTCCCGAGACGGTCCCGGCTGGGTCCCGGCACGCTTCCCGATGCACCTCCTGAACCTGTTCCTGAAAAGGCAACACGAACGAATACCCGCGATCATATCCAAATATAGCAAGAAATGAGCAGTAAATAAGCAGAAATCCAGCAAGTATGAATAAACGTCTCGTTCTAGATTCCCGGGGCATTCTAAGGCGTTTTCCGGCAAAAACCGCTAATTTCGGCACAAATACTCGTGAAATCAGGCTAAAAGATAACCCCTAATTGGGCGTTATCAAATACCCCCGCACTAAACATTGCTCGTCCCGAGCAATCCTGCCAACTCTAGCCTGCAGTTCTATCCTCGTGACTGACTCTGCACATACCCTACCGTTGCATACACTTTCGACCCGAACCTTTCAACCGGACGACTCGATAGAAAAACTGACGCAGATAGAATATACACAGACTCAACCGACTCAACACAGACTAGTGACAAAAATATTTTTGGCGAGATCGGGCAACCTCAAAAAACAGAAACAGTGTGTCCTCGTGATCTCATCCTTTTCAGAATTTACTTCCCTGCAAGCGATCGGTAAGTCTGAACAGATTTATATGGTGGATTTAAGCACTGGACCGAAGTACTATTACTTTGGTTATCAAACTGAGCAAATCCCTAGCTAACTTACCATCCGAGCTATTTCCGAAAGGATCTATGTCTAAACAGGTAGGATAAATATATGTATCAAGGTACGGCCTAATCCTACATGTTATGACATTCTCACAATTTACCAAACTCACACCCCTCACCGAGATCCCGAAAAACTGCCCGAAACACCTAAGTTCCTGTTGTCTTAATTCTCCTGGCCCCCAGTGTGTCTTCGCCGTGCTCGCGGCCACAAATGTGAAGCGGTGCAAAACGTCTCGAAAATTGTGCCACTCACTCAGCTTTTTATTTAAACAACAAAAACACAAAACAAACTAAAAACTAGATCATAATAATTTTTCTTTTCTTTTTCTTTTTCTTTTTTTTTTCTTTTTTTTTTCTTTTTCTTTTTTTTTTTTTTTTTTTTTCTTTTTTTTTTTTTATTTTTTTTCACAACTATATATACATACGTACACGAATATCAACAATGCTAAACTGACTCAAGCTGAGTGAGTGAAAATAACTTTCTGTCGTGGGGTACGTAAAATGTCCTCGTGTGAAGTACCCCCACACTAATCCTGAAGCGCTGATCCTGTAGTCGAAAGAATACCGTGCAGTCCCACCGAACCTCCTCATCACCAAAGATGTAGAAAAACGGCACAACCACCAATTGACCCTACAACCCCCCGGAACCCCGGTTTGTGCGAAAAGATGCTCGCACGCGACTAACTCCTCCTGTGGTCACTATGTAGTGAAGTGATCCACCTCCGCAAATTAATGCACTGTCGCCTCTCACTCACCCTGTCCTTCCCTCGAAAAACGTGTCAAAACCGAAACTGTCCAAAACTGATATCTCATGAAGCTCCCCTATCTAAAACCTGTCCCCTACTCACTCCCTCCGTCATAACACGTAGAATAGCCAACTATCGACTGATGAGGTCTCAAAGAAGGCTGCCTAGGCTAAAGTGGCTACGAAGAAAGAGGGTAAATGGCTTCAAACGGGTTGACTAGTTGGACCTAGGGGTAAGAAACAGGACGTGAGGTCCCTTGATAGCCAGTCACTCCACCGAAAAATGCGATGACCGTGACGGCGCCCGTGGGCAGGTTGTCGACTACCTATGTGACGGCGGTGTAGCAACTAGTCGGATTTTTCGCTCAGTCGGTAACTACTTGCGGATTCCAAAGGTCACTGGCTCTCACCTATCTACTATACCTCGGTGCAAGTTTTCTTTTCTTTCAAAGGATTCAAACTCAATTTCTTCACTGTTTTCGTTATCTTGATTGCCCTTTCTCAAAATTTTCTGATTTTTAAACTCTTTTTTTTTTTGAAAAATAATTTATACTTGCTGTTTGCGTATATACGCAGGTCCTGCGTATATACCCAATCAGCAGCATAAAAAATTTTTAATTTTTTCAATTTTTCAAAATTTTTTTTTTTTTTTTATAATTATATACAATGCATGGCTAGAATGATTATGGTGGGTTGACTCAAATAAAGAAAATATGCTGACTCAAAAATAAAAATAAAAATAAAAATAAATACGAAAAAACGTGCAGACTGGGTTAATGCAGACACGACTACCACCCCCCCACTAAGAGGTGGCATGCCCTCATGGCACTCACTCGTCCGGAAAAAATGTCGGGTCGGACCCGGTCTCGGACGTACCGGAAATGCTACCCGGTGAGCTGCTCTCTGAATCAGTCCTAAATACCGGCTGGCGTGCCCGTGTACGGGGCCGGTAATCTGAGGACTGCGACTCGGACCCAGTCCAACTGCTAGGTGGCTGGGACCGTAAAGTCGTCCTGCCACTGGACTGCTGGTGAGAACGGGCCCCAGTCTGCTGGGTACGGGTCCCCGTGTGACGAGTACGGGTCCCATCCTGACGTCCCGTAGGCTGCCGGGATCGTGTCCCAGGCTGCCGTCTCTCCTGTCTGGCAGGTGGCGGTGATGGCTGAGTCGGTGGTGGTGGCTGGGTCGGGGGTGGCGGAGCAGACGTGTACTCGCTAGAGTCCCCGTCATCCGACCATCCCTCGGTAAAGCTACTGGAGTAGGTGGGTGGAAAATACAGCGGGAGTGGCGGGTCTCGGCCTGCGTGCCGAGCCGCATCCCGCTGCTCCTCTCGAATACTCGCAAGGGCCGCCTGGGTATCCTTGGTGACCTTACGCTGAGTCCGGCGGACATGCGTCACCGCTCTCCAGATCTTGCCCACTCCCTCTAACACCTTCTCTCCAATGGACTTGCGTCCACCCCGACAGCCCTCAAATCTCTCATCCACTCTGGGCAGTCTACGGGGCGGGGCCGGTCTAGCTCGTGGGGCCGGGTTGGCCCGTGGGGCCGGTCTCTCTCTCTCATGGGCAGGCTGAGGCTGGGCATTCCTCTCCGTCCCCTGCCTACTCGACTCGGGCCGCTCGCTCTCTCGAGAAGTACGGCATCGCCGGAGTCCGGCCGATGCCTGGCGACTGACTGGTCGCTCCTGAGTCGATCTCCTCCTAGGGGCAGGGGCAGGGGCAGGCGCCTGGTCCTCCTCCATAAAGTCATCATCCTCATCGAGGTCGACAACTGGAGGTGGCGGGCCCGGGTGACGACGAATAATCGTCCTATAAGGCCGGAGCAAAGGAGGCGCTAAGTCACCCGGTAAATCTGGCATCGAAACCTCGTAATCCCGTGCAAATTTGGCAATGAGGTTGGCGTACCCCAATCCCTTCTTGCTACCGGTGCAGTTCCGCTCCATCATATACACCCAAATACGACGAGGAATGTCCACGTCTCGTCCCAGCACAAGGCAATAGACTAAGAGTACATACTCGAAGTCAAGGTAGGTGAAGTGTTTTATACCTACAACCCTGTTCACTACCCATGCGGCCCACCACCGTGGCGGGCCGGTAACAAAACGAGTATGCAATTTCTTGCCTATCTCGCCCGGTCCCTCTCTCTCGAAATGGGCCTCCGGGTGCCCCCCGGTCACAACCCGCAACAGCTCAGCATCACTCGGCGGGTAGTCAGCACACTCGGCATACGCGCACGAAATGTGGCGCATCGGAATCTGATATGCTTGGCGGATGGTATCCGCCGTGAGCAATATAAAAGACCGCCTCAAATAAACCCAACGGACATCCCCATTGGCTTCCCCCTCCCCCCTGCACATGAGGTTCGCGTAGAACTCACGTACCAAGTCAGTATCGGACAATTCCGGGAAACCCGCCAGGGACGTCCCGAAAATGTCCTGTCGACTCGCATAGTCAGCCATCTCTGGCGGCATGTAAGTACGGTCGACCTCAAACTTGAAGTCTACGGGAATGCTATGAGTCATTTTGGTCGCCGTCATAAAGTAAAATTGGGCTTGATGACTAACGAACCTAAAACTGTCAAATACAAAAGGGGTGAGCTCTTCCGGCTCATAATCTGTAGGGATGTCATCACGGTTATTGTCTAAAATGGGCACATGAAACTCCATAACAGCCTACTTTCTCGAAAAACGTGTCGACTCGGGAAATAGAGCAAAACGTGAAACGTGCACAAAAAATAGTGTGTCGCAATAGGTAGTCCACCTAAGATCTACCAGAGGTCCACACGGCAAGTGCCGCTCCAAATGCAAAATTACCGAAAAATAACGGGCCCGGCTACGGGCCGTGCCAAAACGGAAAATAAAGCGAGGGATGAGAATTTCGACCTTCCCTAAACAGGGGTGAAGACCGGAGATTCTGCCCGGAAAGTCGCCGGAAAACCGCCGGTGGTCGCCGGAAAAGTCGCCGGAAAAGTCAACTGCCCGGAATTGAATTCCGAGCCCACCAAATCGAAGCCCTCGATCTCCCCGTTCACGTTCCCTTCTACGGATTTTGCTAGTTCTTGCTCTAACACTTCCGAATCTGCACTTTTCTTCAAGAACACCTCACTTTTTGATGAAACTTTTTCTCTCGATTTTCACTTGTTTCTGGATTTGGATGGATGAATCTTGCTCCTTGCGACGAGGGGATTCCAGAAACGTGCTCGGAATTTGATTTGGAGGTCCGAGTCAAAATGTGTGTTCTTCAAGTGAGAGCAAATGGAGGTAGAGAGAGAAAGGGAGGTGCCAACAATGGCTACCCGTCCCCCCCCTTTGCTTATGACCTAATTTGGTCAAAATGACCAAAATGCCCCCGGGGTTTTGAAAAATTTTCAAAAAAATTTTTTTTTTTTTTTTTTCTTCCTGTTTACGTATATACGCAGTACTGCGTATATACCCAACCAGAAAACAACCAAAAAAAGACCAAAAATTCCCAGTTTTGCCCACGGGTTGCGTATATACGCAGGGGCTGCGTATATACGCAGCCCGAGGGCAAAACTGGAATTTTTCAATTTTTTTTTTTTTTTTTTTTTTTTTTTTTTTTTTTTCAAAGTTTCTCTCTTCCCCCTGCTTTCCTGAGCTTGGCTGTTTTGGATGATTCTGTTTCTGCACACTTTCAAATTCAATGTTAAAAACCCGCTCATCTCGCCTCTCTCGAAAATTCAGAACTGACATACTAACGTAATAACTAATAAGACTAAATAAATAAACGATAAATTTTGGGTTGCCTCCCAAATAGCGCCTTGTGATTTACGGTCGACGGCCCGACCTTGTTACCTCTCACGGGTCATCAAAATAGACCGGGTCTATTTTGACGACTTCGGCGGTCTCGAGATACGGCTTGATCCGGTTCCCGTTCACCCTGAAACTGGAGTTGTCTTTTGGATTTTCCAGCTCGAATGCCCCCCAGGCAAAAATCTGCTTGATGATGAACGGTCCCGACCAACGAGACCTCAGCTTCCCCGGAAAGAACCGCATCCGGGTATTGTAGAGAAGCACTTTGTCGCCTTCGTTAAACTGCTTTGGCGTGATACGGTGATCATGCCACTTCTTTGTCTTCTCTTTGTAAATTTTGGCGCTCTCGAAAGCCGTTCTGCGGAATTCTTCCAATTCCAGCAGTGCCATCTTCCTCTTATCCCCTGCTAGGTTCTGGTCCAAGTTTAGCAGTTTGATGGCCCAATACGCCGTATGTTCCAGTTCCACCGGTAAGTGGCACGCTTTCCCAAAAACGAGCTGGTACGGTGACATTCCCAGCGGTGTTTTGAAAGCTGTCCTGTAGGCCCAAAGCGCATCGTCTAGTCTAACTGACCAATCCTTTCGGCCTAGATTCACTGTTTTCTCGAGTATGCTCTTGATCTCTCGATTCGACACCTCGGCTTGCCCGTTCGTCTGCGGGTGGTACGGTAACGATACTTTATGAACTGACACGCCGTACTGTTTCAGAACTTTTGCAAAAACTCGATTGATGAAGTGAGAGCCCTCGTCGCTGATCATTGCCCTGGGAGTCCCGAAACGAGTGAAAACGTTGCGTTTCAGAAAACGCTCAACGGTAGCTGCATCGTTTTTCTGACACGCGATCGCCTCGATCCACTTTGTCACATAATCCACTGCCAGCAGAATGTAAAGATTCCCCATCGAAGACGGGAACGGTCCCATGAAGTCAATCCCCCATACATCAAATGGCTCTACCTCCTGCCACACGGTCATCGGCATCTCGTCCCGGTGTGACGTGTTTCCTGTCCTCTGGCACCTATCGCATCCCTGCACATAGTCGTGACAGTCTTTGAAAATTGTCGGCCAGAAAAAACCGGACTGCAGTATTTTATGCGCTGTTCGCGTTCCCCCAAAGTGACCCCCACACTGCGATGAGTGGCAGTGTCGGATCACGTTCCAGGCTTCGTGGGTCGGGATACACCTTCTCAGGATGTTGTCGGCCCCCTGTTTGAACAAGTACGGGTCGTCCCAGAAATACTGTCGACTTTCGGCAATGAACTTTTTCCGCTGCGACGGGGTGAGATCCTCGGGAAGCGTGCCAGTTACCAAGTAGTTGGCTATGGCATAGTACCATGGTCTCCCGATCTTGACTGCCATGATGTGTTCGTCCGGGAAGTTTTCCTTGATCGGTACCGGGTCCACCTTTACGTTCTCTAGTCTGGATAGGTGATCCGCTACCACGTTCTCAACACCCTTCTTGTCCCGGATTTCCACATCGAATTCCTGCATCAGTAGTACCCACCTCAACAGTCTCGGTTTTGCGTCCTTCTTGTCCAGCAGGTATTTCAGAGCACTATGGTCGGTAAAAACGATAACTTTTGACCCGACCAAATAGGGCCTGAATTTGTCCAGTGCATATACCACAGCCAGCAGTTCTTTTTCTGTCGTGCCATAGTTGAGCTGGGCGTCGTTTAGTACCCGGCTCGCATAATAAATGACGTGGCATACTTTATCCTTTCGCTGTCCCAAAACTGCCCCGACTGCATAGTCGCTGGCGTCGCACATCAGCTCAAACGGGAGTGACCAATCTGGCGTGGTTATAACCGGGGCTGTGGTCAGCTTCTCTTTCAAGTGGTCAAAAGCTTGCCGACATGCTGCATCGAAATCAAAGGGTACGTCTTTTCCGAGTAACGCGCAAAGTGGCTTTGTGATCTTGGAAAAGTCCTTGATGAATCTTCGGTAAAATCCCGCATGTCCCAGAAAACTTTTGATCGCCTTTACGTTCGTCGGGTATGGAAGCTGCTTTATCACCTCGATCTTAGCCCTGTCCACCTCGAGTCCCTTGCTGGAAATTCTGTGACCCAGCACGATCCCCTCGGTGACCATAAAGTGACACTTTTCCCAATTGAGCACCAAATTTGCCTTCTTGCATCGGATCAGAACCTGGCCCAAATGGAACAGGCAATCATCGAAACTGTCCCCGAAGAGCGAAAAGTCGTCCATGAACACCTCCAGATTTTTCTCGATCATGTCGGAAAAAATTGCCATCATACATCTCTGAAACGTGGCAGGGGCGTTACACAGCCCGAACGGCATGCGCCGAAACGCGAACGTACCGTACGGGCAGGTAAACGTCGTCTTTTCCTGATCCTCCGGGGCTATGCAAATCTGGTTGTACCCGGAATACCCGTCCAGAAAACAGTAGTAGGCATGATGGGCGAGCCGGTCCAGCATCTGGTCCATGAACGGCAGCGGGAAGTGGTCCTTCAATGTTGCATCGTTTAGCCTCCGATAGTCCATGCAGATCCGCCAGCCCGTAACGGTACGCTGCGCAATCTGCTCCTGATCATTATTCTGCACCACCGTAATACCCCCCTTTTTGGGCACGCACTGGACCGGGCTGATCCAAGTGCTGTCTGATATGGGGTAAATGATTCCCGCTTCCAGCCACTTCATGACCTCTTTCCGCACAACGTCCTTCATGTTCGGGTTCAGTCTCCGCTGGGGCTGAATCACCGGTTTCTTGCCTTCTTCAATTCGGATCTTGTGCATGCAGTAGGCGGGGCTGATCCCCTTGATATCTGCAATCGTCCAGGCGATTGCTTCCTTATGCTCTCGCAATACTTCCAGCAGTTTCTGCTCCTGTTCCTGAGATAAACGAGACGAAACAATTACGGGCAGAGTACTATTTTCACCAATATATGCATACCTGAGATGGCTCGGGAGCGGTTTCAGCTCCAGTGCCGGTGGCTCCTTTAGTGACGGGACCAGAATCATCTTTTGCCCGCCGTCTTCGTCCCGGTGCAAAGTGGTCCAGTCCTCGGCTCTCATGGCGTGCTCGCACCGAGTCTTCTCCTTTTCTTCCCCGTACATGCTGTCAATCTCTTCCCACAATTGGTCCATCTCCTCGTTTTCCCAGCCTTCGTCCACAACATCGATAGCAAAGATGTCCTCGTGGTCGTAGTAGTTTGGCAGTTGCAGATTTTTGAAAACGTTGAATTTGACTTTTTCCTCGTTAATCTGCATGGTCAGCTCCCCGCTCTTACAGTTTATCATTGCTTCGCCTGTGGCCAAAAACGGCCTGCCAAGTATGAGCGGTACCTCCCCTGCCTCCATGTCCAGGATGACGAAATCTGCCGGAAAAATAAGCTCGCCGACCTTGACCAGAATGTCCTCGATAACCCCGTAGGCCTGTTTTACGGACCTGTCTGCCATCTGCAGCATGATTCTGGTGGGTCGGGGTTCACCGACTTTCAAACTTTTGAAAATCGTTAATGGCATCAGGTTGATGCTGGCCCCTAGGTCACACAGAGCCTTTCCTGTGTAAGCGTTACCTAGGGTGACCGGTATGACGAAACTGCCAGGATCCTTTCTTTTCCTCGGTAGCCCATTCTTCACACAATTGCTCACTTCTGCCGTCAGGTTTATGGTCTCGAAATCGCTCATTCGCCTCCTCCCATACAAGATGTCTTTGAGGAATTTGGCATAAGTGGGCATCTTAGCCAAAGCCTCAGCAAAAGGTATGTTAATCTGCAGCTGCTTGAACATCTCGAGAAACCTGGCGTAGTCCTTGCTGTCATCCCTCTTTCGTGTTCGCAAGTAATATAGAGAGTATTTTCGACTCGGATTGTCGATCCCACAGGGACTTTGCAGGTTTTTCTAGTAATCAGTTTTAACGAACAGAGTGGAAAAAGGAGGAATATTTTGAGAGTTTGCTTGAGTACAGAAAGTAAATAACTGAAACGTAAATCTTTTTGTGAGAATTTTCTGAATAATCTTAAGGTTGTAAAACTAGGGTTTGAGATACTAGGTCCCGGGATCCCCTAGGGTTCTTCAGATTTTCGTTCTTTGTTTGACATGAAAACACACAGCAGTCTCGTTATCCGTGCCACGTACCAATTGTGCAGTATCTTTTCTTTTCCTGCACGTTATCACAATCCTGCAGACTGTCGGATTCCTGTTAAGCTGCCTAAATCTGCAGTCTCGTTCTAAGGCTGCTAGGGTTTCTAACCTGTCCTGATGGCCCGGGTCAGATTCTCTAACAGTTGGTCTCAACGATTTCAGGCTAGTCCTAACTCCCCTTCGCTAGTCGGCCCATCGGGGTAAGGTGCTAAATTCTGTCTTCTCTTCCTAACCCTAACCGGACGTTTTCACCTACCGGCTCGGGTCTGTAGCAATTCTGGTTAGCTACTCCGATCATGCATGAACAGTAAAATTCAAAGACAGAATAACTGATAAAGCTGCTGATATTAAGATAGTACGATCATGAATTCATAGTCAAAACGTAGAACTAATCTCTGAAAACGAAACCCTAGGTTCACCGAGAACCTAGGTAAAAGTTTAGCTAGTGAAACTCATAACGTAAATAACACAGTTTTTGAATAAGAGAGAAGAAGAGCAAACGGGTGTCTTGAATCTGGATTCACGTTTCCGTGCTCTCCGGGACGCTCCGACTCCTCCTTCGGTTGTGCTGTCTTGTGTTCTGTTCTGTGTATATTGTATGCTGTCTCAAAACGAGTCTGGACGAGTCTTTAAATAGTGCTGTTTTTCCCGAAAACGCTTGTGCCAGAATTTACGAAAACTGCCATCAGTCCACCGTCTTTGACCAAAAAGTCAAACTGGCTGCGTATATACGCAGGGGTTGCGTATATACGCAACCAGGGCCCAACCAACATCCTCCACCACCCTCACTGCCTGCGTATATACGCAGGGGCTGCGTATATACGCAGGCCGTGGGGGCTGCCTGTTCCTGTAAAAACATGAAAAATACCCGCGATCATA
Organism: Linanthus parryae; assembly: GCA_023055425.1. Classification (NCBI taxonomy): domain Eukaryota; kingdom Viridiplantae; phylum Streptophyta; class Magnoliopsida; order Ericales; family Polemoniaceae; genus Linanthus; species Linanthus parryae. Next base: position 1,427,809 of record JALGPY010000008.1, on the reverse strand, counting down.
TCCAATAAAAGTACAAAACATGCAGAAATTCACGAAGAGCAAATAAACGTCTCGTTCCTAAAACCGAGGCTTTTCGAGGGTGAATTCTGGCTAAAACGCGGTTTTCCAGCACACATACACATCTTTTCAGGCTATAAAATAACCCCTATTTGGGCGTTATCAAATACCCCCACACTAAACTTTGCTCGTCCCGAGCAAACTCCAGCAATATACTACCAATGCATATTATCCCGAATCAATCCAGAGCGGTGTAACTGCACTTATTAAAAACAGTATTTATAAAAACAGTTTATATATTTTTTTGGTGAGACTGGGCAATCTCTTCAACTCAAACTGAACATCATCAAGTTCTCATATTCCCCTAAATTTCAGAAACTGCGGTGATCGGAAGAACTCGCGGCCAACCTAGGTTAGGAACAAGCACGAACACCACTTACTTCCGCTTTGGCACGCAAACCGAACGTATCCCTAACGCACACCTTCCGTGCTTTTATCCGGGTGTAATGTAAATCTGCCGGCTTGGGGACGGTAGGATAAGTCATTTAGAAGCGATGTCCTAAACGTCATAGCACACTCACACATACCCCAATCTCACACTCCCTCACCAAGATGACAGAAACTGACCCAAATCACCTAAGATTCTAGACACTCAATTTCCCCAGTCCCGGTGTAACTGCCGTTCTCGCGGCCACAACTGTGAACGAATGTGAAACTGTGATAAAAATAGCCAGCCTGGCGTTTTGAAATAAAATCAATCAAGCACCCTGAATTTTCTGCCTTTGATACTTTTTTTTCTTCGTTTTTTTTTTCGTTTTCGTTTTCGTTTTTTTTTTTTTTTTTTTTTTTTTTTTTTTTTTTTTTTGCGGGGCTACACAATAAACAATATAAACCAGGCCAACTCTATGATAAACCAGAAAACGTGGGGTAGCTGATAAATACTGAAATAATCTGTAATGACCACCCCCACACTAATTCCGAACCATGTAGTCAATATGTAAAATATTCGCGCTTTTCCAACCGATCCTCCTCACTCCAAGGATGTCTAAATAGCACAGCGCGTCCTCCAGTAACCCTGTCAACTCAAAGTCCCCCATGTCGTGCGGAAAATTTACGCACTACGGCTCTCCTCCTGTGCTCACGGTGTAATGTCGTGAGTCACCGCCACACCGAAGTGTGCTGCCGTCACTATCTCACCCTTACACACCCTCAAATATAAAAATAAAGCTCATCCACTATCAAATATGACAATTCTGCTCTACCCCAGAAAATCCCCCTCAACTCAACTCCCTCGTGCCATGACGCGTAGGAAAGGTAAAAATACTAACAATGATGCGAGTATCAAAGAAAACGGCTTCCTAGGTCAAACGGTTACCAAGAAAAGGATGAATGGATCAACGGGGCTCACTAGTGGACCTAAGGCGCGAGACAGGACGTGAGGTCCCCTATGGCCTATCACTCCACCAAATGATGTGGTGACCGTGATGGCGGGTTGACGACTACCTGGTGACGGTGGTCTGGCAGCTAGTCGGATACATTGCTCGGGAGACAGCTACTTGCGTTTTCTAAAGTGTATTGGCTCTATAAACTCCCCTAGACAGATTCTCGCAGCTCTTCCTCACCTAATTTCGTCCACTTCGGGAAATTTTCTATCATTAAACTCTCTCCAGTTTTAAGCTAAATCCTTCACCCAGTCTCAAAATTTTCAATTTTTTAATTTTTTTTTTTTTTTTTTTTTTTAATAAAACGTAATGCAGTTACAACGCCACCACCCCCACACTGGATGGTGCCATGCCCTCATGGTACTAATCATCAGGCATATAATCTGGATTGGATGAGCTGGCTTGCCTCATCGAATGGAAACAACTGGTAGCATACGCAGAGAAATAAAACGAGAGACAGAAATTGAACCTGTGCACCCGGAGTCAGTTCTTACAGGTGCGGAATTTCTCGCAAATTCCGGTGGAGCAGGACCGTTGACCGGTCGCCAGAAAATTTCTCGCCGGAAGTTGTCAACCTTTCGGGCTCTATGTGCGCTCTTCAAACGTGCAATCCCCGAGCACCATTGTGTTTGACAATGTGCTCCCATATGGTCGAGTATACTTCCGTACACCGGGGTCGATTGCTCGGTTCTGCAGAAAAACTGTTCCTGAAAAATCCCCAACTCGTACGAGTCCCTGTGACGGTCGAGTGTGCCAGAACACACCGGGGTCGATTCCTCAAGATTTTGAAAATCTGCCTTTCCTTCTACGAAATTTTCTGAATTCGCTTCAAACTCCACGGATCTGTGTATGGAGGTAGAGAGAGAAAAATGGGGCAAAAACGTGCTGCTGTCCGAAAAAAAATATTTTTTTTCTTCTTCTGCCTGCGTATATACGCAACACCTGCGTATATACGCAAACAGGGACATTATCGATAAAAGTTTTTTTTTTTTTTTTTTTTTTTTTTTTTACTTCTGCCTGCATATATACGCAGGACTGCGTATATACGCAAACAGGGAGCATTTTGAAAATGTTTTTTTTTTTTTTTTTTTTTTTTTTTTTTTTTTTTTGAAAATTTTCCATATTTTACTGCTGGCTGCGTATATACGCAACCCTTGCGTATATACGCAGTCAGCACAAAAATAATTTTTTTTTTCAATTTTTTTTTTTTTTTTTTTTTTTTTTTTTTTCAAAATCCTGAAATTTTCGCTGCTGACTGCGTATATACGCAGGTCTGCGTATATACGCAAGCAGCAGGTAAAAAAATATATATTTTTTTTTCAAAATTCTGAAATTTTCCTGCAGGCTGCGTATATACGCAACAGCTGCGTATATACGCAGGCAGCAGGTAATTTTTTTTTTTTTCAAACATAATTTTTTTTTTCTCTCTCTACTCCTTTTTGTTCTCGTTTTCTGCTCTGCTGTATCTGCACATGCTCAATTCAATGTCAATACCCACTCATCTTACCTCTCTCAAAATTCAAAACTGAAAATAAAACTGAAATAATTTAAACTTACTACGTTGGGTTGCCTCCCAACCAGCGCTTGTAATTTACGGTCGACAGCCCGACCCGGTTACCTCATGTTTGCTCAAGGGACGTCAAAACCGCCAGGGTGTACCTTGACGTCTGCTCTCGGGCCCAAATATGGCTTGACCCGGTTTCCGCTCACCCACCGAGATCTCAATTTTCCCGGGAAAAACTGCTTTCGAGAATCGCAAAGAAGTGCTTTCTGCCCTTCTTGAAACTGCTTTGGTTGTGCCGAAGTCTGATGGCTCGGGAGCGGTTTTCGCTCTCGGGTCGGTGGCTCTTTGAGTGACGGGACCAGGGCCAATTTCTGTCCACCTTTTTCGTCCAGCTGTAAAGTGGTCCGGTTTTCGGCTTGCATGGCCTGCTCCTCCTGGAATCTCTCCTCGTTCTCTCTGTCCACTCTATCAATCTCTTCCCATAGCTCATCCATCTCTTCGTTTTCCCAGCCTTCTTCGACTACCTCCACTACGAAGATGTCTTCATGCTCGTAATAAATTGGTAGTTGCAGATTTTTGAAAACGTTGAACTTCACCTTGTCTTCATTAATCTGCATGGTCAGCTCTCCGCTCTTGCAGTTTATCATGGCTTCTCCAGTGGCCAAAAACGGTCTGCCCAGAATGAGTGGTACGTCTCCTGCCTCCATGTCCAGAATTACGAAATCAGCCGGAAAAATCAGTTCTCCGACTTTCACCAGAATATCTTCAATAACTCCGTAAGCCTGCTTCACGGATCTGTCCGCCATCTGCAGCTTGATTCTGGTGGGCCTGAGTTCACCGATTTTCAAAGTTTTGAAAATCGACAAAGGCATCAGATTGATACTGGCCCCTAGGTCACACAGAGCCTTTCCTGTGTAAGCATTACCTAGGGTCACCGGGATGACAAAACTGCCAGGGTCCTTCCTCTTCCTCGGTAGCCCATTCTTCACACAGTTGCTCACTTCTGCCGTCAGATTTATAGTCTCGAAATCGCTCATACGTTTCCGTCCGTACAAAATATCTTTGAGGAACTTGGCATAAGTGGGCATCTTTGCCAACGCCTCCGCAAAGGGTATGTTGATCTTCAGCTGTTTGAAAATCTCGAGAAATCTGGCGTAGTCCTTGCTATCATCCCTCTTTCGTGTCTTCAAAGGATACGGTGCCTCCTTGGAGATAGGTACTGTTTCTGCTTCCTTCTCCTTTTGCACTGCATCCTGCTCAACCGAGCCCTTCGGCTGGGGGCGGTCGGCTGAGCTGCTATCCTGGCCAAATACTTCACGCTCGATTTCTTTCGACTTTTCTGCACGTGCATGGCTAGGATACGGCGGATCCTGTAGTGCTAATCCACTCCGAGTGGTGATGGCATTGACCTGAGCACGTGGATTATTCACTGTATTCGAGGGCAAGTTTCCTGGCTGTCTCTCCGTTAGCTGCTGTGCTAGCTGTCCAACTTGTACCTCCAAAGCGCGCAGTGACGTTTTGGTCATCTGCACGTCGGCTGTCAGGGCGTCCATGTGCTCGAACCGGGACTCCATGGTCTGGAACATGGACTTGATCTCCTTCATCTGAGCGTCGTACTGCTGTGCAGATGGGCCCGACTGAGCCTGCTGCGTCGGTGCAGCCTGCTGGGCTGGTGGCCTGTGCTGGAACCCCGGTGCATAAACTGCTGCGTTCGGGTTTCCGTACCGGAACCCGGGATGATCTCTCGTACCCGGTCGGTATCGGCTCGGGTCCCACTGCTGCTGTACGTAATGGGAATCTTCGTTTCTGATCCCCTCCATAACTGCGTCCAAATCTGGCCCGTCCACCACTGCATCAGTTGAGTAAACTTTCTTGACCAAATCTTGAACGATCTTGGCCAGATTGTCTATCCGGTCGTCTTCCACTGGCTCGGCTCGGGCCGTGATCCTGCGATCGTCAAACAGGCGAGTATCCTGCTTGGCTAATTGCTTCATCAGCTCATAGGCACCGTCCTTGTCCACATGGTACAGAAAATTTCCTCCGGCTTCTCGGTCAATCCTGTCAGCACTTTCCCTGTCTAGGGCATGGTAGAATACCTGCAGGATCTTCGGGTCTCCGAAACCGTGGTTCGGGCATCTTTTCACAAGTCTCATCAATCTGTCCCATGCGTCTACCACCGTCTCTCCCGTCTTCTGTTTGAACGACAAAATCTCGCTTTGTAATTGAATGACCCGGGAGGCGGGGTAAAATTTGGCAAGAAAATCGGTGACACACCCCTCCCATGTAGTGATCGATCTGGGTGGTCGGGATTCGAGCCAGTCGTTGGCCACTCCGTATAGGCAGTATGGGAAAAGAATTAGCATAAGTGCCTCTGCGCCAACTCCCTTATACCGGACCTTGTTGCAGTAATCCTCGAACTTCCCGATAAAGTCGTTCGGGTCTTCGTCAGCTTTGCCATGGAACGGGCAGAGGGTCTGCACAGTCTGGATGGTGGAGGGTTTGATGTCAAAGTGTTCTGCGGTGATCTCGGGCACCACAATAGCTCGCTCATGCCCCCCCGTGGGGACTTCGAAATTCTCCACCAACGCCTTCCCAGACCGGTTGTATGTCCGCTGGTTGCTCCGGGCAGCGAATCCTGCTGCGATCAGATCCTCGATGTACCGAGCCATCTCGGCTGGAGTACGTGTCTCGGGCAGTTCTGGCGTTCTCTCGGTATTGTCGCCCATCCTGCAAAAGTAGAGATCTCAAGAGCAATGAGATAACGAAAAATAAAAAAATAAAATAAAAATAAAAACTCTGAAAATTAATTCGGACTACTAAATAAACCCTAAAAAGTCCCCGGCAACGGCGCCAAAAACTTGATGCGCTTTTTAGCGTGCTATTCGCAAGTATACGAATCAAGTAATATAGAGAGTATTTTCGACTCGGATTGTCGATCCCACAGGGACTTTGCAGGTTTTTCTAGTAATCAGTTTTAACGAACAGAGTGGAAAAAGGAGGAATATTTTGAGAGTTTGCTTGAGTACAGAAAGTAAATAACTGAAACGTAAATCTTTTTGTGAGAATTTTCTGAATAATCTTAAGGTTGTAAAACTAGGGTTTGAGATACTAGGTCCCGGGATCCCCTAGGGTTCTTCAGATTTTCGTTCTTTGTTTGACATGAAAACACACAGCAGTCTCGTTATCCGTGCCACGTACCAATTGTGCAGTATCTTTTCTTTTCCTGTACGTTATCACAATCCTGCAGACTGTCGGATTCCTGTTAAGCTGCCTAAATCTGCAGTCTCGTTCTAAGGCTGCTAGGGTTTCTAACCTGTCCTGATGGCCCGGGTCAGATTCTCTAACAGTTGGTCTCAACGATTTCAGGCTAGTCCTAACTCCCCTTCGCTAGTCGGCCCATCGGGGTAAGGTGCTAAATTCTGTCTTCTCTTCCTAACCCTAACCGGACGTTTTCACCTACCGGCTCGGGTCTGTAGCAATTCTGGTTAGCTACTCCGATCATGCATGAACAGTAAAATTCAAAGACAGAATAACTGATAAAGCTGCTGATATTAAGATAGTACGATCATGAATTCATAGTCAAAACGTAGAACTAATCTCTGAAAACGAAACCCTAGGTTCACCGAGAACCTAGGTAAAAGTTTAGCTAGTGAAACTCATAACGTAAATAACACAGTTTTTGAATAAGAGAGAAGAAGAGCAAACGGGTGTCTTGAATCTGGATTCACGTTTCCGTGCTCTCCGGGACGCTCCGACTCCTCCTTCGGTTGTGCTGTCTTGTGTTCTGTTCTGTGTATATTGTATGCTGTCTCAAAACGAGTCTGGACGAGTCTTTAAATAGTGCTGTTTTTCCCGAAAACGCTTGTGCCAGAATTTACGAAAACTGCCATCAGTCCACCGTCTTTGACCAAAAAGTCAAACTGGCTGCGTATATACGCAGGGGTTGCGTATATACGCAACCAGGGCCCAACCAACATCCTCCACCACCCTCACTGCCTGCGTATATACGCAGGGGCTGCGTATATACGCAGGCCGTGGGGGCTAGGTGGGGCCCACTTGGTCCTTTGGTGGGCCAGGTCTGGTCCCCTGGGTCCCACTCTTCTGCCTGACTCTCCGGTATGCCTCCCTCGGTGTCTTCCTGCTTTCCCGTGTTCCCGTTATTGCGTTTTGACTCAAAACTTGTCAAAATTACCAAAATACCCCTGGGTCAAAATCGCTCCGAACTCTGTCCAATCCTGACTCTGGCCATAGGAAAACTGCTGACTGAATTTGGGAGACAAAATCTGAACTTGACTCCGGAAACCCGGGCCCGGTGCCAAAATGACCAAAATACCCCTAGGCCAAAACTGTCCCGGAAATCGTCACGAACATGAAATAGTTGCTCCTGACTCTGGACACCGGGAACCGAGACTCCTTACTCGGGCGTGGCCTGACTGGGACCCACACGTGACGGGAGTCGGTTTTTCGGCCGGACTCCGTTTCAGCATTATAACCTGTTTTCGGAAAGCCCTTGACGTCTCCGTTCTTTTGCCCCCGGTTTCACTTCAAAATTCCAAGTCAAGCTCAAGATATCGTCAACCGAGCGCGTCCCGGCGATTCTCGGTTTTGGCGTTTTCAGCTTCCTCGGTCGGTTTTCACTGCTCGTTTTTCCTCCAGTCTTTCCGTTTTCCATTCCACTCTCCCTTGTACCAGTCTCGGTCAAATCCTGCCCCGAGCATTTTCTGCACGTTTCTCGAGGCGATCTCGGTTCTGACTCGGCACGCATCCCAATGCGCTTTCCGAACCTGTTCCTGTAAAAACATGAAAAATACCCGCGATCATATCCAATAAAAGTACAAAACATGCAGAAATTCACGAAGAGCAAATAAACGTCTCGTTCCTAAAACCGAGGCTTTTCGAGGGTGAATTCTGGCTAAAACGCGGTTTTCCAGCACACATACACATCTTTTCAGGCTATAAAATAACCCCTATTTGGGCGTTATCAGTGACTCACTACTCGACCGGACTTTCAATCTTCACTAATAAACTCAATCAAAATACTTTGTGATCAAGTAGGACTTTCAACTGTGATTCACCACTCAATCGAACCATCGATTTTCACTAATAAACTCAATGGAACTATTAATTGATCAAATAGAACTATCGTTCTTTACTAATAAACTCAATCGAATAACTAATTAGTCAAAATAGACTATCAGTTGTGATTCACTACTCAACCTAGATATCAATTTTCACTAATAAACTCAATCAAAATACTTTGTGATCAAGTCGGACTATCAATTGTGATTCACCACTCAAACGGACCATCGATATTCACTAATAAACTCAATCGAAATAGTAATTTATCAAATCGAACTATCGTTCTTCACTAATAAACTCAATCGAACAAATAATCAGTCGAAATAGACTATCAATTATGGCTCACTACTTAACATGACTATCAATCTTTCCTAATAAACTCAATCAGAATACTTTGTGATCAAGTAGCACTACCAATTGTGATTCACCACTCAATCGAACCAACGTTCTTCACTAATAAACTCAATCAAACTAGTATTTGATCAAATCGAACTATCATTCTTCACTAATAAACTCAATCGAACAACTAATTAGTCAAAATAGACTATCAATTGTGACTCACTACTCGACGGGACTATCAATCTTCACTAATAAACTCAATCGAACAACTAATTAGTCAAAATAGACTATCAATTGTGACTCACTACTCGACGGGACTATAAATCTTCACTAATAAACTCAATCGAAATACTTTGTGATCAAGTAGGACTATCAATTGTGATTCACCACTCAATCGAACCATCGATCTTCACTAATAAACTCAATCGAACTAGTAAATGACCAAATCAAACTATCGTTCTTCACTAATAAACTCAATTGAATAAATAATTAGTTTAAATAGACTATCAATTGTGACTCACTACTCGACCGGACTATCAGTCTTCACAAATGAACTCAATCAAAAATCTTGGTGATCAAGTAGGACTATCAATTGTGATTCACCACTCAATCGAAACATCGATCTTCACTAATAAACTCAATTGAACTAGTAACTGATCAAATCGAACTATCGTTCTTCACTAAATTACTCTATCGAACAACTAGTTAGTCAAAATAGACTATCATTTATGACTCATTACACAAACGGACTATCAATCTTCACTAATAAACTCAATTGAAATACTTTGTGATCAAGTAGAACTATAAATTTTGATTCACCACTCCATCGAACAATCAATCTTCATTAATAAACACAATGGAACTAGTAATTGATCAAATCAAACTATCGTTCTTCACTAATAAACTCAATCGAACAACTAATTAGTCAAAATAGACTATCAATTGTGACTCACTACTCAACTGGACTATCAATCTTCACTAATAAACTCAATCGAAATACTTTGTGCTCAAGTAGGACTATCAATTGTGATTCACCTTTTAATCAAACCATCGATCTTCACTAATAAACTCAATCGAACTAGTAATTGAACAAATTTAACTAACGTTCTTCACTAATAAACTCAATCGAACAACTAATTAGTCAAAATAGACTATCAATTGTGACTCACTACTCAACCTAGCTATAAATCTTCACTAATAAACTTAATCAAAATACTTTGTGATCAAGTAAGACTATGAATTGGGATTCACCACTCAATCGAACCATCGATCTTCACTAATAAACTCAATCGAACTAGTAATTTATCAAATCGAACTATCGTGCTTCACTAATAACCTCAATCGAACAACTAACTAGTTTAAATAGACTATCAATTGTGACTCTCTACTCGACTGGACTACTAATAAACTCAATCAAAATTCTTTGTGATCAAGTAGGACTATTAATTGTGATTCACCACTCAATCGAACCATCGATCTTCACTAATAAACTCAATCGAACTAGTAATTGATCAAATCGAACTATTGTTCTTCACTAATACACTCAATCGAAATACTTTGTGATCAATAGGACTATCAATTGTGATTCACCACTCAATCGAACCATCGATCTTCCCTAATAAACTCAATCGAAATAGTAATTGATCAAATCAAACTATCATTCTTTACTACTAACTCAATCGAACAACCAATTAGTCAAAATAGACTATCAATTGTGACTCACTACTCAACCGGACTATCAATCTTCACTAATAAACTCAATCAAAATACTTTGTGATCAAGTAGGACTATCAATTGTGACTCACCACTCAATCGAACCATCGAACTTCACTGATAAACTCAATCAAACTAGTACTTTATCAAATCAAAATATCGTTCTTCACTAATAAACTCAATCGAACAACTAATTATTCAAAATAGCTTATCAATTGTGACTCACTACTCAACCGGACTGTCAATCTTCACTAATAAACTCAATCAAACTACTTTGTGATCAAGTAGGACTATCAATTGTTACTCACCACTCAATCGAACCATCGATCTTCACTGATAAACTCAATTGAACTAGTAACTAATCATATCGAACTATTGTTCTTCACTAATAAACTCAATCGAACAACTAATTGGTCAAAATAGACAATCTATTGTGACTCAATACTCAACCGGACTATCAATCTTCACTAATAAACTCAATCGAAATACTTTGTGATCAAGTAGGAATATCAATTGTGAGGGAAGACATAGTTAGATTTCCGTTCCGGGCACCGTTCCATTTTTCTCTTGGGGGACGGAACGATTTGGGATCCGGATGGAAGGACGATCGTTCCGAATTTACCGCATATTTTACTATATATATATATGTGTGTGTGTGTGTGTGTGTGTGTGTGTGTGTGTACACACACACACACAATATACATAATGTATATTTTAATAAAAATTTCTTATAAATTTACTTAAATGAGAAATTCAATAACATCACATATGCATATATTTTTATTAATTAAATTGGTAGATATAGACAATTTTCTATTAAAGAAAAACATATTGTTACATTTTTCTTCAATTGGTAGATTTACTTAACATATTTTGTTTGTTTCTTCAATTGGTGCATGTATTTTAACATATTATTTTTTGAAGGGGGTTAGCAAAAATACAAATATAATAGCTTAAAAATATTTATTAATAATAAAAAAATTAGAAAAAAATCTACTTCTACCAAGAATCGAACTCACAACCTCTTAAGTGATAAGCAATCAAGTAACCAATTCAACCACTAAGACTAAAGTATCAACATCAACATAAATATTAAATATATTAACTCGTGTCTTTTAAAAATAGACAAATATACCTCAAAAAAATGGATACAAACCGGACGAGTTAGTTCGTCCGGGACAAGGTTCACATTTTATCAATAATAAAAAAATTAGAAAAAATACTTATTGCTAGAAAGACTTGAACCCATAACCTCTTATAAGATAGGCAAGTCAAGTAACCAACTCCACCACAAAGGCTACTGTGTTTTTGGCAATGTAAATATTTAATATACTATCTCTTTGATTTTAAAAATAGACAAACCCAGACGAACCAAATCGTCCGAGACGAACCAAATCGTCCGGGACTAGCTAGTTCCTCTGGGATGAGTTGGTTCGTCTGAGAAGATTTGTTTCACCACAAATTGCTTCGTCTTGGACGATTTGGTTTGTCTCAGTCGTCTCAATTTCATCTTGATTGAGTTAACTCGTCTCACTCCTAGGTCTAACTAGTATCAGTCCACAATTTTTGAATCAAAGGTCTTAACAAAGAGTTTTACCATGAGATTGGAGGGGAAATTCATTACGATGCGAGTGGAGAGAGGGAAATAGATTTTTCGGAGGCCGTAGCGACCATGGAAGCTGATGAAGACGACGAAACAATTGCAGAGAAGGAAAGGAAGAAGCCATGGAAGCAGATGAAGAAATAAGAGAAGTTGTAGATGAGAGAGAGATAAATTTCTCAGAAAGATAAGGACAAAGATCTGAATATTTTTTTAATAAAATTGATTAATTTTATAAAACTGTTATTATTTTTGATTAATTACACTTTTTAACCTTAAACGAGGTCAATAAGTGATTTTTGGTCAATGCCGAGTAGCTTGGTAAGACCAAGTTCGTAGCCGGTTTAAACACCAATTTATTCCCCAGATTACGGCTGCCACTTCCGTCATACCGACGAGAATAGCCTTCACCCACAACCACAATCCACAGCCTCATCGTCCCTTCAAGTGCATTTCTCCTGGTCATCCATACCTCTATATCATACACCCGAACTCGTCTCAACCAAATCCTCCATCCCAGATGGTGCTTACCCAAACCCAAAAACCACAGTATCAAAATCGTAGTTAACAAAATTGAAGAAAGGAAATTCATAAACTCACCATTCTCAGGAGTTGTTTTCCATCTCCAATTCGTCGACAATGTTCCCTAATTCCTTTATTGCCTGTGATACCCATGTATAGTGGAAGATTTCTGTGTAGATTCAAAAACAAGAAATCAATTACACCCATATTCTGGTTTTCCTAGTCAGCTCCCGAATCAAAACCACATTCTGACCCCGATGAATCTAACCCCGACACCCCCAAATCCGAATCTAAAAACACCACCAGATCCGGAACAGAGAGAGGGAGATGGTCGCCGGAGGGAGAGAGGGGGGAAAATAGATAGGGAGAGTCGGAGAGACAAATGGAGAAAGAAAGAGCAAACCCAACAGATGCATCCCTGTTTCCCTTTCCAGTCCCAGGGCTTGCTGAACAGAGAGAGGGAGATGAGGCAACAAACAGGAAATAAAGATATTCATCTTCCCATTATCTTATCTTTTTTTTCCAATCTTTTGTATCTTATCTTCATCAATTTCTTTTTTATTTTTCTTTATCTAATTTTCAAAACTTTAATATGATTTGTGTGTGTGTTGACAATAGTATCCTCTTAATGTGGATGGAGTTATAATGCTTGATTTTACCAGTTTCAACAAGTAGGATTTATTGCAAATGGGGTATGCAATAAGTATATTCTTGATGTGGAGGTTGCAATGTGTTAGTTTGGGTATACTGGGGGTATGCATTAAGTAATTAAGCCTTTTAAGTTATTCTCTTGAAAAATTCTCTGTGGATATTTTCCTCGTTACATATGAGAAACATCAAATATCAGAACCTCCAGGATCTGATTGACCAAGAGATGACAATATATATCTATTGTAGAATGAGTGTTAGTGAAATCACTGATATTGGTGGTACTCACACATTTCTCGTTTCCCATTCCTTTCGGCCTAAAATAGAAGAAGAGGGCCAAGGAATGCGACTGCGCTTTTGTTCTCGTTGTAGGAGGGCCTCTTAGTTCGGCCTTTTTCTACTTCGAATGGTAAGAAAGGGTTGACTTCAGAGCCTATGGAGACATACCCTAGGGTGGAATAGAGTGTGTAATAAAGAAGGTATAAGCTACGGTTTAGTACGGTACTAGCCCCCTCTCGCCTAACGAAGCAACTACTTTCATCTCTCCTAAGAGAATAGAGTAGGACTGGTCCTATGTATGTCCGGCAAAAGCCAATCAAGGGAAGTCAGATCATAAGAGTAATGCCCATATTATAAGAGTTGTTAGTTGGACTAGCGCGGTAGAAGAGAGTAGGGCAAGCGCATACTCTACTCGATTGTTTGAAGTGCTTATTGTCTCTATTCCTGACTGGGATCTAATAATCAAGCACTTTCTTCATAGGAGATCAATAGTGGATCAATTAGAATATGGAGGTAACAAGTCTATCCCGAGGTACAGTACAAGTCCTAGAAAACGCGTTAGTAGGGAAAGAGAGCCTTAGGGTGCTCGGTCCGGACCTTTATTCCTGTATTGAGAGCGGAAAAGAAAGACGAGACTAGTGATCTAGTTTAGGGAACTCACTCAAGGTAGAGAGAGCTAGGCAAAAGCAGCTTCAATGAATAAAAGTTCCAGTAGAGTGACCCCTCAAAGAAGAGTACTGGCTGCATCTTCATAGTTTGTTGACTCGGGAATGTGCCGACCGGAAACGAACAAGATTTGGCTTGAACAATGTATTTAATTCTTGCTCTTGCTCTTGGGCAGGAGCACGATGTGCAGCTACTTGCTAGTAAAAATGGATTTAAATAATAATAACTATGCGGTATCACGCGCTAAATCGCGGGTTCACAAAGAAAAGTTGTAATTCAAATATAACGACAATCACCGGATTTTTATTTCAAATCATGGAGAAACATTATTTTTATGTGACACAATATGTATAATAAAATTGATTAGTACTGAAATAATATAATCATGTTCACAGTGGATAAAGAAATATAGCATGGCAGGAGTTAAAAAAGTGTAACTAATTTAAATGTGAGTTTCTTGCAATCAATATGATATTTAGGCTCTAAATATGATTTTGAGTAAGTGAAATATAGGTTTTCGAGCGCAAAGAGAATATAACTTGGGTCTAATTTGAATACATTTAGAAAGGGTAAGGTAAACTATCAAATTAAAGATTGACTCCCGTGAGAGAAATTTAACAACCGACTTATAATGTAACTATTTGGACGCTTATCAAAATATAGTTGTAGTGTAAATTATTAAAAGTAAAAAGAGTGGTTGCACAGGTCACCCATAACCTATGTTCTCTAACAATATTTCTTCATGTTCACTAAAGTATACTATTCTCTTTGTCTAGTTCTGCAATATTGAAAATCTTGAAAGCACACTTTTCTTAAACAAAGAACTTTTCGGGATGAGTGTTGGAACAATGCGAAATTGATAGAAAGATCAGATGCATCCACATCATTCCCAGCAAAAAATATTTTTCATAAAGTAATGTATATCCCCCATCTTTGGCATGTATCGCATTAGTACATCACTTTTGCATGCCAAGTCTGTTACGAAAAATCCTCTACGGTAAAAAGTTAGAAGGAAATATAATTTAGAAAACTTTTCAACAAAATTAGTGATGATTACAATAGAATATTAACGAAATCGTCAAATTATTTATACTTCTTAAAGTGTGTGTGTGTATATATATATATATGTATGTACGTATGTATATAGAGGAGTCATTGTATACGTCTAAAATGACCATCAAACGATCTCAATTGATATCTAGAGTTGTTGATATTTCAAATGAGACGTATCCACAATACTTGATTCATGTTTTAATTAGGTTTTAGCCAAGAAATACCAATATATTTTTTTCCTTTTGTCAATATACTAAACCATTATTTACGGGAAAATCAACTAAAAAAGTGAACTTTGATAAACCCATATATTAATCATTTAACTACGTAATTGAGACTTACCTAATTTTAGGTGACCTTTTGTCTTTCTAGATAAAAATAAAAATGCTTCTTACTGTAAAAAAATAAAAAATGTAAGAAAATATATTATTTTTTTTAGAAACGAGTGCTTACTTATCTTCTATTATCTCCAAAAAAAGTAAATTTGAAATGTCAAAAGTAAGATATTCTATAGTTTGAAAAACTTAAATTTTGTAAATCATTATTAAAAAGAGGTAAAAAATGACTAAAAAGTAGATGTAAAAAAGAGCGAAATAGAACTCTTTTAAGACTAAAAAAAGATAAGAAGTCATCTAAATGAAGCGAATAAAGAAAAATATAAGTCTTTAATTTATTTTCTGCGAAGCCATGTATCAATATGTTTTTGTGAGTCCTCGTAGATATTTGTTTTTCCATGCTAATAATAATTATGCATTTGATAATTTTCATATCTGGAAGTTTATCCTACTCCGTCATCAATGTCACATGTGCCAAGTAAATCACAAAATATGTGAATAAGATCATTACTTTTAATATAGGTATTTCAATATTTGAAAACTAGTTCACCAGAAACATAAAACACAAAGTTAATTGAAAAGTTACACTGCCATATTGTAAATTTTAGGAAATTCTGAAAAGCACGCGTATTTAATGTGATTTAATAAAACTAAAAATTAGCAACACAGATATTAGTCATTTTTAGGTATAATAGAATTAATGTAAATCTTGAATATTACATTTCAACTCTATAATGTGATAATATAATTTCTTGAAGATTCTAATAACCATGGGTATTAGACGCATGAAAATATTATATACTATAGATTAATTAGATGGGAAAAAACTTAACTATTAAATTTTGATTTTTTTTCCAGTAATAGATAAACAATGTGTTTGGTTCGTAATTTTTATTTTAATAATCCTTCATTTCCATTCAGTTAAAAATCAACTCGAAGTCATACTAACATTACATTTCGATCAAACTTTCTTGTTTTTACAAATTGGATAATATTCATATGTTACATGAAAAAATGAATGAGAAAATTTTCTCTCAAAAATAAAAGGCTTAATTACTTAATGCCTACCCCCAGTATAGTGAAACTATCACATTGCATTACCCATTTTCAAAACTTGCTGCCAATGTACCCCATTTGCAATAAATAAGTCAGTTTGAAACTGGGAAATTTTTTCCATCCATCACTTAACGGATTGAACCGTTAGTTTACTAATAGATCCTTTTTATTCCAGGGCCAAATAGTCTACTCCATAAAAATATGAAGACCAAGGCATCTATACTGTGGCACAGCCACCGCAGCCGCCACCCTAAACCCAGATTCCGGTCAGCACAACCACCACCACCACCACCTCCTTAATTCCTGAATGTAATGAAATCACCTTCTTCTTCTTGACAGGTTTGAGGATCTTGACAAACCTCACTGCATTTACCCCTACCGACCTTCTTCACAACCTCGTAATCATCCTACTCCCTCCAAAGCCAATCAATCGTCAAACATAAGCAAAACAAACCCAGAGAAAACAAAATCTAACCCAAAGAAAAAGAAAAAAAAACAATATTTATTTGGTTGATTTGCTTAACCCCATTTAACGGTGAGCAATTCGTAATCCCAGTACTCTCTAGGTCGTGTAACATTGATGACAGCGTAAACCCTAGCCCTAGATGGGGAGCCCGGGCGGCGAAAGCTTTTCCAATCTTCTGTGCAGGGCTTCCGATAGAGGTAACACCGCCGTCGGCCGTGCGGACTGCTGCTGCTTCTGCGGCCTCTATCGAAATGAAATCAATACCTTGTGGCCTCTATCGCCCCTATTCAGCCCAGATTTAACACCAACAAAAGCCCCAATTCAATCCTAAGCACCGTTCAGAACGTCTTAAATCGAATCAAACTTGTAACAAACCCAAAACAAAATTTCAATTGTATCTATACCGGACTCGATCTCAGAAGAAACCCAACTCAATCCCATACAAGTAAAGATGCAATCTTGACGACGTGAAACTGAGAAGAAGCTTCGGGCAGAGTCGGACAGTGACTCGGAGCAGAGAGATTGAGAGTATAGGGATTGAGAAATCAGGAGGATGAGGATAAGATTTTTTCTAGTAAATGAAATGAGGCTAAGATTGTTCTACTGATTTTATTTTATCTTCATTATTAACTTATTCTTTATTTCATTTTATTTTTTGGTACTAGTATTATTTTTTTAGTGTCGACAAATGTACCCTTACACCGTACTTTAGTGTTTGGATGACTTTTTCCCCAGTTTCAAATTGACTTATTTATTGCAAACGGGGTATATTGACAGCAAGTTTTGAAAATGGCTAATGCAATGTGATAGTTTCACTATACTGGGGGTAGGCATTAAGTAATTAAGCCAAAATAAAAATAAGAAGATTATATATATATATATATAATATATATATATATATATATATATATATATATAACCTTCACTATTATTGAGAATATTATATATATGAATTTAAGAAGTCGAACTAAACAGCTAGGGTGGTAGTTCAAGTGGTAGAGCGTTGGGAGCCTCTGCATGACGTCACGGGTTCAAGTCCCTTTGACTACAAAAAAATTTCTCAAAAAAAAAAGTCAAACTAAGAAATACTATATAAATAAATAAATAAAGACGAGCAAACACTACAGTCATGCATAATAAAGAGAGTATCTATATGCATGTTTTTGTGTATGCTCGCACAAAACTAAGTAGTTGTGAGGCCCTTATAAAGGACGACTACTACTACTACTACTACCTACTTTGTTTCCTTTATGATCTTGGCTACTTATGTAATGAATGAACAAATAAAAAGCGAATGGTGCTTTTCGTATTACAATTTATTTATGTTTGCAATCTTTTTATTTTCTGATGTTATGTTATTCCAACTATTAAACCCAGAAGTCACCAATGTATAGAGTCTATTTTCAATGTCTTTTTTAGAATTGTTTTGTCGTCAACCGGGTTCGAACCCGAGACCTGATAAAGGGGCTTCCAACGCCCTACCACTTGAGCTACAACCCTAGCTACAAGTCTATTTTCAATTGTGGTACTTGGTACTTACCGTATGATCAGCTTTATTAGAAGGATGTTTACTGCCGGTAACATGCAATTGAATAGGTAACTTGCAATTTTTTTTTTGAGAAACTAACATGCAAATTTTTGAATAGATAACATGCAATTGAATATTCACAAATCTTATGTTTAGAAATATATTTCCGAATTTACGGAACGATTTTCCCTTTCTATTTTTGAATATGTTAAGGATTCACAACCTATGGACATGGTTACATTTTATGAAAGTTTTGCGGAGTTTAATGAAAATTCTTCCCACTCAGTGACTTCTAGCTTTCTCCTCTACCAAAATCCCATCCCTGGCAACTACAGAAACTGCTACAAAATTTGACAATTAACTAATGAAATCAACAAATCTATGTAGGAGGGGATTAAATATCCTGTGATATTCAGAACAGTTTGGTTTAGGACCCCAAATTCAGAAATTGGCTTCCAGTTGTGATACACAGACTAGTGGAAGAAGAAAAAGAACCCTGTGAACAACAACCCGGTAAATTAAACCCAATTTGCACCAATACAATCCTAAGAACCTCAGTTCTAGAAACTGCGATAGTTGTCACTTGTGTTCATTTCACCGAGCATCTACGGTAGAGTGAAGAAACGAACCTTATGTCTATTTGGTAATCTATTACAATAGCAAGAATTAGACAACATATCTTGTTGGTGTGGGTCCACCTCATAGTTGAGAACCCCACACCCGATAATTGCTCACTAGAGTACTTAGAGAAAAACAAAGAAAGAGCAAAGAAATGAACCTCGTTGTCTCCGGGTGATAGAGAATTCATTTGAATTCAGTAGCGGTTTGGTGTTCGTGGCTTTATGGTGTTCACACATGTGAGTTTGTGTGTTGTTTCGATTTGGCCCATGTGGACCAATGGTTGTGCTCATGTGTGGATTGTGTCTCTCATTTAATGAGAGAGTTTGTTGGTGAAAATAGACCAGCTGTGAAAGAACACACAGAATAGTGAGAGAAAGGCTTTCGGGAGAAGGCAAAGAGTGTTTTCTGGGTTTATGAAGCCTCTGACCAGCGACCTTCGCCGGTGATTTCGACGGTCAAATCAGCTCCGATTTAGCTAAAATTTGAAGGGTTCACTCCTGGGTAGGTAAGCTTCATATCTTCTGGTTGAATCGTCGTTTTGTTCTCCTTAAATATCTCTTCTCGGTTTACCCTAGATTGTTATCTAGATGATTTGTTGATCTCAAGATTTTATTTTTCTTGGATGTTGATGATTCTCTAGTAGTACTAGAATGTGTACCCCATTATTGACTGATTATAGTGGATGATTTGAGTCAAAGAGGCGACTCCGTAGTTTTTCCCATTATCCGGGTTTCTTACATCAAAATTGGTCTTGTCTCGTTCTGGTTGTTTCGAGTTTGATTCTTGGGCGTTATTTGCTTTCGCTATGACTTTGGTTATTGTTTTGTTTTGAGCCAGGATTTCCCAACAAGTGGTATCAAAGTCGGGTTCATTGTTGTTGGCTCGGTTGGTTGTGTTGACTAAAATGGATGAGCAAAGTCTTGGTGGCACGATGATCAAGTTAACTTCGGCAAATTATTCAATTTGAAAATCGATGATGGAGTACTTGTTGTTTTGTAAGAATTTGTATTATCTTGTCGAAGGTGATGCTTTGAAGCCGGGCACATATGACAGACAAGGCATGGGACACATTGCATAGGAAGACTGTGGCCACTATGACAGTGGATTGACCAAAGTATATTTCACAATGTCGCCAAACAGACAAGAGCGGATGTATTATGGAAAAATCTTGAGTCTTTGTATGAGAGACAAACAACTCAGAACAAGATGCACCTCATGAAGTGGCTTGTGAATTTGAGGTACATGGATGGCCATAGTGTGTCTGAGCATATGAGTAGGTTTCAGGAGCTCATGAATTAGCTGATGGCGATGCGGATTGTGTTTGATGATGAGATTCATGCATTGTTTCTTCTCAGTAGCTTTCCAGTTAGCTGGAAAACTTTGACAGTAGCTCACAGCAATTCAGCTCCAGATGGAAAGTTGACTAATGATATGGTAAATGATAGCTTGTTGAATGAAGAAGCTAGGCGGTCTGAGTCAGGCATGAACTCGGAGGCTGAGGCTCAAATTGGTATTGTCTCGTTTTCTGTTTATTGTCTACTTGCAATTGTGTTGTTGCTCCGTTCAGTTGCACGTTATTGTGGGGAAATTTTGAATCTTTGGGTTATTTTGCTTCTGCTACGACTTTGGTTATTGTCGTTTTTCAAGCCCGACTTCCCCAACACATCTCACTTGCTTGACCTAATCGATACATTTCATTTCATCAAAATCCTCCAAGCGCCATCCCAGTCTGTGGGAGAAATTTTTTTTGTTCTAAGAGCACTACGTTAGCATGGCAAGTGGTTCTTTACACCTTTCAATAACGGACACCTATGCCCACTAGGGTTAACCACTACCCCTATAAGTTATAGTAAAAATATTAGAATTTTACTTTGCTATTTTCTCTCTCCCATCCACCCCACTTTTTTTGTTAAATGTCAAAATATTAGTGAAATAGAGCACCATGTGAGGCTCGCGGAGAGGATGGGAGGCAAGAGAGTAGAGAATTTAAAAAATAAAACAAGGCCACAAAACAATGGTCCTTATTATGATAAACTATTTCTAATACTGCCCCAATACCTGAAAACAAGAATTGTTGGGAATATGCCTTGAATAGGCTCGAGAAGCTTGGCGAGGGAGTTAGGCGACAAAGAGGGGCAAGGAAACAAGGCCAAACGGGGATCAATATAAAGAGAAGGAAGATAAAGAAGTTGCCGTTTTTGTGTACTGTAGCAGGTCGTGCGACCAAGTTCGGGATGGGCAATTTAGATTTGTTTGCGTATGCGTTTGTGGTCCGTTTTGGACGTTTCTTTGGGACCAAGCCAGCCTAGTAGGTCTATATAAACGTGTATAGACATAGGCTAAGCTCGTGGGTTGTATTCGTGGCGTTTCTCTCTAATAAACAAGGGTTTTCGGGTCGTGGAGGTATCTAGCATCGTGCTAGTGAACCACGTTATATCGTGTGTGTTCTTGTGTTCTTGTTTCGTCTATTATCATCGTTCTCTAAGCTCATAACAACTGGTATCAGAGCCTGGTTGGGGTGTTCCAAGATCAAGGTGGAGCTATAGGGCTAGGGTTTCACAATTCGTGAAATTCATAGCTACGGTTTCGCGATCAAGGTGGAAACGCGTTTGGGGGTTACAGATCTGGAAAAGGAGCTTTAGAGAAGATGACCGGGGGGATGACCAAGATCGACAAATTCACGGGGAGAAACAGCTTCAGTCTTTGACAGATCAAGGTACGTGCTTTGTTGAAGCAGCAAGGCTTGTGGTTGCCATCGGCGGAAGATAAAGAGGGGGCAAATACAACCACCACCGCTGATTTTGAGTCTCAGGAAGAGGGGACACATCATAGGGTTGCACATGGGGGTTCAGACAATCAGAGTTCCGGCGCGTTGATGGCGGCCAAGGGAAGCTACGGTGACGTTTATTCAAACGATAGAGAAAAGAGACGCAGATGAACGAAGGATGAACTCAGGATCTGTAGGTTTGGCTGCAGGAGGAGGGTACTTTGGAGGATGGTGTAGTTCTCTATGCCCCATTGGGAGGTATGTAATCCGTTCTCTTGACGAGGATGCGGATTTGGCATGGGGGAGTCTCTGACGAGGGACACGACGCTTATGAGGCGCGCAAGGGGGCGATTTCCCAAGAATTCGGTCGGAATTGGAGCAATCTCGCAAAAACGTTGCAGGAATTCGGTGGGAATCGGAGCAACGTGTTGGGGGGTTTTTGTTGTAGGGACTTTGTGGGAGTCGGAACAACAAACAAACTTGTTGTAGGAACTCGGTGGGAGTTGGCACAACAAGAAAGGGAATTCGATTGCAGGAACTCGGTCGTAGTTGGAGCATCGATATGGTTCGATTGCAGGAACTAGACGGGGTTGGAGAATCGCTAGGAGTACACGTTGCAGGATCTTGGAAAAGATGGAGCATCTTGTGATATTGGGGCTATTAGAGAGAAGCCGCTAATTCAAGCGCAAGCGGAAGAGGGAATTGAAGGAAAGGTGGAGATTTGTTTGGAATATGCCTTGAATAAGCTCGAGAATGATGCAGGAGCAGATGAACCAGACGAGACCGAGCTTTCTGACGCGACTAATCTGGCACATCACTATCATGATAGGGAAGACAAGTGCAAGAGAGGGGCAAAATGGTCATTTGTAGTCACGCCACACTGTTTTGGGAGTAACTTGAGCTACATGGACCAGAATGACTATTACAACATGTTTCCAGAAAGCTCTCGGCGTTGGACCATTACAGAAAGACTAATATGCAAGCTTTGAGCCTCAGAAAACGACGTTTGACCAGTCAACGGGAGCTCCGAAGACAAAATTTGCTATTTTTGGCAGTTTTTTCCTTTTTCACATTTTGACTTCTCTAGTTAGCCCGATTTGGTTCAACTACCATATGCACGTTATTTTCAATAAGGCCAGTAGTTTTGGGCCAGTTTGGTAATTTTGCTATTTTTGGCAAAATTAGGTTTTCAGCTATTATACCCGACTTGTGGGTAATTTTCACATTAGTTTTTGATCATTGAAGAATACAGAACTCTAGAGAGCTTCGAGCCCTAGTTCTTTGCCCTTTTCTGTGTTAATTCCGCTGTGATCCCACGCTCGGTGTTTAACCCGGCGTCAGAGATGCTTGGCTAGGAGTTAGGCAACGAAGAGGGGCAAGGAAACAAGGCCAAACGGGAATCAAGACAAAGAGAAGGAAGACAAAGAAGTTGCTGTTTTTGGGTACTGTAGCTGGTCGTGCGACCTAGTTTGGGCTGGGCAATTTTGAATTGTTTCCTTGTGCGTTTGTGGTCCGTTTTGGACGTTTCTTTGGGACCACGCAAGCCTAGTAGGTTTATATAAACGTGAATAGGTATATGCTAAGGTCTTGGGTTGTATTCGTGGCGCTTCTCTCTAATAAACAATGGTTTTCGGGTCGTGGAGGTAGCTAGCATTGTGCTAGTGAACCACGTTATATCGTGTGTGTTCTTGTGTTCTTGTTTCGTCTATTATCATCGTTCTGTGAGCTCTGCCCGCATCATAACAAGAATCAACCCCTAACTACAGTAATATCCATCCACTACAAGAAACAGTGACCAACGGTTTGTACTACTGGTGCAACAAAGTGAAACATTAAGGACCGATGATGCAACAATCGAAAAGTTGGGTACTAAAGTATAACAAAACTCAAAATATAGGTACCACCGGGGCAATTTAAATACATATCATATTTATAGAGATCTAGACAACATATATGAAATAAATCTACTATTTATCTTCTAATTATGGTTGATTTTTTTTCACTCAATAGAGATAACGTTGATGCTCTTTAATGGATTATTTGTGAATTTTGAAGCGCAATTTTATAGTAGTGCTTACTTCATAAACAGTCTTTTACAATTCACTTCATGCAACTGCAAGAACTTGGTCGATTTTAATAAAAGGTAAGTGTTAACAATTTTTTAAGTTAAATTTATTCAATACAACCAGGCTAGCCCGAACTCAGCCTGGACTTGAATTCATAACATTGAATTGGAGTTTGGACGGGTTGATATTGATTATAACTCGGGCTTTCACAGGCCTTGGCCAGGACTGAATGTGAATCCGTCTAGTCCACTCGACTACGTACGTAACAGCCCAAGTTGCACTTATAGTATGTGTAAACTATGTATTAATTATCCTTTTGGTATAGAGAGTGATTATTGAGTTCCATCCAACAGTCGGATAGGTGCCGATAAATAGACAGAGCACAATTTTTTATATTCCCACCCATATGGGGGGGGGGGGGTGTGGGAAGAATCAGGTCCTGATATTAATAGGCAAAAGAGATCAGATCCGGGGAGCAATATCTTGCTGAATTATAATATCTGCTGTTTCTTTGTGTTTCATATGTTACGAGTTAGTATCATTTTGTATATTTATAAAATAAATTAATCATGTGAAACAACAAATGGTAACTGTAATTTAATTCATAGGTAGAGTGTGTTAGGCGGTGACTTGAAGTCAAAATGGGAGGAAAAGAACATGGAATGTTTCCATGTTGATGGTGGCAGTGGCTTTGTGACTTTGTGCCCAAGCCATGTGTTTGCCTATTTAAGAGGCTAAAGTTTTGGTTTACAAACACACACATACAGAGAGACGTTAAGAGAGGTAGTGCTTTGAGGGTATATTGTGTGTGTGCGGTGGGTGCTTCGGGTTTCCGCCGTGGCCGTTGTGGCCACGGCGGCGTGTATTGTAATCGGGTTCTCTTCTCAATAAAATATATGGTTCTGTTCGTGGATTAGCTAGCGGGTTCGTTACGAATTCTTTAGTGAACCACGTTAAATATCTGTTTCGTTCTTATTTCATTACGTCGTTCTTGCTCGAATACCCACAGGATATAACAAACTGGTAACAGAGCTCTGAAATAGGAGTTCTGTTACAACAAACAGGTATCAGAGCCAGGTCAGGGGGATCACCAGTTTTAACAAACTGGTATCAGAGCCGGGGTTCCAAGATCAGGGTGGAGCCAAGAGCTAGGGTTTCACGTTTGGTGGAACTCAAAGCTATGGTTTCGCGATTCAGGTGGAGCAGGCTATCGGGAGTAGGGTTTCGAGATTCCGCCAAGAACGATGTTCTGTTTTGGCGATCAAGATCGATATGTTCGTGAGAGAGAAGCAGGTACACCCACCATCTGAAGCCCTGTGCAGGGGGCTATCCGGGCTCCTGTCGGAGCAATCTGGCGCGCATCTGATTAGGCGTGCAAGGGATCTGGCAAATCTAGCATGCATTCAGTACTGGCGCGAATCTGGCGATTCACGCGCATCTGGCGTTATGGCGACTGACGTTCAGGCGCAATCCGGCTCCTGGCGTGGAGCATCTGGCGTGTGAATTGAATCTGGTTCTGGCTCATGCGTTGCAGGAACTCGTTGGAGTTGGAGCAACGACATGGAGCATCTGGCGCGTGAGATTTCTGGCTCGCGCATCTGATTCTGGTTCTGGCGCGCATTATGCACGAGTTTGTTCTGGCGTGCATCAGGTTTGCAGCGTGTACCATGACACGCACTGAGCTCGCATCTGGCGCGATCTGTTTCTGGCGAGCATCTGGCGCATCTGAGGCATACGGGGCGCATCGGGCATGACAATTTGGGCACTCGTCATCGGTGCATCTGGTCTGGATGACATATGGGCATTCTGTCATGGTGCATCTGTCTGGCGCAATTGGGCGCATCGGGAATACATTCGGTCCTGCTTTCTCAGTGAATGTATTCGAGTCTGGTTCCGGGTGGAGCACTTATTTCTGTTTCCGGAAGTGCAACCACATCGCGCGCATTCGTTGCAGGAACGCATGGTAGTTGGAGCAACGATTTGGCGATTCGGGTTTCGCATACAACTGCGAAAAATCTGTTTGAGAAGGCGTGCTCGTTTTTAGTTCAGGGAGACGCATCTCGTTCAGGTTTGAGAAGAGAAGCATCAGGTTACGGATTCAGCTTACTGAGATGACTCAAGTCAAGGTGGAGATTTGTTAGGCGGTGACTTGAAGTCAAAATGGGAGGAAAAGAGCATGGAATGTTTCCATGTTGATGGTGGCGGTGGCTTTGTGACTTTGTGCCCAAGCCATGTGTTTGCCTATTTAAAGAGGCTAAAGTTTTGGTTTACAAACACACACATACAGAGCGACGTTTAGAGAGGTAGTGCTTTGAGGGTTTATTGTGTGTGTGCGGTGGGTGCTTCGGGTTGCCGCCGTGGCCGTTGTGGCCACGGCGGCGTGTATTGTGAATCGGGTTTTCTTCTCAATAAAATATATGGTTCTGGTCGTGGATTAGCTAGCGGGTTCGTTACGAATTCGTTAGTGAACCACGTTAAATATCTGTTTCGTTCTTGTTTCATTACGTCGTTCTTGCTCGAATACCCACAGGATATAACAAACTGGTAACAGAGCTCTGAAATAGGAGTTCTGTTACAACAGAATGTATAACCATGAAAAGTTTTGGGTGACTTAACATTTCCCCAATCAGTAACCTATACGTATACGTGTGTGTGTGTGTGTGGGGGGGGGGGGGGGGTATAGCTGTTTATTTGTTGGTCTATATATGCATGGGTGTATATGAGTAGCATATATTCTTGGAGCACTCATGGAAACTTCCAGAAAAAAAGTCTTATTCTTTCTACCTAAGAATAACCTTTAGTTTATTATTGATTATGCTCCTATAGCATATATGCCTGCAACCAAGTTTCCGTGAAGTATACTCTTGTTCTTTTATTTTTCATTCTATTATTGCTTTATTATTTTTGATAATAGTTATCCCGAACGCAATGATACATACGTATATTCTCAGATATTTTTAGGACATTTACTATAAATAGAGAAGCTCGATGGAAGAAATAGTTCATAACTCGCTTCAGCACACGTTAGTAATTACTACTAGTTTTTAGAGAGAAAGTAATTACTACTACTCGCTCTGAGTGAGTTAGACCTCCTTCCAATGGCTTCCGCACAGGATTTGAAAGAGGTAATCTAGCTATGTACTAAATCATAGCATTTGTTTATAATCTTTCTGTAATCCTTTATACTATATCTTTTTGTATCCCTTATTATCCTCTTTTGCCTTATATCTTAGAAAAATAATTTTAATATATTTTGAGGTTCATTTCCTTAGAAAAAAAATGTTATTTGCAGATTGAATACGCCCACACACTCTCGGCCAAAGAATGCAGCTACAAAGCCGCTGGTGGAAGATGGATAGAACCATCGGAAGAGTGAGTATATATTTATCGGTTGTGGTGAGTATATGCATACGTGTGTGTGTGCATGTATCTATATGTATATAGATATATAATTTTAAGGAAATATAATTTCTAGCTTCTTGTTGTTTTAGTCATTCCTGGGCGAAATTAGTTGAGGCGACTACGTTTGAGATTACTGCAAATATCAATTTGAAGTCCGAGCATCTGAAGAGCTATTGAGTTTGAGATAAGTATTGGTGATGAAATTCCCACCATCAAGGATGCCGAAGTCGGAGTAACGTGCACGCTGCGTGCCCCCGGCGACGGAGGCCTTCGGATCATTGGTTCTAGTGTAAGGTTTCAGATAAGAGACATGGTGCCGAATACCAAGACATGGATCCGTTCCACACATCTTGTGAACTTTGACTTCAAGACTCTTCGCTTCAAATTCCACCATGACAACCCACTAAGGACCGTCCGCGGTTTGACCTTCTATCAAGTCAGGATTGTTGAGATCGCCCATTGACCTTTTATAAATAAATAAGGCAAAGAAGGACCAAGCACTAGATACATTTTACTTATAATAATGTTCTTGCGTATGCTCGGCGTAGTCGTGTTGGATATCCCTTGTCACCTTGTGTAACCTTCATTACATCTTTACTATCTTAAAAGAGTGAATAATCAAAATTGATTCTTAAGATGGTTTATTCTACGAAGACCTCCCATAAAAAAAATTATTATAAAAAGACCCGAAAGTGAATAATCAAAATTAATTACTAAGATGGTTTATTCGAGGGAGACCTCTCATAAACAAATTTATCATAAAAGAACCCAAATAGATCAAACTGTTTATTCTTCCGAACATGGACTCTTGAGCTTGTTTTCTCACGTTGTTTAGTCATCACAGGGGCTTCCACTCTTTGAACCCTAGGCAACTTCTCTCTCTCACGGTCGTCTGTCCCTATCCCTCTGCGGTACGTTGAAAATCCCCTTCTCTCTATCGATGTTTTTTCCGAGTCTGTGCTGGACGTTGGTTCATTAGTTTCTTCTTCGTATTTGTGTTTTATCATCTATCTTCTCATAATCTCATCTAAAAAATGGTAGGATATTGTTCTAGGGTTAGTTTAACTGATTCAATTGACTGTATATCCGATGGTTTTAGTTTAGATGTCATGACTGTTGTGCGTGTTTTTTGTACACAACTCATCAAAGAGGTACTTTAATCTTCCTACAGATTCATACACTCTTTTATGATTCTCTATGATTATGTCTGTTGTGGTTCTCTCTGACGCATGTATTTGATTGGTCTTGGTTTGATCTCCCTACATATTCATCCATTCTTTTCTGATGTTGATGTAGTGAATTAATTGGTGGCATCATATTCTCCTCTCTCTGTCTCTCATTGTGCCCTGTTTTTGTTTGGTTTTGGTTTGTATAGTGTCTTCCTTCAGAAGTTCTAGCAGTGAATCAAAGAGGTATTATAGCTTTGCTTCTTCTTGTTCCTTGGTAGCAGCAAGAGAAAGAATGAGAAGTTTTTCTTTAGTATCTTTCACATAATCCCATATATTCTTAATTGTTAGAATGTGTTTCTGTAGCTATGCAATTGTGACAGGCTCAAACAAAGGAATAGGATTAAAAGTATGTAGGCAGTTAGCCTCGAATGGAGTCACTGTTGCATTGACTGCAAGAGATGAGAAAAGGGCATTGAAGCTATGGAAAAACACAAGGAGTGTGGCCTCTCTGACTATGTGGTGTTTCATCAGCTTGATGTAGCCAGTTCATTTTCTATTGCTTCTCTAGCTCATTGTGTCAAGACCATATGGAGGCTTGATATCTTGGTTCTCTCTCTCTCTCTCTCTGTCTCTCTCTCTCTCATTTGTATGAAATAGATCCTCTCTGAAATGTGTCGCTGTTGCAGGTGAACAATGCTGGTATCAGTGGGATGGCTCTAGGGGCTTCTACTGGTAGGGTAAGTCATTCTTCAACCTTCATCTATAATTCGATTTTTTTATCCTACGAGTTCTATTTGTGCCAAATGAAGTTTGATGAGAATGAGAAAGTCTTTGATCTTGCAGGTGAACAATGCTGGAATTTCTGGTGAATCACTAGATTGGCATGCTATAGAAGCTTCCCTTAGCAATGCCATCAAGGTGATTCATTCCATCTTCTTGCATGAGGTGTCGCTTATCTAGAACTTATTGCTTTTTTCGAGTTTACAAAGATCCATTAGTGGTAAAAGCCTACTTCAGCGACCATGAAATTGCGATGAACTTAAGGGTTAAAACCTACTTCAAAACATCTTTGGAGAACAATTACTATGGCAAGTTAATATTTTGAATGAAAGGATCAGAAACTTCACACAAAATTAACAGTCATTTAGATAACATACTACCTCTGGACTGTTTGACGGTAGGTTACCAAGAATGGTGTGGGACTGTGTAAATCTAATATTGAAGCAGTAACGAAGTCTTATATGGGATTGGCTCTCTTGGCAGAAGAGGAAATCTGTAGAACCATCTACCCAAACCGAGTGATTAGAGTCTGCTGTTGTTTGGTCTTGGTTTGATCTCCCAACATATCTCTCATTGAAATTATAGCCGCTACAAAATACCAACACACTGATAAGCTATACCATGAACAAAGATAGTGACCCTCCGCACTGTCTTCAGCCATAAAAAGTAATTTGACAAATTATCAGTTTGTTGCTGTTTTGTATGATCTCGTTATGGCACGTCTGTTCTATTCTACAAAAAAATTGATTGATTGAATTTGATGTAAATTATCCTATTGAATTAGTAAAACGATTTCTCTATATAAGTATTTTGTGCTCTAGAATAAATGATGTGGCCTTGCCCTGCTCCAATCAATACAGACATGCATGTAGGAGAAAGAAATATCTAAATTTTCGTCATTTACAAACTATATCTCCCACAATGTAATAATTTCAGCCTGCAATATACTGCCTATGTTACCGCCTTCTACCCTCACCTTTGGAATTTAGAGGTCCAATACTAGAACACCTACTTGTCGAATATGTTTCATTCCAAATGGAAACGGGCAAGTTCTTCTATGTCCCAACACCTTACTCCCTTTGTGGGCAGACACACAATTTCCTAAGACGTCAACACAACCAAGATTTACGTCAAGAAGAAAGCATATAGGAGCACCTGTGCAAAAATAAACAGTAAATAATTCTAAGAACAGAACAGTTTTCCAGCTATACGAGTGGTGACCGCCAGCTTCAAATACACAAGACTTGTATATTTCAACCTTGGTATCGAGAAACAATGAGAAAGACTCAATTTCAAGAATGTAGTCTGCAGGGTGGAAATCTCTCAGCCACCTTAAGTCGTGTAGAGTAAGAAGTGAAAATGTTACGATCCATGAACACAGTACATTGTGCATGTGATTGACCCTTGAACTTGACAAACGATGAATACCTTCGCCTATTTATGCTTCCTTGCTGATTCTTGACTTATCCATTGCCTGAGATCAGTCAGTCCTCAGTAGAAAGCTATGTGACTATGTGAGAGCAATTAAAATCAACACAACTGCCGTTTATAGAGATGGAGCAGTGTATACTGGATGACTCTTGGTATTCTCTGCAAGCATTTAGTATTAATTACCAACTCTTGGTATTCTATGCAAGCATTAAACATTGGTGTCTACGGTAGTCTGCTGTATTATTCTAATAGTAAGGCCTTGTGTATCGATGATTATCCACAGAAACTATTTCAGGAACAACACGGTTTAGAAGCTTGTTACCCTTACAAAGAGGATATGTTGCACGTGAGTTGAGCCCTATAACGGTGGGCCGCCCCCACACACTTGAGTGTATCCATTCAATCCCGGCTTTCACAATCACCACTCTAAAAGGTCACCAGTCTATCTCAGTGAAAGATCTGGGAATATTCGGCTTGTAGCTGGACATGTGGACTGGATAACTCTCATTCCCACCTCGAATTGAAACTTTACACGTCGACTTTACTCTTACATTCTTGCAACACTGAAACATAGGAAAAGAACAGGAAGAAAATAACTAAAACCACAATCATCAAAATCGAACACTCGACCTCAAATCTGTTTGACAACAAATAGGAGTACCAATCGTAGTTGCTGAAACTAAAGGTTAATCAAATACTGCCAAATATTATTATACCTGCGTGAAAGGGAATAGTCAGTGAAACCAAATCTCACCAATGCGCTTAATCCCTCATTAGACCCACTCAAGAACCTCAAAGAGAAATCTAACCCAGTGACACACCTTCATGTAACATTCTGAACTCCTAAAATATCTAGGTTTGGTCATATGATCTATATCCTGAAACAAACTATGATACAAACCAACAATAGCTAACCTATCTGCTTCGAGAACAGAACCTCCAGTCCTGCCCTAATTACCAAGTCAATTCCACTCAAGAACCCTTTCTCGTATATAGAAATTCATAATGGAAGAACATAACTGGAGCAAGAGAATATTACCGCCCATGTTTCAAGTGGCCAACTAAAATACTAACGTGAATCAGAGAACAAATTAACGTAGAACGAAGCTATATCCAACTGTGGAGACCAGATATGTAAATCAATCAATCAAATAGAATAAGACATATCAACAAACAAACATTAGGATCTATAGACCAATTCGAAAGTGAGTTACTCAGTACTCACACTTGTGAGATTAATGAGTTGGATCACTACCTGAATGTTGAAATGAAAAATAATGTTCTCACAGAGGGCTCACAGCCATGCAACTGTTACCCATGTAACAAACCTAAGCTTCCACTCTTTTGTACTCCATTTTAGAACAAATGTTCTAAGCCATTACATAATCAATGTTGAGTTCATTTCATAGCTCTTCGCCGCTTACCAGTAGTATTTGAACTGCTCCTAATATACCTATCTTTTATTTATGGACTTAATTACATATAAATAGTGGTGGTAATTGGTAGGGTGGATCAAATCTGTTTCTGATTTGGGTTTCGTCAGACTCTGATACACAATCATCTAGGCAATGTAAAGAACCACTTGATTTTGGAATTAGGATTATACTCAAATTTAAATTTTGGAAATTGGGCTAGACTCAAATTTTATTTTATTTATTAAGCAATTGAAGTTGTACAAGAAAAATTGTGTAACCAGTTAAATGGTTGCAATTATTGGACATGAAACTGAACACGAAGGCATACCTTTTATTAGCAAAAATCATCATGCCATAGTCTGGTCCGACCGGACCACCCTCCCAACGCATTGAGCAGCTTGTCTATAGAGTCTTTATGGTGTAGTGGTGTGGCAAATTCTGGTTGCTACTGAATTTGCTGGGAAACGGTGTGTGGTGAACCCATGGGTAGAACTTACCCCTGAAGCCCGGATGACCTAGAGAGGGTGCATGTGCTCAACCCATTTTTTGTTGATGTGGGATAAGCCTGCACCTTAGAATCATGCATGCATCGTCCTCATGCTTAAGATTTTTATAGGTCAATTTGAGAGAGGATGGAACATCGTTTGAGGTTTGAATGTCTTTTCCCCCATGACGTTAGAGCGGATATTTGTTTGCATAACATTCAGGAAACTTATTAGGGTAGTTGTATCTCGAGAAAGATGGTATTAGCATCTAGGTTTCTTCTGAAGAGGAATTTGCGGGTAAAGTATGCCTCAGACAGGTACTGGAGCTGGGCTCTTGCATCTACGGAAGAAATCATAATGCACGTGCACATGTTTGCGGGCTGGGTTCAAATGGACTGATCTATTTGACCGTAATGGATTTGTTTGAATATTGCTGTTTAATCTCATTCTTTTCAATAATTATTCCTTCTTGATTGAAGTTTGAGGTTAATATTTTTTGCACTCTCTGAAAATCTGTATCCTTTACATTCAGTTAAATATTTAAAACGTGTCGACCTATTATGCTGACTCTCTCAACATGGTTCTCTCATCACTCCAAATAGCAACATTCTCCAGCAAACCCCTTTTCACCATTCACTTCAACATGCAATTCCTATGTTGGACACTTAAAACTCCAGCCTCATTGATCTTTCAGGAATTAAATGTCAAGAAACATACCGAGAATTCGTTAAAACAAGTTAATAAGGACCCCCAAAGTTTCGGCGAGGATTTTTATTTTTTTTTTTTTATTTTACGAAAAATTCGTGATATTAGCATATCAAAGAAGTAATCTACCAAAATGCAAAGTAAACTTTTCCTTCTCTACTTGCTTTGCCACAGTTCCGATAACTCTTCTGGATTCCTTAAATATGTTCTTACTACTATTTTATCCATAACTTGATTACGTCATGGGTAAGCATTTAAATTTCTATTATACTTTCCATTAATTCATATGACCATTTACTAAAGCTGTCGAGACACAGCACAGAATCCGGTTGTGTATAAAACTACCATAGTAAAATGACAATCCTAAATATTGAAAAATGCAAAAGCTGATTCTCAAAAAGAAAAATGCAAACGCTTATGTTGTATTCAGATCTCAACAAAGGTTAGTTCACTATTCGATGGGGTCTGTTTGTTAACTACCAGTTGAAACTAATTAAGTATTAGAGACTAATTACGGAAAATATAGTTTGAGGTCAGAAAACAATTTAAATTTACGAACAAAACCCAGAAACTCACTGCCCAGAAAATAGTTTGAAGCTAGAGAACACAAACATGAGTTACGTCAAAGAGTGAGTGTTTACAAACAATTATAAGCCATGAATTTAAAAGATAAACCAAAAACTAATTCTTGGATAACTACTATAACGGAAAAAACCTAAAAGAATTAAATAGACAAAACCCACGTGCAACGCACGTGCACCTAACTAGTATGTTATAAATGAATGAATGAATAAAATCGATTGGTGCTTATTTTTACAGTTTATTTTTATTTTTGAACGGGCTACATTTTATTTATGTTCTCAGACTCAATATTTTTTGTTCTTGTTTTTAGTTTTCTTTTACAATGTATAATCCACACACACAGACACATTTATACAGGTTATGATTCTTACACATGCCATTTTTGATGGTATCACCAACTTTCAAGGTGTACAATTATTTACGCATTTATTTAACATTAATGCAATGTAGCTCTAACATTAATTGGTTAATAATTGATTATGTAAGGGTGTCACTCTATTTTCCTTTCTTTTTTGAGAAACTCTATTTTCCTTTCATACTAAAGTCTTTCCTAAAAACCTACCAAATATTTTATTTCAATAAAATAAAAGAAAAGCTTAAAAAAAAGGCTATATTCCTGATACAATTGTTGTGAATGAGAGAAGTAATTGGGAGAGACAAGAAATAAGAGAGAGAGAGAGAGAGAGAGAGAGAGAGAGAGAGAGAGAGAGAGAGAGAGAGAGAGAGAGACAAGATTTAGAGAGAGTAGTATTGAGATGTGTATTATTTTCCAACCCTAAGCCTCCTTATATAGGCATTAGGTGGGTTTCTGGACCAGAATATAATTATACAAAATACACCCAACTATGTGGTGGATATTCACATCAGTCCAAACATATTTCATAACACTCCCCCTTGAATATTCACCACTACGTTGCCTCATTAAAACCTTGTCATGAAAAACCCAGTGGGAAAAAATCAATGACTAAGGAAAAAGAGTACATCGGTGAATTGTATTTTGCTCAGCATCGTTGATGACATTATTCTGGAATGCATCTGAATAATCTTGGCAGCCTCGTTAAAACCTTGCTTGGAAAAACCATGTGGGACAACAACCATAGCGAAGGAAAAAGAGTGCCGCATTTGGATTGGTTCTCCCCCTCTTGGTAACACCTTTGTACCTGACAAACAAAACCATTGCAAGACCAAAATCTAATAATATACAATTACTTAAACATAATAAAATGCATATGCACCTAAAAGTACTCGCGAGTGTACACTTTCAATTTGCTTCAGGCAAATATTTTCTCATGGGAACTAACTTCCATGGAATTTCACAAATTTGTGATTCATACGATCGTATTGTAACTAGTTACATTTCAACCCATATTTTGTTGTTCCTTAGTCTCCGAGACTAATACAACATTACATCATTTTCACCACGAAATGATTATACTAATGAGAATTTATCATGACCCATACATCATGTTTCTCATTTTACAAGTCCCACGCTTAAAAGCGGACATAAACCTCAACATAAATCCCACGCATACCAGCGGATTATGAACCTTAACATGAGTCTCACGCTTAATAGTGGACATATAATAACTACATATATCCCACGCTTACCGGCGGATATGTAGTCTCTGCATAGTATGTAATTTTTGCTTCGGGTTTTGTATGCTCTACATATTCAAAATGATTGTACCCGAGCAATTTTCTATGCACTGTCGACTTTGTTTGGCCATTGATTATTTAGTCAACACTTTTCCCTTTAACCCATATAATTTGTATAGCGCTTAATATAATAATCATTAATTGTAGGATCATAAGATTGTATTAAGGTACCTTTAGCTACTTCCAGAGCTATATGCCTCTTCCAGGGCTATTTGGTTACCAACGTTGGTTTTGATCCATATTAATAATAACCTTTCAAGATTTTCCGCATAATCTTGTGTTCCCATCTTGTAGAGCAATATATCAATATTCCAACTTATTTTGGATGCTTTGAATCATGTTCCTCTTCTGGAGGATAAACATATGTACACAAGCAACTCTTTTATGCTTAAAGTATATACCCAAACCGACACCCATTAGTCGAGAAGTGTAGATAGTGCTTTCTGAGCTGACAGATCTTGGCCACGTGGCAACCATCCAGCACACCATATTGTGCTCCACACACACTGGATCACCAGCCGAGCTGATCCATGTGGGGGCTGCGAGACAGAGCCCTCGCATACCACCGCACGGGACTTGTAGGGACTTAGTGGTTTGGAGGCTAGAGTAAGCCCTGTCGCGTGCGAGCGAAGCCCGCACGCGACCTTTAGTAACTGTTTTGAGAGATTTATGGCACGAGCTCCATAAACCCGGTCAATCCGGTCAAACCCGGTCAACCTCGTAACGGTTCCGGTATTCGCGCACCACGTGCTGTGACGGTCCCTATATACTCGGACGAACGTGCCGTTATGGTTAAGCTAATTAAGCCGCCATCAATGGGCGCATTAACCACACTACAACGGTCACGTTCTCTGCTATATATAGGACGTTAGCCTTTCCATAAAAAGGAGAACACACTTGCCATACGCGGAAGCTCTGCCAAACCTCTGTCTCTCTCTCTGACATTACTACTGACTTACTCTCTCCCTACACACAACCCCACTCTTCCTGTGCGATCCTTGATCCTCTACATACGGTGTACACGGAGGTCTCCCCGCCGGAATCTCTTGTGCACATTTTGGTGAACCCGACGTGAACTTACCAACTAAAGCAACCATGTCTCAGGAGGATGATATCAGCAACAGATCGCCTTCCACCGAAACCGCATCGGGAGAGGGGACCCGCCGTACTCCTACCACTCCCGGCGAGACACCGACGCTAGAGTCTTTGGACGCCACTGTTCAAGGCCAGGCGAAAGCTCTCAAAGCCCAATCCGAGCAGCTAGAACGGATCTTGGCCGTTCTGGGTACCCTTGCACCAAATCCTTCGTCAGCCACCGCCGCCTCTCAAGGAGGAGGAGGTCCTACTGCTTCGGGACCGGGAGTGTCAACCACGCCTCCCAACCTTAACCTGCAAACTCCACCGGCGACTGCGCAGCCGCCTTCGATTCAGGGGTCAATGGCTCAGATGTTGCCCCTCGCTGCTCACACTCCTCAGCTCCCAGCTTTGGCGTCTAACCCGACTCTGCAGTACCCTTTGCCTCCTCCAACGGCGATTTGGGGCAATGCGAGTAGTCAGTATGTTCCTAATCCTTCGACGCCTTATGTGTCGCCTCCGCCTGCGGCAACCCCTCCTTCAGCTGCCGAAGGAAGCATTCCAGAGTGCATGACGTCTCTGCAGAAGCGCATGGACACTATTTTGGCTCATCAGTCATTCGCGGATACCATTATCCCGAAGCTTGAAAACGATCCACCCATTCCACGAGAGATCTATCTCATGCCTAACCCGGCGGGGTACAAAGCTCCCAAATGGGACAAGTTCGAGGATGTCAACGGAAACGCTCATGAGCATGTCATGCGTTTCATTGATGTCATGGGGCCATACGGAGCTGATTCCAAACTGCTGATGCGAGAGTTCCCAAAATCCTTATGGAACGTAGCATACAAGTGGTATCGAACACTGGAAGCGGGATCCGTGAAGACTTGGGACGACATGGTCCAGAAGTTCTACACCAAGTTCTTCCAGATGGAAGAGAAGGTGACGATGATCCATCTCTCGCGGATGTATCAGAAGCGCGAGGAGGACGAGATCACTTTCATCAAGAAATTCAGGGCGAAATCCTTGGAGTGCAAAGATCCAATGCTCGAAAGCCGGCTCGTAGAGATATGCCTGCAGTGCATGCGAGATGAATACAAAGGTATGCTCATCAATTTACAAACACCTACGTTTTCAAAGCTAATTGAATGCACAAAGAACATCGAGCCTATAGTCGAGAGACAGAAAAAGAAGAACGCTCCGGAGCGACCTTCGAGCGGCACCACCTACAAGATCGGGAGGTTCAGTTACAAGAGGGGACGCGAAGCTGAGGTCAATACAGTTTCACCCCAGAAGCAAGCGAAGGTTGTGAACTTCGATGTACCACCTCTGCCATGCTCAGTAGAGGAGGCAAGCGACCTCTGCAGACAGTGGCGCAAGGACGGCGTCCTGCCACCGCTCGAGAAGATACCCTCTAAGGAGATGGTGAGGGACCCTAAGTGGTGCGAGTACCACGGCAAGGTCATGCACCCCACGGCTGAATGCAAGAAACTCAGGTTCGCGTTTGACCAGAAGATGAAAAACGGCGAGCTGATCGTCAGTGATCACAGGAAGGATGTACGCAACAACCCACTTCCCGCTCATACGGAGCAAGGCTCGAAAGGCAAGGAGGTCGCCATGATCTCGATCGTAGACTTGGAAGAAGTCGCAGAGGATGGTCTACCCATCATTGCCGAAGTCCATGAAGACGAAGGCTACAGCATGGACACGGAGGATGAACGTGCCGACCGGATGAAAGGGTCGCACGGCTTCAGCAGATTCTTCGACGAGATGAATTTCTCGGAGAAATGCCGGACAGATATGACGAAAGCGATCTTGAGAATAGCGGAAGACTACGAGGAGGATCTTGTAGTCTCCAACGGGAAAGTCATCAGGGCGTCTCGCTCTACAGAAAAGATCATGACCTTTTCTGCCAGCGACAAGAAGACAGATGCGAGCCACCAAAGGCCTCTGTACGTGACGGCCATCGTCAATGGTGTCGAATTCAAACGAGCATTCGTTGATGGAGGAGCAGCAGTCAACGTCGTTTCGCTCCACACACTGAAGCTAGCAGGGATCCCCGAGCATAAGATCGTCAAACGTCCATCTCCGCTGATGGGATTCGGAAGCGACTCTAGAATGACGATCGGATGGATCCGCCTGGGCGTTCAGATTGGCAAAATCAAGTGTTCGGCGAAGTTCTATGTTATAGACGCGAACACTACGTACCACATGATTATAGGTCGAGCCTGGATTCATCGCTTCGACGCAGTCCCTTCGACGGCTCACCAGGTTATGAAAGCTATCTGGAACGACAGAATAGTCGAGATACCAGCTTCAACAAATCCATTCAACTTGGATGAAGCACATCTTAGCGAAGCAGTGTGGTTCACCGAGATGGCGGATGAGCAAACACCGGGGCCATTCAACCCTACTCCTTTGCCTCTCTGGGAGGACATTAAGGATCAGTCGCCTGCGGGAGTGATGGTGACAAGAGAAGATGCCAAGGAAAAACCGCCTACACGCGAAGAGGCGCCGCGTATCGCATATCATCGGAAGAATGTGTATACCCTGAAACGAATTGCAAGGCATGACCCTGAGGGCAAGGAGATAGAGAGCTTCTACGCCAATGGGAAGAAGTGCTATCGCATATGAAGGTACGCGGGGATGTCCTCACACGGGCATGGGGATATCCCTGAGCAAATCAATCAAATCGAGCAAATTGCGCTAACAGAAGAGCCAACACAGGGCACTCCAGACGAGAAACTCAAAGAGGCGCCTGAATGCATGGAAGACAGGCCCCGACCACAAAAGAAAGAACTAAAGGAGGTGTTCCTCAGCCCGAACGAGGAAAAGAAAAGGCCAGTCTTTCTAAGCGCGGACCTCACAAGCGAAGAGGAGCAAGGACTGCTACAGCTCCTAACTGAATACAAGGATGTGTTCGCATGGGAGTATGATGAGATGCCGGGACTGGATACAAGCATCACTATGCACCGCTTAGACATCATTCCAGGGTCTAAGCCGGTAAAGCAGAGCACAAGGAGCTTCAGGCCGGAGCTTAACGTGAAAATTAAGCAGGAGATTGTCAAACTTCTGGACGCCAAATTCATAGAGCCGAATCATCACCCCACGTGGCTGGCCAACATCGTGCCAGTGGTGAAGAAGAACGGACAGCTCCGCATCTGCGTGGACTTCCGAGATCTCAATCGCTTCTGCCCCAAGGACGATTTCCCTTACCCAACATCGATTTGCTTATCGATTCAACAGCGGGCCACCGTATGTTCAGCTTTATGGATGGCTTCAGCAGGTACAACCAGATCAAGATGGACCCCGAAGACGCGCGGAGGACTGCATTCATCACTCCGGTGGGGGTGTTCAATTACACAGTGATGCCTTTTGGTCTCAAAAACGCGGGTGCGACCTATCAGCGGGCCATGATGGCTCTATTCCACGACATGATGCATAAAGAAGTGGAATTCTATGTGGATGACCTGGTGGTTAAATCCAAGCACGAAGCAGATCACCTCGCAGATCTACGGAAGGTGTTCAATAGATGTAGACGCTTTCAACTAAAGATGAATCCCATGAAATGCGCATTTGGGGTGACATCAGGAAAATTCTTGGGATGCGTAGTTCATCGCCAAGGAATCGAGCCTGACCCTGCGAAAGTATCAGCCATAACCGGCATGACGCCGCCGCATAACCAGAGCGCCTTGAAGACGTTTTTAGGAAAGCTATCCTATCTGCGGAGATTCATCCCAGCGATTGCCGAAATCACATGCTGTTTTAGTACTCTTCTCAAAAAGGACGCCGTGTACAACTGGGCTCCGGAGCACGAAGCTGCATTCGAAAAGCGGAAGGATTTGCTGACATCCTCAAAAATAATGATCGCACCTCAACTGGGATCACCGCTTCTGTTATATCTGACATCAACAAGGAGATCCATAGGAGCACTCTTGGCTCAGGAGTATGAAGGCCAGGAAAGGCCTATCTACTACATCTCTCGCATCGTGCAGCCTGCTGAATCAAGGTACACAGACATCGAACGTCATTGACTTGCTTTGTTCTTCGTAATAGAGAAATTGAAACACTACTTCGCATCGCATAAAGTAGTAGTGGTCACCAAAAGCGACCCCATACGATACCTGCTAACACACACCACTCCCGGCGGGAGACTGGCGAAATGGTACATGACCATCTCTCAATATGATATCACATGCGTGAGACCGCGAGCGATCAAGTCGCAGGCGGTAGCGGATCTGTTGGCACAATTCCCTGACAACAGCCACGAGCCCGTGATCGAAGAAGAGCTCGAAGGCCCTGAAATCTATGCAATCGATGTGCCCTATTGGACGCTCCACTTCGACGGGTCGTCAACAAGAAAAGGCGGAGGCATTGGGATAGTCTTGACCAAACCAGATGGGGAGGTCATACAGATGTCCGCGAAGCTCAACTTTGCAGTCACAAACAATGAAGCAGAATATGAAGCCCTCATAGCGGGACTGCGCGCAGCAAAAGCTTTGGAAGTAAGCAATCTGACGGTCATGGGAGACTCCAAGTTGATCGTCAAGCAAGCCTCGGGCGAATACGGTTTGAAGGAGATTAATCTACTGTCTTACCGCACCTTAGTGCGAAAGCTGGTACAGCAATTCTGCGATGTGAGGTACGAGCACAAGCCCCGAGCAGACAACAGGCATGCGGACGCTTTAGCAACCTTGGGATCTAAGGTCAGCACAGACAAATGTCCCGCAAGGATTTCCATTGAAGTGCGAACATCGTCGGCATTGACAGAAGATGCGTGCGATGACAAACACATGGATGACACAGACTGGAGAAAAGCAATCCTACAAGCTATCGCAGAAGGCACAAGCAGTGAAAGCTGGGCACTCACCAGGGGGTACTGCATACATGACAACACCCTTTACTACAAGGGTCCTGGCGGAATACTCATGCGATGCGTCTCCGAGCAAGAGGGACAACTGTTGTTAGAAAAGATTCACCAACATGCTTGCGGAGAAAGCGAGGTGTCAATCTACAGAAAGGCTCAGAGATATGGCATTCATTGGCCAGACATGTCAACAGCCGCGGCCCTGATACAAAGGAAGTGCGAGAGTTGCGCACTAATCAAAGATTCTTTACTCATCGCTCTGACTGATGATGACACAGACTGGAGGAAGCCACTCTTTAATTTTCTCACTCAGGGCACCGTGCCTGAATCGAGAAAAGAAGTCGAGAAATTGAAGAGGAAAGCAACCCGATATGTGGTACAGAAAAACCTGCTTTGGCGAAGAGGTCACGAGGGCAACTTGCTGCGATGTCTAGACGGCAGAGAAGCACAAGAAGTCATGGACCTTTCTCATCAGGTGGAACACCAAGGAGGTGCGAAATTATGCAGGCAGCTCCTCTCAATTGGATATTTCTGGCCCACGATGGAGGCCGATTGCCGCACCAAAGTACGACGCTGCCAGGAGTGCCAGTTCAAAGGAAACCTGGTGCACGCTCCCGCCGTGGATCTACATGTATTAGGAACACCATGGCCATTTCACACATGGGCTTTGGACTTCATCGGTCCCATCCGACCAACGTCGCACGGGAATCATTTCATTCTCACCGCAACTGAGCTATTCACCAAATGGGTGGAAGCAATACCACTGAGGACGGCAAATGCGCTAGCTGTGGTCAACTTCATCCAGGAAAGCATCATATGCAGGTTCGGAATCCCAAACACCATTCTTTCAGATAACGGTACTCCCTTTGTTAATCGCCAGGTAGCTGCGAAATTAGCGGAGTACAATATCAGGCAGATATGTTCTACCCCTTATTACCCGAAGGGAAATGGACAAGCCGAAGCGACCAACAAAACGCTGTTGAGAATTTTGAGCAAGATGGTCGCAGATGACCACAAGAAGTGGGCCGACTCTCTAAGCATAGCTCTGTGGGCCTACCGAACTTCTCCAAGGACACCCACGGGGGCCTCATCATTTCTACTATGTTATGGGGCCGAAGCTGTTGTACCTGCGGAGGTGAGAGTCAATTCGGCAAGGCTAGCCTTCCACGCACTCTACGAAAATCAACGCGATCATGACTTAGTCTTGCTAGAGGAAAAGCGAGAACAAGCCAAAAGGACCAACAAGCGATATCAAGAAAGGATTGCTC
Organism: Linanthus parryae; assembly: GCA_023055425.1. Classification (NCBI taxonomy): domain Eukaryota; kingdom Viridiplantae; phylum Streptophyta; class Magnoliopsida; order Ericales; family Polemoniaceae; genus Linanthus; species Linanthus parryae. Next base: position 1,385,294 of record JALGPY010000008.1, on the reverse strand, counting down.
GCGCTTACAATAAGACAGTCCAGCGAAGAGATTTCGCAGTTGGAGACTTGGTCCTGCGCGCATCTGACCACTGCATGCGAGAAGCGACTCACCCAAAGTTCGCAGCCAATTGGGAAGGACCCTTCGAAGTCACAGAAGTCTTCGACAGTGGCTATTGCAGCATACGAAGGTTGCACGGCACAACCTCAACCCCGAGTTCAGTCAACATGCGCTGGATTAAGAAGTACTATCCCTGACTTCTCTCATTTCATACGTTTTATTATAACGTCGCTTAATCTCTTGTATGGTTACGATTTACACAATCTCTTCTCCCATATGAGAGGATTGTAATCTCATCTCTCCCATATGAGAGCATTATAATAAGAAAATTCTCCCAAATGAGAAACTTCATATTTCTGGATGTCGATTTTACTTTATTAGTTTGCTATAACTGTTAACAATGAGTTATCCGCTACAATAGCAATATGCGAATGCGATCTTAATTGATCATTCAAACCTATCTGTTACGATAGCAGCCCATGCAAATGCGATCTTAATTGATCATCTAAGCCTATCTGTTACGATAGCAGCCTATGCGAATGCGATCTTAATTGATCATTTAAGCCTATCTGTTACGATAGCAGCCTATGCGAATGCGATCTTAATTGATCATTTAAGCCTATCTGTTACGATAGCAGCCTATGCAAATGCGATCTTAATTGATCATCTAAGCCTATCTGTTACGATAGCAGCCTATGCGAATGCGATCTTAATTGATCATCCAAGCCTATCTGTTACGATAGCAGCCCATGCATTAATTGATCATTCAAGCCTATCTGTTACGATAGCAGCCTATGCGAATGCGATCTTAATTGATCATTTAAGCCTATCTGTTACGATAGCAGCCTATGCAAATGCGATCTTAATTGATCATCTAAGCCTATCTGTTACGATAGCAGCCTATGAAAATGCGATCTTAATTGATCATCTAAGCCTATCTGTTACGATAGCATCCTATGCAAATGCGATCTTAATTGATCATCTAAGCCTATCTGTTACGATAGCAGCCTATGCAAATGCGATCTTAATTGATCATCTAAGCCTATCTGTTACGATAGCAGCCTATGCGAATGCGATCTTAATTGATCATTTAAGCCTATCTATTACGATAGCAGCCTATGCAAATGCGATCTTAATTGATCTTCTAAAGCCTATCTGTTACGATAGCAACTCCTGCGCAAAATGATCTTAATTGATCTTCTAAAGCCTATCTGTTACGATAGCAACTCATTCGCAAAATGATCTTAATTGATCTTCAAAAGCCTATCTGTTACGATAGCAACTCATGCGAAAAATGATCTCAATTGATCTTCTAGTAAAATCTATCTGCTACGATAGCAACTCGCACGAAGAACGATCTTGATTGATCTACTAAAGACTATCTGCTACGATAGCAATATTGTGAAAATGATCTTAAGTGATCTACGAAGGTCTATCTGATATGATAGCACGTGCATCAAAGGCTAATCACAATCCCATCTGTCAAGATGGCACAGCTGCGAAAATATGATCTCTAACGATCTAGTGAAACATCTGCGAATTCATATGGCAGATAGCAAATGCGAAAGCATTACATAGCATTATGCAAGGCGAAATATGCCGAAACGAATGCGAAATTGTATTTTGTTGTGAAGAGACAACAGATAACACAAAAGGCTATTTATCATTATGAGTCGAAAAGACTTACAATTTATCTGTCTAGATAACAGCTTACAAGCGAAAAAGCTCAAATCTAACTACACAGCCAACGTGGCTTACAATACATTCGAAAAGTAGCTGACAAGTCAGCAGAGACACACTACGGGAATCCTAACTAAAAGGGATGAACCCACCGGTTCTAACACCGGCTGCGCAATACACAGATCTGCGGCCAAAGATCTATAGCAAAAGGGATGCTGCTGCAAAGAGATCAACTCGTCATTTGCTACGTCCCTAGCGGCAAAATCTGGGTAACGGTACGTCCAGGACCTCAAGAGGTGACAAAGGCCTCTGTCTGATCAAGATAGGCACCGGAGGAACCTCCTGTTCCGGCGCACTCCGCCGTGCGAAACAGGGGAAGCAGTCATTCCTCTGGTGATGGACTCCTTGTCATGATAGACAAGGGCATTGACAAGCCCCCTGAGTTCAAGAACGAAGAGGCAAGAAATCCTCCTCCAGGGATGCTGGAGGAGAATTCCGCCGTTCATTACGAGACGGTAGCACGGTCACTTCGGCGCTGCACCTCACCGGGAGGCGGCCGGAAACATGACCTGCAAACATAATACACGAAGAAAATTCTTCGAACACACATGAGATATCATCTCCATCTTCTTTATGATGGTTATAAAGAGCAATAAGCCTCATAAATCGGATCTTGGAAACTATTTCTACAGCACAAAGCGCAAACTCAGGATTCACAACTTCAAGTTGCCATGAATCAACGAAAAACAAGCGTTGAAGCCAGAAGTCGTAAGGACTCACGGCAGAGCACATTTTTGGGATGAAGAACCCAAATGGCAAAGACAAGGTTTATATAGACCTTGGGGAGACTCTTCAGTTGCCAAAAGATGAGTCAGCAGAATTTGAAAAGAGGGTAAGGTCAATCACTTACGCCTTGAAAAGCGGTAACGATCAATTACCCTACTAAAGGCTACGACGATTCAGTTGCGTATCCTAATAAATGACGGATAGTCATGATTCGGATGGACTTCCCAACGAAAGCGTGCTTATCTGCCGAGAAATTAGCGCGAAAATCAAGCAGAGTATCAATTGCTGATGTCATAATTGGATATGCACAGAGATATCCTATCAAATCCCGGAAAGGGCAAAACGGACAAGTTGATTCTTGTTGCTAAAAAAAAGGGGGAGAAACCCTAGCAACATTACATTAATGTTTCAAACATTACATTAATGTTCCAGCCATTTCCTTGCTATTTTCAAATTCAAAAAGTCAAAAGAAAATTCTTGATCAAGGAGTCATGGGGTGCGAACTGATGGCTCAGCTTCTCTACCTGCTCCACTTCTTGCTTCAATTGCTCGCACTTGGCATTCATCTCATGATAGAGCTTCATAGCTTCTTCAGCCTTTTGCTTCTGCTGCTCCACCTGCTTTTCAGCTGCGAGGTTTTGGTGGCCGAGCTGCAAAGTTATGGCTGCGCGAATCATAGTGACTCTTTTCATAAGGAATCTGAAACCCAGTCTGCCTTGCACTTTGGTAAGAAGATCTTGGCACATGCCACAAAGCAATTCGGCACTCTGGACAGAAATGGTCTCAGGCGTGGCAGCAGACAGCTGCTCCAGAATCCAAATGGCTTCGGTGAGAAACAGCCTCCTGTCGAAGGGCCCTATCTCCAGAGATCTTGCAAACGATCGGGGGTAGGAAAGGCGCATCCGAACTAGCCAGTCCACATCAGTTTGCTTCAAACCTGAAGCAATGTTAAAGCTAAGTTATGCTATTAAACTCGCAAATGCACCATGCGAGATGCGAACAGTGAATCATTACTTACCAGTTCCTTCGAGAATCTCACGAAGAGAAGGAATGCGCATTACTGGAGTCGTTGAAGACTGCCCTTGCTCCATAGCTCTCCTATCATCCGCAAGCTCTAACTCCTCATAGTTAGAAGGAAGAGTGTACGCCGCACCAGCTGCGACTGCATTCCCAACCTGCGAGCCCCAAAAGCTCCACGCAGGAATAGGTGCCGGCTCAGTCATCGCCGGAAGCGAAGTGACAGTCGAGGTCGCTTGGCGAGGGATATTCTCAGATGCGGAAGCATCGGCAGTACTTGTCCTTACTTCCTCAGCACCAGCATGGGCATCTTCATCCATTAGCACAGCACCAGCTTCAGCATCGTCGGAAAGTTCGATGATGTCCTCGAGAGGCTCACCTGCGTGATCAGTAGCTGCGACGGGCTTCTCAGTATGGGGGCTCGGAATCGGAACATAGGACGCAGAAGGCTGACTTCTTTGCTCCGGCGCATGTTCCTCAACACTGCCTGCGATACAAAATGCGATGGTATGAGGTAACTAGCATTGAATAATATTTTGCTATCTTTACTTAAGATAAGAGAAAGCACCTCCACGCGAAGGTGGGATTGAAGTCTCTTCGTCATACACTAAAGACGTGGAACCATGCCCTATTAGTGTGTCCTCATTAAGCAGGTCCTTAAAATGAGCGTGACCTGGGATGCGAATAAACCAGTCATGATTCTGTCTCAAGTTGCTAAGGCCTAGTACATGCGTATCGCTCAAATGATTACCTGAAGGTTCTCCGCACTTGTCTACTAGCCAACGGCGAATGTCAGCCTTTGACACACCATGCTTTAACGCACCCACAATAACATCTCTATAAGTTACTGCGAGATTGAAGATCTCACCTTTATCGCCGCCTGCGATCTCTTCGAAGTCTGCTTGGGCTTGCTCTAGGGCTGCTGCATCCTCTTCTGGAACCTCATCTTCCTCCTCCGCATGAGGAGCCACTTCTTCGGGAAGCTCGCCTTCCTCGTCAACTGGACGCACTAAGTCGTCAACATGCTGCTCTTCGAGGCTCTGCTGTTTCACACGCTCGAGCTCCTCCTCTTCCCGCTGTCTTCTTCTTTCAGCAGCCTCCGCGGCTGTCTTCCGGGACTCGGCAAGAACGTCCTCGCTTATGGGATCGTCTGGAATGCCAGAATGGGTATCTATCTTTTGTCTCTTGGCCAAAAGGCCACCTATGGTCTCATCATCATCATCATCTGCGAAGATATGATTGATTTAAGAAAGAATTGCAAAGGAATTACGATACTGGGAAAGGAAATGCGACGGAGGTACCTCCTGATTCTTCCTCATGCATCACCACTATTCTTTCTTCTTCTTCATCGCTCTCTCTGGGCTCCTGCCTCTCTCCTTCTTCCTCTTGGTTGAATGGAACGAAGGTCTCAACCACGAGCTCCTTCCGCGTTTTGCTGGGCATGCGACCCTTGCCTTTATCCTTGACAGAAAGGGACCTCGCCGGAGGAGAAGTGGGAGCACTTCTAGGGGAAGAAATTGTAATTCCCTGCTGCCTGGGTCTCTTCGCTCTCGGCGCCGCAGTCGCTGGAGGGGACGGATCATCTCCGGGAAGTGACGATGCCGGAGCATTGTCTATCAGCGAGTCAGCAAAAGCATTCATGACTGCACGAATCTTGGTTTCGACCTCAGGGTCCATCCTCCATGCTAGCCGAAACGACTGCTTTTGTCTTCTGGTGGCAACAATGGTATTCACCAATGACTTGGAGCGATCACCAGATGCGAATCTTCGCACATGACACTACAGCAAACAGTACAAAATAAAGGTGTCAGCATAAGGAAATCAAGAAGCTTAACGCACGCGAAGAAATTGCTTACCGCAGCAAATGCCTTGCTGTATCTCACGACATGCGTGTCGCCCTTCTTAACTGCGGCGACCTTCTCCTTCAGAATGATGTCAGGACACAAATGGTTCTCGCGATCCAACAGTGAGTAACAACCATACTCAGACTCGCTCAGACTGCAATTGGGGCGAAACGGGAAAGAATTTCTCTTGATCAAGGGGGCTCTACTTGGCTGCGCGGCCGACTGCGTCTCAATCCTTGTTTGCTGGGCGATCCAGTATGCGAGCCAGTTCTGAGAACACCCACCCTCGCGGGTCCCTATAGGCTGCTCAAAGGGAAGATTGTTCATGAATACTGTCTTGCACTCCTTTGTCAGCAAGCGTTTATAGCAACCTCTGATAATGGACTGGGGCCAGATTGATGGTGCCACTGCATCAAAGCCAAACTGGGGAGAAACTCGAGTGGGATCAACATCCACGGTAATCCTCTCATACCTTGGCGCGAGCTCACGAATATGCTCTGCGAGGGCAAGAAGGGAACCTCGTAGACACCAGCAAAAGAACTCACGATAGCGCTCATGGAAATGCGATCCCTCTTCGAAGAGGAGCTCTTCTGAGAAGACAACACCCTTAGAAGGGTACAGCTTTGGAAACCATCGCACGTTCTCAACTCGTGTGGCATAGGGCCTGGCAGTAAACTCTTTCCGTTTGTCGCATATCAGGCTCCAAACGCACTTGGTATTGTTCGCTCCAAACCACCTCGCAGCTCTGCCGCTGTTGCGCTCCTCCGTCTCGCCTGGGGGACACCACTTGTCGGGTTTGAGAGCAGTTGGGGCATAAGACGGCCACCGCTCGAAGACCCACAATGTCAAAAAGGAAATATTGACAAAAGTCAGTACATCGAGGCGGCCACGCGACTCTTTCATGGCTAGAACTAGCTGATCAAGCCTATAGTACAGCGTGCCCAAAACCAAGGGCCCGAGTGCGACTCTCTGGCCAAGGGCGAGCCTCACAGCAAGTGGCAAAACATGGTAAAAGACCCCATCATGGGGGTGACCGTCGATCAAGTACCTCGACAACCAAGCACAGAGGAAAGCACAGAGGGTCAAGTGATAGCCTTTACCCTCTACATAATTCTCGGCATCTGGGTTCTCACTCAGAAGTTTCTTAGTGATGCTGCTGTTCGCATAGTCTCGAAAGAAATACTGCAACCATTTGTTCCAGGTATTCTTCGCAGATGTATCAACCAACTGCCAGTTTGGAAGGGCTCTCGTAGTAGTCCACCGGGTGGAGATTTTCTTTACCTCTGCCAGGCATTCCTCCATCTGCGTGTACAAGGCAATCTCCGCAGGCGTCCTCAAAGGACTCAAAGGGTCTACCTCGCCCATGGGAGAAAGATCGTATAGCATCTGCACATCCTCGAGTGTGGGGGCGGCCTCGAACTCAGCAAAGTGGAATGTGTGAGTCGCAGGCGAGTAGCGGGAAAGAAGGTCTAGAAGCATGGACTGGTCCAGCTTCACGGCAGCACCCTTCATAGCACGAACAGCGAAGTATATACCGGCTTCATCGAGAGTCGCGGCATGATTGTCCAACACGTGGTCAATCCACTCATCCATATAGTCCAACTTCTGGACGAAAGCCTGGGTAGAAATCGCAGTGTAGGGGAAGTACCCGTTTTCGATCCCCAATCGAACCACATCCTCGGAACCAATCAACTCGAGCAAGGCTGAGCTAATTGGGCGAGTCAATGTCAGCAATCCCTCAACTGGGACAGGATCAGGCATCCTCTTCGCTTTAACCCTCGCATGATAGAAATCTTGGCCACCTAAATAGGGGGCTTTTCGCCACAAAGCCTGCGGGAGATCGGGGATCTCTTCGTCCTCCTTGTTGGGTTTGGTTCCTTTTGTCTTGGCCATTCCTGCGGAAGAGCAAGAAAAAAGGGGGGAGAAAGGTGCTACACTTCAGTTTGAATTTCGAAATCCAAGATCTATTATGAAAAGAAAGATGAACAGTTTCTGGTATCAATTTCAGAAATTAAGGGTTGCATTATCAGTGATTTCAAGATCTCACATCCGGATCCCTTATTATTGAAGGATTAAAGCAAAAGTGGGTTCAAAGATCAAGGTTTCTTTGCAAGTTTCAACAGATTATATGTTCTGGGCTTACAGATTCAACGCAGTTCAAGGCAAACACTGGTATCTTAAATCAAAATTGAACAAGGCCAACCTTGTTTTCTTAAAGCTTGCCTGGATATGCACAGTTGAAGAAGACGATTTGCAGTTTTGAATTGATTATTGATTATCTGAATCTGCTCTGAAAGATCTCCGGGTACCATTCACTTTAAGAGAAAGAAGTGATGCTTTGCAACAGTGGATACAAAGTATTTATCCAAAAACAATGAAGGGTTGCGTCCTTTCAGTAGTCGAATCGCAACCGTCACCGTCGAATCGCGCAATCACAGGACAAGCTGACGTCACGCCTAAAACCCTAGAATCCAGACGGCACGACTCTAGGGGTTTTAGGTCATAATGGCACGCACGGGGGCTGAACTTACCCGTATTTGAATTGGTGTGTGGCGGCAACGCGTATGTTGGTTTCCGCGCATGGAAGTCTATACAGCTATGAGTCTTCACGCGCAGAAAGGGGGCTAATGTAGATAGTGCTTTCTGAGCTGACAGATCTTGGCCACGTGGCAACCATCCAGCACACCATATTGTGCTCCACACACACTGGATCACCAGCCGAGCTGATCCATGTGGGGGCTGCGAGACAGAGCCCTCGCATACCACCGCACGGGACTTGTAGGGACTTAGTGGTTTGGAGGCTAGAGTAAGCCATGTCGCGTGCGAGCCAAGCCCGCACGCGACCTTTAGTAACTGTTTTGAGAGATTTATGGCACGAGCTCCATAAACCCGGTCAATTCGGTCAAACCCGGTCAACCTCGTAACGGTTCCGGTATTCGCGCACCACGTGCTGTAACGGTCCCTATATACTCGGACGAACGTGCCGTTATGGTTAAGCTAATTAAGCCTCCATCAATGGGCGCATTAACCACACTACAACGGTCACGTTCTCTGCTATATATAGGAAGTTAGCCTTTCCATACAAAGGAGAACACACTTGCCGTACGCGGAAGCTCTGCCAAACCTCTGTCTCTCTCTCTCTGACATTACTACTGACTTACTCTCTCCCTACACACAACCCCACTCTTCCTGTGCGATCCTTGATCCTCTACATACGGTGTACACGGAGGTCTCCCCGCTGGAATCTCTTGTGCACAAGAAGCTATCCATTTTATTGGGATTTTGCATTAGTACATACCCGTAGAGACAATGATATTTTGGCTCACGTCATGTAATAGGACCCATTCTCCCCCTCATGACGTGAGCAATATGATCATAACCATAATGATACTTTGTAGGTGCTTCAGGCATCAATTTGTCTCATATGTACTTTATAAACCAATCCTCAAATTAAAATAAAAACATTGACAATAAGCAATTTCTTGGACGCCGTAGTTCTCTAATCAAAGTTTCTTCAGGAAACCCAAAAAGAGACGTAAATGTCAATACCTTTTATTTAAAAGTGAGTGGTTGTAGATTCTCTCTCCAGGGAGATCTTAAGATGTTATTTTATAACTCCGTGTTATAAACATTGTCATAATTTCATAACTTCTGGTATGGAAATCACTTTTTTACGCATATAAAATGCGTTTGTCCAGTAAACCCTCATGGACTAAGAACATCTTCTGGATGTTCTACTTTGAATCAATAACAAGTGTATAAACGGGAAAGTACTAGACAAGATAAAAAAATAAATGCGTGATACAAGAAATAAACATAATATAACCTCTTCAGGAGGGTGGATCATTATTTAAATTGTAGCAATCTCTTCAGGAGATAATTATTTATAATATTTCATAACTTCAGGTTATGAAGTCATAACTGCTGGTTATGAGTGACATCATGTCGTATGTAACTTCCGCTTTACATGACATGGCCAGATTGAAATGTCAATCGGGACTACGAGCCTTCTTCAAGAGGTACGTTTTGATCAATAATCAGGTAAAGAGAAAAAAAATGTAGTACATACTCGTAAAGTTAAATAAATAAAAGAAACGGAACAAGACCTCTTCTGGAGGTTAATAACAACAACTTTAATATCTCTTCAGGAGATTTTATGATAATACGATATCACTTCAGGTGATTAAAAAAATTGTACCGCAACTTCAGGTTACGATTAGATAATCATGAAATTCACAACTTCAGGTGTGAAATCATAATTGTATCACTAGCTTGGACCAATATGTGTTCAAGATTAAACATCTCTTCAGGAGGCTTGATAATAACAAGCGTATTAGGCGTTTTAGATATCTCTTCTGGAGATTCAGCATGACTTCAGGTCATACAAAAAAAAAATCGATTCTGTAACTTCAGGTTATGATCGATTCTAATAATAAAAATTACCGTAACTTCAGGTTACGAAACATGGCCTCTGCAGGAGGTTCAAATAATTACGATAATTTTAAACATCTCTTCTGGAGATGTAAAAATAATTTACTGTGACTTCGGGTCATACAAACAATATTGTCGTAACTTCAGGTTACGATCCAAATATCATGTAATTGACAACTTTAAGTGTGATTTTTTCCATCAACATATTAACAACGCAGACTAATTAGTGGTCAAAGGTTAAGAATTCATCTGAAGATCACAATGGAAGGGACAAAAGATATGTAAGGAAAAAAAGACATAGGTAACAGATAACTATAATAAACCTATGCATAATTGGTTTTAATCTTTTGAATGATCTTAATGAATAGGTGTAAAAACCTAACTGCAATTGTTCATAGTTGAAAGCATGTAATAAAAGAAAAACATGAGTTATCTATGACCGTAACATACTAACATTGTCTTTTCAGTAGTTAATGAACAAAATTGATAGATTCCCAGAGTACACAATTGTCACACGAGATCAAAGTAAAAGCATAAATCATCATACTAAGTGTGAAAAAAGGAAAGTTTTGCCCTCAAATCAGACCCATGAGACCATTAGTTCTTTTTTTAAAAAAAAATAATAATACTTGTACCCCCAAATCAGACCCATCGGACCATACCGATCTCTTAATAGTGTGCACTAAAATAATGCTTTTTCTTTGCAAAATTTCAACCAGGCGGCCAAGTCCATCTTGTGATCAAGAGGATGAATAAATAAATAATCTAATACAGAAATACCTTGCGGATAGCAAAGGGGCGTACACATGAGACCATGTATGTTAACCGGGCTTTATTCCTGTGGAGAATCTGCAGAGCAACCTTCGTGTGTATCATCAAATATATTTTTTTTCGAGCACTATCGTGCTAATAACGTGTTGTGAATGAGAGAAGTAATTGGGAGAGACAAGAAATAAAGAGAGAGAGAGAGAGAGAGAGAGAGAGAGAGAGAGAGAGAGAGAGAGAGAGAGAGAAGATGTAGGGAGAGTAGTATTGAGATGTGTATTATTCTCCAACCCTAAGCCTCCTTATATAGGCATTAGGTGGGTTTCTGGACCAGAATATAATTATACAAAATACACCCAACTATGTGGTGGATATTCACATCAGTCCAAAACATATTTCATAACAACAATGACCATTTTCAGTGAAATGTTGGGAGATTAAGAACCGCGAGAGAGGAGTACCATAGTATAATTTGGACACTCACTTACTGAAAAGGTCAACCTTATGAGTTAGGGTCCAAATCTATATAATAAATTAGGTAGGTGTTTCCCTCCAGAAAATTCTAGACTAGAAGATCCTAGCCATCCATTTCCTAAAAATGTCTTTAGACATTTTGGTTCGTTGATTTGAGTGTTTTTTTTTCTTACACAAGTTTTAAATTCAAACCCGTTAAAGTAAGTCTAAGATATCTTTTAAATTTTAAAAAATCCGGTCATATCTATTTTTTTTGAGGAAACGGTCTTATCTATTTAACGAACATAAGATATGATTTATATTTTCAAATTATCTAATCAAACACAATCTTCATAAATTATCTATTCATTACAAAATGTATTAATTTATTATTGAAATTTATTTCAAAAAATTATGTATAAGTCGAATTATATATATTAATAAGTTCCCTACGGGCACGGGTCGTTTGCTAGTAATACTATATTAACCATGGACATCATGTCTACCATCTCGATGTGGGACAAATCGCTCACACATGATACCCAACAGGAAATTCTTCCCAAATTATTCTTATTTTTTACTAGATATGGTTGATATATACAAAAAAAAAACAAATTGTTAAGAAAATATCTTCAGTGAAATAGTCAAAAGAGAAAAAAATCTATACAAAATTGTTCTCCTCTAAAAAAAAAACAATATTCAATTTTATCCTAAAAAAGATTTATTAAATATGGTTGTTTTATAAAAACAGAAGAAAATTGACGAAAATAGATAATCAAAATTTAAAAAATTGAACGAACAAAAGCAAGACGCGAAGCGCTCATCATGCTCTTCAATTCTGTTAGGATTCATTAAGAGTTGTCGAACAATTAATTTTAGCAAACTGGAAGGGCCAGATGCAGAATTACTTTACCTATCATAGAAGAGATTTGCGCTCAAGATGGTTATGTTTTTAAGGTTACACAAGATCTATCTGACAATTTTTTTTTAAAATGTGTCATATACCACCTCTTTCGTTTTAAAAACTGTTTCTTGCCAATTTGAATTGAGGTTTTGGAACAATTAATATTAGCATACTGGAGGGGTCTGATGTAGAATTGTTTTATCAATAATATCGGAAGAAACTTGCTTGCTCAAGAGGGTTATGTTTTTAAGGTTATACAAGATCTATCTGCCCAAGTTTTCAAAATGTGTCCTATACGTCCCATTTCTTTTTAATAATAGTTTCTTACCAGGTTCTTGCTAATTTGAATTTAGTTTTTTTTATTAATGAATCATGTTAAGAACATCTAAACCGTCCATCATGAAATCTGGAGTATAGATTTTCAATCCATTTATTCCACCTTACTTATAGATTATCTGCTTTGATACATTCTTCTCCTAACTGCCATAGGTGACGCTTTAGCATATCGACAAAAGAAAATAAAGATCATTTTATTGAAACTAGATTAAAAAGAAAAAAGTAGTATGAATAAGTCTCATCTGAAAGATCAACTGATCTAGGTACCAATTGGGGTTCTTTTCTCATATATATACATTAAGATGTATAACTACTTTATCTTCGTTATTTCATGATTAATGTATTGCAAGCATTGATAACTTTGGTTATCTACCTTTTGAATTTTATTTACCTTATAGATCATGTTAAGAGTAGAGAGTGACAAGTTAGAAGGTCTAAGTCGTTGCTTATGTATTCTCAAATCAATATTTTCATTCCAAATTGAGTGTGAAAGTTAATGTGGAGAAACTGACCTAGTTCATGGCATTAAAACATAAAATTTTACATTTTTACTCATGCACAAATTCATTATCTAATTATACATTCAGACTTAGTTTTTAGGGAATACATTTATTAATGAGTGACATTTAAATAAGAGATAATGTAGGTGCGTACTTTTTCCGTTTTTCGTTTGTGTGGATGTACATGAGAGGAAGATTCTTGGAGCACTCATCAAAATTCCAGAATCTTTTCATCTACTTGCGATGTGAGAATCACCTTTAGATAATTACTTATTATTCGTTCAGATATATGATTGCACCCACGTTTTGGTGAAACTTAATTCAATCTTCTTTTCCCCTGCTTGTTATCCTGATTAATATTGGCCATGCATAGTTGATGTCCGAGTACGCGATGATACATATATTCTCATATAGTTTTAGGATAGTATAAATAGAGAAGCTCGATAGAATAAACAATTCATAACTCAGCTCCAAGGAACACAACTACTAAGTTAGTTTCTTGATCAAACTGAGTTATACCTTTCAATGACTTCCGTTCAGGCTTTGAAAGAGGTAATCTAGCTATCTTCTAATTATAATTCTCATCTTCTGTACATGATAATTTTTTTTTTTTTTTTTTTATGTGCATTACCTAAGGAAAAAAAACTTATTATGTACAGATTCACGTCATCCACACATTCTCGGCCAAAGAATGCGCTTACCAAGCCACCGGAGGCGAATGGATAAAACCAACGGAAGAGTGAGTATATATCGTCCGGTGATATATTTGTGTACTAGCTTGTTAGAACATTTGAGTGATTGTTTTAACCTTTTTGTGTGTGTGTTAATTTGTTTGTAGTAACCCAACAGCCGAATTAGTTAAGGCGACTTGGTTCAGATTGCTGCTGGCATGACCGATTCGAAGTTGAAGAAGATAAGGAGTCTCACTGTTCGGTTCGAGATAAGTATCGGTGATGGAACTCCCAGCATGAAGGATGCCAATGTTAGAATCCAGTACACGCTGAGAGCGCACAATGGCGGTACGGGAGGGGTTCGGTATGTACAGGACCAGATAAATAATATGGATCCGAATTCAAAGACGTGGGTCAGTATACCAATACGGCACGGAGGGTCTTTCGAGAGTCTTGATTTCTCTTTTGATCAGGATAGGGACCATTCTAAGGTCGTAGGTGGTCTGACCTTCTATCAAGCCAAGGTTGAAGAGATCGGGGAAGAATGATACCTGCGGCCTTTCTATTTACGTACACCAATGGCTCGCTCTACCAAAATATTAAAAACAAAAATATAGTAATTTATATAAATAAATTAAGATGAGCAAACACTAGAAGCACGCATAATAAAAACTATTATGTAATATGCACGTTCTTGTGTATGCTCGCATAAATCTAACTAGTTGTGTGACCTTTATAAAGGACAACTACCAGTACGTACTTTGTTTCTTGTGACATTTGAATCAATGAATAAAATCGATTGGTGTTTTCTGTATTACAATTTATTTATGTTCCCTTGTATCCATTTTTTTGGGATGAATATCTTTATTTTCCTAATGTTGTTATGATATATGGGCTAGTTTATTGGTGAATATACACTACATGTTGTAATCCAATTGTATATTGTTATTGGCTCATTAGTCTACCCTAATGCCTATATAAGAAGGCTTAGAGTTGGAGAATAATACACAACTCAATACTCTTCTCCCTACAGTATTGTATCTCTTTATTTTATGTCTCTCTTAAAGCTAGATTCACATCACGTTATCAGCACGTAAGCTCTATTGACAGATCCACAAAAGAAAGGTACGAAACTTGCATCCAAAACTGATCAATATGTTTTCTTTTATAAGAAAAAAAGCAATCAGACATAAAAATTAATTTCGATCTTTGATTGTTTTTACTAATCCAAACTTAATGCTCAAACTTTATGTTATTATTGTACTTCACATGGTTCGTTCTTCACTATGGTTTGGACTTTTGAGAAGTTTGTTTAGTTGTGTTCCTTAGCTTAGTGATTTTGAAGTTGAAATTATCTTTAGGTCTTATGTGTAGAAACCTTAATCACATACTGATTGATATAAAACAAACGGTAATATGCACTTGGTTTTCGATTCCCAAAATTAATGTGTCTGAAGTATATGAACCCTACGTCCAACTTGGCCTCTTTTTTTGCAACATGAAAGATATAGAAAAAAAAAGATTTGGTGTTTTTTAAGCCTATGTGACACCTGTCTGTAAACTATGAAGAAGTTAATATATTGCCATGATATGGTCTAAGTTTGAGCTTAAATTTGCACTGTTGACTTGATTTTAGTTTATGTAAGGGCTGGAGACAAGGTCACCAAATTTCATATCAAAAGTATGAAATATTGTGATAATTGTTGTTAATTAAGAGCATTACTCATGGTTGATTTTTTTATTTAATATATGTTATCATGATGTAAAGTGAACGTCCTGGAGAGATGTTTGATGGAAACCATATATTGTTTAAGCTATACAAATATTATACGAAGTATTTTTCACACCAGAAATTGTGAACTATATATGATAATGAGACTGTAATATGAAGTTGCGGCACAATTTTGTTTTATGTGACTCGAAGTCACAAAAGTATTTTCTTATGACCTGAAGTCATAAATATATCTACATCTCCTGAAGAGATGTTATATATTTTCTTTGTTAAACCTCCTGAAGAGGACATATATTATTTTTTTCATCATATTTTTTAGTCACATGATGATGTGATTGTAACCTGAAGTTACAACATATGTTGTGACCTGAAGTCACAAGTATCATTTGTATCATCGTAGCCTGAAGTTGCGATAATTTTATGACCTGAAGTCATAACATGGTGCTATGAACATGATACTTATAACATGGTGTTATACAGTTATATTGTAAGATCTCCCTGCAGAGAGTATCTACACTCATAGAACCCGAAGTTTCAATTGCATACTGTTAATTTTCTTTGATTTATATTTTTTTGTAACTTTATTTATTTATTCTATTATTTTTAGTATCTTAAAGGATGAAAATAGGGATCTCTAGAAGAGATTTTTTCTCCTATGTTTACAAAAGTCATATCTAGCTAATTATCAAATCGTAGACATGATTGACATTGCAAATGACCGATTCATTTGAGTTCATTCCCTGAAGTGAATGGTAGTGAATTCCCTTAAGGAAACCACTTTGTTATAAACGGTCGAAATCCACATGACTATATAGGCAGTCATGGTTCTGGGCGTAAAAATCTCAAAAAGAGATTAAACCCCTGAAGTGGTTCATATAAATCAATCTAACTTATTGAATCTTATGTTAAAACTCTACGAGTTGTTAGAGTTTTCTTAACCCCATAAGAGATTTTATTTGATTAAATTTGAGCTTCTTGCGATTCATGTCACCAGAAGTGACCAATCCATGCACAAAACATATGAGATTCAATATCAATGGTTGATAAAATGTTAGATCGTTTTTAATCTCAGGAGGATTGTAATTCCATCTCATTTTTTAATAAAAATGTTGACATTTACGTATCTTTTTGGGTTTTTCGACGAAACTTTGATTAGAGAACTACGGTGTCCAAGAGATTGCTTATCGTTTATGTTTTTATTTGAATTTGAGGATTGGTTTACACAAAGTACATATGCGACAATTTGATTCCTGAAGCATCAAGAAATGCATTATTATGGTTATGATCATATTGCTCACGTCATGAGGGGGAGAATGGGTCATATTACATGACGTGAATCAAAATTTATTGTCTCTTTCGGGTATGTACTAGTGTAAGTTTAAAATTTCAACAAGATGGATGTCTTATGGACTAATAGGTATTTTGTATGGGTATACACATTAAGCATAAAGAGGTTTGCTTGTGTAAATATTTCAATCCTCCAGAAGAGGAACCTGAAATCAAAACATCCAACATATGCTATGATATGAATATATTGCTCTACAAGATGGAAATACAAGAATATGAGGAAAATCTTGAAAATCGTTAATATGGAGCCAACGTTGGTAATTGAATACCCCTGGAAGAGCCTCATAGCTCTGGAAGTAGATAAAGGTACCTTTATAAAATTATATGATCCTATGATTAATGATTACTATATTTAACTAAGCGCTTTAGAAATTATATGGGTTAAAATAAGGGAAGAGCGTTGACTATAAATCATAGGCCAGAATAATGTCAACCTCACATAGACAGCTGCTCGAGTTACAAATATATGAATATATAGAGCATATGTTATGTATTTGGGGGTACTAACAATACTCGAAGCATAAAGTTATGATCTATGTTGAGACTACATGTCCGCTGGTACGCGTGGGATACATGTACATATTTTATGTCCGCTGTTAAGCATGGAACTCATGTTAATTTTATAAGTCCGCTTTCAAGGGTGGGACTCATGTTAAGGTCATATGTCCGCTGTAATGCGTGGGACTCATATTATTTAGCTTTATGTCCGCTTTTAAGCGCGGGACTCATAAATGCGAACATGATATGGTATTCATGATAAAATCTCATAAATATAATCTTTTGGTTGTGAGAATAATGTTGATTTAGTCTCGGGTACTAAGGTACAAAAAAATATGGGTTGAAAAGTAACTAGTTACAAATACGATCGTACGAATCACAAATTTATGAAATCCCATGGAGGTTGGTTCCCATGAAAAATAAATTTTCCTGAAGCAAATCAAATTGTACACTCGCGAGTATTTTTAGGTGCATATGCATTTTATTAAGAATGATTGTTAATCGTATATTATTTGTATTCTTGTTTTGCAATGAATTTTTTTTTGAGGTACAAAGATGTTCCAATGAGGGGGACATCCGATAAAATGCTAAAAGCGCAGCACTCTTTTTCCTTCGCTGAGGTTTTTGTCCCACTGAGTTTTTCCAATCAAGTTTGTTAATGAGGGTGCGAAGATCATTAGATGTTTTCCAGAAGAATGTCATCTCCAATATTTAGCAAATTAGAATTCACCGATGTACTCTTTTTTCTTAGTCATTGATTTTTTCCCACTGGATTTTTCAAGACAATGTTTTAACGAGGCATCATAAGTGGTGAATATTCAAGGGGGAGTGTTATGATATATGGGCTAGTTTATTGGTGAATATCCACCACATGTTGTAAGCCCATTGTATATTGTTATTGGCTCATTAGCCCGCCCTAATGTCTATATAAGGAAGCTTATTGTTGGAGAATAATACACAACTCAATACTCTTCTCCCTACACTATTGTCTCTCTTTATTTTATGTCTCTCTTAATTCTAGTTTCACTACAAATGTTATGTTATTCCAAGTATTAAACCCAAAAATCCCGAATGTAAACATTCGTTTATTTCCATGTTAGCACTTACCGTATCACAAAATAGCACCGCATGTAACATGCAATTGAATATTCACAAATCTTATGTTCCATTGCTAAAAAGAAACGAAATAAATTTTCGAATCTACAACAAGATCGAAAAAAATAGGCCTACACAAATTTTTTAACTTCGGAATGAATTACTTGTTGTGATTGAGGTTTGAGAGAGACAAGAAACAAAAGAGTACACGAGATGGAGGGAGAATTCTAGTATGTAAGGTCATAGGTTGCACAAGGCTTGAAATATCAAAAGTATTTCAAGGTCTTGAATCAGCTTTCAAACCCTTGAATCTTTTCTCATAGGCTTGAACAAGGCCTTGAAACAGGATTCAAAGCCTTGAAACTGAATAACATGTATGCTTATTCTCAGGGGGAGTTTTCTGTGAACTCTTCTAATCTGATTTATTCTTTCTCATCCCTATGATTGATTTATATTTATTCGATGATGAAAGACAAACTAAATCTACATGTTTTAACATAAGAAGTCATCTGTTTTACTAAGCCTTTTTGCAGGGAATTCTATTTCCTAGTTTTCAGGGATAGTTTCCTAATCTGACTTGTGCAGGAAAGGAAACAGTTGGAGAAGATGATTCTGTGGTCAATCAAATCTGCATGAAAGCTTCTCAATTTGTTTAATTGCAAGATTACAACAATATCTCTGAAGATTGTGATCATCTAACCGTTGGAGAAGATGTCAAAGAGTCAAAGTTTGTTGCCTACAAAATAGGAGTTATGTTGCTGAAAATCTGGGAAGATATCCAGAGCTTTTTAAAGTATAAATGGAGCTCATATTGAAGTAACAAGACACAACACTCAACGGGCAAAAAAGAGAGACACACTTCTGGATTGACAAGCATCGAAGAAGTTCATCACTTTCATAATCCAACACACAGAAGTTCACTGCATTCTTCACTGCAGTTTTCTACTCTAAGTGTTCTTCTGTATTGTACTTCATTGGTAGATCATTTCTGTAATACTCTTATACATCATTTTTCAAGGATTGTTAAAATTGAACAAGAGATAATTCTTAGTTAATCAGTTAGCTAGAGCAGGGACTAGATAGGTAAGGAAGAACCACAAGCTGTAACAGAGTAAGGCAATTCTCTGTGGTTGATATCTAGGGCTTAGCTTTTGATTAATAAGAATTGATTTGAAAATTTTGCAGGGAGAAAATCCATGAGGTAGAGACATAGGTGCAAGTGGACTGAACGCTATAAATCCTTTGTCTCTTTCATTTCCAGTTCATTCACATTTCACATCGTTTGAGAAGAGAGAACAGAGAGAAGAGAAGTCTACTCAATGGTGGAGCGGTCCACCAAGAAGCCACAAGATAAGAGAAGAGAACAGAGATAGAATGGAGAACATATAGATAAGAGAAGAGATAATTTAGAGACAATATTGGAGCGGTCGACCCAGAAGCCACAAGAAAGTAGAATCGCCATCAAACGCAAACCATCGTCGACCCTTCTGTCGAAATCCTGTAATCTCAATCGTAAACCCTTCTCTATATATTCATGTTTAATTTTGATTTGTTTCATTTTGAAATCAACCATCTAAATCGTTGATGGAGGTGGTTGATTTATGTTGATTTTTGAAGATCATGAGAGAGGTTTACACGAAGCCCTAACTATGGAACAACAGTTGTTCCAGAATTAGGGCTTCATGTAACCCTCTTTTGGGAGCTTCATTAATCAACAGAAATATGTTGATTATTGTTCAATTGTAATGGTAATCTATTGTTTTGCAATATCAGTTATGTTGAAATTGGATGAAATTGGTAATATGTTGTTCGATTCTAGTTGAAATTACTTGAAATTGGTAATCTATGTTTCAATTCTAGTTGAAATTGGTAATCTATGTTTAAATTCTACTTGAAATTGGTAATGTATGTTCAATTTTGTATTTTTTGTGATAATTGCCGACTTCCGAGCGCATTAATACATAAAGAACAATTGAAATACAAAAGAAACGGATGTTAAAGGGAATGCAATAAACAAAAGGGATGTTGAAATACAAAAGAGCCCGTTTCATATATATAAACCCATTTGATTTACTGCCTCATAGGGAATTTTACATTAACAAAATTTAAAAAGAAAGACAAACAACTAACAAAAATTAAAAAACTGAAAACATGGTCTAAACATCAGGAGCAAGCAGGGAGAAAATAACATCAGAGGATACAGGAGTGTCTTCCACAAGACAGAGCATTGCTAAGGGCATGACATCATAAACTGGAACCATGACCGTTTCAACTCGTGCAACCATTTCTTGAACTTTCCCTTTACTCTTTCCACCAGATTGAATCTTCTTCGTGCTTTTACCTTCTCTTGTCTTTTTTTTCACTCTCTTATCAGGGGCTTTCATAAAAAAACCTGGTTGCCCCGGTTTTTTGAATGTGGTGGCAAGTTGCTTCATAGTTGGGGGAAAAGCAAAAGAAAAGGTGATTGGTTGTGGATCTGTGGCAAAAGAGAACTAAGGTAGGGGCTTTTATAGTGTTGATCCTCTGTAACAGTCCTATAGCTGGATTAAAGGATCATTAATGGGACACATGATGAATTTAAATTTTCATGCATCTTTGAAGCCAAAAGGACTGCAATTACAGATGCATAAAGCTGCATCAGTTACAGATGCATGCAACCCATTTAAACCGTTTAAGCCCATATCTCTTTGGGTAAATGTTTTCTAACTTGATTAATTCACACACTGTATATATAGTGCAAAATGCACTTATTAGAAACTAAGCTTTGTTCCTAACAAACACATAACTTACACAGATACAAGTTTATGATAATTGCACTGCAATCCCCCTATATTTATTTTATTACAATAGTGGTTTGGTTTATATACCCATTCCTGGATATGCACTGTAGTTAGTTTCAACAAATTGAGCTACCTTCATAACTAGTCAAACTGATTGTTAATCAAGGCTTTTTGTAAAGATGTCAGCTACTTATTCATGTGTAGGTTTATGTTCATGTATAAGTCTTAAAGTAATATTTATCATTTTCTAAATATTGTCTTATTCTAATTGGTTTGTAATTTTTGTTATCTCAAATGGCTTGTTTTAGGGCGACTGTCCCAACCGATCCTCAAATTCCATGACCTGCCCCATCTGGGTTGCAGCCCGAAAAATCGGTGCAACCCCAAAATAATATTCATGGAATTATCAATTCTATGGTGTTGGTTTGTAGTTGCACCGGTTTGCTACGCGCCACCCACTGGAGGCATGTCACTAAATTCGAAGATACTTCAGACATCGATGTCAAGCCATATAGCTATACCCCCTATCCTTTATTGATGCTAGCATCTCCATGGACGAACAGTGAAGATGTATCAGGAGTTGGGAGCACTGTAATACCTGCATTACGTTGGGGTACGTCTTCTTTACTTTTTAAGTATCAGCTCTTCTCTTCAGCACTCATGTTGGTTATATAATTCTATGACTGTGACTTGCACTGTCGTAAAATAGCTTGATAGTGTACACGCATGTGGCTGTGCTGGTTTGTTGTATTGTTCGTAAACTTCTGGTAAATCGATTTTTTCTTCACATGATGAATTTGTTCGTTTGTCGTCGTACGTACTTATATTTCCAGGGTTCCAGTTCAGTGGCTAGATTTTTTAACCCGACAGTTGAATACATACCATTTCAACACCATTAAGTCTCCTTTCAACGGCGAGAACATGGAACTGCATACTGAGCATGAGTGAGCTTGCGCAACTGCGGCACCGGTATGGCTCATGCTTATGTTACTTCTCTGTTCCCAAACCACCATACATGTCTGGGCGACTTCTCAACACGATCCTCAAACTTCATGAATTGGCCCTGCTGGGTGGCTAACCTAGGTGTGTAGCAAATAGGGGAAACTGCAAGACAATCACCATGGAATTGTCAATTCTATGGTGTTGGTTTGTAGTTGCCCATGTTTGCTACGCGCATCGGCCAACAACCGAGACGAGCCGGTTCATGGTTTGAGGATTCTTCGGAGATCGACGTCAAACCATAAAAAACGGACAAGTGACATCAGTCGGAGCCGTTACAGTGCTGCAGTTGCTCATGCTATCTGATGTTGTTTCCAATTCCATGTTCTCTTGTTGAAACGCGACTTCAAGGGTGTGGGTTTGGTAATTATCTAAGTGTTGGGTTCGTTGTGCCAGTCGATATCTTTAACGAACCCCTGCACATTGAATTTCAGGTTAGTTTGCCCTCATTTTACCATACTAACCAACATATGTGAATTAATCTTATCGCTGTTAAAGTCTAGTTTGTTTGTTGTCTTCAAAATCAACTTGGTTTCTTTGATTTGTCTTGTGAATTGCTGTCGTAAAATAGCCTTTTTTTTGCTTTAAGGTAGAACTTCATTAAATTAACCAAATACAAGGATTGTCAACTTAGGACAATAGAGGTAGACGTGCTATCTGTGTTATTGTCCGTCAAATGCTATCTGTTTTAATATTGATATGTACTATTATTCAGTTTATGTTTATCCAGGTATTGGCACGTGCACGCTACCGTGACCATTTTGTCGCAGCTCGCGAATGTGAAGCCGAAGGCGACGTATTCGAAGCCAATTTGTCGCACTTAGGGATACAACCAGAGGTAAAGCTAGGTACAAAAAGATGAGATTGATTTTGCAACTTGGAGATAGATTTTGGTATAGGTTTTGATGTAACGGGCTTGTAAATTTGGGGTACAACTTTGGCAATGTAATGTGGACATATGTATAGATATTTTTGAAATGTGTTGTGTATTTTTTCAATTTCAGTACATTTCTTATGTGTGTTGTGTTGGTTGTGCCTAACAACATAAGGCTGCAGGTGTGTATGTGTTGGTTTGTGTATGAAAATAAGCTACAAGTTGAAATCCTTCAGCTATGTCTGTTCTGGTTGCAGGGTCAAGCTCAAATACGACGAGAGAATATTCTAGCCGTTTTAGTCAGGAACAATAACGGCAACAAAATGAATTTTTGCTGTAAGAAATAACATTCAAATACGGCAAGAAATCTCCTTTACATGGCTTTACTGTTGCCGTAATACATAGGACCTTTAATGGCAATATTATTGCCGCATATGGCTCCTCAAATACTGCGATTATTTTTTCTTTTGTCGTCCATGTTCTGTAATAAACGGCGATAATTAAGCCGTTTTTGAGTTTTAAATTCGGCGAGAGATATAAAACGGCGATGGTTTTTGTTGCCGCATCGTATTAACGTCAAAATACCTCGCGACCGCACCAAAACTCGCCGTTTATGCCTTAAACGACGATAAAAAAACGTCTTAAACAGCGAATTACTCTTACCGTTTTTTCGTCCTGAATCCTGAAGCTGGACAAATCAAAGGTCCGTTTTCAGTAGTGCATTATTGTGAAAGGAAAGTGGGAGGCGGAGTTGTGAGATCCCTATAAAGTAAAAAAGAAATATTAGGGTTTCACTCAATATTTCCCACTCATCTCCCACTTAAGTGAAAAATTTGGCAATATAAATATTCATTTGACATTATTGCATTGGTGTGAAAGAAAAGAAAGAGACTAGTATGAGACGAGTGGTGGGACTCTAGCATTTCTCTTTCTGAATATATAAACAAAAACAGCCTTCTTTGTCATTTCGATTCACATAAAACTTCTTATAGTGTATCAACAATATTTTTGTGCTTAAGAAGTACTAGATTTTTACATGAGTTTACTGTTTTCCCATAGAGAAATAAGCTACAATAAAATAAGTGTGAAATGTTAAAACTATCCGGGCGGTTCTTGAGTTCGGAAGTTTGAACCTGTTAAGTTGAATGTGAAGGTTGACATAATAAACGTGTGGGTAGGTGTAAGTAGGTTTGTCATATGGTACATAAAAACATAAAATAACTTTGTAAGAATAGTTGTTGATCCGGAAGAATCAAACTCTCAAAAATAATTCTCTCAAAAAAAAAAAAAAACTCTCAAAAATAATCATCCACAATTATATATTGATACACTAGCAGTGAAATAAAAATAAAAGAAAAGAAAAGTCAAACATAGCAACTATCATTTTTCTTAGTACGTAGTAGTAGTTTCTTGAGATCAAAGTTAGTATATTCATCATTGTTTTTGATAAATTATCTTGTGGAACATAACATGGTAATTCTGACTTATAGGTGGACGTGAAGCGGTGAAAAGATTTCGTTGATGCTTGATACATTTCAGATTAATAAACTAGTATACTACTACTACTACTATATTTATGTGATACATATCGAGGGACACCAGCTCTAGCTGCTTTCATTTTCGTTTGTCTGGATGCATATGAAAAGACGATCCCGAGAAGATCCTTAGAGCACTCACTGAAAATTTCAAATCTTTTCTATCTTTTTGTTTTGGGGAACAAATCTTCTATCTACTTGCAATATCAGAATCAACTATAGATAAGTATTTATTATTCCTATAGAATATATACTTTCACTGATAAAAAAAAATAGTTACAACCAAGTTCCGACGAATAGTATTTAGGCTTAAATGCTGATTGCATACCCTCAGTATGTCGTAATTGGCTAATTTCATGTCTCTATTTTAAAATTGGCCGATTGCATCTCCCATTTGCAAAACTACTAGCTTATTGTAAATGAGAAGATTTCACCGTTAAGTAGCTAACTGATTCCAAGGGTATTTTCGTCTGGACAAATCAACACCTACATATTAAGAAATTATTAATTTATTATTTTCCTTTTCTTTACAAACAAAGCACACTTATATTGCATTCGTTAAACACACGAGTACCCTCCTGAAGGAGAAAACAGTACTCGAACTAAGTCACAGTCAGAAATATACATGAAACAAGAGAGTTATCCACAGAGACCATATATACAGCCACAAGCTAACTAACATAGTAGATAGAAACCACAACATGATCTCCCATCTACGCAGAAGGGTTTCCGTTGATACGGTGTGGTTTCGACATTTCATTTTGATCAGCCTCCAAAAGCGACAAAAGTGTAGTTGGTGGATCATGGAGCGAAACAAAATCTTCTGACTGGCATGCTCCCCAATCAGTCAGAAATCAGCCAGAGCATTCGCCTCACACAATATGGGACGGACCTGCCACAACGGGTGCAAAAGGAGGAGGTTCCTACAGTTCAACACAATAGTCACATGAGAGGTGCAAAAGTGTTAGTGTGTAGAAGCGACCCAACCGTTTGAGAATCAAATTCCACATCCAGACACTAAAAAATGTGACCATGAGCAAAACAAAGACCATAACGAAGAGCATGTAGTTCCGTAAGAAGAACATAACTGTTAACAAGACTGCCACGATATCCCAAGACCCATTGTCCATCAGAATTTCGAAACACACCTCCAAAACCCCTCATTACCGGTAGTATGGTCATAAGAACCATCTGTATTTAGTTTATAATGAGGAAAAGTCGGTTTTATCCCAATGAACTAAAATCCTGGAGGTTGATTTAACCTTCGGCATGGAAGAAGCCGTAAATAACACAAAAACTATTGTTTTATGATAAATATTATTAATAGTTGTATGAGTATGGAAAAGTTGGTTTTGGAAAATTACAGCATTACGGGACAGCCATACTTCCCATAACGTGAAACAGAAAAGCTGCTGCCAGGTAATAAGGAAGGGTTTTGAATTTAAGTTTGACTACACTGATCTTTAATCAACTGAATAGTAGTAATTGGACCCAAAAAAAAGTTGAATTAGTGAAAGGAAAAGTCAGTTGCCATATGGATTTTGTAATTGGGCAGTCTCCAAATAAATGAAGGAACTGTTCAGGGAAGTTGTGACAGAGCGCACAAGCCTTATCATGCAACATACCAAGATTGATATTAAGAGGTAATTGACACGATTTCTTACGTGTATACGCAAGTGCACGGTCAAGTAATATAGGGGTGATATTTCAACCCCTAGTTATCGATCCCACGAGGACAGACTTAAGATTATTTAATTATTTATTTAGTTTAGAATACGGTAACTGGAGGAAAGATTTGATTGATTTAAGAATTAAAATAACAACTAAGCTAGTATTTTTTATTTTTTTAGTTAAGAAACAAATATATAGAGAAACTAGGCAATCTCTAGATCACCTAGGGCTGTAGACGACACGTTAATTATATCCTAACCAAGCCGGGTAATAAGGTATGACAATCTCCTGTCGGTCTCATGTCATTTTACGTCTCGGTTGACTACAATCTCCTCTCGGTCTCATGTTGTCAACCAGTCCGTTCTAGCAGGTCATCTACTGGCACAATAACGGGTCATGTCGGTCCACCGTTTCACGGAACATTTCAATAATCCTACTGAAACTACCCAAACTAGCCAATCCTACTCACTTCTCCTACCGGTCTCGGTGATTCAGGATTAATGCTCATATCTCATCCTAGCTAGTTAAATTCACTGTCGCGCAGTTCACTAGCCAACTAACGGTTCCTGTTAATTACTCCATCCCCATTAAAAATTAAGCATAAATTATGAACAATTGTTTTAGAACTTAATCAAATTTAAGCATGATTCATCCTATGAGCAAACCCTAGTTCATTGATTATCAATTCCTATCTTAGTCGTGTCAATATACTAAGATCATTAACAAGATTCAAGAACTAACATCCATTCAATAAAAGAAATCAATAAGCATGAAACAACGAATTAAAAATCCGGAAAAATTCATCATCTACAAAACCCTAGGCTCTCTAGAGAAGCCTAGCAATGAATTTTAGCTAATAGTAATCAACCAAACAAAACTTACAAGTTTCTCCATACAAGGATTGAGAGAGGAAGAAGAAGAAGAAGAAAAACCTAGATCTTCAATGGAGTACCCTCCTCTTGAACCCTAGCCTCCTCCCTTTTCTTTTGCGTGAGTCTTCTTTTTTTCTTTTTTTCCGTCAAATAAAAGAGTCCGTTCTTTTATTTTTAACTCACGTCTTCTTTTTTTTTGGTCTTGTGATCATCTTTTGTGATCATAGGATCACATTGTGGTCTTGTGGGTGATCTTGTTATTGTAGGATCACCTTTTGTGATCCTACACTTCCAGTGAGTTGCCCACACGTATGGCCACCAAATTTTCACTAAGTGTTCGGCCATTTTTCATCTAGGGGGTTAAAGTGCCATTACAGAAACTTCATTAAGTTGCATTTGCCTCCCCTCTTCATGTATTTTCACTGTTTCTTCACGATTTCTTCATCGTTTTAGCTCCAGATTAATCTCCCAAGCTTGTTTATTCTCTCTGCTTCATCTCCCAATCTCTGTTTCCTGCCAAAACAACACGAAACACAACCCGTGCGATCAAACGTGACAAAAATCTATAAAATAATGCGAGAAACGCCTGGATTAACAATATCATGCCTAGAGCTAAGATTCTACGTTTTATCTACATTCATAGTGTAAAACTAAGATTATCAACCCGGAAATCACGCAAAACGTTATAAACCGTGCAAGAAATATAACTCTAATAGAGAGTTATAAAATCCCCCACACCACCTTTTTGCGTGTCCCGAGCAAAATCAAAGCTTACACTACGTTTTAATCCACCGAATTGCAAAAAATTTTACTAGCTATGTGACACAAACAACTCACACACACAATGCAATCTACATGACTATAGACGATGCAACTCGATTATAGAACAATGCTAAAATTGAAACAACATACTTTTTGTCTTTTTCTTAAGAGACAGGCTATCTCGCTATCACTAACCAAAATCATCAAGTTCTCACAAGTCTCTTTTTCATCACACAACCGCAATAAGGAATTGAAAATACAATGATCCTACGCACAAGCTCACTAAGGGGTCCCCAAACATCCACCAAACTCAATCCAAGATCCGGGCACGTCCTTTAGCTCAGAGGGTCTAGGCACCCTTAGTTCTATAGTAGTCTTTCTTCGCCAAGTCATATGAGGTTTTCAGACCCTCTTAGCCGTTAATGCATTGAATGCAAGTTGTCCCAGTGATGGGAGACACAACTCCGTGTAATGCGGCTTGACTTTAATTTTCATTAGACGCTCTAATTGGTTTGAATCCAAATTCCCCGCGTGAACATGGACACATTAGTTTGTTCACCGTATCTAGTCCAAGTGAAGATTTTGATTTATTTATTTTTTCTTTTCATTCTCTTCTAATTAATTCAGCCGTGCATTTAGAGTAACTAAGTGTGGGATTTTTCAGTTAGCTCTTGAAATCGCTGTAAGGGATGGTGGTGTACACTCCCTAACTTCACTTAGGCTAAGCCAGTGTACCACATGGAACCAACTCTACGCGAAGGTCCACCCCAGATTTGCAAGAGGCCACACGTTTCCACTCGAAAACAGACTATTCAACTCCTTAAGACTAAATCCTCCTAGCACAATAAAGGAACTAAAGGTATGCCCTCGTCGTCTTTCCACTTTTCCCTGAATACTCTGGACTTTCTTTCGTGAAACTAGTGCGCATGATACTAAAAATTAAGGTTTTCTCCACTACGGTGCTTCCTATTCATTGAGACTCTTTCACTGAACTCTCTCTAGTTTCAAGCATCATCAATTGTCCAACTCAAAATTTTTAATTTTTTTTCTTGATTTTCTGGTTTTCTAATTTTTTTCTTTTCTCATATTTTCCTAGACTCTATATGCTTTTGGCCAACTCGACTAATCTCAACGATTGGGTAGCAGACTCAATAATGTAAATGTGCAAAGAAATGCATAATAACAATTCTAACGCAATACGACACTAATTAAACATTCTACACTAACCACACGTACAACACAATACGACTCAACTACATGTAACTGGCGATGCATAACTGACATGGCTAGCAAAATATACAGAAACCCCCCACACTTAAGCGTTTCGTTGTCCTCAACGAATTTAGAGATATACTAGGAGGTGTCCTCGCTTAAATGTGTAGGCGGCGGATTTCAACATTCAGCGCTCCAAACGTAGAAACAAGAGAGAGAGAGCTAGAGGTACCTGGGTGCCCGGACCTACATGGGCACGGTTGCCTCGAAACTGAAACAAGAAGGGGTCTTGTGGGCTGTTGACAGTTTCCGGAAAAGTCTCTACACGGCCGGATTCTGATGTGCCTCTAGGACATGGTTTTGTAGCCCTCATATGCGTGTGGCACTCAACATATTGGAATCGCTCCTCGACCTCGAGCAATTCTCTATATCTTTTATGCATACTTCTGTGGGGCTTTTTCTTTCCACAATCTCTTGCCATCTCTAGAACACACAACAAGAAGGGGAATCCGGTGCGTCTTCTGTACCTGTGTCCCTGCACACTGATTGGAAGAATTAACGTCACTCTCTCTCACCCCTAAAATTCAAATATGGAGAACTAAAAGCAAAAACAGAAACAAATTGCATCCTACTCTACATTGGGTTGCCTCCCAAGCAGCGCTTGTAATTTAAGGTCGACAGCCCGACCCTGTTACCTCAACCGAAAAGGAAAGTGGAGACTACTTTATCCCTCCACTTCTTCTTTTTCCACCATCTCTTCTCGATAAGCGTTTTCTCACGAGCACCCCTGTGCTGGCAATGGTGTACAACTGTTAAAGCTAACTCTTTTCATCTTGCAATTTATTCTCTTCATCAGCTTCCACCAAGTGCCACTGGGCTCATATGTGTCGCTCTCTATAAAGTCATCCCAGTAATACCTCTTTGGTGCTAGATGCTAATCAAATGACTATGAAATTCCTCCACACCTCCACACTTGTTGATTTCCAACTCCTTGACTATGACATCCGGATCATCAATAAAGTAGCCAATATGACAAGGAATTGAAAATTTCTCATGATGCTCTTCCCCATAAGAATCTCCATACACAAGTCTTTCCAACTCATCACAGACTTGATTAATATGAGATACGGAGAATTCTTTAAAAGTATGAGTAGGGGCTTTTACCTCAACTGATATGGGCACAAGTGCTTCATCAGCTTCATCATCAGCACACCATAGGCTTCCAATGTCGGTTTCTTCCCATTCATGCCAAGGAAGTGAGGGCTCTTTCAGTTCTAGCTGGCAATACAGAAGGTCCTCCCATCTTGGGCACACAGGTCCACTGCAGTCTGAATCAGAGTCTGAGTCCTCATACATCACAGAGTCCCCCAATGGTTCCTGGACACTGCTGTCTTCGCTCAGCTCAATTATCTCTTCTTCCACTTGTGGCGGCGATGGTGAAGGTTCAATTTTTGGCTCACTGTCATATGGCAAGGTCTCTTATTGTGGCTCTTGATTACTTGATTCCCGTGCTGTTGACAGTTTCTCTAGTCGTTCCTTTATCCTTTCCATCATCTCCCTCACGTATTCCATACCTATGGCTAAATCCTCTTGTGGCACTTGTGCAACTATGGACAAAAATTTGACGCTTACTTCGATGTCCGTCATAATACTACGCCGCTCTGTCATAATCGCTGATGAGTCTTCTTGGTGCTGATGAAGCTGGGGTGCATGTACTCGACATGAGTCTCTACGGTCGTGCCAAATGCCGCATACGTAGCACCGAGTTATGCATTCCTCCTTTTCTTCATGGTTACCCCTGCAGTGGAAACAGTAGGGGGGACCCGAATAACAGTCTTCGCTCCACATGCTTATAGTGTCTCTTGCTTCCTGCGTTCCTGAGAAACAGACTCACAAGCACCCGTGAAGCACAGAGATATAGAATAAAAAAAATTTAAACTAAAACTAAAATAAAAGTACTCTAAACTAACTCCTAATAAAATAATCTACCGCTGTCCCCGACAACGGCGCCAAAAACATGACGCGATTTACTAACGCGTATGCGCAATTGCACAGTCAAGTAATATAGGGGTGGTATTTCAACCCCTAGTTATCGATCCCACGAGGACAAACTTGAGATTATTTAATTATTTATTTAGTTTAGAATACGGTAACTGGAGGAAAGATTTGATTGATTTAAGAATTAAAATAACAGCTAAGCTAATATTTTTTATTTTTTTAGTTAAGAAACAAATATATAGAGAAACTAGGCAATCTCTAGATCACCTAGGGTTGTAGACGAATTCTGGATTATCTGAGTAACAAGTTAATTATATCCTAATCAAGCCGGGTAATAAGCTATGACAATCTCCTGTCGGTCTCATGTTATTTTACGTCTCGGTTGACTACAATCTCCTCTCGGTCTCGTGTTGTCTACCAGTCCGTTTTAGCAGGTCATTTAATGGCACAATAACGGGTCCTGTCGGTCCACCGTTTCACGGAATAGTTCAATAATCCTACCGAATCTACCCAAACTAGCCAATCCTACTCACTTCTCCTACCGGTCTCGATGATTCAGAATTGATGCTCATATCTCATCCTAGCTAGTTAAAGTCACTGTTGCGCACTTCACTAGCCAACTAACAGTTCATGTTAATTACTCCATCCCCATTAAGAATTAAGCATAGATTATGAACAATTGTTTTAGAACTTAATCAAATTTAAGAATGATTCTTACTATGAGCAAACCCAGTTCATTGATTATCAATTCCTATCTTAGTCTTGTCAATATACTAAGATCATTAACAAGATTCAAGAACTAACATCCATTCAATAGAAGAAATCAATAAGCATGAAACAACGAATTAAAAATCCGGAAAAATTCATCATCTACATAACCCTAGGCTCTCTAGAGAAGCCTAGAAATGGATTTTAGCTAATAGTAATCAACCAAACAAAACTTACAAGTTTCTCCATACAAGGATTGAGAGAGGATGAAAAGAAGAAGAAAAACCAAGATCTTCAATGGAGTACCCTCCTCTTGAACCCTAGCCTCCTCCCTTTTCTTTTGCGTGAGTCTTCTTTTTTTCTTTTTTTCCATCAAATAAAAGAGTCTGTTCTTTTATTTAACTCACATCATTCTTTTTTTTTTGGTCTTGTGATCACCTTTTGTGATCATAGGATCACATTGTGGTCTTGTGGGTGATCTTGTAATTGTAGGATCGCCTACACTTCCAGTGAGTTGCTCTCACGTATGGCCACCAAATTTTCACTAAGTGTTTGGCCATTTTTCATCTAGGGGGTCAATATGCCATTACAGAAACTTTATTAAATTGCATTTGCCTCCCCTCTTCATGTATTTTCACTGTTTCTTCACGATTTCTTCATTGTTTTAGCTCCAGATTAATCTCCCAAGCTTGTTTCTCCTCTCCGCTTCATCTCCCAAGCTCTGTTTCCTTCCAAAACAACACGAATCACAACCCATGCGATCAAACGTGACAAAAATCTATAAAATAATGCGAGAAACGCCTGGATTAACAATATCATGCCTAGAGCTAAGATTCTACGTTTTATCTACATCCATAGTGTAAAACTAAGATTATCAACCCGGAAATCACGCAAAACGTTATAAACCGTGCAAGAAATATAACTCTAATAGAGAGTTACAAAAATCCCCCACACTATCTTTTTGCGTGTCCCGAGCAAAATAAAAGCTTACACTACGTTTTAATCCACCGAATTGCATAAAACTTTACTAGCCATGTGACTCAAACAACTCACACAAACAATGCAATCTACATGACTATTGACAATGCAACTCGATTATAGAACAATGCTAAAATTGAAACAACATACTTTTTGTCAATTTCTTAAGAAACGGGCAATCTCGCTATCACTAACCAAAATCATCAAGTTCTCACAAGTCTCTTTCGCAATTCACACAACCGCAATAAGGAATTGAAAATACAATGATCCTACGCACAAGCTCACTAAGGGGTCCTCAAACATCCACCAAACTCAATCCAAGATCCGGGCAGGTTCTTTAGCTCAGAGGGTCTAGGCACCCTTAGTTCTATAGTAGTCTTTCGTCGCCAAGTCATATGAGGTTTTCAGACCCTCTTAGCCGTTAATGCATTGAATGCAAGTTGTCCCAGTGACGGGAGACACAACTCCGTGTGACGGCTTGACTTTAATTTTCCTTATACGCTCTAATTGGTTTGAATCCAAATTCCCCGCGTGAACGGGGACACATTAGGCTTTTCACCGTATCTAGTCCAAGTGAAGATTTTGATTTATTTATTTTTTCTTTTTCATTCTCTTCTAATTAATTCATCCGTGCATTTAGAGTAACTAAGTGTGGGTTTTTTAGTTAGCTCTTGAAATCGCCGTAAGCGATGGTGGTGTACACTCCCTAACTTTACTTAGGCTAAGCCAGTGTACCACATGGAACCAACTCTACGCGAAGGTCCACCCCAGATTTGCAAGAGGCCACATGTTTCCACTCGAAAACAGACTATTCAACTCCTTAGGACTAAATCCTCCTAGCACAATAAAGTAACTAAAGGTATGCCCTCGTCGTCTTTCCACTTTTCCCTGAATACTCGGGACATTCTTTCGTGAAACTAGTGCGCATGATAATAAAAATTAAGGTTTTCTCCACTGTGGTGCTTCCTATTCATTGAGACTCTTTCAATGAACTCTCTCTAGTTTCAAGCATCATCAATTGCCCAACTCAAAAATTTTAATTTTTTTTCTTGATTTTCTGGTTTTCTAATTTTTTTATTTTCTCATATTTTCCTAGACTCTATATGCTTTTGGCCAACTCGACTAATCTCAAGCCGGGTAATGAGCTATGACAATCTCCTGTCGGTCTCATGTCATTTTACGTCTCGGTTGACTACAATCTCCTCTCGGTCTCGTGTTGTCTACCAGTCCATTTTAGCAGGTCATCTAATGGCACAATAACGGGTCCTGTCGGTCCACCGTTTCACGGAACAGTTCAATAATCCTACCGAATCTACCCAAACTAGCCAATCCTACTCACTTCTCCTACCGGTCTCGGTGATTCAGAATTGATGCTCATATCTCATCCTAGCTAGTTAAAGTCACTGTCGCGCACTTCACTAGCCAACTAACGGTTCCTGTTAATTACTCCATCCCCATTAAGAATTAAGCATAGATTATGAACAATTGTCTTAGAACTTAATCAAATTTAAGCATGATTCATCCAATGAGCAAACCCCAGTTCATTGATTATCAATTCCTATCTTAGTCTTGTCAATATACTAAGATCATTAACAAGATTCAAGAACTAACATCCATTCAATAGAAGAAATCAATAAGCATGAAACAACGAATTAAAAATCCGGAAAAATTCATCATCTACATAACCCTAGGCTCTCTAGAGAAGCCTAGAAATGGATTTTAGCTAATAGTAATCAACCAAACAAAACTTACAAGTTTCTCCATACAAGGATTGAGAGAGGAAGAAAAGAAGAAGAAAAACCTAGATCTTCAATGGAGTACCCTCCTCTTGAACCCTAGCCTCCTCCCTTTTCTTTTGCGTGAGTCTTCTTTTTTTCTTTTTTTACGTCAAACAAAAGAGTTTGTTCTTTATTTTTAACTCATGTCATTCTTTTTTTTTTTGGTCTTGTGATCACATTTTGTGATCATAGGATCAGATTGTGGTCTTGTGGGTGATCTTGTGATTGTAGGATCACCTACACTTCCAGTGAGTTGCTCTCACGTATGGCCACCAAATTTTCACTAAGTGTTTGGCCATTTTTCATCTAGGGGGTTAAAGTGCCATTACAGAAACTTCATGAAATTGCATTTGCCTCCCCTCTTCATGTATTTTCACTGTCTCTTCACGATTTCTTCATCGTTTTAGCTCCAGATTAATCTCTCAAGCTTGTTTCTCCTCTCTGCTTCATCTCCCAAGCTCTGTTTCCTGCCAAAACAACACGAAACACAACCCGTGCGATCAAACGTGACAAAATCTATAAAATAATGCGAGAAACGCCTGGATTAACAATATCATGCCTAAAGCTAAGATTCTACGTTTTATCTACATTCATAGTGTAAAACTAATATTATCAACCCGAAATCAGGCAAAACGTTATGAACCGTGCAAGAAATATAACTCTAATAGAGAGTTATAAGTAATCGACCACAACATACTCGCCAAAAGAAAGTTTGCGATTTAGGAGGAAATTGAAGTTTCCAAATCCATTTTCCATATTATTTTCCTTATTCTTTGATGTATTGATGATTCATTAAAATCAATCTCTCTCTCTCTCTCTCTCTCCCTCTTTAAAAAATACAAATCCACCAAGTAATAGAGAAAAACAGTGATAGAGGCATGCAATCAGATATTGAAACAAAACAAAAACTGAATGTCCTAATTTTTTACACCAGAGATTCATACTTTGGTTAAGAACTTAGGGAGGTCATGAAATCTTATGATTATCATGATTAGAAATAAACCAATACTTTTATACATGGGGAAGGCTAACAAGGACAATAGACTCGGCGTCGGAGCATCGTCGGAGCATTTCCTCCCTAACATCTCCTTCAACCTCTCTTCGAGTAACCCACAATGTCACAACGAATTTAGTGCGACCAATCCAACGAATAAACTATCGCTGCAAAAAATTTTGGGAACAGTGGATGTGCCAATCATTTCGATCAACTCCTTCTCTCGTCAGATATATCAGTCGATGTTGATCTCGACGAACTTGAGGTTCCTCTACAGAAAAAAAATTTGACGACGGTGCAATCACGTCAGTTGGATCAAGAGAATAAGGTGATTGGCCCTTTGAGCTCTAGCTCGCTGTCGTTCTTCAGCTTCACGATTACTCCTTGCGATGATCCCGGGCAAGCAGTTCCGCTTCTTCCCGATGAGTTGTAACAGAAAAGCTCCATGTGAGCTATAATTTGAGAGCAAACAGAACAAGGATAGAGATGGAGGGAAAAACCAAATTACTCTATTGATTAGAAAGAGTTTTATCGGAAGAGGAAAGTGCAACTATTAACTAATCGTAACTCCTCAGATCAAAACCACCAATCAACTTGTGCCACATCAGCATAAATGATACTCACAGTGCTGAGTAAGATAGAGAAAAATAGGGAATATTACAAGGAAACATAAGAATTTAGAAAATACAAATAGACACCCCTCACTTACTGAAACTACATTTATAAAAATACATTTACCTCCCCATTTTCCAATATGCCCCCTCAAGTTGGAGTGTACATATCTAACACTCCCAACTTGGATTTGAGAAATTTGAAAATTGAAGAAGACTATGGTTTGGTGAGTATATCAGCAAGTTGGAGCGAAGAAGGAACACAAAACAGCTGTTACAGCCCAGCATTAACCAGATCCCTAACTAAATGACAATCACATTCTATGTGGTTTGTCCTTTCATGAAAAACAGGATTTTGTGCAATGTAGATGGCTGAGTTGCTGTCACAGTATATGACTGGAGTAATCTGAAGAGAAATACTAAAATCCTTGAGAAGAAATAAGAACCATTGTACCTCACATTTTGTAGCTACAAGTCCTCTATATTCTGCTTCACCAGAACTCCTTGATACAACTGCTTGTTTCTTTGACTTCCAAGAAACTAGACAATCACCAATATAAATCAGATAGCCAGTTGTTGATCTTCTTGTATCTAGGCAACCAGCCCAGTCAGCATCTGAGTAAGCCTCCAAGACAACTTCATTATAACTCGGAAAGAATAACCCTTGACCCATAGTGCCTTTCAGATATCTCAGAACATGGTGTAAGGTTTTTAAATTTTCAGTTGAGGGCTTGGACACATACTGATTTAATTTGTGAACAACAAAGAACAAATCAGGTCTTGGACTGCGCATATAAAGTAATTTTCCAACAATGCTACTGTAATTCAGTGCAACAACATCTTTAAGATAGTCACTTGACATCTTCGGCAGTTTCAAATTAACCTCCATGGGAGTAGGAGCTGCTTTACAATCACTATAGCCACTCTTATGAAGAATTTCCACAGCAAATTTTCTTTGGCACAAGTAAATCCCTGTATCATTTTTTTTGGAAATATCAAATCCCAGAAAATACTATAATGATCCAAGATCCTTAAATTGGAAATTGTCATTAAGTTATGATTTGAACTTATGAAATAAAGTCTCATCACTTCTGATCAAGATAATGTCATCCACATACACTAAAAGTGCAGTAAAAGCATCAGAGGTTTGAAGTGTGAACGTGGTATAATTGGACTTACTTTGTGTAAAACCCATTTGCACAAGAGTGCGATAAAATTTGCTGTACCACTGCCTAAAAGCTTGTTTAAGACCATATAGTGATTTCTTAATTCTTCACACCAAAGTACCTGTCTCATGAAAATTAATGGCTTCAGTCTTGTAACCTTGTGGAAAATCTATAAAAACTTCTTCTAGCAACTCCCTATGCAAGAAAGCATTATTTACATCCCATTGCATCTAATGCCATTCATAAATAGCTGCTAAAGCCAATAGAAATTTCAACGTAGGCAATTTAGCAACTGGAGAAAAATTTTCTTTGTAATCAAGACCTTGACTTTGAGTGTACCCTTTTGCTAGAAGTCTTGCTTTATATCTCTCTACTGAGCCATCTTCCTTGTGCTTTACTTTATATACCCACCTACATCTAACATAATAATCTCTTGGGGGTAAAACACTAATTTCCCAAGTGTGGTTGTCCTCCAAAGCCTTGAGTTCCTTTTCCAGAGCAGTCACCCACAAGGGATTTTTAGAAGCCTCATAATATGTAGATGGCTCTTTGATACTAGTAACAGAGGCCAAGAAATGTAGATATTTCGAACTGAAGAGAGCTAGTGAAGTCAATTTTGGAACATTGACCACATAATCTTGTAAGTGTCTAAGCAATCTAACACTTCTTGTAGGTCTTGCAGCTAGAGGAGCTGAATCATGATCAATATGAGTTACAACTTCTGGACTATTGCCAACACCATGATCAACATGAATATGTAAAGATGGTGAAGTAGCTGTTACACCACCAATATTGAAAACCTCATCATGATCCAACGAAGGAATAGGCAGATAGAAATCATGGAAATGAGAACTTGTAGAAGAAGCCTCTCTTTCCTAAGGGAAAATAGTTTCATGAAAAACAACATTTCTTGAAACTGTGATCTTCTTTGTATCCAAATTATAAACTTTGTAACCCTTCATCCCATAGACATATCCAATAAAAATGCATCTGTCTGCTCTGCTATCAAACTTTGTTCTTCCTTGTTGTAATGTACCCACAAAACATAAACATCAACTTTGAAACAATCATCTGGAGATATTTGAAACAATACCTCATATGGGGATTTGTATTGAAGAAGTTTTGCAGGTAACCTATTGATGAGATATGCAGTTGTCAATACACAATCTCCCGGGAGCTTGAGTGGTCTTAGATTGAAACTTCAATAATCTGGAAACATTTAGCAAGTTTTGGTGCTTTCTTTCAACTAATGAGTTTTGTTTGATGAATGATACCCTTGCTAGCAAAGAATTTCACAATTTTCAGCTCAGGAGCTTGATAACTCCTAATCTTCTTCACCTTTTTCTAAAATTGGGTCTCAACAATTTCACAAAATTGAGGTATAATAGTAGTGGCTTCTGATTTGTGAACCATAAGGAAAATCCATGTGGTACTAGAATGATCCTCAACGAAGGTGAGTAAAAATGGTGTCCTCCATATGTGGGTGTTTTGTAAGGACCTCATGTGTTTACATGTATGAGGTCAAATAATTCATTTGAAACGTGATTATGATGAGGAAAAGATAATTTCTTCTGCTTTGCTTGAGGACAAATAAGACATGGACCACTCATTGAGGCTGGTGAAGAAGGAACTGGTCTCAAAATCAACTAAAGCTTTCTATCGGAAACATTTCAAAGTCTATTATGCCAAATTGCAGATGATGGAGAACTAGCTATTTTTATGTATTCTTGAATGTCCAATGTGGGACATTCTTAATACCCTACTTCTATTTTACCTCAACATGGAGAGAAATTATTATTTTTGTTTAGTGAATTAGGACTATAGTGTGGTTGTACGACTTAAAGTGTTAAACCCAAAATGTGAGGTGTGAGTCAGAACATGGGAGGTAGTAAGTAAAATATTCACATTTGTATTAAAAAAAATTCGCGCTGCGATGTGGTTTTTTCTGTTTTGTCAGTCTCGATTCGGTTGGTGCTCGGTTTGGTCTTCAAAATAATAAACTTGTTCTTTAAGAAAGAAATTTTTTGAACCATCGGTTTAGGTACGGTTCGGTTTGGTGCTGTCCGGTTTTGCCGGTGTGGTCGGTTTATGAAGACCCGTACTGAACTTTATCCCTTGCTAACCAACAAATGGCCCATTCCTTGTCCTGATTCGACCACCTGAACTGTCGAATTAGGGATACATTTTGTAACATATCCCGTCAAAAGCTAGAAACAGCTCATCGCATAAAGTGGGGAGGCAGAGCCAGGGTCACAACTCTAATGAGAACCTCCTTCCCTGCCACTGGAAGCGTCTTTTCCTTCCACGCCTTGAGCTTGCTCCGAAATTTATCGATCAGAGAGTTGAAAGTTATTGATTTGTTACGCCTCATTGTTGTAGGGAGGCCCAACTATCTTAATAAAAAAAAAAAAAAAAATAGTCATGTGAACATCACATTTTAAGTGTGCTTTGACTCGCCGGATTCAATCCGTGAAAAGATTTCGGTCACACTTTAACATTTCTCAGATCAATGAAACTAGATACGAAGTGCGCGAAAAGCTCTTTATGTGTTCGTTTGTATGGATGTATATAAGAAGCAGATGCTTGGGGCATTCATGAAAATTCCCACTGTGTTCATCTAGTTGCAACGTCAGAATCACCTAGGGACACT
This sequence comes from Linanthus parryae, assembly GCA_023055425.1. Classification (NCBI taxonomy): domain Eukaryota; kingdom Viridiplantae; phylum Streptophyta; class Magnoliopsida; order Ericales; family Polemoniaceae; genus Linanthus; species Linanthus parryae. Next base: position 1,345,608 of record JALGPY010000008.1, on the reverse strand, counting down.
TTTTTCCCCTATGCTTATTGAATATATGCTTTCACCCCTCAAAAATAAAAAATAAAATAAAAAATATGATTTCACCACATTTAATTGAATTACATTCTTTCTTCTCTTCTGCCCTGCTTTGTATCTCGGGTTGATACATATATTCTCGGATACAATATAAATAGAGAAGCTCGATGGAAGGAGCAATTCACAACTCGATCAAAGAAACATAAGTGCAAGTTAGTTGTAAGTGAGTTACACCTTCCAATGGCTTCCGTTCAGGCTTTGAAAGAGGTAATCGAGCTATGTAGTAATTGGACCAGTTTTCTTTTTGTACATCTCTCATATATTAAAACATATTTTTTATGTGAATTATATATCTAAGAAAAAGTTGAATAAAATTATGTGCAGGTTCACATCGTCCACACAGTCTCAGCCAAAGCATGCACTTACAAATCCACCGGAGGCAGATGGATATTACCATCAGAAAAGTGAGTATATATTGGCGGGTGACACATTAAGAAGAAACAAGTATATAAATAGTTATATAAGTGAAAGATTGTTCTAACTTTTCTTTTTTTGTGATTTGATTGGTTGTAGTAATCCCAAGGCGGAATTAGTTGAGGCGACTACATTTGGCATTAGTGGAAGTGCCAATTTGAAGTTGAAAAGGAGGGGAAGTCTTACCCTCGAGTTTGAGATAAGTCTTGGTGATGGAACTCCCAGCATGAAGGATGGTAATGTTAATACTTATATCAGCCTGAGTTCCGACTTCGATACCGTGACTACGATGCTTGGGGTACAGGACCAGATAAATAATATGGAGCCGAATTCCAAGTCGTGGGTCAAACTAACACTGCCGGCCGTCCCTAGTTTCAAGACTCTGTCTTTCACTTTCCAGCATCAGAACCCACCTACGGCCATAGGTGGTCTGACTTTCTATCAAGCCAAGGTTGAAGAGATTGGCGAAGAATGATTCCAGCCTACCTATTTATATACACCAATCACTCTATTATTAATTAAAAACAATTATAATTACAGTAATACATAATATATATTTAAAAAAATAAAGAAGCCTCTCAAAAAAAAAAAAAAAAAAAAAAGAGCAAGCACTAGATAGGTACATAAAAAAACAAGTACCTATAAATATGTTCTTGTGTATGCTCTTATAAATTTGGTAGTTCGTTGGCCCTTCTTAAGGGGCTACTACCACTACTTACTTTGCTTCCTTGTGTGACTTTGACTACTTTTGTAATGAATGAATAAAATGCGACTGGTGTTTTTCTATTACTACATCTGTTTCTTCTCTTTCAGACTACTTCATTTTTTGTCACTATTCACTGGTCACTTGATATGGTGATTTGATTAACAAAACGATATAAGAATTTGATAATCTTTGCATGGTCTTGTAGAGTAAACGTTATTCTACAACACCATGGAAAATTGCAAAAAATTATATCGTTTTGCTATATATCTAAATCACCGAGTCAAAGTGACCCAATTACGGGTTGAAAAGTCAAAGTAAGACAATCAGAAAAAACGGAAGTAGTAGGGTTGGTCTACAGTGCGTCCGCCAATAGGGCGGACGTCAGCAATTTTGTTTTTTTGCGGGCCCCGTTCGCTACAAGACAAAACAATTACCCGGTATAGCAGGTCACTAGGATTAGTAGATAACATTTAGGATAATAGATAGCAATAGATAACAATTGTAATCGTTCTGCTGTAGAAATTCCCCAGAAAGATAACAGCATGAGATTTAAAGATAACCAGTAGCATAAACCAGATAACAGAAGCCTACAAGCTAGATAACATCCGTTCTCATTGATGAAACTTCACGAGTAATTCCATCTTAAAACCAGCAAACATAAGTCTTAATTGCCTTTCCTTGACATATTTGTTGATTGAGAGCAATAGAAGTCCCCTTTGTCATCAAATTAAACTGGTATCTCTTGTTAATCATCTTTCGCATGGATTTCATCTATCTAGGAGTCCACGGGAGGATTGGGACATGTAGTCCTGTTGTGTCCAAGCTCCTTGCAATTACCGCACCTTCTGCGCCTGTCTTGCTTGGGTCCTTTTGGGTGTTTCCTGTCGTGTGGGTTCGGATTCTTCACGTGGCTGTAGGGATTATCTTCTTTCTTCACAAACTCCATGGGTACCCTCTTCAGATTGAGAAATCATTCTCTTCATAGTTCTTATTCCATCGGCCATATGATCCTTCCAATACTTATAATTTGCAGAAGATCTACAACCCAAAGAGGTGTACAATGCCACTTGGCTCTTCATGGAACTCCGACGAGAAGCTTGGACACTTGGGTCGTCACACGAATTCTGAACAGGCTCCTTCATTGAAGGCTCGGTTGCGTAGAATTTCTTATCCGTTTTTACCCAGCTATCAGCAATTAAATTTTTAGGGATCCTATGAACACCCTTCTCTTTCAGAACAAGAATCATATGTTTGCAAATCATCTTCGATGTCTCAAACTTAAAACAAGTGCAGCAAAGACCGCGATTAGATCGTGTACACTGAACAATTTGCTGCAGCAGTAAAGTAGACAATGTTATAAGACAGGATAACAATTCTTGGTTAAAGAAAACATTCATTTCAAAATTTATGTATAAACAGCAGAGTATTACCATAAACAAGTAGATCTCATTTTCAAAGGGGTAGAGAACAATATTAAATAATCAGACATATATTAGATGATTAGGCATCCAAAGTACTACGTGTGTACAATGCAAACTAATATAAATTTCTACATGAAGGGAGAAAGATGCGTACCACACTTTGCTTTATTTCACCTCTCATCACGTAGAATTGATCAACCTTTGATTCTTCAATGGGAATAACCTTCGTTACTCTATAATCCTCTGCCATCTCAGCTTGATTCTTGAACTTCAGGAAGATATTATTGGTGAATACCTCAGCTGCATGCTCCTCGAGCGGGCTGAACCTCGTTGTACATATCGGGTCCGATTGGTCAGATTTAAAGTGTTCGTCCCTCTCATTTTTTCGTAGATTTTCTAAACCAGTCATTAGACCCCTGCAAAGGTCGACCAACTTATCCATATAGCACACAAAATCCTTGAAAAACTGTTTACGCTCTCGCACCTTGAGGTTGTTGTTTGTCCGGAAAAGAAGAAGAATTTCAAGTATGTCTCTGCCCACATGTGCCTGGCCAAATAGGTGACTTGGATCCAATGGTTATCAGAGAGGTCCCATTTTTCTACCATGGCCTACCAATCTTCAAACAAAAAATTCTCGGGTTTCCTACTATGCATACATTTCTTAAAATCAGAAATGAATGCGGCACCCTTCTTCAACTTTCCTTCAGCATTCCGACAAAGATGCCAAGAACACAAACGATGTTTTTCATGTGGGAAAGTTTTTTGAATGACACTTTTCATGGCTAAATCACCATCCGTAATAACCGACACGGGCATCTTATTCTCCATGGCATCCATCAAACAATTCAAGACCCACTCATATGTTTCTTTTTTCTCGTCTTGAACAATCGCAAAGGCAAAAATTGTATTTTGATAGTGATTGTTCACCCCAGCTAAAATTACTAAGGGTTTTCGATACATGTTGGCTTTGTATGTTGCATCGAAAATAAGTACATCACCAAACCTCTTGTAATATTCCTGTGATCTCCTGTCACACCAAAATAAACTTCGAAGTTCTTGGTTGCTACCCAATTTGTACCTAAAAAGAAAAATAAGCAGCAGATATTATTATTAAATCAACAGTTAATTATTATAAAGGCTGAGAAAAAATAGGTTGCTTAAAAGAACAAATTATATCTGTAGATAACAATTGTAAAGAATAGATAGCAATTACACGAATCATAATATCAATTAAGTATAAAACATTTGTAACTTATAAGATAATACTCTTACCTCCTGTAAACACCATGGTGGCTACTTTTCAGACTATCAATGAACATCAGAGTCTGTTGGCCATCTCCTTCAGTGGAATATAATTTGTCCAGAGAAGCCATTTTGTTATACATATCCTACTGTGTGTAAGGGACGTTGGAATAGCCCGGATTGTTTTACCATCAAAAGGAAGCCTTGACAATACTTTATGCCCACTCCTTCAGGGATCTTATGTGTTCGATATCTGACTCGTTCACCTTTCTGTGAGACCGGTGCATGCTCCAGCACTGTGGATCAGAAAGTGGGTGAGAATGTACTGGTTGAAAATAATCCACTGTAAATGGCTCCGTAGGTGAAGTTCTTGTAATTCTTATTCGATCTTTGCATAGGCACCGAGTGTTTCTAGTATGCTCCCTCTTCCGATTTTCTTTTTATTTCCACTAATCAGATCGGACACCTTGTCGGGCACATACAAAGATCATAGACTTTGTGAATTCCGTCGTTTCCGGACCAAAATACCTTCTATTACACCTTCTTATCCCAAAACCAAGCATCAAGGCATAAAGGTTGTACCAGTCAAAAGCCTCAATCTCACTGGAAAAAGACATTTCCTCAACCTCTTCCTTGGTTTATATTACTCCTGTAGGCCGGGAAATTATCAAGGTTATCTAATCTGTAAAATAGATTAACAAGGATCTTAGTATTACTTACCAGGTTTAAGTTCACCATTTTTTTTTTGAGGGAGAAAAACTTCATTAAGAAGAAGGAATTGGGCTTAACGCCCGTACATCATTACAAAAGGCCTTCTCGGCCCAAGGAGGAATAATGAAAAACAAACCCACATCATTGTTGTGGTCCGCGACCCATTTAGCTACCAAGTGGGCAGCTGTGTTACAGCTGCGAGGTTGGTGAGTAGCCACGTAGTCTTCTCGAAGACCACAAAGACTCAACGCCTTTCCGACTTTAACTCCACTCTCGGAAATATCAGCCGACGAAAACGCTTCAGTTTCATTTCTCGAGAGCTTTCTCCTTTCTCTCTCATGGTTCCAGATCTGAATAATCCCCTTTGCATCCATCTCGATGATCAGTTGAGAGAGATGGAGGTCTGTCGCCAATTTGATGCCTTCAACCAAGGCTCCAGCTTCAGCTTCCTTAGGGGAGTTTCCAAAAGGCAGTTTGATGCCTTTTCCGGCGATGAGGATGCCTTTATCATCTCTAATGACCACTCCGGCAGCGGCGGTACGTCTTTCCCGGTTCCAGGCGGCGTCTATATTCATTTTTCGCCACCCCGGCGGCGGTCTTGACCAAAGCTTTGTCGGAGATGGGTGGATCTGAGCCGGATAGTCGGGATCCGAGACATGCAGCAGACAATTTTGCTCAGATAAGTGAAAATTGACCTCTGAAATCATAGCCTCCGTAGTCTTCTTTTTGTTTTTGAAGATCATTTTAAGATCACCATTTGGAGCAATGACAAAGGAGGCTCTTCTTTCATCATCCTCATATGGCTCTGTAAGAGAGAAATCGTATCCTTCATCATCATCCATGCCTTCGAATCGTATTCCTCTTCTTCATAATCATGAGGCAAAGAACACAAAGCTTTGCCTTTGCCATAACAGTCACTTTCTCTCACTTCTCTCGAATTCATCTGTAAGTTTGTTTCTCTCCTTCCTTACTCACCATTACAATTCAAATAAGAAGACTTCAACGAACAAAAAATAGAATTGCCTCATTTGGAACATATTGTTAATGATTGCAATGTGAATAAAATAAGAAATTACTAAACATAGTACTAAACATCTGCAAAGGCAACTTCCTTTACATTACTGTTCCTAAAAATAAAAATATCTCAACTACCAATCCATTAGTTTCCACCAGAGAGAAATGTTAATGTGGAGAAAATAATTTATAAAATCCAGAAAACATTTTCAAAATGTCAGTGAATTAAAACTTTATTGGAATTATGTGGTGGTTGGGCAAGAGGGTCATATAAAATTCTGAACACATTAATTGAACTACCCCAACCATATCATTAAATTATTTTTCCATAATAATGAAAGGTTTATTAACTCTCCTAGCTGCCTAAAAATTTGTTATTACTCTTTGCAACATATGGACTGAAACAACCCGGGATCTCGGTTCAGGGTTAAAGAGACAATTGACAACCAAAAGTAGAAATATACAATTAAGATTACATTTCGCTTAATGTACATAACAAAATTTCGATTATAAGTACAATTTAAGACATAACATTTGTGATCTACTAAGTGATCTAAGTTAAGCTATACTTCTGCGTCTCGTTCCAGCGTTCCCATCCCCCACTTTGATTGACGACCTGCGGTTTTAAAATGGCAAAAGCCGACGCAGTTTTGAAGAAATTGATCAGTAAAAACTGAGTAAGTACACACTACGACATGTAAAGCAACGAGTGGCACGGAAGCATGAGTTGAAACAAATCAGAAGATTTAAACAGTAAAACTATCATATTTGAGAATTCGGATCAACTTGAAGTAACTGAGTAACAAAAACCTCTCAATTTAATAACATTGAGAAACCACGAGTAGTTGGTAAAATATCCAGAGTAAACAAGTTCATTTGAACTGATAACGATAGTAGATCATGAGTAGCCAAGATTTAAAATTCATCTCAATCGATTAGGGCATATCGAGAGCCACAAACAACATTAATAAGTAGTCAATTTTTAATTTCGACTTCAATCAACAGTTTAATTTAGCTGAGGCGTGTCAAGAGCCACCAGCAGGATCGATGTAAACAGAGGGATCACGAAATAATCACTAAGGGTTCCTTCTAGGGTCTATCAATCCCTATTTCACCCGAGCGTTAAGGGAGCCCATTCGTCAACCCCGCTCACAACATTAGCTAAAAGGCCTTAAGTGTCGACACCCCTATACCGTAGTGACCCTTACAAGTATAAGTAGCACTCTATAGCTACATAAAACCCTTGGCCTCAATATCTTGATACATTTTGGCTCATCGGGGGCGGATTTGTGAACATTAACGTTCTATCCAATAATAAGAAGCATTGCTTCAATGGTCTTAGCCATAAGAAAATGGAGGATCGCTTGACTTCTCCCATTAATAACAGTACTCTGTACATCGTCCTAAGTCTATTAGAGGTATTTTATTTCTTCTCTTTCACGTAACCAGAATCAGAATATCAAAATTTCGCAAGTAATTTACGAGAGTTCTCAAAAGAGATGAATAATATAGTTTAACAACATTCGAGTGGAAAACATGAATTCTCATACTTTTCATATAACAAGAATTCATTTGAAAGCACAATTAAAATCAAGAAACTAAGCCTAGCACTCCGACAACAACCGCTCTCTCCTACGAGGTCGATGTCTACAATCACACGTATGACGTACTCGTTATAACCAATTTACACATGCATAATAACAATGAAAACCTACATGTCACATAGTCCTATATGTCACTAATGAACATATAAAGATGTTTAATTATCAAAATAATTCCAACAAAACACCTAAAAGTTCAAAAATTCATGTTTTCTAAAAAATGTGAAACTACAAGCTCTGACTTTAGAGCCATATTTACCATATCAAATCATCTACTAAAATTTTGAAATTAATGTATGATGAACCTACATGTGTCTACTTTTAGAAACACCAAGAAAATCATGCATAGCTATTATAAAACTCAAGTTACAAAAATAACAAACACTGCTATGCAGAGACAAGTTTGGAAGAAAGTTTAAACTTTGAAGAACAATTACTACTACTTGAAGAATAGGAAAAATGCTCATCTTCTCCAGAATGATTCCCTTATGTGTCTAGTTTCATCAGAAGAAATATTGGGTGCCATAATTTTCTGGAAATGAGATTTTTAACAAAAATGACAAAACTTGTCCGAAAATAGAGTTTCAGAAAATATGCAACTTAGAATGAGCATATCTCCCTAACCATAAAGGATATGGAGTTGAATTTTATTTCAAAATGACCCTCATTGAATCTAGTTTCATAATGTGTAAGATTTAAAAATTCCACATAGAAAAACTTTAGAGATAATGTATGTTTTTCACAAACTGGTCAGATTGTAAAAATATGCAATTTTTCTAAAAATCAACAAGTTTGGTTCAAATGATACATGCAACTTAGGGAAACTTTATTTTCACCCACAATACATCATTTTAGGAATTAATTAAGACTTTTACATGCTCTTGACACAAATGTTCAAAATTTTCTTGACATGCAAGTGCAACTACCAAGATTTTTACAAAGTGCATATGAGTTTTAGTGTGAGTTTCATGAAATAGTCAAAATTTTGGAGTCAATCACATGATCTAACCATGAAAATGAAAAATCAAGCATGGAGATGAAGAAAACTAAGATGAAATTTCATCAATCAAAGCAAAAGATGGACATGCATGAATGAATTCAAGACTAGAAGAAAGTTTACCCAAGGATTCAAGAAATGGTGGAGGAAAAGAGTGAAATTGACCTTCAATCCTTGAGAAGAACGATGAAATAACTCCCCTCCATGATCATTCTATGCTTGGACTAAAGTTTTTCATATTTTGGAGGCTTGAAAATGAAGATTTGATGGTGGTTTGTGAAGGTCAACACCCAAAAACGGGAATGGAGATATTGAGAGAGAGAAGAAAGCATGTATGGGTGTTCTTGAAGAGAAAATCATATGAATAATTGAGGGAGAAAGAGATAGGAAGTTGTGGTGATGAATGGGATGAGTGATGGTGAGTTGGTGTAAGTATAAGAGTGTGTACGTGTGTAGATTATCATAAGTAGTGTTATTTTAATATGAGTAGAAATAAGAATAAATTATTTTATTGGTGTTGACCAAAGTGATGGAGGGGGTAGTTGGTTGTAATTAGAACAAAATTAGAGGAGTTGTGGATGGGGATAAAGAATTGATAGCCAAAAATTAAGGGGTAAAAAAATGCAATTAGAAAGTCTCCCAACACCATAGTTGGGGTAGGAATTGGATTACCAAGAGAATGAGGGTTTACATGCAAATACAAGAAATTTAAGATAACTACAAAATTCCATATGCAAGAGGGGTATAAATGAGAAGTGCCAAAAATTGAGGGGTGAAAAGATAATTTTCAATTAATAGCTCATACATATAAGTTAATTTTCATAAATAATAAATTTTCCAGAAAATTTCAAATACACCACTTTGTACATAAATGTTAAAATCAAATTTTAGAAAACTACAAGTATAACTCAAGTATACAAATAAGTTTCGTATAGTATCATCCTAGTTTCAAAAACTACCAAATAACCCCAAATTAAAAATTGATATCATCATAGATGTCAATTAACAACATTATAATTTAAAATTAAGAAAAGTAATTGATATGTTTGAAATACTAATTTCTCTAAATTTTCACATATTTTTCCGAAATGACCAAATAACCCCTTACTTAAATATGGGGTATTACATGGACAATGTGAATAAAATAAGAAATTACTAAACATAGTACTAAACATCTGTAAATGCAACTTGCTTTGCATTTACTGTACCTAAAATAATAAATATCTCAACTACCAATCAATTAGTTATACCAGAGTGAAATGTTAAGAAGGATATTGAAATTTTAAAATGACAGATAACATTTTCAACAGTACAGAGTATAAGAACTTTATTGGAGTTAGGTGGTGGTTGGGTAAGAGGGTCAGATAAAATACTGAACACATTAATTTAACTACCCCAACCATATCATTAAATTAGTTTTCCATAATAGTGAAAGGTTTATAAACTCTTCTAGCTGCCCAAAGATTTGTTGTTACTCTTGGCAACATATGGACAATGTGACTTCAGAGCTTTCATGGTTAATTTAACCACAAACATGGATTGTTAAAGGCACTGAACGTGCACGAGCCACATTTACCAAACCATCTCGCACAATTAGCGGGTGAGAATTGATTATCCGCGTTTTGGGGTCAATTAGGGGGAGTTGACCAAACTTAATTCAATCTGGAATAACTCACACGAGTTGGGAATGAAAACAATGTCCTCTCATTGGCCCACCGGGTGATTCAAATGAAGAAAAAGTCAAAAAACATGGCTCAAAGAACATAGAAAATTTGTAAAGTTGCTAGATAACATTTGTACTAGGGTTTAGAAATCTGGATATTAACTTCAAAATTTCAGATAACAATGTCAAAGACACGTTGGATCACATGCATTTTGGATGGCTGAGAGCTTTTTTTATAGAATGAACATATCACAGTGCCATAATTTGACACTATAATGAACTTGAACAACCAAATATATGACTTAATTATTATTATTCAGATAGTTATTGTAAAAATGAAAAGCACACAGACATACAGGTTACAAAACTCTAGTTTTTAGGGATGAATGTGATCCCAAATGTTCTGTGTTCTACCGTGTTCAACATTCAAGAAGAAATTCCAGCCAAGTAATCGAAAATGTGCCTTATATTGAATCCCAAAGACCGTAAAAAATATCAGAGTACCAGAAAACAGTTGTAAGAAGTAGATAGTTCTCTTTCGGTCCTAGATGATATCAGTATAATTGAGCACGTTCACAACAAATGTTGCTATACTCAGTGTAATTTGACTCACACAATGTAGAGTTAGGAAGTAATGATGTTTATTTATGGCCCACTACTCTTTGTGGTGAAACGTTGGGTAAAGAAGAACCCAGTTACACCCAATGATGAATGCACCCGTGGCATGGTACCATCTTGTTGATGAATACTCGTGGAAGAACGGACCGAGATCCCTCGCGTACTTACATTTCATGGCTCTATTCATAATTGGACTCCAAAACACAACCACCAAAAGCTCAACGCACACCGTGACGTTCTACAACACTAGGTCTTACGTCATTGAACAGTGTGTGATGACAACAGTTCCATTGTTCGTGTCTCCATCAAGTGTGTGGCTTCGGAGCTTTCATGGTTACTTTAATCACAAGCATGGATTGTTAAAGTCACTGAACGTGCACGAGCCACATTTACCAAACCATCTCGCACAATTAGCGGGTGAGAACCGATTTTCCGCATTTTGGGGTCAATTAGGTGGAGTTGACCAAACTTAATTCAATCAGGAATAACTCACACGAGTTGGGAATGAAATCAATGTCCTCTCCTTGGCCCACCGGGTGATTCAAATGAAGAAGAAGTCAAAAAACATGGCTCCAAGAACAGAAAACATTTGTAAAGTTGCTAGATAACATTTGTACTGGGGTTTAGAAATCTGGATATCAGCTTCAAAAGTTCATATAATAATGTCAAAGAAACGTTGGATTACATGCATTTTGGATGGCGGAGATCCTTTTTTGTAGAATGAACATATCACAGTGCCATAATTTGACACTATAATGAACTTGAACAACCAAATATATGAATTAATTATTATTATTATTCAGATAGGAATTGTAAAAATGAAAAGCACGCAGACAAACACGTTACAAAAATCTAGTCTTTAGGGATGAATGTGATCCCCAAATGTTATGTGTTCAACTGTGTTAAACATTCAAGAAGAAATTCCAGCCAAGTAATTGAAAATGTGCCTTATATTGAATCCCAAAGACCGTAAAAAGTATCAAGGTACCAGAAAACAGTTGTAAGAAGTAGATAGTACTCTTTTGGTCCTAGATGATATCAGTATAATTGAGCACGTTCACAACAAATGTTGCTATACTCGGTGTAATTTGACTCACACAATGTAGAGTTAGGAAGTTATGATGTTTATTTATGGCCCACTACTCTTTGTGGTGAAACTTTGGGTAAATATGAACCCAGCTACACCCCATGATGAATGCACCCGTGGCATGGTACCATCTTGTTGTTGAATACTCGTGGCGGAACGGACGGAGAACTCTCGCTTACTTACATTTCATGGCTCTATGACACAATTAGACTCCACAACACAACCGGCAAAAGCTCAATGCACACCGTGATGTTCTCCAACACTAGGTCTTATGTAATTGAACAATGTGTGATGGCAACAGTTCCATTGTTCGTGTCTCCATCAAGTGTGCGGCTTCGGAGCTTTCATAGTTAATTTAACCACAAACATGGATTGTTAAAGTCACTGAACGTGCACGAGCCACATTTACAAAACCATCTCGCACTATTAGCGGGTGAGAATTGATTTTCGACGTTTTGGGGTCAATTAGGGGGAGTTGACCAAACTTAATTCAATCAGGAATAACTCACACAAGTTGGTAATAAAAACAATGTCCTCTCCTTGGCCCACCGGGTGATTAAAATGAAGAAGAAGTAAAAAAAAACATGGCTCAAAGAAAAGAAAACATTTGTAAAGTTGCTAGATAACATTTGTACTAGGGTTTAGAAATCTGGATATTAACTTCAAAAGTTCAGATAACAATGTCAAAGACACGTTTGATCACATGCATTTTGAATAGCAGAGAGCCTTCTTTATAGAATGAACATATCACAGTGCTCTAATTTGACACTATAATGAACTTGAACAACCAAATATATAACTTAATTATTATTATTTAGATAGGTATTGTAAAAATGAAAAGCACACAGACATACATGTTACAAAACTTTAGGAATGAATGTGAACCCCAAATATTCTGTGTTATACTGTGTTCAACATTCAAGAAGAAATTCCAGCCAAGTAATCGAAAATGTGCCTTATATTGAATCCCAAAGACCGCAAAAAATATCAGATTACAAGAAAACAGTTGTAAGAAGTAGATAGTTTTCTTTCGGTCCTAGATGATATCAGTATAATTGAACACGTTCACAACAAATGTTGCTATACTCGGTGTAATTTGACTCACACAATGTAGAGTTAGGAAGTTATGATGTATATTTATGGCCCACTACTCTTTGTGGTGAAACGTTGGGTAAATATGAACCCAGCTACACCCCATGATGAATGCACCCGTGGCATGGTACCATATTGTTGTTGAATACTCGTGGAGGAACGGATGGAGAACCCTCGCTTACTTACATTTCATGGCTCTGTGACACAATTAGACTCCACAACACAACCACCAAAAGCTCAATGCACACCGTGTTGTTCTCCAACACTAGGTCTTACGTCAATGAACATTGTGTGATGGCAACAGTTCCATTGTTCGTGTCTCCATCAAGTGTGTGGCTTCAGAGCTTTCGTGATTAATTTAACCACAAACATAGATTGTTAAAGTCACTGAACGTGCACAAGCCACATTTACCAAACCATCTCGCACAATTAGCGGGTGAGAATTGATTTTCCGCGTTTTGGGGTCAATTAGGGGGAGTTGACCAAACTTTATTCAATCAGGAATAACTCACACGAGTTGGTAATGAAAACAATGTCCTATCCTTGGCCCACCGGGTGATTCAAATGAAGAAGTAAAAATACATGGCTCAAAGAACAGAAAAGATTTGTAAAGTTGCTAGATAACATTTGTACTAGGGTTTAGAAATCTCGATATTAATTTCAAAATTTCAGATAACACTGTCAAAGACACGTTGGATCACATGCATTTTGGATGGCAAAGAGCCTATTTATAGAATGAACATATCACAGTGCCATAATTTGACACTATAATGAACTTGAACAACCAAATATATGACTTAATTAGTATTATTCATATAGGTATTGGAAAATGAAAAGCACGCAGACATACACGTTACAAAACTCTAGTTTTTAGGGATGAATGTGATCCCCAAATGTTTTGTGTTCTACTGTGTTCAACATTCAAGAAGAAATTTCAGCCAAGTAATCGAAAATGTGCCTTTTATTGAATCCCAAAGACCGTAAAAAATATCAGAGTACCAGAAAACAGTTGTAAGAAGTAGATAGTTCTCTTTTGGTCCGAGATGATATCGGTATAATTGAGCACGTTCACAACAAATGTTGCTATACTCGGTGTAATTTGAGTCACACAATGTAGAGTTAGGAAGTTATGTTGTTTATTTATGGCCCACTACTCTTTGTGGTGAAACGTTGGGTAAATAAGAACCCAGTTACACTCAATGATGAATGCACCCGTGGCATGGTACCATCTTGTTGTTGAATACTCGTGGCGGAACGGACAGAGAACCCTCGCGTTACATTTCATGGCTCTGTGGCACAATTAGACTCCACAACACAACCACGAAAAGCTAAATGCACACCGTGATGTTCTACAACACTAGGTCTTACGTCAATGAACATTGTGTGATGGCAACAGTTCCATTGTTCGTGTCTCCATAAAATGTGTGGCTTCGGAGCTTTCATGGTTAATTTAACCACAAACATGGATTGTTAAAGTCACTGAACGTGCACGAGCCACATTACCAAACCATCTCGCACAATTAGCGGGTGAGAATTGATTTTTCGCGTTTTGGGGTCAATTAGGGGGAGTTGACCAAACTTAATCCAATCAGGAATAACTCACACGAGTTGGGAATGAGAACAACCAAATATGAATTGATTATTGTTATTCATTTAGATAGTGTAATTATGAAAAGCATGTAGACATACACGTTTCAAAACTTTCGTTTAGAGGGTTTATTGACCCATCAGATGCCCTCTCCCTGACCCACCGGATGATAATTTGTCCTTATTTTGTTTTGGGTGTATTGTTAAGCCCAAAAAAAAAATCGATGTAGCCTCATAAAATTTAATGTGACCCTCATTGGCTTTCAGATTTTCAGTTTAACCCTCATAAAAAAATTACTTTAGCCCCCACTCACTTTCTTAAAATTTAATTGTGGACTTACTATTTCTTTAATTTTTTAAATATAGAAAAAGTCTATAAACATGATTTAGATAACTTTGTAAACATGCTAGACAATATTTGTTGTAGGGTTTATATATAAACGTACATGTACCAATATAATTGATAAAAATTATAAATTTGGGGTAGGTTACAGTACAAAAATTTTGAAATTCAAAATTTTCTTTGTACCATCAAAGTTATCTCCCTTCTCCATTACAGTACATGGATTCGGATTCAATTTCTCCAACAAAAATGACCCAACAAGTGGTGGCCGATTTAAATAGCCTTCCAGATCTAACAGAGGAGTCCACGGTAGAGTCACAGAGTGTTCTACCGCAATTGATTGGAGTCAATCCCACCGGAGAACACGAATCTTCCGGCGACAGCAACCGTAAGGAAGAGGAAGAAATTCATCAGTGCGTAGATTATATTCTCAACCCTAGTGAATTAGTACTCAATTACTACCGAACTGCTGGAAGATAAACAAGAAATTCCCAAAACTGATGAAGGCCTTGAAGAAAGCGAAGAGAAAGAAGAAAGGGGGGAGGAAATCCAACTAGAAGCGACCGAAGAGAAAGAAGAAAGGGGACAGGAAATTCCATTAGGAGAGACTGAAGAGAAAGAAGAAGGGGGGAAAGGAAATCCCAGTAGAAGAGACCCATGAAGAGGATTTTCCCAACCCGATGGTAAATACCCTAGAGGTAGTTCTGGATTCCAACATGCAGACACTGATGAACCCCCTGAAATTCTTCCTCTTGTGAAAATCCAAGAAGTCGTTCAATCTATGGTTCCCGTAATGGTACAACATCCTCACAAAGTTGAAAACAAGGTCAGTATCTTCGAAAGCAATTTTACCTTTATAGATTTATTTTTGAAATTCAAGTGTTTAGATTTATTCTGAAGAAGATTTATTTTGAACATGAATAGGAGAAGGTTGCCAAAAAGACCAAACCAAAGAAAAAGCTTTCTTTCTCTCCAAAGGAAAAGATTTCTGAGACAGAACCACGACGTTCACCAAGAACCAAACCACCACCACCAAGACCACTCAAGAAGGGAAGGAAAAAGAATACTTCTAAATCGAAGTCATCAAAGGATGTTGAGCAAGAGATAGTATATACAGAGGGATTTGCGCTGTACAAGTAAGTTAACAAATGCTATCATTTGTATACAACAGTTTACTAGCATGTTGTGATTTTTATCTTCCTCTGTGTTGTTGAAATTGTTATCCAGAGGAAAAATGTTTGCTTCATATATATTGAGGTTTTGTCACTGACTTTGAACAAATTTCCTTTTTAATGGCATTGTTATCTTGCAAATGCTATCATTAGTTTACAAACAATTACTCTATTTCTGTGATTTTTGTCTGCCCCTGTGTTTGAATATTGAAATTGTTATCCAAATGCACATGTTTGCTTAATATATATTGAGGTTTTTTCACTGAATTTGAAAAAATTTCCTTTTTAATGTCATTGTTATCTTACAAATGCTATCATTAGTTTATTAATATTCACTATAAGGTTGTGATTGTTGTCTTTCCCTGAGTTTGAATATGGAAATTGTTATCAAAACCACATGTTGTTTACTTCATATGTTTTGATTAATTGTCACAGGAAAGAGAACAAAAACCTTTTCAACATTAAGAAAAATGAAAAGGTACCACACAAAATAGAGAGGCTGTTGTATGAAAACTTTGTTAACTTAACCGGACAAGCAAGAGAGTGATAAGAAAACAGAGCAATGGTGGCACGTGATGAAGATTAAGAAGGAGAAGATGTGGATGTCCAGCAGTTTGTTTGTGAACCGAGATCAAAAAACAAAGTTGAAGAAAAACATGACGAGGAGGTTGAAGAGGATGAAGAGGTGGAAGAAGAGGATGAAGATTATGAGCTTTCACATCATGGAAATTCCACAAATGCCTTTATCAGATTTCAGTAAATTGTCATTTTTTTGTTTCAATGATTTTTTTTTTTTTAAGTTGAGTCGTGTTTGACAATGTTGTCAAGGACTCTATTATTTAGCACTAACTGGATAACATTTATTTCTCTGTTTTCTCTTTGTTTTTGTAGAAATGTGAGGATGTATAGTTTGCAGAAGCGGAACCCTAATTTGAAGATGACAAGGGACTTCAAAAATGAGATCTTGAGAGAGTGGAAGTCTATGACATTGGATCAAAAGCAGCCTTTTCTTCGTGGTGGTGCTGTAGAAAGAAGAGGAAGGCAATGAGGGAAGAAATGGAGGATGTCAAGGACAAGAAGAGGAAGAGGAAATAAGTTGCTAATAAAAAGAAGGTGAATGAGATAAAAAACTAAAAAAACCTCCGTCGGTGTCAAATCTACCTATCACTTCCAAAAATTAAGTATTTTTATGAAAAAATGACCGAAGAGCAGAGAGCCTGGATGTATGAGGTGGGTCTTGGTGGTTTGGAGCATCTTCAAATCACAGGGACCCCTGAGGACTTCAAAAAATTCATATACAATGCTTTCGAAGTCGATGGATACTTGACGGCGCATGGCCGGTCGCTGAAGATCACAGATGAGATTGTCGGTTGGCTTCTCAGTATTAGCTGGCAAGGTGAGATTTTGAAACCTGAGCCAACTGACAAAGAGGCTCAGCTAATCGGTCAAACTATCGGACTTGTGAACCCAGTTTTGACTGTAGAATCGTATATAAGGTGGTTTACAGGTGAGGATAATAAGGAGATTCTGAACGATGGTTGGAGGCGTAGGGCGGTTGTGTTTGTCCTTGGATGTTTTGGAATGCCACAAACTCGGCAAGGTGTTAGGTCCACACTAGCTGGCTATGTGGTGGATCTTGAGCACCTCAAAAAGGTCAACTGGGCTGCTACATAGCTTGACCACTTCCAAGAACAGCAAACCAAGGTGCAGAAAGGGAAAAGCATCCGCGACGGGGGGTGTATATTGATCCCAATGGTAAACATCACTAAAACTGTTTTCAACGTTTTTATAAATGTTCCTAATGTGGTTACTGATTCCTTCCACGGATTTACAAATGTTGTCAATGTTATGTAGCTTCTCTATTTAGAGAAATTCTGCCCGAAGCTGTTGAAGAATCCTGAAGGGTGTGAAAACCAAGATGATAGTCCAAGGCTTAAATTTTGGATGACTGAACTTGTTGAAGAGAGATGGAAATTTGTCGAACAAAACCAAAATGTAAGTAGATCTCTATCTGAAAACTTACAATTGTTTTCAAATTGTTGAAATAGTTAACTTGTAAGTTATTGAATGTTTATGCTTTGTTGGTTATATAGTTGAAGCTGAGGAGACTTGAGGAGCCTGTCCAGGAGGAATGGAAAGTTGAAGAACTTCAGGCCAAAGATGTTGAAAAAATCTTCGAGAAAGTTTTAGAAAAAATTTCCATGAAGCAGCTGGCGGCGGAATTGCACAAGTTGATGAAGACTGAAGGAAATAAGGAAGGTGAGGAAGAAAGAAATGATGAGAAGGAGAAGGAGAAGGAGAATGATAAGGATGAGGAGGGAGAGAGCAAGAAGGAGGAAGAGAAAGAAGAAAATTTGAAAACTTCGATTCAAAAGAGGGAAAGACTGGAGGAACAGGAGGTCAACAATCCCCAAGGTCACATTTCTTTGAGTAGTGAGCAAACAAACCAAGACACACAGGTAAATATATGGTTCAATTAAAATGTTTAATAATGATTTAAAGATGTTCTGCGTAAGCTTACAAATATTGTCTCTGATCTTATCATTTTAGATGGCATCAAATTTACCACCAAGGCCTCTCGTGTCTGGTTCTCCCAAGTTAAAACGAGGAAACCTAATCGGAAATGAATGGGGAAAGGCTATTCACATAATCAGACGGTCACCTCGGGGTCATGGTGGGGCCTTGAAGAAGAGGCCATCAGGTGTACCTACTTTCCCCAAATTCCCACCGGTGACGAGTGTTTTCTTCACTACTACCTCACTTACAAGTACGAGAGTGGCTACAGCATGCCGAATGCTAAAATTCCCAGAGACCTATATACGTAAGTTATTTAAGATATATTAGCGTTCAAGTAAAACATCAATGTTTTAAAACATTAGTGATACTTATTTATATTACATGCAGTGAGGAGGTGTTGAGAATAGGGAAGATGGCTAGTCTATCAAGGGGAAGCTCGTGGCGACTTCGAGATGGAGAATGGTTCGACAATGACGTAAGTATTTTACTCTCGGTATTGAAGAATGTTATCAAACCCATGAAACAAATTTCTTGTGTCTGTGAATTGATAAATTGAATTTTTAATCACTCAGGTCGTTGATGGATACCTCATGTATCTTCAAGCAAAAGAGATGAACCAGCCATATGAAGATAAAAAAAGGATCTGGTACTTGAGCTGCGAGTATTCTGTAAGTTTCCACACTCTTCATATTGATAATTTCATTATATTTCAACTTCATTTCTATATGGTCTAATGAGTTGTTATTCTCTTTCAAGTGGTCAATACAGAAAGACCTGGGCTGAAGTTGCATGAAGCATTTCATGGCGACTGGAGGGATATGGGTTATGTAAGTGATTTCAATACTGTGATGTTCTATGTATTTAAAATTTCTCTCCAGAAATATATCTTTGTTATCTAGGATGTCATTGATTTTTTTTGTATCTACTTTGTTTTATCAAAAACTATATTGTTTTGCCTCTAAATGTAAAAAACTCCCACTGGTTGATGATGGTCATCAGTTTTGTGGATTCGAAGATTTACGTTCTAGACTCCCTGACCGGGCTAGGCTACACGGAGGACCACATTGCGGCCAAGTTAAGAATCATGCACACCATTCTCTCTCGGGACACTGAGCACACAGAAGACATTACCAAGTGGTTAATTTGGTACATGAATGATGACGTGGCTCAACAGCCAAATGGGTAAAGTTTCTCAGTCCTTAAAATTGTTGTCTAGGAGATTGAAAAGCCTATTTGTCTTTATACTAATGTTTTCCGGACATAATTTTACAGGTGTGACGGTGGTCCCTTCATGTGCTTCTTCATGACGCACCTCAAGGAGTTGGTTCCGAATCCTCGCAAAGGTCTCAAAGTCAACATATACTACGTGAGAATTTGGATTGCAAATGAGATGACGGATTCAATATAATGAAGAGGTCCTTGACGGGTTGAAGAAGTTGAAGGAGGAGGAGGAACACGTCCGAGAATGGGCATACCGGTATAGGAAAATTCCTTCAGTGACCTGGTCATCACCTAATGCCCTGAAGAGGAAGGCTACAAAGGCAAAGAAGAAAACGACTAAAGCACGAATCTGGTTATTTGTTTGTGGAACTATGTCTGAAACAATTTTTTGTGGTTGTTTGAACATTTGATGGTTTGTTGTGGTTGAAAGTGTGTTTGATGTTTGAACATCTGATGGTTTGATGTTTAAATATCTGGTTTGTGTTTGTTTGAACAATTTATTGTGTTTGTTGAAGTTATGGAAGTGTGGTTGTTTTTGGATTCAATATCATTTGGAATATGTAGTACTTTTCTATTTTATAAATACTTTCTTAACTTTACAATTGTTAACAATGAAACTGATATTGTTATATGGGCTTTTGTACGTAACCATCTGTTGCTTACAAATATTTTCTTTACATATACAATTGTTATCCAATGCTACTGATAATGTTATCTGGGCATTTATTGCCAACTAACTCCCAACCACCAAGTTTCTTCTTTTATTTCTAGCTCACCAACCACTTCAAATACACACACCTACCTATTCACTCCCATTCAGAGATTATTTTCTTCTCTCACCCTTACCTCTTCTATTATTCCTTCCCTCAACAATGTCTCAACATAGTTTCAACTCTACAACCACACAACACAACACTCCCACTAAAGCTCAAGCCTACCCATAACATGCAAGTTATGGTGTAGGCCTGAGCTTTGTTATTGTAGACTTAACCCGCTAATTCGAACCGCACATACGCCGAAAAACGATGGACGCAACTTGAACCAAGGGTATAGGTCGACAATGCAAGTATATCTGCTGGGACGTTGAGTTTCTGAACACGTGTTGTGCTCTAGAACTCCCAAAACGGCAGGAGATAGTAAATCCAATACGTAAGAGACTCGAGAAAGCCGAGAAGGTTTCGAAAACTTAACTATACCTATGTGAAATTGTTTTATATAGTATTTTCAGTCATTTGTATCGCATTAATTTCAAATTAAGCTAACTCCTGCTGATCTTTGATCGTTTAACTCAGGTTTTTAGGTTTTGTTGATCATTTTATCAAAGATCTTTATCTTGTCAAAGCTTTTGGTTATGTAACAATTGTTATCTAGGCATTTATAGCTAACTAACTC
The DNA here is from genome assembly GCA_023055425.1 of Linanthus parryae. NCBI lineage: Eukaryota > Viridiplantae > Streptophyta > Magnoliopsida > Ericales > Polemoniaceae > Linanthus > Linanthus parryae. The sequence continues at coordinate 1,324,744 of JALGPY010000008.1, read as the reverse complement.
TCAACTACCAGTTCTTATTGAATGAAAGACCAAGGAACCCATCTACCCACATTAAATTCATAAAAGCACATTGTATAGCTTACAAATATTTGCTTTACTTATACAATTGTTATCAAGTGATTCAGATAATGTTATCTTGTAATTTATTGCCAACTAAATCCCAACCACCAAGTTTCTTCTTTTATTTCTAGCTCATCAACCACTTCAAATACATACACCTACCTATTCACTCCCATTCAGAGATTATTTTCTTCTCTCACCCTTACCTCTTCTATTCTTCCTTCCCTCAACAATGTCTCAACATAGTTTCAACTCTACAACCACACAACACAAACACTCCCACTAAAGCTCAAGCCTACCCATAACATGCAAGTTATGGTGTAGGCTTGAGCTTTGTTATTGTAGCCGTAACCCTCTTATTCGAACCGCACATACGCCGAAAAACAATGGACGCAACTTGAACCAAGGGTGTAGGTCGACAATGCAAGTATATCTGCTGGGATGACGAGTTTCTCAACACGTTTTGTGCTCTAGAACTCCCAAAATGGCAGGAGATAGTAACTACAATCCGTAAGAGACTCGAGAAAGCCGAGAAGGTTAGGAAAACTTAACTATACCTATGTGCAATTATTCTATTTAGGCCTTTTAGTCATTTGTATCGTATTACTTTCAAATTAAGCTAACTTCGGCTGATCGTTGATCGTTTAACTAAGGTTTTTTGGTTTCACTGATCTTGTTTTCAAAAATTGTTATCTTGTTTTTGCATTTGGTTATCTTATTGATGACCTTTGTTTTCTGCTTTTGTATAAATATTTTCTATTTGTTATCTTCCTGGAAATTTTGTTTTCATTTGTCTTATAAATGTTATCTAGGTCAAAAAAGATTCGCTCGTGGCACCACATTTTTTATCCGCTAGCGGGTATTTTGGTAATAACCCGGGAAGTACCGGCTGAGCCGGTTACTTCCGGACGCACCGAAGTTTTTGCTGAAGTAGTACTATTTACCCTTCTCCTCAACATTTTTCTTTTGATGTTTTATTATTCCAATTATTAAATCAGGAAAGTCACCAGTGCTTATGTTTGTTTATCTTTCATCTAAGTTCTTATAGTATGTTCGGCTTATGTTGAGTTTAGAAAATAGTACTGCTGGTAACAATGAACCTCTTCGGATGAGCTTAATTAAGATTTTGACATTTTAGATCTTTGAAATGAGTAGTTGAGGTGACAATGGTACACTCTCTCTCCTTACCCGAACCATGTTGACAGCTAAGTTTGATTTAACCCAAATAAATTTGTAGTTCATAATTATTATATGAGTTAAAGTCCAATAAAGATTCTATTAGTTTAGTTAGTGGGTCAAGTCCAATTAGCTTGTAAATTAGTGGGAGTGTCTAGAATAGTTTTTTAGTGTGTGTTACTAGATTGTCCTTTAATATCTTTGATGCTTCTAGTTGGAGAGATTTCTAGATGATGTAATCTAGAATCCTCCCCACCACCTACAAATAGGGACTTGTACTCTAGCATGAAGTGTCCTAGTTAGTCTCTCATATGGAGTCTTCTATTAAATCTCCTATGTAATGTGTTGAGACTCTTTGTTTGTCCAACATCACGTGCTCTTTAATGGATGATTTGTGAATTTTGAAGCATAATTTGTAGTCGTTATTTTTTAGCCATAAATAGTGCATGCTTCATAAATCGTCTTTTACAATTCTCTACATGCAATTGCAAGAACTTTGTTGATTTTCTTAAAGGTAAAAGTGTTAACACTTCGTTAAGTTAAACTTATTCAATACAACCAGGCTAGATCGAATTCAACCTGGACTTGAATTCATAACTTTGAATTTGAGTTAGGACAGGTTGATAATGAAAGGCTTTCACAGGCTTGGGCTAGGTCTGAATGTAAATCTGTCCAATCCACCCGCATCACAGGCTTGGGATAGGACTGCATGTTTCTTGAACTATTTTGAATATTCTACATCTTACGCCTTTTTAATCTATCAAAAAGTTTGTAAATTATGTCTAATTATCTTTTGGTTTTTGGTATAGAGAATGATTCTTGAGTTCCATCCAACAGTCGGATTGTAATACCCCGTTTAATTAACAAGGGTAAAACAGTAATTATAGAAGCCTAATTATAATTTTCTTTTCAAAATAATATTTGGGTAAGTTATTAAGTTTTGTTTGTATAAAATTTTAGAAGAACATTAGATTAGTATTGTAGACTTAATACATGACGTTTCGTAAAATTTTAGTTAATTTAAGATTTAGCATGTGTCCGACCACCGCGAGGGTTCGTGATATTGCTACACCCAATCAATTAGGAAAGTGGTGCTCCACTTCCACCCTATTCTTTCTCTTTCTCTTCATCCTCTCCAAGTAACACATTCGGGAATTTTCTCCAACCATCACCGCCCTCAATCACCGCCCCTATCACCATCATCCTTGCTTGGTCTCCAAGCAACCTCAGCTATAAAAACCCACCTCCATCTCCCCTGCACGCCAGCAGCACCAGCCACCCTCCATCACCACAACCACCGTCAACACCATCACCATCACCATCACCACCACCTTCAGCAAAAGAGAAATAACCATCACCTTCATCTGCTCTCTCTCCCTCCTTCTCTGTCTCTGCATCACTCTCTTTTCTCTGAAACCCAGCAGGAGGCGCGGAGAAGCGGCAGCCACCACCACCAGCTCCGCCATTCTCTCCGTCGCGAACCCACCACCGAAGGAGAAGAGAGCCAACCCCTCTGTTTTTCTCTGCCTTCTCTCACTCCCCTCTGTCGCGCCCAGAATAGAAGACGAAAAAGAAGGAAAAAACAGCGGCGGAACCAAGAACAGAGACGCCGCCGCCGCCCCGAACCTCCATTGTTGCCAGCGACCAAAAGTGACGAGCTTCACCTGGGGGTACCCACGAGCTAAGGCTGCTTCCAGACAACTCCTAGGGGCCCGAACAAGCCACCAGAAGGCTCAGCAAGACCTAGAGCATCCCACACCGCCGGCGTCGAGCCCCCTCTCCAGGGACGACGCAGTGCTCTTCGACCCGACTTATAACTCGACCGTTTCGAGCGATTCTTGGTTCCGGTATGCACTACTCTTTCCCATGAGTTGATTTATGTAGACAAAATCATGTCTTGCTTGCTTGATTTCAGTTTGGATCGATCGAATTGGCAGTTCATGTTTGGGGGGGGGGGGGGTTAAAGTGTCTTTTATATAAAGTAGTTATAGTAGGGGGTGGGGTGTTGGTTGTGTTTTATGAAATCTATAGGGGGGCTGCATTAGTATCTATATTATATATATGATCAATTGGTTTAAAGATTATTTTCTTAAATGTTATTTCAAATAAACAAAAGTGGAAATGGGTTTTGGATGGAATAAATTATTTTCTTGAACAAAATAAGCTAAAAGAGATATTTGGGGGAATATATAAATATTATGACTCTTTTATTTAAATAAATAGTGAGATGAGATAATTTCTCATCAAACTTTTATTAAGAATTAAATAACTATTTATAGATATGGAAAATGCTATTTTCATTGTGATATTATGCTTATTTTGATAAGTACTAATAAATATCACTTTTGTCGTTATAATTTAAATTAGTTCTTAAGTATAAACTCATCTTTAGCTCCTATTCTAATAATCTAATTAGACACTTTTAAATAATAATAATAACAATAATAATAATAATAATAATAATAATAATAATAATAATAATAATAATAATAATAATAATAATAATAATAATAATAATAATAATAATAATAATAATAATAATAATAATAATAATAATAATAATAATAATAATAGAACTTATCTTCTAAAATAGATGTGTTGCTTCGTTTATAGAAAATCATGACTAGATAATAAAACGATGGAAATTTTAGCTAGTGGGTTTGGGTTGATATAAAGAAAATACTCTTTAGGACTTAGTAACATTTTATTTGAATGCTTATTGACATAGAAGCTACGATGTGTGGGTGACAATTTTGTAGGCAGGAGCTAATACTGGAACGTGTTGTCGCTGTTAAATAAGGTAAGTGAACAGGCCAAGCCTTGCGTGCCAAGCTCCCTTCGTGGCGTGAGTTGATTTTGATATTTGTCTCAAAATGTGGTTGCTATTAATTTACATGTTCTATTTGAGATATTTTCACCTTCCTCAGAAGTTGATTTGCGTGATATTGTCTCACGAATAATAATAATAATTCGTAATTAACTTAAAGTGGAAAGAGTTGTGCGGGAGAAGTTTATTATTATTGCCGTGTTGACTTCGGTCACTCGGCCTGTGATTAGATTGGTCTTGATGGTTGCGGTCACTCGACCTGTTTATTTTCACCCGGTCGCAACCTGTCGGGTTGCTCCATGTACTCACCTCTCTGGCCGCAAGAAGTCTTAGGGGAGTGCCGGCACTTAAGGTCTTGGAGTATGCGAGATGGATAGTGGATTCTTCCCCATAACAACACAGTTAATAATACAGTTCTCTGAGATTTGGGATATTTATGAAAAGAAAAGAAGAAAGAGATTGGGATTGACTCTCCCCGTTTGAAAGTTGAGAAAGAAAGTTAAAGAAAGGGAAGTTTATATTTGAGTCTCTAATTTTACTTTGCAAGTTTACATTTTTATGCTTTATTTCCTCTGTATATTTATTGTGAAAAGAAAGTTATGCCTCATCTTCTGATTTACGAGCTTGGGTGTCACTTACTCAGTATTTCAATGCTGACTTTGAAAACTGCGATTCCTGTTTTTCTTCCCACCGCAGGTTTAGGAGCTGGATACTAAGGGATAGCCGGGTACGAGACTCACCTAGAAGGATAACGTCACGAGTAGAATCTAGCATGGTTAACCAGAATAATGTAGTAGTTTTGAAAACGCTTTTGTAATATCTAGAAACTTTTGTGACGTTTAATGTTGTGTAATAAATAAATACTTTTGGAATGTCATGCTTTTGATTCCCGCCGTTACTTTTAGCATCGCCCTCCTGGGCTTTCCGGTCCGGAACGGAAGGCTTGGGAATCCACTGGCCGTTGCAGGTGGTATCAGAGCATTCGTTCCAGTTTAAAACCTGTAGGGTAACTAAAAATGAACATAGGGAAAGATAATTAAAATTTGAAAAGCCGTTTGGGTTATGGGTAGCATAAGGATAAGTTTGATTATTCCCGCCCACCCTCATCCTGTTTTGAGATTGTTGTGATCTGGTTTGATTTGAGATTTATTTCAATAATTATGGATAGTGTTACTCTCATGATGAGAATAAGGATGGAGATGGAGTTTGATTTATGCTTGTTGTGCAGAGAAGAGTATATTATCTTATTGGTTGACATGAATTACATGTGTTTTATTGTGAAATTGCTATGTGATGCTTGCTATGTTATGTGATAACTGTGTTAGAGATAGTACTAATTGTGAATATTATGAGATAGTGGTTAAGATTTTCGCGACCATAACCCAGGATACCGTAGGGTAAGACAGATAGACCTTTACGATATCACTTTAGGAAAGTTTGACTGGAACATATGGCTGAGATCATCACCATGGAGCAATTCTTCGCGCAAATGACTCAGATGATGAATAATGGAGGACAGATAGGAAATAACTGGGCTAAGCAAGTGGCAGACATGAAGCCAATGGAGTTTACAGGGAAAGAGGATCCTGTGGAATTAGAAGATTGGATTATAGAAATGGACAAAATCCTCGAGACGGTAGACTGTCCTGACGATCGAAAAGTCAACTGTGCAGTCTTTTATTTAAAAAGCGAAGCGCATCTTTGGTGGAGGAATGTCCGAGAAACTATGCTAGCCGATCCCAAATTCAACTGGGAAGCCCTTCAAACTGCGCTCAGAGCTCGCTTCTACCCTCACCATGTGAAGAGGAGCAAGGAACTAGAATTCCAGAACCTGCAGCAGGGAAGCGACTCAGTGACGGAGTATTTCCGGAAATTTACCGAATTGACACGGTTTGTAGGAAACATGGTGCCTGATGAAGATTCCAAGATTTCCAAATTCATCTCTGGACTGCACGAAAGGCTACAAGTATCTCTCCTGAACAGAACCTATTCTACCCTCCACGAAGCCTACGACAGAGCCGCTAATATCTATCGAGTTCGTGTCGCTCAAGAAGAAAAACGCAAGAAACGTAAGCTAGAGGAGGCAGGAGGTAGCAACAACAATCAGAAGCCTAAGAATGGAGAAGGTACCCAAGGGCAATACCGAGGCAATCGGCAGAATTCTGGAGGACAGCAACCTCGCCGCTATATATGCAACAAGTGTCAGCAGAACCACCCTGGAGTTGACTGCATGGGGATTCCGGTGATATGTCACAACTGTGGTAAGAGGGGAAACCGAGCTTATGAATGCCGATCACACTGAGCCAGGAACCAGCAGGTGAATCTAGGAGGTAACTTTGAAAGGACACAAGGAAACAACTACCAACCGAATAAATTTGGGCGTAACCAGCGCGTTGAGAATCAGCAGAACAGGAATCGTAACTACCCGAACCATGGAGGCAATGGATATGGAAGGCACCAGAACTTAAACCCAGCAAATGAAGGACAGAACAGAGCTCAACCCAGGAATGGAAACCATAACGCCGGAAACAGGATGAACAACAACAATGGAGAAGGAGGAGCCGGAGCCCAGAACGCTAATGTAGGAAGAATTGCGGTGCTGACAAAGACTGAGGCAGAAGCTGAGTACGGAGTTGGCACGGGTGATTTTCATAACTATGAGCAGCCAACTTTGGACTGACAACCCACTTGATCAGGTACCAAAGGCTCGTATTTTTTGAAGATTGAGTCAAGATCTAGGGACGTCAACCTTTCGATAAGTTGTGTTACGATCATAGTACCCTTGAGACGTTCTTATCCTTAAGACTTAGCAACCGAATGAGTCTATGACCACTCTAGTAGATAGACGAGACTACGACCTCATTTGATGTTACGTGTGTTACAGAAAATGGATATTTGCTATGAAATGCTGTGTGAAATTACTTGCCTTTTGTGTGATCTTGATTCTGATAGATAATTACTTGATAGATTGTCTGAGCACCTTGATTAGTTATGTGATTTTAGCTTCGAGGACGAAGCTCCGTTTAAGGGGGGATGGATGTAATACCCCGTTTAATTAACAAGGGTAAAACAGTAATTATAGAAGCCTAATTATAATTTTCTTTTCAAAATAATATTTGGGTAAGTTGTTAAGTTTTGTTTGTATAAAATTTTAGAAGAACATTAGATTAGTATTGTAGACTTAATACATGACGTTTCGTAAAATTTTAGTTAATTTAAGATTTAGCATGTGTCCGACCACCGCGAGGGTTCGTGATATTGCTACACCCAATCAATTAGGAAAGTGGTGCTCCACTTCCACCCTATTCTTTCTCTTTCTCTTCATCCTCTCCAAGTAACACCTTCGGGAATTTTCTCCAACCATCACCGCCCTCAATCACCGCCCCTATCACCATCATCCTTGCTTGGTCTCCAAGCAACCTCAGCTATAAAAACCCACCTCCATCTCCCCTGCACGCCAGCAGCACCAGCCACCCTCCATCACCACAACCACCGTCAACACCATCACCATCACCATCACCACCACCTTCGGAAAAAGAGAAATAACCATCACCTTCATCTGCTCTCTCTCCCTCCTTCTCTGTCTCTGCATCACTCTCTTTTCTCTGAAACCCAGCAGGAGGCGCGGAGAAGCGGCAGCCACCACCACCAGCTCCGCCATTCTCCCTGTCGGGAACCCACCACCGAAGGAGAAGAGAGCCAACCCTCCTCTGTTTTTCTCTTCCTTCTCTCACTCCCCTCTCTGTCGCGCCCATAATAGAAGAAGAAAAAGAAGGAAAAAGCAGCGGCAGAACCAAGAACAGAGACGCCGCCGCCGCCCCGAACCTCCATTGTTGCCGCCGACCAAAAGTGGCGAGCTTCACCTGGGGGTACCCACGAGCTAAGGCTTCTTCCAGACAACTCCTAGGGGCCCGAACAAGCCACCAAAAGGCTCAGCAAGACCTAGAGAATCCCACACTGTCATGACCCCCTTTCTCGGACCCCGATTAATTATGTCGAGACCGAGGGTCGAGACCGGCCACCAAGGCCTCGAACAAAACTCATGTGGTTTGAACCGTGTAGGAATCTTGATGAAAACTTAAATTAAGAGAGTCAAGTGCGAAATCGAGTTAGAATTCTCGGGGTCAACATGAAAACTTTAAAAAGTCAAAGTAGTTCTTGTAAATTTGTTGATGGCGAGTTATATACAAATAACAAAAGTTTGGGAAATTATGAAAACTAACTTTTTGTGTAGAAATGTTTAAAGCATTGAAGGTGTCGTTTTAGAAATTTATCGGTTCAACCACATTGAGCGGATCAGAGACTAAACTAAACGCCAACAAAATTGTTTACCTCAAAATAATCTAAAGCGTTAATAACTCCAAAAGTCAAACTTCGATTAACACATGAACCATAAGTCTTACAAATGTTTACACCAAAATATTACATGACATACATGGATACTAGAGTCGTAGTAGCTAAACACGAACTAAAACATTGATAGTGGCTAAGTTCACCAATGGTCCTGCCTCGAAATCTCTAACTTCCCGTCTGCGCCGTGTCGCCTGAAAAATATTTATTTCGAAAAATGAGCCACAAAGCTCAGTGAGGGTTTTTTTCTCCCCTTTAGTTTCAAAATAACTTGTTTATCAAAAATATATTGATAACTAACAAAATATGCTTGTCAAATAAATCCAAACTAAGCTCATATAATGAACAGTGCCACATACTAACAAAGCAAATTCCCGAAATTCTCATATCACATAGCAAATTATCAGATTCTGTTAATGACCTTGGTAACCATCGTATCAAACAAAATTTTGACATGTCCAAATACGCCATCTTTGTGGCACATCGCATATTATATCCCTGCGACCAGGCCGAAACCATCTATTATATCCCGATGGCCGGGCCTAAACCATCTATTATATCCCGATGGCGGGGCCGAAAATACTCAAGTGTCCCAAGGCATAACTTCGTCTCAAAGTGTCTAAGTAGTATATTTGGCACATATTTTCCCAAAGTTGCAAAACCGTACAATATACTAAAAGAATAATTTTCCATTAAAGGGGAGCACAAAACGTTAAGTTTTAATCATCTTCAAAGATTATTCAAAAGTTGTAGAATCAAAATTTCATTGTTAGAAACATGAGTCGTATGTACTTAAAATTTAGTAACAAAATGTAACATTTCAACAAAATAATACATATGATAAAATATAACTTGTTGCGAAAATAATAATTTTACTCACGGTGCCGCGGCGTTCATACACGCGGAGAGACATCCCCAAACAATCCCAAGACTTCACTAGTATACCTCAAACAATGCTCCAAGAGACTCCAAAAAGATAGTAATCGAGCGGCGTCTTAGAATGTACTCCCTCTTCTTTCTTGTGTGCTCTCAAACACTCTCAAACTCTCATTCTTCTTCCTAACTCTCTTTCTCTCTTTTGATGAGTGGCCAAAACAATAAGTTTTTGAGTTGGAGGATTTCACAACACACCTCCTATTTATACTAATCTAGTTGAGTAATTTTCAAGAAAATGTCACATCACCTCCAATAAAATATAAGACAATTATTTAAAAATTATGGGTTTGGCCTCCAAGGATCTTAGAGTAGGCTAGGCTATATTGACAAGACAAGTCATTTGACAATGACAACTCATATTGACAACACATCTTTCACAAGGCACAATTTTTTTTCTTTTGATATGACAACACATCTTTCACAAGACACAATTTCTTTACTTTTCTCTTGATGTGACAACACGTCTTTCACAAGGCACAATATTTTTCTTTTGATGTGACTACACATCTTTGACAAGACACAATTTCTTTACTTTTCTTTTGATGTGACAACACATCTTTCACAAGGCACAATACTTTTCTTTTGATGTGACAACACATCTTTCACAAGACACAATTTCTTTACTTTTCTTTTGATGTGACAACACATCTTTGACAAGATAATACATATTTTTTTATATATGATAATACTTTGGGACTAGACAATATATTTTATTACATCTATTTTTCCTATAATAATTTTTAAATGCTAGATATTTTGATGTTTATCTAAATTCTACACATGTACCTAGTAAAACTTATATTTTCAAATAGACCCCAATGTCATGTTATACTAGCATGTCATAAATTCACCCCAACTTTATGAAATCTCTAGAAATTCTCCGACTTATCATTGCTCCAACATATCTCATTCATAAATTCTAACAAACAAATTACTTATTAATAATTCACATATCTCAAATAAATTAATCACGTGGAAAACTAACATAATCACATTAAGATAGAAAATATTGGATTAAAAAATGCGGAGCATTACACACACCGCGGCGTCGAGCCCCCTCTCCGGCGACGACGCCGTGCTCTTCGACCCGACTCATAACTCGACCGTTTCGAGCGATTCTTGGTTCCGGTATGCACTACTCTTTGCCATGAGTTTATTTATGTAGACAAAATCATGTCTTGCTTGCTTGATTTCAGTTTGGATCGATCGAATTGGTAGTTCATGTTTGGGGGGGGGGTTAAAGTGTCTTTTATATAAAGTAGTTATAGTAGGGGGTGGGGTGTTGGTTGTGTTTTATGAAATCTATAGAGGGGCTGCATTAGTATCTATATTATATATATTATCATTTGGTTTAAAGATTATTTTCTTAAATGTTATTTCAAATAAACAAAAGTGGAAATGGGTTTTGGATGGAATAAATTATTTTCTTGAACAAAATAAGCTAAAAAAGATATTTGGGGGAATATATAAATATTATGACTCTTTTGTTTAAATAAATAGTGAGTTGAGATAATTTCTCATCAAACTTTTATTAAGAATTAAATATCTATTTGTAGATATAGAAAATGCTATTTTCATTGTGATATTATGCTTATTTTGATAAATACTAATAAATATCACTTTTGTCGTTATAATTTAAATTAGTTCTTAAGTATAAACTCATCTTTAGCTCCTATTTTAATAATCTAATTAGCCACTTTTAAATAATAATAATAATAATAATAATAATAATAATAATAATAATAATAATAATAATAATAATAACAATAACAATAACAACAACAACAACAACAACAATAATAATAATAATAATAATAATAATAATAATAATAATAATAATAATAATAATAATAATAATAATAATAATAATAATAATAATAATAATAATAATAATAATAATAATAATAATAATAATAGAACTTATCTTTTAAAATAGATGTATTGCTTCGTTTATAGAAAATCATGACCAGATAATAAAACGATGGAAATTTTAGCTAGTGGGTTTGGGTTGATATAAAGAAAATACTCTTTAGGACTTAGTAACATTTTATTTGAATGTTTATTGACATAGAAGCTACGATGTGTGGGTGAATATTTTGTAGGCAGGAGCTACTACTGGAACGTGTTGTTCCTGTTAAATAAGGTAAGTGAACATGCCAAGCCTTGCGTGCCAAGCTCCTTTCGTGTCGTGAGTTGATTTTGATATTTGACTCAAAATGTGGTTGCTATTAATTTATATGTTTTATTTGAGATATTCTCACCTTCCTCAGAAGTTGATTTGCTTGATATTTTCTCACGAATAATAATAATAATTCGTAATTAACTTAAAGTGGAAAGAGTTGTGCGGGAGAAGTTTATTATTATTGTCGTGTTGACTTCGGTCACTCGGCCTGTGATTAGATTGGTCGTGATGGCTGCGGTCACTCGACCTGTTTATTTTCACCCGGTCGCAACCTGCCGGGTTGCTCCATGTACTCACCTCTCTGGCCGCAAGAAGTCTTAGGGGGGTGCCGGCACTTAAGGTCTTGGAGTATGCGAGATGGATAGTGGATTCTTCCCCGTAGCAACACAGTTAATAATACAGTTCTATGAGATTTGGGATATTTATGAAAAGAAAAGAAGAAAGAGATTGGGATTGACTCTCCCCGTTTGAAAGTTGAGAAAGAAAGTTAAAGAAAGGGAAGTTTATATTTGAGTCTCTGATTTTACTTTGCAAGTTTACATTTTTATGCTTTATTTCCTCTGTATATTTATTGTGAAAAGAAAGTTATGCCTCATCTTCTGATTTACGAGCTTGGGTGTCACTTACTCAGTATTTCAATGCTGACTTTGAAAACTGCGGTTCCTGTTTTCCTTTCCACCGCAGGTTTAGGAGCTGCAGACTAAGGGATAGCCGGGTACGAGACTCACCTAGAAGGATTACATCACGAGTAGAATCTAGCATGGTTAACCAGAATAATGTAGTAGTTATGAAAACGCTTTTGTAATATCTAGAAACTTTTGTGACGTTTAATGTTGTGTAATAAATAAATACTTTTGGAATGTCATGCTTTTGATTCCCGCCATTACTTTTAGCATCGCCCTCCTGGGCTTTCCGGTCCGGAACGGAAGGCTTGGGAATCCACGGGCCGTTGCATAGCTGAGTGTTGAAACAATCTGTTGAAGAACAGTCTCGTTCGTCAGGTATCGTTGGTGTTCTGGTTTCTGCATTGGCGAATTAACTCCCAGGATAAAAATTCTTCCAATATTATAGATAAAGCACCGGTCTGCAACACCCAACAAACGAGACTAGCAGTATTGAATATTGTGGAGAGCAGAATGAATGAATTCAGAATATGAAGGATAGTACTGCCTTTTATAGTCAATGAAACAGGTTGGGTAAGAGACACATTCGCCGCTACCATTGATACTCTGGTTTCTACGATGGCGAATTGTCTCCTAGGATAATAGTTCTTCCAATGTTGTAGATGAAGCACTGGTCTCCAACACCGACCGGACGAGACTAGCAGTATAGAATATTGTGGAGAGCAAAATGAAAAAATTTCAGAATATGAAGGATAGTAATGCCTTTTATAGTAAGTGAAACGGGTTGGTTAAGGGACACAACTGTCCGAACGATGTACATGTTGATTTTAAACAGTTTATTGATTGTTTTGTTAATTAACAGAAATAAAAAACGAATTATTGTCTCTGTTAATTTTGTGGGTTAGAAAATAGTCCAAACCCAAACCCAAACTCAAGCACACGCCACGACCTGGCTCGTGTTCGGATTTGGTTAATTAACAGAAATAAAAACAAATTACTGTTTTTGTTAATTTGGTGGGCTAGAAAATAGTCCAAACCCAAACCCAAACTAAAACACACGCCACGACGCGGCCTGTGCCCAAACCTGAATACGCGGACAGCGACGGCCGTACGTGTGGTGGTTCGACCTTTGTCTATGTTCTCTCTCCTATAATAAGAAATAGTCCAAACCCAAACCCAAACTCAAGCACACGCCACAACCTGGACCTTGTTTGGGTTTGGTTAATTAACAGAAATAAAAACAAATCATTGTTTCTGTTAATTTGCAAAACTAAAACACACGCCGGACAGCGACGGCCGCACGTTTGGTGGGTCAATCTTTGTCTATGTCCTCTCCCATGTAATAATTTTCTACACCCAATGGACGTATCCTTCAGTTCTATGGTTGGAGTTGATAAATATCCAAATTCATTTCTTTCTCATGATGTGGGATGATTTCATTTGGGAAATAAAACCCAAACATAAAACCCCCAAACTTCAATGGCTTATTGATCATTCATTTCTCAATGTTTTTCGACCAACGAGTTAGCGAAACGATCACCAAGTTGCCCACTATACGATCGTGCAATTGGTGTTGTTAACTCTCAAATGATCCGGATTAAAAACCGAGCTCAAAGCTGGGTACAAACCGACATGTCGAAGACCATTGTTTCCAACACTGATAACAGGCAAAAGAGATCAGACTCGGGGAGCAATTTCTTGCTAGATTAGAATATCTTGCTGTTTATTCTTGGAGCACTCATGGAAATTCCATGAAAAAAGTTCATCTTCTTGCTGAGAATTTGATTATTCTCCTATAACATAGATGCTCGCAACCACTTTTCCTTCCACAACTACTTGCAGTTCTATTTCATGTTCCATTATCGTTTCAGTGGTTTGTGGTCTCAAACTTCTTCAACTTCTACAGTCCTCCCACTTGCTTCTTTAGAGACTAGATCTCTTTCTAGAAACAAGCCGGTCCGAGCTATAAACACTTTGTTCTCGGTTGTATTGTACAAATAATACCCTTTCGTTTCCTTAGGATATCCCACAAACTTACACTTACCCGTTTTGGGCCCGATATTGTCTGTTTATAAACGTTTGACATAGACATCGCAGCCCCAAATCTTCATAAACGACACTATGGGACGCTTCCCAATGCATATCTCATATGGTGTCTTCATGACTGATTTGGTTGGAACATGGTTAGTTGTAAAATTTGCAGTCAATAGAGCATGTCCCCAAAATGATAACGGAATATCCGTTTGACACACCATAGATCACACCATATCCAATAGTGTGCGATTCCTCCCATCGGATACACCATTCTACTGTGGTGTCCCAGGTGGAGTGAGTTGGGATACTATCCCACATTCTCTTAGATATTCTTCAAATTCTTGGCTTAAGTATTCTCCTCCACGATCCGATCGCAAAGCCTTAATACTCTTACCAAGTTGCTTCTCTACTTCATTCTTGAATTCTTTGAATAATTCAAAAGATTTGGAGTTGGCCTTCATAAGGTAAACAAACCATGTCTACTGAAATCATTAGTGAATGTAATGAAGTAGGTGTAACCACCTCCGGCAGGTGTGAAAATGGCCCACATACATCGGTATTTATGAGTGCTAGTAACTCACTAGTCCTTTCACCTTTCTTATTGAAAGGGGACTTTGTCATTTTTCCTAATAAACAAGATTCACATGTCTCATATGATTCTAAATCAGATGAGTCTAGAAGTCCATCCTTATGGAGTCTAGATATGCGTTTCTCGTTTATATGGAATAAACGACAGTGCCATAGATATGTGGGATTTAAATCATTAATTTTAATCCTTTTAGTATTTGTGTTATAGATGGAGTTATCTAGATCAAGGATATATAATCCATTAGACAAATGCGCACTACAATAGTGCATACTATCAAAATAAATGGAGAAACACTTGTACTTTATTGAAATAGAAAAACCCTTCTCGTCCAAACAAGAAACGGAAATAATGTTTCTGCTCATAGCAGGCACATAATAGCAATTGTCTAATTCTAAAATAAGTCCGGAAGGCAAAGATAGTTTGTAAGTGCCTATAGCCAATGCAGCAATTGTTGCTCCATTCCCAACGCGTAGATCTATCTCCCCTTTCGCCAATCTTCTACTTTTTTTTAAATCCTGCACATTTCGACACATGTGAGATCCACATATAGTATCCAATACCCAAGTTGAAGAAATAGATAGATTGACGTCTATAACAAAAATATCTGGTGGTTGTGGAATCACTATTCCAAGCTTCTTTTCCTCCAGATACTTGGGGCAATTTCTCTTCCAGTGAACCGGTCGACTACAATAGTGACAATCACCTTTAGCCACGCCCCCACCAGGCTTTAGGCCTTCTTTGGATTTTGCAAATTTCTTACGATTTCCTTTAGAAGTAGAAGCAACATCCTTGCCCTTCTTCTTATTCACCATCATTATGGTCTTGCCCTTGCCTTTTTGATGCTCTGTTCATCTGTCTTTAGCATGTTCAACAAGTCTGGCAGAGTCTTACTGATCTCGTTCATGTTATAGTTCATGATGAACTGGTTATAACTGTCAGGCAACGATTGCAAGACAAGACCAGTAGCCAACTCTTGGCCGAGTGCGAACCCCATTCTCGTTAGGTTCTCAATGTACCCGATCATTCAGAGTACATGAGGCCCAACTGGATTCCCTTATGCATGACTGCTCTTGAACAGTGCTTTGGACACCTCATACCGCTCATGCCTTGCCTGTTCCTGAAACAATTGTTTCAAGTGTATGATCATATCATAGGCCTCCATGTTCTCGTGTTGCTTCTGAAGATCAGAGGTCATAGTGCAGAGCATGAGGCAAGTCACATCATTAGAATCATCTATATGCTTCTGACGTGCCCTTACATCAGCTAGAACGGACTCATCCTGGGGTGGGTCTGGAATTGAAGTGTCCAAGACGCACATCTTCTTTTCTTGCTTAAGGACAATCCTTAAGTTTTTGTACCAGTCAAGGAAATTTGTTCCACACAGTTTATCCTTCTCAAGGACAGATCACAGGGATGAAGTCGATGCGTGATTTTTTTCCATTTGGAATTCTACAAAACGAGAAATATGCAATTTTAGTATTTTGAACGTTTTAACTATATTCAACAACGGCTAGTTCATTAAATATAGCTCCCACTATTTTTCTCGGATTAATAGCCCTCACCATTAATGCGGAAAAGATTTTACATATCGTCTAGTGTTTCCAAGATTCATATTTCACTTCTTCTTGAGCTTGCTTTGGCAAGTCACCCAAGAATTGGTTATTTAGGTAGGAACCATTCCAATTTCATCCCATTTAACTCTTGGTCCAATTAGGCGAATAACCCGTTATTCTTTATCCTTTAGATAACTCCTAATTGTCATGCCTCTAGGTTCATCAATCCAATTGATCTCACCTAGCTGTGTCCAACCTCTTGCCTCAACAATCACACATTACTTGCTTGTGCCGCCGCAACACACCAAAGTGAATTAAAATTGCCTTTCTTTGGCAAGCCCGAATTTAATAGACCTTGATCATGAAGGGTGTTTAGGCAAGAGAAGGCAAAACGCAATATTTAGTTGAGGGATTTAAAAGTCATTATTCGTTTGGTTGATCCCATCAACATGATCTACTTATTTGGATTGGGGAATCCACAATAAGATCAACTTTGTTTATTATTATTATTATCTTGTTAACGTTTTGCATGCATCATCCATACATCAAAATAAATAACAAGACATAAATAATAAACATCCACAAAAATGAAAATAACGTGGATTGGATATGGCCCCTAGACTAAGATATTACCAAGCCAATGATAATATCTATATGCCCTAAAGTGACAAGCTCATCTCCATGTGCTCCACCATAGCCGCACGCCTAGGGTAGAGAGTCTTCTTTCTCTTTTGGCTTCTTGGTTCTCCGGTCTTCTTCTCCATGCTCTTGGCTATCGTCTAACTATTCTAATTCTAGCCTAGCATCTAGAATAAAATAAACCTCACATGTCGAGAAGATGATCAGCTCGCAGACCGTCAATTAATTATTACATAACTTTGATCGGCTCGCAGGTCGTAAACCAAACCACAAAGTAAACATCCACAACCTAGGACATATCCATCCACCATGCAACAAAGCACATAATACAGTTAAAACCAATTTTAACGCGCTTGCTCAATTTTAGTTGTTTTGGACATACTAGGGTCAAAACGGTCCAAGAGGTTCACCATGGGCATGGCCGAACCAACCAAGGAACCGCCGCACTAGGCCTGGGCTGCCGGCCCCTAGCCCACATGGCTAGGCCGTGCGCTGGGCTGCGCCAGCCCCTAGGCCGTGCGTGTCTTGGACGGAAAGGAGGGGAAGGGCGGCTCCCTTGTGGGGCCGCACCTTCTTACGGAGTTGGTTCCAAACCTACTCCTTCCAATGTTGATTTGTTTCCAAAAACATCCCTTTGTCTTGATGCCCAAATTTAGTTATTTCCATACTTCAAAAACCCCTTTTCCAAGCATGTGCCGAAACCCTAGTTCTTGATCCAATTTCCTCACATCCTATGTGATCAAACTCACCAATTTATACGTCCAATGTTAAATTAGATCTTGTTTATTGCATCTACTATGCCAATTAATTTCAGTTTCGCATAATATGAATAAAATATTGTAGAAACAGAAATCGTAACACATAAAATCATGTTATGCACTACGACATGTGGCTCTGATACCACTGTTGGCTTTTGACGTACGTAACGCGGTGAAATATCAAAACTCAATTCCTACTAAAATCCCACCATACATTCATAACATGATGAAGGACATAGAAGATGCATACATTTATGGTTAGGGAGATCACACGAAGAATAATGTCCTCGTCTCTACGGTTTATCCACGTCTAGAGGTGAGATCTAGATCTTCCTTCTCCTAGAGCTATCTTGGAACGGAGGAAGAGGGAAGAACGAATCAAGCAACGAGGAACAAAGAGAGCTTCGATCCTCTCTTTGTCGCCGACGGGTAGGGGACGGCTAGGGGGCTTCGACCACTAGCTTGTCTTGCTCTCTCTTTTCTTTCTCTCCCACTCACTTATGTTATGAGAATTAGTTGTGGGAAGGAAGCTAGAGCATCCTTTATATAGTCCAACAACTATTTGTTAACTTACATAAAGGCGCTTCCTAGTTCTACATGAACTTGGATTAGTCCCTTCCTTGCAAATAAGTCCCACTAAGTTTGCAAGGTGTTGCAAAGTGATCCTTCAATTAATTAATCATGTTAATTAATCCCAAATCTAGTTCAACTCTATTAGACGTGTGACCCCATAGGTTTCTACTTAGTTGGTAGTAACTTATTACTAACATGGAGAGGTGTCTAGCAACACATCCATGCAACCCAACTATTAGAAATAGTCAGTGACCCCGAAAAATCTTTGTGCCCAATATCACATATTGTATTATCCCTTTGTCTCCATATCCGGATTGGACAGGAGACATAGTAGTCACACTCGGATATCCAATCCATAGTTTCTCGATCCTGGGATTTGCCCTATCCATGCATATAACATCAATATCCCCATATTGATTTATATGAGTCTGGCCAGACATTCCATAGGCGCCATCCCTCGAGTGGCCTCGAATATTTGCTCCCATTATGTGGGAGGGACAAATCCTCTCTACATCACTACGATCTCTAAGCTTGCTTCCTATCATGCCCGATAGCTATATTTATAGTTGCCCGGTTAAGGCACAACGTTGGATGACATCAAAACATGATATTTCACAACTAGAGTATCTAGTGACTTCACGTCTAAGGACTACAATATTCTTAGCACTACGAGAAGTTATTGTGACTTCGACATAATCTAATGTATCCTTCTCGTCGTGAGTCAATCCCATATGCCATTACTCCTAATGCATACCCATGTGTTAGACTTGATATCTCCATGTCAATCTACACACATACTAGTCTATATTTGATTGTCCTATTAACCAATATAATGGGCTAGGGATATTTAAGATAAACAACACATTGTATCTACGTACTTCATTATATTAAATATCACAATAATTAATAAATGAAAATTATGGCCAATACATCGTTCATACTAAATATAGATTGCCTCTAGGGCACCTATTCCAACAACCATATCAGCTTTTGTTTGGGAAAGCGTGTCACCTTCCGGTTGAGTTGGATCACAAAGCTTATTGGGCCATCAAACTGCTCAATATGGATCAAAGTATGGCCCAAGATAAAAGAAAGATGGCGTTGCTAGAATTAGAGGAATTTCGCAGAACGACATTCGAGAGCGCCAAAATATATAAAGAGAAGACAAAGAAGTGGCATGATCAGTGAATCACTCCAAAATAGTTCAAAGAAGGAGACAAAGTACTTCTCTACAACACTCGGATGAGATTATTTTCAGATAAGTTACGATCTCGGTGGTCAGGACCATTCACCATCGGAACAATCTTCGCATGTGGGGCGTTCGAGCTGGAAAATCCAAAAGATAACACAGTCTTCAGGGTGAACGGTAACCGGATACAGCCATACAGTCGCTAAGGTAGACCTGGTCTACTTTAACGACCCTTGACGAAACCGGAGGTAACTGGGTCGGGCCGTCGACCTTAAATTACGAGGCCTGGTTGGGAGGCAATCCAACATAGGAGTAGATTAATTTAATTTATTTATGTATGTTGAAATTTAAAGAGGTGAGATGAGTGTGATTTAATGATTAAACGAGTATGTGCAGGAAAAAGCTGAAAAATTGGAGCAGAAAAACGAGCTGGTTGAAAGCTGAGAGGTTAGCTACGCAGCCAACAACCCAGCTATGCATCCAGGGACGCAGCCAGCCAACCCAGCTACGCAGCCAACAACCCAGCTACACAGCCAGGGAGGCTATCTACGAACAAATACGTAGGTCGAGGGGTAGCCACGCATAAATCGAGAGATTTTTGGCAATTTTTTTTGCGGTGTGTGTGGCTATCTGTGCAGCTACGCAACCCGAGGAGAATTTTTGAACAGAAAGTAAAGAAAAATGGCAAGACAAGTTCAAAACTTCACAACGAGCAAGTGTGGGGGTGAGGAGTTACAACTTGACCGGTTCTGAATTTTCCCGACAACTTTTCCAGCAATATTTTCCGGCGACCGGTCGGGGTCCATCTTGCCGGAAACTGCAAACTGCACCCTTAAGACTTACTCCGGGTGCTCACGTCCTCATTCCCTTCCTTTGCCTTATTTTGCGTTTTAGGCACGAGCCCGTACCCGGGTCTATATTGTTTTTTTGTTTTCTCGGTTTCCTTGCCAATTGTGGTAGAATCCTTGGTAGTTTAAAGGAGGTTATTTGCTGAGAAGCACGCATCACGGGCACGTAATTTAGCCTTATTTCCGCACATTTTTCTGCCTCATGGTGACGAGGCCGAGCTTAGCAGCGGGCCCACCAACACTCTGTCCGGTTCTTCCGAGACCGGGTCAGACCCGAATTTAAACCAGATCATTATATGTCCTGAGGGAAGGCCATCTCTTAGTATGGGGGTGGGAGTCGTGTCTGCATTAACCAGGTCTGCACGTTTTTTCTGCTTTATTTTCAGTTTTATTTTTATTTTGTGGTCTGCACATTTTTTATGTTGAGTCAACCACCACAAATTTCAGACCTTGCATTGTAGATAGTTATTAAAAAAATCAGAAAATTTTGAGAAAGGGAAATTAAATTAACAAAAATATGGGAAAATAATCAATGATAGTCTTTGAACAGGAAGGAAAACCACACCGAGGTGTAGCAGATTGAGTAAGAGCCAGTGTGCCTAGGAATCCGCGAGTAGTTATCGCTTAAAAATCCGACTAGTTGCTACACCACCGTCACTTAGGTAGTCGAAAACCCGCCTACGGACGCCATCACGGTCACCGCATCTTTTGGTGGAGTGATTGGCTCATAATAGAGCTCACACCCTGTTTCTTAACCCTAGGTCCACTTAGTAAACCCAGTTGAAGCCATTTACCCCTTTTATTCACAGCCCCTGTAGCCTAGGAAGCCTTCTTTGTGACCTACATCACTTGATTAGTTGGCTGGTTCTGCGCGTTATGACAGAGGGAGTGAGTTAGGGAGGGTTTTAGGCGGGAGATCTTCATGACACATCATGGTTGGACATCTTTGACATTTGCACGTTTTTCGAGGGTTGGACGGGGTGAGTTAGTGGCGACTGCATTGATTTGAGGAGGTGATTCAATGCATTACATAGTGATCACAGGTGGAGAATTCGCGTGCGAGGCATCTTTCCGCACAAAATGGGGTACCGGGGGTTGTGATTTCATTGGTGGTCGTGCTGAGTTTTCTACATCTTCGGTGATGAGGAGGTTCGGTGGAACTGCACGTTTTGTTAACTACATGATCGACACGTCATGCTTAGTGCGGGGGTAATAAAAACGAGGACATCATTCACACCCCGCCACATTGGATTATTTCTGTGCCATTCAGCTTATATCAGTTGTTTATGTACGTTTTTGTATTAGTATTGTTCTTAAAAAAGATACTGTAAAAAAAAAAGAGAGAAAAGAAAAAAGAAATGTTCTAATTGTCTACCGTTTTCAGTTATTTAATTAAATAGTTTCAAAGGTGAGTTAGTGGCAAGGTTTTCTGGATTTTACACCGCTTCTCATTTTTGGCCGCCAGAACGGCAAAGACACACAAGGGACTGTGAATCGAGCTACGTAAACTTAGGTGTTTCTGTCATATTTTTGGGACTCGGTAAGGGGTGTAAGTTGGAAAACTGTGAGATGTCATAACAATTAGGATCATGTCATACCTTGATATACACTTATACATCCTGCCTGTTAGACTTAGGATCTCGGATTTGGAAACAGCTCGGATGGTAGGTATACTAGGGATTTGATCCTACTTGGAGTTGAGTGCGGAAGTAACAGTACTAGGTGCCAGTGCTAGATATCCACTAGTATAATCTGTTAGACTCACCAATCCTGTGTGGAGAGGTACTTCCTGGTAAGAAGGTGAGGTTTGGCCGATGTACCGTTTTGCGTTTGCCCGATCGCACCAAGAAAAATATTTGTTTTGTGAATAATTGATTCTTTGTTTTTCGAGTCATCGTACATTCTATTTGAGTAAGTATTGGAGTCAAGTCATCTGGCATATAAGTCTGGTTTGGTAGGACTGTAACCGATGGTATTCTTAGGCACAGAACACATTCGGTATGCAAGACAGGTCAGTGTGCAAGAGGTTTGCTCGGGACGAGCAAAGGATAGTGTGGAGGTAATTTGATAACATCCCGCTGGGAGTTATCGGTGAGACCTACTTGAGGGGTATTTGTGTCATAAATGAGCGTTTTATCCGGATTTCAGCTCGGATTAGCCTCGGAATTCACGACTTACTGTTTTGATCTTCTTTGTGCATAACTGCTCTATTTCACGCTGAAAGTGTTAGTGTACAGGTTTTAATGCAGCTTAAGATACTCTAGAAGGGGGGGGGGGTTGAATAGAGTATGCCAACTTTTTGCAAAACTTGCTAGGAAGATGAAAACTTGTGAAAACAGTGAAGTTCAAGGCCTTGAAAACAAGTTCAAGTCATTGGAAGAGATACAGTTTGTATAAAGCAAGTAAGCCTTTCAAGGCCTTGAAAACAAGTTCAAACCCTTGAGATACAGATAGTTTTGTATGCTGCAAATACTATAGAAAAGAATGAACTGCAAGTGAAAGAGACATGTGATTTATAGAGTTCAGTCCACTTGGACCTAAGTCTCTACCTCAGGGATTAGATCCCTGCAGGATTTTCAATCACAATTCTTATTAATCAAAAGCTAAACCCTAGAACTCAAGCACAGAGAGGTCCCTTACTCTGTTACAGCTTATGGTTTTTCCTAACCTATCTAGTACCTGCTCTAGCTAACTGATTAACTAAGAATTCTCTATTGTTCACTTTGAAAAATCCTTGAGAATGAATATAAAGATTATACATAAATGATCTACCAATGAAGTAAAATACAGAAGAACACTCAGAGTGTAGAAAATGCAATGAAGTATGCAGTGATCTTCTGTAAATGGATTGGAAGAATGATGAACTTATTTGATGCTTGTCAATCCAGAACTATTTCTCTCTTTTTGCCCGTTGAGTGTTGTCTTCTGTTGCTTTGGATTTGAGCTCTATTAAAACTTCAAACAGCTCTGCAAATCTCCCCAGATTTTGAGCAACAAACTTCCTATTATGTAGGCAACAGATTTTGACATCTTTGACATCTTCTCCAACGGTTGGATGATCACAAACTTCAGAGATCTTGTTGTGATCCTTTATTTAAACACCTTGAGAAGCTATCATGCAAGCCTGATTGATCACAGGATCAAAGTGTCCAACTATTTCCAAATCTGCAGAAGTTCAGTTTAGGAAACAATCATGCAAAACTTAGAAATAAAATTTCCTGTAATATCAAAGTCAAACAGATGATATTCTATGTTCAAAACGTGTTAGAGTAATTTGTCTTTCATCATCTAATAACAGTGAATCAAACAAAAGAAAGATAGAGAGGGAATCAAATTAGAGAGTTTGCAGAAAACTCCCCCTGAGAGTATTCATACAGGTTAAGCAGTTTCAAGGCTTTGAATACAGTTTCAAGGCCTTGAAAATAGCTAAACTATTTTCAAGCCTCTAGAACTGATTCAAGGCTTTGAAAGTTGGTTCAAGGCCTTGAATAGTCAAGCTATTCCAAGCCTTGCACAACCTGATCTTTCAATTCCCCCCTTGATGAAAGACAAAACCAAATTCTGTTTGGTCCTTAGTCTCTGCAAAAAATACTGATTATTTCACCATGCATAATAACATAATAATTCCCAAAAGATCTAACTTATTCATAATACCAATAGAAAGTACACAGTTGAGCAGATAGCAAAAAAATCCTAGAATTTTCTCCCCCTTTTTGAATTTCATCAAAAATATATAAGATGTTGGATCAAGTGTCTTGAAATTTTGAAAAAAGTAAAGAAGAAACTTAAGAAGATAGAATGGGGAAGAAAGAATAGGAAAGATTAAGGTTCTTTATCTTCATCTTGATCCCTTGCTTCTTCCTCACTTTCTTCATTGTTGGCTGGAACTTCTTGTGAGACCACATCTAGTTCCTCAATGAAGGAGCTGATCTTCTCAATAACATTGTTGAATAGAAAGGTGAGTCCTTCCAGAGCTTTCTTCCCATGCTTCAGCTTCTTCTTGACAACTAACCTTTTCTGTTGAGGAAAAATAATTTTGAGATTCTTCTTTCCTGCTTTTGAAGCTTCTAAAGACTGGGATGAATCCTTCTCATGTTTTCCTTTGTTGAATATGGAGTACACTCCATAGGATCCTGAAGTAGTGTCTGATTCTGAGTCTTGAATGAGAATTTCTTTTCCTTTTCCTTTGACCTCGGAGACTGTCATTTTCTTGTCTCTCTTAAAGCTTCCAATATGGATTCCCTTCTGCTTTTCTTGTGTAGTTGTCGTGGTTTGTTTCTTCTTTGCTAGAGCCTGATCTTTTCTCACCATCTTATTGGGTGGTGAAGATTCTTGTTCTTCATCAGTAGAGCTATTTGAAGCAGAGTCTTCACTAATCTCTTGAACTTCATCCACTACTGCCTTTTTTTTCTTCTCTGAACCAGGTTTTGATCCACCAGCCATCTTGATTCTGTCTGAGGCTCTTCTTGTGCTCATTAGGGTTTGGGATAAGAATAGAGAGAGGTGGAATGATACGGAGTGAATGAAAAGAGAAGAAGATAAATACTGAAAGAGTTTGATTTTCAAAAGGAAACTAGTATCTCTCTGATCTTCAAAAGATTTGAAATAACCAGAGAGAATTCAAATCTTTTAGTCCGTTGGAAAATAAATATTAAACTATTATATTTGGCTAAAAAAAAATTTTGAAAAAGGAAGGGGCTATATTAGGCAAATATCTACAGAGATATCACCCAACATAGAATGATCCAAGATTATTAACTATTAGTGTAGCAGACTCATTTTCAAGGCTTTGAAAAGGTTTTCAAGGTCTTGAAAAACTGTAACACTGCTGCAAATAAAAATCAAGGCTTTGAAATGATTTTCAAGGCTTTGAAAATCAGTTCAAAACTTTGAAAACACATAAAACTTACCTTGCTTACCTGATGCTCCGCCTAAACCAATGCATCTTTATTTAGCATTCCAATTCCAATCTTAGAGCTGAGAATCTTTCATCTGCTAATGGTTTAGTGAAGATATCTGCAATTTGCATGTTAGTAGCAACAAATTCAAGAACAATGTCACCTTTCTCAGCATGATCTCTGATGAAATGGTTTCTGACATGAATGTGCTTGGTTCTTGAGTGTTGCACTGGATTCTTTGTAATTGAAATTGCACTAGTGTTGTCACATTTGATAGGTATGCTCTTGAAATCAAATCCAAGGTCTCTTAGCTGTTGAGCAATCCATAGTACTTGTGAGCAACATGCTCCTGCAACTATATATTCAGCTTCAGCTGTTGATAAAGCAACTGAATTCTGTTTCTTGGAATTCCAACTTATCAATAATGATCCAATATATTGGCAAGTTCCTGAAGTGCTCTTCCTATCAACTTTGTAACCTGCAAAATCAACATCTGAAAATCCATGAAAAGAGAAATTAGAATGTTTTGGATACCAAATGCCTAAGTCTTTGGTACCATTGAGATATCTGAATATTCTCTTCACAACAGTCAAGTGTGATTCTTTTGGATTAGCTTGAAATCTAGCACATATACACACACTAAACATTATATATTGGTCTGCTTGCAGTGAGATAGAGTAATGATACAATCATACCTCTATACTCTTTTAAATTGACATTCTTACCAGATTCATCCTTGTCTAAGGACAGTGTAGAACTCATAGGAGTTTTGGCTTCCTTATAATGAGCCATGCTATATTTTCTTAACAAGTCTCTTGTGTATTTGCTTTGATATAGAAAGATGACCTTCTTTATTTGATGTATTTGAAGTCCTAGGAAGAAGTTCAACTCTCCCATCATGCTCATTTCAAATTCCCTTCTCATAACACATGAGAATTCTCTGCACAATTTCATTCGTAGCTCCAAACAAGATATCATCAACATATATCTGAACTACAAGCAAATCTTTCTCATCAGTCTTTATGAAAAGAGTCTTGTCTACTAAACCTCTTTTGAAATCATTTTCAAGCAAAAAATTCACAATCTTTCATACCAAGCTCCTGGAGCCTGTTTTAAACCATAGAGAGCTTTGTCAAGTTTGTAAACATGATCTGGAAACTTGTAATATTCAAAAACAGGTGGTTGTGCAACATAAACTTCTTCTTGTAAGTAGCCATTCAAGAAAGCACATTTCACATCCATTTGAAAGAGTTTCATGTTCTTGTGAGATGAAAATGCAAGCAAAATTCTAATTGCTTCTAACCTGGAAACTGGAGCAAAAGATTCCTCATAATCAATACCTTCTTCTTGATTGTAACCTTGAGCAACTAACCTTGCTTTGTTTCTGATCACATTGCCAATTTCATCCAACTTATTTCTGAACACCCATCTGGTACCAATGACAGACTGGTTTGTAGGTGGAGGAACTAGGTTCCAAACCTTATTCCTTTCAAACTCATTGAGTTCACTTTGCATTGCAATGATCCAGTCTTCTTCTTGTAGTGCTTCTTTCAGAGTTTTTGGTTCTACAAGAGAGATAAAAGCATTGAAAGCACATAAGTTCTTCAACTGTGATCTTGTTTGTGTACGAGTGGTTGGATCTGAGATGATATTGTCAACTGGATGAGATGAGAGATATTTAAATCTCTTTCTTGGAGACCATGGTTCAGGCTCTCCATAGATCTTCTCTGGTCTTGAAGTAGTGGCTTTGTCACTTGTATCCTTCTAATCATCTTTTTCAAGGCTTTGAGGTTTATTTTCAAGGCCTTGAACACCATTTTCAAGGTCTTGAAAATGTCTTCTATTTTCTTTTGAGCCATTCTTGAATCCCAGTGGATTCTCAGCTTCGTCCTCTGATTCATGCTTATTCATATTCAAGTCTGCAAAACTTTCACTCAAAGAACCATAATAGCTTTCATCAAAAATAACATGAATGCTCTCTTCAACCAATTTGGTTCTTTTATTATAGACTCTATAAGCTTTGCTTTTCAGAGAGTAAACAAGAAATATACCTTCATCACTTCTTGCATCAAACTTACCAAGATTGTCTTTTCCATTGTTGTGGATAAAACAAGTACATCCAAAGGGTCTGAAGTATGAAATATTTGGCTTCCTCCCTTTGAATAGTTCATAGGGGGTATTCTTCAGAATAGGTCTGATCAAGCACCTCTTCAGTATATAGTTTGTTGTATTCATAGGTTCTGCCCAATAATGTTTTGGCAGGTTGTTCTCAAGGAGCATTGTCCTTGACAGATCTTCAAGAGTCCTGTTCTTTCTTTCAACAACACCATTCTGTTGAGGAGTTATTGGAGAAGAAAATTTGTGAGTAATACCATGCTTATCACAGAACAAATCAAATTCTAATTGATCAAATTATCTACCATGACCACTTATAATTGAATCTACAGGTAGATATTTTATATTTTAAAGTTCTCTGTAAAGCTTTTAAAATTCAGAGAGTGCTTCAGATTTTACTTTGAGAAACATAACCCAAGTTTATCTAGAAAAATAATCTACCACAACTAGCATATACCTTTTACCTTTTGGAGTAGGAGTTCTCATAGGACCACAGAGATCCATATGAAGCAGTTCAATAGGTCTAGTTGTACTTACAAACTTCTTTGGCTTGAAGGAGCTTCTGGTCTGTTTGCCTTGAGCACAAGCTTAGCACATTTCATCTTCTTTGAACTTAATGGATGGCAATCCTCTTACCAAGTCTTTGGAGATGAACTTGTTCAAAGTGTGCAAGATGATATGACCAAGCTTCCTGTGCCACATCTTTGAATCCTCTTTCAAGGCCTTGAGACACTTCAAACTTTCACCTGTAACTTTGTTAGTCTGAAAATTATAAACGTTGTTTGTACCAACTTTTCCAATACCAAGAATGTTGCATTTGCCTTTGTCACCAAGTGTAATTGAACCTTATGATTTCTCTTTAAATTCTGAGAATAGAGATCTCTTTCCACTCATGTGTCTTGAGCAACCACTGTCCATGAACCACTTCTGTTCTTAGATGTTGGTGACAACCTGCAAACACCAATCACTTCCTTACTCAGCTGTTAGACCGAGTGTGGAATTTGGATTCATTTTTCAGGATCAACCATGTTAGGTGGCTAACCCCTTTAGGAACCCAAATCAGCTCAACTTGTCCTTTGAGTTGAAAGGGAAAAGTGTTCCTCATTATGTGAGGGTCTCTTCTTCTGAAAGGACAAGTCATTTTAACATGACCAGTTTTACAGCAGTAATGACGTGTAGGAGATGTTTTTTTTCTAGCCTTCAAAAGTATGGTGTTGTTCTTCCTTGAAAGTTTGGTTTGAATCCAATACCAGCTTTGTGAACTGACTGAGGACAAGTCAGTTCAACTTGTGTTCTGATCCAGCAAGCTTTGTTTTGACCAATTCAGATTCTTGAAGTTTCTCAGTAAGAGTAGTCTTTTGTTTATCTGATTCATCAATTTGATGTCTTAGATTGACAAGCCTGTCACTCATTAAAGAGTTTTCAGTGACTACTTCCTTGACTTGTGTTTTCAAGGCTTTGAAACTGGTTTTCAAGGCCTTGAAATCACTGTCGGTTTTCTTCTGAGAGATTTCAAGATTCTGATTTAGGCAAAAAAGTTGCAAGTTCTCTTTTGTTTGCTCATGAACTTTTTTTTTCAAAAGTTTGATCTCTTTCAGATAATCTTCCTCATTTAAAAGAATTGTTTTGAGATAATCTGAAAGAGAATCTTTTTGTTTTGAAATCAGACAGTTTACCATTACATCAATGTTCTTTTCTGAACTTTCATCATGCTTGGCCATGAAGCACAGGTTGGAATGTTCTTCTTCAGATTCGGATTCACTAGGGCTATCTGAATCACTCCATGAAGCTATCATTGCTTTCTTTCTTCTGTCATGGTCTTTATTTTGAAAGCTCTTGCTTTTATTGTGTGGACAATCTCTTATCAAATGTCCTGCATCACCACACTCAAAGCAGTTCATAACTTTTGATTTATTTTGTGTAGATTACTTACCTTTGTAGTCCTTGCTACTGGATGGGCTCTGCTTTTCTCTGTTGAAGTCTCTGTTTCCAAAGTTTTTCTTCATTTTGAGAATTCTTGTCAATGCTTTGAAAATCGGGGCAATTGTATCTTCATCATCACCATCCTCAGTTTCAAGGCTTCGATTTCTCTCATTTTCCTTGGATTTGGGGGCAAGGTTCTTGACACTTTCTGGTAGTTCTCCATCAACTTCATTCATGGATATTTCATGTGTCAGAAGCTTCCCTTATAGGTCATCAAGTTGTAGAGTTGAGACATTCTGAGCTTCTTCAAATGATGTGGTCTTTGGTTCCCACTTTGCCTTTGGAAGACTTCTTAGACTCTTCCTTACCTTTTCTTCATTGGAATAATGTTTCCTAGTGAATCAAGGTTGTTAACAATGTATGTGAACCTCTTGAACATGTCTCTGATAGACTCATCTGCATTCATCTTAAACAGCTCATATTGCCAGAGATAGATGTTGATCTTGGTTTGCTTCACTTGATTTCCTTGGCAGTAGTGCAGCCTGAAATCCTGTTGAATTCATCTGTACTCAAAGAAAAGTATAAGATGTTAATAGCTTTGTAATTCTTAGAATATTGCTCTAGTTCAGAAGAAAAGAGTAAGTCTTCAGATTTGGGAGTTCTGATCCCATCTTTTTCTGTGTAGAAAGTGTGAGGTCCATTTTGTATAATGGTCCAAAGTTCCATGTCTTGATCAATGATGAACATTTTCATCAAATCTTTCGAGTGAGCAAAATTTTCTCCACAAAATAGAAGAGGTCTGTTAGCAGCTCTTCCCCGTGTGAAACCACCTTCACCTGCAGTACTCATGATCACCAGATGGTTAAATCTATACAGTGATACAAGCTCTGATACCAATTGAAAGTGTGAGTGTGCAGGTGTTAATGCAGCTAAAGATACTCTACAGGGGGGGTTGAATAGAGTATGCCAACTTTTTGCAAAACTTGCTAGGAAGATGAAAACTTGTGAAAACAGTGAAGTTCAAGGCCTTGAAAACAAGTTCAAGTCCATGGAAGAGATACAGTTTGTATAAAGCAAGAAAGCCTTTTTCAAGGCCTTGAAAACAAGTTCAAACCCTTGAAAAACAGATAGTTGTGTATGCTGCAAATACTATAGAAAAGAATGAACTGTAAATGCAAGAGTGATAACTCTATATTAGAGTTATATTTCTTCTACGTTTGTGTACCGTTTTGTGTAGTTTTCGGGTTGAATATATTAGAAATACACTATGAAATTGAGGAAATAGGATAAGTTTAGCTTGAAGTGATAAATTGTTAATTTGGGCGTTTTTCACATTATTTACATTTATTTTGTCACTTTCGATCGCACGGGGTGTTTTCGTGTTGTGTTCGACAGGAAACGGAGCTCACGGATCAAGAGGAGCAGGAAAACGAACTTCGGAACATATGCGGAAGTTTGGGAGAGAAAGAAATTGGAAGAAAAGAGGACAAAGATGGCAAAAAGGGGTCAAAGTGTCATTTTAGAAAGTTTGGGTAATGACACTTAACACCCCCAATGAAGAGTAGAAAAGAAGACTCAGAAAAATTGAGCAGAAGAAAAGTGAAGAAAACCCACTGAAGTGTAGGATCAAAAGTTGATCCTAGGATCAGAAGCAGATCGCAGGATCACAATATGTGATCGCACGATCAAGTGGGCGAAGGTTGTAGAGAAAAAAATAAAACTCACTGACTTGTAGGATCACAAGTTGATCCTACGATCAACAGCAGATCGCATGATCAGATTTGGTGATCCCACGATCAGACAGAACAATAGAAGCTTGATCAACAGCAGATCGCACGATCAGGATAAGGTGATCGAGCGATCTGAAGGCAGGACCAGCGTACTCACGACAAGTAGGAGGGGGAATTAGGGTTATTAATTAATATTGTGAGATGATTAATTAATACACCCTAAGGTTAAGAGAAAGATACACGTGAGGAAGAAAAAGCCATCAACGTAGAATAAAGAAGGAGACGGGGATCAAGAGGAGGACTCCTCCTCCATTGAAGATCTAGGGTTTCATCTTCTTCTTCTTCTTCTCTCAATCTTTGTATGGAGAAACTTGTAAGTTTTGTTTGGTTGATTATTCTTAGCTAAATACTTTGCTAGGCATCTCTACGAGAGCCTAGGGTTTATGTAGACGGTTATTTTCCGGATTTCATACTTTGTTTCATGCGTTTGGATTTGATTCTTCAATTGAATGTTAGTTTCTTGAACTTTTTGTTGATCTTAGTCTATTGACACGATTAGGATATGATTTGATATTCAACGAAACTAGGGTTTATTTTGTGAATCAATTCATTGCTTAAAACTAATATTCCTTCTAGTTACACGTTCTTTTTCTATGCTTAATCTTTAGTATGAATGGAGTAGCTACCCGGACGTGCTAGCTAATTAGATGAGTGCACGACAGTGACTCAACCTAATTGTGTAGAGAATTTGAACACAATCCCGAATCACCGAGACCTAAAAGGAGAAGTTTTAGGATTGGCCTAGTGTGGGTAGATTCAGTAGGATTATTTAGCTGTTCCGTGAAACGGTGGGCCGACAGGACCCGTTATCGTACCAGTAGATGACCTGCTAGAACGGACCGGTAGACAACATGAGACCGAGAGGAGATTGTAGTTAACCGAGATGTAAAATGACATGAGACCGATAGGAGATTGTCAGTGCAATTACCCGGCTGAACTAGAATAGAATTTACGTGTTACATAGTTGAACCAGAATTCGTCTACAACCCTAGGTGATCTAGAGATTGCCTAGTTTCTCCATATCTTTTATTAAATATAAAATAAAAATACAAAAATATTAGCTTAGTTGTTATTTCAATTCTAAAAATCAATCAAATTTTTCCTCCTGCACCGTACTCTAAATTAAATAACTAATTAAATAATCTCAAGCATGTCCTCGTGGGATCGATAACTCGGGGTTGAAATACCACCCCTATATTACTTGACCGTGCACTTGCGCATACGCGTTAAGAAATCGCGTCAAGTTTTTGGCGCCGTTGCCGGGGACAGCGGTAGATTATTTAGTTAGGAATTGGTTTAGAGTACTTTTATTTAAGTGTAGTTTTACTTTGTTCTATTCTCTATCTCTGTGCTTCACGGGTGTTTTTTTTAGTTTGTTTTCTCAGGACCACAGGAAGCAGGAGATTCTACTAAGTATGTGGAGCGAGGACTATCATTCAGGTCCCCCCTACTGTTTCCACTGCAGGGGTAACCATGAAGACGAGGACGCATGCATAACTTGGTGCTACGTATGCGGCATTTGGCACGAACGTAGAGACTCATGTCGAGTACATGCCCCCCAGCTTCATCAGCACCAGGAAGACTCATCAGCGGATATGGCAAAACGGCGTAGTATTATGAATGACATCGAAGTGTGCGCCAAATTTTTGTACATAGATGAACAATTACCACAAGAGGATTCAGCCACAGGTAAGGAATACGTGAGGGAGATGTTGGAGAGGATAAAGAAACGAATAGAAAAACTGTCAACAGCAGGGGAATCAAGCATTCAAGAGCCACAAGAAGAAACCGTGCCATATGACAGTGAGCCAAAAATTGAACCTTCATCATCCCCACCACAAGTGGAAGAAGAGATACCTGAGCTAAACGAAGACTGCAGTGTCCAGGAACCATTGGTGGACTCTGCCATATATGAGGACTCAGACTCTGATTCAGACTGGGGTAGACCTGTGTGCCGAAGATGGGAAGATCTGCCGTATTGCGAGCCAAGACCGCAGGTCCCCTCACATCCTTGGTATGAATGGGAAGACACTGAAATTGGAAGTCTGTGGTGTGTCGACGATGAAGCTGGTGAAACACTTGTGCTCAATGCTATTGAGGTAAAATCCCCAATTTTGATTAATAATGAATTCTCCAAATCTTATGTCACGCAAGTCTGCGACGAGCTGGAAAAATTATTGTATGGAGATTCTTATGGGGAAGAATGTGATGAGCAACTTCCAATATCTTGTTCTATGGGCGATTCTATATATCATCCATATGCCATAGTCAAAGAGTTGGAAGTCAGCAAGTGTGGGGGTGTGGATGAACTGCATGGGTCATTTGAAGATCATCTAGCACCAAAGAGGTATTACTGGGATGACTTTATGGAGAACGATGCATATGAGCCCAGTGGTACTTGGTGGAAGCTGATAAAGAAGATAAATTGCAAGATGAAAAGAGTTAGCTTTCACAATTATCCTCCACCGTCTTTGCAGCACATGGGTGCACGCGAAGTCATTGAGAAGAGATGGTGGAAGAAGAAGAAGTGGAGGGATAAAGCAGTCTCCACTATCCTTTTCGGTTGAGGTAACCGGGTCGGGCTGTCGACCTTAAATTAAAAGCGCTTCTTGGGAGGCAACCCAATGTAGAGTAGGATGTTATTTCTTTTATTTCCGTTTTAGTTCTCCATACCTGATTTTGAGAGGTGAGAGAGAGGGACTGATGAGTTGTCTAGTTTTGCAGGTAATGTTAGCGAAGAATCTACCCCAATGTGCCATGGCACATTTGACCCACATGGGGATACTTGAGGGAGTTGGGGATTTTGCGTGCATTTTTGCAGGATGGAGCAGTCTACCCCGGTGTGCGAGGCACACACGACCTTAGGGGAGTTACATTGTAGCATGGTGTAGCTTGGGGATTGCTCAGGTCATCTTCATCAGCGGGAAACTATCAACGGTCCACAAGACCCCTTCTTGTTGCAGTTTCACAGTACGGTGCCCATGTAGTTCCGGGCACCTCAGGTATTTCTTTCTCTCTCAGCGTCTACGTTTTGAGCGATAATTGTGTAGATCTACCGCCAACACATTTAAGCGATGAGTCCTCTTATTATTTCTCTAAATTCGTTGAGGACAACGAAACGCTTAAGTGTGGGGGGGGGGTTGTGTACAATTTTGCTAGCCATGTCAGTTATGCATCGCCAGTTACATGTAGCTGTGTCGTATTGATTAGTACGTGTGGTTAGTCTAGAATGTTTGATACAGTGTCGTATTGTGTTAGTTTTAAATTTTCTACATTTTTGCACTTTTACATTATTGAGTCACCCTACCCAATCGTGTGATTAGTCGAGTTGGCCAATGCATGAAGAGTCTAGGAAAATATGAGAAAATTGAAAAAAAAATAGAAAAAAAAATCCATAAAAATTTAAAATTTTTAGAATATGGGCAATTGATGAAGCTTGAAACTGAAGAGAGTTCAATGAAAGAGTCTTGGAGAATAGGAAGCACCGTAGTAGGGATGTCTTTAATTCTTAGTATCTTGTGCACTGGTTTCACGAAAGGATGTCCCGGGTATTCAGGGAAAAGTGGAATGAAGACGAGGTCACACCTTTAGTTCCTTTATTGTGCTAGGAGGATTTAGTCCTAAGGAGTTGAATAGTCTGTTTTCGAGTGGAAACTTGTGGCCTCTTGTAAATCTGGGGTGGAACTTCGTGTAGAGTCGGTTCCATGTGGTAGGCTGCTCTAGCCTAAGTGAAGTTAGGGAGTGTACACCACCATCCCTTAAGGCGGTTTCAAGAGCTAACCGAAAAAGCCCACGCTTAGTAGCTCTAAATGCACGGTTGAAAAGAAATACAAGAGAATGAAGAAAGAAAAAAGAATCAAAATCTTCTCTTGGATTAGATACGGTGAACAACCTAATGTGCCTCCGTTCACGCGGGGAATTTGGATTCAATCCAATTAGAGCGTCTAAGGAAAATTAAAGTCAAGCCGTATTACACGAATATGTTGTCTCCCGTCACTGGGACAACTTGCATTCAATGCAATAACGGCTAAGAGGGTCTGAAAACCTCAAATGACTTGGCGACGAAAGACTATCTTAGAATTTGAGATGCCTAGACCCTCTGAGCTAAAGGACATGCCCAAGTCTTGGATTGTTTATGGTGGATGTTTGGGGACCCCTTAGTGAACTTGTGCGTATGATCATCTTATCTCAATTTCTTTCTATTGGTTGTGAAATTTCGAAAAAGACTTGTGAGAGCTTGATGATTTTGGTTAGTGATAGCGAGATTGCCCAATCTCTAACAAAAAAGAAAAGAAATTGGTGTTGTTTAAATCTTTGCATTGTTTGATAATCGAGTTAAATTGTATAGTCATGTAGACTGCATGGGTG
Organism: Linanthus parryae; assembly: GCA_023055425.1. NCBI lineage: Eukaryota > Viridiplantae > Streptophyta > Magnoliopsida > Ericales > Polemoniaceae > Linanthus > Linanthus parryae. The sequence continues at coordinate 1,289,313 of JALGPY010000008.1, read as the reverse complement.
TGTGTGTTGTTTGTGTCACATGGCTAGTGAAATAGTATGCAATTCGGTGGATTGACAATCATAGTGTGAGAGATGTTTTTAATTTTGCTCGGGACGCGAAAGAAGGTAGTGTAGGGGGATTTGATAACTCTATATTAGAGTTATATTTCTTCTACGTTTGTGTATCGTTTTGTGTCGTTTCCGGGTTGAATATATTAGAAATACACTATGAACTTGAGGAAATAGGATAAGTTTAGCTTGGAGTGATAAATTGTTAATCTGGGCGTTTTTCACATTATTTACATTTATTTTGTCACTTTTGATCGCACGGGGTGTTTTCGTGTTGTGTTCGACAGGAAACAGAGCTCACGGATCAAGAGGAGGAGGAAAACGAACTTCGGAACATATGCGGAAGCTTGGGAGAGAAAGAAATTGGAAGAAAAGAGGACAAAGATGGAAAAAAGGGGTCAAAGTGTCATTTAAGAAAGTTTGGGTAATGACACTTAACACCCCCAATGAAGAGTAGAAAAGAAGACTTAGAAAAATTGAGCAGAATAAAAGTGAAGAAATCCCACTGAAGTGTAGGATCAAAAGTTGATCCTAGGATCAGAAGCAGATCGCAGGATCACAATATGTGATCGCACGATCAAGTGGGCGAAGGTTGTAGAGAAAAAAAAGAAAACTCACTGACTTGTATGATCACAAGTTGATCCTACGATCAACAGCAGATCGCAGGATCAGATTTGGTGATCCCACGATCAGACAGAAGAATAGAAGCTCGATCAACAGCAGATCGCACGATCAGGATAAGGTGATCGTGCGATCTAAAGGCTAGACCAGCGTACTCACGACAAGTAGGAGGGGGCATTAGGGTTATTATTTAATATTGTGAGATGATTAATTAATACACCCTAAGGTTAAGAGAAAGAGACACGTGAGGAAGAAAAAGCCATCAACGTAGAATAATTAAGGAGACGGGGATCAAGAGGAGGACTCCTCCTCCATTGAAGATCTAGGGTTTCATCTTCTTCTTCTTCTTCTTCTCTCAATCTTTGTATGGAGGAACTTGTAAGTTTTTTTTGGTTTATTATTCTTAGCTAAATACTTTGCTAGGCATCTCTACAAGAGCCTAGGGTTTATGTAGACGGTTATTTTCCGGATTTCATACTTTGTTTCATGCGTTTGGATTTGATTCTTCAATTGAATGTTAGTTTCTTGAACTTGTTGTTGATCTTAGTCTATTGACACGATTAGGATATGATTTGATATTCAACGAAACTAGGGTTTATTTTGTGAATCAATTCATTGCTTAAAGCTAATATTCATTCTAGTTACACGTTCTTGTTCTATGCTTAATCTTTAGTATGAATGGAGTAGCTACCCGGACGTGCTAGCTAATTAGATGAGTGCACGACAGTGACTCAACCTAATTGTGTAGAGAATTTGAACACAATCCCGAATCACCGAGACCTAAAAGCAGAAGTGTTAGGATTGGCCTAGTGTGGGTAGATTCGGTAGGATTATTTAGCTGTTCCGTGAAACGGTGGGCCGACAGGACCCGTTATTGTACCAGTAGATGACCTGCTAGAACGGACCGGTAGACAACATGAGACCGAGAGGAGATTGTAGTTAACCGAGACGTAAAATGACATGAGACCGATAGGAGATTGTCAGTGCAACTACCCGGCTGAACTAGAATAGAATTTACGTGTTACATAGTTGAACCGGAATTCGTCTACAACCCTAGGTGATCTAGAGATTGCCTAGTTTCTCCATATCTTTTATTAAATATAAAATAAAAATACAAAAATATTAGCTTAGTTGCTATTTCAATTCTAAAAATCAATCTAATATTTCCTCTTGCACCGTACTCTAAATTAAATATCTAATTAAATAATCTCAAGCATGTCCTCGTGGGATCGATAACTCGGGGTTGAAATACCACCCCTATATTACTTGACCGTGCACTTGCGCATACGCGTTAAGAAATCGCGTCAAAGAGACAATTGATTTATAGAGTTAAGTCCACTTGACCTACGTCTTTACCTCAGGGATTAGATCCCTGCAGGATTTTCAATCACAATTATTATTAATCAAAAGCTAAGCCCTAGAACACAAGCACAGAGAGGTCCCTTACTCTGTTACAGCTTGTGGTTTTTCCTAACATGTCTAGTACCTTATCTAGCTAACTGATTAACTAAGAATTCTCTATTGTTCACTTTGAACAATCCTTGAGAATGAATATAAAGATAATACAGAAATGATCTACCAATGAAGTACAATACAGAAGAACACTCAGAGTGTAGAAAATGCAGTGAAGTATGCAGTGATCTTCTGTAAATGGATTGGAAGAATGATGAATTTCTTTGATGCTTGTCAATCCAGAACTATTTCTCCCTTTTTGGCCGTTGATTTTTGTCTTCGGTTGGTTTGGATTTGAGCTCTATTTAAACTTCAAACAGCTCTGCAAATCTCCCTAGATTTTCGGCAACAAACTTCCTATTTTGTAGGCAACATAGTTTGACTTCTTTGACACCTTCTCCAACGGTAGGATGATCACAATCTTCATAGATCTTGTTGTGATCCTTTATTTAAACACCTTGAGAATCTATCATGCAAGCCTGATTGATCACAGGATCAAAGTGTCCAACTATTTCCAAATCTGCAGAAGTTCAGTTTAGGAAACAATCATGCAAAACTTAGAAATAAAATTTCCTGTAATATCAAAGTCAAACAGATGATATTCTATGTTCAAAACGTGTTAGAGTAATTTGTATTTCATAATCTAATAACAGTGAATCAAAAAAATGAAATATAGAGAGGGAATCAAATCAGAGAGTTTGAAGAAAACTCCCCCTGAGAGTATTCATACAGAGTAAGCAGTTTCAAGGCTTTGAATACATTTTCAAGGCCTTGAAAATAGCTAAACCATTTTCAAGCCTCTAGAACTGATTCAAGGCTTTGAAAGCTGGTTCAAGGCCTTGAAATAGTCAAGCTATTCCAAGCCTTGCACAACCTGATCTTTCGCACGCATTTCGAGATATGATCACAAGTTTTTTGTTCGTGTTGTCTATGCAGGAACTGGACTTGTGCAGGAGGTAGGAATGAAGTAGGCATGCATGAGAAGGATCCAGGAAGGCTGAGGAAGCATAAGAGAGCAGTAAGAGCTGTTGTCTGCGTATCTAACTGCCAGGTACGCAGGCAGATACGCAGCTGGAGGAAAGAGAAGTGCATAAACGAGCCAAAAAGCCCCTGTCTGCGTATCTCACTGGAAGCTACGCAGCCAGCAGGCCAGATACGCAGCTGGGAGATCCAGCTACGCAGCCAGCAGGATAGCTACGCAGACAGCTTCGCAGCCAACAGGCCAGATACGCAGCTGGGAGATCCAGCTACACAGCCAGCAAGATAGCTACGCAGACAACTACACAGCCAGCAGGATAGCTACGCAGACAGATATGCAGATACGCTGCCAGCTACGCAGGAAGATACGCAGACATCACGTTTCCCGAGGCAATTTGGCCAGTGGCAATTTTGTAATTCCAGACATTTTTCTAGAAGCTTCTCAGGCACTATATAAAGGGACGTCCAGAGCTCGTTTTGAAAATAAGACAATACACCCAAGGAGAATTCAGAGCATCCTCGGTGAGCACGGAAAGCACGAATCTAGAATCCACGACACTCGTTTGATCTCACTATCTCTTTATTTCAGAACGTTGTTATTTGATTATTTCACAATTTAGCTAATCTCTTTACCTAGGTTCTCGGTGAACCTAGGGTTTCGTACTCAAATATTGTTCTGCATTTTGGTTATGACTTCATGAATGCAGTTTCTTAATTCAACACTATTATTCGTTATTTGTCTTTGATTTTTATCGTTTATGCATGCTCGGATTGATCACCCAGAATTGCTACAGACCCGAGCCGGTAGGTGAAAACATCTGGTTAGGGTTAGGAAGAAAAGAGAGAATTTAGCACCTTACCCCGATGGGCCGACTAGCGAAAGGGAGATAGGACTAGCCTAGAAACGTTTCACCAACTGTCAGAAAATCTGACCCAGGCCTTTAGGACAGGTAAGAAACCCTGGAAGACTTAGAACGAGACTGCAGACTTAGGCAGCTTAAGAGGAATCCGAAAGTCTGCAGGATCATGATAGTGTGTGGGAATTGAAAGGCTACTGGACAACTGGTACTTGGCACGAATAACAACTGATGTGTGTTTTCATACGAAACAAAGAACGAAAATCTGTAGAGACCTTAGGGAATCCTGGAATCTAGTACCTTAAAACCTAGTTTGACAACCTTAAGATTATTAAAAAAATTCTCCAAAAATATTTACTCTTCGGTAATTTAATTTCAGTATTTAGTTCATAATCACAAATTCTCAAAATATTCCTCCTTTTTATACTCTGATAGTTAAACTCGACTGCTAGGAAAGACCTGAAATCTTCCTCATGGGAACGATAACCCGAGTTGAAATAAACCCGGTATTACCTGATTCGTACACTTGCGACAACACGCTAATTTGCGCATCAGGCCCGGAGGAGAAGATTGACGGCATAACCAACAAAGACACAAACAAGACGGCATGGCAGAAGGGATATCAGATTCCTTCGCAAACTGGAAACTCACCGAAGAAGAAGAAAACACGGAGGTAGCATTCGATGACGAGTTTTGTGATATGGCTGCTAAGGAGTTTACGAACTCTTTGATTGGAAAGTTTGTTGGCCTGAACCACGTTAATACAGAGACCATGACAAGTTTTTTCCAGAGGATATGGATCGAAGGAGCGAAAGTTCATATTTTTGAGGTAAGCCACAATACCTTTTATCTTCTGTTTTCCGACAATTGCATGCATAAACAGAGTTAGGGGGTGGTCCATGGAACTTCAAAGGTCAGTCATTGTTGTTACAAGACTGGGAGTAGGGAACCGATGTTAGGACGATGAAGTTTCTCTCTATAGAAGTCTGGATCCAAGTCATGAGCCTACCAATTCATATGATCAAGGAAGAAGCGGGTGTATGAAAGGCATTTTAGATGTGCTCTTCTCATACCCCAAAGTCTACCACGATGCCTCGACGCCGTATGTTTCAGTTCATGCCTGGATACCCAGTTCCAAACCGCTACGGAGAGGAATAATTGGTAGAACAAAAGAGAAAAGGCATGGATTGATTTTAGGTATGAAAGAATACGGAGGACCTTTTGTTGGTGCGGAATGGTGACCCACGATTCAAGTGAATGCAGCATACGACAGAAACGTCTTGACGAGGGTGAGGAACCGGGATACGGCTTGTGGCTCCTGTACCAACTGGCCCCAAGGAGGAGGAATGTTATACCCCCAAGGGAGAATATGAGAAACATGAAAGTACAAGAGAAACAACTGAAGATAGACCAGCCAGATGGAACGGCGCAAAGAGAGATGAAGGTCGACTCACCAATACTAGAAACAGGAGGTGAACAAGACAAAAGGAATGGTGTGGAAGTTACAGAGGAAGGAATACAGAAAGAGACCCCTAAAGTAAGTACAATGGGTTATTCGAACCAGGCTAAAGATGAAGAGCTACCACCAAGGAATCAAACAATAGTGGAAGAATTGGATAAGCAGAATTCCGACGAAGCGACGCTGGATAGGGAGGAAGAGGGCACATAACATACAGGAAATGTGGAGAGTGGCGATGAAGTAGAAAAGGAGATGGGAGTGGGAGCACGAGTCAAACAAATGGAAAGTCTCAAAACAAAAACCCAATGACAGCGGATACACAACTTAATCCACTAAAGGTGGGGGCGCAATTTGACTGGAAAGTTGCAGCAAGACAAGCAAAGGAACGAAATAAGAGACCAATGTCTCCAAAGAGGAAGTTTGGAGAAAACTTTAGCCCTACCCAAATCATGAATTCAGTCCAAGAAGAGGTAATAAAAGGAGAGCAAAGTTGATAGACGCAAGTAACACAAAAAACAAGGGCAATGAATGATCGTCCAAAACCCTTAATGCAACAACGGCGGTGCCTGCCATGCAGGACCCCCGAGCACAATGAGTCTCCTAAGTTGGAAGGTACATGGCTTGGGGAAGCCACGTGCGGTCCGTGCACTAAAGGAGAAAGTGAGTCTCCTCTCCCCTAACATTTTCTTCTTATTGGAGACAAAAATCACAGCACACGGCATGGAGAAAGTTAAGACGGAGATTGGGTTTGATAACGGGGTCTTCCGAGGCGCGACTGATAGTAAAGGAGGTCTAGCACTACTTTGGGATTCCGAGGTAAAGGTTAAGCTACGCAAGTTTTCTGATTACTACATTGATGCATTTGTGAAAGAAGAAGGTTTCGAGGACTGGAAGATTGCGAGTTTTTATGGAGACTCGGTGACAGAACAACGATACATCTCTTGGGAGTTTCTTAGAAGATTAGCACCTAAACCAGTGACATCTTGGTGTATTTGTGGAGATTTCAATGAGATACGCACAATCTTGAAAAAGGAAGGAGGAAGAGAAAGGCCCTACGACAAATGTCAGCATTTAATAATGTTTTGCAGGAATTGGGACTTTTGGACTTAGGCTTCGCAGGACCAAATTTCACCTGAACCAATAACCAAGAAGAAACAAATGTTAAGGAAAGACTCGATCAGATGGTGGCAAACATTGTATGGTTGGATAGATTCAGAGGTGCAAAAGTTACCCACCACGTGGTCTTCTGTCAGACCACCGACCCATTCTACTTGAGGGGGAAACGAAAAAGGAGAACAATAATGGACCCCGTTGACTTTATATGAAAACATGTGGAATACCCACATCATTTTTGGGGATGTAGCGTCGCAATGTTGGATGGACAGCAGGGATATGACCCTCCAGCATGTTGGAATAGGTGCCCTAGAGGCTATCTAATATTTAGTATGAACATTGTTATTGGCTAGAATATTCATTTATTATATATTGTGATATTTAATATAATTAAGTCCTTAGATACAATGTGTTGTTTATCTTAAATATCCCTAGTCCACTATATTCATTAATGGGACGATTAGATATAGACTAGTATGAGTGTAGATTGATATGGAGATATCAAGTCTAACACATGGGTATGCATTAGGAGTAATGGCATACTGGATTGACCCACAACGAGAAGGATACATTAGATAATGTTAAGTCACAATCGCATCTCGTAGTGCTAATATAATTGCAATCCTTAGACTTGAAGTCACTAGATAGTCTAGTTGTGAAATATCGTGCTTTGATGTTATCAAACGTTACACAGTAACTGGGTAATCATAAAGATAGCTATCGGGCATGATAGGAAGCAAGCTTAGAGATCGTAGTGATGTAGAGAGGATTTATCCCTCCCACATAATGGGAGTAAATATCCACGGCCACTCGAGGTATGAGGCTTATTGAATGTCTGGCCAGACTCAGATGAATCAATATTGAGATATTGATGTTATCTGCTTTCATAAGCATATTCCCAGGATCGAGGAACTATGGATTGGATATACGAGTGTGACTATTTATGTCTCGTGTCCAATCCGGATATGAAGACAAAGGGATAGTGCAATATTATATTATATATTGGGCACAAGAGGTTTGGCGGGATCACTGACTATTTATATTAGTTGGGTGGCATGGATGTGTTGCTAGACACCGCTCCATGTTAGTAATAAGTTACTACCAACTAAGTAGAAACCTATGGGGTCACACGTCAAATAGAGTAGAACTAATATGATTAATTAATAAGAAGGATCGTTGTGCAACACCTTGCAAACTTAGTAGGACTAATATGCAAGGAAGGGACTAATCCAAGTTCATGTAGAACTAGGAGGGACCTTTATGTGGTTAACAAGGAGTTGTTGGACTATATAAAGGATGCTCTAGCTTCCTTCCCACTAATTGGTATTAGACATAACACAAGAGAGTGAGAGAGAAGAAAAGAGAGAGCAAGAACAAGCTAGAGGCGTCCGCCCCTAGCCCGTCCGCCCCTTCACGTCGGCACAAGAGAGGGCCGAAACCCTCTCTTCTTCCTTTGGTTGCTTGATTCCTTCTTCCCTCTTCCTCCGGTCCAAGATAGCACTTGAGAAGGAAGAATCTATATCTCACCTCTAGACGTGGATCAACCATAGAGACGAGGACAATATTCTTCTTGTGATCTCCCAAACCAGAAGGTACACAATTACTATGTCCTTTATCATGTTATGATGTCTCTTCCTGTGATCCTTGGTGGGCTTTGAGTAGGATTAAATTTTGTTATTTCGCTGCGTTACCTACGTCAAAACCCAACACAGCAGAAACTCAAAAATATGTCATGAGGCTGCAAACAGTGGAGGAAAAATCAGTTTGGGAGTGTTAGACGACAGGTTAAAAAGTTAAGGGACAATATGGTACAGTTAGAAAAAGAAGCGTAAACAAAATAGATTATAGATCAAAGAAATTATATTTCTTGTCGCTACGATGACATTCTGAAAACGGACGAAATTATCTGGAAGCAGCGTGCCAAATCAGATTGGTTGCAACAAGGTGATCGAAACACAATTTTTTTTCACCGTCGTGCTACAGTGAGAAGAGCAGGGAATAGTTTTTCAGGTATCGAAAATGAGAGTGGAAGGTGGATCACAAATGATAAAGAAGTCGCAAGCTGCTTGGAGAACCACTTTAAATTGATTTTCAAATCAATTGAACCTAGACAGGAAGACACTACCAGTATTCTAGAGGCGATCCATTCCTCTTTAACTTTAGAGGAGCGACAGTGGCTGGAGGAGGATTATACCCCTGTCAAAATAAAATTCGCTCTCTTTCAAATGGGGCCGGATAAGGCCCCCGATAAAGACGGATTTACGGCTTTTACCAGCAGAGGTGGCAGCTAGTGGGGGAAGATGTAACCAACACATGTCTAGGTATCTTAAATAAAGGCAAAGATCTGGGGGAATTTAATGATACCATCCTAGCAGTAATCCCTAAGCTGAAGCAACCCCGAAAGAGAGCAGACTTTCGACCTATAAGTCTGTGCTCAGTAATTTACAAGATAGTGGCAAAAGTGGTGGCGTGCCAAGTGGTGGCGAACAGATTAAAACGTATCCTAAAAGTCGTGGTGGATGAACATCAATCAGCATTTGTTCCCGAACGACTCATCTTCGATAACATTTTAACCGCATTTGAGGTTATTCACTCGATTAAGACTCGGAAGAAGGGAAAAGTGGGATCTATGGCGCTAAAGATCGATATGTCAAAGGCTTATGACAGAATCGAGTGGTCCTTTTTGAAGATGACAATGCGAAAATTAGGTTTTGGCCCAAAATTGATTGATCTAATTATGCATTGTGTTTCTACTGTAACGTACGAGTTTGTTAGAGATGGCTCGCTTACGGGGAAAGTTGTTCCCGAACGAGGACTAAGGCAGGGGTGTCCACTATCCCCCTACCTCTTCGTAATTTGTTCTCAAGTGCTTTCAAGTGCTAAAACCACCGCTATACAAACAAAAAAATTAGCGGGGGTTACAGCCTCTCGGGAGGACCAGTGGTCTCCTACCTTTTTTTCGCTGACGATTCAATATTCTTTTTACAGGCTACATTACAGGAGATAACAAAATTACGAAAAATCCTAGACGACTACTGTGCAGCTTCGAGCCAGCTAGTTAATGTGGAAAAATCAGCTCCGGTTTTCTCTCCAAACACATCGAGTGAGGCGACGGAAAGCATTCTGAACTTCTCTGGCTACCCTGAAACAGAAAAACACGATAAGTATCTTGGTCTTCCGACTACAATCGGTAAGCAGAAATTCACCACTTTTGCATACATTCTGGATAGACTCGCCAGTAAATTTAAACGGTGGAAAGAAAAAGCTTTATCTATAGGGTGAAAGAAACTCTTATTCGGGCATTCCATGCTATGCAATGTCTTGCTTTCGACTACCAGACGGTCTATGTGATATAAATTGAGGGTAAAATTAGGCAATTTTGGTGGAGCAACAATAAAAAAGACCACGATATCTGCTGGTTAAACTGAAGCAAAATGAAGGAGCCATACGAGAAAGGAGGTCTAGCTTTTCGGGATTTTAGATGTTTCAACCAAGCTATGCTAGCCAAGCAAGCGAGGCGAATTAAAGACGATGAACAGTCACTAATGAGCAGGGTGCTTAAAGGGAAATATTTCAACAACTCTAATTTATGGAAAGCAAAGGTAGGAAACTCACCTAGTTTTGTGTAGAGAAGTATTGTCCACGGTAGAGAGCTCCTAAAGGCTGGTATGAGATGGCAGGTGGGAAACGGCGAGAAGATCAGGATGTCAGGACCCTGGTTGCTAAGAGAACCCTCGTTCAGACCCATAACATTAAACCCACTAATTGATTCAATGGCAATATCCGAGTTTATTCGGACAGAAAACAGAAGGTGGAATGAAGGAAATCTCAGAGAGTACCTGATCGATTGTGACGTCAAGACAATCTGCAACATCCAACTAGCGACCCAACCCACACAGGACCAACTCCGATGGCACTACACAGACAGTGGCGTTTATACAGTGAAATCCGGCTACAATCTGGCTGTAAGTAGGAAGAGACGGAGTGAAATCAAGGGGAGAGGTCAGTTGATGAGAAAACGCCACTAACAAAGCTTCGGAAGACAAGAACAGAAAGAAAAATTACTCATCTAGTCTGGAGGGTAGTGCAAGGAATTCTCCCACCACGGCAAATCTTCTAAAATGGAACATCCTAGTGAAAGATGCGTGTTGCTTCTGCAGGAAGGAAAGTGAGACGGAAATGCACATTTTCTTTGCTTGCCCAACAGAAAAATCCGTGTGATCATCCGTTCAGGGTCAAACCCCAGTTAAGGAGCCGATCATCAGAGCAAGGGAATGGATACTCAACCAGATCGAGAAGCAAAAAGACGCATATCTGATTCCAATTTTTGTGACCCTGTGGGGGATTTGGCAAACAAGAAAAACAAAAAGGTTCAGTGATAGCGGAGGAGAATCAAAACAGATTATGGCTCTAATTCAGAGGAAGTTACACGAACAACAATGGTGAAACGGAAAAGGTAAAGCGAGAGAAATATACCAGGGTCAACAGCCAGCAAACAGAAGGCAAAGGATCTTCATCCACGTTGATGGGAGCTAGATCGCTTCATCAAGAAAGGCAGCCATAGGTTTTCTCATCAAATCGGATAATGGAACTGGATTGCCTGCAGGGGCTATCAAGATTCCTCAGTGTGAAAGTGCCAGACAAGCGGAGGCTATGTCGTTTTTAGAAGGTATCCGAGCGGCGACAATGATGAAGAATTTGAAAAAGCAAGAAGGGGAAGACCGCAGAGGAATCTGGGAAATGTGAAAGGAATTATGGAGGAACTCCTTAGCGAGTCAAACGTTTGAGTGGCTCGAGACAAACGTTTGAGTGCCCGGATAGTTTTAACATTTCACCCTCATATTGTAGCTTACTACCAATGTTCTCTTTCAGCGTACTTCACTTTTTGACACTATTCACTAGGTCAATTTGACCCGGTGATTTGGTTAGCAAAACGATACACGTGTTGATTCAAAGACCCTTCAATGTGTTTTGGATGGTAATTTTTTTGAGTGATGAAAGACAAAGACAAGGACAAAGCCATTGGCAGCAAAGAATTTCAAATACTCCAAGGCCTTGAGATACTGACAGAGCTTCAAAGCCTTGAGAGTTGTTCTTATCCTGCTGAATGTTCTAACAGTTCTGTATCGCAGATTGGATATCTGATTATACAGATTAGGGATTTGCTGCATATACTCATGGTTTACATTATCCACATATCTAACACAATTGCAGATGATCAGAACAGGGAGAATCAAAGTTTTCTGGATTTAACTTTGAATATCTGTGAAGCAGGGTCAGAGCTTCAAGGCCTTGAGATGTGCCTTGAGATGCTGACAGTTTTTACAGAACTAAGTTGATTCTTTCTTGCAGGTTGTGATTCTTATTATTGTGATTATTTATTGACTTCTAAGAGTCTTAAACTTGTTTTTCATGATTTATATGTGTCAGAAGTTAAACAGATTGCTGTTCTAATCTTTTAACCAGTTTTATCAGAAACTGGAAAAACAAACAGTCATAGTACTGTTATATTTCTAGATTTTGTTGTTGCTGTGTTTTAATGTTGTTGTAGGTTTGTTAAACGTGCAAGATCAATCTCAAAAAACTCCAACGGATATCCACTTGGAGCTGTTTGAATTTCAGTTGAAAACAGAAGGAGGATTTGTAGGAACTGAGATCCTAAAATCTCTCATTCAGTTGCAGCTGGTGGATAAAGAGACTGGTTTGAATTTTGAAAGAAAAGAGGCTTGCAGAATACTCAGAGAGGTGTGACCAATTCGTGAGAGATCATTCATTCAATCACACAGGGATTCAAGCTTCAATTCCAGATTTCAAAAGATCAAGCCATTCCAGTTTCCAGAAGAACACATCCAGGCTTCAATAACTTATCTCTTCTACTGTGTTCTTCACTTGTTTTGTAATCTGTGTATCTTTTAAATATCTTAAACCTAACTTAACCTAGTGGTTGGTTGTTCAAGTGAACAACAAGAGGTTTTTGTTAGCTCAACAGTTAGTAGCTGGAACTAGATAGGTTTGGAACCAACAGTTGTATAGTTGTAAATGAAATAACTTAGGCTTGAAGATCTAGGGTTGTTTCTGTGTGAGTAATAAGAAGTGTTTGCCCAATCCTGGTGGGATTAGATCCCTCAGGCAGAGATTAGGTCCATTGGGACTGAACTCTGTAAATTGCTTTGTGTTCTTTACTTTACAGTTTTGTTATTTTCTGTTGCATACAACTCAAATCAAACTAGGGTTTATAAGCTGCTTAGAACTGGTAATAGTTCAAGGCCTTGAAGCTTTCTATTTTTCTTTGAGAGTTTCAGACAGTTTCCTAATATCTCAAGGCCTTGAGATTTGAGTTTCACACAAAGCTAATCTGTTAAGTTCTGAGTTTTGCAAAAAGTTTCCATACTCTATTCAACCCCCCCCCCCCTTCTAGAGTATTTAGGTCCTGTAATTAGTCTACATTACACACTTTCAACACGAATTTGGTAACTTTTGCATGATCTTGTAGAGCAAACTTTACTCTACAATACTATGAAAAAATTGCCAAGAAATTATATCGTTTTGCTATCCAAATTACCGAGTCTAAGTGACCCAGTTACGGGTAAAAATGTCAACCTAAGTTGAAAGAGATGAAACGGAGGTAGTATTTCTTTAGGGGTGAACTCATGTAAAGTACATAGTACTACTTCTTAAGGAAAGAAAGATTGTTGATAAACTATAAGTAGTTTTATGTGATTTGATATGACAAAAAAAGATGTATATGTTCATATTTTGAGAAAGAGAAATGCTATGAATCCCATCACTCATTCATACTAGTCTCCTACTTTTCTTTCAGACTCATGTAATAATGCCAAATGAATATTTATATTGCCAAATTTTAAACTCGGTGGGAGATGAGTGAGATATATTTATTGAATCCCTAACATTTCTCTTTACTTTATAGGGATCTCAAAACGCCTCCCCCAATTTTCTTCAGTAATGCAAATCATGCCGAATATATAACTACATCGACAATTTTGCTTTTGGGTGGGAGATGAGTATGGGTGAGTTTGGTATGACTTATTTCCAACTTAACTTAACTTATAAGTTTATGTCAAAAAAGTTTACGACAAAGAAGATGAACAAAAAAGTTGTGAGTGTTTGGTGAAAAAGATTTTTTAGTCCAAAAGTTCAAAAAAAGATTCAAAAATCCAACTTTTTCTATACTCAAATTTAACACTGTGAACTTATAAGTCGGACTCCATCTTTTCGGCTTATAAGTCCATACCAAACACTAATTATAAGTTGGCTGCAACTTATAAGCTGCTTATAAGTCATACCCCCCCCCCTATGTTTTCGTAATAGTTTAAGAGTATATTTGAGTTCATTTTTACTTTTAATGAAAAACATATTATATTAAATAGAATATATTTTCTTTTTAAGACAAAACTATCTTTCAGTATTAATATGGCCCACTCCTAGTAATTGGCTTTTATTCTTCTTTTTCATCAGACGCGTCATTCATTCCCTGTAATATTCGTAAATATTTTTTTTATACTCATTATCGATTGAAAACTCGTGTATTAACCTCATTATTACATTTATAGTTAACGTTTTACAATAAGAAAAAGAGAACGTGCACACTCACACACATAGTTTGGAATATCGTATCGGGTGTCGTTTCGTTTTTGTTACTGAAACATTTCGGTACAAGTATTTTTTAGTGATTCGTTTCGGACTAAATTTTGTAAATTATAGAATTGCCTAAAAGTTTTTTATATTTTCAAAATGATCCCAACTTTTATTTAATTTTTTTAAATAATCCATAAACATGTATATGTGTATAAATTGTCCAAAATTGCAGAATAAAATTGCTCATAGTCTCATAATAGTACTAGAAAATAAACTAGATCAACATAAATATATGATCACTATTTTTATACTTTTATATGAAGGTCCCAAAACTTGTTTCAGTTACAAACTAAACCACGACCGAAATCTATCCGAAATTTGCTAAATCGTCCGATACACTCCAAAATATCCGAAACCGACCGAAACACACCGGTACGCACCGAATTTCAACTCGATATGTACAAGTACTTGCTATACTTTGATTTAAGATCGAAACGGCACAAATCTGTTGAAACGAGCCGAAACAGAACGAAATTTAAAACTATGTACACACACAAAACGCACCAACCTAGTAGGTAGACAAAATATTGGAAATTTTGAACCTTGAAAACTCTAAACTACTAATTAAATATGTGGATTGACAAAACAGTTTGGAGGGTAAATTCGTCCTAGTACACTATATTAATAAGAGGCTTTATAAAATCCCAAACAATCATAATTATGATATCTTTATAAATTTCTACCGTGAGTTAGACTTGTCGGGTTAGAACATGTGATAGAAGAAGTTGCTGGGGCGCTCTCCAATATTGTGGATCTCGAGACAACAAGATGTGGAAGATAATATAGTTTACCACTCCGTTTCTTCTCTTCCTACCCCTTTTGACTTCTTCAGTCGTAGCTGGGTCACTTTGACCCGGCAATTTGGATGGCAAAACGATATAATTTTTTGATAAATTTTTCATAACATTGTAGAGCAACACTTATTCTACAACACTGTGAAAGAATTGTCAAAAAATTACTTCGTTTTCCTATCCAAATCACCAGGTCAAAGTGACCCAGTAAATAGCGACAAAAGTCAAAAGGGGTAGAAAGAGAGAAAACAGAGTGGTATTTACGTAGCACATGAATCAGCTATCGGGACTCGTCCCAAGATGGTTATCTTATTTATTTATTTATTAAAAATGCTATACCACTCCGTATCTTTCTTGTTTCCATCTTGATTTTTATCACAATTTAGGTATGTTATTTTGATCCGATAATTTAAATAGCGAAATAATATAATTCTTTTTGTTTGACAAGTAAATAATACAATTTTTTGATAATTTTTTCATTGTGTTGTAGAGTAAAAAGTTCTCTATAATACGATGAAGAAAATATCAAAAAAACGAATCTGTCTTGTTATCCAAATTACCACACAAAGTGGGTCAAATACGAGTCAAAAAAATCAGGATAAGAACAAAGAGCAAGATGGAGTGGTACGTTCAAACATTCACATCCTAACAATATTCCAATTTATCACATCTATTTTATTTAAAAATACTTTAAAAACTGTTTTACATAGTGGTGAGTCATGTAGGTGATATTTTCTTCAAAAAAAAGTCACGTAGGTGATATGGGGTGGGTTTGGTATGATTTTTTGGACTTTTAAATCGACTTTTAAGTTGTTGTGAAAAAGTTCGTGACAAAGAAGTTGATGAAAAAAAATGTTTGAGTTTGGTGAAAAAAGTTATGCTATAAAAAAGTTAGGATGCAACATTTTTTATATTTACGAATAAAATTGTAGTAGGTCTAATTAGATGTCATAGTATGTTGGTACAAAAAAAGTAGAGGTAAATTAGTCATTGTTATTGTTTAGGAAAAAAAGTCCAAAAAAAGTTCATGAAACCCAACTTTTTTCAGAACTCAGTTTTACACTACAAGACAAAAGCCAAAATCGAAAAGCTGACACAGAAAAAGTCATACCAAACCTTTTAGAAAAACTCAAAACAGATTAAAAGTTCAAAGTGGATTAAAAATTAGAAATAAGTCATACCATGGTGGATAAGTTAAGATGTTATTGTAATGTTTATGTTAATACGTGTAACATTGTTCTTTACCCTCACGTTTATTATGTCAACCGAACACGTGCAAGGAGTTTGCGTCTTGCTCACTCTAGCCCATGTGAAGTGACTCGATCTCATTAATGCTCAAATTTGTTTGATACTTATTCCGTTCATTCTCTATCTTTCACGTTTGACTTTTTCTTCGGTAATCGGATTACTTTGACCCGATTATTTGAATAGCAAGAAGATTTAGTTTTTTGATAATTTTTTCATGGTCTTATAGAGTTACTTTTACACTACAACACCTTGCAAAGTTTACCAAGTTCTTGCTTCTTTTAACTAATCAAATTACCGAATCAAAGTAACCCGGTGAATAGTGATAAAATACAAACTTGGAAGATAGAGAGAGAACAGAGGAAGTAGTTCCTTGTTTCTACTTGATGAGATGGTAGTTAATTGCTAAAGAGCAATCCTACACATCCCTATATAAACATTTCAACCATGTCTCAACTTGACCACCTCAACAGCAGGGTCCACTACTATATTTATTATTTTTAAAATAATAAGTGAGTATAGTTAATATGGTAAGTTGGGACATGGTAGTGATGTCTAAGTTGGGACACATAACATTTTTATTGTTAAATTACGTTTCTTTTCAAGCATTTGAAGATTTATATTTCAACTTTTGTGCGGCTTTGGTACCAGTAATTTCAACTGCAACATTCGTAGTAGTACTCAATTTTTTAATTTGTTGCAAGCAAATACCATAAATGACGACAGATAACTCAATTTTTTGACAGAATGAGCTCACGGGAGGCATCTACAATTTGCAAAAGTTATAAAACTCTAAAAATAACCACCGTAAGATAGGCACACTATCATCGTGCAAAAAGGAGCATATCATACTTAATGCTTGTACAATATATCTCAATATATCTGGTAATTCAAGTTGGGAGTTGATCTGTCCATCTTTCAAAGACTTCCTCCATTAGTGCGTGTCTCGCGAGGTTGTGAGAAAAAGTTATTTTATTGGACTAAGAGAATGGAACTACATCTTTTTAATATATCTGTTAATAATCCAAGTTGGGAGTTGATCTGTCCATCTTCCAGAGACTTCCTCCATCAGTGCGTGTTTCGCGAGGTTTTGAAAAAAAAAATTATTTTCTTGGACTAAGAGAATGGAACTACATCTTTTTCAATATATCTGGTAATGCAAGTTGGGAGTTGATATGTCCATCTTCCAAAGACTTCCTCCATCGTGTCTCGCGAGGTTGTGAGAAAAAATTATTTTATTGGACTAAAAGAATGGAACTACATCTTTTTCAATATATATGTTAATCCAAGTTGGGAGTTGATCTGTCCATCTTCCAGAGACTTCCTTCATCAGTGCGTGTTTCGCGAGGTTTTGAGAAAAAAATTTGTTTTATTGGACTAAGAGTATGGAACTACATCTTTTTCAATATATTTGTTAATCCAAGTTGGATAATCTGTCCATCTTCCAGAGACTTCCTCCAGCGGTGAAAAGATTTCGGTGATGCTTAGTACATCTCAAATCAATAAAATAGAATACTACTACTACTATGTTCATCTTTTTCAACATATCTGTTAAACCAAATTTGGAAGTCTCGACCTCTAAAGTTGAATGTGGAGGTTGACATAATAAACGTGAGGGTAATTCTGTCATATGATACATAAAAATAGAAAATAACTTTGTAAGAATAGTAGTTGCTCCGTAAGAATCAGCTCTAAAAAATAATCATTAAGAATTATTTATAGATACACTAGCGGTGAAAGAAAAAAGAAAAGAAAAGTCAAACATAGAAACTAGCCCAGTTGCCGACAAAAACAATTTCTCAAAAAAAACATAGAAACTATCATTTTTCTTACGTAGTTTCTTTAGATCAAAATAAAATCATCATTTTTTTAATAAATTAATTTTGTGGAACATGACATGGTAATTCTGATTTATAGGTGGACGTGAAGCCGTGAAAAGATTTCGGTGATGCTTAATACATCTCAGATCAATAAACTAGGATTCTACTACTACTATATTTATGTGATACATATCGAGCGACACGAGCTCTAGCTGCTTTCTTTTTCATTTGTCTGGATCCTTAGCGCACTCACCGAAAATTTCAAATCCTTTTTATCTACTTGAGATGTTAGAATCAACTTTAGATAAGTATTTATTATTCCTATAGAATATATACTTGCACTGATAAGAAAAAAGAATATATACTCGCAACCAAGTTCCGTGAATAGAATTTAGGCTAAAATGCTGATTGCATACCATCAGTATGTCATAATTGAGTAATTGCACGTCTCTATTTTAAAATTGGTTGATTACATCCCTTATTTACAAAAGTACTAACTTATTAGAAATGACAAGATTTCACCATTAAGTAGCTAACTGAGTCCAAGGTTATTTTCGTTTGGACAAATCAACACCTACCTATTAAGAAAAGATTAATTTATTATTTTCCTTTTTTTTACAAAGAAACCACACTTATATTACATAAACGCACGAGTACCCTCCTGAAGGAGAAAACAGCACTCGAACAAAGTCATAGTCAGAAATGTACATGAAAGAAGAGAGTAGAGTTATCCACAAAGACCATATATACAACCACAAGCTAACTAACATAGTAGATAGAAACCACAAAATGATCTCCCAACTACACAGAAGGGTTTCCATTGATACGACATGGTCTCGACTTTTCATTTTGATCACCCTCCAAAAGCGAAAAAAGTGTAGCTGGTGACCATGGAGTGAAACAAAATCTTCTAACTGACATGCTCCCCAACCAGCCAGGAAATCAGCCACGTCATTCGCCTCACGAAATATGAACGGACGTGCCACTGCGGGTGCAAAGCGAGGAGGTTCCTACAGTTCAACACAATAGTCATATAAGAAGGTGCAAAAGTGTTAGTGTGTAGAAGCGACCCAACCGTTTGAGAATCAAATTCCACATCCAAACACCAAAAATTGTCACTATGAGCAAGACAAAGACCATAACGAAGAGCATGCAGTTCAGTAAGAAGAACAGAACACTTAACAAGACTGCCACGATATCCAAAGACCCATTGTCCATCAGATTTCGAAAAACACCTCCAAAACCCAATTACCGGTAGTATGGTCAAAAGAACCATCTGTATTTAATTTATAATGAGGAAAAGCCGGTTTAGTCTAGTGAACTAAAATTGTGGAGGTTGATTTAAGCTTAGGCATGGAAGAAGCCGTACATAACACAAAAGCTATTGTTTTATGATAAGTATTATTAATAGTTGTATGAGTATGGAAAAGTTGGTTTTGGAAAATTACAGCATTACGGGACATCCAGCATTACGAAAAATTACAGCATTACGGGACAGCCAGCAAATACGATCGGACGGCGGTGCAATCACGAAAACTGGATCAGGAGAATAAGGTGATTCGCCCTTTGAGCTCGAGCTCGCTGTCGTTTTTTGGCTTCACGATTACTCCTTGCAACGGTCGCGGACAAGCTGTTCCGCTTCTCCCCGATGAGTTGTAACAGAAAAGCTCCATGTGAGCTATAATTAGAGAGCAAATAGAACAAAGATAGAGATGGAGGGAAAAACCAAATTACTGCATTGATTGAAAAGAATTCTATCTGAAGAGGAAAGTGCAACTATTAACTAATCCCAACTCCTCAGATCCAGAACCACCAATCAGCTTGTGCCACTTCAGCAGAAATGATACTCACAGTGTTGAGTAGGATAGAGAAGAATAGGGAATATTACAAGGCAACGGAAGATATCAAAAAATACAAATAGACACCCCTCACTTACTGAAACTACATTTATAAAAAGACATTTACCTCCCAATTTTCTAATGTGCCCCCTCAAGTTGGAGTGTACATATCTAGCACTCCCAACTTGAATTTGAGAAATTTGAAAATTGAAGAAGACAATGGTTTGGTGAGTAGATCAATAAGTTGGAGCGAAGAAGGAACACGAAGCAGTTGCAACACCCCAGAATTAACCAGATCCCTAACTAAATGACAATCACATTCTATGTGTTTTGTACTTTAATGAAAAACATGATTTTGTGCAATATAGATGGCTGAGTCGCTGTCACAGTATATGACTGGAGGAATCTGAAGAGAAATAATAAGATCCTTGAGAATAAATAAGAACCATTGTACCTCACAAGTTGTAGCTGCAAGTCCTCTATATTCTGCTTCAGCAGAACTCCTTGATACAACTGCTTATTTATTTAACTTCCAAGAAACTAGACAATAACCAATATAAATCAGATAGCCAGTTGTTGATCTTCTTTTATCTAGGCAACCAGCCCAGTCAGCATCTGAGTAAGCCTTCAAGACAACTTCATTATAAATAGGAAAAAATAACCCTTGGCCTATAGTGCCTTTCAAATATCTCAGAACATGGTGTAAGGTTTTCAAATGTTCAGTTGAGGGCTTGGACACATACTGACTTAATTTGTGAACAGCAAAGCACAAATCTTGTCTTGAACTGCGCATATAAAGTAATTTTCCAACAATGCTTCTGTAATTCTGTGCAACAAAATCATTAAGATAGTCACTTGACATCTTCTGCAATTTCAAATTAACCTCCATGGGAGTTGGAGCTGCTTCACTATAGCTACTTTCATGAAGAATTTCCACAACAAATTTTCTTTGGCACATGTATATCCCTGTATCATTTCTGGAAATCTCAAATCCCAGAAAATACTATAATGATCCAAGATCGTTCAATTGGAACTTGTAATTAAATTATGCTTTGAAATTATGCAAGAAAGTCTCATCACTTCCAGTCAAGATAATGTCACCCACATACACTAAAAATTGCAGTAAAAGCATCAGAGGTTTGAAGTGTGAACAAGGTATAATCTGACTTACTTTGTATAAAACCCATATGCACAAGAGTGTGATAAAATTTGTTGTACCACTGCCTAAAAGCTTATTTAAGACCATATAGTGATTTCTTAAGTCTGCACACCAAAGTACCCGGCTCATGAAAATGAATGGCTTCAGTCTTGTAACCTTGTGGCAAATCCATATAAACTTCTTCTAGCAACTCTCCATGCAAGAAAGCATTATTTTAAATCCAATTTCATCTAATGACATCCATGAATAGCTGCTCAAGCCAATAGAAATTTCAACGTAGGCAATTTAGCAATTGGAGAAAAAGTTTCTGTGTAATCCAGACCTTGACTTTGAGTGTACCATCTTGCTAAAAGTCTTGCTTTATATCTCTCTATTGAGCCATATGTCTTGTGCTTTACTTTATATACCCACCTACATCCAACAGAATCATGTCCTGGGGGTAAAACACTAATTTCCCAAGTGTGGTTGTCCTCAAAAGCCTTGAGTTCCTTTTCCAGAGCAGTCACCCACAAGGGATTTTTAGAAGCCTCATAATATGTACATGGCTCTTTGATACTAGTAACATCGACCACGAAATGTAGATATTCTAAACTGAAGAGAGCTAGTGAAGTCAATTTTGTAACATTGACCACATAATCTTGTAAGTGTTTAGGCAATCTAACACTTCTTGTAGGTCTTGCAACTAGAGGAGCAGAATCATGATCAATAGGATTTACAACTTCTGGACTATTGTTAACACCATGATCAACATGAATATGTAAAGATGGTGAAGTAGCTGTTACACCACCAAATTGAAAACCTCATCATGATCCAAAGATGGAATAGGCGGAGACAAATCATGGAAATGAGAACTTGTAGAAGAAGCCTCTGTTTCATAACGGAAAATAGTTTCATGAAAAACAACATTTCTTGAAACTGTGATCTTATTTGTATCCAAATTATAAACTTTGTAACCCTTCATCCCATAGAGATATACAATAAAAATGCATATGTTTGCTCTGCTATCAAACTTTGTTCTTCCTTGTTGTAACGTACCCACAAAACATAAACATCCAAACACTTTGAAACAATCAAAGTCAGGAGACATCTGAAAAGTACCTAATATGGGGATATTTATTGTATAAGTTTTGCAGGTAACCTATGGATGATATATGCATCTGTCAATACACAATCTCCCTGGAAATTGAGTGGAACCTTAGACTGAAACTTCAATGATATAGCAACATTTAGCAAGTGTTGGTGATTTATTTCAACTATTGAGTTTTGTTCAGGTGTTTCAACACTGCTCATTTGATGAATGATACCCTTGCTAGCAAAGAATTCCACAGTTTTCAGCTCAAGAGCTTGATCACTCCTAATCATCTTCACCTTTTTCTAAAACTGGGTCTCAACCATTTCACAAAATTGAGGTATAATTGTAGTGGCTTCTGATTTGTGAACCTTTGATAACTCTCTGTTAGAGTTATACTTCTTACATATTCTATCTCGTTTTGAGTGATCCCGGGTTGAAATATTAGTTTTACACTATGAATGTTGAGAAAACGTAGAAAGTTGAGTTTATAGCACTTTATTGTTAATCCGGGCGTTTCGATGCATATTTCGATGTTATTTGTCAAATATAATCGCTTGGTATGGTTGTTCATGTTGTCTTGACAGGAACGGATGCTAAACGATGGCTAGGAGGCATGAAACGAACATCAGAAACAAAGCAAACTCAAGAGGAAGCAAGAGAAGCAAAGTCGGAGGAGCAAAAGTGACCAATCTCCACTATTTTGATAGTATCTTGAGTTCTACAATTCATTTTGGAGTGCGATCAGTGGCAAATGAAAGTAGACTCAGAGATCTTTCCAACGATAGGTCACGGAGCTAAAACGGAGATCGGACGAGAAAGTTATGGTCCGTCGAAAAGACAAAAAGAAGTGAAAAGGGGACTGCTGGAAAATAAGAACAAAATTTCTGTTCGCACGAACAGCTGGGTGTTCGTGCGAACAGAGAGTCCAGATGCGGATTTTTGGGTTCTTTTGTTAATTTCTTGAAAGTTTTGAAGACTCTAACCTATTTCCAACGTATTGGGACGATCCTACGGGGGGTATTCACGCATCTTTGGAGTTTTTGGGAGCTAGAGAGCAAGGAGAGACGGAGAAGAAGATGATGAAGAACTCAAGACCTCCATTGATTATCTAGGTTTTGTTTATTCTTCTTCTTCCTCCCTCAATATTTTTATGGAGAAACTATCGTGTTTTGTTGTTTGGTTGATTCCTCTTAGCTAAATACTTTGCTAGGCATCTCTATGAGAGCCTAGGGTTTAT
Source organism: Linanthus parryae (assembly GCA_023055425.1). Taxonomy (NCBI): domain Eukaryota; kingdom Viridiplantae; phylum Streptophyta; class Magnoliopsida; order Ericales; family Polemoniaceae; genus Linanthus; species Linanthus parryae. The sequence continues at coordinate 1,265,967 of JALGPY010000008.1, read as the reverse complement.
GTAGACGGTTATTTTCCGGATTTCATACTTTGTTTCATGCGTTTGGATTTGATTCTCCCATTGAATGTTAGTTTCTTGAACTTTTTGTTGATCTTAGTCTATTGACACGATTAGGATATTATTTGATATTCAACGAAACTAGGGTTTATTTTGCGAATCAATTCATTGCTTAAAGTTAATATTCGTTCTAGTTACACGTTCTTCTTCTATGCTTAATCTTTAGTATGAATGGAGTAGCTACTCGGACGTGCTAGCTGATTATATGAGTGCATGATAGTGACTCAACCTAATTTTGAAGAGAACTTGAACACAATCCCGTATCACGCAGACTGAGAAGAGAAGTGTTAGGATTGGCCTCGTGTGGGTAGATACGGGATTGTGTTCAAGTTCTCTTCAAAATTAGGTTGAGTCACTATCGTGCACTCATCTAATTAGCTAGCACGTCCGGGTAGGTACTCCATTCATACTAAAGATTAAGCATAGAACAAGAACGTGTAACTAGAACGAATATTAACTTTAAGAAATGAATTAACTCGCAAAATAAACCCTAGTTTCGTTGAATATCAAATCATATCCTAATCGTGTCAATAGACTAAGATCAACAACAAATTCAAGAAACTAACATTCAATGGGAGAATCAAATCCAAACGCATGAAACAAAGTATGAAATCCGGAAAATAACCGTCTACACAAACCCTAGGCTCTCATAGAGATGCCTAGCAAAGTATTTAGCTAAGAAGAATCAACCAAACAACAAAACACGATAGTTTCTCCATAAAGAGACTGAGGGAGGAAGAAGAAGAATAAGCAAAACCTAGATCTTCAATCGAGGTCTTGAGTTCTTCATCATCTTCTTCTCCGTCTCTCCTTGCTCTCTAGCTCCCAAAAACTCCAAAGATGCGTGAATACCCCCCGTAGGATCGTCCCAATACGTTGGAAATAGGTTAGAGTCTTCAAAACTTTCAAGAAATTACCAAAAGCACCCAAAAATCCGCATCTGGACTCTCTGTTCGCACGAACACCCGACTGTTCGTGCGAACAGAAATTTTGTTCTTATTTTCCAGCAGTCCCTTTTCACTTCTTTTTGTCTTTTCGACGGACCATAACTTTCTCGTCCGATCTCCGTTTTAGCTCTGTGACCTATCGTTGTAAAGCTCATCTCACTCCAAAATGAATTGTAGAACTCAAGTTACTATCAAAATAGTGGAGATTGGTCACTTTTGCTCCCCCGACTTTGCTTCTCTTGCTTCCTCTTCAGTTTGCTTTGTTTCCGAAGTTCGTTTCATGCCTCCTAGCCATGGTTTAGCATCCGTTCCTGTCAAGACAACATGAACAACCATACCAAGCGATTATATTTGACAAATAACATTGAAATATGCATCGAAACGCCCGAATTAACAATATAGTGCTAGAAACTCAACTTTCTACGTTTTCTCAACATTCATAGTGTAAAACTAAAATTTCAACCCGGGAATCACTCAAAACGAGATAGAATATGTAAGAAATATAACTCTAATAGAGAGTTATCAAATTCCACCACACTACCCTTTTGCGCGTCCCGAGCAAAATTAATCCTCACACTACGTTTTAATCCACCGAATTGCATACAACTTCACTAGCCATGTGACACAAACAACCCACACACGCAATGCAATCTACATGACTATAAACAATGCAACTCGATTATCAAACAATGCACAAATTGAAACAACACAAATATTTTTTCTTTTTAGTTAGAGATTGGGCAATCTCGCTATCACTAACCAAAATCATCAAGTTATCACAAATCTCTTTTGCAATTCACACAACCGCCATAAGGAATTGAAAATACAATGATCATATGCACAAGCTCACTAAAGGGTCCCCAGACATCCACCAAACTCAATCCAAGATTCGGGCACGTCCTTTAGCTGAGAGGGTCTAGGCATCTTAAATCCTACGATAGTCTTTCGTGGCCAAGTCATTTGAGGTTTTCAGACCCTCTTAGCCGTTATTGAATTTGAATGCAAATTATCCCAGTGACGGGAGACATAACTCCGTGTAATACAGCTTGACTTTAATTTTCCTTAGACGCTCTAATTGGTTTGAATCCAAATTCTCCACGTGAATTGAGGCACATTAGGTTGTTCACCTTATCTAATCCAAGAGAAGATTTTGATTCATTGTTTTTTCATTCTCTTCTAATTTTTTTCAACCGTGCATTTAGAGAAATTAAGTGTGGGCTTTTTCGGTTAACTCTTGAAACCGACTTAAGGGATGGTGGTGTACGCCCCCCGACTTCGCTTAGGCCGAGGTAACCATACCACATGGAACCGACTCAACACGAAGGTCCACCCCAGATTTCAAGAGGCCACAAGTTTCCACTCGAAAACGGACTATTCAACTCCTTAGGACTAAATCCTCCTAGCACAATACAGGAACTAAAGGTATGCCCTCATCTTCATTCCACTTTTCCCTGAATACCCGGGACATCCTTTCGTGAAACAAGTGCGCAAGATACTAAGAATGAAAGACATCCCTACTACGGTGCTTCATATTCTCCGAGACTCTTTCACTGAACTCTCTTCGGTTTCTAGCTTCATCAATTGCCTAACTCAAAAATTTTAATTTTTATGGATTTTTGTTTTTCTATTTTTTTTTCTTCTCTCATATTTTCCTAAACTCTATATGCTTTTGGCCAACTCGATTCACCACACGATTGGGTAGAGGACTCAATAATTAAACATGCAAAACAATGCAGAAATTTAAAACTATAAAAATACGACACTAAAACACCACTCTACACTAACCACATTAACAAAATTATACACAAACTACATGTAACAAGGCTATGCAAGACAAAACATGGCTGGTGAAATTATAAACAAACTCCCCCACACTTAAGCGTTTCGTTGTCCTCAACGAATTTAGAGATCAAGTATGAGGTGTCCTCGCTTAAATGTGCAGGTGGTGGATCTACACAATTATGGATCAAAACGTAGAAACAAAGAGAGTTAGAGATACATGTGGTGCCCGGACCTACATGGGCACTCTTACCGCGAAACTGCAACAAGAAGGGGTCTTGTGGACCGTTGACAGTTTTCGGAAATGTCTCATCTCACGTCAGGATTCCGATGCGCCTACTCAACATTCTATCGCACGCATCAAGAAGGGGAATCCGGAGCGTCTTTTGTACCTGTGTCCCTGCACACTGATTGAAAGTATTAAAGCAACTCTCTCTCACCCCTCAAAATCATGTATGGAGAACTAAAAAACAGAAATAAATAGCGTCCTACTCTACATTGGATTGCCTCCCAAGCGGCGCTTGTAATTTAAGGTCGACAGCCCGACCCGGTTACCTCAACCGAAAAGGATTGTGGAGGCTGCTTTATCCCTCCACTTCTTCTTCTTCCACCATCTCTTTTCCATGATTCTCCTTTCAACCGCACTGATGTGCTGTGATGATGGTGGAGAGTTGTGGAAGCTAACTCCTTTCATTTTGCAGTTGATCTTCTTAATTAACTTCCACAAAGTACCACTAGGCTCAAATGCCTCTTTCTCCATAAATTCATCCCAGTAGTACTTCCTTGATGCTAGATGCTCTTCAAATGACCCATGAAAATTATCCACACCCCCACACTTGTTTCTTTCCAATTCCTTGACTATGGCGTTTGGATCATCAATATAATAGCCAATATGACACGAAATTGAAAATTTCTCATGATGCTCTTCCCATAAGAATCTCCATACACAAGTCTTTCCAACTCATCACAGACTTGATTAACATGAGATACGGAAAATTCTTCAAACTTATGAGTAGGGCTTTTACCTCAATAGGTATGGGCACAAGTGCTTCATCATCTTTGTCATCAGCACACCACAGGCTTCCAATGTCGGTGTCTTCCCAATCATGCCAAGGCTGTAAGATAATTTGAGATTCTCTTGCAGAGAGCATCGCCTCCTCTATTGTTGGACACACAACTCCACCCCAGTCTGTATCAGAGTATGAGTCCTCATAAATGGCAGAGTCCACCAATGGTTCCTGGATACAACAGTCTTCGCTCGACTCAGGTTTCTCTTCCACTTGTGGCGGTGATGATGAAGGTTCAATTTTAGGCTCACTCTCTTATGGCAAGGGTTCATCGTGTCGCTCTTGAATGCTTGATTCCCCTGCCGATGAGAGTTTCTCTAGTCGTTCCTTTATCCTCTTCATCATATCCCTCACGTATTCCATACCTATGGCTGAATCCTCTAGTGGCACTTGTGCAGCTATGGACAAAACTTTTTTGCACACTTGGATGTCCTCCATAATACTGCGTCGTTCTGCCATACTCGCTGATGAGTCTTCCTGGTGCTGATGAAGTTGGGGGGCATGTACTCGACATGAGTCTCTACGGTCGTGCCAAATGCCGCATACGTAGCACCAAGTGATGCATGCGTCCTCGTCTTCATGGTTACCCCTGCAGTGGAAACAGTAGGGGGGACCCGAATAACATTCTTCGCTCCACATGCTTATATTGTCTCTTGCTTCCTGCGTTCCTGAGAAACAAACTCACAAGACACCCGTGAAGCACAGAGATATAGAATAAAAATATTAAACTAAACTAAAATAAAATTACTCTAAACTAACTCCTAACTAAATAATCTACCGCTGTCCCCGGAAACGGCGCCAAAAACTTGACGCGATTCTTTACGCGTATGCGCAAGTGCACGGTCAAGTAATATAGGGGTGATATTTCAGCCCCGATTTATCGATCCCACGAGGACAGACTTGAGACTATTTAATTAGTTACTTAATTTAGAGTATGGTACAAGAGGAAAGATTTGATTAATTTATGAATTAAAATAACAACTAAGCTAATATTTTTGTATTTTTTTATATTTAAGAAAGAAGATATGGAGAAACTAGGCAATCTCTAGATCACCTAGGGATGTAGACGAAATCCGGATTATCTGAATAACACGTTAATTCTATCCTAATCAAGCCGGGTAATAGGCTATGACAATATCCAGTCGGTCTCATGTCATTTTACGTCTCGGTTAATTGCAATCTCCTCTCGGTCTCATGTTGTCTACCGGTCCGTTCTAGCAGGTCATCTAATGGTACGATAATGGGTCCTGTCGTCCCACCGTTTCACGAAACAGCGGAATAATCCTACCAAATCTACCCACACTAGGCCAATCCTAACACTTCTCCTTTTCGGTCTCGGTGATTCAGGGTTGTTATTCACGTCTCATCCTAGCTAGTTTGCATCACTGTCGCGCATTCTCTAGCTAAGTAGTATTTCCCGGTCATGACTCCTTCAAAACTAAGGATTAAATGTAGCACGTGGACAATTGACTTAGAACGATATTAACTTTAAGCAAGACAATGATTCAAGAACAAACCCTAGCTTCAATAACAATCAAATCCTACACTAGTCGTGTCAATACACTAGAATCATCAATTAGATCAAGAAACTAACAACTATTCATTGAATCAAAGACATAGGCTTGAAACAAAGACTTGAATCCGGGAAATAACCGTCTACATAAACCCTAGGCTCTCATAGAGATGCCTAGAAAAGTATTTAGCTAAGAAGAATCAACCAAACAACAAAACACGATAGTTTCTCCATAAAAAGATTGAGGGATATCTTCAATGGAGGTCATGAGTTCTTCATCATCTTCTTCTCCGTCTCTCCTTGCTCTCTAGCTCCCAAAAACTCCAAAGATGCGTGAATACCCCCCTTAGGATCGTCCCAATACGTTGGAAATAGGTTAGAGTCTTCAAAACTTTCAAGAAATTACCAAAAGAACCCAAAAATCCGCATCTGGACTCTCTGTTCGCACGAACACCCGACTAATCGTGCGAACAGAAATTTTGTTCTTATTTTCCAGCAGTCCCTTTTTCACTTCTTTTTGTCTTTTCGACGGACCATAACTTTCTCGTCCGATATCCGTTTTAGCTCGTGACCTATCGTTGGAAAGCTCTCTGAGTCTAGTTTCATTTGCCACTGATCTCACTCCGAAATGAATTGTAGAACTCAAGATACTATCAAAATAGTGGAGATTGGTCACTTTTGCTCCTCCGACTTTGCTTCTCTTGCTTCCTCTTCAGATTGCTTTGTTTCCAAAGTTTGTTTCATGCCTCCTAGCCATAGTTTAGCATCCGTTCCTGTCAAGACAACATGAACAACCATACCAAGCGATTATATTTGACAAATAACATCGAAATATGCATCGAAATATGCATCGAAACGCCCGGATTAACAATAAAGTGCTAGCAACTCAACTTTCTACGTTTTCTCAACATTCATAGTGTAAAACTAATATTTCAACCCGGGAATCACTCAAAACGAGATAGAATATGTAAGAAATATAACTCTAATAGAGAGTTATCAAATTCCCCCACACTACCCTTTTGCGCGTCCCGAGCAAAATCAATCCTCACACTACGTTTTAATTCACCAAATTGCATACAACTTCACTAGCCATGTGACACAAACAACCCACACACGCAATGCAATCTACATGAATATAAACAATGAAACTCGATTATCAAACAATGCACAAATTGAAACAACACAAATATTTTTTCTTTTTAGTTAGAGATTGGGCAATCTCGCTATCACTAACCAAAATCATCAAGTTCTCACAAGTCTCTTTTGCAATTCACACAACCGCAATAAGGAATTGAAAATACAATGATCCTATGCACAAGCTCACTAAGGGGTCCCCAAACATCCACCAAACTCAATCCAAGATTCGGGCACGTCCTTTAGCTGAGAGGGTCTAGGCATCTTAAATCCTACGATAGTCTTTCGTCGCCAAGTCATTTGAGGTTTTCAGACCCTCTTAGCCGTTATTGCATTTGAATGCAAATTATCCCAGTGACGGGAGACACAACTCCGTGTAATATGGCTTGACTTTAATTTTCCTTAGACGCTCTAATTGGTTTGAATCCAAATTCTCCACGTGAATGGAGGCACATTAGGTTGTTTACCATATCTAATCCAAGAGAAGATTTTGATTCATTTTTTTTCATTCTCTTCTAATTTTTTTTCAACCGTGCATTTAGAGAAACTAAGTATGGGCTTTTTCGGTTAACTCTTGAAACCGCCTTAAGGGATGGTGGTGTACGCCCCCCGACTTCGCTTAGGCCGAGGCAACCGTACCACATGGAACCGACTCAACACGAAGGTCCACCCCAGATTTCAAGAGGCCACAAGTTTCCACTCGAAAACGGACTATTCAACTCCTTAGGACTAAATCCTCCTAGCACAATACAGGAACTAAAGGTATGCCCTCATCTTCATTCCACTTTTCCCTGAATACCCGGGACATCCTTTCGTGAAACAAGTGCGCAAGATACTAAGAATGAAAGACATCCCTACTACGGTGCTTCATATTCTCCGAGACTCTTTCACTGAACTCTCTTCGGTTTCTAGCTTCATCAATTGCCTAACTCAAAAATTTTAATTTTTATGGATTTTTGTTTTTCTATTTTTTTTTTCTTCTCTCATATTTTCCTAAACTCTATATGCTTTTGGCCAACTCGATTCACCACACGATTGGGTTGGGGACTCAATAATTAAACATGCAAAACAATGCAAAAATTTAAAACTATCACAATACGACACTAAAACACCACTCTACACTAACCACATTAACAAAATACTACACTAGCTACTTGTAACAAGGCTATGCTAGACAAAACATGGCTCGTGAAATTATAAACAACCTTAAGGAAAACCCATGTGGTTCTAGAATGATCCTCAACGAAGGTGAGAAAAAAATTGGTGTCCACCATATGTGGGTGTTTTGTAAGGACCCCATGTGTCTACATGTATGAGGTCAAATAATTCCTTTGAAACATGATTATGATGAGGAAAAGATAATCTCTTCTGCTTTGCTTGAGGAAAAATAAGACATGGACCACTCATTGAGGCTGGTGAAGAAGGAACCTGTCTCAAAATCAACTTAAGCTTTCTATCTGAAACATTCCAAAGTCTATTATGCCAAATTGCTGATGATGAAGCACTAGCAGCATTACAGCTCAGAGACTTAGAAGCATCATTGTCTTGAGCAATCAACAAATACAGTCCACCTTGTTTATGTCCATGTCCCAAAAATTTACTACTCTCTTTCTGTACAATAGAACAACCACCAGACTCACAAATGAATTGACAATTATGAGATTGAGTTAATTGAGACATAAACAACAAGTTGAAGTGGAAGCTATTGGTATATGGATCACGTTGTTAATATTCAAATCATCACTTAGTTTGACTGTTCCAAAGTCAACAACAACAATTTTCGTACAATTTGGAAAATGGACAAATGTACTGCTCACAGGCTCATCAGAAACAGAATAAGAAAGATCACAACACATGTGATTTGTAGCCCCACTGTCAATAATCCAAGATTTAGGCAAATCCATATTTGTATCGACACTTGAGTGAAAGGAATAATAATTTATGACACCTGCCATGAAAGAGTGTTGAGAATGTGCAAACCTATCTGCAGCATATTGATGTAAATGATTGTCCAATTGTTTGCTGCATGATTGACAGAGTTAAGTGTAGAATCCATGAGAGAACGTGTGTACGAAGATGAGCCAGTGCTCCCATGTCTTTTTTGGTGAATATATTGCATAACCTGCTCACATTAAACCTGAGACAATTGAGAAGGCACATTGTGAGTTTGAGAAGAGCTGCTACCATCAACAAAGACATTATGTGCTTGTGAGGGCAATGAGGATTTAACTGTTTGTGATCCTTTTCCCTTAAAACCTAGAGGATATCCAATAAGATCCCAACATTTTTCTTTTAATATGGCTAGTCCCTGTACAATGACAACAAACTAGTTTATGTCTTCCTCCATATCTATGTTGTCCATGAGCATAATTTGCTGCATATTCAGAGTGTTGTCTGTGTGTATCTGTATGAGAGTTAAATAGCCATAGGGGGAACAGACACCGTAGCACTGATTTCTTTTTGTTTCTCTAGTTTCAATACTTGAGCAAAGACCTTATTCATGGAAGGTAGTGGCTTAGTTAAGAGAATTCGTTCCCTAATTGCAGTATAGCAATCATTCAATCCCATAAGAAATTGTATATTAATCTCTTATTGTTTTTCCAAAAGTAGATGTGATAAAACTTGGCAAGTACAAGCACGACATCCTCCACAAGAACACACAACCATTGATTTATGATGGCTAAGATCATCCCACAATGAACGAAACTTTGTAAAATAAGAAGTAACAGACACTGCATTTTGTTTCAAAGTTGAAATAGCCTTACGCAGTTGATAAATTTTAGGTCTATTCTTCTGAGAAAAACGTTCAATTAGGTCTTGCCAAATTTCAGCTGAAGTAGCCCTATATACCACAGACGCATCAATTTTCTTTGAAACATAGTTAAGAATCCATGAAATCACCATGCTATCACAACAACGCCATAACGCAGAGCTATTTACCAGAGGAATGGAAAGAGATCCATTAACAAATTGAAGCTTGTTCTTAGCCTCTAAAGCCAAACTCATCGATCTGAACCAAGTGTTGAAATTCCCTCCACTATGAGGTGGGGAGACACACTGGATGATCTGATTTTGTAAGAAAATACGGCGAAGAACTGTCAATTTGTAGCCTGAGAGACGCCAAAACCATTCGGCAACACCGGAGCTTCATCACCAAGCACCATCACGAAAATGAACCAAAGAGTGGTGACAACACCAATTAGAAATCGAACAGAGAATCACTGCAACCAGACGCCTCACAACTAGGATGTAATACCATAGCAGAAAATCTCCATGTGAGTTATAATCATAGAGCAAAGAGAACAAAGATAGAGATGGAGCGTAAAACCAAATTACTCCATTGATTAAAAAGAATTCTCTCGAAAGAGGAAAGTGAAACTATTAACTAACCCCAACTCCTCATATCCAAAACCACAGCTTGTAACTTCAGTAGAAATGATACTCATAGTGCTGAGTAGGATAGAGAAGAATAGGGAATATTACAAGGCAATAGAAGATATTATAAAATACATATAGACACCCCCTCACTTACTAAAACTACAATTATAAAAAGACATTACCTCCCCATTTTTGGCAGTGGTATGTAGTGGTAGAGGTGGTGGAGATTGGTGTCGGGAAGAGAAAGAAGAAGAGGGCTGACATTACAAAGGAAGAAGAGGAAGAAATCATAGACACGAGAGAGGAGGGGTGCTCTTACAAATTAATTGGTGTAAAACCTTCCAAGTTGGAGGGTAAATTGGACTATTCAGCACTCCGTTAAATTCTGTCACCTCAGTAATGACAAATTTTCCCCCGTAACAAAAGGACACATTTGCAAAGTAATGGAATATTCCTAAACTAATGTACATGTGAGACTTCCCCATTTGCAATAAGCTAGTACTTTTTCAAATGGGGGATGCAATCAGCCAATTTTAGAACAGGGGCATGCAATCAGCAATTAAGCCTAGTCTTTATTACCCGCAGCACCATTGGTTTACACCCAAGATTGTGTGGCAATTTCCCGTAGATCTCGTGGGCAAGTATAGGACTATCGATTGACGGTGTATGTTCTAGTAGATGGTTGTTTAAAACATCGTGGTTTTGCGGACACTTAGAATTCGGTCCGATAGAATTCGTTCTTTTTTGCTGCTCGCTGCATTATTGACTTGTTTCCGGTATCGTGTGGGTTCTGCCCCCCTGGTCAATGTCGCAGCCTATGTGTGGTGGAATGGCATGGGATGATGCCCGTTTGGCAAGTATGGTTGGTTTTTCTTGTGTCTAGCGGTGCTTGCATTGATTTATCTCGGCGTTCTTACACGGTCGTCTAGCCAAAAGACGACAAAGTCGTGTGATTAGATAAGATGCTAAGCAGTACGTACAACGCGTGAGTGGTGTTAGGTCTGTGAGGGTTGGTCGTTCTCTGCCGGAAGCGAAGCCATACTTAGCATTCCTCTTCAATCATGACCAATACAATGTTTTGAGTTGGGCATGAATCGGGTTCCTGTGTTGCATACCTAAATTGATGGAATTTTTCCCTAAACGATTACGAATTTTGCCTTGTTGCATTGTGCTTCCAGGTGAACCAAACGGTATGCTCCGTGCTCCGTGCCAATTCACTTAATTGTGTTTGGGCTACGACTGATCATTGGTTGATGTTCGCTCTCTAGGATGCGGAAAATTTTTGGGTATGGGAATGACTCATTTAATCAGTTATAGATTTTTGATGGTGCCTGCTACTCGGATAATTGTAGTAATTCTAGAGTTAATACGTGCAACAAACCCCCGACTTCTGGAAGGGGTGCATTTATTAGATAAAAGGTCGACGCGGGCTTTGTCTGTTGCTCTGATGATTCATGATAACTCGACGGATCGCACGACCTTCGTGCCGGCGACACATCATTCAAATTTCGACCCTATCACTTTCGATGGTAGGATAGAGGCCTACCATGGTGGTGACGGAGAATTAGGGTTCGGTTCCGGAGAGGGAGCCTTATAAACGGCTAACACATCCAAAGAAGGCAACAAGCGCGGAAATTACTCAATCCTGACAAAAAGATGTAGTGACAAGAAATAACCATATCATGCTAGTTATTAGCACTTCTTATATATATATAAAAAAAACCCACGCGGACATCACATGGTAAGTGTAATTGAATCATAGGTGGAAGTGAAGCTGTGAAAAGATTTCGGTTACACTTAAACATTTCTAAGATCAATTTACTAGTACCACAAAATTTATGCCATATATACGCCAAGAGCGCTAGCTGCTTACTTTTACGTTGTATGGATGTACATGAGGACAGGAACGGAGGCAGGAATATTGAAATAGTTGAGCACGATCATACTTTGTAAATAAAGGTGAGACATTTCCCTAGTTTTACGGAGGGAACCATTGAAAAATTTCTGATTAAATAGGGGTATAGTGTTATTTTTTGGAACCAGGGTGCGACATGTGCCCCACCGTGCCGCACTCTAGCTCCGCCCCTGCGTGAAGAGAAGGTCCTTGGAGCACCCATTGAAATTTTAGAAACTATTCATCTACTTGCGATGTGTGAACCACCTTAAGGGTGGGTTGGTTTGACTTTTCGGACTTTGAAATCGACTTTTTAATTGTTTTAAAAAAATTCCGTGACCAAAAAATCGATAAAAAAAGTTGTATGGCCTTGGTAAAAAAAGTTGATTTTAAAAAAGTTAATGATGTGACAATTTTGTTATTTAGTGAATATTACCAATTTACTCTTAGGCAAAATTGCACCGGAGGTACCTATAGTTTGAAAAAACTGTGGATTAGGTACCCATAATTTCAATTTCAGCGCCCAAGGTCCTAAACTTTGAAAATCCATGCAATCAGGTACCCAATCCCAACTTCCGTCCAATTTTTTGGTGGATCTGTATAAGAAGACTATAATACCCTCTCAATCTCACAAATAAATTTTGTAAATTTATAATTTTTATCGTCAAATGTAAACTCTATACAATACCACATTTGTTTTTAATTATTTCCATGAAAATGAAAAAAACTATTCACTTAAAGTGTCTTTTTCTTAATTACAAATATCCATTTACCCTTAATCCCGGAGAGCTAATTGTAATTTAAAAAATAAAAACACTATCAGTGAGTATATTTTTCATTTTCATGAAAATATAAAAAATTAAAAGTAAATTTGTGGTATTTTTGTATATTTTATATTTGAAGGTAACAATTGTAATTTTATAAACTTTATTTGTGAGATTGAGAGGGTAATATACTCTTCTTATACGATTGCGTCAAAAAAATTGGACGAAAGTTGGAGTTGAGTACCTGATTGCATGGATTTTCAAAGTTTGAGACCGTGAGCGCTAAAGTTAAAACTATGGGTACTAAATCTACGGCTTTTTCAAACTATGGGTACCTCGAGTGCAATTTAGCCTTACTCTTATTGTATGTACTACTGAACAGTTATTTCAATATGGCGTATATATGGCATAAAAAAAAAGTCCAAAAAAAGTTTGTGAAACCTATTTTTTTTTTTTCAGAATTGTGTTTTACATTTCAAAACTAAAATCTAAAATTCAAAAACTGTCAGAAAAAGTCATACTAAACATTTTAGAAGAATTCAAAACAAATTAAAAGTCCAAAGTTAATTTGAAAAAAAAGTCATACCAAAACATACCCTTATATAATTGATTATTATTCTTTTAGAATATATGATTGGAACCAGGTCTTGATGAATCTTATTCATTCTTCTTTTTCCCTGCTTTGTTTTCTGATTAATATTGGTCATATAGAGTTGCTGTCCCACTACGCGATGATACATGTATTGTCAGATATTTCTAGGACAGTATAAATAAAGAAGCTCGATAGAGAAACAATTCATAACTCGCTCCAACAAACACAATTACTAGTTAGTTACTTGTCAAAGTGCGTCATACCTTCCAATGGCTCCCGGTCACGTCGTCCACACAATATGGGCCAAAGATTGCAGTTACCTAGCCGTCGGAGGCCAATGGACAAAGGCAACGGCATTGTGAGTATATATCGGCCAGTGATATATTTATAAACTACTACCTCCGTTTCGTCTGTTTCGTCTGCGTTTGACTTTTTAACCCGTAATTGAGTCACTTTGACTTGGTGATTTGGGTACCAAAACGATGTAATTTTTTAACAATTTTTTCATGATATTTTAGAATAAACTTTCCTCTATAACACCATGCAAAATTACCAAATTCTTGTATCGTTTTGCTAATCAAATCACCGGATGAAAGTAACCCAGTGAATAGTGACAAAAAGTGAAGTAGGCTGAAACAGGCGAAACAGAGGTCGTAGTTAGTTAGTAGCATTCTGATTCTTCTCTTTTTCATCAATTTGACTTTTGTCACTGTTCACTGGGTCAGTTTAGCCCGACAATTTGGATAGCAAAATGATGCAACATTTTGATTATTTTTTCCTGGTGTTGTAGATAAAAGTTGATATATAATACGGTGAAACGATTATCAAAAAATCTTATCGTTTTGCGATCCAGATCACCTGGTGAAAATGACCCATATGCGAGTCAAAAAAAGTCAAATGATGAAAAAGATAAGAATCAGAGTGGTACTTGTGAGTCATTGCTTTAACTTTTTTTTTTGTCTTGTGTAATTGTTTGTAGTGAAGCGTCGGCCACATTAGAGAAGTGTTGCTGGTTCGATATTTCAGGCAAGACCAATTCGAAATTGAAGAAGGTGAGTAGTCTTATTGTTGGGTTCGAGATAAGCATTGGTGATGGAACTCCCGGCATGAAGAGTTTCGATATCATAATCGAGGCGACAACAGACACCGTCTCTGTACAGAAGCAGATAAACAAGATGGAGCCGTATACAAAGACGTGGGTCAGTTACACATTTCCGATGCATAACAAGCCTTTCACGACTCTTGATATCTCTCTTCGCACAAATGGAGACCCATCTGTGGAACCCAAAAGTGGTCTGACCTTTTATGAAGCCAAGGTTGAAGAGATCGGCGAAGAATGATCCCTCCAGCCTTCCTATATTTGTTCACTAGTCGCTCTAACAGAAAATTAAAAATATATATACATTTATAATTCTAGTAATATATAGTATAATATTATATAAATAAATAAAGATGAGTAAGCTGTAGAAACAAGCATACTAAAAACTATTTTCTCTGTTTCTTCTCTTTCTTCCACTTTTGAGTTTTACCACTATTCATCAGGCCGCTTTGACCTGATGATTTGATTAGCAATACGATATAATTTTTAGGTAAATTTTTATGGTGTTGTACAGTAAACTTTACTCTACAATATCATGAAAAATTACTGAAAAATTGCATCGTTTGCTATCCAAATCACCGGGTCAAAATGACATGCTTACGGATGAAAAAGTTAAAACTAGAAAAAAGAGAAGAAACAAACCAAGTACCAGTATCTATATGCATGTTCTCGTTTATGCTCGCATAAAGCTAGTAGGTGTGTGACCTTTATAGAGGACAACTACTAGTAGGTACTCTTTTTCCTTGAGTGTAATTTGAATCAATGAATAAAAGCGATTGGTGTTTTTTGTATTACAATTTATGTACCACTCCGTCCCACCTCTTTTGCATCATTCAGACTTTCACCACTATTCACTGGGTCACTTTGACCCGGTAATTTGGATAGCAAAACTTCATAATTTTTAGATAATTTTTTTGAAGTGTTGTCGAGTAACTCTTATTCTACACGACAATAAAAAAGTTATCGAAAAATTGTATCATTTTGCGATCCAAATCACAGGGTCAAAATGACCCAGTTACTGGTGAAAAAAGTCCAAATGATGCGTTTGAGCTGGAACGGAGTGGTATATGTTCCCAATATCTTTTTTTGGGATGAATATATTTATTTTCCTGATGTTATGTTATTCCAGATATTCAACCCAAAAATCCCTAATGTATACTACATTTGTTTATTTTCCATGTTAGGTATTCACAAAAATATAACACCGCACGTAACATGCAATTGAATATTCACAAATATTATATTCCCTTGTAAAAAGAAAAGAAATACATTTCCAAACCTAGGCCAAAAACTGAAAAAGATGGGCCTACACAAACATTTTAGCTGAAGATGAATTACTTGTGTGATCGAGGTTTGACAGAGACGAGAAACAAGAGTACACGAGATGGAGGGAGAATTCTAGTAGAAGTGTATTCAACTTCTAATCCTAAACCCCTTCGTGTAGTTGTTAGAGTTGGCCCATGGACTTTAACAATATAATACACGGGCTTATAGCACATGGTGAATACCACCCTGTCTCTTCTCTTTAGCCTCATTTGATTTTTTTGACTCGTATCTGAGTTACTTTGGTCAGGTGATTTAGACAACAAAATGATACAATTTTTTAATAATATTTTCACCATGTAATAGAGCAACTTTTACTCTACAACACAATGAAAAAAATGTTAAAAACTTGCATCATTTTGATAGCCAAATCACCGGGTCAAAGTGACCCAGTGAATATGACAAAAGTAAAAATGAGGCTAAAGAGAAGAGACAGAGTGGTATTCACCAATAATCTAACACGTACTACCTCTGTTTCTTCTTTTTCAGCCTACTTCACATTTTTGTCACTATTTACTAGGTCACTTTGACCCGGTGATTTAATTAGCAAAACGATATAAGAATTTGGTAATCTTTGCATGGTCTTGTAGAGTAAACTTTATTCTATAATACAATAAAAAAAATTAAAAAAATTATATCGTTTTGCTATCTAAATTACCGAGTCAAAGTGACCCAGTTACGGGTTAAAAAGTCAAAGGAAGACAATCCAAAAGAAACGGAGGTAGTATTTCATAACACTAATTCCCTCTAAATATCCATGCACCGCTAAAATCTCGTCATGAAAAAATCTAGTGCGATAAAATCAACAATACGAAAAAACAGTACATTTTGTGAAGTGCATTTTCTATGTACTTGAGATGACATAAATCTTGAACGTATGTGCATAACTAAGGGCTTGCTAGGAAAAATTTAACGGGGCTGAAACCTCGACAAAGAAAAAGAGTGCATAATTTCTAGCATTTCGGTGGTTTCTGCCTCTTTGTGAGACTTTTGTACCTGATGTGAGCATATATATAGCATTGTTTAACGACCTATGATTTTTCAACCGTTAAATTAAATTATCATCATTCCCACCATTAGATCTCACCTACTTATTACATCTCTAACTACCCACTTTATTTGGACATTCCCAACTAACTACTCACTCTCTTTGGACATGCTTAACTAATATAAGAGGTTTTAATGCTCATCCCATACTTGGAATTTGTTCTTTTTATTTATTTATTTATTTTTTTACCATATTTATAAATATAACTTTTGGATAACACATCTAAATTCATTTTAAAAAAAAACACCTCTAAATTTAAAAACTATCTAATTTAGGGATAGTGCTCTCAGGCACGGGCAATGCTCTAGTATATATATATATATATATATATATATATATATATATATATATATATATATATATATATATATATATTGAAGAACAAACTTCATTTCATAAATCAACTTGTGGTAAAAATTACATCAGATCATTTAGCACATTGGGCAAACTTCTAACCATTGTTCAGAAAATAATTGTCGCTTCGCTCTAACAGATAGATGATGAGCTCCTTGGTTAGAATTACAAGGAACCCAACAAATTTTTGTGTCTTCAAAACCTTCCAAGAGGAGAGCAATATCAGAAAAAATGTACACAATGGACGAGAGGTCAGAGATGTTCTCGCCGTTTGAATACTTCTTATGTTCGTTTATGAGTAGCTTGGCGTCCCCTTCAATCACAACACGTTGCATACCCATGACCGTGGCCAGTTGAATGCCCATCTGCATTGACAGCGTAAACCTATCTGCTTTTTCGCAAGTGCACGATCAAGTAGTATAGAGTATGTATTTATGACTCTGGTTGTCGAACCCTCGAGAACAGTTTAAGTTTTACTTATTAGAAATAGAACTAGATACAAAGCTTGTAAAAAGGAGGAAGGTTGGGATGTGATTATGCTCAACTAGTTTGCGGTAAATAAAGCAATATTTAGAAAAGCTTATTTTATTTTTCTTTTAAGTAATTTTCAGGAATTGTGGTAGTTGTAAAAATTGATGATTCTAAGAATCTAGGTCCCAGGATTCCCTAGGGTTTCTTTCCAGCTTTCCTAGTGTACTTGATTTCAGAAACACACAGTAGTCTTGTTTATGCCAGCATACGAATAGTACAATCTCCTCTCGGTCTCATGTACGTGTCACTCTCCCACAAATTTCGGGTCCTCTCGGTCCACCTAAATCTGCAGGTTTGCTCTAAGTCCTCTAGGGTCACAGGTTCTCCTCGCGGTCTCCCCCTAAACGTCTAGCAGTTAGTCTAATGCTTCTGGCTAACACCCTGGTTCTTTTCACCTCTCGGTCCATCAAGATAGGGTATTAAATCCTGTCTTTTCCTCCTAACTCTCACTGGCCACTCTCGCGCACCAAGTCCTGTCTATAACACTCCTGGGTGATCAAGCCATTCATGTATGTACATAAAATCAAAGACAAGATAATAAACAATCCATCCTGTATTAAGACTTCAACTAGTCATGCATCTGAAAATCAAACAAACCAGTCTGCTGAATTCATAAACCCTAGGTTCACCAAGAACCTAGGAAAAAGGTTTAGCTAGCTTGCATTATTGAAAAACACTG
This sequence comes from Linanthus parryae, assembly GCA_023055425.1. Classification (NCBI taxonomy): domain Eukaryota; kingdom Viridiplantae; phylum Streptophyta; class Magnoliopsida; order Ericales; family Polemoniaceae; genus Linanthus; species Linanthus parryae. The sequence continues at coordinate 1,247,808 of JALGPY010000008.1, read as the reverse complement.
TTTCATAAAAGAAAGAAGAAAAGATCAAACGAGTTTATGGCTAAATACTGAAAAACTGCTCCAATCCTGCTCTGCTCCAATCCTGACGGCTCTGATACTGGCTGTTGTGATGATGATTGTGTATATGTGTGTGTGTAACCCTACTTCTGTGCTGGGACACCTCCTTTTATACTGCCACAGTCTCTAAACTGATGCACGAAATTCCTGTTCTACCCTTGCAAAAACCCGTCCTGGAAGCTTCTGGAAACTCAACGTGCGTTCGAACGCAGCTTCCCTGCGTTCAAACGCAGTGCGTCTGAACGCACATCTCCTGCGTTTGAACGCAGGCCTTAACCAATTCTCCTCTTCTGTCTTCTGGCTTCTCGGACTTGTGCGTCTGAACGCAGCTCCCCTGCGTCTGAACGCACAACTTGGTCTTCACAATCCTGGAGTCGAGTCATGCGTCTGAACGCAGGTCTGTGCGTCTGAACGCACAGACTTAGCCTTTTTTCTGCCTTTCTTCTTCTGCTGCCATGTGGTGCGTCTGAATGCAGCTCCTGCGTCTGAACGCACAACTTGAATTTTTCTGCACTTTTCTGCTCAGCTTTCTTGATACGCTGCCTCCAAATCCAAGTCAATCTCATGCATTTCTCGGCACCTGTTACCTGCACATCATAACATGTACCCGCGATCATATCCAACAAACAAAATTACGCATGAAATTACTCAAATCTTACGATCATGTCCTATAAGTCTCTGCCTCGTATCAAGTGGAAAATAAGCTGAAAATGGGCAAACTCAACTCTCACAGGGTTAGAACCAATGGTAAAAAGATGTCCCAGACTAATCCCATTTTCAAGCTATCAAAATACCCCCACATTAAACTCTGCTCGTCCCGAGCAGACCCTTGCATACTGCCTTGCAGACCCTTCTTTTGCATACTTCAATTGCATACTTCTCCCCTTTATCACAGATTCATGCTACAGACCAAAAGACTCAACAGCTTACTGACTCAGACGCAGAATATACACAAACTGACTCAAGACACACAATTTTTTTCCTGAGATTGGGCAACCTCTCTATCATAAACTGAAATAATCAAATCCTCACAAGCTCACCATGAAATTCCACAACACGTAGCAAGAAATGGTATAAAATGATCCTGTGCACAAACTCACTAAGGTGTCCCCAAACATCCACCAAATCAAACCAAGATACAACACGTCTTTTGACTCAGAGGGTCCAGGCATCTTAAGTCACTAGATAGTTTTTCTTCGCCAAGTCATTTGAGGTTTTCAGACCCTCTTAGCCGTTATTGGTTTTGAATTGCAAATTGTCCCATTGCTGGGAGACACAGCTCCTGTGTAATACGGCTTGACTTTAGTTTCCCTCTTAAGCTCTAGGTTGGATTGAATCCAAATTTTCCGTGTGAACGGAAGCACATTATGTTGTTTCTCCATGAAGCACAAAAAATATTTTTTTTTTCAGATTTTTTTTATATATATATACCTCCTCTGTTTTTACAACTGTGCAGTAGAGCTTAAGAGTGCGGGCTTTTTAGGATTTTCTCTTGGAACCACCTTAAGGGATGGTGGTGTACATTCCCCGACTTCGCTTAGGCCGAAGACTTGTACCACATGAAACCGACTCTACACGAAGGTCCACCCCAGATTCCAAGAGTCCACAAGTTTCCACGGGAAACGGAGTATTCAACTATCTAGAGACCAAATCCACCTAGCACACTAGAGAAGCCAAAAGTATGCCTGTTATCTACTTTCACCATTCCTGAATACCCGGGACATCCTGTCGTGAGACTTGCGCACAAAATACTAAAATTTGAAGGTTCCCTACTACGGTGCTTCCTACTCTCATGAGCTCTTTCATTGGATTCTCTTCAGTTTCTAGGTCTTAAGTTGCCCTTTCTCAAATGATTTTAAATATTTATATATATATATTTTTTATATATATATATATATATATGCAAGGTCAGAAAAGTCGGTGGGTAGACTCAACATAATAAACGTGCTGACTCAAAAATGAAAACAAAATTAAAATAAAATTGACAAAAATATGCTGACATGGCTATGCAGGAGGACACGATTCCCCACCCCCATACTAGAGGTGGCGCGTCCGCGCGACACTACTGATCTGGCCTGTAACTCGAATCTGTGTTATCCGGAGTAGACTGGTCGGTCGGCTCTGGAGATGGTTCAGGGGTTCGCCCTCTGGGGCGTTTCCTCGCAGCCTGTCGTGCTGCGGCAGCGGTACCAGCGTGGGTGGCACCGGGATGGGCACTGCTGGCCCTTGGGTCTACATGCTGCCTAGGTGGGTACTGGGTACCGGGTCTGCCGGGGTCACCAACACTGTCTGCGTGTTCCGGACTCGGTGTGGGGTCATGGACAGAGAAGCTGTCATATGGCCTACTATCCTCCATTGTCCAACTGGGACAATTATCACTCGAATAGTGGTCCGGGAAGTTAAATTTCTTACCACGCATATTGCTCTGAATTTCAGCGAGTGCCGCCTCATGAGCTCTCAAGGCAGCGGTGTTAGCGTGGTAAATATGCTTCTGGGTCTTGAACAACTTTCCAAGACCCCTGGCCATTTTCTTGACCGTCCTTACCAGGTAGTTCTGCATTTTTTCTTGGGCCTTAATTTTCTTCGTGACCCATTCCTCATGCTCAGTCCTCTCCAGGCGCCCAAAAGAACTGCGCCTGTCCCCTCTGCTGGAATGCCCTAGGTCGGGCTCGGTCTGCCTGTGTTCAGTGGAACTAGCAGATCGGGGCAGTCGAAGGGGACCTGGTAAGGCTGGAAAACCCCCCTCACCGGGTGGAGGTGGCGGTGGCATGCCAGCACCCCCACCATGAGGCGGAGCACCATCATCATCATCATCATCATCATCATCGTCCACTTGGACATATTCTGGAGGCCCATGCAGAGCCTCATGCAAAGCACATCTCATCTTACGGTACTTGCGTACCTGCACTGGTGGGATATCTCTCAGCTCACCAGGAATGGCCACATGATAATCCTGTGCCATTTTAGTCAACATCCCCAGAAGACCTAAACCCTTCTTACTGTGGGACTCTCTTCGTTCCCGAAAAAACTCACAAATAATCTCCGGGAGGCTCACAGGCTCTCTGGCCATCACACAGTACAGCAAAAGGGCAACATTATAATCTATACGGGTAAAGTGTTTAATGCCCACAATCCGGTTGTTGACCCACTCAGTCCACCATCTCGCCTCTCGAATCAAATAGGTAGCAGGGAGTTTCCGGTAGGAAGGACTCCGGTGAGGGTAGTACCAAGCAGCGCCTGGTACACCCGCACACAAGGTGTGAAGGATTTGTTCGCTAAGCTGTTCGGAGGGATGACGCCTCAGTTCCTGAAACTGACAATCGTCTAACACTAATTCCAGACCCAAACTCTCTCGAATACTCTCTGGGGTGATCCGAATCCATCTCTTTCTACAGTAAATCCAGTCAATTGATTGGGCTTCACTGTTCATGCACTGCTGGAGATTACTGAAAATCTCCTTAGCCAGCACAGAGCTGACTTGCAGATTGGTAAAGCCGGTAAACAAGTCCCCAAAATGATCCTGCCCAGTAAAGTTGAACAGGTCGTCCCCCATAGCCACTCTATCACGAGGAAAAGTTCTCTCAGCGGGTATGTCATACCTAATCTTTTTGTCTTGCAGAAAGAAACGGTGAGCCTCCATATTGACAAATCTATGGTCACAGAAATGGTCAACCCTAAGCAGTCTGCAATCTATGATGTTCAAGGGTGCGATTGCCCTATCAGGCCTCATATACGGTCTGTCCTCATCCATTTCAAAAAATCAAGTAAAAAAATTGGAAATCTTCAAAGAGAGAGAAAAAAAAGAACCTGGCTACCCGGAGTTAATCTTACGGGTACAGATATGGAAACTACTATGTGAAGCGGATCTGTAGATGTTTGGATCGGATGAGTTTGACCAACCCCACACTGTTTCTGACTTTCTGGTGTTCCTACGGTGGTAGTCGGAGATTGCTGGCGGATGACTGCTTCTGGCGGCTGCTAGGGCAGAGAGAATTTCTAGAGAGAGAGTTGAAAACTGGTTGACTGGAGTGAAAATGAGTCACTTTCACCCGTACAGTATATATAGGCAAACTTTCAAAAATTGCAGAATGGCCCCTGAAATTCAAATTTTTTCAAATTTTTCAAAATTTTCTGATCCCGCTTGATTGTGCGTTTGAACGCATCTTCTGCGTTTGAACGCAGTGCTTCACTTTTTCTGGAAATTTGAAATTTTCTTGATTTGCGTTTGAACGCACACGGTGCGTTTGAACGCATAACTTGATGTTCTCTGAATATTCTGGGTTTGGTGAACTGCGTTTGAACGCACGTGATCTGCGTTTAAACGCACTGCTTGTTTCTGCAATTCTTCTGATGAGTTACGTTTGAACGCACATTATGCGTTTAGACGCATGCCTTCTCTCTAGAATCTCTGCTGATTGGTTCCTGCGTTCAAACGCTCCTTTTGCGTTTAAACGCACGTCCTTAGGCTTTTCCAGTCCTTCTTTTTCTCTTGCGTTTGAACGCATCTCGTGCGTTTGAACGCACATGTGTTAGCTGGAATCTTCATTTTATGATCTGCGTTTGAACGCACGCGGTGCGTTTGAACGCACAAGTGTTAGCCATTTTTCAGGGTTTCTGCGGTTGGGTGGCGGTTCTGCGTTTGATCGCGCCTTTTGCGTTTGAACGCACGCGTGCGTTTAGACGCACATCTCCTGCGTTTGAACGCATGCCTATGATTCCTGAAACACTGAATTCAATATTAAACCCCTCTTTCTCACTTTTCTCTCAAATTATGAACATTTTATAATAAATACTAAATATATAAAAACAACTAATCTATGTTGGGTTGCCTCCCAACCAGCGCTTGTTATTTACAGTCGACAGCCCGACTTTGTTACCTCTGTTGTGATCAAGGAAGGTCAAGGTAGATTGCCTCTACCTCTATGATCTCTTGAGGATCTCTGTATGGCTTGACTCTGTTCCCATTCACCTTGAAAACTGTATTATCCCTTGGGTTCTCCAGCTCCACCATTCCCCATGATGTAATGTCTTTCACAATGAATGGTCCAGACCATCTTGAGCGCAGCTTCCCTGGATAGAATTTCATCCTTGAGTTGTAAAGGAGAACCTTCTGCCCAATTTCTATCTTCTTTGGTTGAACGCGATTGTCATGCCACTTCTTCGTTTTTTCTTTATAAATTTTGGCACTCTCATAAGCGGTTTTACGAAATTCCTCTAGTTCGAGGTGTGCCATCTTCCGTTTGTTTCCCGATAAGCTGTGATCCATATTCAGCTGCTTGATTGCCCAGTATGCTCTGTGCTCCAATTCTACTGGTAAGTGACATGCTTTTCCAAACACCAGCTGGTATGGGGACATTCCCAGCGGGGTTTTGTAAGCAGTTCTGTATGCCCATAGCGCATCATCCAGCTTTAATGACCAGTCCTTGCGGCCAGGATTCACAGTTTTCTCCAGTATGCTCTTTATCTCCCTGTTGGACACCTCTGCTTGCCCGTTTGCCTGAGGGTGATAAGGCAGTGACACCTTATGGATAGACACCCCGTACTGCTTTAGAACCTTGGCGAAGACCTTATTGATAAAATGAGAACCTTCATCACTGACCATGGCCCTTGGCGTTCCGAATCTGGTAAAGATGTTGCGTTTGAGGAATCGTTCCACGACTGCCGCATCGTTCTTCTGACAGGCCATAGCTTCCACCCATTTTGACACGTAGTCTACTGCCAGTAAGATGTAGAGATTTCCCAGAGACGTAGGGAATGGACCCATAAAATCAATACCCCAAACGTCAAAAGGCTCGACTTCCTGCCAAAGTGTCATACGCATTTCATTTCTCTGGGAAATATTTCCTGTACGTTGGCAGCGATCACAACTTTGCGCATAATCATGGCAATCCTTGAAGACTGTTGGCCAGAAAAATCCTGACTGCAACACTTTGTGGGCTGTTCTCGGACCGCTGAAGTGTCCCCCACATTGTGCTGAGTGGCAGTGCTGAATTACCTCCAAAATCTCGTGACATGGGATGCAACGACGGAGAATATTATATGCCCCTTGCTTGAATAGATAAGGATCGTCCCAGAAATAGTGCCTGCATTCTGAAATAAACTTCTTTTTCTTCCAAGGGGTGATGTCTTCAGGGAGTGCTCCATTGACCAAATAATTGGCTATTGCGTAATACCAGGGTCGTCTGTTGGTCTTGATCTTCATAATATGCTCATCCGGGAAATTTTCTTGAATTGGTACCAATTATTCTGTAGGGTTTTCCAGGCGAGATAGATGATCAGCTACCACATTTTCAACTCCCTTTTTATCCCTGATTTCGACATCGAATTCCTGCATCAGCAGGATCCAACGCAGCAGCCTTGGCTTTGCATCCTTTTTCTCCAGTAAGTATTTCAATGCACTGTGATCTGTGAATATGATGACTTTTGAACGTACCAGGTAGGATCTGAACTTATCCTGAGCAAAAACGACTGCCAGCAGCTCCTTCTCTGTAGTCCCGTAATTAATTTGTGCCTCATTCAGGACCCTGCTGGCATAGTAAATGACACTGCACACTTTATCTTTTCGCTGTCCCAGTACTGCGCCCACTGCGTAATCACTGGCGTCACACATCAACTCGAATGGGAGGGTCCAATCTGGCGTTGTGATAATGGGTGCAGTTGTCAGCCTGTCTTTAAGTACGTCAAAGTCTTCTTTGTAGGCTTCGTCAAATATGAAGGGAACATCTTTTCCCAACAAATTACATAGTGGCTTTGTAATTTTGGAGAAATCTTTGATAAACCTTCTGTAAAATCCTGCATGGCCCAAAAAACTCTTGATTGCCTTCACTGTGGTTGGATATGGTAGCTGCTTGATCACCTCTATCTTTGCTCTGTCTACTTCCAGTCCTTTGCTGGAAATCCTGTGTCCCAGCACTATTCCTTCTGTAACCATGAAGTGGCATTTTTCCCAGTTGAGTACCAGGTTAGTTTTTCTGCATCGAATCAGAACTCTGGCCAGATGGTATAAGCAATCATCAAAGCTGTCCCCAAATAACGAAAAATCGTCCATGAAAACTTCCAAATTTTTCTCTATCATGTCAGAGAAAATGGCCATCATACATCTTTGGAATGTTGTTGGAGCATTGCATAATCCAAATGGCATTCGTCTAAAGGCAAATGTTCCGTATGGGCTGGTGAACGTCGTCTTTTCTTGATCTTCCAGATTTATATAGATCTGGTTGTAGCCGGAGTACCCGTCAAGAAAGCAGTAATAAGCATGGTGGGCCAATCTGTCCAACATCTGGTCCATGAATGGCAGCGGAAAGTGGTCTTTCAGTGTTGCTTCGTTCAGCTTCCGATAGTCCATACAGATTCGCCAGCCAGTGACAGTGCGCTGGGCGATCTGCTCCTGATCAGCGTTCTGTACTACTGTAATACCCCCTTTCTTTGGTACACACTGGACAGGACTGACCCAGGTGCTGTCTGATATGGGGTATATAATCCCTGCTTCTAGCCACTTCATGACCTCCTTACGCACCACATCTTTCATAATTGGGTTTAGTCTCCGTTGAGGTTGGATGACTGGCTTCTTTCCTTCTTCAATTCTAATGTTGTGCATGCAGTAATCAGGACTGATTCCCTTTAGGTCCGCAATTGTCCATCCGATAGCTTCTTTATGCTCTCGAAGTACCTCCAGCAGCTTTTGTTCCTGTTCTTGAGATAGAAGAGACGAAACAATTACCGTCAGAGTATTATTTTCACCAATAAAAGCGTACCTGAGGTGGTCTGGCAACTGTTTCAATTCCAGGACTGGTGGTTCCTGAAGTGATGGGACCAGTGTCATTTTCTGCTCGCCTCCTTCATCCTTATATAGAGTGACCCAGCTCTCTGTTCCCATGAACTGCTCAGCCTGGTGCTCCTCTGTTTCCTCTGGATACATGTCCTCAAATTCCTCCCATAAATTTTCCATCTCCTCATTCTCCAGATCATCAATTACTTCCACTGCAAAACAGTTTTCATGCCCATAATGATCAGGAAGTTGGAGAGATTTGAAGACGTTGAATTTCACTTTTTCTTCATTGATTTGCATGGACAGCTCTCCAAGATTAGTGGGACCTCTCCGGCCTCCATATCCAGTATCACAAAATCTGCTGGAAAAATAAGCTCTCCAACTTTTACCAGGATATCTTCAATTACTCCATAGGCAGGTTTCACAGATCTGTCAGCCATTTGAAGAATAATTCTTGTTGGCCGTGGTTCTCCGACTCCCAGACTTTTGAAGATGGTTAGTGGCATCAGGTTGATGCTGGCACCCAAGTCGCATAAGGCTTTTCCTGTGTATGCACTGCCCAGAGTTACTGGAATAACAAAACTGCCAGGGTCTTTCTTTTTCAGTGGTAGACCATTTTTCACACAACTGCTCGCTTCTGCCGTCAGATTCACTGTTTCGAAGTCGCTCATCCGCCTTCTCCCATACAATATGTCTTTGAGAAATTTCGCATAAGTAGGCATTTTGGCAAGTGCTTCGGCGAAAGGTACGTTTATCTGTAATTGCTTGAATACCTCCAGAAATCTGGCGTAGTCTTTGCTGTCATCTCTCTTACGTGTCTTCAGAGGGTAAGGTACCTCCTTAGAGATTGGCACTGTTTCTGGATTACCCTCATTAGTCTGCTCTGCTTCCTGCTCGACCGAACCCCTTTTTTGAGGGTTAGCGGTTGAGCTGTCTTCCCTGTCAAACACTTCGTGTTCAATGATCTTTGACTTCTCTGCACGTGCATGACTGGGATACGGCGGATCCTGCAGTGCAATTCCACTCCGAGTTGTGATAGCATTGATTTGAGCGCGTGGATTGTTCACTGTATTTGATGGTAAATTCCCTGGGGCTCGTTCTGCCTAGTTCTGTGCAAGCTGACCATTCAATACCACCAAGTTGCGGATAGCAATTTTCATTTGGCTTACATCGGCAGTTAATGACTCCATCTGCGAAAATCTAGCTTCCCACTGCTTATTAAATTTCTCCATATAGGACTCAAAATGTTGTTGTGATAAATTTAGCTGTGGTGGTGCTGCTGGTGTGTGCTGTGCTGGGGCTGTCTGTTGTGCCTGTGGCCTGTGCTGGAATCCTGGCGCATAAACTGTTGCATTGGGGTTTCCGTAACGAAACCCTGGATGGTCACGTGTGCCTGGTCTGTAGCGACTAGGATCCCACTGCTGCTGAACATAATTGGCATCTTCGGTCTGAAGCTCCAGAATTGCTGCGTCGAGGTCAGGTTCATCCACTGATGCCACGGTTTTCTTCTCTGTATACACCTTTTTAACTAAGTCTTGTACCACTTTCGTGAGATTGTCAATCCTGTCATCAGCCACTGGTTCTGCTAGCGCTGTGAGCCTGCGGTCATCAAACAGACGAGTATCCTGTTTGGCTAATTGTTTCATCAGTTCGTAAGCTCCATCTTTATCCACATGGTATAGAAAGTTACCCCCAGCTTCCCTGTCAATTCTGTCAGCATTCTCCGTGTCAAGAGCATGGTAGAATACCTGCAGAATTTTTGCGTCCCCGAAGCCGTGATTGGGGCATCTTTTAACGAGTCTCATCAGCCTGTCCCATGCGTCTACCACCGTTTCCCCCATTTTCTGTTTGAAAGATAAGATCTCACTCTGCAGCTTGATAACACGGGATGCGGGGTAGAATGTTTCCAAAAAATCAGTAACACACCCCTCCCAGGTAGTGATAGACCTCGGTGGTCTTGCCTCCAGCCAGTCTTTTGCTGTTCCGAACAAGCAGTATGGGAATAGAATTAGCTTTAGCGTATCCGCTTCAACTCCTCTGTACTTAATCTTGTTGCAGTAGTCTTCGAACTTCCCAAGGAAGTCGTTCGGTTCTTCATCTGCTTTCCCATTGAAAGGACAATGAGTCTGGGCGGTTTGGATGGTGGATGATTTTAAATCGAAGTGCTCTGCTGTAATGGGTGGCACCACGATAGCTGGTTGATGTCCTCCGGTTGGGACTTCAAAGTTTTCGACTATCGCCCTTCCAGACCTGTTGTAAGTCCTCTGATTGTTCCTGGCAGCAAAGCCTGCTGCTATCAGCTCCTCAATGTAAAGAGCCATATGTGCTGGAGTGCGTTGCTGCTGTCCTGTGGGTGTTCCTGCTTCGGTTGGCGCGTCTTCTCCGTGCTCAGACATCGCGGATCGGTGTCTGTGACTTTGCTCTCTGAAAAGCTTTTCGGGATCTTCAAGTGGTGATACCAGTTTGCTAGGCAATCTGGGCATATACTAGAATAGCCTGAAAATCAGAATTCAAGAGCAATAAGTTAAAAGAAAATAAACGTAAAAAGAAAAGAAAAAGCTTTGAGACTTATTCTATTTTTTTTTAAGAAAAACTGTAACCGTTCCCCGGCAACGGCGCCAAAAACTTGACAGCGTAAACCTATCTGCTTTTTCGCAAGTGTACGATCAAGTAGTATAGAGTATGTATTTATGACTCTGGTTGTCGAACCCTCGAGAACAGTTTAAGTTTTAATTATTAGAAATAGAACTAGATACAAAACTTGTAAAAAGGAGGAAGGTTGGGATGTGATTATACTCAACTAGTTTGCGGTAAATAAAGCAATATTTAGAAAAGCTTATTTTATTTTTCTTTTAAGTAATTTTCAGGAATTGTGGTAGTTGTAAAAATTGATGATTCTAAGAATCTAGGTCCCAGGATCCCCTAGGGTTTCTTTCCAGCTTGCCTGGTGTACTTGATTTCAGAAACACACAGTAGTCTTGTTTATGCCAGCATACCAATAGTACAATCTCCTCTCGGTCTCATGTACGTGTCACTCTCCCACAAATTTCGGGTCCTCTCGGTCCACCTAAATCTGCAGGTTTGCTCTAAGTCCGCTAGGGTCACAGGTTCTCCTCTCGGTCTCCCCCTAAACGTCTAGCAGTTAGTCTAATGCTTCTGGCTAACACCCTGGTTCTTTTCACCTCTCGGTCCATCAAGATAGGGTATTAAATCCTGTCTTTTCCTCCTAACTCTCACTGGCCACTCTCGCGCACCAGATCCTGTCTATAACAATCCTGGGTGATCAAGCCATTCATGTATGTACATAAAATCAAAGACAAGATAATAAACAATCCATCCTGTATTAAGACTTCAACTAGTCATGCATCTGAAAATCAAACAAACCAGTCTGCTGAATTCATAAACCCTAGGTTCACCAAGAACCTAGGAAAAAGGTTTAGCTAGCTTGCATTATTGAAAAACACTGTTTCATAAAAGAAAGAAGAAAAGATCAAACGAGTTTATGGCTGAATACTGAAAAACTGCTCCAATCCTGCTCTGCTCCAATCCTGACGGCTCTGATACTGGCTGCTGTGATGATGATTGTGTATATGTGTGTGTGTAACCCTAATTCTGTGCTGGGACACCTCCTTTTATACTGCCACGGTCTCTAAACTGATGCACGAAATTCCTGTTCTACCCTTGCAAAAACCCGTCCTGAAGCTTCTGGAAACTCAATGTGCGTTCGAACGCAGCTTCCCTGCGTTCAAACGCAGTGCGTCTGAACGCACATCTCCTGCGTTTGAACGCAGGCCTTAACCAATTCTCCTCTTCTGTCTTCTCGCTTCTCGGACTTGTGCGTCTGAACGCAGCTCCCCTGCGTCTGAACGCACATCTTGGTCTTCACAATCCTGGAGTCGAGTCCTGCGTCTGAACGCAGGTCTGTGCGTCTGAACGCACAGACTTAGCCTTTTTTCTGCCTTTCTTCTTCTGATGCCATGTGGTGCGTCTGAACGCAGCTCCTGCGTCTGAACGCACAACTTGAATTTTTCTGCACTTTTCTGCTCAGCTTTCTTGATACGTTGCCTCCAAATCCAAGTCAATCTCATGCATTTCTCGACACCTGTTACCTGCACATCATAACATGTACCCGCGATCATATCCAACAAACAAAATTACGCATGAAATTACTCAAATCTTACGATCATGTCCTATAAGTCTCTGTCTCGTATCAAGTGGAAAATAAGCTGAAAATGGGCAAACTCAACTCTCACAGGGTTACAACCAATGGTAAAAAGATGTCCCAGACTAATCCCATTTTCAAGCTATCATGCATCGCCCGAGCTTCAACATCACGAGGACTTTCTCCCATCAATCCAGCACATACTCGAGCGGCTAACAAACTTCCATTTTTGTCTCTAATAACCACACCTCCTCCACTTTCTCTTGAGTTATGATCAAATCCTTCTTAAAGTTGATCTTTGCAAAACCTTCAGGAGGTTGCGTCCAGTGATAGTTTGGCACCAAATTCTCCACCTTATTGTTAGCATTGTTGATGTTCTCAATCTCCGCCATGCGGAATTCCATTGCATTATGCATTAAAAATTTGTTTCTCATCCTTGGCTATCCCTTTGAAGATCCGCGCTTTCCGCAAGTTCCACACTTTCCAAAACAAAAAACAAAATTTGTTTTTTTTTAATCAAACTTTAGAATTCATTCAGAAGGCTATCCCAGCCACAGAATAGAGTACAAGCACTACAAAAGGGAGGCAGCTCTTTTTGCACAATAATGAGCATGCCAGTTGAAATCTCTGCGAACAAAGAGAAAATGCATACATCCAAAGATTGAGAAAGCTTCTTACAGTCGATAGCAACTGTGAAGACCTCTGAAGTGCAGCTCCAGGATAAATTCTTGAGAAAGTCAATGGCAACATTTGAATCCGAGACAATTCTAATTCTCTTGGAATTATGTCCAGCAGCAACAAGAAGGGCTTTCCCAATAGCCATAAACTCCAACTCAAGAGGACTGGTAATGGCAGGGATTAAAACAAGAATTCTTCATCTGGGAAATCATCACAACATTTCACTCTTTGTGGAAAAACGAAATATGCAAAAGAATGAACTAAACACACAGATTTACGTGGTTCGGCAAAATAGCCTAGATGTGTCCACCCAAAACCCGATTTTGAATGCGTCTCACGGTCAAGAACGTGTCCACCCAAAACCCGATTTTTTGCACCTAGATGTGAAATCCAATTCACCAAATCGTTTCTCCAATTTCCATCCGTGCTTTCAACGAACGCCAATTGTGGATCACCTCCAACAACCAAATTCGAAGTGCTTCACCCAAATTGAAACGATCAACCAATCAGATAGAATATATTCTCAAATTTGCGAAATTGGAACACATCCACTATACGCCACAACAAGCGCGCCTTTGCGTCTCAACAAATGCATAGACTTGTGTGTCTCAATCAACACACCTTAATGCACCATGACAAAATGCATCTCCCCAACGCCATGCCAGTGACACTTTGTGACAAAAGGGCCTATCAAACAAGTCATGAAAATTGCGCCGCTAATATACCACACCAAGACGCAAACCGAGACACGCCTAATAACGTGTCAACAATCAATGCATGCACAATAACACGCCGCCAATCAATACATGCCCAATAACATGTATCCAAATAATCTGCGCCCAATAATGCGCTACCAACCAATCGCATGCCAACAAGACACCTTAATTTCTCCATGCCACGAGCCAAATTCGCCGGTTGATTCGAGCCATCTCCACCTTGACTTGAATCCTCCTAGCGGCCCGAACAAGATCGCTCCATACCAATGCTCCAACTCTTATGAGTTCTTGCAACGGATGAGCCCGATTGAGATCCACACGCCCAATGCTCCATGTTGAAAGCCCGATTGCGCTGGAACGTCAACTGCACATGAACCTCCAAATTCGCGCTAGAATGCACGCCTGATGCTCCATGACAAAGAAACTGATAGCTCCCACTATAAGGAACGCGAGCGTTCCCCCAACAAGGAACCCGATAGCTCCCACAATAAGGAACTCAATAGTTCCCCCAATAAGGAACTTGGTGGTGGGTGTACAACAATATCCTCATCAAAATGATAGATCTTCATTCCATACGAATTCTCACTCACTCCTCACCAAAAAACCCTAACCCAACAACATGGCTCTGATACCACTTGTTAGAAAACGATGCAGAAGAGATGAACCACTTGTTAGAAATCAAGAAGAAAATATGAAACAAAATAACAAGACGAAGAACACAAGAAATTTAACGTGGTTCAGTAGTTTTGAGGCTAGCTACATACACGGCCAAAACGAACCAATTTATTGATGAGAGGGCCAATTACAATCCAAGACACACCACACTTGTCAAGAGAATAGTCCTACACCCATATATATGTAGGGTTTTGATCATGGATACGCAGCGGAAGAAAGAATTATCCATTCAAGACCCTCCAAGGATCACAGGAAGAGAATCATAACGATGGTAAGGGAAGAAACAATCAACACACCTTAGGGGTCTCCTGTGATGACTTGTAACGTGAATTGTGTCACGTCTCTACGGTTGATCCACGCCTAGAGGTGAGATCTAGATCTTCCAACTCCTTGTGCTAGCTAGGAAGAATGGAAGAGGAAGAATAGATCATGCAACATGGAGCAACAAGGTGGGGCGGCTCCTCCTTGTGAGGCCGATGGGTAGGGGGCGGTCCCAAAGGGGGTTCGGCCCTTGCTTTGGGACTTGTTCTCTCTCCTTACTTGTTCTCTCCACTCCTATCACATAGATGTGTAGAGAAAAATAAGCTAGGAGTGTTCTTTATATAGTCCAACAACTCCTCGTCCTACTACATAAAGAACCCCTCTCCTAATCCTACTCAAATAAGGATTAGTCCCCTTTTTCTAACAAGTCCTAATCATGTCCATACATGGATTAGTTCTCTTTGCATTTTAATCTTAATCATGTCTCTACATGAATTAGTCCACCTTGGAAAATCCTAATCATGTCTCTACATGAATTAGTCCAACTTGCTTATTAGTCCTGCTAAGTTAGCAAGTTGTTGCGATTTGATATCCTTCTAATTAATTAATCATATTAATTAATTAATTCCCAAGTCTAGTTCACCCCTGTATGGCGTGTGACCCCATAGGTTCTATTTAGTTGGTAGTAACTATTAACTAATATGGAGCGGCCTCTAGCAAGACATCCATAGTCATCATGACAAACCTTGTGCAAGTATTGTCTCATCCCTTTAACTCCATATCCGGATTGGACACGAGACATACAAGTCACACTCGTATATCCAATCAATAGTTTCTCGATCCTGGGAATAGCCTTATTCGTGCAAATAACATCAATATCCCATGTTGATTTATTTGAGTCTAGCCAGACATTCCATAAGCACTATCCCTCGAGTGGCCTCGGATATTTGCTCCTGTTATGTGGGAGGGATAAATTCTATCTACGTCCACTACGATGACTAAGCTTTCTTCTTATTGTATCCGGTACACGCCTTTATAGCTACCCAGTTACGGTGTATCGTTTGACGCTACCAAAACACAATAATCCACAACTAGACAATCTAGCGACTTCAAGTCTAAGGATGACAATACCATTACACCACGAGAAGCGCTTGTGACTTTACATAACTTGTTTGTAGCCTTCTCGGATATGGGTCAATCCAGTATGCCATTACTCCTAATGCATACCCATGTGTTGGATCGTGATATCACCATATCAATCCAACCCCATACTAGTCTATAGATGATTGTTTCATTTAATCATTATAAATGACTAGGGATATTTAAGAATATAACACTTATATTCTAAGGACTTCATTCATGTTAACATATCTTCATATCGATAACATAATGAATCGTAAATCCACATATTTGTCACAATAAATTGATTGCCTCTAGGGAACAATTCCAACATTCTCCCACTTGTACTAGAGTCATTCTCCTGCATCATATGCCTATTGATCTAGCGCCGCCCTCCACGCTTACACTGCGTAGGGGCGAGAAATCTGCTGGTACCTTGCAAATATTCACATCTCCACCGTCAACAATTTGATTGAGATTGAATATACTGAGTAAGTGCATCTCATGCAGTAATTTAATCAGACCTCTATGTTAGAATCAGTGACTGAATCTTGCCTGGAACCTTTCCAGCTCACAGTCCCTCCCACTAGGGCTAAACATAAAACTCGACTTATAATCTGAAATCTTCTTTGTCGGATTGGAAGTTCGCATCACTGTAACTCCTTACATTAAACTCTTCATGTCTTTCATTTATCAAGAATTCATCATTTAGTTCTTCTCAAGTACTTAAGGATAATCTTGATAATTTATCCAGCGACGCTCACCTGGATTTGATTGGTATCTTTGTGCCATACCATATGACACATCTGGTCCTAGTACATAGCATGGCGCATCTCTTGAATCTCATTCATACGGTCCTTTCCCAATTTAATTGGAAAGACAATTAGTCTTCCAGAGACTAATTCCATGTGACATATGTAAGAATCCATATTCTTTTCATGTTGAACCATTTCAACACCTTTGTCATTTTATGTACAATGACTTAAGCTACACAGCCACCTTGATCTATCTCTATAGATTTTTATAGGTTGCCTCGCCTAAGTCTATCATTGAAGATTTAATTCCCTAGTCAATCTACGTAAGATTTCTAAGTAGGGATGTCATTCCCAATGATTAGTATGTCTCCACATACAAGACTAGAAAAATAACTGTGCTCCCACTAACCTTCTTGTAATCACAAGTCTCATCTTCAATTCTGATGGAACCAAACTCCTTTGATTGCATCATCAATTTGAAGAATCCAACTCCAAGAAGTTTGATTCAATCTTTGGACAGATTGCTACAAGCAAGATGCGAATGGATTTAAGCATCGCTACTAGGGAAAGATTTTGTCATAGTCTATACTATGAACTCATATTAAACCTTTTTCCAACCAATTTTCCCTTAAAAGTAATCATATTACCATCCATGTTGGTTTCCTCATAACCCACTTGCACCCTATGGGTCTTACCCTTTCAGGTGGTTCCACCAAAGTCTATAATTTGTTGGTGTACATGGATTCCATCTCGTATCTCATGGCTCCAAGTCATTTTTGAGAGTATGGCCCACACGTGCCCACACGTGGCCATCTCATAGGTTGCAGGCTCATCTTTATGAGCAATATATCACGGGTTATGAGAAATCCTTATTTCTCTAGTCCCTTGATATATCCTACATAACCTACGAGGTTCTTGTGTTATCTGAGTAGGTTGCTCCACAACATCTTGTGATCCTGCTCATGTTCTATCAAAAGGATCAATGTTCTATTGTGGTTCTTGAACTCCTTCAAGTTCTACTGTCCTCCCACTGTTTCTATTAGAGACAATCTCTTTCTAGAAACACTTTGGTTTGAGCAACAAACAATTTGTTCTCGATTGGGTTGTAGAAATAATATCCCTTTCAGGATATTCCACAAAACACTTATCCTATTTGGGTCCAAGTTTATCTGTAAACGCCTTTACATAAACTTCACAACCCCAAGTATTTTATGAACGGCATACTAGGAAACTTCCTAGTCCATATCTCATATGGTGTTTTTCATATTGATTCAGATGGAATAAGGTTAAGGGCGAAATTTGCTGTAATTAGAACATAGCCCCTAAAAGTAATCTGGAAGTACTATTTGACTCATCATGGTCCGAACCGTGTCCAACAAGGTTCGAACTCTCCTCTTAGACATGCCAAACCCATGTGGCATTCTGGGTGAAGTGAGTTTGGATCATATTCAACACTCCCATAGATGCTTGTCAAACTCTTGGCTCAAGTACTCTTCTCCACGATCCAATCGTAGAGTCATGATACTTTTTCCAAGCTGGCTCTCTACTTCATTCTTGAATTCTTTGAACGATTCAAAGGATTCAAATTTGTTTCTTCATAAGATACACAAATCCATATTTCTCTGATCCCATCAGTAAATATGATGAAGTACTAAACCATCTTTAGTATTTGTGCTTAGCGGCCTACATACATAAATATGTATGATTTGCAAAAGATCATATCTTTGCCTAATAAATAAGTCTTACATAATTGTCTTACATATCTCATATGATTCAATAATCAAATCAGTTCTATAAATCCATCCATATGGAGTTCTAGATAAGTATCTCGTATTTATGTGGCCTGAACAATAATACTAAAGATAAGTGAAGTTCATATAATTATATGCAAACTTCTTGCTATTAATGTTATAGATGAAATTATCATGATTAAGGGTATACAATCCATTAGACAAAACTGCATTACAATAATGCATATCAGAATAAATGGAACAACATTTGTCCTTTATTATAGAGAGCTTTCTTGTCCAAACAAGAAACTATGATAATGATCCTACTCATAACAGGGACATAATCACTTTTGTCTAATTCAAGAATAATTTCTTATAGGTAAAAATAATTCCCTACGGCTTATTCAGCAACCCCTTGCTTCATTGCCCCACGTGTAGGATTATTTCTTCCTTATCCAATTTTCTTCATCTCTTGAGATCCTACACATTTCTATACATCTCATATCATCATCTAGTATACTCATGATGATGAGATAGACACATTTCTATAACAAAATACTTAAATTGGAATTCTCAATTCCATTATTACTTACTTCCAGGTACTTTGGGTAGTCTCTCTCCCTTTACACTACCTATGGGACTTTAAGGCGACTTGGTTTTAGCAACAAGCTTGCTTTATATCCATGGGGTCGGTGCAAACCATTTGCCATTACCCATGTTGTTAACCTTTAACAGCTTTGCCTACCCCCTTTATGAGTGTTTTGTTTAGTGATCTTCAATCATATTGAGTAGATCATTTTTAAAACAAAAATATAATTGCATCCAATGCAATTTTTGGTCCACTTTGGGTGAATAACTGTTTATTCTTTATCTATCTCATAGATAACTCCCAAAATTTAAGTTTTCAATCCTATTGAAATAACTTAGTCGCATTTTTACCTCTTGCTCCGTAGTCACATATCAAGTGTCGTCCCATCATATCTTGATGAATCAAGTCGCCATGCTTTGGCACGCACGAGCTTGATTGATCTCGATCATGAAGAGTGCTATGCAAGAAAACGCAAGGTGTAACAATACTTCAAATCTTTCATGTCTAGTTTGCTCTTTTAAATATATGATCATATCATACACCTCCTTGTTCTCCTCTTGCTTCCAAAGCTCATAGTTCATGGCAACTAACATGAGGCAAGTTACATCCAAAGAACCATTATTCGATATTCCTTCTATTAGGTTTTAGTGTATTTTGGTAGTTGGTGGGAAGAGAAATTTATGTTCTACGATTTACAACAATTTTCTATTATTTGAGAACAATTCTCGATTTTATACCAATCTAGAAAACATATTCCAGACATCTTATCCATAAAGTCGTGTTTTGTTTGTTTGATGCCATGGGTATTCAACACCACAAGGATTATGCAAAATTTGTGACGTTTAACTATATTTCACAAGGATTTAATTTGTTAGACATAGCTCCCACTATTTTACTAAGGATTAATAACCCTCAAGATATTAATGCGGAAAATATCCTTATATTTTCTAGTGGGCCAAGATCCATGTTTCATCTCCTTTTGAGCTTGCTTTGGCAAGTCACCCAAAATTTGACTACTTTAGGTAGGAACAATTCCAATTGCATCCAATGCAACTCTTGGTTCAATTGAGAAAATAACTCCTTATTTATCCATCCGCATGGATACTCCCAATTGATTGCCTCTAGGTTTTAATCATATTTATAATTTAGTTGTGTCCAACCTCTTATTTAAACAATTGCACATTACTATGTTTGTGCCATCGCATTGTATCACTGTAGACCAAGTCTCCTTGCTTTGGCATGCACGAACTTGATAAACCATGATAACAACGAGTGTTTAAATAACGAGAAGGCAAAACACAATATTTGAATTTTGAAGGATTTTGAAATTCAATTTTAATTGTTTTTGTTGATCCATATCAACTTGATCTAACTATTTGAGTTTGGGCACAACTCCAAATAATAGATCCGGGTTGTCTAATTATCTTATTATCCTAATCGCATGCATCATCCATACACCAATCACAAAATAATAAGACAATAAAATAAACAACCACAAAAATAAAATAAAACGTGATATGGATATGGCCTTTTCTAGACTTGGATAAGTCCAAGCCAATTGAATTATCTATGAACCCTAAAAGCAAACACATCTCCATGCGTCTTCATCTTTTGGTCCATCCTTCATAGTCACGTGGAATGCTCCATGCTCCATCTTTTGTGGCTCCTTTTGGCTTTTGGCTTCTTTTCCCCAATCTTGGCTAACAATTTATTCTATCTAGCACTAGCTAACATCTATACTAAATAAAATAAATCCCACAAGTTGAGGAAAAATCCAGCTCGCAAGCCGTAAACCTTAATTAATTATTACAACAAATTGATCGGCTCGCAGGCCGTAAATCAAACCACAAAATTAAACAATCAAACCAAACCACATCCTAGGGCCATATCCAACCACCATGCAAATTGCACATAAATAGTTAAAATCCAATTTTAACGTGCTTGGTCAATTTTAATTGATTTTAGGATTTATCTAGACTCAAAACGGTCCAAGGGGTTCAACCATCTCATGGCCGAACCCCATGGAGGACCGCCTAGGCCTTGGCCCGACCGGCCCCTAGCCCACACAGCTAGGCCGTGCGCTAGGGCTGCCCCCTGCCCCTAGGACGCCCCCTTACTTGGGCGGCAAGTAAGGAGGGGCGGTCCCCTAGGGGGGGGGCGAACCTCCTTTGCTTGTTGCCCAAGTTTGGTTGTTTCCTTGTTTAAAAGAACTCCTTCTTTCAATAGGATGTCCATGAGATCTAGATCTAGATCTAAGATCCTAAAATTTCTCAAACTCACTAATCCATGCATCCAATGCAAAAACTAGATCTTGTCTTGTTAGATTATTGACAAATTGCATCATATGCTTGATTTGTCCGTTTTACGCGATAAAGAATGAATTTAAAGTGTGAAACTATCAAAACGTAACACATAAACCACTTATATGTTCTACGACCCGTGGCTATGATACCACTGTAGGAATTTGATCATGGATACGCATCGGACGAAAGAATTATCCATTCAAGACCCTCCAAGGATCACAGGAAGAGAATCATAACGATGGTAAGGGAAGAAACAATCAACACTCCTTAGGGGTCTCCTGTGATGACTTGTAACGTGAATTGTTTCACATCTATACGGTTGATCCACGCCTAGAGGTGAGATCTAGATCTTCCAACTCCTTGTGCTAGCTAGGAAGAATGGAAGAGGAAGAAGAAATCATGCAACATGGAGCAACAAGGTGGGGCGGCTCCTCCTTGTGAGGCCGACGGGTAGGGGGCGGTCCCAAAGGGGGTTCGGCCCTTGCTTTGGGACTTGTTCTCTTACCTTGCTTGTTCTATCCTAATCATATCATATATATGTGTAGAGAAAAATAAGCTAGGAGTGTTCTTTATATAGTCCAACAACTCCTTGTCCTACTACATAAAGAACCCCTCTCCTAATCCTACTCAAATAAGGATTAGTCCCCTTTTGCAAAGTAGTCCTAATCATGTCCATACATGGATTAGTTCTCTTTCCTTTTTAATCCTTATCATGTCTCTACATGAATTATTCCACCTTGGCAAATCCTAATCATGTCTCTACATGAATTAGTCCAACTTGCTTATTAATCCTACTAAGTTAGCAAGTTGTTGCGATTTGATATCTTTCTAATTAATTAATCATATTAAGTAATTAATTCCCAATTCTAGTTCACCCCTATATGGTGTGTGACCCCATATGTTCTATTTAGTTGGTAGTAACTATTTACTAACATGGAGCGGCCTCTAGCAAGACATCCATTCTAGCCAACAAATAGAATAGTCATCATGACAAACCTTGTGCAAGTATTGTCTCATCCCTTTGTCTCCATATCCGGATTTGACACGAGACATACAAGTCACACTCGTATATCCAATCTATAGTTTCTCGATCCTGGGAATAGCCTTATTCGTGCAAATAACATCAATATCCCATATTGATTTATTTGAGTCTGGCCAGACATTCCATAAGCACTATCCCTCGAGTGGCCTCGGATATTTGCTCCCGTTATGTGGGAGGGATAAATTCTATCTACGTCCACTACGATGACTAAGCTTGCTTCTTATTGTATCCGGTACGCGCCTTTATAGCTACCCATTTACGGTGTAGCGTTTGACGCTACCAAAACACAATAATCCACAACTAGACAATCTAGTGACTTCAAGTCTAAGGATGACAATACCGTTACACCACGAGAAGCGCTTGTGACTTTACATAAATTGTATGTAGCCTTCTCGGAGATGGGTCAAGCCAGTATGCCATTACTCCTAATGCATACCCATGTGTTGGATCGTGATAGCTCCATATCAATCCAACCCCATACTAGTCTATAGATGATTGTCCCATTTAATCATTATAATTGACTAGGGATATTTAAGAATGTAACACTTATATTCTAAGGACTTAATTCATGTTAACTTATCTTCATATCGATAACATAATGAATCGTATATCCACATATTTGTCACAATAAATTGATTACCTCTAGGGCACAATTCCAACAATATAGGTCTATACTTCTGACTTGTGCCCAAAGCATCGCCAAACATAGCCAAAAACGAACAAGGAAACAATTCCAAAAACTGCTTTGTAGGTCGCACGACCTACTCACTAGGTCGCACTAACTGCTACGGTACCCAAAATCAGCAACTCAATTCCTTTTCCCCCCTAGCTCGTTTCTTTGCCAATCCAAGATAGGGTTTAGACCACCCAATTCATAACAAGATCCTCCTTCTATCATAATAATCATAGAATTTTTGCAGACACTTGTTGTGGGCTACATCTGATCTGTTTGAAATGCCAATAACATCTTGCTTTCCAGATTTCCCAACAAGTTTGTGCAACAATGCCAACAACTCAGCTCTTCTCCTCTGAATTGTGAAGGAGATCAAGGACCTTAGACCACCAATATTGTATTAAAGAAACAAGTTCAAAAGAGTATACCTCTAACAGGGGACAAGATCCAAACTTGCTTTGCAATATCACAAACTATTAACATATGTAGTTCAGTCTGCTCATCCTCTCCACAACAAGGGCATCTGCTATCAATCTATTTACAACCTCTTCTTTTTAGTGCTGCGGCTACTGCTACACAATTATTGGCCAACTTCCATAAAAACATTCTTATTTTGGGCTGCACTGGCAAATTACAAATGGAAGTCCAATTTAGCTTCATACTTGAGCCTTCCCCAGAATTAATTGAACACATACTCCTTCTTGATAGCAACATTTTATAGGTTTAGTTGACTGACATATGACTGTTTACAGAGAAATTCCAGATCTTTTTATCACAAAACTCAGAGCCAATTGAAATTGGCATAATTCATCTTATATCTTCTTCAATAAACACATCATTTAGGACACTCATTTTCCAACTTCTAGTTGAGTGATCAATGATCTCTGCAACAAATGAGATTATGTCACTGATGGCTCGTGGGAACTTTATGAAGAAATTTTCATCTCAAGGGATCCAAGGGTCATCCCAGATTCCGACCGTCTTCCCATTTCCAATCCACCACCTAAAGTCAACTTGACAAACTTTCATTCGTTCAATTAAACTTCTCCAAGCCCATGAGCACCCACTAGGGACTTTAGCACTCCAAAATCTGAAGTCATAAAATAATTTCCATTTGAAATTTTTCTTGAAAGGAGAGTGCTTCCATTTATCAGCCTCCAAGCTTGCTTGGCCAAGAGAAAGAGATTAAAAAGATGAAAATCCTTAAAACCAAGGCATCCTTCTGATTTGAATTTAATATATGATTCCAATTTTCCAATTCAACTTCTTTTCTTCAGATGAATTCCCTCCCCAAAAAAAATTAGAGACAATATATGTCAGCTCATTACAAACAGTCTTAGGGAAGATAAATCATGTTACTGCATAAATTGGAAGCGCCGAAAGCTCTGTTAGACTGAGCAAAGGATCCTTACATCCATATAATATATGCCTCACTCTCTCTATAATGTATTTCGAATTCTATGCCTTTGATCTACCAGTGATTTCAGGCAGGCCCAAGTAGTTGCAGTTCTTTAGCTCCTTCGGTATTCTCATGAAACTTTGAAAACATTCTCCAAGAAACAAGATTGTGTTGGGACTAAAAATGCAGTGTGATTTGTCTCTGTTAATAGCTTGGCCTGAAGCTTTCTTATAAATATCAAGAACTTTGTACACTACATTGCAATCACCTATTGTGGCCATGCAAAACAAGATGACATCATCAGCAAAGAGTAAGTGATTCACTGTAGGGCAAAATCATACAATTGTAATGCCTGGAAACCATCTTCTTGACTCAAATAGTTCAAAGTGGCAGTTAATCCCTCAGAACAAAGAACGAATTTGTAAGGGGACAAAGGATCTCCTTGTCTAATTCCTCTTTCAGGCTTATGGATTTAACAATTTCCCCATTAACACATATCTTGAAACTTACTGAGATAATTCATTCCATGATCCAACTAATCCACTTTTTATTAAAGCCCATTCTCCACATAACCATTATCAAATAATTCCATCTCACTCTATCAGACACTTTGAGCATATCCAATTTGAAAGCCACCCAACCATCTCTTTCACTTCGTTGGTTTCTAATCCAATGAATGATTTCTTGAGCAATTAAAATATTATCTGAAATCAATCGATTGGTAACAAAGGCACTTTGTGGCTCAGGAAATGTTTATCACTTATGAATTAAAGCTTGTTTTCTAATAATTTAGTAAGGATTTTATAATGTGAAGTGCATATGCTTGGGCCTGAAATCCTTAACATGGAGAGGAGATTGTACCTTTTGAATTAGAATGACATGGGTGATGTTACACTTCCGAAGCTTGTCTCATTTAAAAAAATATTTGAATGCCTCACAAAGTTCTCCTCCAACAATATACCAATGAGATTGAAAAAACTAGCTGGAAACCCGTCATAAACTGGGTCCTTGTCCGGGCTAAGAGAAAAGCATGCCTCTTTGCCTCCTCATCTGTGACATCTCTTGTAAGATCAGCATTAATTTCTTTCGTCACCAATCTCTTTATGTATTCTACCACTGACCAGGGGTCCTCTTCATGATCAGCTTTGAAAAGCTTAGAGTAGAAAGAGTGGAAAGCTTTCTCAATCTCTGCCTTCTCTGTACACTAGAAACCATCTTCGTTAAAAATACCATTAATAGTATGGAACTTTCTTCTATGAATTGCTGAGGCATGGAAAAAGCTGTATTTTGATCGCCTGCATCCAACCAATCAACTCTAGCTTTTTTGCTTCCAATACATTTCCTCTCCTGCCCAAAGTGTATTCAACTCCAACTCAAGCTTTTGAAGATGATAAGTATTTTAATTAATTCCTTCCTCTTTCTTGTCTTTTAGTTCTTCCTCCTTCTCAGAGATAATAGCTGCCAGACCATGATTTGTTTTCATACACCAAACACTTAAATCTTGCCTGCATCTTTTAACATTGTTTTTAACCCTCAACATCTGCACTCCTTTTGAATCAAAAGCCCAAGATTTCCTGATTTCATCTTCATGACCCTCCAAGTTGAGCCAAAGAGGGTTGAAACTAAAAGGTTTAGGATTTCTGCAAGGTGGACCTGGATTAGTGTCAAGAAGCAAAGCCATATGATCTGAGCCAGAACAAAAAATATGATTTATAGACGCATCTTTGAAAACATTGTTCCAATGAAAAGAACATAATTCCCTGTCCAACCTCTCTGTAATACCATTGCAACCACTTCTATTCCAAGACGTAAATTGATAGACTTTGAACCCCATATCAAAAATATTACTGTAATATCCCGTCCCACATCGAGATATTGTGGAGTAGATGTGTGGTATATATGATACCTTGTGGATTACTACTAGTAACTTCAAGGCTTAAGCACTTTTATCAGGTGGTATGGGTAAAGAAGTTACTGGGACAGTAATCCGCTCGGGTTGTTACAAATGCTATCAGAGCCGACCCTGGTCCCGCAAGCGCGCTGTGGCGGTGCTGTGCGCCGCCAGCCAAGGGATACGTGACTGGGGAGTCTCTACGAGGACGTCGAGTATATAAGATGGTGGAATTGTAATATACCGTCCCACATCGAGATATTGTGGAGTAGATGTGTGGTATATATGATACCTTGTGGATTACTACTAGCACCTTCAAGGCTTAAGCATTTTTATCCGGCTGTACGGGTAAAGAAGTTGCTGGGACAGTAATCCGCTCGGGTTGTTACACTTACACTTTTCCATAAAATCATTAAGGGGTTTGCAGGATTGTACACTTTTCCAATTTCCACATATTTTTTCATTTGGCTCAGCAACATCATTGAAATCCCCCCAGATGACAATCATGTCTGACAACTTATAAATGTAGGAACATAAAAATTGCAATTGCAACAATCTGGAGTGATCATTTGTGCTAAGATAGACAGATATTTGATTCCAAAAGATATTTTCCGCTACAATTTCAATATGAATGAAGAATTGACTATACTTTCTCAATTTTAGACTTACAGATTTATCCCAGATAACTCCAATTCCGCCAGAAAGGCCTTGAGGAGGAACCCAAAAACAATTATTCCTTCCAAAGCTGCTGTACTTTTTCGACATAAACAAACTTTTCTTCTTCATTTCACAGAGAAACACAACATCTGGAGAAAGACGATGGTTTATCCTATTGAATTGACGAACTGTCAAGATTCTGCCTGCACCTTGGCAGTTCCATGACAAAAGTTTCATTGGGCCCCTGAGGGCCATTTGGGGCTGGCTTCCTCCACCCTAATACATCTTTGAGCTTCTTCAAAAACCATGTTCTTAACTTCTTACCTTCAACAGTGCAACCCGCAATCTCCTCATCAATATCCATATAAAAAATTCTTCTCTTTTGGGAACCCACAAAGCCCGAAGATGAAGCATCAAGCAAACTCTTGCGCTCTATAGCTTGAAGAGCACGACGCTTCCAAGTCTTCACTTTGTAACCTGGTTGGCCTCCGAATGTAATTGATCTTCACACCGACCAGAGACACACTCAATTTGACTAGGATTACTTTCTTCTTCGTTAGGGTTTACTGTAGAAACATCATCAGCTTTCCCCAAATTTGGCATAATCTCCTGCTATGCGCTTACCAAAGGTGCCTTGATTGAATATTGGGCTGTATTAAGTGCACAACCATTCGAGCAGTCCAGAGAGAGAGAAGCATGCATCTGGGCTAGATCTTCAATTTGGTCTTCGAGAACAGGAACCTCAGTTAGGCCTTTCGCAGGGAGGCCCAAACTGAATTCCTTTTGAATTTTAAAAACTTCAAAATTCCTTTCCTCCAGCACAATACTAGCTGCAATTGAAACACCGATGCCCAAACTGAATTCCTTTTGAAAATGCTGTTGAGTTCAGGCGTCTCTTCGTTTCTCGAGCAAACTTTTGACTTCCCCATGATTGCAGCCTCCACTCTCTTGGAACGGACCGAAGCAGCACTCCGGTCATCGGAAGAGACTTCCGGCAAAGCCAAAGTCCCCACAGAATATGAACTATCAGCCCTGGGAGATATTTAACATTCTAAATAGCTTCCAGCTTGTAATTCCTTGGCGATAAGAGTACATTACATTCTTGGCTCGTAAAGGAGTGTCAAATTGACAATCCTTCTTGAATTCTTCCGTTATGTCATTTAATCGAGCAAGAGTTTTGACCGATAATCCCACAATAAAAACACATGAAAGGCAGCCTTTCATATCTAAGTTTTACCTTAACAGTACCAATTTTTGGGAACTTTATCTTCAGCTCTTTTACCATAGGTTTGGTGACTTCCAAATTAGTTTTCAATCTTGCAAATTTCCCATCTGGAGAAGCCTTCAAAGGGAATTTCACATCCAAGATTGGACCCAGTTTTTGAGTCATCATCTTGACTAATTTCTCTGTTAGATAAATAATTGGCCAATCCTAGATTTGTATCCACAGAGGAGTCGACTCAAAACATGCCGATTTGATAGGACAATAAACTGATTATTGAAACACCAGAGGCTACCTTTAAGCACTCTTGCCATGTCTTCCTTTTGCTTGGAAAAAGAAATGAAAAGTTCTATCGTTAACTTCCTCAACTCTGAATTCGTCCAGTGAGTTCTAAACTGTGAGCATGGTGGATGAGAGACCCGAAATATTGACTGATTTTCTCGTGAATATTTTACCCAGAAGGCTATTGGAGATGTCTTCAAGCATGCCTTGAACATCATCTTCTTCAAAGACCAAATTTTCTTCATCATCGGAACTAAGCTTGACGGCTTTTAATCTGTTGATTACTTCATCATCAACCTAGTCTGGAGTACAACCACTGGAGCCACAGTTTGTCTCCTTATCATCAGACGCCATAGAATCTTACTTTCAGAAGAGCATAAGAAAAGAGAAAAAGGACTGAAGAATGGAAGAGGGGAATGGAAAAAAATGCAGACTTACAGGAAGTGCTCAGAAAGAGTACTTTTCTCTCTCTAGCTAGGAAGCAGATAACTCTCTTAGTTACGTGCTTAAAAACAAAATCTTCTTCGATCTTTCGAATTAGCCTTCATGAGCAAATTATCAAGACAATATTTGTAACCCAGATCAATTATTAACAACTCACCACTAAAACCCATCATTGTCCACAACTTTTAATCATGGAGCATTCAGTAAAGAGGTGTACTTATGTTTCTCCTTTGCTACTGGATACAGATTATTAATTAAACATTCTTTCTCAACAGTTTTGTAGACGTAGGGAGTAGTTCATGAAAGTTTCTCCACATGAAGTGCAAGATCTTTTTGGGCCCTTTGATTTTCCATAGCATATAAAAAATCTTGCCCAATCCTCATTATCGGCTCTGTTTTCTTTCACATTTTGGTTCCTTTGGTTTGAAGTGCCACACAATTATGTCAGTTCGTGGATTTATCGGGAGGGAAACTGTAGCTATAGCATTAACATCCACATCCCATATCAAGCTATTCAAGTACTCAGTATTCCACGTGCGATCAAGATTAATAAAATTGCCTACAAGACGCCCCAAATTCATGTTTGGAGTGATTACCTTGAAACTCAGGTGATGCCGAATCCATGGTTCAAACAGGCCAACCGAAGAACCATCCCCTATCCTCCAAATGAATACTTTTTTTCAGCAAATCTCTACCAAAAATAATACTCTTCCAAGCAAACGACGGTGCATTACCAAGTTGTGAAGACCAAAAGTGTGAGTTCACGAAATATTCCTCTTTCAGTACTCTACTGAGTAAGGAGTTTGAATTTTGTAAAATCCAATTAATACCGTTAGCTTTCTCCCTCTGACACCACCAGAATCTGCGAATCATAACTTCAATCTTATCGCACATACCATCAGGAAGCATAAAACAACTCATTGTATAAGTCGGTAGAGCTTGAGCTACTGCTTTGATCATAATTTCTTTTCAAAAAATTGAAAGGGACTTCTCCTTCCATCCTTTGAGCCTACTGCATAATTTTTCTATAAGCATGTTGAAAGTAATAGATTTTTTCTTTCCATAGTAGTGGGGAGAACCAAATACTTATCGTACTTATCAACCTCTTGAACTCCAATAGCAGCCAGCAAATCCGTACGAGTACTCAAGGGAACGCCAGATGAAAAAATAAGAGAAGTTTTTGAGGTTCATTTCCTGTCCAGTTGCTTTCCCATAGTCCGAGATGATTTGCAATAGACTGTTCAGATTCTCCATATTCGCACCTGTAATAAATAAAGAATCGCCATAAAAAAAGAGGTTGGAGACCATTGGTCCTCCTCTAGACGCCGTGACACCTTCCTACCGACCCTCCGAGACAGCCAAAGAAACAGTCTTCAACAAAAACTCACTACAAATCAGAAACGGGTATGGAGAGATTGGACAACCCTGTCTGAGTCCCCTTTCAGGAACCACACTCGCCACCGGTGTTCCATTCCTGATAAAAGAATACCTCACTGTGGTTATGAAATTAATGATGAGAGCTACAAGTTTGTGACCGAAACCAAGGTGCTCTAGAGCTTCTTTCAAAAACTTGCATTCCACCCTGTCGTAATCTTTACTTAGACCCGAGCAGATACTGATCGAGCGATACTCACTTGGCTTACGTGGTTGCTTCTTTTTTGGAATTAAGGCGATCAGTGTCTGGTTGTACTCTGTCAAGTCAGCTCCATTGTTCATAACATCAAGTGCCGTCTTGGTTACCTTTTTCCCAACAATGTTCCAATATTTCTGGTAGAATCCTGCATTAAAACCATCTACTCGTGGCGCTTTATCAGGGGCCATTTGAAATAAAGTTGTCTTGATCTCCATGGCCGAATACTCTCTATCAATCATCTCTCTGTCATCAGCACTGATCTTAGTGTCCATGGAGCTTAGAATAGTCTGAATATGGTTCTGACTAGGTGAAATGGAATAACAAAGTGAATAAAAATGAGACTCGAGTACCTCAGTAACTTGATCTCCTTATGTCACCCATACTCCATTAGCACTTGATCTCCTTCTGTCACCCATACTCCATTAGCATATTCACTTCCCTGTAAGCTGTTTCTAGCTCTACAAATAGTGGCTTTTTGATGAAAAAATCTCATGTTCTGATCCCCATGCTTCAACCAGCTGACATGTGCTCTATGTGATAAGATAATATCTTCCCGCTATAACCGCTCATTCAATTCCTTTTTCAATCGATCAATCTCTTCTGGAACATCAGTAGTTTGAGTTCGGGTTTGCAACCCCTCTAACCGTTGTCCAATCTGCCTTGTTCTTCTTTTGACGTTAAACACATCTCTTTTCCAAACTGTACACTGTTCTACTGCATTCTATAATAATTGACCCATAGAGGTGCACTCTCCATGCTGCCAAATATCTGGAATGTATTCCTCAAAGCTATCATGCTCTGACCACATCTTCTCATACTGGAACCTTCTTTTTCCTGTATTGGATTTGTTAGTCCAATCAAGAAAATTGGTAAATAATCTGAATTAGGATCACTCAAGTGGGTGACCCTAGCTCCCTGAAACTTGTCCATCCAAAGTGAATTAGCCACAACTCTATCAATCCTTTCTCTAACATTATTCTCATCAGCCTAATTATTACTACGTGTAAAAGGATTTCCAGAGAAACCTAAGTCAAGAAGATCCAAATCGCTAAGAACAAAACGAAATTGAGACTGTTGGCTATAACTTACAACCATACTTCCTTCCTCTTCCGCAAAAGTTGTTACCGCGTAGAAATCACATGCAACACACCACAGAACAATAGGTTTTGGTGCAAGTATTCTAAGTAACTTCCAAGAATGGTGTTTGTCTTCCCTGCTAGGATCTCCACAGAATCCTCTGAATCTCCATGAAAAATCATCATCCTTAGCATCAATATACCTGTGATTGTATCTGTTTATGTGGACCTGCACGCTGTCCCTCCATAAAGAGCTAATCCTCCACTTCTGCCACTTCTAGGAACCGCCAAACAGTTATTGAATCTCATCTTGCTTGGAACTTTCTCCATCTCACTAACGCTTGATTTTGTATCCATTAAGAAAATCAAGCCGGCATTAACTCGCCTCGCAAGATCACGAAGTGCTATGAACGTGCTTGAGTTCCCGAGACCCCGCACGTTCCAACTTAGAAGACACATTATGCTTGGCAGGGGTGCTCCGCACCCTCCGCTATTAACGCATTAGGGGTCTTTAAGGCGCCATGGTCCTGTCCATCTTCGTTAACACTATCAAGAGAGAGATTACCACCCCTCGTTCCTCTTCCTCTACCTTTTCCACTTACATTACCACCACGACATGCTAGATTAGCGCCATCACCTATCATCAACTTCGGGGGCTTAGAGGTGTGTCTCTAACCTTCCTCTTAGTACTACTGAGCTGAGTACCAGAAGAGTTCATGATTTTCTTTCCTCGATCAACCTTTGGTGTCGTGGATGAATTCTGCCGAGTGGGGGATCCGGCATATTGTTTACTTCCGTATCCTCATCCCCTGAACCCAAAGGGTTATAAAAAATAGCCATTTTCTCAGCCCCTTTTTCATCCTTTAAATCCATGTCTTCATCTTCGTCCTCCCAATCGCTTCCTACATCATCATGTTCATTAACTTCATCAACAAAAATGTTATCATCTCCATTGCTAGCCGCTGATTTTGAATTTTACCCCTTACTGTTACTGCGCTGATGCCCCCTGTTTCTGCTTTATCAGAAGCTACACCAAGATCTGGAGATTTTGGCAAGTTGTTAGGTTGTGATATATCCCCTTCACCTCCTACTACCTCATCGATAACCCTTTTGTTTCGGGGTGGTAGCCTGTACGTGAGCCACGTCCCATATCCAGGTTGAAAGTTTTTCTTCCCCTCGTTAATGATGACCTTACACACTTGGCCATTATGGGTGATGCAGCCACACCATTCGCAAAGAGACGGTACTTTCTCATAACGATAATAAATCCATAATTTTTTGCTCAAAATCCTCAAGTACCCTCCACGTAGCAGTGGTGCTTGTATCCTGAAAGAAACTCGAGCCCTGACATACTCACCCTTTACTATTCCGCACCCTTGTATCTAGTCCAGAAACCAGACCCACCCTTCTTGCAACTCCTCAGATGTATTCTTCTGTTCTCAAGTGGATTGGGAGGTTTTTGATTTGAAGTCAAGTAGTTATCTCCTCAAACTCGACCCGATCAACATTAACTGTACCATCCCAATATTTCAACAGTAGTAGATCACCGTCGAAAGTCCATGAACCTCCTTCAAGAACTCCTTCAAGCGCCTCTGGTGATTTGAACTCGATCACAAACGTATTATTATTAACCTCATTGATTTCGGTCTCTTCCCCCCCTTCCAAATTTTCTTGAACAACTCTTTCATCGCCCAAACGATGAATGATATAGGGAAAAGAAAGGTACAACATAAACAAATATGCACTAATCAGATGGAACCCACCAAATTGTGCATATTTGTCAGAAAGTGAATGGTGCGCCCCACCACGTAGGCATGCCACAGTGGTGGGGCTAGATTCAATGAATACTTTCTCCAATATAAGTATTTATTCAGCATGATTGCATTATTGTGAAAGGAAAGTAGGATACGAGTAGAAGACGAGCCGTGAGATCCCTATAAATGAAGAGTGTAAAAGAAATATGAGTTGAAGGGTTGAGATTTGGACTGGAGGAGTGCTGTAAGAAATTGGACTTGAGAGGATCCAAGTCCAAACACATTCATCCTTTTTATTGTCATATCAAATCACATATAAACTTCTTATAGTTTATCAACAATATTTATTTCCTTAAAGAAATAAGCTACGATAAAATGAGGGTGAAATGTTAAAACACCCGGGCAGTTCTTGGAATTGGAAGTCTGAACCTCTAAAGTTGAATGTCGATGTTGACATAATAAACGTGAGGGTAGGTTTGTCATACGGTACATAAAAATTGAAAATAACTTTGTAATAATCAGCTCTCAGAAATAATCATTAACAATTATACGTTGATACACTAGCAGTGAAATAAAAGGAAAAGAAAAGTCAAACATAGTTTTCTGAGATCAAATACCACTCTGTTTCTTGTGTTTAGCCCCCTTTGGGTTTGCACAGGAATTAAGAAAAATGTAACTTTTACTATTATACCCTTCCACTTTTTCTAAATGCCATCTGATGTTCTATTTCTCTCTCTACCTTACCTACCAAGAACAGCACCACCACAACCACCAGTCCTCCTTCACCACCACCAATCAATCACCACTACAAACAACATAAAATTATAAATCCAAACAATAATATTACAGATCTAAGAGTTCTATTCACAGATCGAAGAAAAAAACTACAAAATCAAGAAAGAGAAGAAGAAGACACAGAGAGACGGTGAAGGGCGTCGCCCAAATGGGCCATAAAAACCGATGACTGCCATCGAAAACCAGTGGGTGTTACAATTCATAACTTGCTCCAACAAACACCCGTTCTAGTTCGTCGCTATCTCTAAGTGAGTTAGACCTTCCGATGACTTCCGCACTGGGTTTGAAAGAGGTAATCTAGCTAGCTACATACATCCCATTTAGAACATTAAAACATTTGATAATTTATTTATGTGCGTAATAATAAAATGTGCAGATTCACCTCATCCACACATTCTCGGCCAAAGGATTGGCTTACGAAGCAACCGGAGGCCAATGGATAAAACCGTCGGAAAAGTGAGTATACATCAGCCGGTAATCTATTTATATACTAGCTTGTTAGTACATGTGAGTGATTGATTTGAACTTGTTTTTTTCTTCTTGTTATTAATCGGTTGTAGTAATCCCACGGCGGAAACGTTTAGCGTTGCTGGCAATCTCAATTTCGATTTGAAGAGGCCAAGGAGGCTTACTATTTCGTTTGAGATAAGTACTATTGGTTATGGACCTCCCAACATGTGGAATACTCATGCTGAAATCTTGTCTAAGCTGACTTCGGAAACCAGCAGTGTGGAAAGGCGGGAGCGTGTAAGGAACCAGATACATAAATTGGAGGTGGATAAAAAGGGGTGGATCAGCGTTACATACCCGATAAATGAGTTCTCTTTCCTGAACGAGGACACATCTGTTGGTACTGTAGGTGGTCTGACTTTCTATCAAGCCAAGGTGGAAGAATTCAACTAAGAGTGATCCAAATCTACCTATTTATATACGCCAATCGCTCTATCAAAATATTAATTAAAAATATATATATAATGTTAGTGTTTCTTCTGTTCCACCTCTCTCTTCATCCATTGACATTTGGAGTCAGTTTGATTCGGCTACTTGGTTCGTAAAACGATGCAATAATTTATCTTACGACGCTATAAAAAAATTATTAAAATTTTGCATCGTTTTGTTACCAAATCGCCAGATCGAAATGACCCGTGAATAGTGAAGGAAAAAGAGAGGTGAAATGGAGGATGTAATACATAGTATCATAAATAATTAATGGATAAAGACGAGCAAACTCTAGAAACACGCAAAATACAAACTGGAATGTACATGCATGTTCTTGTGTATGCTCGGATAAAGCTAAGTAGTTACCCGGCCTTTATGAAGGCCACCAACTACTACTATGCACCTTTTTTTTCGTGCGACTTTTAGGTTATGAGCGAATAAAATGCGATTGGTGTGTTTTGTACTACAATTTATTTATGTTCTCAATCCCAAAGTCAGCAAATGGATGTTAGCTAAAATAGGACTTTCTCTGTTTCTTCTCTTACTGTCAGTTTTGAGTTTTACCACTATTCATCACGCCGCTTTGACCCGATATTTTGGTTAGTAATACGATGTAATTTTTTTTGTAATATTTTATGGTGTTGTACAGTAAACTATACTCTACAATACCATGAAAAATTATCGAAAAATTGCATCATTTTGCTATCCAAATCACCGGGTCTAGTGACATGCATACGGATGAAAAAGTCAAAACTGGAAGAAAGAGAAGAAACAGACAAAGTAGATCACTTAAAAGTCTCTGCATGGCATTCGGTTTCAAAACCCGGTATGCGACAAACAAGAAATTAAGTGTGCGCGCCATCTATATATACAATAACACTTTGTATTGAAATTTTTTGTCTTCTACACCCTTGGATCAAATCATGAGTATCATTGGATCACACGCATTTCATTCACACAATCAACTTAGTGGGCTCCACAATCCACTCACTCTTCATACAACTTAATTTCACATTACACCCTACAATTTCTATTATTATCAGTCCTCTCCACTTAATTTTATTCAATGACCTAACAATGTATAGCTATATAAAAAGTAAGTAGTACCTTCAAGGAGGCGAAGAGAGTTAATGCTTTCGTTCTCTCCTAGAGAGAGACACTAGAGAGAGAGTACTCCCTTGAGGAGTTTCTTTGTCTTGCTTTCGCAAGTTTCTTTCCCCCTCTTCTCTGTTCTCCTCTGCATCCAGTCCTCTTCGCCAGTTCCAGGTTTGGTCGTCTCTGTGTCTCGCCGCCGGGCTCGCCGTCGCCGCCTCTCTTTGCGGCGGCGAGCCCTCAAATCTCTTCTCTTCTAGTTTTTTATCAGATCCGGCCCAAGGTGCTCACCTTCGGAGGGTTGGCGCCGTTTTCCGGCTTGGGGGTGTCGGGGGCAATCAGATTTGTTTGGCTTTTCTTCATATCGCAGCAGTGGCCCTTCGTTCCCCTTTACCGGCAAACTTGCCGGCCCTTCTTTCCATGCTTACTTTGGTTGCCAGATCTGTTTTTTCTAGTGTCTTTGTTTGGCTTTATTTTAGTTTTTTGTTGTGTTTATTGGTTTCCCCTTTCTGTCTTCCCCTCTGATGTCATGAAGCTTATAGATATATCATGTTTGTCATCTCGATGGGGTCACAGTTCATCGCTTGAGGAAGGACGAGATGTGTTACTTTAGTCGAATCGCGCTTTGGGGCCTCTCTTTGAGTTTTCTCCAGGTGGTGTTTTCAGTGGTTGAGGGATGCTGCCGAAGTTCTTTTTCCGGTGGTCGGAACTGTTTTGGTTTGCTTTCTCCGGCGGTCCTCATTTTCTGAATTTCTGGGAGATAGTGCCAGCATGCTGAAGCTTTAATGATGACCTATTTTCAATGCATTGGAAATATCTATTGTGGTTTCTTTTAAGTTTTTTTATTTTTGCTCTCTTTGGAGGTTGGAGCACTCTTTTCAGAGTTTGGTTTGGTGTTCTGTACCACTCTGTTTTCCAGATCTTTTCTGGTCTTGTAATTGGCGGTGATAGCCTTTTAATTAATGAAAGCTACCGTTTCCGAAGAAAAAAAAAGTAGTACCTTCAAGACACGAGTTTTTTTATGACCTAGTAATAATACAGCCCGTCTTGTTCACCTTTGTTGGCGAATTTTGATTAGTTTTAATACTTGGTGGCTTACTATTTTAAGGCACTGTTATTTTTTCAATCACAACTTCCTTAACACCTCAACAAAACCATGTGATATTCCCTTTTGAAAAAACATTATTAAACTGAATAACAATCACTGGGCCCCCATTGTAGTCACTGTTAATCAAGTTCTTCACCCTAATGGTACTTGGCAATTCGACTAAGTTCCTTTCCCACTTCTTATGGAGATCCACAATTCAACCACTTCTTCTTCTCCTAACTTCACAAAGGGATGTATAGTTTGGAATTTCCAGTCTGGAATTTGCTCCATCAAGAATATTTATAATCTTCTCACAACTAAGTCTCGATCAGACCATTTACAAGTGGATTTGAAAAAATAAATGCAGCCCCAAAAATCCAAGCTTTTATTTGTAGAATAATTTGTGGTCGTATCCCAGTTAACACTATTCCCGTCGCCCATCACTAGCCATTTTGATGGAAGTCCTCTGGAAAAACAACAGGATATCCATTCGCTTTAGCAGCTGACTCCTTGGCCCCCATGCAAGCCATCGGTCCACAGACGGAGTCAATGGCTTCAGTTCACTCCCCCCCCCCCCCCGACGGAGTAATCAAAATGATAGATACAAAAATAGAAGAAAACGATCAAGTTTCATTCATTGAATTGATACCTTGAAACCCTAAAGGGGAAGGACTAAATACAGTGGCTATTGACCGTTCATGAACGGTCACAAGGAAGGACAAAAGACAGCTGTTATAGCAATAGAAATAATACAGTGAAATTGGAGCACATACAGAATTAGGGTTACATAGTATTGGGCCAGTAGCTAGTTTGGGCTTCACTTCATGATACCGTGGGCTTCTAACTGATCCATCCAAAATAGCTTTGGGCTTTAGCTTCTTCAGTTTTGATAAAAGGCCCAATTCATATATAGATTTGACATCCTCCCGTAAACTCATGGTGGTTTGGGACACACCATGAGTTTATTTGCAAAACTGGAGAAAGGAGCTGGAAGCAGTGCTTTTGTGAAGATATCTGCAGTTTGATCTGCAGAAGAGACAAAGTGAACTGTAAGTTCATTGTTAAGAACTTTTTCACGCACATAATGATGGTCAACCTCAATATGCTTTGTGCGTGCGTGAAAAAGTGGATTAGAAGAAAGATATAAAGCAGAAAGATTGTCAGTCCATATAACAGGAGAAGAAGTGATAGGAATTTTTAGATCCAGAAATAGAGTTTTAAACCAAGAAATGTCAGCTGCTGCAGTGGCTAAAGCCCTGTATTCAGCTTCAGTAGAGGATCGGGCCACAGTAGCCTGTTTCTTAGACGCCCAGTGAACAGGATTAGGACCCAAGAACACAACTAACCCAGTGGTGCTACGGCGGCTGGAGATATCTCCAGCCCAGTCAGCATCAGTAAAGACATGTATAGGTAAGTGACCAGGTGTATAAAGAACACCATTAGTTTGAGTGCCTTGAAGATATCTCAAAATACGTTTGGCACCACTTAGATGATTCTCAGTTGGAGCATGCATGAATTGACATAGTTGATTGACAGAAAAAGCAATATCAGGTCTACTGAAAATTAAGTACTGTAATGCTCCTAAAAGTTGGCGAAAAAGAGTTGGATTTTGAAGATGAGGACTGTCTTGAAGATAATACTTAGTGTCAGCAGCTAAAGGAGTGCTGCTGGGCTTGCATTTGGACATATTGAAACGGTGTAAAATATCACATATGTATTTCTGTTGATGAATAAAAATACCAGCAGTAGTTCTAGCAATTTGTAATCCCAGAAAATAAGTTAAGGGACCCAAGTTTGTCATTTCAAAATTTTGATGCAATTTAGTAACAAGAGAACTGATGAAAACGGTATCACTTCCAGTCAATATAATGTCATCAACATAAAGTAAGAGAACTGTAATTTTGCCTTGAGAATGGCGTATGAAAAGAGATGAGTCTGCATAAGAAGATTTAAAACCAAGAGAAAAGAGATAAGTAGTGAATCTTTCAAACCAGGTTCTTGGAGCCTGTTTGAGTCCATAGAGGCTCTTTTTCAGTAAACAAACATGATGGGGGTATTGTGGATTTACAAACCCTTGAGGTTGCTGCATAAAGACAGTTTCACGTAATATGCCATGGAGAAAGGCATTTTTAACATCAAGCTGCTGAAGGGACCAATTAAAAGTGGCTGCTAAGGCAAGAATACAGCGTACAGTAGCATGTTTGGCTACTGGACTAAACGTTTCAGAGTAGTCTAAGCCAGGGGTTTGGTGAAAACCCTTGGCAACTAGACGTGCCTTATATCTGGAAATAGACCCATTGGGGTTATATTTGTCCTAAAAACCCATTTATTGCCAATGACATTGGCATTGGGTGGACAAGGGACTAGCACCCACGTATCTTGTTGTTGAAGACTTGTGTATTCATCAGTCATGGCTTGAATCCAATGAGGGTGAATCACAGCTTCTTTAAAAGATACATGATCAGTCATAGTAGAAGTAGGAACAGTATGAAAACCAGAGAGAGATGTAGTAACAGAACCTGTGAATGGCAACTTCCTCTTTGTAATACCTGATTTACTCCTTGTCCTCATAGGATGGAGATTGTGTAGAGGAGAGTTGGGCATCATTGAACTGGTGGATGCCTCACTCTGCCTGGAAGTAGATGGTTCTCCATGTTGTGTAGTATCTGGGAGTGTAGTATCAGAGGTAGGAGAACCAGGAGCTACACCAGTAGGCTGCAGGCCACCATTAGTGTTCTCAGCAGATGGAGAAGTGTCTGGAGAAGACACTGTATCTGGGGGGAGGGACATAGTGGGCAGAGGGACAGTAGTGGGGGGAGGGACATGAATACCTGAAGAACAATCAAAAGTGTTAGTAGTTGATGAAGAAGGAATAGTAACAGAAGTTTTAGCAAAGGGAAACATGTATTCATTAAAGATAACATCTCTACTTATAAAAAATTTATTGCAACTGTTATCAAAGCACAAGTAACCCTTGAAACCTCAGCATACCCTAAGAAAGTGCACCTCTTAGTTCTAGGAGAAAGTTTAGATTTTGTATATGGAGTTAGGCAGGGATAGCAAGCACAACCAAAGATCTTAAGCATGCTATAATCAGGTTTCTTATGAAACAGCAACTCATATATAGATTTATAATTAGTGTTAGCACTAGGCATTCTGTTAATTAAATAAGTTGCAGTTGACACAGCATGGTACCAAAAATAGTTAGGCAAAGAAGCATTATGGAGTAAGGTTATTGCAGTTTCAACAATGTGACGATGCTTTCTCTCTGAAACTCAATTTTGCTGTGGAGTATGAGGACAGGATTTCTGATGAATAATTCCATGGTTACTAAGATAGGTTTGAAAAATGTAGGAGGTGTATTCACCCCCTCCATCTGATCTAAACACAGAAATAGAACATTTTAATAACTTTTCAATAAAATTTTTAAATTTTGGAAAAGTGACAGCAACTTCAGATTTATTATGCAAAGGAAACAGCCATGTAAATTTAGAGAAACCATCAATAAACAGAAAATAATATCTAAATCCATGATAAGATTTAGTTGGAGCAGGACCCCAAACATCAGAGTGTATCAATTGTAAAGGTTCTTTGATAACAA
The DNA here is from genome assembly GCA_023055425.1 of Linanthus parryae. Classification (NCBI taxonomy): domain Eukaryota; kingdom Viridiplantae; phylum Streptophyta; class Magnoliopsida; order Ericales; family Polemoniaceae; genus Linanthus; species Linanthus parryae. The sequence goes on along the minus strand of JALGPY010000008.1, from coordinate 1,207,408 downwards.
TAGAAGAAGATTCATAAGGTAATCTAGTGATTTTGCCAGCTAAACAAGATTCACACATAGAAGAAGAAGCAGAATTAAAACAAGTAACACATTTTGACACAATATCATTTGCAGGATGTCCCAGACGAGCATGCCAGACTGGACATTTGACTTGTTGACCCAAGAAGGCTTGAGGAGGAGACTTGACAGAGATAGATTGAGACTGAATAGGGTAGAGACCATTTTTACTCAAACCCTTGAACAAAATTTTGCCCGTTTCCAGATCCTGAATATAGAAGGATTTGGCATCAAAAACAAACCTCACATGATGTTCATCACATAATTTATGTACAGATAACAAGTTGGTAGATAAATCATGAACATGTAAAGTATTTGAAAGCTTAAATGAACAATTAGAAGTGAGAGATGAGCAGTACCAGAGTTCTGAATTGGTAAAGTAGAACCATTACCAATAGTAACTTGTTCATACCCTTGGTAAGGATCTGAGAGAGAGAGATTTTTGAAGTCACCAGTCATATGAGAGGAAGCTCCTGTGTCTGTAAGCCAATATTTGGGAGAGAGACCTTGAGATGATTGAGATGTGGCTGTGAGAGCAGCAAGCTGGTCAGGAGGAGTTTTGCCTTGATAAGCAAAATCCATTCTGTGCCAACAGTCGAGGGCTGAGTGATAGTCATTCCCACAAATTTGACAAGTGACAACCACTATGCCATTTTGTTGTAATTAGTGCCTTGGTTGAGATGATTTGAGCCACCAGTGTAAGAATAATTGTTTCTACCACCACCTCGATTTGAGTTTTGACCATAACCATAACCACGACCACCAGATCGCCCCCTGGTGTGGTCAAAACGACCACCTCTCGAACCAGAACGACCAGAGAAGGAAGAAGAACCACCACGAGAAAAAGAACCAGATCGACCACCACGACCACGAGAAGAAAAATTGTTTTGAGTGTAAAAGACAGTTGGTAAACCAGATTCAGAAGTGGGTGATATATTTTGAGATTCAAGCATTTGTTCTTCGACTTTGAGAAGAACATGTAAATCAGTAAAACTGATAGGGTTTGTATGAGGACGCAAAGATGAACGAAAACCATTGTATTCAATAGGAAGGCCGTTAAGGGCATATAAAAGCATGTCTTCATCATCGATTTTAACAGAAGAGGCCATAAGTTTATCACGAAGAGATTTGAGTTTTTGCATGTATAAATCAATGGAATCAGATTTCTTTTTCCAGGTTTGTAAATTCGATTTTAACTGTAGTATATGAGATCTAGATAACGAGGCATACCGAGATTCAAGAGTGAGCCAGACAGATCTGGAATCAGTTTCACCAATAACCAAAGAGAGAGCTTCAAACGATAAAGTAGCATTAATCAGAGTAAGGATCGCTTGATCTTGGATTTGCCAAGCGAGGTATTGTGGATCCACCGTTTCTGTCACAGATCCATCGCCGGCGGTGAGAAACTGTGGCGGCGCTTGAAGAGAACCATCAAGGAACCAAAAAACGCCTGGGTTTCGAGGATGGATGTGAGTTGATGTCGCCAGAGGACATAATTTGTGCCATCAAGCTTGTGAGGCATGAGAATGTGGATATTAGAGAGAAGAGCGAGAGGGTTTGGTGATGAAGACATGACTGTGGTTGAGAGCATAACCGGGGTGGCTCTGATACCATGAAAGCAGAAATGCAGAAATGCAGAAAAGAGTAATCAAAATGATAGATACAAAAATAGAAGAAAACGATCAAGTTTCATTCATTGAATTGATACCTTGAAACCCTAAAGGGCAAGGACTAAATACAGTGGCTATTGACCGTTCATGAACGGTCACAAGGAAGGACAAAAGACAACTGTTATAGCAATAGAAATAATACAGAGAAATTGGAGCACATACAGAATTAGGGTTACATAGTATTGGGCCAGTAGCTAGTTTGGGCTTCACTTCATGATACCGTGAGCTTCTAACTGATCCATCCAAAATAGCTTTGGGCTTTAGCTTCTTCAATTTTGATAAAAGGCCCAATTCATATATATATTTGACACCCCCCCTCGAAGCAGTAGAAAGTCCCGTATATGTCACTTGCCCATGCGCCTTAGTCGCGCCTTCTATATTTTTCACCAGAATAAACAGGAACACCCTCTTACACTTGAACCACATCTCCCTCAAGACTTTGTTCCTTAGCCACATTCCCAACTCCTGATTCTCCGCCTTCTTGGATATCAGTCAATTCGTTCCCTCTTGCGTTAACACCGGTAGATTGGGAATCACCATGTTGTCTCGAGCCATCAAGTTCCATAACAGTATCCGGCGCAACAGGACCCGCAACCTGAGTTCTATTCTCACTCGAATCCTGAGAAAAATAAATTTTGTTTAGCGGTGGGTCGAAATATGGTTTCCTCATCAGTCTCTCTGTAACAAAAGGGTCCTTCAATACACTCACATCAAGTTCTAATTGCCCGCCTCTCTCTCCTTTACCAAAAGGGACTTCAGAAACAATAAGGGCATCCGTAACATTTATGTACGAGAGCTATCAGCATCCTGCTCATTCCTCTTTCCAGCCACGTGCGAAGCACCTGCTGTGAAAAGGAAGAAAATTATGCAAGTCAAGCCTCTACCAGAAGAGACCATGTGCAAAGAAGAGAAACCAATTTACCTGAAACTCCCACAGTCTCCTTCAGTTGATTCGTTAGAAAACGATGGATCGAGGTGCGAAACATGTTGCAATCGACTTGATTCCTAACTAAGTCATAATAGGTTCGGGAAAAGAGGAAGAACTCACCATCTTCTTATTCAGCACCAATCAGTTTGCAAACAACAAGGGCCAATGGAAGAGAAAAGGAACAAGGAAAACAAAGGTTTAACACTCGGAGAATAAAAGAGGCCGCACGACCTGTGTCATTAGGTTGCACAACCTCTGGCGCAGGTCGCACGACCTATGTTGTGCCTAGCGTTTTGGACACGTTTCCTATTAGCTCTAGGACGGGCTTAAGTCGAAGCACTATAAAAGGTCCCATAAGAGTCTAAGACTTGTACGCACTCTATTGTACATGTTCCTCTTGATAATTAAAGGTCGTTCTTTGTCATGGACGTAGTTAACACGAATTGTGCTAGAGAACCATGTAAATCTTGTGTTTTGCTTGATTTCTTGTTCCATTTCATCGTTCGTGAGGTAGGAGCGTTATAACACTAAGTATATTATTAGATGAGGGTGACGTGAAATTCATTTCATCTCTCAGAGAAATTGCAACTAGAAAACAAGATGCATATATATTATGTCAGTAGAAAATATAAACTAAATTTATATGATTTAGAGTTAAACCATGTCCTTTAAATGGCATATAATTTTCTTGCAATTTAAAGTTGTAATTTAGAGAATCAGCACTATCATACTACATGCTTTAAAAAAGTGCAACATGAGAGAAATCAAATGACAGTACTATTACTTTGTAAGATGTCAATTGAGACACATCAACTGGAACAAAGTTTGGAGTATCCTCAATCTAATGCATTTTAATTTTTCAAAAAATCTGTGTAAATTCTGATTAATCATTTTATGAAACAGAAGGAGACTCTTGAGTTCCATCCAACCGTTGGATAGGAAAAAAAAAAAAAGAAAAAAAAAGCAGGATAGGAGCCCGTGAATCAAACAAAGCTAGAGAGAGTGTGACTCTTAAATTCCCACTCATGTAGGGGGGCCACAAATTAAAACTGAGCCCTGATCCAAAGAGATCGGATTCTTGGAGCAATAACTTGTTGAATTATACCGTTTCTCAATTTTGTCTTTTATAGTACGTATATTTTAAACACTACCTAAAACTAGCATCATTATCTGTTAACAAATTAATCATGTGGAACATTTTTCCAATCAATGAACTTGTACTTGTATTTTTATGCCATACATATGCAGTGTTAGCTGTTTATTTGTTCGTTTGTATGGGTGTATATGAGAACCACATCCTTGGATCACCCCATTGAGATTCCCAACTTTTCTTCTTCTATTTGTGACCTCAGAGTCAGCTTTAGATAATTCTGCATATTATATTCTTACAGAATGTATACTTGCAACCACGATTTGGTGAAACGTGTTCTTCTTCTATTTTCTAATTTTTCTTATAATTATTACGTATGGTTATCCAAGAACACGATGGTAAATATATTCTTATACACTTTTAGGACATTATAAATAGAGGAACTCGATGGAAGAGATGATTCACAACTCGCTCCAACAAACACAAGTACTAGTTAGCTGCTCTAAGTGCGTTAGACTTTTCAATGGCTTCCGAACAGGCTTTGAAAGAGGTAACATACGCACATACACATACTAATTATTGTTTTTATTTATTCGTCTTTCTGTACACATATGGGGCAGTTCCAACTGAAATTTAAAAATTACACTTATTTAGTCACGTTTTTCAATTTAGCCCTCACAGTAATTACACTATAGATCCCACTGAACATCACAAAATTAGAATTTTACCATTCCATTATTGATATTACTCCAAGTTAGCATCCGCTGTCACGAAATTCTAGATCCGCCCATGTGTACACATCTCTTATGTAATAAATATTATGATGACGGTGAGGTATTTGTGTGCTTTTCCTAAGAAAAAAGTAATTATGTGCAGACTAGCTACGTCCACACACTCTCGGCCAAAGAATGCGCCTACAAAGCCACCGGAGGCGAATGGATAGAACCATCGGAGAAGTGAGTATATATTGGCGGGTGATATGTTCGTTTACTAGCTTGTACAAGTACATGTGAATGATTGTTCTAACATTTATTCTTCTTGTTAATTAATTAATTGTAGTCATCCCATGGCGCAATTAGTTCGGGCGTATACATTCGCCATTACTGGAAAGGCCAATTTGGAGTTGAAGGAACTGAGGAACCTTACCCTTGAGTTTGAGATAAGTGTTGGTGAGGGAATTGTTCCCGACCTGAGTGCTGCTAATGTTCAAATCAGGTGCCAGCAGGGAATTGCGTCCATGGTGAAGAACGTTCAGGACCAGATAAAAGAACTGAAGCCATTTACCAAGACTTGGATCAAAGCATCGTTTCCGACAGGAATTGTTCCGCCTGGCAAGACTCTTGATTTCAGTTTGGAGCATACCAACCCACCTACTATGCTTGGTAGCTTGACCTTCTATCAAGTCAAGGTTATCGAGACCGGCTTTTGAATGATACCGGCACACGCCAATCGATATACCTGAACTATCAAAAGAAGAAAAAATATATATATATATATATATATATATATATATATATATATATATATATAAACATAAGCGAGCAAGCACTAGATAGATACTATGCATGTTCTTGTGCATGCTGATTGCATAAAGTTCGCAGTATATATATATATATATATATATATAAACATAAGCGAGCAAGCACTAGATAGATACTATGCATGTTCTTGTGCATGCTGCTTGCATAAAGTTCGCAGTGCTGCCTCTGTAAGGGAGCACAACTGCTACTACGTACTTATGTTGTTTCCTTTTGTAACCTTTGACTACTTATGTTACCTACTATTATGTTATGAAATGAATAAAATCGATTGGTGTTTCTTCTTAAACATTTTATTCTTATTTTTGTACCTTTGTTTATTTACGAAGTTACATTCTTTTGTAAGCTGCTTTGACTCTTCACATTTATTTTATTTTGTAACTCTTCACATTTATGTTAAATACCAAAAGGCCGTCATTAGGGCGCCCTTCTTTATATCACTCATTTAAGGCTACAAAGAATTCGAGGTCGCTCGGTGAAAGTCCGGCTCGTGGTCCGAAAAACCCGAGCTGCATCTGCCTTGCTGAGTTAAAAGAAGATTCGTCTATTTTAATTAAATAAATTATTTTGGGAGAGGCTTCAATGCAGGAAAAACACAATACGGGTCGAGTTTTCGAAAAAAAAATAAGTGATCCCACAGAAATTCTTGTTATTTCATTACTGGCTGTAGCCGGTAACCCATGAAACTTAAATATATTATGAAAACATTCAGCCAAATATCTTTCACAGACCATGATATATGAAATGCATTTTCTCAGGGAAACTTCAACCACCGGTTATATAATTAAATGAATAAAATTGATTAGTGTTTCTTCTTAAACAATTTATTCGTGTTTTTGTACCTTGGTTTATTCATGAAGTTGCATTCTTTTGTAAGTTGCTGTGACTCATTGCTTTTCATAAGCCGCCTTGGAATAAACTACCTTTTGTGTAGGCCGTCACCAGGGCACACGCACATTTATGTTTGATTTTTTGAGGGGCACATATATGTTTGATAGCACAGAAGAAACATAATGTTTTTTAACTGTCCACATTAATATAATACAAAAAGTCGTCACTAGGCGCCTTTTTCGTATATCGGTCGCCGTAGGGTTACAATGGTCTTGAATTATGTATGTGGATGACCTAAAATAAATAAGCTTTTGGCATAAAAATTTTATGTAATTCATGTTCCTATACAGGGGAAGATACAATTTGCAGCTAGTTAAATAGGATTTTACCATATAAGAAATGGAGCTGTTTGATGCTAAATCCTCAATTGAAAGAGTGGTCTAGAGCTAAACCATTGATGGGACCTGGTAAAAAACAACTCTGTCCTTACACAAACAAGGTTTATAATTTGTGCATAGATAGAGTATTGATTCACCGATGATAGAAACAATTCTACTTTCTGGGTTTAGAGAGGCAAGTGCTTTTGAATTTGATAAAGGTGGAGATCCCTGGACAGCATAATTTGTTTTTCATTATTTATTTATCTGTATGCAAATACTAATATAATATGTAAGAGACTAAGCGCTCCAGTTATGTGTTACCCATTTCATTTATATTCTGATATTCAGACGATCTTTGGTGTAACAAACAAACGGAACTGCTGAAACACTATTAAGGTCAACTAGGACATATCAACTGGAACGGAGGTTTTAGGTATCCTCGATTTACGGCTATTTTATCTAACGAAAAAAAAAATTATTGCAAATTCTGTTTAATTATGTTTTTGGAATAGAGAGTGATTATTGAGTTACATCAACAGTGGGATGGATAGGTGCCCACTAGTTAAAAGGAAGATAGAAAGTGTGATTCACCCTGATTATAGGTAAAAGATATCAGGTGCTGGGAGCAAAATATTGCTGAATTATACTCTCTTGTTGTTTCTATATTTTGTATTTATACTATGTAAGTTTCTTAAAATTAAAATTAAGAAAACAATAATGTGGAATACCACATGATAAGTGTGATTTGACTGACAGTGGAGAAAAAGGACTTAACAGGTGGAAATGAATCCGTGAATATATTTGGGTGTCACTTAATATTTCTCAGACCAAAAAACTAGTACTTTACATATGCAGTGCGCCTTAGCTGTTTATTTGTTCGTTTGGATAGGTGTATATGAGAAGCAGATCCTTGGAGCACTCAAGGTAATTCCAACTTTTCTTCTTCTACTTGCACACTCAGAATCACTTTTAGATAAATCATTTATTATTCTTGTTCTCATAGATTTTATACTTGCAGCCACATTCTGAAGAATCGTGTTCTTTCTTCTTTATTTCACAATCGTGTTCTGAAAGATAAGCTTGCGCTAAATTATTTCACAATGGTCTTGGATTAGGATGAAATTATAAAGCAATATTACATCAAAAGAGAAGGGGGTGAATTATGTGTAGATGACCGAAAATAAATAAGCTTAGGAAGGAAAAATTTATGTAATTCGTGTTCCTATACAGGGGAATATACAATGCAGCTACTTAAATTGGAACCATATAGGAAATTGAGTTCCTCAATAGAGTTGTCTAGAGCTAAACCATTGATGGACTTGGTAAAAAGCAACTTGTCGTTACACAAAGAAGGTGCATATTTATTGGTATGTATTGATTCACTAGGATTTTGAGTGGCCCGTAGTATTCGATATTCTCAGCCGCATTCACATAATCGATGTCAGAAACTATTCTACTTTCTGGGTTGTAGAAGGGGCGTGTGATTTTGAATTTGATAAAGGTGGAGATCCTTGATATTATAATTTGTCTTTCATAATTTATCTATATGCATATACTAGTATTATATTTAAGCACTTTAGTTCGAGTTACCCATTATATTTACAGTATATTTAGATGAACTTTGGTGTTACAAACAAACGGTACTGCTGAAACTATATAAATGGTCAACTCAGACACATCAACTGGAACAGAGGCATTAAGTATCCTCGATTTAAGGCCATTTATTGTGTCCAAAGAAATCATAGTAAATTCTGATTAATTATCTTTATGGAATATAGTGATTCTTGAGTTCCATCAACAGTCCGATAGGTGCCCGTGAAAAAAAAAGTGTGATTCTTAAATTCCCCACCCACAGAGAGGGCTCACGAATAAAAATTGGGCCCTGAACAAAATGCTAGTACTATTATATTTATGTATATACTTATTCTCAAAAAAAGAATATATCTATGTATATACACATGTAGTGCGCGTTAGCTGTTTATTTGTTCGTTTGTATAGGTGTACATGAGAAGCTGATCCTTGGAGCACTCATGGAAATTCCCAACTTCTCTTCTTCTACTTGTGACTATTATTACTTGTTATAGTTATCCAGAAGGTGATCATACATATATTCTCACATAGCTTTAGGATAGTATAAATAGAGAAGTTCGGTGTGGGTTATAATTCACAACTCAGCTCCACGAAACACAAATACTAGTTATTTCCTCTAAGCGAGTGATATCTTCCTATGGCTTCCGTACAGGCTTTGAAAGAGGTAAGATATATATACATATAGATGCTAATTATAATTTTTAACTATTTATCTTTCTGTCCACATGACATAAATGTCATCTTAACATATTTTGTTTCAACACAAGCCTTAAATAACATATGACGATGACCAATCTATGTGTATCCTAAAAAAATTAAATAATAATTATGTGCAGACTAGCTACGTCCACACCCTCTCGGCCAAAGAATGCACCTACAAAGCCACGGGAGGCGAATGGAGAGAACCATCGGAAACGTGAGTAAATATCAGCGTGTGAAATATTTGTATGCTAGCTTGTACAAGTACATGTGAGTGATTCATTTTTTATTCTTTTTTTTTGTTTTCACTTCTTGTTAATTGGTTGTAGTATTCCCTCGGCGAAACTAGATAAGGCGACTACATTTGGCATTACTGGAAAGGCCAGTCTGGAGTTGAAGATGCTGAAAACTCTTACCTTTGAGTTTGAGATAATGATTCAAAGCGGAATTGTGCCGACACCCGGCATGGAGGATGCTAATGTTGAAATCATGTGCAAGCTGGGCGACTTTACAGTCATAGTGCAGAACGTACAGGACCAGATTTTGAAAGTGAATCCCAATTCCAAGGCGTGGATCAGAGCAACATTCCCGGCGGCAATTTCTCCGGCTCCCAGCAAGACTCTTGAATTCAGTTTGGAGCATACCAACCCACCTACGATGCTTGGTAGCTTGACCTTCTATCAAGTCAAGGTTATAGAGACCGGCATTTGAATGATCCCGGCTTACTTATCTGCGCCAATCGATATCCCTAAACTATCAAAAGATAAAGAAAAGTTAAAAATATAAATAAATATAAGAGAGCAAGCATTAGATACATACTATGCATGTTCTTATGCATGTTGCTCGCATAAGGTGAGCAGTGCTCCCTCTGTAAGGGAGTACAACTGCTACTACCTACCTACTTTTGTTGTTTCCTTTGTGAAGCCTTTGACTACTTATGTTTCTCTACTATTATGCAATGCACTGAATAAAATTGATTGGTGATTTTATTTACTATTTATTCATTTTGTTTGGTTTATTTCGCAAGTTACATTCTTTCGGAAGTTGCTATAACATGGAGTGTGGGTTTTAATAAGCCGTCACTGGGGCATATATGACTTTTGTGTAGGCTGTCGTTAGGACGCACACACATTTATGTCAGACACCTCTACAAGAACTGCATATTTTGTAACACTCCAAATGTGGGTGGCCTCTATGTATATTCAAAATAATTCAATATTGGGTGATATTATATTAGCAAAAAATAATTTTGCATACTTCAACGCCTTCAAATAAAGAATTGCATACTCAAAATATAGTGAAACTATCAAATTGCATCCCAACCTTAAAACTGACTAATTATATCCGCCATTTGCAAGTAACTGTGCAATGTGCAAATGAAAACTAATTCCGTTACAAAATTAAGAGACTCCGAGGGTAATTGTGCCCTCCATTTGCCAGTAACTCTGCAATGGTCAGAGAGTTAACTATTAGAAATCCAAGGAGCTCTTCTCCAACAACATTGCTGTTATATCCATCTTAGTTGATTAAGAGGGACGTTAGAAACTGGTTTTTCTATAGTGACTCATACAACATCAAGAGAACTTCTCACCCTGTCAAAATTAAATGGAGAAAGCCCCTATAAAATGGGTTAAGCTTGATACTGATGGACCATGCAAAGATGGTAGGGTTGGCATAGAGGGGTTTTGAGGTATGACCTAGGCCATTAGGTTTCTGGTTTTTCAGTCTACTCCTTGACTAGATGCCCTTGATCACTAAAGATTTGGCTCTCAGGATTGGTCTATAACTATCCTGACATGAATGGAGAAACAGAGATACATATAATTTTAAGATTTTGGAGGAATTTTGGTGTTAACCACAGATTAATGGAGATATTGAGATATGAATTATTTTGAGACTTTCTGTAGAATTTGGTTGAATTGGTTAGAAAATAAAACCATTATTTTTTTGCTTCAAAACAGGAGAAATAAAGATTGAATGATTCGATGCTACTCATATTTTTTTGATAAAAAACGGAGGAAATTGTTGGATTCTCTTATAGAGCTGTGTTTTGATAAATTGGCTGCGTTTTGACTTCGATCAATTTACTTCCTTGCATTAATGCTGCAATCTTGACGCTGGAATCCCCAGAACCCATTTGGCCAGAAGCAAACGAGCAACGACCACTTTTTTAAACCCGAGTGTAGTATGCTGATCAGATGAACTCTTTGTTCAGTGGCTTTGAGGTAAACGGGTGGTATTCCGAACAACCCATTAAGCTTAATTCTATTTGATGTACTCCTGGTATTTTAGTGGTTAAAGTGGTATTGTGTAGGTTGAGAAATTTCTGAACTTGACGTACTATGGGTGGGCGTATTCGCGTGGTTTAAGTTATATACAATTGTTAAGTTTGTGTAATGTGAACAGTTAATGGATGTGATCTGGAAATTTCTGGCCGAGTCTTGAAAATGATTTTTTGGCCGATTGATCGGGTTATGTAGTTGACAATGATGTATATATATAAATGATGTGTTATTTCGGATGTCTGTTCTGAAATTAGCTCATGTGTTGGTGATCACAAAGAATCAGCAGCACAATGAAATATGTAATTTATATATATAGATATATTGTGATGATCCGGACAGAGCTTAAAGAACGATGATAACGATGAAAGCAAGAACACTAGAGCACACATGATATAACGTGGTTCACTAGCGATGAACTAGCTACCTCCACGACCCGAAAACCCCAATTTTATTGAGAGATACCCACGAATACAACCCACAAAATTTAAAGCACTACCTATATATAGGCTTATTATACAACTTTAGCCCAAAGAAATAATAAAATCGAGCTACACGAATAAGGAAACAACTTTCTGTCGCCTCCAGCGATTGTCTTCGCACGAAGACATTCTGTCTTTGCACGAAGACCCTGCTCCAGCAGGTTGTTCCCTTCATCTCGAGCTCCCTGCTTCGTTTCCAACTCCTCACCAAGCTCACGTACATTCAAGGCATCTTTGATTCCCCAACATATGTGATGGACGACGACAGAATTGGTCGTGGTATTGATCACAAAAAAAGAATGATGACCAAAGTAGTCGGATTATTATAAACAAATGAGCAAAATAGTTGTTCACACAAACTACGACGACAATAAATGAGCAAACGACTAAAACAGTCCTCGTTTAGAAAGAACCACGAAAAAATAGTCCGCTAAAAACTAAAGACGACGAGCAAACTCGTCATAAAGTAAAAAGAAAAGACGAGCAGGTTCCGTCATTGGCTGAACTAACGGACACGACAATGAGAACCTTATACGGAAGGATCGAAGTCTTACTGTTGTCTAAATATACACCACGGAAAGCAATTAAAGGTGTTTCACATCTGACAATCCAAGTATTCTATTAGGGGAGGTTCAAAGTCCTTGGCCACCTTCCCGACGGGATTATCGTTCCCTTGGCAGCTATCTCACACTTCCTTGATGAATATTTCTCTTAATTCAATTTTATCATTCATGTGGGTGATTGTTGAACAATCTCAAACTTTTGTCGACTTTGGACCCGATTTACGATGAACCAGGTTGACGGTTTACAAAATTAGAAGCGAATACGAAATCCTTTTTATTAGGAGATAATCCTACAACTATGAACTATCCAAAATTGTGTTCGGATGAAGGTAAATTTCAAGCGTGAAAGTCGGGTCTTGCAATGTTGGCAGCTCAAAGTGTACCACATTGGCATTTAAAAATAATTTTAACTTGTATAAGTATTCCAGGTTTGGAATTAAATGGCAAGCCCTTTGAGCGTAGCAATTTTATCGAATGGACAAGGCCTAGGGAAAGTCTGAACCACGCATGCACTCCCGCCGCCGTCGAACCAGCCGACTTGAATCAGGTTGGGTTAGGGCTTTGGTGTTGGTTTGGCTAGCTATAAAGTTAAGCCCATACTTAACTTGGCTAAAAACCAAGATAAGATTGCCTTCCACTGTCACTTTTAAACTGATTTTTCCTTTTACGATCACTTTCAAACGGGTTTTGAATTCACAACGAACAATAATTGTTCGAGACACCACTGTCAAGAATAGTTACAACCGTAAATACGGGTGTCTCCGTTATAAATAGCCGACTTTCCCATCATTTACTTACTTCCATAAACCCTAACATAAAAAAAAATTATTGTTCCCTTTTTCATTCCCAAGATTTCATGTTTATAGGGTCCAGTGTGAGTGTACTGAAAAACTGCACGGTTGAGGCTATTATCCTGCGAGGCGTTTACTCTGAATTTGGCAGTATATTAGGAAGAAAATAAGCCTTACGAATATCGATTCCATGCACAAGATCATCTGCGACATCATAAGTAGATTTTCAAGACTTTGTAAGTTCTTTGTTTTTGTGATTTTCATTTCAGTTTACCTCTTATGCATTTTTATATCTTCTTCATCTTCCCAATAATCCACTGTAGTTTTGATTGTTCTCCAGCGCATTCATCTGTCGAGGTTTTACTGTACATTTGGCACTTAAAAAACTTCAACCCCCACATTTGCATATATGCAGAGGCTCTCTATGGATCGTGGTTTTCGAGACTCTATGTTGGTGATCCAAGCTCTTATGGGGTCGGCAGCATTTTCGTGGCGTATCTTTCCCACCATCACAACTTTTTGTGCTCTACTCTTTGGGGCCTTAGCACAGCACACATATAGGCAAGGTAACATGGTTGCAGATTCTTTGGTAGCCTATGGTCACATTTTCCAATCCTTTCAGAGTTTGCAGCACCAGCTAGAATTACCTTTTCGAGATTAGCAATCTTCGAAAGAAGGATAGAACTTATGTACTATCGTCATCCATGAAATGTACTCTTTAGCCTTTTGTTCTCCATTTTCTGACGTGACCAACTATAGTGGGCCAGGCTTGATGTCCCACCACATTTTTAGTTTTTTACGGGTTGGGAGCCTGTCTATTCAGTTAATAACACGTAGGGTTATACCGCCCTACCAGAATGTGTTATGACAAACCACCTCACGGACAATGAATGAATAAAGAAGAACAGGAGGATCTACCTGGTTCTCTAGCGACAAATTCGCTAACTACGTCCACGGCAGAAAAGCACCCTTTAGTTCACAAGAGGAACAATTACAATGATGTTTGCATGCCTAATAGTGTGACTACTAGGTTCTTTATATAGTGTTAGGAAAATCCCTAAAGTTTCCAAATCCGATTTGGAAACAAAGTTGTTTCGTAACGAATCCTCCACAGCCTTTGACTTCCAATGTTTCCTAATCAAAGTTGGAAACAAAGAGTTTGTCCGCCTTTGACCAATTCAAGGCACCGACTCAACAAATCTCCACCTTGACTTGAATTGTCTTGTCAACAACAGCTGCTCCTCTTTCCGTAAATAAAGCTACGTCTTCTCCGCACCCAATGTCTCCCGTCATGGAGACTCATCCCCGCGGATATGTTCACCAAGCCGGTTCTGGAGAGCAAGTTCCAGCATTGTCTGGAATTTCTTAACATCTTGAGCCAGTGAGGCCCTTCGGGGCATGTCGGACCCCGAAGGGCCTCACTGGCTCAAGATGTTAAGGAATTCCAGACAATGTTGGAACTTACTCTCCGGAACCGTCCTGGTGAACATATCCGCGGGGTTGTCAGCAGTCCCCACCTTCATCACCTTGATCCTGCTTTCACTTCTTAGAAAATGATAAATGACGTCAATATGCTTGGTCCTTTCATGATGAACCTGGTCCTTAGTCAAGCAAATCGCACTCAATTGATCACACCTCCGTGGTAGACAAAGTCACCGTCGGCCAAATTGCCTCCTTTTCTGCTTCCATAGATCATTGACCATTCCCTTTAGCCAAATTGCCTCCTTTTCTGCTTCCATTAGAGCCATGTACTCCACCTCCGTGGTAGACAAAGTCACCGTCGGCTGTAGCGTTTCCTTCCAACTCACAACAGATGCTCCCAGAGCAAATACATAGCCCGTCATTGATCTTCTACTATCAACATCCCCTGCATAGCCTGAATCCGAGAAACCAGCTACCAAGATGTTTTCACTTGACCCATAGCATTGGAGAATGTCTGACGTACCCTTAAGGTACCTGAATATCCGCTTCACCGCCTGCCAATGGTCCCTACCCGGATGAGCCATAAAACGACTAACCATACTAACAGCGAATAGTATGTCCGGTAGAGTACATAATATATCATACACGAGGCTTCCAATTGCGCTAGCATATGGAACCTTGGACATGTACTCCTTATCCTCCTCAGTCTGAACGGTGTACATTCCTAGCTTACTGTTAGTTGCCATAGGAGTATCTATAGCTTTAGCTGATAACATCCCGTATCTTGCCAAGACCTTCTTGATGTATCCCTACTGTGATAGGAAAAGCTTCTTCTTCTTCCTATCTCTATAGATCTCAACTCCCAATATCTTCCGAGCCGCCCCTATATCCTTCATCTCAAATTCCGCACTGAGAGACCTCTTCAGTTATCTAATGTCCTTGATATTCTGAGTTGCGATCAAAATATCATCCACATATAGAACTAGGTAGATACGTGATCCATTTCGCAAATACTTGTGATACACACAACAATCATACTCGCACCTGTGGTAACCAATCTTCAACATGAAGCTGTCAAACGTCTTGTACCATTGCCTCGGCGACTGCTTAAGTCCGTAGAGAGATCTCTTCAGCTTGCACACGTGTTCTTATTTTCCGAGAACTTGTATCCCCTCCGGTTGGCTCATGTATATTTACTCCTCCAACTCTCCGTGAAGGAAAGATGTCTTCACATCCAATTGCTCAAGCTCTAGGTCGTGGTGTGCCACTTAAGCTAGTAACACCCGGATTGAAGTATGTATGACCATCGGTGAGAAGATCTCGTTGTATTCAAATCCTTCTTTCTGACTGAACCCTCTTGCAACTAACCTTGCTTTATACTTGATGCCCTCTCCAGCTGTAGTTCCTTCCTTTCTTCTGAAGACCCACTTGCAACTGACTATCTTCCTTCCCGCAGGCAATTTAGCAAGCTCCCAAGTCGAGTTCTTTCTAAGAGACTCCATCTCCTCTCCCATCGCGGCAATCCATTGTGCTGACTCAGAACTATATATAGCGGCCTTGTATGTGGACGGCTCATCCTCCACCTCCTCCGCTAATTGTAATGCATATCCCACTATACCGTCATCTTTGTATCTCGCCGGACGCTTGATGACTCTTATTTGTCTTCCCATGTCAATACTCTGATGATCCGGTTCCTCTGGTAGAGACGCATCTTCACTATCAGACTCTTCTTCTTCTTCCTCTTCGGCTTCCGGGGGTGTAGGGATCTCGGAATCCTTAGGATCAGTAGGATCCGACTCTCCCTCCACCCTATTCTCTGCATCCCCAAGCTCCACCTCCACGGAGTTCTTCAGCATATGAGTCTCATCAAAGACTACACTTCTGCTAAGTATAATCTTGTTGTCTGCCCATATCTTGTATCCCTTCACACCTGTTCTGAATCTCATGAATACTCACTTCTTAGCTCTTCGAGTTTGCCGTCATCAACGTGATAATAGGCAACACAACCAAAAACTCTCAAATCCGAGTAATCTACTGCTCTACCGGACCAGACTTCCATAGGAATCTTGGATCCTATACCTGTGTGCGGGCTCCGATTTATGAGATAGCATGCCATGGAAACTGCCTCTCCCCAAAAGCCTCTAGAAAGACCTGCATTCGAAAGCATGCACCTTGCTTTCGCTAGAAGTGTTTGATTCATTCTCTCGGCTACACCGTTCTGCTGCGGTGTGTGCCGAACGGTGCGATGGCGTGCTATTCCCTGATCCTTGCAGAATCCATCAAACTCTGATGAACAAAACTCTAAGCAGTTGTCCATGAGCAGCCTCTTCACCTTCTTTCCCACCTGATTCTCTACTAGGGTCTTTCACTCCTTGAATCTTGCGAGGGCTTCACTCTTGTGCTTCATCACGAATATTCAAGTCATCCTGGAGTAATCGTCTATGATGCTTAGAAAATACTTGTACCCGCCAATCGACTCGACTCGAGATGGACCCCAGAAATCCGAGTGGATATAATCAAGAGTACCTTTCGTTATGTGAACCGCCTTAGGGAACTTGCTACGCTGTAGCTTCCCGTACACACAGTGCTCATAAAACCCTAGGCTCATGGGAACATGCCCGGTGAGATACCCCTTCTTGTGAAGTTCCTGCTTTCCACGTTCACTCATATGACCGAGCATCATATGCCACAGCTTAGTTAGATCAGCTTCCTTAATCTCGGTTGAGACAACTCCAGCAGAACCTCTGATCGTCGAACCTTGCAACATATACAAAGTCCTGTTCTTGACTCCCTTGAGTATCACCTTAGAACCCTTGCAGACTTGTAGATCTCCACCTTCACCTTTGAAACTGTATCCCTTACTGTCGAGTAGACTCAAGGAGATCAGATTCTTCTTAATAAGTGGTACATTCCTGACTTGCTCCAAAGTACATAACTTCCCTTCATTCGTCTTCAATCTAACTGAGCCGCTCCCAGTCACCTACAGACAACTCCGTTTGCCATGTAGACTGACCCTCCCTGTTCGGCTGTACGTCAAGAATAGCTCCTTGTTAGAGCAAATATGATAGGAAGCTCCGGAATCAAGGACCCACGCATTTTGAGAATGTGTGACAACATCCGCCATTAGAACGTAATCATCCTCTGACGAGATTCCTTGTTCTGCTACGGCTGCGGATCCATTCTGCCCCTGTTGACCTCGTTTCAGGAAATCTCTCTTCCAGTGCCCCTTTTCCTTGCCCCAAGCACAAACATCCTTGGGCAACTTAGAACCGGAAAACTGTTTTTTCTTGTTCTTCTTACCCTTCTTGCTTCCCCCGTCGCCATCAGTCCAGAAGCATGGTCCTCTGTATTTGTGCCTGTACCCTTATGGCGCAGTTCCCTAGCATGGAGCGCCAATCTGACCTTCTCTAGGGATAAGTCGTCCTTGTTCACAATGAACGACTGAACAAAGTTCTCATATGATGGAGGTAACGAGATCAATAAAAAAAGTGCAGCATCCTCATCGCCCCACCACTACTAGAAATATGGTTTTTTTCCACGATATAATTACCCACGGGTATTAAACATGGTAACATTAGCCACGGTAGATAGTTGTGGTAAATATATTTTACTAAAGCCACAGTAAGAAGTAAAAACCCGTGGCAAAAAACTCTTTTAACCACGGGACATTTAATTCACGTGGTAATCTAGTGAAGAAAAAAAATTAGCCACAGTTATTAACCGCAGCCATTTATTTTACTCTCCAAAAATACCCTTGTGCAAAAAGTAATTCAATCCACGATCTCACAACCTCCGTACAAAACCTTCTCGTCCAATGATCGACTTCTCCTCCCATCGATGATCCCGACCCGCTCTTTGACCGAATCAATGTGAGATGAAGCGAATCGGGAGAATTGAAGCATCAATCCCGAGATGAGTAGAGGGAATTGAAGCAGCAATTGCAATCTCATCTTTTTCGTCGTACGTCTTTGAGCTCTCCCTCTCTCCCTCTCCAGGTATGTTCATCTTCTTCACTCACGCCTCCTCATATGCCTCGTCTTCTGCCTCTCTTTCTCTCTCTCGATCCCACTCTTATCTCGGGAGTTGCTTATATTTTCTAGGGTTTTTGAGCTTCTGGGACCAAGCCGATGCAACGATTTCTGACTTGGAACTAAAATTAGGAAATGGGAAAACCACTCAGTCAGTTCTAACTCCTGCAAATAGATTTTTCTTTTGTTGGACATTGTTGCATTGCCTTCTTCTGATGTGTTCAATCTCATAAATAAAACCACGTTTTGTTTTGATTTATGTGAGTAAGAGTCTGCTTATCTTTATACTCTGATTTCTCTAGATTCGAAATATGAGAATGCTATTTTGTGCTGATTTTTTATTGATTTTTTGTTGATTTGTAGTTTGTTCCTATGTTATTCCCAGCAAATTAAAGGGAAAAAACCATTCTCTTTGGTATTTTTATTTACCATCAAGAAACACATGAGTTGAGAATGTTCAAGTCCATTGCAGATTAAGGGGAGATGAACACTAGTTTTCTTTCTTGATCTTAGAGATTGTTTCGCAAACAGGGAAAATAGTTCAAAAGACACCTAAGTCGATGGCCGAAAAGCAATAACAATGTTAGGATTCCATCTTAGGACTCCATATTTGTGTCTCTGGTCTCTAATTGGTATATGATAGCCATAGATTTATGTGTTTCATGATTCGAACTATTTGGTTAATTTGGGGAAAATTTCAATGCAGAATCCATGCTAGCTTAGAGTTCACTCCACCAGTAGTGTACCGGCGTGGTGCAGCGGACTGGATCATCTCTAGAGCGGCGTAAAATTGAATAGGTGAGTTTATTAGTTCTGTTTGTGTGTTTTTCTTACTTTTTTAGTTGTCTTGCGATCTCCATATTTAGTTTACCTTGTGCTGATTGATGTATGTTTCATGTTCTCAATGGTCTCTTGAATTGATGGGTTTTTTTTCTCTGAATAGAAACTTGTTATGCGAAATTGGGATATTTTCTTTATTGAATTTTCTATGATAAATTCACTTGTGCTGATTGATGTATGTTTCATGTGTATTTTTTTCCTGAAATTGGGATCAATCATCATATATAAAGATTTACGGCATAGGGGCTGCTTATTAGTGATGCAAAGTCGTCGAAACTTTCAGTGTTAGGGTCTTGTATAATAGGGGATTAGGTTTATTCTTTTCCTTCTTTAGAATAATTTAATTTATTGTACATATTTTCTTCTTGTATCATAGAAAAAGTATTTAAACGCAATGAAAGTTTCGTGGAGGGCGTTGGTTTTGGAACGTCTCCGGCCAGGTCTTTGGTCTTTTAGCTATATCCGATTTCACCATCCATTTAGATTGCCAAACAAATGAAGTCGGCACTTTGTTATGTGCGGTGTTGGGCCTGGGCAGTCTGGTTTAGTCTTGGCCTGAATGCACCATATTGATTATATGCTGCTTGATCAGATAACAGGGAGGTTTTCTGGGTTCCTTTGGACTGGTAATTTAAACTACGAACTCGTTATAGGGATTTCAGATTCAAATTAGAGTCCTTCAAGTTTATTAATTTCACACACAATGCTTGTAGGCTCTGAATTGATGTTAGGCATCCATAGCCAAATGGCTTTTAACCTATTTGGCGAATACACAAACAGAAGCATTTCTCAACCTATGTTCCCCAAATATGATTTTTTTTTCACTTTGTATTTGAGTGAGATCGTTTGTATCATGGTGTTAAAATCATAAAGATGCACAGATCCCTCCCGTCATTTTCAAGTAAAATAGTTCTTCGTAGACATGCACTTCGTATTTAGTAGGCTCTCTTGTATTGCATTCGACGCATTCATTGGAGGTATTGTTTTGTGTTACCAATCTTGAGTCAACCGAAATACATCTGAAACGTGGTGACCTGAAAAAGAAGAACAAAATTCACTCTGCATATGACATTTCGACTAGCTTCTTCTGATATAGGTGTGTGATAAATCCACTCTGCATTATGTTTGTAGTTAATTAGAAACCATTGTTTATCATTCTAAGCAAGTTAAATGACAATATATATAATAATGTATAGCTGATGATGCTCTGACATGAGATTTCCATATAAACTCCTTGAGATTCCATCATAGATGGTAGAGTTGATGATGGAGCTAGGGCATGCCTTTTGGCACATGAAAATGGCTGTTCTATTCGGGTGTAGATTGGAGTTTGGACCTGGTTTGATAGGCTGACTGGTCTCGAGGGGTCAAGGTTCTACAAAAACTGGTTTGGTTTCTGCCTAATATGTAGTTTTCTGAACTTTATGAGTGCATGACTTGCTAAGTCCTATTCATCCTTGCTTTTAATTTGATGAGAGTACCAAAGAAATTGCAAGTCAATTAAAAGAAGTAACAAGTTAACTTTGTTAGATAGATTATTCCTTCCAATAATTATATCCTTCTATGATAACACGACGAGCAAGATATGCAAATGTTTTGCACTACCATATCTGTGACGTACTAATGATTAATTAGTTTTTTTGGTATAAAATTACCAGTTACAATTTGCTTATCTCTTCTTTATGACCGCATTTTCTCAACAGGAACTTGATGGGGGTGTTGATGACGCCGCGCCACTCTTGAGGCTTTGTTTAGAGATTGAGCAAGGAAAAGTCATGGAGATGTTGGATTTCAAAACAAGCACGACTTTTGTATGTTTCAATTAAATATGGATGTTGTGGAACGATGCGACTTTGACAAAAATTTGATACTGTGAATGTCCTAATTTGTATAATTAATAGTTCGGTCAATTACATCAATTCATTGTGTGTATATGTACATGGTACCATTTGCAGTTTTTAAATTTTCAGAATGTAATATTGTACAGGTATTAATCCTCAGTAGAGTTGTGCCAGTACATTCTTAGCCATTGGAGAGTCATGTGAATATGGTGGGTAAAGTCTTGGAGAGTCACTTGGCTAAATTCGGTGGATAAAGTCTCAATAAAATTTGACGCCAAAACATGGATTTGCCGCGGGTAAAAACCGTGGCGCAAAAGAAATACAGCCACGGTAATTGAAAACGCGTGGTTAAATCGTGGAGGCTACTTAGCCAGGGGAAATACCGTGGCGAACTGTTCGCCAAGGCTGTTACCCGTGGGGAACCTGAAAAAGCCACGCCACTTTTAGCCACGGTCGCTTACCGTGGCATCTCCCGTGGCTAGTAGGTTTTGCCACAGGTATTGAGGTTTTAGCCACATTAGTTGGCCGTGGCTAAAGGCCGTTTTTCTTGTAGTGCACCTTCTCGCCAATATTACGCAAATCTAAAAGAATTATATTCAATTGATCAAGATGGTCCTTGAGAGTCGTACCTTCGAGCATCCGCAAATTGAAGAGCCTTTGCTTTATCATCAACTTGCTAGTGAGACTCTTCGTCATGTAGAGACTCTCCAACTTGAGCCAAAGCTTTGCTGCTTCCTTCTAATCTGTGACCTCGATGATCACGTCATCCAATAAGCACATCATAATCGTTGCATGTGCCTTCTCCTCCAATACCTTGAACTCCAATGATGAAACATTCATGCCTCCCTTGTCCCGCGGTCAAAGGTGCCCACAAGCCTTGCGATTTGAGCAAAGCCTCCATCATTATCTTCCACAGACTGAAGTTGTTCCCTCCTATGAACCCGTCGATCTTCAACATCGATCCGGACATCGTTCTTGGTGGATCTTGAACCCTAGTCGCGTGCTCCACCTAGATCGCAAAACCCTACTTTGATTTGACCAAGTTGTGAAACCCTATCTTTGCTCCGCCTTGATCTTGATCTTGAAACACCGCCAAACATTAGCTCTGAAACCAGTTTGTTATGACAAACCACCTCACGAACAATGAATGATAAAGAAGAATACGAGGATCTTACGTGGTTCGCTAGCGATAAATTCGCTAACTACGTCCACGGCGGAAAAGCACCATTTATTTCACAAGAGGAACAATTACAATGATGTTTGCATGCGTAATAGTGTGACTACTAGGTTCTTTATATAGTGTTAGGAAAATCCCTAAAGTTTCCAAATCCGATTTGGAAACAAAGTTGTTTCCTAACTAATCCTCCACAGCCTTTGACTTCCAATGTTTCATAATCAAAGTTGGAAACAAAGAGTTTGGCCGCCTTTGACAAATTCAAGGCACCAACTCAACACAATGGTGGTTAAAAAAAAACCACAGGTTCAATCTTACATACAACTCTTTGCGGTTCGTAAATTCGGGAAAACCAAGCATAGATCCTTTAGTGGGTGACCAAATTTAAACAGAGTGAAAGACGTTGTTTTCACGTGGTGTATACATTTTTTTATATCAACTAAAATTATGATCGACGATGAAATTATATGTCCAAGGACATGCTTTCATTCTGTGAAAATATTTAACACTTTATGCTGTCTCGATGTCTACTCAACTGTCTTAAATAAATAGACTGCCAGGAACTAAAAATGTCTATTTTGTAAGATCATAATGACAAAATGCATGCTTTGAAAAACAGTAGTACTAGGATCAAGTTAAGTTATAAATTCATTATAAAACATATGAGTGAGTACACAGATAAATAGATAGGAAGGTGTTCCTCAGACATTAAGTGTCAATGCCCTTACTGATGAAGTAATATAACCCATCAGTAATTGTCTTATTACATGATAATAGATAGTAATAGCTTGTAGTAAATGGATCAGCAATTTGGTAGTGGATCGATCTGATCCAGTTGTACTATCAAAGTTTGATCTCTTCGATGATTGCTCGATGAAGCACCAAACCACTCTTCTTCTGCTTTGACGTGGTGTCAGAGATATTGAAGTGAACCTTTTCAGAGTTGATACTTTCAGGATAAACAAATTCAACGCCAACAAGCGTAATCTCATTTGGTTTCAGGAGTTCCAACTGCGTCTGCACGTTATGAGAAAGATACTCCTCCTTCCCGACCTTGAGGTTGATATGGGCATCGGTTCCCTCCAAACCAAAACTATTTTCAGTCTTGGATAATTCAAAAGACACCGAGAAACGGTTTGCACTGGGGTCTGCTACCAGCTTACCACTTACATTGAACGAAGTTGCAGACAACATTTCGCCCATTAGAGTCCTACAAATTCATATATAAAATAATCTTAAGCAAGCAAATTGTTGTATGAATATAATAACTACTGGTTAGTTAATATAAATGAAATCATATAAAATTAATTATATATATACATATATATGTACTCACTCTTCTGTCGGGCGACGCCACTTCCCTCCAGAGAATTCCAAGTCATTAGCAATGATGTAATGCGTCTGCATACAAGGAGGTTGTACATACCCATTACTTCAGAGATAAAGGAATGAATCGACTCAATTTACAAGAAGCTTCAGCAAATGTTCAATTTATATGTATCATTTGGAAAGACAAAAAGAGCACTTTTCTTGCGTTTTCTCGCTTATTCACAAATCTCATAGACAGGAACAGATTTAGGAGGCAAATATGGGTACTCGGATTCCACCTCAAAACTAATTGATAATGAGAGCACTAACCCAAGTAACTTATTATGCAAAAAAAAAAAAAAAAAAAAAAAGAGTTTGATGTGGAATAGAAAACAATTCTCAACTAGTGCTTTTCAATACAAAAATACAATTC
The DNA here is from genome assembly GCA_023055425.1 of Linanthus parryae. Classification (NCBI taxonomy): domain Eukaryota; kingdom Viridiplantae; phylum Streptophyta; class Magnoliopsida; order Ericales; family Polemoniaceae; genus Linanthus; species Linanthus parryae. The sequence continues at coordinate 1,183,461 of JALGPY010000008.1, read as the reverse complement.
CAAACTAGTGTCGAATGAATAGATGGATAGTATCTTACCCTAATCAAGCCTTCCCTCTCGGTTGTCGTCATTAGGATGAAAGATACAATCTTGCTGGCCAGACGGTTCGATGTGGTTCCAAAGAGGTGATGTGAAGTATGGCCTGAATACTCTTTCCATCTTTGCAAAACCTCATATATTTATATATAGACCTAGCAGTTGATGTTTGCTAGTGCAGAATATTGCTAGTGCGGAATATTATATAAAGAGAGATGAAGAAGGATTGATACACAGAACAATATGTGGCAAGTGGTACGGATGCAACGAATAACTTTATTGATCGCCAATGCATCTCTTTTTTAAAAATGAAATATTGAAATGATATGCCACTCAAATTCAATAAATTTCATGTGAATGTTGATAGTGGTTCAAGGAAATTGCCATCGGAGTCTTTTATCTTGGTAACAACATTTTTTTCCAGTTGCAATCTGACAGCCACATTGCTAATGGGGATTGTATTAAGCTAGTTTTGAAACTGAAGAGTGCCGTTGATGCAGGAGAAAAATGGACAATTAATTCGTCAAATTCAGAAAAGTTGTTTCAGTCAAAACGCAGAATCAGGGGCAGAATCGAAGGATGTCGGATTCGCGCAAAATCATAAATTATTTTGAGTGGAAACGACGTTCTAAACAGAACCCGTGATTTATCACGAGCACTGCCTTGATTTGGTCAAATTCGGTCATTTAGGGGTCCAAATCAGCGTTTTGTCATTTTTAGTAATATTTATTTCTCTAATTAGGAGGTCAAATAAAACCCGATTTGGGTGAATCTTTTTGCTGAGTCTTTATTTTTGTTTAGCACTTTAATTTAGGATTGTTTTTGAGATTTTGCTATTTTTTACAAAATTATGTTTTTTTAGCTATTTATACCCGGCTTGTGGGTAAATTTTAGCAGACTTTGATTATTGAAATTATTCTGAATTCTAGAGAGCTTCGTGCCCTAGTTTCTTTTCCCTTTTTCATTGTTGATTCCGCTGTGTACCCACGCTTGGGGATTTATCCGGCGTCAGTTTGGTATCAGAGCAAGTTCGACTTGGGAGGAAGATCATCATCAACGATGGTGCGTGGACGTCCTGGCGGCTGCGGGCAGGTTCCGGCTGAGGAAGCCCCCCAACGGAGACGTAACGTCCAAGACGTTATGATGATACAAGATTTGCAAAGGCAAATTGCAGACCTAACCCATAGCCTTGCGGTGCGGTATTTGCAGCAGCAAGTTGCATATTTAACTCGACACTTAGCGGCACGGGAATTGAAGGATTGCAAGGCCTTTGATCAAGACTCGCAGCCCGCGTTCGAGATCCGCTACGACGGTGATTCCGGTGGTTGGAACGAGCGTTATGGAGGAGCGAGTTTGAAGACTGACGTGTCAGATTATTCCGGTACGTTAGTAGTTGAACATATTTATGGTGATGCAATATTTTATAAGCGTGTTTCAAGTTCAATAATAGTTATGTGGACTGGAATAAACCACCAGTTTATGATGACTACGGAGATGATGAGGAAGAGTTGATTGTGGAAGATGACGAGTATACCTCGTATGTGCCGATTCGTTATGAGGTAATTTTAGATTCGTATCCATTAATTTCTGAATCAATTACTTCTTATCAAGTTGAAGAAGAAGATGGAGTTGAAGAGGTTAGAGTTGAATTAGATAAGCCACCTTCGTTTTATTGTGATCCATTCTTGGTGGAGCGTTTTGATCAAGTGCCTATGTTGAACTCGAGGGCGAGTTCTTCTGAAGAGGGGGTGACTGATGCAGGAGAAAAATGGACAATTAATTCGTCAAATTCAGAAAAGCTGTTTCAGTCAAAACGCAGAATCAGGGGCAGAATCGAAGGATGTCGGATTCGCGCAAAATCATAAATTATTTTGAGTGGAAACGACGTTCTAAACAGAACCCGTGATTTATTACGGGCACTGCCTTGATTTGGTCAAATTCGGTCATTTAGGGGTCCAAATCAGCGTTTTGTCATTTTTAGTAATATTTATTTCTCTAATTAGGAGGTCAAATAAAACCCGATTTGGGTGAATCTTTTTGCTGAGTCTTTATTTTTGTTTAGCACTTTAATTTAGGATTGTTTTTGAGATTTTGCTATTTTTTACAAAATTATGTTTTTTTAGCTATTTATACCCGGCTTGTGGGTAAATTTTAGCAGACTTTGATTATTGAAATTATTCTGAATTCTAGAGAGCTTCGTGCCCTAGTTTCTTTTCCCTTTTTCATTGTTGATTCCGCTGTGTACCCACGCTTGGGGATTTACCCGACGTCAGCCGTCTGATAATTTTGACAAACGATACTACTACAATAGCCGGGAAATGATAGACATATTGCGACTTTTTTTTATGCAGTAATGCAGTTTTAGAGTTGAGGGTTGTATGCAATGCTTAATTAAGCCTTAGAGATAAGAACAACAAATGCCATGACAAATAACTGATCGCCTTCGAAAAAAAGCTACATGATATACCACACGTCTATCTTTTGGAAAATCAAATATTGAAGCTAGATAGTAATCAAATTAAGTAGCATTTCAATTGAATATTGGTATATATTGATGAAGTGAAACCACAATCAGAGAAGGCAAACATGACACAGTTGATAGGTTAAATATCTCCATTCCTTATCAATTTATACCAATATTCACATGAGATGTTGTTGAATTTATTAGCATATCTTCTCCATATTTCATATTCCAGAAGGTAGATTGATGGTATCATATACGCTCCTTTAAAAAAAGACGATCAATTATGTATGTAGAGTATCTGTTCTGCGTACCTCTTATTATTCCCTGTTTTAATTCTTGTCTATCCCCATTTATACAATATACTGCTTGCTAACATCAGTGTACGCCCTGCAGGGCCTATAAATATAGAATTGTAAATGAAGATCTAAGTCAGGCCATAACTTACATTTCAATACGTTTTCTGAACCTCCTCCGCCCAACTTAGTTTCTTCCACCCTTATGGCTGACTCCGCTTTTGATGGCTCAAGGGTAAGATATACTATTAATCCAGGAACTTTTGGTATATGTAGTTGAAGGACGAACATGATCTATCACATACAGATCTACAACATGAATTATAGCGGAAGATTCATGTGTTTACCTTGTCTTCCTTAGCTCCTATGCACAGCGGATGATCGTAGGATGCTTGCTTTCACGTGCTCTTCTTGCTCCCACAGTCTGGATCGAATCACTAGGACGAAAGCTCTAATCCACACCAAGTTCCACCAATGGAGGCTAGTTAGAGAGAGAGTCTAGGGTTTACTGTATTATGATCAGCACATGATCTCTACAGTAGTGTGTATAAAATAATAGGAGGTTGTCTCCTTATATAGACAGACTTATACCCAATTGCAACATTACCCCCTAGGGTTTGTCCTTGCTACTAACCCCATAAGGTTTGAGCTTGCCTCACCTAAACCCATAAGTTTAGGATAATTGCATTGGGCACCCCACATGGGCGCACCAAATGCTAACATCTCCCACTCGCACAGTGGGGTTGCACAAATACAGTAGTTCTAGTCTCCCTCAATCTCCAACTATTATCATCTGCCAAAGTGTTATGTGGCCTTGGTGTGTGACTGTGAGAGAACCTGCATTTCGGGAGTTCCATACTCTAAACTCATACGAGACGAGCTAGCAGCAGGCGCACTCAACCTCAAGTAATAATGCAATACGTATATATATATATATATATATATATATATATATATATATATATATATATATATATATATCTCGTATCCCCCAGATTCTGTCAATTGTCATCTCATAGACCATGAGCACCTACCTTGTCCCGAAGGTCGTGCATCAATGAGTCTATATCTCCTTTATTAAATTCATATCCTGCATGATCCCATAAGATCTTGTAGGTGGGCCCAATGAATATGATAAAGAGCGATGCAATTAGAATCTTCCTTTCCATCCATTGTCGATTTGATTCGGAGTCAGCTGCTTTCCTAGCAATGTCCTGGTAGGCCGAATCATTCATAGCCGTGAAGTGTCACGCTAAAGTAGCACCACCGAACCGTCTCTCCGCGACATGGATAAAAGTACTAAGGGTATATGACGCGAATTCTGTACGCGCTTAAACGCAAGTATACGGTCAAGTAGTATTTGGAGTATTTTACGACTCCGAATATCGAACCCAAGGGAATTTACGATTACTAGCTAACTAGAAATTAACTTTACGATATCTAAGTAACAAGTAAAAAGTTGTTTGATTGTATAAAGTCGTCGCCCACAAACAAGCGACTAAAATTAAATAACAATTAACTAAATATTTTTGTAGGGTTTTCACTTTTAATAAAAATAAATTGTGATTTGATTACGATTAATGAGAAAGAACTAGGCAATTGATGGTCCCTAGGGTTGTTAACGATTTCCGGATTATGCATGAAACACTCTACTCACGTTCTAGTTATATCGGGTAATGCTCATCACGATCTTCTCTCGATCTCACGTGAATTTTTGTAAACAATAGATTTTGGGTCCTCTCGGTCCACCTCCGTCTATTAATACAATCTAATTGATTTGCTAGACTTGTTCACCGGGTCCTATCGGTCCACCGAATTCACTAAGTTCTAACAAAAATCAATTGAAACTACCCTCTCACGATTAATCAAGTTTCTATCTCCTGTCGGTCTCAAGAAACTACAAGATTACCTAACTATTCTTTAACACGTCTCAAAGAATTCACTTTCGTGCAAATCTATAAACAAGTAACGTTCTAAGGGTGATCAAGCCAAGAACATTAATAAATAAGTACAAGAATAGATAAGCTAACAAGAACGTTCATAGAATTTAAGCAAAAGCATGCTTCAAGTCCAAAATCCGGAAAATCATCCAACAAACCCTAGTTTCTCATCAATCACCTAGCTTTAAGAAGTTTAGCTAGACATAATAGTGTTCAACATATCCAAAATAATGAAGTTCATGAAGAATAGAGGAAGAAAAGATGATCAAACGCTTGAATCTTCAATGTAGTTGACGATCCTTGCTCCAAGCTTGTTCTCCCTTCTTCCCTAGCTCCAAAAACTTCAAAGATGCGTGAATATCTGTCTCTTAGGTCGTCCTGCCCGTTTTCTACCAGCTGGGCACGCTTTTTAATGAAAATATGCCGAAATTGCACTTCAGCCCCTCTACTTTGTAATTCCCGGACAGAATTCTTTGCTGATTTTGCGCGGGCTGTATCTCCCTCATACGGACTCGTCTTCGGGCCTACCATATACCGTTGGAAAGCTACGGATGTCTAATTTCCAATGCCGCAAGCCTTGCTTAAAAATTCCTTGTAGATTTTCCTGGGCATCGAAAAGAGTGCAGGCTGGTCAGGAGTGACTTTTCCAACTTTGCTTCGTTTTTGCGTCTCCTTTTCTCCTCTTCATCTAGCTCCATTCCAAGCATATCCAAGCATCTCATAAGCTCCATTGCACCTATTTTACCTGAGATACACAACACTAAACAACCTGTGCAATTATCATAGCAAATATGAGAGAAAACATGCACAAATAAGCTAGAAACACAACTTTTCACTCTTAGGCTTATAAATAGTCAAATTCACATATTTGTGCAAATATAGCATATAAATAATGTGAAATAAGCCTATTAAAAGTAATATGAAAGTATAAAGATAACTCCTAAAAGAGAGTTATCAAATACCCCCACACTTACCTTTTGCTCGTCCCGAGTAAAACCACTATTTACTAGCCGACTCAAGACGCAAACGACACAAGACTCGACAATGCAACAATATGATGCAAATGCAAACTATGACTCGATCCTACACAATATATACACAAAACACACTTTTTATCTTTTTGGTTGAGATCGGGCAATCTCCATTGGCTTTAATCGATTATCATGAAGTGATGAGAATCCTAGGAACAAAGCATGAGTTGAAACTAAACTCGACACCACGACTCTCCCCTAGTTAGTATAGAAAGCCTAACTTTACTAAGTACAAGAGTACGCTACCTCTTCGCGTGTGCCATGAAATAAGAGACTACGCTAGGCAAAGCCACATCTAAGGTCCGAGCTCCTAATCCGCTAATGGTTTTCACATGATGAGGCTTAGGGACATATAGATAATCTCGTCGAAATCAAGTCCTAAGCGTCACATTCTCACATCAAATCCCACATCTCACACACCCTCACCACGATGATAGGAACCAAAACCCAAAGCTCACCACCTCCGGCCCTCAATTCCCTCAAACCCCGGTACACTAGTGATCTCCATGACCATCGTCGTTCGTCGTGCATGAAACATGAACCGTCGTCGTCAAAGTAGCTCCACCACTCGTTCCAATTCAATTCCACTCAAACTTTATTTAATATCTCCTTTTTCTTTTTCTCTCATTTCTTTTTTGTTTTCTGTTTTTTTTCTCTTTTTTTTTTCTTTTTTTTTCCAGTTCTCTCAAAATACCATCACAATGCACAAATAATATCCGAGTGGTCTTCAAATAACAATCACATATGCTAGGAGAAGGAAAAACGTAAATCGATGAATGAATATCACATAGAAATATCATCTTCTCCTAACTCAATCAAAGTCCATGTCAAATCCAAGCCACAATATCAATGAAGTAAATGTGTGGGAGTGGAGTCGTCGAAAGCTCACTCTCAATGTCCGAAGTCAAAAGTCGACACCCCCACACTCGAATGTAACCATATCCCCTCTCAAGTAGTCCCGAAGATGAATGTATCTCGTGCCTAATCCAACCGACCCTCCTACACCAAAGTAATCAAAACCAGTACCTAGCACGATCCACCAATTAAGTTCACCCAACCCAATTCCGTGCGTATTAGATTCACGCACTCACGGCTCTCCACAACTGTGTCCATGATGTAGTGGCATGGAACACCGCCACACCGAAGTGCGCAAGCCTACTCACTCACCCTCGCATCCCCTCGTCGATAATCAATGAAGTGCAAGCGAGATGTAGAACTCAACGAATTGTATAATCACTCCCTCATCGAACCCCCTCAACTACACAACCCCCTCGTGACGCACTAAAGTGGTGATTCTAATCAATTTGTGATGAAGGCCAAGAATCGTCACCCTAGGTCCGAAGGCTAGCAAAGAATCCAAGGTTCAAATTGGGGCGTCTAATGGTCCTACAAGGTGAGTTCTAAAAGCAGTGAGTGCTCTAATACACGTCCTCGCACAGCTGTTTCGTGTGCCACTACGAGGCGGGTTGGCGACTACCTAAGACGTACACATGGATGTTCGGCTTGTTTAGCTCACACCTAGCTCAGCTCTTGTAAGAAAATAGGCACACACTTTGAGTTTGAAAATCAAGTACGTGTTAGAAATAGGTAGGCACTCCCGTAAAGAAAGTCTCTCTATACCTACTAGGGGAGACTCACGTCGTCACTCTCGGTCGCAAATCATGCTCTACGCCTAAAATCCTCACACTTCGCGATTTATCAAACTTTAGCCTCTTTTGATTGCCCTTTTCTCAAAATTTCCTCTTTTTAATAATTTTTTTTTTTTGTTTTTTTTTTATATAGTTCCTACACTACATGCAAGCCGACACGAACGAAACTACACAAGACATTCGACAGGGTAGGTAGACTCAAATAAGAAAACGTGCAATATTAAACACAAACTCAAACAAGTATAAACACGACTAACACAACACAATATGACATACTATCACAATATCACGACACGGACCACATAAATAGACACAATACGACACGAACAACTATATGCAGACATGGCGATGCAAACACTGACTGGCTAGTCAAGACTAAAACTCCCCCCACACTTGAGCGCTTCGTTGTCCTCAACGAATTTAGAGATTAACCAAGAAGACTCGGCATTCAAATGCGAGGGGCGGTGATTCTACTCGGAGTCAAATCCATGGCACAAGAAGGTAGCTACAATAAATTTAGAGATAATTCAAGCTACGTGCACGTGACAAGTTGTGTGTACCTAAATTAAGCAAGTACTCAAGTAATTCCCTAGAATTCTAAAAATAAAATCCTAGAGCAAGTACAATGTGCCTAAACGGTAAGTAAAGAGAGAGAAAAGAAACTCACAACCGACACAAGGTCGGGGACGAAATCCGATAGGTGCTGACTGAGATAGCGAGAACAATCCCCAAGCTAACATTGTGCGAAACAATGCAAGCTCCCTTGCGGTCGAGTGTGTGGAACACACCGGGGTCGATTGATCCTGTTGCTGCTGACGAAAAGAGAACGAAGAATCCCCGAACTCGTTATGTGAGTTCCCTTGCGGTCGAGTGTGAACTAGCACACCGGGGTCGATGTCTGCGTCATACTTTTCATCCAATTTTGAACTCGATTGAGAGCATTATGTCGATCAAATTGCAGCATAATGTGTTTCGTGCTTAGTCCATTCTTGAAGTCCCACAAGCCAACTCTTTATCTTGAAGTAAGTGAGTAACAAGCTGCTGCATTCAAGTCCAAACAATTCAATACCTCCGCCAACCCCCATTACCAATAAACTAACCACCTGAAACAACTCAAACTAACACCTCCAAATAACCTCCTGTAACCTCCAATCTCCAATTCAATCCCAACCAACACCACTGCCTCACCACCACAGCCATCTCCCTAAATCCACCAAACAATAACACCTAACCAGCCACGAACTTAAACCCACTGCCTATCCTCTGAAAATACTCTAACACCTCACTGCCTTCTCACCATAACCCAGTTCATTACACCCTGCAACCTACCAGCCTTAATCTCCTCCCATCCTCTCAAACCTCTTTGTTATTTCACTTTGCCCCAGCCACAAAATCAGCGAACTGAGGATTGTTTTTCATTCGCACGAAATCACTGGAGTTCGCCGCTGAATTTCTCTTCTTGTTCCTTCTCTATTCTGGTCTTCTCTGCGACCTGCTGTGAGTTTCTTTGTCTGTTTCTGATTGTTGATGGGTTCTTGATCGGGTTTTGGTCTCAGGTGGGTTGCAGGTTTGATTTTTGTCGGAATCAGAGAGGGCTTCTTCCTATGTTCTTGTCCTACGCTTTGCAGTGCTCTGTTTTGCTTCGTGGGTTTCTGATCTGCTGTCGATTCTTCTCCTCCTTTCTCTGTTCGCTGCTCTGTTTTACTTCTGCGGTACAAGTGGGTTTGGCTGGAGATTGTGTTTGGTTATGGCTGTGGGTTTCGAATCGGAAACAGGGGAATTAGAGAGAGGCGATTGCGGTCAGGTGGGTTCAGTTTCTGGGTTCGACTCTTGTGGCCGGAATCCATGGCAGACGACCAGGAGGTTTGGAGGTCTGTTGTGGGGTTGTGGGTTGTTCGGTGGTGGCCCAGAGGGCGGCGGCTGCGTGGTTGAGATTGGAGGTGGGTTCTCGGTGGTTGTAGCCGTCTAGAGGTCTGTCATGAATCTCAGGCAAGGACCAAAGTGCAAAGTGGTCATCTTTGTGGTCGTGTAATTAGGACAAAACTGAATTACACGACCACAGTTTGGCGTGTAATTCAGTTTGGTCCTAATTACACGACCACAAAGATGACCACTTTGCACTTTTGTCCTTGCCTGAGATTCATGACAAGTCCCCTCCTCTTCAAAAACAGCTTGACCTCAAGCTTTGAAATCTGGAAATTTCTCTTTCAGCTTGTAGTAGTCCTCCCAAGTTGCTTCTTCAGGTGACAAATTAAACCACTGAACCAGAACTTGCACAGTAGAGGAGTTACCTTTCTTAGCTAGTCTTCTGGCCAATATTGCAACAGGCTCCACCAGAAATTGACCATCAGGACCAACAGAAGGTAATTCAGCAGCTGCATTGTAGTTCCCCACAGCCAACTTCAACTGGGACACATGGAACACTGGATGGATCTGGGAATGATCAGGCAACTTGAGCTTATAAGATACTTTTCCAACCTTCAAAATCACCTGAAAAGGACCATAAAATCTTGCAGACAACTTGTAATTGCTTCTCAGCTGAACTGAGCTCTGCCTATAAGGCTGCAGCTTCAGAAATACCCAATCCCCCACTTGAAATTCCCTTTCTGTCATGTGCTTGTTAGCATAAGTCACCATTCTATTTTGAGCCTTTGCCAAATTGTCTTTGAGCAATTGCAGAAGCTTGGCTCTATCTTGTACAAAAGCATCCACCTCAGGAAGTCCTGTCCTGTTTAACTGATGAAAGCTGTAGTGTCTAGGTGGATAGCCATACAAGGCCTCAAAGGGAGTAAGCTGCAATGCAGTGTGATAGTTGGTGTTGTACCACCATTCAGCCAAACTTAGCCACTTAGCCCACTTCTTAGGCCTATCACCAGTCAAGCATCTCAAATAAACTTCTAAACACTGATTGAGTCTTTCACTCTGGCCATCAGTTTGGGGATGATAAGCAGTAGTGTACTTGAGTTGAGTCCCCATTAACTTGAACAAGGTATTCCAAAACTGACTTAAGAAGATTGCATCTCTGTCACTAACTATAGAAGAAGGCAAACCATGCAACTTACAGATGTTTTGGAAGAATGCATCAGCAATGATCTCAGCAGTATAGGGGTGTGTTAGTGGAATAAAGTGCCCATATTTTGACATTCTATCAATCACAACCAAAATGGTAGTTTTACCTTCTGAGTTAGGCAATCCCTCTATGAAGTCCATGGCAATGTGTTCCCATGGCTTATCTGGGATAGGAAGGGGCTGCAATAACCCTGGATATGGTAAATGCTCACATTTCATTCTTTGGCAAATGTCACATTGAGCCACCCAGCTTTTAACTTGCTTCTTGAGGCCAGGCCAATAAAATAACAGTTTAACCCTTTTGTAAGTTCCCAAAATACCAGAGTGTCCTCCTACCCCTGTATTATGTAGCTCTTTGATGATGTTGGCTCTCAGTTCAGTCCCTGATCCCACAAACAACAGTTTGTCATATTTGAGTACCCCATCCTGTAACTGCCATCTTGGAAATGAATTAGGATCCACAGCAAGAGCAGCCAGCCTCTCTCTAGCTTCTTCATCAGACTCATAACTCTTTTTCACTTCTTGCAACCATTTAGGGGTAATGGTAGAAATAGCAGCACATTGAACTTCTGAATTCTCTTCCAATACTGCTCTTCTAGATAAAGCATCAGCAGCTTCATTTTCTTGTCCCTTCTTGTACTGTATCTCATAATGCAACCCTAGCAATTTAGAGATCCATTTCTGCTGTAATACTGTTGTCAATTTCTGTTCTAACAAATATTTGAGACAGTGGTGATCAGTCTTTATGACAAATTTGGCCCCTTCTAAGTATGGTCTCCATTTAGCAGCTGCAAGCACCAATGCCAATAACTCTTTCTCATAAGTGGACATTCCCAAATGTTTAGGGGAAAGAGCCTTGCTAAAATAAGCCAGAGGCTTATTATTTTGCATTAATACAGCTCCCACTCCATCATGACAAGCATCTGTTTCAATGACAAACTCCTCTTCAAAATTAGGAAGAGTTAAAACTGGAGATGAACTCATTGCTTCTTTGAGCTTCTCAAAAGCAATGCTGGCATCAGAGGACCAATGAAACCCTCCTTTCTTCAATAGCTGAGTTAGGGGTCTTGCAATAGAGCCATAATTCCTGATAAACCTCCTATAGTACCCTGTGAGACCCAGAAATCCTCTAAGTTCTTTAATGTTTTTGGGAATTGGCCACTCTCTCATGGCTTGAAGCTTCTTAGGATCAGTCTGTACCCCTTCTCTACTTATAATATGACCTAGATACTCCACTGCTTCAATCCCAAAAGAACATTTACTCATCTTGGCATATAACTGATTAGCTCTCATTACTTCAAATACTGTTTTTAAATGCTGATAATGCTCCTCCAATGACTTACTGTACACCAATATGTCATCAAAGAAGACTAAAACCATTTTTCTCAGAAATTCCTTAAATACCTGATTCATCAAACATTGAAATGTGGCAGGTGCATTAGTTAATCCAAAAGGCATCACCTTGAATTCATACAGTCCTTCATGAGTTCTGAATGCTGTTTTATAGATGTCCTGCTCTGCCATTCTCACTTGATGGTATCCAGCTCTGAGATCTAATTTAGAAAACACCACTGCAGATTTCAATTCATCCATAAGCTCATCAATTACTGGTATAGGAAACTTGTTTTTGACAGTAATGGCATTCAATCCCCGGTAGTCAACACAGAATCTCCATGTGCCATCTTTCTTCTTGACTAGCAGTACTGGAGCTGCAAAGGGACTAGTGCTGGGCTGGATTGTCCCATTCTTGAGCATTTCCTTCACCATTTTTTCCATTTCATTCTTCTGCACATAGGGGTATCTATAAGGCCTTAAACACACTGGTTGAGCTCCTTCTTGCAAAGGAATGTGGTGATCCTGCACCCTTTTTGGAGGTAGCTGTGTAGGCTCTTCAAATATATCAGCAAACTGCTGCAAAAGTGGTTGCAGAAGAGATGGAATAGCTGGATTTGTCTCTACAGCTGATATGGAGTACAATTGAGCTGTCACTCCTTGTAGAGGATGTCTGCAACACTTCTGTAAGGTTGCAAACTTCAGTTCTGCAACCTGTTCTTGTTTGGAACTAGCTTCTAGAGTGATCAATCTTCCCTGGTGCTGAAAACCAAAAGCTCTCTTGTTAAAGTCCAAATAAATGGGACTCACCTCCTTCAACCATTGAGCTCCTAGGACCAGATCACACCCTCCCAGTGGTAGCACTCTCAAATCAGTTTGGATCACACATTTCTGTAGCTGAATTTTTACATTTTGGCATACACCACTGCTTAAAATTACACTTCCATCAGCCACTCTGACTTGCATTTCTTTGATGATGGTGGGGAAGAGTTTCACCTTCTTTGCTGTGTTTTGGTCAATAAAATTGTGTGTGCTGCCTGTGTCAATCAATATGTGCACCAATTTACCATTTATTTGTCCAGAGATTCTGATAGTTTCCATGTTGGAATGGCCTACCATAGCATGAACTGAGATTCCCAGTGCTGTATCATTATCTTCTTCTGGTTCACTCTTCACTTCTTGAACTACCAGCTGTCCTTCCTCTTGATCTGCACTGTCTTCTACATCCTCTTCCTCATTTCCAATTATGAGGAAGAGTGTCTTCTTAGAGCATTTATGTCCTGGGGAGTATGCTTCATCACAGTAGAAGCACAGCTTTTTGTCCCTTTTTTTCCTTCATTTCTGCAGCTGTTAGCCTCTTGAAATTCCTGGAAATTGTGTGATCTTCTTTGGTTGTGGTAGAAGGTCCAATTCTGTTCTTCTCCCCAAATGTGGAAGCCTGTTTGTTGTAATGCTTCTTGTGGATGTGTTTCTCTAGTGACTCCACATGGCTCTCTTGTAATCTAGCTATAGCTTTAGCTTGAGATAGTGTTTTTGGAAACTGCAATTGCACTGCCTTTTGCAAATCTTCCCTCAATCCACTAATAAAACTCTTGACAAAGTACATTTCAGTGGCCCATGGATGCATTGCCTTGATTCTAGGCCTCAGGGCTTCAAACCTAGTTTGATACTCCACCACAGTTGTCTGCTGCATTAGTTTATTGAACACTCCTAAGAGGTTTTCATGTCCAGGCTCAGCAAACTCCACACACACTTGTTCACAAAATTGTGTCCAAGTGATGGTATCTAGCTGCTCAAATTCAGCTCTAAACCAGCTATCAGCTTCTCCTTCTAAGTGCAGTGACACCATTACTAGTTTTTGGCAATCATTCATGACATAAATGGTGAAATACCTTTCCACTCTCACTAACCAGCCCAGGGGATCAGTTCCATTGAACTTTGGGAACTCAATTTTTGGGAGAGGAATAGTACTATTAGTGTAATTTTTCACACAAGTGTTGATTTCTGCTTCATTTGGCTCCTTCTCAGAAATGTGACTAGTGCTGTGATTTCTGAAAGCAGATACAGGTGTTCTACTAGGTTCATTACAAACTTCTGAATATGAGGCCATTTTCTCCTTATCTCTTTGATTTGCTAACAAATTATAGCAGTTCATCATTCTCTTAAACTGTTCATTGAAGTTCTTCTCCATTCTCCCCAAATTTTGACCTAATTCATTTGACAAATTAGTCTTCAAATCATGGATCTGAGTGTCTATACCTTCATCTACCTTGATGAATTGTACTCGGAGTCCATCAATGGTGCTGTCCAAGTCGTTGATGCGCTCTTCCAGCACCGCAACTCTTCCATCTACTTCCATGGCAGTCACTGCTTGATTGCGAGTATTTGGCATTCTGTTCCTTCTCTGAGCCTAACCTGGCTCTGATACCAACTTGATGTGACTCCGGCGAGTAACCTGAGACCTCTAGACGGAAAAGGCTCGGAACTAGGGTTCCGAGCAGATCTGAGAGAAGAGGAGAAGAGAGGGAAAACCAGAGAGAAGCATTTGGGAAGAAAATGTAATATTTCATAATGAATAATACTTCTGTTACAACCCTTTTATATGGTAGGGGGAGGTAGGTGTAGTTTACGTGAATTACCAACGGCTCGAGACAGCTCAGCCACAATTGACACGCCCGGACCAATCACAGGCCAGGAGAGGATGAGCTGTCATCGACGTGGCTGTCCCTCACCCCCCTACGACGTCGTCCTACTTAACAACATTCAAATCCAATGTTTAAAAGAAATCTACGGTCCAGATCCTTGCTAGCCAGGATCGGACGGCTACTGCTACCCCTGAATTACACGACCACAGTTTGGCGTGTAATTCAGTTTGGTCCTAATTACACGACCACAAAGATGACCACTTTGCACTTTGGTCCTTGCCTGAGATTCATGACTAGTCCCCTCCTCTTCAAAAACAGCTTGACCTCAAGCTTTGAAATCTGGAAATTGCTCTTTCAGCTTGTAGTAGTCCTCCCAAGTTGCTTCTTCAGGTGACAAATTAAACCACTGAACCAGAACTTGCACAGTAGAGGAGTTACCTTTCTTAGCTAGTCTTCTGGCCAATATTGCAACAGGCTCCACCAGAAATTGACCATCAGGACCAACAGAAGGTAATTCAGCAGCTGCATTGTAGTTCCCCACAGCCAACTTCAACTGGGACACATGGAACACTGGATGGATCTGGGAATGATCAGGCAACTTGAGCTTATAAGCTACTTTTCCAACCTTCAAAATCACCTGAAAAGGACCATAAAATCTTGCAGACAACTTGTAATTGCTTCTCAGCTAAACTGAGCTCTGCCTATAAGGCTGCAGCTTCAGAAATACCCAATCCCCCACTTGAAATTCCCTTTCTGTCCTGTGCTTGTTAGCATAAGTCACCATTCTATTTTGAGCCTTTGCCAAATTGTCTTTGAGCAATTGCAGAAGCTTGGCTCTATCTTGTACAAAAGCATCCACCTCAGGAAGTCCTGTCCTGTTTAACTGATGAAAGCTGTAGTGTCTAGGTGGATAGCCATACAAGGCCTCAAAGGGAGTAAGCTGCAATGCAGTGTGATAGTTGGTGTTGTACCACCATTCAGCCAAACTTAGCCACTTAGCCCACTTCTTAGGCCTATCACCAGTCAAGCATCTCAAATAAACTTCTAAACACTGATTGAGTCTTTCACTCTGGCCATCAGTTTGGGGATGATAAGCAGTAGTGTACTTGAGTTGAGTCCCCATTAACTTGAACAAGGTATTCCAAAACTGACTTAAGAAGATTGCATCTCTGTCACTAACTATAGAAGAAGGCAAACCATGCAACTTACAGATGTTTTGGAAGAATGCATCAGCAATGATCTCAGCAGTATAGGGGTGTGTAAGTGGAATAAAGTGCCCATATTTTGACATTCTATCAATCACAACCAAAATGGTAGTTTTACCTTCTGAGTTAGGCAATCCCTCTATGAAGTCCATGGCAATGTGTTCCCATGGCTTATCTGGGATAGGAAGGGGCTGCAATAACCCTGGATATGGTAAATGCTCACATTTCATTCTTTGGCAAATGTCACATTGAGCCACCCAGCTTTTAACTTGCTTCTTGAGGCCAGGCCAATAAAATAACAGTTTAACCCTTTTGTAAGTTCCCAAAATACCAGAGTGTCCTCCTACCCCTGTATTATGTAGCTCTTTGATGATGTTGGCTCTCAGTTCAGTCCCTGATCCCACAAACAACAGTTTGTCATATTTGAGTACCCCATCCTGTAACTGCCATCTTGGAAATGAATTAGGATCCACAGCAAGAGCAGCCAGCCTCTCTCTAGCTTCTTCATCAGACTCATAACACTTTTTCACTTCTTGCAACCATTTAGGGGTAATGGTAGAAATAGCAGCACATTGAACTTCTGAATTCTCTTCCAATACTGCTCTTCTAGATAAAGCATCAGCAGCTCCATTTTCTTGTACCTTCTTGTACTGTATCTCATAATGCAACCCAAGCAATTTCGAGATCCATTTCTGCTGTAATACTATTGTCAATTTCTGTTCTAACAAATATTTGAGACTGTGGTGATCAGTCTTTATGACAAATTTGGCCCCTTCTAAGTATGGTCTCCATTTAGCAACTGCAAGCACCAATGCCAATAACTCTTTCTCATAAGTGGACATTCCCAAATGTTTAGGGGAAAGAGCCTTGCTAAAATAAGCCAGAGGCTTATTATTTTGCATTAATACAGCTCCCACTCCATCATGACAAGCATCTGTTTCAATGACAAACTCCTCTTCAAAATTAGGAAGAGTTAAAACTTGCTTCTTTGAGCTTCTCAAAAGCAATGCTGGCATCAGAGGACCAATGAAACCCTCCTTTCTTCAATAGCTGAGTCAGGGGTCTTGCAATAGAGCCATAATTCCTGATAAACCTCCTATAGTACCCTGTGAGACCCAGAAATCCTCTAAGTTCTTTAATGTTTTTGGGAATTGGCCACTCTCTCATGGCTTGAAGCTTCTTAGGATCAGTCTGTACCCCTTCTCTACTTATAATATGACCTAGATACTCCACTGCTTCAATCCCAAAAGAACATTTACTCATCTTGGCATATAACTGATTAGCTCTCATTACTTCAAATACTGTTTTTAAATGCTGATAATGCTCCTCCAATGACTTACTGTACACCAATATGTCATCAAAGAAGACTAAAACCATTTTTCTCAGAAATTCCTTAAATACCTGATTCATCAAACATTGAAATGTGGCAGGTGCATTAGTTAATCCAAAAGGCATCACCTTGAATTCATACAGTCCTTCATGAGTTCTGAATGCTGTTTTATAGATGTCCTGCTCTGCCATTCTCACTTGATGGTATCCAGCTCTGAGATCTAATTTAGAAAACACCACTGCAGATTTCAATTCATCCATAAGCTCATCAATTACTGGTATAGGAAACTTGTTTTTGACAGTAATGGCATTCAATCCCCGGTAGTCAACACAGAATCTCCATGTGCCATCTTTCTTCTTGACTAGCAGTACTGGAGCTGCAAAGGGACTAGTGCTGGGCTGGATTGTCCCATTCTTGAGCATTTCCTTCACCATTTTTTCCATTTCATTCTTCTGCACATAGGGGTATCTATAAGGCCTTAAACACACTGGTTGAGCTCCTTCTTGCAAAGGAATGTGGTGATCCTGCACCCTTTTTGGAGGTAGCTGTGTAGGCTCTTCAAATATATCAGCAAACTGCTGCAAAAGTGGTTGCAGAAGAGATGGAATAGCTGGATTTGTCTCTACAGCTGATATGGAGTACGATTGAGCTGTCACTCCTTGTAGAGGATGTCTGCAACACTTCTGTAAGGTTGCAAACTTCAGTTCTGCAACCTGTTCTTGTTTGGAACTAGCTTCTAGAGTGATCAATCTTCCCTGGTGCAGAAAACCAAAAGCTCTCTTGTTAAAGTCCAAATAAATGGGACTCACCTCCTTCAACCATTGAGCTCCTAGGACCAGATCACACCCTCCCAGTGGTAGCACTCTCAAATCAGTTTGGATCACACATTTCTGTAGCTGAATTTTTACATTTTGGCATACACCACTGCTTAAAATTACACTTCCATCAGCCACTCTGACTTGCATTTCTTTGATGATGGTGGGGAAGAGTTTCACCTTCTTTGCTGTGTTTTGGTCAATAAAATTGTGTGTGCTGCCTGTGTCAATCAATATGTGCACCAATTTACCATTTATTTGTCCAGAGATTCTGATAGTTTCCATGTTGGAATGGCCTACCATAGCATGAACTGAGATTCCCAGTGCTGTATCATTATCTTCTTCTGGTTCACTCTTCACTTCTTGAACTACCAGCTGTCCTTCCTCTTGATCTGCACTGTCTTCTACATCCTCTTCCTCATTTCCAATTATGAGGAAGAGTGTCTTCTTAGAGCATTTATGTCCTGGGGAGTATGCTTCATCACAGTAGAAGCACAGCTTTTTGTCCCTTTTTTTCCTTCATTTCTGCAGCTGTTAGCCTCTTGAAATTCCTGGAAATTGTGTGATCTTCTTTGGTTGTGGTAGAAGGTCCAATTCTGTTCTTCTCCCCAAATGTGGAAGCCTGTTTGTTGTAATGCTTCTTGTGGATGTGTTTCTCTAGTGACTCCACATGGCTCTCTTGTAATCTAGCTATAGCTTTAGCTTGAGATAGTGTTTTTGGAAACTGCAATTGCACTGCCTTTTGCAAATCTTCCCTCAATCCACTAATAAAACTCTTGACAAAGTACATTTCAGTGGCCCATGGATGCATTGCCTTGATTCTAGGCCTCAGGGCTTCAAACCTAGTTTGATACTCCACCACAGTTGTCTGCTGCATTAGTTTATTGAACACTCCTAAGAGGTTTTCATGTCCAGGCTCAGCAAACTCCACACACACTTGTTCACAAAATTGTGTCCAAGTGATGGTATCTAGCTGCTCAAATTCAGCTCTAAACCAGCTATCAGCTTCTCCTTCTAAGTGCAGTGACACCATTACTAGTTTTTGGCAATCATTCATGACATAAATGGTGAAATACCTTTCCACTCTCACTAACCAGCCCAGGGGATCAGTTCCATTGAACTTTGGGAACTCAATTTTTGGGAGAGGAATAGTACTATTAGTGTAATGTTTCACACAAGTGTTGATTTCTGCTTCATTTGGCTCCTTCTCAGAAATGTGACTAGTGCTGTGATTTCTGAAAGCAGATACAGGTGTTCTACTAGGTTCATTACAAACTTCTAAATATGAGGCCATTTTCTCCTTATCTCTTTGATTTGCTAACAAATTATAGCAGTTCATCATTCTCTTAAACTGTTCATTGAAGTTCTTCTCCATTCTCCCCAAATTTTGACCTAATTCATTTGACAAATTAGTCTTCAAATCATGGATCTGAGTGTTTATACCTTCATCTACCTTGATGAATTGTACTCGGAGTCCATCAATGGTGCTGTCCAAGTCGTTGATGCGCTCTTCCAGCACCGCAAGTCTTCCATCTACTTCCATGGCAGTCACTGCTTGATTGCGAGTATTTGGCATTCTGTTCCTTCTCTGAGCCTAACCTGGCTCTGATACCAACTTGATGTGACTCCGGCGAGTAACCTGAGACCTCTAGACGGAAAAGGCTCGGAACTAGGGTTCCGAGCAGATCTGAGAGAAGAGGAGAAGAGAGGGAAAACCAGAGAGAAGCATTTGGGAAGAAAATGTAATATTTCATAATGAATAATACTTCTGTTACAACCCTTTTATATGGTAGGGGGAGGTAGGTGTAGTTTACGTGAATTACCAACGGCTCGAGACAGCTCAGCCACAATTGACACGCCCGGACCAATCACAGGCCAGGAGAGGATGAGCTGTCATCGACGTGGCTGTCCCTCACCCCCCTACGACGTCGTCCTACTTAACAACATTCAAATCCAATGTTTAAAAGAAATCTACGGTCCAGATCCTTGCTAGCCAGGATCGGACGGCTACTGCTACCCCTGAATTACACGACCACAGTTTGGCGTGTAATTCAGTTTGGTCCTAATTACACGACCACAAAGATGACCACTTTGCACTTTGGTCCTTGCCTGAGATTCATGACAAGTCCCCTCCTCTTCAAAAACAGCTTGACCTCAAGCTTTGAAATCTGGAAATTGCTCTTTCAGCTTGTAGTAGTCCTCCCAAGTTGCTTCTTCAGGTGACAAATTAAACCACTGAACCAGAACTTGCACAGTAGAGGAGTTACCTTTCTTAGCTAGTCTTCTGGCCAATATTGCAACAGGCTCCACCAGAAATTGACCATCAGGACCAACAGAAGGTAATTCAGCAGCTGCATTGTAGTTCCCCACAGCCAACTTCAACTGGGACACATGGAACACTGGATGGATCTGGGAATGATCAGGCAACTTGAGCTTATAAGCTACTTTTCCAACCTTCAAAAT
The DNA here is from genome assembly GCA_023055425.1 of Linanthus parryae. Classification (NCBI taxonomy): domain Eukaryota; kingdom Viridiplantae; phylum Streptophyta; class Magnoliopsida; order Ericales; family Polemoniaceae; genus Linanthus; species Linanthus parryae. The sequence continues at coordinate 1,163,189 of JALGPY010000008.1, read as the reverse complement.
CACCTGAAAAGGACCATAAAATCTTGCAGACAACTTGTAATTGCTTCTCAGCTAAACTGAGCTCTGCCTATAAGGCTGCAGCTTCAGAAATACCCAATCCCCCACTTGAAATTCCCTTTCTGTCCTGTGCTTGTTAGCATAAGTCACCATTCTATTTTGAGCCTTTGCCAAATTGTCTTTGAGCAATTGCAGAAGCTTGGCTCTATCTTGTACAAAAGCATCCACCTCAGGAAGTCCTGTCCTGTTTAACTGATGAAAGCTGTAGTGTCTAGGTGGATAGCCATACAAGGCCTCAAAGGGAGTAAGCTGCAATGCAGTGTGATAGTTGGTGTTGTACCACCATTCAGCCAAACTTAGCCACTTAGCCCACTTCTTAGGCCTATCACCAGTCAAGCATCTCAAATAAACTTCTAAACACTGATTGAGTCTTTCACTCTGGCCATCAGTTTGGGGATGATAAGCAGTAGTGTACTTGAGTTGAGTCCCCATTAACTTGAACAAGGTATTCCAAAACTGACTTAAGAAGATTGCATCTCTGTCACTAACTATAGAAGAAGGCAAACCATGCAACTTACAGATGTTTTGGAAGAATGCATCAGCAATGATCTCAGCAGTATAGGGGTGTGTAAGTGGAATAAAGTGCCCATATTTTGACATTCTATCAATCACAACCAAAATTGTAGTTTTACCTTCTGAGTTAGGCAATCCCTCTATGAAGTCCATGGCAATGTGTTCCCATGGCTTATCTGGGATAGGAAGGGGCTGCAATAACCCTGGATATGGTAAATGCTCACATTTCATTCTTTGGCAAATGTCACATTGAGCCACCCAGCTTTTAACTTGCTTCTTGAGGCCAGGCCAATAAAATAACAGTTTAACCCTTTTGTAAGTTCCCAAAATACCAGAGTGTCCTCCTACCCCTGTATTATGTAGCTCTTTGATGATGTTGGCTCTCAGTTCAGTCCCTGATCCCACAAACAACAGTTTGTCATATTTGAGTACCCCATCCTGTAACTGCCATCTTGGAAATGAATTAGGATCCACAGCAAGAGCAGCCAGCCTCTCTCTAGCTTCTTCATCAGACTCATAACACTTTTTCACTTCTTGCAACCATTTAGGGGTAATGGTAGAAATAGCAGCACATTGAACTTCTGAATTCTCTTCCAATACTGCTCTTCTAGATAAAGCATCAGCAGCTCCATTTTCTTGTCCCTTCTTGTACTGTATCTCATAATGCAACCCAAGCAATTTCGAGATCCATTTCTGCTGTAATACTATTGTCAATTTCTGTTCTAACAAATATTTGAGACTGTGGTGATCAGTCTTTATGACAAATTTGGCCCCTTCTAAGTATGGTCTCCATTTAGCAACTGCAAGCACCAATGCCAATAACTCTTTCTCATAAGTGGACATTCCCAAATGTTTAGGGGAAAGAGCCTTGCTAAAATAAGCCAGAGGCTTATTATTTTGCATTAATACAGCTCCCACTCCATCATGACAAGCATCTGTTTCAATGACAAACTCCTCTTCAAAATTAGGAAGAGTTAAAACTTGCTTCTTTGAGCTTCTCAAAAGCAATGCTGGCATCAGAGGACCAATGAAACCCTCCTTTCTTCAATAGCTGAGTCAGGGGTCTTGCAATAGAGCCATAATTCCTGATAAACCTCCTATAGTACCCTGTGAGACCCAGAAATCCTCTAAGTTCTTTAATGTTTTTGGGAATTGGCCACTCTCTCATGGCTTGAAGCTTCTTAGGATCAGTCTGTACCCCTTCTCTACTTATAATATGACCTAGATACTCCACTGCTTCAATCCCAAAAGAACATTTACTCATCTTGGCATATAACTGATTAGCTCTCATTACTTCAAATACTGTTTTTAAATGCTGATAATGCTCCTCCAATGACTTACTGTACACCAATATGTCATCAAAGAAGACTAAAACCATTTTTCTCAGAAATTCCTTAAATACCTGATTCATCAAACATTGAAATGTGGCAGGTGCATTAGTTAATCCAAAAGGCATCACCTTGAATTCATACTGTCCTTCATGAGTTCTGAATGCTGTTTTATAGATGTCCTGCTCTGCCATTCTCACTTGATGGTATCCAGCTCTGAGATCTAATTTAGAAAACACCACTGCAGATTTCAATTCATCCATAAGCTCATCAATTACTGGTATAGGAAACTTGTTTTTGACAGTAATGGCATTCAATCCCCGGTAGTCAACACAGAATCTCCATGTGCCATCTTTCTTCTTGACTAGCAGTACTGGAGCTGCAAAGGGACTAGTGCTGGGCTGGATTGTCCCATTCATGAGCATTTCCTTCACCATTTTTTCCATTTCATTCTTCTGCACATAGGGGTATCTATAAGGCCTTAAACACACTGGTTGAGCTCCTTCTTGCAAAGGAATGTGGTGATCCTGCACCCTTTTTGGAGGTAGCTGTGTAGGCTCTTCAAATATATCAGCAAACTGCTGCAAAAGTGGTTGCAGAAGAGATGGAATAGCTGGATTTGTCTCTACAGCTGATATGGAGTACAATTGAGCTGTCACTCCTTGTAGAGGATGTCTGCAACACTTCTGTAAGGTTGCAAACTTCAGTTCTGCAACCTGTTCTTGTTTGGAACTAGCTTCTAGAGTGATCAATCTTCCCTGGTGCTGAAAACCAAAAGCTCTCTTGTTAAAGTCCAAATAAATGGGACTCACCTCCTTCAACCATTGAGCTCCTAGGACCAGATCACACCCTCCCAGTGGTAGCACTCTCAAATCAGTTTGGATCACACATTTATGTAGCTGAATTTTTACATTTTGGCATACACCACTGCTTAAAATTACACTTCCATCAGCCACTCTGACTTGCATTTCTTTGATGATGGTGGGGAAGAGTTTCACCTTCTTTGCTGTGTTTTGGTCAATAAAATTGTGTGTGCTGCCTGTGTCAATCAATATGTGCACCAATTTACCATTTATTTGTCCAGAGATTCTGATAGTTTCCATGTTGGAATGGCCTACCATAGCATGAACTGAGATTCCCAGTGCTGTATCATTATCTTCTTCTGGTTCACTCTTCACTTCTTGAACTACCAGCTGTCCTTCCTCTTGATCTGCACTGTCTTCTACATCCTCTTCCTCATTTCCAATTATGAGGAAGAGTGTCTTCTTAGAGCATTTATGTACTGGGGAGTATGCTTCATCACAGTAGAAGCACAGCTTTTTGCCCCTTTTTTCCTTCATTTCTGCAGCTGTTAGCCTCTTGAAATTCCTGGAAATTGTGTGATCTTCTTTGGTTGTGGTAGAAGGTCCAATTCTGTTCTTCTCCCCAAATGTGGAAGCCTGTTTGTTGTAATGCTTCTTGTGGATGTGTTTCTCTAGTGACTCCACATGGCTCTCTTGTAATCTAGCTATAGCTTTAGCTTGAGATAGTGTTTTTGGAAACTGCAATTGCACTGCCTTTTGCAAATCTTCCCTCAATCCACTAATAAAACTCTTGACAAAGTACATTTCAGTGGCCCATGGATGCATTGCCTTGATTCTAGGCCTCAGGGCTTCAAACCTAGTTTGATACTCCACCACAGTTGTCTGCTGCATTAGTTTATTGAACACTCCTAAGAGGTTTTCATGTCCAGGCTCAGCAAACTCCACACACACTTGTTCACAAAATTGTGTCCAAGTGATGGTATCTAGCTGCTCAAATTCAGCTCTAAACCAGCTATCAGCTTCTCCTTCTAAGTGCAGTGACACCATTACTAGTTTTTGGCAATCATTCATGACATAAATGGTGAAATACCTTTCCACTCTCACTAACCAGCCCAGGGGATCAGTTCCATTGAACTTTGGGAACTCAATTTTTGGGAGAGGAATAGTACTATTAGTGTAATTTTTCACACAAGTGTTGATTTCTGCTTCATTTGGAACCTTCTCAGAAATGTGACTAGTGCTGTGATTTCTGAAAGCAGATACAGGTGTTCTACTAGGTTCATTACAAACTTCTGAATATGAGGCCATTTTCTCCTTATCTCTTTGATTTGCTAACAAATTATAGCAGTTCATCATTCTCTTAAACTGTTCATTGAAGTTCTTCTCCATTCTCCCCAAATTTTGACCTAATTCATTTGACAAATTAGTCTTCAAATCATGGATCTGAGTGTTTATACCTTCATCTACCTTGATGAATTGTACTCGGAGTCCATCAATGGTGCTGTCCAAGTCGTTGATGCGCTCTTCCAGCACCGCAACTCTTCCATCTACTTCCATGGCAGTCACTGCTTGATTGCGAGTATTTGGCATTCTGTTCCTTCTCTGAGCCTAACCAGGCTCTGATACCAACTTGATGTGACTCCGGCGAGTAACCTGATACCTCTAGACGGAAAAGGCTCGGAACTAGGGTTCCGAGCAGATCTGAGAGAAGAGGAGAAGAGAGGGAAAACCAGAGAGAAACATTTGGGAAGAAAATGTAATATTTCATAATGAATAATACTTCTGTTACAACCCTTTTATATGGTAGGGGGAGGTAGGTGTAGTTTACGTGAATTACCAACGGCTCGAGACAGCTCAGCCACAATTGACACGCCCGGACCAATCACAGGCCAGGAGAGGATGAGCTGTCATCGACGTGGATGTCCCTCACCCCCCTACGACGTCGTCCTACTTAACAACATTCAAATCCAACGTTTAAAAGAAATCTACGGTCCAGATCCTTGCTAGCCAGGATCGGACGGCTACTGCTACCCCTGAATTACACGACCACAGTTTGGCGTGTAATTCAGTTTGGTCCTAATTACACGACCACAAAGATGACCACTTTGCACTTTGGTCCTTGCCTGAGATTCATGACAAAAAGAAGCTGCTGGAATCGCCGATTGAGAGAGAGGGTGGGCCGCTGGGTTCGCCGGAGTGAAAGAAGGCCGCCGTAGGGTGAAGCCGCGAGGAATCGATCGGGTTGCAGAGAGATGGAGGGTCCTGTGTTCGATCGGGTTGCAGAGAGATGGTGGATGAAGAACAGCCCCTCTGTTTGCCCGATCTATCTTTCAAGAATTCCTCTTTTCACCCACAAAAACTATTGGATTGACCTTTTTACCCCTGTTCGTGCGAACAAAAAACATGTTCGCACGAACACTGTTCCTGTGAACAAATTTTTTTGTTCTTAAAATCGGGCAGTGACTTTTTGGGGCTTGGCTGTTCCTGCGAACACAAGGGGTGTTCGCACGAACACCCCTGACTCCATTTTTTTTTTTTTTTTCGATCTGTTTCCTTTGCTTGATCTTCGAGGGTCCTTAGCTTTGCATTACTCGTTCCCCTTTTTGTTCTTGAGCCCATTTTTTTGTGACGAACTTCCCATTCTTCTCGGGAATCTCGTCGTGATCATATCTCGCTCAAATTCCGCCTTTCTTTTACGTTCGAACTCCGATGCGCGCATTTCCATGCGAGTCTACACACATCAAGAAGGGGAGTCCCAATCGCGTAATAACCTGTAATCCTGCGGAGACTCAATTTAAATGTCAAATTCTCGCTCTCTCACCCCTCAGATAACAAAACGGAATTAAAAACGCACACAACAGTATTTAAAACACACTCTCTAAACTAAAGCAGAAAAGTACGTTGGGTTGCCTCCCAACAAGCGCTTGTAATTTACGGTCGACGGCCCGACCCAATTACCTCATGAAGCTCAGAAAGGTGGTTTGGCAGGTCGTTCTGCATCCAATTTTTGGCGTTGGATGTTCATAACTACCTTATGCGCCTGCACACTCGATTCTTTACCCTTAGGATCTGGCGGATCTTCTTGTGTCAGCTCTGAAATTCCACGCACAACTTTCACAGGAAATGGCAAGTCTGGCTTCACCTCATAAGTGTACTGAGGAGTCGGTTTGAAAACCTGAAAGGTCTCCACAGTATCGTTGACCCTCATGATCAACTCTCCATTCTCCACATCAATTAAAGTCCGACCAGTAGCCAGAAAGGGCCTACCAAGAATGATCGGAACGTCACCAACTGGCATGTCAAGGATTACAAAATCAGCTGGCATGATCAAACTACCAACCCTCACAAGTAAGTCTTCTACCACCCCAATGGCCTTCTTGGACGACTTATCTGCGAACTGCAGATTGATTCAGGTTTTACTAGGCTCCCCCACACCTAGCTTTTTGAATACTGAAAGCGGCATCAGGTTGACACTCGCCCCCAAATCACATAGAGCCCTGCCTGTATATGCCCCACCAAGTGTAGCCTCAATCACAAAACTACCTGGATCTTTCTTCTTCTTGGGTAGCCCATGCAAGACACATGAACTCACCTGCTCATTCAGTTTCACTGTCTGAAAGTTATCCATAGCTTTTCTCCCATAGATTGCATCCTTGATAAACCGCGCATACTTAGGCATTTTCTGCAGCGCCTCAATCAACGGAATGTTTATGTGAAGTTTGGAGAAAATATTGAGAAATCTCCTGTACTCCTCAGAGTCATCCTTCTTCTTTCTAGTTTTCAATGTAAAAGGTACATCTTTAGAAGAAGAGGGCGGTGGTAATACCTCATTGGAAATTTCCTCATCATGTGGAGTCATGCCCTTTGATTGGGGGACCATGACAGGTGTCTTCTCAGAATCGAAGACCTCATGCTCCTTAGCCTTTGATGCTTCTGCTCTGGCATGGCTCGGGTATGGTGGATCAGTCAACGAAACCCCGCTGCGAGTGGTAATGGCATTTACCTGGCGCACATTCTCTGTGTCAGACGGTAGAGAACCAGGTGCTCTAGCAGATAATTGCGTTGCAATTTGCCCAACTTGAACCTCTAGTGCACGAAGAGAAGTCTTTGTAGCCTGCAAATCAGAAGACATCGCATTGACTGTCGTGGTCATATCGTTCATGTTGTTGCTCAGCTGTGTCAACGCCTTAGTGAGTACAGAAATCTCTGGGTTTGGCGCTACAACAGCCGGTGGTGGAGCCTGCGACACTGGTGCTTGTGGCATGTGCTGAAACCCAGGTGCGTAAATAGCTCCAGACTGATCCCCATACCTGAAACCTGGATGATCTCTTGTGCCTGGTCTGTAGTTCCCTTGGTTCCAATTCTGCCGTTGTCCTTGTGCCCCCACAAAGTTCACATCTTCACTTGCAATCTGGGCCAAGGCTGAATCAAATTCCTGCTCCTCTACTCTTGCAACTGGCTTCTTATCCCGATACACATGCTTGGCCAAGTCTGACACCATCTTGCTGATCCCATCCTTCCACTCATTATCTTTCGCCTCAGGCAATGCCGAAAGTCTTCTAGAATCATAAAACTGCGTATCCTGCTTGGCTAGCTGTTTCATAAGTGCATATGCTCCTTCCTTGTCAACAGAGTACAGAAAATTGCCTCCAGCTTCTCTGTTAACCAGCTCCTGGTTATGGCGTTCTAAGCCATGGTAGAAGACCTGCAAAATTTTGTAGTCCCCAAAATCGTGATTTGGGCACTTCCTGATCAAATGCATAAATCTATCCCACGCCTCTACCACGGTCTCATGGGCCTGCTGCAGAAAGCCAAGGATATCACCTTGTAACTGAATCACCCGCTGAACTGGGTAAAACTTTGCCATGAATTCATTCACACATTGAGCCCATGTAGTGATTGAATCCGGAGCTCTCGACTCAAGCCACTTCTCAGCTGCACCTTTCAAACAATAGGGAAATAGAATAAGTTTCAATGCCTCTGGAGTCACGTTCTTATACTTCACAGTCTTGATATAAGCATTGAACTTCCCAATGAAATCGTTGGGATCCTCATCCTTGTTCCCATAAAACTGGAACTGATTGGTGACTGTCTGGATCGTAGCTGGCTTGAGATCAAAATGCTCAGCCTGTATGTCTGGCACTACAATTGCCGGATTGTGTCCATACGTGGACGTTCGGAATTTCTCCACAATAGCCTGCCCAGACTTGTTGTACGGTGTCTGGGCGTTGCGATCATTCAACAGTTTCGCCAACTCTTCCATTTTCTCATTGAGCTGCGCGTTGGTCAATTGATCACCCATAGTGCTCTGTTTCTGTCTTCTCCTTTGATCTCTGAATAACTGCTCTGGGTCTTCAAGTGGGGGCACAAGTTCTCTAGGGATCCTGGACATACACTGATGACCTGAAAAGCAGACTCAAATACAAGTGAGAAAACAAGTAGCTAATTAAACAAAAAGTAAATGAGATATCCTAAATCAATTTCTACTAAACTAATAAACCATTAAAGTCCCCGGCAACGGCGCCAAAAACTTGACGCGAATTCTGTACACGCTTAAACGCAAGTATACGGTCAAGTAGTATATGGAGTATTTTACGACTCCGAATATCGAACCCAAGGGAATTTACGATTACTAGCTAACTAGAAATTAACTTTACGATATCTAAGTAACAAGTAAAAATTTGTTTGATTGTATAAAGTCGTCGCCCACAAACAAGCGACTAAAATTAAATAACAATTAACTAAATATTTTTGTAGGGTTTTCACTTTTAATAAAAATAAATTGTGATTTGATTACGATTAATGAGAAAGAACTAAGCAATTGATGGTCCCTAGGGTTGTTAACGATTTTCGGATTATGCATGAAACACTCTACTCACGTTCTAGTTATATCGGGTAATGCTCATCACGATCTTCTCTCGATCTCACGTGAATTTGTGTAAACAATAGATTTTGGGTCCTCTCGGTCCACCTCCGTCTATTAATACAATCTAATTGATTTGCTAGACTTGTTCATCGGGTCCTATCGGTCCACCGAATTCACTAAGTTCTAACAAAAATCAATTGAAACTACCCTCTCACGATTAATCAAGTTTCTATCTCCTGTCGGTCTCAAGAAACTACAAGATTACCTAACTGTTCTTTAACACGTCTCAAAGAATTCACTTTCGTGCAACTCTATCAACAAGTAACGTTCTAAGGGTGATCAAGCCAAGAACATTAATAAATAAGTACAAGAATAGATAAGCTAACAAGAACGTTCATAGAATTTAAGCAAAAACATGCTTCAAGTCCAAAATCCGGAAAATCATCCAACAAACCCTAGTTTCACCTAGCTTTAAGAAGTTTAGCTAGACATAATAGTGTTCAACATATCCAAAATAATGAAGTTCATGAAGAATAGAGGAAGAAAAGATGATCAAACGCTTGAATCTTCAATGTAGTTGACGATCCTTGCTCCAAGCTTGTTCTCCCTTCTTCCCTAGCTCCAAAAACTTCAAAGATGCGTGAATATCTGTCTCTTAGGTCGTCCTGCCCGTTTTCTACCAGCTGGGCACGCTTTTTAATGAAGATATGCCGAAATTGCACTTCAGCCCCTCTACTTTGTAATTCCCGGACAGAATTCTTTGCTGATTTTGCGCGGGCTGTATCTCCCTCATACGGACTCGTCTTCGGTCCTACCATATACCGTTGGAAAGCTACGGATGTCTACTTTCCAATGACGCAAGCCTTGCTTCAAAATTCCTTGTAGATTTTCCTGGGCATCGAAAAGAGTGCAGGCTGGTCAGGAGTGACTTTTCCAACTTTGCTTCGTTTTTGCGTCTCCTTTTCTCCTCTTCATCTAGCTCCATTCCAAGCATATCCAAGAATCTCATAAGCTCCATTGCACCTATTTTACCTGAGATACACAACACTAAACAACCTGTGCAATTATCATAGCAAATATGAGAGAAAACATGCACAAATAAGCTAGAAACACAACTTTTCACTCTTAGGCTTATAAATAGTCAAATTCACATATTTGTGCAAATATAGCATATAAATAATGTGAAATAAGCCTATTAAAAGTAATATGAAAGTATAAAGATAACTCCTAAAAGAGAGTTATCAGTATACAGTGTCAATCATTCTTATATGATCGACGAGGCTCACACGGCGAGGAATCTCAGGGACTAGTTCTACTCGCCACCTCATGTCACTCATCAGCACGCGTTATCTCATAAGATGTGCGCCATAGTGTTTGGACTCTAATCAGAGCACATGTCCTATCCCATTGGAACCACTATACAGATGTAAGTCCAACAACCCATATGACTATTAACCCAAGTACTGAGTGTTGCACATATGCAATCGAAATCAGTTCTCTCATCTGGCTTTCTCTACGCAGACTATACATGGTTCGGGGTAGTAACCATGCTCGAATGGCCATAAACCAATCTCACCTTGAAACTTATTCCAATGCGACAAATGAATCCGTCTGACATGGTCTTGCACTATTGATAGATGTCCAGCTCTTGTCATAGGCCATGTGCCTCATATGACAGGAGTCATCATATCATAGGCTTCTAGCTCTTATCGGGATTCTGTCTCATCTTCTACTCACCTAGGCAATCCAGGATGTTGTAAAGGCGGTTGCTCGTGTGAGAGAGTCAACCTAGTGTCCGCGCGACATGTTCTAGCTAGTACAGGATATGTAAACGTATCATACACGTATCGAAACAACATGTAGCATAATTAAACAAATCCAATTAAAATCCAATAATCAATGTCTAAATCATATCATCAGTCTGAAATCTCTAGTGATATCTCACCACCTACTTAAGCCCATATTCCTAACATGACTAGTAAAGACATGCCTTAACAAAGGTTTGGTCATGGGATCAGCTAACATCTGATTCGTAGGAATGTGCTCTAAAGAAACATCTCCTTTAGCTACCACTTCCCTAATGAAGTGATACTTTCTCTCTATGTGTTTGGCTTTACTGTGGTGCATAGCCATATGATGGGCAACTCATAGGTTTATGGACAGCTCATAAGCTTACCGGAAACCTTCTTTTCCAAACACATTTCTGTCCGGTGACAGAACAGGCGGTCTAATACGATTCTGCAACACTTATGTTGCTGTTCCATGCGATTTCATCTAGCATGGACCATTGCCTGAGGCGGATCCACGTGCATCTAGGTCCCCACCCTAGTCAGCATGCATAGCTGGCTAGTCGAAGCATCATCTCCGATAGTCATAGCACGTAATCCTTTGAGATATCGGAGTATTCTCTACACAGTCTTCCAATGCCCAGTACCTGGGTCAGACTGATATCTGCTAACTAAATCGACCGCATTCGCATGGGTTACTTTGGTCATTTGATCTCTCTCGTGTTGGTTCTTGGGACACATCTCTAGACTGAGTTTCTCGCCATGCGCAATGGGAGTGTCAAGTAGTTTGGCATCGCACATTCTGAACCGTTCAAGTATCTTCTGGATGTACGCCTCTTGCGACAAACCTAGAAGTCGTTTGGAACGATCTCTCAGGATCTTAATCCCAAGGATGCAGCTTGCCTCGCCTATATCCTTCATCGAAAAGCGAGAGGACAACTACCCTTTGGTGGTCTTGAGCATTCCTATATCATTGCTTGCCAATAGTATGTCATCCACATATAGAGACAAAATCATGAACTTATGTCCTGAGCTTTTGACATACACACAGTGGTATTCATCTACCATCGCAAAGCCATATGCTACAATGTCCGGATGGAACTTCATATACCACTGTCTTGAGGACTGTTTAAGCCCATATATGGACTTAACCAGTTTGCACACTTTGTGCTCTTGACCTTTCTTCTCGAAGCCTTGCGGCTGAGCCATATAGATATGCTTGTTTAATTCTCCATTGAGAAACGCAGTCTTAACATCCATCTGATGTAGCTCTAAGTCCATGCTCGCTACTATTGCTAGTATAAGGCGAATAGAGGCTATTCTCACCACCGGCGAGAATGTCTCCTCATAATCTACACCCTGCTGTTGGGTGTAGCCTTTCGCCACTAGTCGGGCCTTAAGCCTTTCCACGCTTCCGTCTGCCTTCCTTTTGACCTTGAAAACCCGTTTGTTTCCAATGGCCCTACGTCCAGGGGCAAATCAACTAGGCCCCAAAGATGGTTGGTTTTCATTGACTCTAGTTCTTCTTGTAAAGCAATTTCCCATTCTTTCTTGCCAGGTGATGATAGAGCCTCGGACAATGTCCTAGGTTCATCATCTTCTTGCGTGGTGACCACCATGGCCTCCCCTTCGATGTCAAATCGTCGACGGGGTACGCTCCCACGAGCGCTCCTACGCAAAGAGGGTTCTTCTTCTTCAGCATCATCACCATATGTGATGGGCTGCTCACTAGGCAAGACGCTCCCACTGTTCTCAAGATCCATAAGAACAAATTCCTCTTGAGTAGTGGTGAATTGAGTGTCATCTAGTGGTTCCTCTTGCTCGTAGAGAATGCCATCTCCACGAGCTTCTCCCTGACTAGGAAAATCTCCCTCGAGAAATTCAACATCTCGCGACTCCATCTCTGTTAGACTGCCATCCGGCTGTTGCGCTATGAATACGTAACCCTTAGAGTGCTCAGAGTATCGTATGAAGATGCACTTCTTTCCTCTAGCACCCAATTTCCCATGAACATGGGAGACGTTACGTACATAGGCAGCCGACCCCCATGGCCAAAGGTGACCCAATTCGGGTTGCCTTTTGGTCCACATCTCGTAAGGGGTTGTGGCTACAGACTTGGTGGGCACACGGTTCAGTATGTATGTGGCAGTCATCAATGCATCTCCCCAATAGGAGATTGGCAGATTCGCGTTTGCCATCATACTACGAACCATCTCTAACAGTGTTTTATTCCTTCTTTCCGCTACACCATTTTGCTGTGGTGTGAAGGGAATAGTCAACTGCCTCACTATTCCTTCGTACTCACAGAGCTCCTTAAATTGCTCAGATAGATACTCACGGCCTCGGTTTGTCCTAAGAGCCTTAACTCTTTTGTCCAGTTGGTTCTCTACCTCTTGTAGGAACTTTCTGAATCACCCTAGTGCCTCAGACTTATGTGTCATCAAGTACACATAACCGAAACAAGTGTGATCATCTATAAATGTGATGAAATAGCGAGCACCATGTCTAGCTCTAACATTTAATGGACCGCAAACATCAGAATGAATAAGTTGTAAAGGCTCAGTAGCCCTTACTGCTTTACCGAACGGTTTGCGTTTGGCTTTCCCTGCAAGGCAACACTCACATACAGGTAAAGATATCTTGGACATGTTTCCAAGTTGGCCTGCCTTGGCCAGCCTGTTCATCCTGTCCTGTCCTATATGTCCCAATCTAGCATGCCATCTAGTGGAATCAACATCACTAGAAGACGTAATGAATGAACAAGAATCATAAACATCACCAAAGCTAGAACCAATAATGTCTAGCTAAAATAAACCACGAGAAATCAAAGCAGTGCCAAAAGATGAATTGCCACAAAACAGTTTGGCAACTCTACCCTCAAAAACAAGTCTAAAACCAAATCCAAAATTCTAGAAAACGGAAATCAAGTTCTTGCGTGCACTATGAGCGTATAAGACGTCATGAGGATGAGCTCCAAACTTCATCTTCACGTGCATCCTTCTACTGCCCGTTTGTCATTGCCAATAATCCGTGCACGCGCCTCAATCACATGCTCAGGTGTCCTTCTGCACCTGGATCCAATACCCACTCATTAGCGGAATTAGAAATGAAAAACTTGACTTATAACATAACAGTCAGAGTTTCGATTATGGCATACCTTTGGCTCGGTACAATCACGAGCAAAGTGACCCTTTTTCTGGCAGTTGAAGCACAAGATCCTTGCCAAGTTTCTAGATCTCCGGCTCTTCTTGCCACCAGCTCCTTTCTTGATCTTGGGATTGGGGCCTCCTACGGGCTTCCCCTTTCCCTTGACGCCCTTATCCGCCTTCCTCCAGTTCCCATGCGCCTTTTGCGACTTGGGAAGAGGGTGCTCTGCCAATAACACCTCAGCGCTGGACTTGGCGACCTCAATTCGCTCACTTTCCAACAAGAGATGACGTTTGACATCCTCAAACGTTTTGACATCCGCGTTGTGGGTCCTGTTTTTTTTCATGTGATCCCATGTGCGGGGCAGAGAACGCAGTACCGCTTGTACTTGCTCTTCATCGGATAAGTTCCGTCCAGCTGCTATGAGCTCTCTGATCATGAAGGCCATAGCCCTCATGTGCTGAGTCATTGAGTGTTCTGGCTTCTTATGATAAGAATCGAAATTCATCCTCAAGACCCTCAGCCTGGTGACAGAAGTGGATCCATACTTGCTCTTGATCGATTCCCACATCTCCTTCGCAGTGACAGAATTTTCGAACTCCCTGATGAGGTCATCTTCCATCATACATAGAAGATTGTAACAAGCCTTCCTATCCGCTGCTTCCCACTTATGAAAAGCAGCTAGGTTCCGCTCATGTTCCACAAGCGGTTGGTTTTCATTCATCACGGGTTCGACCCTATATGTCTGGAGATGGTCGGACAAATCTATGTCTAACATGTAGTACATAGCACGACGGCTCCACATGTCGTAATTGTCCCCATTAAGCTTTACAGCTTTAGCAGAATCAGCGATGAGACTAGATGATTTTGACATTACTGTAAATATGAGACAAAGTGGAAGTTAATTACTAGCATGGTTTTAGCTCCTACAAACATTTAGATAAGATTAAAATTTCATAGTTCTTCATAAGGACTCCACCAAAACCTAGTAGCAATTCTAGGAATCAAATATCGTCACTCATGATTCCCCATTAATTTAATCCTCTCTTAATGTGAGCTCTTTCGTTTTAGTTCTTTAGCATGCGAGGTTATACAGTTATCTCCAATCACACACAGTTATAACATAAAACAAGCATAAGCATAAATAAATATGCAATGGATGTGGCCCCTAAGGTGCACTCCCACTATTGAGAGTACGTCTTGAGCAAGTCTTGAACTTTTCGCCTCATGGATCTCGCCAATCTCGAGTGCTCCTTGAAGCTTCCCTGTTCGTCTCTTTGCTCCATGCACCTCGCGCCATAGCTTTTGGTTTGGCCACCTCTCTTGAAGCTTCTATTCTTCAATCTTCACTAACTATCTTATTTATAATAAGAAGTAACCTCGAATAGGCGATTTAGATGAGAAGAGAAGACAATAGAGTATGTAGAGAGGCACGACACACAGGCCGTATTTTAATTGATTACATATTCAAAACCAAAACCAAATATAAAACCATCTAAGCCACATCCATGCATCAAACACATCCATTCAACCCACAACAACATGTAGTATAATAAAATAAACATACTGTAATTTTTTGGAAATTTCCAGAATTAAAGAATAATTACTGGAAATTAATAAGCAATAAATAAAACAACTAATAAGATCGAAAATTGCTCCCAACTACCTAGGATCTCACCTCCTATCTTATAAGGTAGGGAAAAATGTCCTAAGTCTCCGGAAAAAATTTGGGCTCAAAACAGTGTGTTTAAGGACGTCTAACTGCCTCGGGAAGTGTGCTAAACACTAATTAATTAATCTGGAAAATAATAAAATTTTTTGTTTTTCCAAAAATTATGAAAAATTCCAGGAAAATAGGAAATTTAATTCTGAGCATATAGAAAAAAATTTGGCGAAAAAAAGTGGCCAGAGGAGGGCTCACGCGCCCACACGCGCCGCCACGCGTGGGCGAGTCCGCCTCCGTCACGCGCCGACGCCGGCCGAGTGCCACGTCAGCATGCCACGTCAGCCATGTGCTGACGTCTAGTTGCCACGTCACACCTCCATGTCACCTGCCACGCCAACAGCCCACGTGGCTGCCACGTCATCACCACGTCAGCCAAGTGCTGACGTGGCACCGCCACGTCACCATGCCACGTCAGCCCTAGCCACGTCAGCAAGTCCGCCGCCCTTTGGCGCGTGCGGCGCGTGGAGGCGGCGTCGGTGGCGCGTGAAGCCCACGCGCCGCCTTCCCGGCCTCCGTTTCCGGCGATCCTTATATTGTTGGACTCGTCTTTTCACCCTGATCTCGATTATGTGTTCAAAACTCAATTTTAACATGTTTTGAAAAAATCTTTTTACTGCTCAGATCTAACAGTCCAGATTTATAAAGTTCCGAATCTTAAAATATTCATAACTAATTCTCTGTTCGTCCAAAAATTATAAAATTTATATTTTCTGGAATCCTCGTGAAAAACCCTATCTAACCATATAGGTTTCACTAACAGATTATGAAATTTCATAAACTCGATTTTCTAAACTGATTCGGGAACGCATAACGAGGCACGAAAAACTAGCATATGGCTCTGATACTAATGAAGGACGAACATGATCTATCACATACAGATTTACAACATGAATTATAGCGGAAGATTCATGTGTTTACCTTGTCTTCCTTAGCTCCTATGCACAGCAAATGATCGTAGGATGCTTGCTTTCACGTGCTCTTCTTGCTCCCACAGTCTGGCTCGAATCACTAGGACGAAAGCTCTAATCCACACCAAGTTCCACCAATGGTGGCTAGTTAGAGAGAGAGTCTAGGGTTTACTGTATTATGATCAGCACATAATCTCTACAGTAGTGTGTATAAAATAATAGGAGGCTGTCTCCTTATATAGACAGACTTATACCCAATTGCAACATTAACTTCTAGGGTTTGTCCTTGCTACTAACCCCATAAGGTTTGAGCTTGTCTCACCTAAACCCATAAGTTTAGGATAATTGCATTGGGTACCCCATGGACGCACCAAATGCTAACAGTAGTATATATTACTTTGAAAAGCAAGTCAAATTGTGGTAAATGCTCATTGACAAAAGAACTCAAGGAATCGGATTTGTGTTGCCAATCCTGTTAAACCCAAAAATGCTAAAAAAATTTGTCTATTCATTCTCGTGCATGTTAGAGAATTGGTACAAAATTAACGTCATCATTCATATGAATTATGTCTGTCCAAACAATACCTCATGATGATTGTTTTTCTTTTTTTCTGTAGAAAAGTTAGGTTTGAACCCAAATCAATGAACTGACAATAAGTTCCCTTAATTTCCACTGTGACAGCTCCCAATTTCAGGAGGCTTCTTAGTTGATTTACCCAATATAATGATCACTATGGTTTGGAGGGGGCAGATGTGCATATCAACATCAAGGTGGGGAAGGACAAGTATATTTCTCAGAGCGTACAATCGCAATTGAACGCCATGAAACCAAATGAGGTTACAACTGTAACCGCTTATTTCAAGTGGAAAGAAAGCATCAACTCTGAAGAGGTTCACTTCAACATCTCCGACACCACGTCAAAGGAGTCAAAGGGCGGTTTGGTGTTCCATCACGCGAGTGTCCAAGAGATCGTTGATCCAAAGTGATTGGAATCTCAGCAGAGCAAGCAGATCTACATATAGTCGTTCGTTGGTGGCAAACGACGTCTCTTTGGCTACTATAATTAAACTATTATTATTAAGTCCCATTTTTGTTATTCCAAATAAGACTATTACTGCTGGACTAGTAAGTAAAGTACTACTACTAGTAGTCTACACTCCATGCATTTGCAATCTAAATATATATCTATCAAATGTACTCTATCATGTCCTCGTTCTTTGAAATTTCTCTTAATATCATGACGTTTATATGTTGTTGTCTTTCTTTTTATATTTCTGGAAAAGCAATCTCAAAGTGTGGGATTCTTCTTCACAAACTAATTACAACAATTGGAGATTGTATGGAGAAAGTATGAACAAGGATATACAAACTTCATAAATTAATCATTTCAAAAACTTCAAAAATTAATGATAGATCGATAAACTTACAAAAATGTGTAATTGTGGTTTGGCCCGGGTTTATTTTGTGAATATATGTTCTTTAGTTTTAATTAAAATGGCATACTTGAAGTACTGAGTTGGTTTCCATCTACATAATTCCGTTCATTTTAGCTTTTAAAACATTTTTCTCACATTAGAATGGAAGGAGAAATCTATTAAAAACAAATTTATCCATGTGTTGGCTCTTATTTAAATATGTTTCTTTTTTCATCAGTATCGAAAAGAAAATGGATGTTCTACCAAAAAAAATACCCAACAACCTTTAACTAGTTTTTCAAGATCTTCCTCTTCCATCCAGATACGAATTGTGCAGGATGGTAACATATAAAAATATACAATCCACAAACATAAAATTCCAGAATAGAAACTTTTGTGCTTGATATTGCTCCTGTAAAATTTTAATAGAAACCATAAAATATTTATAAAAAAAACCAACATTCACGAAGTAAAATTTGATTAGAAGGTCTGGCAGACTGCGCCCACATGATGTAAATAAGAAATGAGAAAAAAATCAAGAAATGAATTGATGATTTTGTCTTCATGCTTCCAGTATTTTGTCCAAGCAATGTATAGATAGTAAATTGAAGGCTAAATTGCAATGGAGGTACCCAAAGTTGCCAAAACGAGCAAGTAGGTACCCAAAGTCTTTTTATATTTTTCCGTCCAATGTTAACGGAAAGTTGACGGAAGGGTACCTACATGCTCGAAAATCGAAAATTTGAGACCTGTGGTGCTCAATTTTGAAGTTTGGGTACCTACTTGCTCGTTTTGGCAAACTTTAGATACCTCCTGTGCAATTTAGCCTAAATTGAATAAAGGGTAATAAGACTGATTGTAACATTAATGGCAGGATTGATGCCTTAATCAGCAGTCTAACTTTTGGGTGTTTTTGAGTCATCTTTATATGTCAATAAACCTATGAAAGAAATAGTCACTACTCACTACTTTTCAAAAGCGCACTGCGATAAAGGAATATTTTTCTTTTTTCAAAAAAAGAGATTGTATTACCTTTTATAGAATTTTTATATCAAGTGGGGTATATCAACTTTTTCTTCTCTCTTACCAGTCCGTCTCAGGTCTTTCTTTCCATCTGACTTTCTTGACTCATATATGGGTCACTTTGACCAGGTTATTTGGATAGCAAAATAATACGATTTTTTATATTTTTTTTACCATATTATAGAGCAATTTTTAGTACAACACCATGAAAGAATTATCAAAAAATTACTTCGGTTTGCTATTCAAATCACCGGGTCAAAGTGACCCAGTGAATAGTGACAAAAGTCAAATTAGGAAGAAAGAGCCACCTTCTATAGAATCTTTATATCAAGTGGGGTATATCAACTTTTTCTTCTCTCTTACCAGTCCGTCTCAACTCTTTCTTTCCATATGACTTTCTTGACTCGTATATGGGTCACTTTGACCTGGTGATTTGGATAGCAAAATAATACGATTTTTTTATAATTTTTTACTATATTATAGAGCAACTTTTACTGTACAACACCATGAAAAATTATCAAAAAATTACATTGGTTTGCTATTCAAATCACCGGGTCAAAGTGACCCAGTGAATAGTGACAAAAGTCAAATTAGGAAGAAAGAACTGGGACAGACTGGTATTCCATCTTCTTCATCTCCATTTAGATAAATATTCAGCACTAAATATCAAAAGCCAACACAGCCTATAAACAGGGAACGTGGAACGATAATTAGGGCTCATACTTCTTTGGCGCCTACTTCTCTTTGTTAAAAATAAAGCTCTATAATAGTGTTCCCAACGTACTTCTAGGGTGTTTTATCCAAAAAAAAAAAAAAAAAAAAAAAAAAAAAAAAAACGTACTTCTAGGATGCTGCTCAGGAACGCTATGTGAAGTAGTAATCGGTTATTTGTTTCCTTTTCCTGTTAAGAGACATTCAAAACTGGAAAAAAATTGAGACTATTTTAGGAAGAGAGTGAGGCCCTGCTTTCTTTGCCTAGTTTTAGGTGACTTTTAACCCTTTTTTAGGTCATAAAAGAAATTCTATTTAGTTCCTTTTTCGTTGAATCTTTTTTAGATAACTTCTTTACCTTTTTTTAAGACTAAAAAAAAAGAAAAAGTAAGTTATTTTTAACTTCAACTTTTGTTACTTTTTACTCCTAAAATCTCCATTTTAGGAGATAAAATAGGAGCAAAGTAAGCAGCCTTTTTTTCTAAAACTAAAACTAAAACTTTTTAAAAAAATTAGTAGTAGCAAAGTAAGCAACTTTTTTACCTTTATTTAGAAAAAGGTAAAAAGTCACCTGAATTAGACAAAGAAAGCAGGGCCTAAATGTTAACTTCAACACTTATTATCCTTCCTCCTTTCCTTCCTTCAAAAAGTGTTAACGACATCGTTTTGTCATAGTGGGCTTCGCTGATGTCCCGCTACTTTTTCACGAATAATCTTGAATTATTTTAAAAGATATGTCAAAATTATTCGAGAACATGATATTCTCACAATTTTATTTTATTTTTCAATAGCGAGCTATAAATAGTAGCCTGGACAAAGAAATGACTCGTACAGTCGTACTCATATATTTGTGTGACTGGGGGCTTAATAATTAAGATCCAACACAATGGCTTCCCAACAGGCTTCACAAGAGGTAAAAATGTAAATTGAGGTTCATTAAACATGTTAGGCCTGTTTATAAACGGGCTCATCTCACCCGTTAAACAGCTCTAACTAAATGGAACATGCATGTGGCGCAGCACTTCTACACCCGCATAGTCAAGCCCATTGATCTCCACTACAACAACCACAGGCTCCCCGGGGAAGCAGATTGGGATTTTCCATCTAAAGAGTGAGTTAATTTCTGTGTACATTTTGATTGTTTTCTAATAATTTTTTTTAGAAAAAATATTGAATCTTGTAGATAGTGCATCTAGAGCAGATCGATCATCTTCCACGTGGCAGTCTTCGAGTATATCTGATGGTACTCCGGCATCACTCAATTACTCCTTATATTCACACTTATCCATATGGGGCTGCGAGACAGGGTCGCTCGCGATATTAACCGCGCGGGAGTTGTATGGATTTAGTGGCTTGGAGGTTAGAGTAAAGAACGCTGCGCCAGAGCAACAACCACGTTCGCGCGCGACCCTTGGTAACTTGTTGAGAGATTTAATGACCACGTATCCCATAAATGCGGTCGATCGTGTAACGGTCCCGACATATGCGGATAATCGTGTAACGTGCCCTATATATACGGTCCAACGTGCCGTTACGAGGCGGATATCTAGCCGCCATTCATGGGCAAATTAACCCCTCGTAACGTTCACTTCCCTACTATATATAGGAACGTTAGCCTTCTATGACAGTCTCGGATTTTTTGCTAGTCGTTATATTGTCTCTCTCTCAAGAACTGTTGACCATTGCTTAATCTTCCCCTACCCTAACCTATAATCTCTCTGTGCTTTCTACACTTGTTCTTATTATCTGTTAGAGGTGTACATTTGGATCTTGCTCTAGGATTTCCTTGCACACAAACCCTAACTCTAAGAGTCCCCGTCTCACCTAAAATAGTGGAGATCGCAGAATGTCGGCTTGAGCATACCAACTGAAATTAGTCTGAGTCCATATACACATTTTCTGTGAGGCTTGGATTCAGACTCTAATACTCCAGAAAGACATTTACCATCTCAGCTGCGCAGCTATGTCTCAATAAATTGTATGTATGTATATATGGTTGCAGACATCCCGTGGATTATTTGAGGAACGGGTTCACCATTAACGTGTTTGGTGAGGTGGATCATAAGGTGACCGGTTTAGAAAAGATCATGGTCGGTTTTTAGTTGAGTCTTTCTCCAAGGAGCTTTGGCTGGAAAGACGCGAATGTTCTTTTGGGGATCAAGTTGAATGATGGTGGAAAGTACTGTTTCATGTGCATTCAGAGGCAAATAGCGGATATGAAACCCAACGATGTCAGGACTTGGGTAACAGCTACTTTTCCAGTATGTGAACAGCACGTTGGACGTCCACTAGGTGGGAAAATTGGTTTCCATCTCGAAGATGCGACCGCAAAGATGATTAAAGGTGGTTTGACCCTTCATCAAGCAAGGATTGAGCAGCTTGGGTCCAACCCAAGGCCGGCCCTGCCCTAGCCAGATTAGGTGTCCGCCTAGGGCCCCATTTCCATAAGGGCCCCACAATTTTGAAAAGTTAGTAATGTACTACCTCCGTTCTCTCTAAATTTTCATCTTTTGACTTTTTCTTCCGTAATCGGGTCACTTTGCCGGGGTGATTTGGATAGCCAAACGATGCAATTTTTTAATATTTTTTTGATGGTGTTGTAAAGTGAAGTTTACGCTACAACATCGTGCAAAGATTATCAAATTATCGCATCGTTTTACTAATCAAATCATCAAATTATAGTGATTCAGTGAATAGTGGTAATATGAAAATGGTGAAGATTCAGAGAGAAAGTAGTTGGGACGTTCATGGTAAGTTTTCATTTGTAGTATGAAGCTATGTGCATGAAGACTGAAGAGACACATGGGAAAATGAGACGTGGGTTCTTTAACATCCAGTTTTATAGCTTTTTCGCCACTCTCTTTCTCCTTCTCTCATATATCTAATATCACCACGACTCTCTACCTCTGCAATATCTAGTTTTTAGCATTATATGGCAACCTTCTTTCTTTCACTAGGTATGATTTTGATTCTTATAGTAATAACTATAAGAATGTACTCTAACCGTGTCAAAATGAGTGTTTATTTTTTGCAAGCGTTTTACATAAGAGGATTCCTCTCCTCAAAATATGTTTAAGAAAAAATAAGACACTCATTTTAGGAGGAAGTAACAAATACTACATGAAATTTTTTCCACGGCCTCTTTTATGAACTTGCCTAGGGCCCCCGAAAGTGTAGGGCCGGCCTGGTCCAACCAATGAGATTAATAAATTGCCTACTGTGAAATATCATTTGGACGCGTTCCTTGTCATGGAAAATAACATTTTTGTGAAAATTCATAACAAGTTCGTCAAAATAAAAACTTATTTCAACTTATAGCTGCGATGATATATATTATGGCATTTCTTATATTATGCATTATAATTGGATAAAGAGCTACCGTATTTACCAAGGGACCCGGTATTTTAATTTCCCAATTCTTATGGTTGCAGATTAAAAAAAATCCACGTACTTACTCATTTATTTTATTTTCCAGGGCCTCTTTTATGAACTTGCCTAGGGCCCCCGAAAGTGTAGGGCCGGCCCTAGTCCAACCAATGAGATTGATAAATCGCCTATTGTGAAATATCATTTGGACGCGTTCCTTGTCATGGAAAATAACATTTTTGTGAAAATTCATAACAAGTTCGTCAAAATAAAAACTTATTTCAACTTATAGCTGCGATGATATATATTATGGCATTTCCTATATTATGCATTATAATTAGATAAAGAGCTACCGTATTTACCAAGGGACCCGGTATTTTATTTTCCCAATTCTTATGGTTGCAGATTAAATAAAATTTCCCCGCACTTACTCATAGAGATTTTTGATCGATAGGCTATATTTCTAGTTAATTGAATGTAAACAGATTCACAAACTTCCATTTTTTTCTTTCTCTGCTAATAACAAGAATTGGGGACAACTCACGACCGCTAATCTCAAGGCGCATGCCCAGTGAACCGCTCCATACGATCTAACAGTGCATGCCCGGTGAACCACGGACAAAGAAATCATTGATCTACGAGTCTGTCTTTCTTCTAAGCTAAACCTTTATCCGATGATAATACCAGGCATTTTTTCCTCAGTATTATGAAGTATGATGAGGTTGCTTGCAATTTTGCACACTAAGAAGTATTTTAAGGGCATCTCCAATAGCTCATGCAAAAGTCTCTTTTATGCAAAATATAAATAAAATGAAGAAAAAATGAGCTCCAATAGACGATGCAAATCGCCATGCATTTTGCAGAACATGCATCTTCCTCTCCATTAATAGCTAGCAAGAAAGTAGGCATGCAAAATTGTGTGTCTATCTCTCTCCTCTCATGCATCCTCATAATGTATATTTTAACTTCTCATAACTACAAAATGTATAAATTGCATTTTACTGTTGAAATAAAACTACAAATGCATGTCATGCAAAATTTAAAACATGCAAAACATACCTACTACTATTGGAGATGCCCTAAGGCGAGTTATTAATTAACTGACCGATAAAAGGAGAACCTTTTTACTTGATTTATAACGACCCGTCAAAATAAATGTTTTTGAATTTTTTTTATGGTGGGATGTAGAGAATCTTGTTCTCCCACCTATTTGTTCGATAGGTACTTGCTCGCATATTGAAACTCAACAACAGAAATATTGGCCATGGGATATGTTGGGGAATCAAAGGTGCCTTGAATGTACGTGGGCTTGGTGAGGAGATGGCGACGAAGCGGGAGAAGAAACGGACCAAACGGAGGAGCACGAGACGAAGAAAGCAAGTTGTTGGCACAGGGTCTTCGTGCGAAGAGAATTGATCTTCGTGCGAAGAACCTTCGTGCGAAGACATCGCTGGAGGCGGCCAGAGAGTTGTTTCTTTGTTCGTTATCTCAGTTTTGGTATTTCGTTGGGCAAGCTGTATAGTAGGCCTATATGAAGTCTATAGGTCGTGCTCTACATAGTGTGGGTTGTATTCGTGGGTTTCTCTCAATAAAATCGGAGGTTTTCGGGTCGTGGAGGTAGCTAGCTCATCGCTAGTGAACCATGTTATATCGTGTGTGCTCATGTGTTCTTGTTTCGTCCAATTCATCGTTCTCTAATATCTGCCCAGATCATAAAAAACTTATCAGAGCTTTGGTTGCGGGGTTCCAAGATCAAGGTGGAGCTATAGGGCTAGGGTTTCACAATCCATGAAATTCATAGCTACGGTTTCGCGATCAAGATGGAGCACGCATTCGAGGGTTACGGATCTGGAAAAGGAGATGGAAAGAAGATGACCGGGGGGACGACGAAGATCAACAAGTTCACTGGGTTAAACAACTTCAGTCTCTGACAGATCAAGGTACATGCTTTGTTGGAGCAGCAAGGCATGTGGTTTCCATTGGCGGAAGATACAAAGGGGGCTTCTACAACCACCACCGCTTAGTTTGAGTCGCACCAAGAGGGGATGCGACATAGGGTTGCGTATGGGCGTTCAGACAGTCAGAGTTGCGGCGCCATGACGACGGCCAAGGGAAGCTACGGTGACGTCTGTTCGAACGGTAGAGAAAAGAGACAGCGGTGGACGAAGGATGAACTCAGGATCTGCAAGTATGGCTGGAGGCGAAGGGTACTTCGGAGGATGGTCTAGCTCTCTAAACCCGTTGGGGGGCAAAGGGGGAATCCGTGCTCTTGACAAGGAGGCGGAGGATGGAATAGGGGAGTCTCTGACGAGAGAAATGAACGTGAAGGGGACACATGCCGGGGGTTTGTTGTAGGGACTCGGTGGGAGTCGGAACAACAAACAAACTTGTTGGCGGAACTCGGTGGGAGCTGGAAAAACAAGAGAGGGTTTTCGATTGCATGAACTCGGCCGTAGTTGGAGCATTGATAGGGTTCGATTGCAAGAACCAGACGGGGGTTTAAGCATCGCTGGGGGCACTCGTCGTAGGATATTGGCAAAGATGGAACAACTTGTGAATTTGGGGCTATTGGGGAGAACCGGCTAATTCAAGCGCAAGCGAACGAGAGTATTCAAGGCGAGGTGGAGATTTGTTGGGGAATCAAATGTGCCTTGAATTTACTTGGGCTTGGTGAGGATTTGGTGACGAAGACGGGGAAGAAACAGACCAAACGGAGGAGCACGAGACGAAGAAAGCAAGCTGCTGGCACAGGGTCTTCGTGCGAAGAGAATTGGTCTTCGTGCGAAGAGCCTTCGTGCGAAAACAAATTGTCCTCGTGAGAAGGTCTTCTTGCGAAGACATTGCTGGAAGCGGCCAGAGAGTTGTTTCCTTGTTCGTTAGCTCGGTTTTTGGTATTTCTTTGGGCACAAACTGTATATTAGTCCTATATAAAGACAATAGGTCGTGCTCAACGTTGTGTGGGTTGTATTCGTGGGTTTCTATCAATAAAATAGGGGTTTTTCGGGTCATGGAGATATCTAGCTCATCGCTAGTAAACCACGTTATATCGTGTGTGTTCGTGTGTTCTTGTTTCGTCCAATTTATCGTTCTTTAAGCTCTGCTTGAATCATAACAGGATAACATCTTTGTATAACTGTATACACTATGTATGCAGCATCCAATTTGAAAAAATAAATTATCTTTTCATCTTCTAGAGAAAACTTTAAAAGAAGCCATCAAATACTCCGGTACTGTTATTTTGGTTTTTGCTCTTCTAAAAATTAAATAGTGCCGAATACTCGGAGCTATGCTCTGGTTCAATTTTTACCCTCGCTGATTAGGGATGATCTAAAAATATTAATATTTATATAAGAGTAATGATAAGTAGCCCACTCCCGTAGCCAGAACGGTAGCCCGAATGTAATGTGGCATGCCACATCAACACATTGAGAGAGACAAAGAAGAAAAATAATTTTTCATTTTCATTGTTTGTTTTATTTACATGCCTTTTCTTTTTAATTTGATTTGATTTCTTGCCTTTTCTTTTATTCTTTTTTTCTATTCTTTTATCAATGTGTTGATGTGGCATGCCACATCACATTCGGGCTACCGTTATGGCTACGGGAGTGGGCTACTTATCATTACTCTTTCTATAATATGGTATAAACGTTCTTAAAATTTCAGTTCTAGATGTCAGCTACCAATAACACTAGAATACGGTCTAAATATTTATTTTATTAATATTTATATTTCTATAAGATAAGCGACTTTCATCTCTCTTTAACCATCCTTCAAAATAAAAATGTATGCGGATTTCATATTTTCCTTTGATCGAGGGGGAATCTTGTTCTCCCTCCCATTGTTCGATATGTGCTCGCAGATTAAACTTCTTCACATATTGGGTGTGTTATATGATCGTTTGTACTATGAACCATCCACCTATAGCATGCATACATCAACCCCCGCGGATCAGAATTTAGAAAATGTAGTCCACCTTTAGCATGCATACATCAACCACCGTTAGTTGACAGGGGCGGTTTTATATATCCTCAAACAATAGGGTTGTTTTTGGTGATTGATTCAAGCAAATAATTTAGCTTTGTTCTGAGCTCAGCTTGGTGGATTTGCACTTTGCATTGCTGACAATGTATTAGATTTGAGATTCATGTTATTTGAACTAGGAGATCTGGGATGTTGCGATTACAATCTACATGAATGTCATGGTACAAACTGTCTTATTATTGTTGTGATATGTTTGATATTGGCAGATAACTTATGTTCAACCATTGGATCTAAACTCATTTGAATCTCTCTTATTTCAGGGTTTGGAATTATTTTATATACATGAACCTTTTGAGTAGGAGGTGGCATTTGATGGAGGTTAAATGGTGAAGTGATTGATGGATGTGAAAATCATTGGTGGTGGTGAACCAGTGGCGGTAGGCGGAAAGAACATAAGGTTTTGAATAACCCTCGAAGAGTCGCGACTGCTGACGTTCGCTGAGTCAGCAAACGCTTAGGTACCCGACGAGATTGGCGACCCATCAAATCGTTCTGAGTTATCCTTGCCTCGAAAATAGGCAAAAATCTGTGGGTGGCGTCTGATTAACTTCATAGTGGTCACGCTTTGTCAGAAACCAAACGGCGCTTCTAAAACCCAAGGCAATCATGGCTATGACCGGGGGCCAGGAATTTGAATCTGAAATCAAAATTCAAGAATCTGTGTGGAGCCCACGCACGGCTGATTTTGCGCGACTGCACAACGGACGCGCGCGTGATATTCGCGCAAAAGGGGGCTAATGTAGATGGTGCTTTCCAGACAGACAGATCACAGCCACGTGACAGCCATCCAGCACACCTAGCTGTGCTCCATGTACACCGGATAACTACCTATGTTTATCCACTTGGGGGCTGCGAGACAGGGCCCTCGCGTACCAACACGGGACTTGTAGGGACTTTGTGGTTCGGAGGCTAGGGTAAGGCCCGTCGCGCGCGTGCGACAACCAAGCTCGTGCACGACCCTTTGTTATTGCTTTGAGAGACTTAATAAATACACGGTCGAACGGTCTCAAGTATGTATGGTCAGGTGCCTAACGGTTCCTATATACACGGTCGAACGTGCCGTTACAGGGGCTACCATTAAGCCACCATTTATGGTGCATTAATCCTATCACAACAGTCACTTCCCCACTATATATAGGATCGTTAGCCCTCCGTTGCGACACACTAGTGCAACACGAATTCTTCTGGACTTACCAAAGGCTTTGCTATTAAGCTGTCTCTCTCTCTCTCTCTCTCACAGTTACCATTGCTTACCCTCACCCTACACACACCCTGCATCTATCTGTGTTCATATTCTCTACTTGAGGTGCACACTTGGATCCAGGGCCGGCTTGGCCATAAGGCAAGTTAGGCAGCCGCCTAAAGCCTCTAAATTTAGAAGACCTCAAATTTAGGAAAGTTGTTAGATATAATTAGGTGTAAATGAGAAATTAACTACATACAACCACGTTAAAAAACAGATTGAGGAAAAGTAGGAAAATAAGTTGGAGAGATAATTAAGGAGATCATTACGAAATGAAAATGGACGTCACTACAAGGTCAAACCATATCTGGAAATGGAGAGAGAAAGCAATTGGTTAAGGAGTTTGTTTAGGAGTGAATTAAGGAAGGAGATTATGCATAACAAATTCAAGTTCATTTATACTCCCTCCGTCTCCCAAAGATAGTCCATTTTTGAAACTTCAACTTTTTTGGAGATATGCGATTAATGCATCCCACTACAAGTTTTTGACATGCTATTTCCACTATTGTCCTTGATTTTGTTTTCTCCAATACTATATGCATTAACATGAATGGGTATTATTGTAACTTCAATCTATTTTTTACCTTGAAAATGTAAGTGGGCAACTATTTTGGGACAAACCAAAATAGAAATGTGGACTATCTTTGCGGGACGGAGAGAGTAGTAAATTTCATTCTTCTAAAATGACTACTGCTAGAATTTTATCAATTTCCAGTAAGATTCCTATAAAAGGGGAAGAAAAAGAACCTCGTAGAAAAAATATGTGGATCTTCAATCTTTACAGAAGTGTTCTTTGTTCTATGCCCTACTCTATTGCAATCAAATTCAATTGAAGCATCTTGATTCTTGTGGAAAGATATCATGTTCAAGAAATTAACTTCACATTTTGGTATTTCACTTGACAAATTTTACTATCAGTCAATTCTACTTTTGATACAAAAAAATTATTTCCTCAATTTCATCAGAAAGTACTGAGTTGACTTTTTTCGCATGTAACTATGTCATTTTAACCGGTGCTTCACATAGAAAAATAATGTAATTTTTTTACAATTTTTTTATGGTGTTGTATAGTAAACTTTACAACACCATAAAACAATTATTAAAATTTTAGTTTTGTTAATCAAATCACCGGGTCAAAGTGACCCAAAGAATAGTGATTAAAGTCAAAATAGGTACTTTCTGGAAAAATAAACAAAGGAAGTAGTATTAAGAAGATGAAGGCCTTCTTCTACAAATTTGCCTAAGGCCTCTAAAAGCCTTAAGACGGCCCTGCTTGGATCTCTCCGAAGGATCTCTTTGCGCACAACTTCTCTTATTTTTATTTTCCTTTCTTATATAATCAATTTACATTTAATAAAAACAAAAGTAATTTCTCAAAAAAAAAAAAAAACAAAATTAGTGTGTGAAATACAAATTGACATTCATGTCCTTTTGTCCGTTAACATTTTTGGAAGGAAAACAACCCAGTTGTTAATTGTTAGCAATTACCAACTTGAGGTTGTGATAAGTTAATTTTGAAACTGGAGGTGGCAAATGGATCATTACCCCTACATGAAGGTGGGTAATAAGTAATTGACCCATAACACAATTTCCCTCGTTAATTAACCACCCACCCATCAATGCCAACAGAATGCTATTCTTTTTTGTTTTCTTGGTGGAGAGTGAATCCTGTTCTCCCACCCGGATCATAGGCTTTTAGAAAGATGATCTAGGATCTGATCCTATTATTTTTTGGAAATATGCTCTTCTTTACTTCTATGATGGTGCACCTACACACGTGTGGTAAATTTTTTTTTTAAGGGAACACACATGTGGTAATTGATCGTTCTAGAGTACGTAGCATATATACTTCAAGCCACGTTTTTAGCATATATACTTCAAGCCACGTTTTCGGCTGTGTTCCTTTTACATTATTATTATTATTATTATTATTATTATTATTATTATTATTATTATTATTATTATTATTATTATTATTATTATTATTATTATTATTATTATACTGCCAGATGATAAATGAATAAATATATATTTTTTTATGAAATATATAATTATATTATCATGATAAGATAGTATATTTTTGGTAGTGTATAAATAGGGACGCTTGAGGAAAGAAACAATACATAACTTACTTCAACCCACAAGTACCTGGTAGCTAATTGGTGTGTGTGAGTGAGATTGATACGGATACTAATCCGTCAACAGTACCAGCACCACGACGGAGTACACGAGAACGCCATAAGCCTAAGTATCTCAAACATTATATTACGCAGGCGTAGTTTATTTATTTTATTTAGTTAGTCGTTTAATTTATTTTAATTGTCGAGCTATGGACCGGGTTTCTTTAACGGTTCTTTACCTATGGGCCGCTCATTCAGTAGAACCGTATTAGCATTAGGTCAGTTTTTCTTATTTAAGTATTGTAGTTTTCAGTTTTTAGTCAATCAATCAGAAAAAAAGATTATCAAATTTGTGTGTGTGGGTTAAAAACCCTAGTGTGTGTGGAGATTGTAGCATCTCGAATCGCTACGTGTTAGGCAAAGCCTAACAACTGGTGCTTTCATCGAGTTGTCACCACAATCAACTGGTGAATTTCTCCATGACGAACACCACGGAATTATCCGCGGATTCACTGCAACAAATTGTGGCCCTTGTAAGGACGGCCTTGAATGAAGAATTGGACAAAAGGTTTACTGCTCACCAAACCCTATGGGAGGAGGCGCTCACTACTCATCGACGGGAAATTGCGCAGCAGCTCTCCACCCAGCCGCCCGTCCTCGCTGACCCAGTGGATTCCTCCACCGTCGCGCGGACCACCCCTCCAGGAGACAAGGGTCTCAACGATTCAGATCGCAGACTCACAGGGGCTAGCAGCGACCTCCCTGCTCCTGGCCAGATCCGACCACTTGCTGCCATGGCCGCCGGTTTAAGGTCTCAAGAACAGCGCCTGGACCAGTCCGGCGACCCAGCCGCCGGCCACATCCTCGGAGCCCTAACCGGCGTGGGTTCCGGCCGCCTTCAACCTCTACCAGCCGCCCGGGAGGCCGAATTCCGGCAACAGGGCCGCACCCACCCACTGTCAGACGACCCTGCCAACCTTCGCCGCCACCAGATCGATGCTCCTCGCCGGCCACAGCGACAATTTGACTACGGCGACGAGAATGATTGGCCACAGCCTGCACGTCGAAATCAGACCCCAACCTACGACGATTGCCCGCGTCGTCTCCCCCGCCAAGGCTTCAACACTATGGCAGGAACCGCGGACTTCCGCCGCACCAATACGAGACCTCCAAGGCTGTTGGGATACGACGACATTGAACCTCGAGGTACACGTCGGGCCAATTATGACGACGAGTATGGGGATGATGCTGACCCGTTCTATACCGACCCCGACGATTTTGCTTCTGGTACTCGCCACGGTGATCGTCGTCCTCCTGGTCCCGATCAACGAGGGCACAAGCTACGTTTGGAACCGCCCAAATTCTCAGGTATTGATCCTCACAATTGGGTATTTAAAGTTCAGCAATACTTTCATTATTATCGCATTCCGTCATCAGAACGACTACAACTCGTTGGGGTATTGTTGGATGGCGACGCGGCTGACTGGTTTCGGTATCGCGAAGCCAAATTTCGGTTCGCTTCATGGGCTACGTTTCTGGACGAGGTAACTGTCCGTTTCGATCACGCGTATTATCATGATTATTTTGGCCAATTGTCGAAATTGCAGCAGCACACGACAGTCTTAGCTTATCAGAATGATTTTGAAAAACTGCTGAACAAAGTTAACACTGCGTCGGACGACCAGCTGATTTCAATTTTTGCTTCTGGTCTTAAGCCGCCGTTGGGGCGTGAGTTGACATTGCGTAACCCGCAAACTATCACCGCAGCCTTCAGTCTCGCTCGTGAATTAGAAGCTATTCGTGAGCCATCCGCCGTCACGGTTTCCTCCACACCGGTCCGTGCACAACCGACAGTCGGGTCTCAGCCCAAGGCCCCTACTCCAGTGGCTTCCACGCCCCCGATTAAACTGCTCACACCAGCCGAGCAACAGGAACGCCAGCGCCAAGGTCTTTGTTACAATTGCGACCAGAAATATTTCAGGGGTCACAAGTGTGAAGGTAAATTCTTGCTTATGAACTCCGACAATCCAGAGCAGCCACCGGCCGAAGAATATGTCATTGCAGCTGATGCCTCCAGTCTTTTCACACTGATTAGCAGTGACCAGCTGACTTCTCTACGGCTCCTAGGGTACATAGGAGGTCGTGAGGTATCTGTTCTTATCGACAGTGGGGCGACACACAACTTCATCCATCCTGAGTTGGCCGAGAAGTTGCAGCTACCAGTTCAGGCCACCCCAGCTTTCAAGGTTGCAGTGGGTAATGGGGACTGCCTCCATTGTGATACTACTTGTGGAGAAGTTGCTATTGATCTTCAGGGGCACACGTTTTCAGCTGAATTATTACTCCTCGAGTTCCAAGGTTCGCAAGTCGTTTTGGGGGTGCAGTGGCTCCAACAATTCGGCGAAGTCCTTACGGATTATTCCAAGATGACAATGAAGGTAAAACATGGAGATTCTTGGGTGGTCTTGCAGGGTTTAACGAAAGCTGCTTTGGGCGCGCACCGCTCATATTTTCGCCTTGAGGACAAGACGGTTCTTATCCGGGGGGGAGTTGATACGGATACTAATCCGTCAACAGTACCAGCACCACGACGGAGTACACGAGAACGCCATAAGCCTAAGTATCTCAAACATTATATTACGCAGGCGTAGTTTATTTATTTTATTTAGTTAGTCGTTTAATTTATTTTAATTGTCGAGCTATGGACCGGGTTTCTTTAACGGTTCTTTACCTATGGGCCGCTCATTCAGTAGAACCGTATTAGCATTAGGTCAGTTTTTCTTATTTAAGTATTGTAGTTTTCAGTTTTTAGTCAATCAATCAGAAAAAAAGATTATCAAATTTGTGTGTGTGGGTTAAAAACCCTAGTGTGTGTGGAGATTGTAGCATCTCGAATCGCTACGTGTTAGGCAAAGCCTAACAGAGATCTTCCAGTGATCCAATGGCTTCTCAACAGGTTGCGAATTTGGTAAGCTAGCCGGCTAGCTAAATTTGTAAATATTTTTGTTAATCAAGCATGCATCCATGCAGTTTTATATATCGAGCCTCCTCGTGGAAAGTATAAGAAACCTATGAATACTTTAGTATGATTATTTTGCTTCTTTAATCACTTACATGTTCCTCTTCCTGTGTACATTACATTAGTTTGCTTCTTTAATCACTTACATGTTCCTCTTCCTGTGCACATTACATGTGTAGGTGGAGCAGTACGTTCAGACAGTGCAGCCCGAAGAATGCACGTATGGATCCACTGTAAGCGGCGCATGGAGAGTACCAACGCCAGAGTGAGTAACATAGTTGTTGCGTGATCGAAGTGTTAATTGGCCGTTGTTTGATAATAATAATAATATAATAATAATAATAATAATAATAATAATAATAATAATAATAATAATAATAATAATAATAATAATACACATGTTGTTGTTGCTGTTGTAGGCATCCAACGGCTGAATTGCGTGCCACTAGTTGGTTTCGGGTCACTGGAAATATTGATCATGTGTTTGAGAAGATGGGTACCATTGATGTTGAATTTGAGCTAAGTAAAGGACCTGACGACCAAACTCCCAACATGGATTTGGCTAATCTTGTGATCTCGGTGATTAATGCAAAGGGCTTTCCCGTCGACAATCAAACTGTAACGAGGCAGTTATTGGACGCGAAACCGATGACCAAGACCTGGGTCAAAGCAACATTGAGGCCCGCCGGATACCCATTCTCCCCCCCAGATGCTCCACTTAAGTTTGTACTCAACAATTCCACCCTTGTCGGTTATACGGTAGGTGGTTTGACCTTCTATCAAGCCAGGATTACCCAGAACGGCAAAGAATGAATCATCACCTTCTATATAGAAGATGATGCCTAATAATAAATCGTATTACTATATTAAATAAGCTAACAGGAGATACACATACATATGTACTACTACAGCTACTACCCGGTAGTGATTGCCTTGTTCTCTTATGTACTCTCTTGTCAGTATTGCTTAATTACTATGTAATGAAAAATCTACGGGGGGTATAATTATCATAATTATTATGCTCCTGTTATCTTTTCATATTAACTTTTGTTGGAAAGTTTATTCTATAATTGCTATCGAATCACAAAGTCAAGATTCCATTCATTTCTCCGTCTTTCCAAAATTCACGATCTCATTTTCAATATGGATTATGTCGGTAAGATCAATGTAATTTAGTAAGGATATGTTCCCAACCTACCGACTATATCACAAAACAACATAATCAAAGTAGCTTTCGTTAGGCTTTCTTTAGGACGTTTTAACATACGTGCTTCCTTATTCAATTATTCGGTTAATAAAGTTCTAATTTTGCCTTCATTTGAAAATTCGAGTAAAGATATGCATATAAGAACGTAAAGAAATTTGTAGATTCTCAGTATCCTCTCTGTATCTCAACTGTAGAACATAGTATAAAGATTACTAATGTAAAATGCCTGATATAATCAGATATCATGTGTACCAATTTCAATAAGCTTCAGAAGAGTTTACAATGGAACCAGAGATGATTGCTTTTGTAATTCTAATTGTGTGGCATCTCAGTTTGTTTCATTAGAACATAGGACTATTGACATGACATCTACTTCCCATAACAAAATAAGATAGACTTTTAATATTTTTGACCGTGCAAATGTAATTTTGTCATTTCTGTACATATGTCTAGTAAATTGTGGATACTAGGCATTAGAATTGTTCCGATAGTTCAATTGTGAGGGACTGAAGTCTCTTTACCCGCTTCCATCCCAAGTATTTACTACTCAATAAAATTTCAAGTTACATTGTAAAGAAGCTGTGTAAACCATGGAGCAGGATACTGACTAGTGAACTCTAAAATCCAGACCCGTGCATCTTCCTATTGACCTCCCCCCCCCCCCCCCCCCCCCCCACCTCCCCCCCCTAACCCCACCCCTCTCTTCAAAATGCATATCTCTTTCCTAGAGATGTCGCACGGTTTAGACCCCAAGCCGCCTCAGTTGTAAGCTAGAGCGGAAATAGTTTATATGTCAATCTGTAAGCATGTTTTACTTATCCTTTGTCTAACCACGCCTGGTGCCTTACGTTGGTGCGTGAAATAACATGGATGAAAAGCTCTGTAAATAGCAACAAGTTATATGTACTTACATGAGAACAAAAGTTTAAGTTGAGGGAAGGAGAATTTCATTCTAAGAAGCTCCTGAGTTCTGCTATGTTGTTTTATTTATCATAAAAGTTTTATGTTGATGCTTCGCTTTCATCTTATTAGTCATTATGGGTGCTAACTCAGTGGTAAAGTATGGGTTCGAACCCGGTTAGATGTACGGTTTGCGGTAATTCTCAAAAAATCATTATGAATATGGTTATTTTGGTTAGAAACAGCCTCAACAATTCCACGCAAGTATAAGAATCATAAGATACAATTAACAATAACAGAAGCCAAAAATCAGTACCTATATATTCGAATTCAATATTAGAAGGATTGGAGGGACTAGAAAAAGTTAAGATCAGTTATGATTATGGATGGCAATTTGCGCCTAAATCTGCGGGTCGACCCGCCTCCTACCCGCTACTATACACTTATTACACACTAATTAAATTGTGTATGGGTCGGGTTGAACACTACAAATATTTGGACATGATTAGTAGCAGTACACATACGGGCCAGTTTGTAGGTAAGTGCAGGGTTCAGGGGCGGAGGGACATGGGGCACGGGGGTGCAAGTGCACCCCTGAACTTTTCGTTTACTATAGTATACCCCCTATAATTTGGGTTTTTTCAACTCTGCCCTTCTTTAAATGACAAAAGTGCACCCCAACGAAATTTAGTTGTGTGAAATTGTGAATTGTGCCACCCCACTCATCAATTCCTGGCTCCGCCACTGGCAGGGTTTGCACTCTAAGCCCGCATCCTACACACACCCACGATATTTACTTCAGGTAAAAATGACTCAGAAAGTTGGATTAATGTCACCTCTGTATTTGTTTTACCTTCAGACTCGGACATTTCATTTAGCGGAAAAAAAAGAAGTCTGAAATGAAAGTTGGATTAATGTCACCTCTGTAAATTGCTAAATTTATGATTGATAGATATGTTAACCTCTTGCTTATTGATTAAAATTATGATTTGCTTGTTTTCTCAACAAAGTAAACACATGTATGATTGAATATTTGAATATCACTGCTTAAACAATGTTCCTAGCATATCATAAGGCGAGGGAAAAAACTCAACTCCCAAGGTGAGTACGAAGAGATTGGTATGGGTCAAACTCCCCATGCACATCCCAAAAACATTAATCTCAAACTACAAGTTATAGTTAACGAGAGATCCAGAGTAGAGCCACTGAATATTTGACCACTTAATCATACTCACTATAAGTCATTCCAATTTATATAGCTAGATTCCTTACTATTCTGGAGGAGTTTGACTTTGTTGCATCCTTGCAGTTGGAAAGCTTTAAAAAGACACGCATACGGTCACTCAGTGAAATGTTCGGATTTTCAAGATAAAACCAAATACAAAGTGAATGATTTCACAAACGGTTTTTAACCGCGATGATGTGTACAAAGTTAATGTGTACCTTTTTAACCACGATGAGTGCATCGTGTATGGAAATTTTTGTAATTCGATTTGAAGAAGACGGATGTCTCTGTTTTGCTTAATTATTCAAAATTTAAGCTAAAATCGGGTCTAAGCAGAGTGTGTGTGTGGGCTGAATTAGACCCGCTTTTTATGGGTGCGGGTCAGTGTGTAGTACCTTGCGAAGCGGGTTTTGGTGCGGCTAAAGCGCACATGGACACTACAACGGGCCGGTCGGATTTATTGAATTCTGGCACGACCCGGCTCGATTGCCATCCCTAGTTATGATGGATGGTTTGGGAGGCAGCAGTAATGGTAATTTTGAATACATGTCGTAGTAGTGTACCTTATTCGGTGGTCGTTACTACTAATTAAGCAAAACTGTCATAATCAAGTTCACATATTTTGAATGACTCATCTTAATTGCACATTTTATATTGGCTTATGGGCAAAGAGTTTATAGCTTAACATTGTATCCCCTAAGGCCTCGTTTGGGTAGCAGATAAGAAGGGAGGATATGATATGATATCCTCTCCATATCATATCCCATGTTTGGGTAGCAGATATGAGAGATCATATCATATCCTCCCTTATCCTCTCTCTCATTTTTTGCCTTCAAAACACCAAAATCTTATACCACCAACCCCGAAGTATACACCAGATAAGATAATAACATAATATTTTGGACCAATTTACCCTCATCAAATACATGAAATTACCCACTATGAATGATGAAAATTACACAGCGTGCTCTCTTTCTCCCTCTCTCTCTCGGATGGGTACATCAGAACACCACTGAACCGCCGGAACCATCTCGTCGTTGTCATGCTCCTCCCACAGCAACCCCACCGGAGGGTTTGTTCTCCGATTTAGTTGTTTGGGTGTCTCAATCGGAGGGTGGGTTCTCGAATTTACTGGTTGGTTGTTGCAATCGGAGAACATAGTCATCTGTAATTCTTCCGTTGGCGCTGACGAACAAAGTCGTCGTCCTTAATGTCGCTGGCGAATTCGCCGGCGTGGCCACCAACCACAACGCCAACCAGATCTGCCATCTACGCCGTGTTCTCTCTATTGCCCGGCGTTGATTTGTCTTCGCAACCGCCGAACAGAGCCAAACCCAGTAGGAGGCTCTAGTCTTCTATTCCCCTGCCATTAATGGCTCTCAACCCATCATTGATGAAACCCTACCACCTCCCTCCCCGTTCTCTTGAGCCCATAACCCATCCCTTCCTCATCGTCTCATCTTCGCCCAAAAACCAGAAAAAACAACCATTTTTGTAATTTTCTTTTCCTAAAAATCCAGATAAGATATTTCTTAAAAAAAAACTATTTTTTATAATTATGGTTAACTTATTCATTTTAATTAACTAATAAGATTACTATTTCAAAAAAAAATAACTAAAAGATCACTAATGTGTAAAAGTAGTTTAAGTAATTTGGTAGCTATGTATTAAAAACTTTTGTTAAAAAAACTAAACATGTGCATTTTAACCCATGTATTAAAAACTTGTATAAAAGTAGTTTAAGTAATTTGGTAGTGATGTATTAAAAACTTTTGTTAAAAAACTAAACATGTGCATTTTCACACCTCAATTTACAAAACAAGTGGTTTTATAAATTCACTGCACTGAGGGTATTATAGTCATTTAGACGCATATCTTTCCTCTTATCCTGTCTCATTTCCCGCTGCACCCAAACACTGCAAGCGAACATATCGTATCAGGCCTTATCCGGCAGCATACATATCCTAACTCATATCCCAGCATAAGTCATATCCGCTGTATCTTATCCGCTACCCAAACGAGGCCAAAGAGGTTGCACTTATTCCATTTACATGAGTTATTATACACCTACAGGCCAGGACCTCGTCCTAAGTGCAGCAGTGAACCAGATCCCTAAGAATGCTTAACTAATTTAAATCAGTATTCATATGCCCGTAGCTCAAGTTCGTAACCCCATGACTAAATTCCACTAGATATCATAAATTAACAGTTTCTCATCAGATCAGTACACAATATATTGACTTCCTTACGTAGGTTTAAGGATATCCGTACAATATGTCTTCCCATTTCACAATAATTCCCCAAGTGGGCGTAAACCTACCCATGAGACTTCTACGAACAAAAATTAATGATGCAGGAGCAGATGATCCAGATGAAGCTGAACTGTCAGATGCGACTAATTTGACGATTCTCTACCATGAAATGGAAGATAAGCACAAGGGACGGAGGAAATTGCAGCTTTTGGTGTCGCCGCACTGTTCGGGCCATAACTTTGGCTACGGGTATCAAAATAACGCGAGCCACCCCAATTCGGAAAGCTCTCGACGAGACGCACGACGTCCCGATCGAGCTACGCTCCATCGGGGTCCATCTTCATCCCCAAATTCCGCTGTTTGACCTTTCAAACGAGCGTTTTTAGTTATTTTTTACTATTTTTGGTAACATTTCCATTGCTTATTAGGACCTCAGTTTGAAACCATTTTGGGTCAAACTTTCACGTACGTGTTTCTTTCAATAAGGCCAAACTGTTGGGCCAATTTCAGGATTTTGCCATTTTTGGCATATTTTATGATTTCAGCTATATATGCCCGGCTTGTGGACAGAATTGAGGAGTTTTTTGAGTTATTGATATTTTCTTCGAACCCTAGAGAGTCTCTCTACTGGTTTATGCCCTTTTATTCGTTGTTCTGCTACGTTTGATCCCTCGCCTCGATTCAATTCGGCGTCAATTAACAAACATAAGAAACGATAATCTTTCTTTACCAATCAGCAAGAAGTTCACAAGGAATCTTACTCATCCGCCCCCTAAATCTCTGCACCCACCAATCCTCACAAATGAACTACAATTTTCCAGACAATTTCTCACTGTTTGAATTATGCATCAACTTTTTGTAGGTTCCTTGATCACGATCAATCCATAACCTCAGACTAAGTTTAAGAGGGATGATACATGGATTAGTTATAACAATGTATGTTATAGAGGAATCATTTAAATACTCCTATTTTAAAATGGAATCATATTATTCTCTTGAAATTTTCTCTATGTTACCAAACAGTGGAAAATAAAAAAGAATGCTCAGTGCTTTTCCTTTCCATCAAATTCCTCCCTTGTTCCTTCATTTATTATTCCTAGCACATGGTATAGATAAGATGATAATTTCTCATATTCCTTCTTTTTATTATTCCCTTCAATC
The DNA here is from genome assembly GCA_023055425.1 of Linanthus parryae. NCBI lineage: Eukaryota > Viridiplantae > Streptophyta > Magnoliopsida > Ericales > Polemoniaceae > Linanthus > Linanthus parryae. The sequence continues at coordinate 1,123,370 of JALGPY010000008.1, read as the reverse complement.
ATCTATCAATTATTCGAGCATGTGTTATTCTCATGTATTCATGCAGATCTATAAATGAAGAATTTGAACAATGAAATAACTCACAACCTGCTCTACAGAACACAGTGTGTTACTTGTTAAGTGACTTAGATCAATCGATCAAGATGGCTTCCGCTCAATGTGGACAAGAGGTACGTACGCAATTGATTTTATGATGAAGTAGATGGACCTATCAAAAACACAAATATTTAGATAGTTATATTTGTCAATTCCTGTAGGTCTATAGTAGCGCAGGTAAAATGATATAAGGGCAACCTCTTAGCGCTCAACCTTTTAATCGCATTATTTTTTAAACTAATTCAAGAAGTGGTGAACATGCAGTTCGAGTACGCTCAAACATTGGAGCCCATTGAACTCAAATTTGTCAACCAAGGAGAGATAGGTGGCGCAGACTGGGTCTTGCCGACAAAAGAGTGAGTTCAAGAACAAATTTTCACACATATTTTAATTAATTTGTTTGTTGCAGAAAACCCATACTTTTTTAATGAGTGTGTATGTAGTTTTATACATACATCATTTTGTGTTGACTTGTGCTTAAAATATATTGCAGACATCCCGAAGAGGCTTTTTTGAAGGAGGCGTCCACGATTGATGTAACTGGTGAGGTGGATCGCAGGGTGATCAGTTCCGGGCGAGTGGGTGTAATTTTTGAGTTAGAAGTCTCTGAAGAGAGCTTTGGATTCAAAGATGCAAACTTTCACATCGGGGTTAAGCTGACCAAAGAGGGAAAGTTTGAGTATCAGTGCATCCAGAAGCAAATTGCTGAGTTGAAGCCGCTCCACAAGACTTTGGTGAGCGCACTGTTTCATGTGAGCGAAGAGAGCGAACCATGGGGCGATAAAATTGTTTTCCAGCTCATGGATGAAACTGCCACGGTGATCAAAGGCGGTTTGACTCTGAACAGGGAAGCGGTTACACAGGCTTGGCGCGGTAGCTGCCCGAGTGGTCCATCCGCTAACTGATATTCCCCAACCAATAATAATAATAATAATAATAATAATAATAATAATAATAATAATAATAATAATAACAACAACAACAACAACAACAACAACTTATTGGAAGTTAGAACTACGTACTAGTTAACTCTAGCTTCCACTAAAGCCAGTGGTTATTGTTGTTTTTCTCTCTTATTTACTACAAGTATGTGCGGATCTATGAATGAAATTGGTGTTACTAAGACCACCCACAGCAGTGGGGGAGATGGAGATCGAGCGCGCGATTAGCAGCTGCAGCAGCACGGGCTTGCAGGCGAGGGCGTCGTTAATCGGAGCTCGCCGGGCTTGGAGGCGAGCTTGGCGGAGACCGTGGGCGAGGTCGAGATCGGTGGGACAGCGCAGGTGCCGGGTGAGGGTTTACTGGGTTTGTTTCAGTATTTGTAGTGGAGGGTGGGGGTTGGGTTTATGTAAACTACATTATAACCCCCCTCCTAAATTAATATAGTTTGTATTTATTACAAATTCGACCCCATGTATATAAGTTTGTATCCAAATGTTGTGTTTGAATAGTTAATGTTTAGGGAAATAGATTTATTGAAACTAATTAAAAATCTAAACAATAAAGACACAAAATTACATAATAAAAATTATTAAAACTAATAAAAAAACATAATAGTGCAATAATAGTGCAATTAATAAAAAATATAGGGTTGCGATTGTATTATTGACTAAAGTTGGGGTGTTTAGTGTATTTAACTATGTAGTAGTGTAGTTTCAATAAAATATAATAGAAGGGGAGGAATAGTGTTTTGACTGTTGTAGCTATTAGGGTAGAATTGTAAATATTAAGAACATTAATAGTGGGGTAAGGTGGGGACACGTGGGCTGGGGGGAGCTCACTGCTGTGGGTGGTCTAAATCATAGTATGTGATCTTGCAGGTTCTTGATATTTTCAATTTTCTTCATTTTAATATCTTGATGAGTATGAATAATCCCCTCACTCGAAAGCACTTCACTTCTTGCTATGGGTCAACTAGAACCCCACTTATTGACTTGTATATGGGAACTCCATCTAATATATATTAGCACCAATAGAATTCCAAAAGAAAATCAACTATTGAAAATACATCAAAACTCAGCTAATGGGTTTGTTGTATCATGTGTTCATCTAAATCAAATCGGTAATACTATTATCATGAGTAAGATATTCAAATAGGAATTCCTACTCAGGAACACAAAGTTTAGCGTCGTATAATACTATACAGAAGACCAACAATGGACATTGTGTTTGTGCAACTCCGCGTAAGCTCAATTATCATAAAGAACTCTTAGTCATCCGCCCCCTAAATCTTTAGACCAGCCAACCCTCACAATTGAACTAGAATTTTCCCGACAATTACTCACCGTTTGAAACAACGTTGCATACTAATCAACTTTTTGTAGGTTTCATGATCACAGGCAATCCAAAACCTAAGACTGTGTTAGTTCAATTCACCGTCATATTCATGTTCGATTTTAGAAATTGGACATGCATTAGTTAGTTCAATTTTAGAGAACCTTCAGTGGATACACTTAAAACCAACATATTCACAAAGTTCATCCCCCATCTGGGAATTAGAACATCAACCTAGTAAATTTATAATTTACACCACCCAGCCAAGTACCATGTATACACTATTTACAGCATATTCTCAAGTAATCTCCACCATCGTGAATGCAAGTTAATTGGGCAATAAAGATGAGACGGTACCAGTTAGCAGACTGGATTGCACTTCATCCGAACTCGCCCTCTGTCCGGATCACTAACCCCATCGGCTTTCATCCCCGCAACACTTTTGAAAGGAAATTACAAGCAATTAGAAAGCGCAGTCCAAGGAACCACCTCTTAAACAATGTATCGAAATAAAATTATACAGTGAAGATGGTTCGTCGGTTTTACCCAGTTTGACCAGTAAAATGTGTTTGTTGAAATATAATTACATTAGGGTGTTGGAACCTGAAACTGCTAAATTATTAAGAGCATCTCCAACCATGTCGCATTTCCCCCCTCCCCCCACCTCCCCCTCCCCTTCCCCCCACGGGCCCACCAATTCCCCCCTCCCCCTCCCCCAAACTTCTACTCATCTACAACCATTCTCCTCTCCCACCTAATTAAGTCTAATTTAAAAAATATTTAATGATTTAAAAATATATTATTAATAGCGATGAAAATAAATCTGAAATAATATTAATATAAATATATATTCACAAAAATGATAAAAAAATAAAATAAAACAGCACTTTTATTTCTCAAAATATTTAATAAATATAATTACTAATAATAATAAAAAATAAGATATGCCAAATTGACAACAAAATAAAAAACAATTTTTTGTAAATATTTTGTTCAATTATCGAAAAATATATTATCAAACCAATAATATATTTGATAATATATTTCGAGGCTAAGGGCTGTTATTCTGTCAAAACGGGGTACCATATCGCAATGGACAGATTGTCAGAGGTGGATAAAAGGGGTAGCTCCTCTACCCGAAGTAATTTCCTCACCAAACTGTGGACTACCGACATCCACAATCGGGCCATCGTCACCACATGGCGTGCTTTCCGTGAATCATTACCCACTGCTCTTAATTTGAGGAGACGTGGTGTGCAAGTGCCATTGAAGTGCTCTTGGTGTCTTAAAGAAGACGAATCTGAAAATCAAATCTTCCTTCGGTGTAAGAAAACGGATGTTGTGTGGAAGCTGGTATTAGGGGATGTAAGAAAACGGATGTTGTGTGGAAGCTGGTATTAGGGGAGATGTGGCCATAATCGGCATGCTTCCGTGAAAGATTGGATATTTGAGGCTATGGAGACCTTTTCGGCGGACGAAAGAGCTCGATTAGCTGCTGGAGTGTGGCTGATATGGCGAAATCGGAATTTGCGCATCTTTGAAGGAAAATCCATTAATCCCGAAGAGTTGGGGGCTCAAGTTTTACAATCTGTGGCGGAATTTGCCACCATTAATTCGCTAGGTACAACACAACCTGACGTAGTTCCTCCCAGATTATCTTCTCCTTTACCGTCTTGGACGGCTCCGCATCCGAATTGGGTCAAATTGAATTGTGATGGCACCTGGAATGCCAACAGAGAGGAGGCCGGTTTAGGCGTTGTTATACGAGACCATCAAGGAAGAACGCAAGCTGCGTTGGCCGCTAGAACACCGTGGGTTTCATCGCCGCAAGTTACGGAAGCGATGGCGTTGCGAGAGGGATTACAGCTGGCTATCCGACTTCGGTTCAATAAAGTCCAGATTGAAACAGACTTGCAAGCTATTGAGAAGTACTTTGTATCCACAAGAGAAGCTGTCAATGACCGGACTTTGTTTGGTATGATCATGATGGACTGTCGAGTGCTCTGCGAGCGCATTCCGCACATTACAGTAACATGGTGTCCACGTTCGGCTAACAAAGTGGGGCATTGTTACGCACAGTTTGGACTCTCTATAGTAGATACTAGAGTGTGGATAGGAATAGTTCCTACATGGGCAATGGATTGTACTTCTTCTAAGTTGGTTCAATTGGACCAGAATTAATGGAATTCCAACTTTCAAAAAAAAATATCAATTTTTTAATAATTAAAATATACAAAATAATTAAAAACACATATAATAATAAAAAAATAGTATTAAGTGTAATTATCTATCCTAAAACTATATTAACTAGTCGTTAGCCCGCGCGATGCGCGGGGTAACGCGATTATGATATTATGAAGTATTTTTATTGAATTAATAAGTAAATAATAAAATAATTAACGTAAACAAAGTGTGATTGCAATTTGAAAGGAGTATTGATATACAATCTTAATCAGTGAGAATGTGAATGGAAACCGGAATCTAAAATTGCTACATGAGAAGTGTTCTTCCCTGTCAAAGATGACCCAAATCGTTCATGAAACTTTGTAAACGTAATTTAAGCAGGAAACCATTTTCATATAACATTTCCAGAAAGTCCTGACAATCAATTATGTGAATAGAGAAAGCTAAAAGTCTTAACATTCCTTCGTCTAAGTATGTAGTAAAACTAAAAATAAGTTATTTAAACAACTCGTAAGCACCATCATAGATGTATTTAATTACATAATGTAGTAACTTAAAATGGATTATTCAGAGTTCTGCAAAGATTTTGCAGTCTTTTTTGTATCTCCAGTTGGCCGTTCGAAAGATGTAAGTTTGAGTAAAAGTTCAGAATCTTCATCTGCATCAGCTGCAACATCTCTTAGCTTGGAAGACAATTATCTCTTTCGCTTTGTTCCTTGTGAAGGTGTCTTGTCCATGTTATCTTTATCACCATTAGGTTCCGTGTCAGACGTGGGTTCCGTTTCAGCCTATTAAGAGTAGGGTTACCGGTTAGTGGTGTAAATAAATTGTAGTTCTATTCACATATCGGTTACTATGAGGCGAAAGTAATTTTCTAGTGGTGAACAGGATAATATACTATTTGATATTGCCAGTGCATTACCTGTGGTGATTTACTTTCCCCTTTGTCGTCTTGAGAAGATTTGGGAACGTTAGATTGAAGAGTTGGTTTCTTCTTCTGGCCATTGTGTTCTTTGCTTCTCTGACAAATATATTCATCAGTAAACAAAATTATTGTATCAGGAACAAAATTTAAGTAATATGTTATACAACTTGTAATTGCACTTACTCCTACAGTGTAAATGAATCCATCATTGTAAGCAGAATTAGTGGATTGAGTTTTTCATGTCTCACCAGGACTATAGCCATTTGACTTGAAATGTTTCTCTGTCCCTTTTGCAGCTCTGGAGGGTGGTACTCAATTGGTTGGGCTGTGGATAAATTTTGATTTGTAGCTTCTCCGACAACTATTTCATCATGTTGACAATGTTACTCAAGTGCTGTTAGTAATGTAAAATGAGCAGGATAGATCATTCATATAGACAGAATGAAACTCCTACCTCTTGTCCTGTAGTGCTATTGTTCCTTTTGCATTCACTTGTAATCTTAGGGTCCCAAACATTTGCGATAGTGTAGTTCTCCATTCCTTCCTTTATATTGAAGTCAGTAAGTTCTATTTGAAATATGTACTCATTTCCGCATAAATTTTGGAAGACATGAGGTATTTGTTTAATGTCCTTTTTCTGCATTCATATATATATATATATATACATATTAAGTTAGTAGAATATTTAAATGAATTTATGTGTAATTAATAAATCTTATTATGAAAGAAACTCATGCAACAACTGAATGCTCTGGTCAATATTTTTAAAGCATACATGGTTCAATAGAATGAAGATATAATTTAGCGTATGCCATTCCGGACATATCAATTCATCTTAAACTGGTCTACTTGCATGATGAGTTTGGATCAGACCTCATTTACCTTTAGAATAAATTCCTCGATAGGCTTGTTTATAAGCTTCTATGCTCGCTTGTCAAATGCGACAAAAGTAGTTGAAGCAATTGAATCTGTCACTTGAAGTCGTAGCATATACCTGTACCAAAAAAGTGGTTGCGTAAAATTGAGTAAACAATGGGAGGTTTGTAATTATATGCCAATGTATCAAATCTGAACCTGGGAATTGTGAATTCCGGCTCAAAGCCATAGTCGTTGTACCAGAAACTCTCATCCGTTTTTATTGCTCTCTTTTTACACTCATTACATGCAATGTAAAACCACCCTGATTTGCCAACTATGCTCTGTATTTTTGCTAGACATGTTAATTTCAGACCCTGATTCAAAAAGTAGATGTCATTACACATTTGTTAGGTAATGAACTATGAGTACTAATATTAAGCAATGCTTACTATTCAGTGGTTACCTTGTCTTTTTCTTGCCATTGACTGTGTAGTAATGCAACAATAGTTGTCCTATTTTGCAGGGCTAATTCTTGATCAGTGGCAGACATTGAGTCTTCAATGTATGTCAACTTAATGCACGGATCGACTCCTGCAAACCTGTGCATTCATAAAGAAACGGTTAAAACTTGTAGGACTATTCTTTTTCAAGTGTGTGAGCTTTTGTTTCTTTGTTTAATACCTTCAATGTAGTTTAGTAACTTCTGGGATGTCCATGTTGAAGTGAATCTTGGAGGCAGTCGTTGTTGACAATGTGTGTTCACCTGTTTAAAATGCGTATATTGAGTGTTGGTTAAGAACGTGTGATAGTATACATGCAAATGAAAGATATTTATACCTCTAAATGACTTTGCTTTTGTTGACGTGACTATAACAATATCTGGTAATGAAGAGGTATCGTCAAAATCGTTCTCAATTTCTAGAGCAGCGGAACCTCATATGTTCACTGTCACTATTTTTCCTTTACACAGAAAACCGTAGGAAAATTGAAATAATAACATAATTGAAATTGTAATTTGTAGTATGTGTAATGTAAGAGAGAAGAGTAAGCAAGGATAAAATTTGTACTCATTCAATTCAATTTGAATTGGTCGCACTGGAGCCTCTCCATTTAGGAGTTGATTTTTTTTTTTTTACATGTGTTATCTGATGGAAGCGGCCAATCACATCTGTAATTTACATGTGGATGTCAGTGAACAATATTTTTTTTTATCAATCTCTTTATAAAGCAAGGTCTAAATGTAAAGTTACCTGTCAAGTAGGTTTTCTCAGAACACTGACGTGCTATTTCACCATGCTCAACGAACTCAAAAATGTGCATAGGAATTGTGTTATTTTCTCGGTTGGAAGTAGTTACAGAAGTTGTAAGGACGAAAATTATTTTGTACTTGTTACGGATGGGGCGGAAATTGCCGGTTGTTTCGACTACCTTGAAGTTTCTCATAGTATATACTTCCCCTTCACAGAGTAGCTTCTTCAAACGGTCCACCAAGTTCTTTCTAATAAATGCATGAATAGCAGTACCCTTGTGCAAAATGTCGATAAAATTGAGTATTAGCTAATGAAGATGAAAAAAACAAAATAAAAAGAGTGCAAAGTCTTAAAGAGCGAACCTTTTCGTCCAGTAGTATCATGTCAAGGCCAATGAGGTTGTTGCTATTTTTGAAGTTTACTGATTCCCACATTCTTGATAATCTGACCTTTACAGTCCACGTGTCCTTCTTTGGTGATATTTCCGTCAAGAGAGAGTAAGCCATCCTTCAAGATTCACACTTTCTGTTTTGACATTCAGAAAATATATAAGCGTACAAAATATTTAATAAAATTTTCAAGTAAAGAAAGTGTTGTTTGTACCAGGTCTGTTGTTATTCTAACTTGCTTAGAGTGTGCACTCATACTTGTATTTATAATAATACAGGAGAAGATGAAAGGATAAGTCGGCATAGTGCAGGGAGATGTATTTGTATTTCTAGAAACACTAAAACAGATGAATCTGTAAAATGTGAAAGGTTAATGTGGAAAGGGAATGCATTTGGAAGTCTAAAATAATGGAATGTATGTGCATTTGGTGATATGATTCCTTGGAACTTAAAGGACATCCAATTTAATAACTGAATATTGGATCGTAATAATGACTAAATAGTTCCATCTGTATGACTATTTTGGAATCATTAAAACGGAACAATATTAATTTGTGGATTTAAAAAACCACATAAAAGAGATCTTAATAAGACAGTGGCTGAGTGTAGACTATGTTAGCATACAACGTAAAGAAATTAATAATCTAGCAGTTCATCAAGATTTGTAGCCATACTCATGAGTTCTGTGGAAGTTATGTAATTTGGTTTTTTTGTTACTTCCAATATTACCAACCGTGATGAGAGGTCTTCATGATTATATGATTCCAATCTGACACTATACATACGACTGACTCTTATATTAAATGAATTGTATAACAACAATTATCATACAACATATCAAAACCTTCAAAAATATGATTCCATATTCGTATGATATTACCAGATGGAATGGCCTTCATGACCGAAAGGCGAGTGAAAAACATTACCGCATTATAGAAGATGTCATTCAATTACTGTGAGAGTCCTTGTGTGATAGGAACATGTCAAATCTGTGGATAGGAGGGGGATGAAAAGGTAAATATATAAGCTCTGTTACAGGAAGAGACAACTTGAAATGAAAAGATGTTATTATTCTTAACTTCTGAGTGATCATACACAAAGTCATTAAAGAAAGAAATGTCATGCTGATGAATATGTTATAATATTTCAGAAAAAAGACAGATATGTCATATCCTTATATGTTATTTTAAATAAGACAAATAATCCATATCCTGATCATATCCTGAATTTTTGACATGCACTCCTCCGTGACCCTGCTGATAGCTCCTAGGGGGGCACACTGTAATAGACTACTAAGAAGGTAATAAACCTTATGCCTAATAAATTGGTAGATCATACATATTTTTTGATTTTGTTATGTAATAGTGTCCGTGCTAAGCCTGGGATAGTGTGATAATGAGATAATAATTTATACGAAAAGATATACACCACTCCCATTGAATAACTACCGCATTGCTCCATTAAGCAGTTCAACGAAATGATGCACTTGGAAGGTGATACCTCTTTGGAGTACAAAGTCAGTTTCAAAATTTATCTTTGTCAGTATAAGGAACCACCTAACATAACTACATTGTAAGGATTAACTTATGGATTTCGAATAAGGTCAATGTTTGTATCGGCTTATTTGTTTTTATTTCGGCCTCTTTAACTGTATTGTTTGTGAAATAGCCTTTAGGATTTAGATACTCCATTTCCTTAGCTCTCTTTACCGAAGGAGGTTAAGAGAGAACACTGATTGACCATTTATTCGATATACTTATTTTTTTCTCATCGTAGTAACTTCAATGATATGTTTTCCCTTCTTACCCTCTCTTTCGATTTGTCATCGTGAAATTAAAGGTTGAGACACTTTGTATATACTCATTTAGATTTCATATGTGGAAAACTTTTCATTTACTAAAAACTTACTGATTAGGCACTGGAATGAGGATGTCATCTTGGAGAACAAAAATAAGAAATATTTATCTGTTCGACAGTGAGGGCACAGTGATGATGGTAATTGTCAATTATGACTTTTTTTCCATCTTGTACTGCTATGTAATGTAATGAATGATATCTACAAAGGCCATATCGGAGGGGCACACGCCCTTCCCCAGTCATATAGCTTTATAGAAAAAGAATGGTATCAATTGTGATATTTTACCCCAATTTGCATGAACCATTCTTATAAATTACACATATGATGCAGGGTACTCAAATTTACATGAAGCCTAAAAAGTTGGCTTGCTCTAGATATCTAGAGATTCCCATACTAACTGTCTTCAACCACAAAGATAATAATATCATTTTAACTACTAAAATTGCAAATAAATTATTTTTAGGAGATCCATCTGTATAGTCATTCTTCAAGTATACGTTTTCGGATGTCTTACCAATAGCAACAAACTACAGTGAAACAAAAAATAACTATAAAAAATTAATAGTAATAAGCAAAGATGTATACACATGTGTTGGAGTTTCTACTTATAAATTAGACTTGCAACATAGTTGTATGATCAGGAGATGAAGGATATAAGTACCTAACTTGTAAGAAGTCACTCTTCTACCGCACTACGGGTTTCCTCATCTGGAGAATAAAGAAGATATGGCAGCAAGGATTAGAATTACAGAGTACAAATGCCTAAAAAAATCGAAGATTTCTATAAACACAACTTACACATATGTTAAATAGGGCCAAAAGAAAACCTTACCAAAATAATTCTTGGCTGTAAAAGTTCTGTAATCCCCACCTTTTAGATTTTGTTCAGAAGAACATTTAAAATTACTATTTTTTTAGGTCATGGGTTTGTTGTGCAATAGATTGCACCCTTGTCCTAAAATAAAATATGTACAAAAGTAAAGTTACCTTCAAAACGCCTATACAATCTGAAATCAAAATCTTCTTTGCCAATGATCCATAACAACGGGATATATCATCTGAGTTGCAGCTCATAAGGCTTTGCCGTTTTGCATCCGGACTTGTATGTCCTGCATGACCGATAGCATTTCAAAGTTAACGAAGCACTATTGTAGTAGTATTGTAATGAGTGTTAGCGATGAAAGAGAATTGTGTATGATAAAACAGGTTGATAACTATATTTTCTTAGCAGGTTAATTAGAATATGCTGACTGTGAAATATTCGATATAAATGAAATCTATTATTTGTGAATACAATATTTAAGCAATCTTTGTGTAAATAAGTATAAACATAATTTTCAAAGATGGGAGTTCCATTCTTGAGAGCAGGTACATGTGTTTGTTGGAAATATATAGGCCGTGATACTTACAGATAGAATAGGAAAACACAGTACTTAATGTAGGATGAAAGTGATTTCGGGTTTATAAAGCTCAACTATATTTAGTGGACATTTGAATGGCCTTTAAAACGAAGCAGATTTTACTAAGGCTGATTAGAAAATATTTCTTTGCACACTATGTTTTTGGTACATGTTTGCCTATCATTGTCTTCATTTGATATCAAGATTCTGACACCTGCTCTACTTGTAACCCTTGAAACAGCGACATATAGTTGTCCATGACAAAAGACTGGCTTTGATAGAAATAGCCCAACCCGCTTCAATGATTGGCCTTGGATTTTATTGATAGACATAGCAAAGCAAACAGACAGGGGAAATTGTCTTCTTTTGAGGACAAACGGCCATTTCGCTTCTGAAGGAGACAATACTATGCGAGGAATCAACACCTTCTGTCCAATGCGAGTTCCTATGATGATTAGAGCTTCTATAACCCTTTCTCCAAGTTGCGTTATAATCATTCTAGTACCATTACACAATCCAGCATTTTGATTTAAATTGCGGAGCAGCATTACAGGAAGGCCCACCTTGAGTCGAAGCTTGTGGCTTGGAAATCCAGGAAAACTCAGAGAATTCAAAAATTCTATTGGATAGAGCACATCTTGATCTTCGAGATTAGTAGAAGCTTTGCATATTGAATCAGCACTGAGGTAAGTTGCTTCAGGGGATTTGATGAGGTTTGTCATATAGTCATTTATTGGACAATCACATTTGTCGCTGCCAAGATTGCTCTCTCTTCCAAATACTTCACATCCAGATAGTTCCCTTCAAAATTGGGATACACGTCCTGCACAATGTCATCCAACTTATTTTCTGTAATAGGAATTAATAAATCAGAAGGAATATTTATCCATGATTGGCCATTGTCATCAGTGAGTTCTCCTTCCCCAATGTTGAGTATTCATTCGGCGAATTTGAAGGCTTCTTCGTCTCCTGGGCTTTGTTGAAGTCTCATATATTTCGTTAGCTTAAAGATCTTAAAATGGTTCCATAGGAATGATCTATTTATTGCTGCATCAACAATGTCTTCTCGACGGCCCTTTGAGACTACCGGTAGTATTTGGTGAAAATCCCCACCAAGAACGACTGTTTTGCCTCCAAAAGGCTTGTCTGAGCATTCCAGGTCAGCAAAGCGCAATATGTCACGCAATGACCTGTCAAGCGCTTCAAAACCAAATCGGTGCGTGATAACTCCATATTTGGAGTTATATTCTTATATGTTTCCTTACCGTTTTGCATGTATTCCGATGCGTTTTGATAGATTTTGGATCATTTCTTGCTAAAGTTGAGCATGTTGAGTCTTTGCACGTTAATGATGAGTCCGGGCACTTTTTGCATTGATTTTGGCTATATTTTATCACGTTTGATCTTCCGGTATGTTTCTCGTGTTGTGGTTTTCAGGAACCGGGAGCTCGGGACGTGACATTGGAGCAAAAGTGAACTTCGGAAAGGTTGGAGGCTCAAAGGGATGCTCGGGAAGTGAAGACGAAAGGAAAAAGAGCAAGAAGTTGAAGATTGAATGGTGGAAGACCAGAAGTAATCGTACGTTTACCTCAAGGTAATCGTACGATTACCTTCATCCAGAAGTAATCGTACGATTACTTAGATGTAAACGTACGATTACCTATGAGGCAAGTAATCGTACGATTACATCAAGGTAATCGTACGATTACCTCTGCGGCCAGGATCGAATTTTTGGGCTGTTTTCGCTATTTTGGCATAGTTTTGGGAGTTTGAAGCCACAAAAGACTTAGGAAACATTGGGGAACGACATTCAACATCAGAACACACCTTGGGAGTCGTGCTTGGAGTGCTTGGGAGCTAGGTCGAGAGCTTGGATCATCCGTTTGGCTTCTCTTCTTCTTTTCTTCTCTATTTTTTGATACTTGATCATGAAACTTTGTATTATGAACATGATTATGAGTAGCTAAACCCTTATTTTGGGATATCTCGTAGGAAACTAGGGTTTGATCACTACAACTTGTGGTTTATGGATTTACTCTCATGCTTTTGAGCTTAATTGATGATTTCTTCTTTAGTTATGTGTATTTTATGTTTCTAATTTATCTTTTCTATTGATAGACGTGTTAATAGGATTGTGCTAGGTTATGAACGATAGAGGAATCTACGTTCGTTGCCCGGAAAATTGAAATACACACTAGCCGTATCTAGGGTTGAGGAATCTTGCTAGTTAGCTAAGAACAAGAGTAGAAATTAGTATCGTAATGCGTGTTTGAACTTGAGTAAGCTAGAGGAATCAGTTATGATAGTTTAGGCATAGTTATTGGTTGAGACATCTTCAATATGCAATTGCTCGTTTAACTAGAATAAGAAATTATCGTGTTAGTAAAACATAAATCCAACGTAGTGTGACATTCCTAGTGATCCGTAGAGATATCCTGAACTTAATCAAACTTGATACACAACAATATCAACTCGTGCTCGTTAATCTTGAAATAATTCTTTGAATTATTTGAGATAATTGTTATTTGAATTTTTAGTAGAATTAGGAACCACAAAACAACTGCGTTTTGCCCACATAAAGAACAAATTTAATAGTTAGTTTACTCGAAGTCCCTTGGGTTCGACAAACCGGACTTTTCCGATTATTACTACACCGACAACTGTGCACTTGCAGTTGGAGCGTGTCAAGTTTTTGGCGCCGTTGCCGGGGACTTCGGTTGAATTAGCTATTAATTTTCTCTTTAGGGATTTACTTTTCAGTTTATATTTGTTACTCACCTGTTTTGTGTGTGTGATTCGCGTTTCAGGTCTGATTCATTTGGTGCATGTCACGTTCTAGAGACGAGCCTTTGCATCCAACACTTGAAGACCCGGAATCCTTATTGCGAGCACAGAATAGAGACAAGAGGAAAGCAAATTCAGTTCAAATGGACGAGCAAACTAGAGCTGAGTTTGAGAGGTTCCGCAAGGGCCTCGAAGATGCGGAAGCAGCTAGAGCTGCAGCTGTGGAGGATGCAGCAAATCGAGCAAGGGAAACTGAGGAGCTTAGGGCTCAAATGGCTGCGATGCAAGCCATGATTGATCGCATGAATCCCCAAAATCCACAACAACTCCCTGGTGCAGAAATAGTTAATGGGAACAATGGAGGAGTTAATGGTGGAAACAACGGTGGCAATGGGAACAATGGGGGTAATAATCGGAACAATAACGGCCGGAATGTGGTAGAGCAAGTCAACAATGCTGAGGAGGATGACCGTCCTTTGGTGGACTACTTCAGAACTACACCGGATGGATATCAGCCTACCATTGTCAGGCCGCAGATTAATGCCGCGCATTTCGAGATTCGCCAACCGTTGATCAATATGGTTAGGGATGAGTGCCTATTCACGGGAGCCCCGAGTGATGATCCACATCAGCACTTGCTCAACTTCGAGCAGATTACTTCTACCATGTATGACCAGAGAGTGCCAATCGAGACTATAAAGCTCATGCTTTTCCCCTTCTCTTTATCGGGAAAGGCAAAGACATGGCTTATGGAACTTCCAGCAGGCAGCATAGTTACATGGGCAGATTGTAGCAGAGAGTTTCTCAGGAAGTATCTTCCACCATCTAAGGTTGCTCAACGGATGGCTGACATAACCACATTTAAACAGCAGGAAGATGATTCTCTGGGTGACACGTGGAGAAAGTTCAACCAGCTCCTTCGCAGATGCCCTACTCATGGGGAGCCATGGTATAAACTTCTTCACTATTTTTATAATGCTTTGGACAGGGAGACTGCTAGTGAACTAGACATGATGGCTCAAGGCAATTTTATGGGGATGGGACTACAGAGATGTCGTGATTTGCTAGATAATGTAGCAAAACGTGAATCCACGAGGTCTGAAACTCGTAGAAGCACGAAATCAGATGGAGCATTGGTTAGTCAGATTGAGTCTATGGTGGAACAGAAATTTGAACATCAGATGGCAGTTATGACATCGGCTTTCAGTCATTTGAATCCATCGGCACAGGTGAAGTCAGTGGGAGAGATGGTAGCAGATGCAAATCAGGGATATGGGGATGGCATTGAAGACGTGAATTACATGGGTCAACAAAGACAGCAGCAATGGCCAAACACCTATCATCCTAACAATCGCAATCACCCCAACTTTAGCAATGCCAATCCGAATAGTGGTTTATATGCGCCAGGTCATAGGCCAAATGTTCCATACCAAGCTCAGAGACAGGCTCCACAACAACAGGCTTCAGCCCCACCCTCAGAAGAACAGGATACAAATGCGATGTTGAGGAAACTGTTAGCTAGCAACGACAAGATTGAGAGTAAAATTGTTGCAATGGAAGCCTCGTTAAAGAATCATGAGACACAAATTGGCCAAATAGCTAATCAGAATCCTCGACTTCCGCCAGGTATACTCCCGTCTAACACTATTACTCCAACTGAGCAATTGAAGGCTATCACTACTCGCAGTGGGACCACTACCCAGGATCCCCCATATCCTACCCATGCGCGAGCTGAGGCGACTAAGGCCACTGAAAAAGCCTTAGATGAAGAGATTCCCGTGCCTACCGTGATTCCCCAATCAAAGGACACGGTGAGGAAGTCGGATGAGAAACAGAAGCCAAGGGAGGAATACAGTGTGCGAGTGCCATACCCGCAGAGATTGAAGAGTCAAGAAGATGCCAAGCATTTCAAGAAGTTTGTGGATATCTTCAAGAAACTGCACATTAATATACCTTTTGCGGAGGCCATTTCACAAATGCCGAAATATGCCAAGTTTCTCAAGGACCTCCTTTCTAATAGGAGGCGCATGGATGACTTTGAAACCGTGACCCTGAATGAGGAGTGTAGCGCAGTTGTGCAAAAGGCACTACCAAAGAAGATGAAAGATCCGGGCGGTTTCATCATTCCTGTTACATTGGGTGATGCATTTCATGGGAGGGCATTATGTGATCTGGGTGCAAGTATTAATTTGATGCCCACATCGGTTTTTGAGCAACTTGGTGTGGGAGATCCTAAGCCTACCAGGATGTGCTTGCAGATGGCTGATCGCACTATAAAACGCCCCAGGGGTGTTTTAGAGGATGTATTAGTGAGAGTTGAAGGACTCATCTTCCCAGCGGATTTTGTGATCTTAGACATGGAGGCTGACGATGATGTTCCTCTTATTTTGGGCCGCCCATTCTTAGCTACTGGGAGGACTATCATTGATGTGGCCAATGGAGAGCTAACTATGCAGATCAACGATGAGAAGGTGGCCTTCAATGTATTTGAGGCTATGAAGTTTCCCGCATATGCGGTAAGTGAGCAATGCTTCGGGGTGGAGGCATACACGCCGGACGAAGAGGATGATATTTTATTGGAGCAGCTATATGAGGAGCTTGTTCTACTTGATTCCAGCGAGAAAGAGCAAGCATTTGATGTTCATTGGCGTCAGCCCCTACCCCTCTTTAATGAGGGAAGCAGGAAGATTCTTACTCCTTCTCTTATTACTGCTTCTATTTTAGAATTAAAGCCTTTACCTGTACATTTGAAATATCTATACTTGGGATCTAATGAATCTTTACCTGTGATTGTGTCTGCATGTTTGGACAGGGAACAGGAGGAGCAGCTTCTCAAGGTACTACAGGAGAGAAAGGCAGCTATGGGATGGACCATAGCGGATATCAAGGGGATCAGCCCCACAGTTTGCCAGCACAAGATTCGGCTCATGGAAGACAAGAAGCCGGTAGTTCAGTTTCAGCGCCGCCTCAATCCTCACATGCAGGAGGTGGTGAAGAAAGAGGTGCTTAAATGGTTGGAGGCGGGCATCATTTATCCGATTTCCGACAGCACATGGACTAGCCCGGTACAATGTGTCCCTAAGAAGGGGGGTATAACTGTGGTGGAAGGGGAAAAAGGTGATCAAATCGCTACGCGTACTGTTACTGGGTGGAGAGTTTGCATGGATTACCGCAAGCTCAATGATGCCACTTTGAAGGATCATTTTCCCCTTCCATTCGTTGATCAGATGCTTGATAGGCTAGCACATCACTCTCATTATTGCTTTTTGGATGGGTACTCCGGGTACAACCAGATAGCAATTGAGCCAGCTGACCAGGAGAAGACGACATTCACTTGTCCTTATGGGACTTTCGCTTTTAGACGCATGCCTTTTGGGTTATGCAACGCACCTGCTACGTTTCAGAGGTGTATGATGTCGATCTTCTCTGATATGATGGAGCAGAACTTTGAAGTGTTCATGGACGACTTCTCGCTCTATGGTGATGGATTCGAAGACTGCCTGCAGCAGTTGGCCCGGGTTCTTGATAGATGCATTGACACCAACCTAGTGCTCAACTGGGAGAAGTGTCACTTCATGGTTACCGAGGGTATTGTTTTGGGCCACAAGATCTCCAGCAAAGGATTAGAGGTGGATAGAGCCAAGATTGAGGTTATTGAGAAGCTTCCTTACCCTACCTCTGTTAAAGGGGTAAGGAGTTTCTTGGGACATGCAGGGTTCTATCGGCGCTTCATTAAAGACTTCTCGAAGATCACGAAACCTTTGTGTGGATTGCTTGAGAAGGACGCAGTTTTTGATTTTAATGCGGAGTGCAAGTCGGCTTTTGATTTGCTCAAGGAAAAGCTGATTAGCGCGCCTATCATCACCACACCAGACTGGTCCCTACCATTTGAGCTCATGTGTGATGCTAGTGACTATGCGGTGGGAGCAGTTCTAGGCCAGCGGAAAGATAAGGTAGCTCACGTCATTTATTATGCCAGTCGTATTCTTAATGATGCACAGGTTAATTATGCTACCACGGAGAAAGAGATGTTGGCAATCATATTTGCGTTGGACAAGTTTCGTCCATATCTTGTGGGTTCTCAGGTGACGATCTTCACGGACCATTCAGCCCTCAAGTACCTTCTCACCAAGAAGGACGCCAAGCCAAGATTGATCCGGTGGGTGTTGTTGATGCAATAGTTCGATGTGGTGATCAAAGATAAAAAGGGGGTAGAAAATGTAGTTGCAGATCATTTTTCGAGACTGGAGAACGATAAGCAGGAAGATTTGCCGATTCGAGAGGATTTTCCAGATGAGCAGCTCATGGTTGTGGTTGCAACTGTGCCTTGGTTTGCTGACTTGGCAAATTTCAAGGCACTCAACATTGTGCCCAAGGACCTGAATTATCACCAGAGGAAGAAGTTCTTTGCAGACGCGCGACAGTATTTCTGGGATGATCCTTATTTGTTCAAGTTGGGGGCGGACAATGTATTGCGGAGATGTGTTGCGGAACCGGACACGTTGGAGATCCTTAGACACTGCCACGAGTTGAACTGTGGGGGACATTTCGGCAAATCACGCACAGTTGCGAAGGTACTTCAGAGTGGTTTCTATTGGCCAACCTTGCATAAAGACGCCCATCTATTTGTACAGCAGTGTGACCGATGCCAAAGAACAGGTAATATCTCTAACCGAAATGAAATGCCTCAAAATTTCGTGTTAGAAGTAGAACCATTTGATGTGTGGGGGATTGATTTTATGGGGCCATTCCCATCGTCGCTTGGTAATCTGTATATTTTGTTGGCTGTTGATTATGTCACCAAATGGGTGGAGGCTCTGGCTTGTCCAAAGAATGATAGTGCTACAGTCGAGAGATTCTTACGCAAAAATATCTTCACAAGATTTGGAACTCCCAGAGCCATTATTAGCGACGAGGGATCACACTTTGTGAACAAGGTTTTTGCCAATACCTTGAGCAAGTATGGGGTAAAAACACACAAAATCTCATTGGCCTACCATCCACAATCCAATGGACAAGCTGAAGTTTCTAACCGTGAGATAAAGGGGATTCTAGAGAAAACTGTCAATCCAGGGCGCAAAGACTGGGCTCTACACTTGGATGATAGTTTATGGGCATACCGGACTGCATACAAGACTCCCCTAGGCATGTCTCCCTACCAACTAGTTTTCGGGAAATCATGTCATCTGCCGGTGGAACTGGAGCACAAAGCGTTTTGGGCGCTAAAGAAATTAAATTTGGATGCTAAGCTCTCTAGTGAGCAAAGGAAGCAGGCATTGCTTGAGTTAGAAGAACACAGGTTGATGGCATATCAGAGTGCCAAGATATACAAAGAGAGGACCAAGCAATGGCATGACAAGCATATCATTCCACGAGATTTCAGAGTGGGCCAGAAGGTATTGATATTCAACGCCCGACTGAAATTGTTTCCGGGCAAGCTGAAATCAAGGTGGAGTGGTCCATTTACAATTACAGAGGTCTACCCATGGGGATCGCTCGAGGTAGAAGCTGAGAATGGGAACAGGTTCAAGGTAAATGGACAGCGAGCAAAACCATACGTGGACGGGAATTTCATTGGGGTTATCGAGAGCCTCAAACCAATTCCCGATATCTGAGCTCATTTGAGGTAACTTGGTCGGGCCGTCGACCTTAAATTACAAAGCGCTTGTTGGGAGGCAACCCAACCTATTTACTGCATAGTGTAGATTTCAATACTGTTTTGTTATTTGATTTTGTTATAACTATTTGAGAGGTGCGAGAGAGTGGATTTAATATTTTCAATGAGTATGTGCAGGAATTCTAGGTGGAAGGCCTATTCCGGATCCCCCTTCTTGATACGTGAGTGAAGAATTGCACGAAAAACGAGAAAGAGCAAGCCAAAACGCGTATCGGGACCCGGAATGAAGAAATGGATGATTAAAGCCATTCCTACACGTACTCAACACACGCACCTGGGGAAAATCAAGTTTCCGGACTCCCCTTCTTGATATACGCGAAGAAGACGTAAAGAGAATGAGAAAGTTGGCACAATGGCACGGATTACGAGGTAAATTTTTGAAGACAGGACTGTGAGCTGATTTGAGCAGTGCCATAGTGTGGGGGTGTTCGAGAGCTTTCTGTGGATAGGTGGATCGCGTATATCGGAGTCCGGACGAAGAAGTTATGCCAAAAAGGATGTTGCGAAGAGGAAAAGGGAGCCAAAAAAGCATCCGGAATTGCCAAACGGGTCTTCGGAATGAGCAAATTGAAGGATAAAAGATTCTTCGGACTTTGGGAATCTTTTATACCATAAATGGAGTCTCGAGGTCGAGGAGATCCATGACAAACCAAAGAAACGAGCAACAAAGACGAAAAAGGATGCTAAAAGGCGTCCCAAAGCATCCGGAAATGCAAAACGAGCCTTTGGAAGCGCGAAATTGAAGAATGAAAGGTTCCCCGGATTTTGGGAATTTTTCTACATGAGAAGAGATCCCGCACTCCCCATCTTGATGAAGGTGATTGCAAAATTTTGAAGAAAACGACAAATTGGGCACAATTTGGATATTTTTCGCGTAATTAAGCAATAATTGAGGAAAGACGGGAAAACGATCCGGAAACGGGACGTTATTTTTATGAGCAAGACATACGTCGGAAAAGGGATCCAAAGGTGCAAAAATCACACTCATCGGAGTTCGGGATCAAAATACGAGGTGAAGGTTATATTTTGGCTATTAAAATTTTTCTCCTGCCCAAAAGTAATCTTAGGGTAATCGTACGTTTACTTTTGCCTTAGAAAAATTTTTGGGTGGAATTTTGGAGAAAACTAACTGCCCACTCGTACGAAAGTAATCGCACGATTACTTTAAAGTAATCGTACGATTACCTTATAGTAATCGTACGGTTACTTTAAAAGTAATCGCACGATTACTTAAAAGTAACCGTACGGTTACTTTAAAAGTAAGCGTACGATCACTTAGAAGTAATCGTACGATTACTTCTTACTTAGAAAAATTTTGAAGTTGAATTCTCATAAAAAGTCACTGCCCATTCGTAGCACAAGTAATCGCACGATTACTTTCAAGTAATCGTACGATTACCTGAAAGTAATCGTACGATTACTTCCACACGGGCAGTCAATAAGGTTCAAAACAAAAAAAAATTTCTTTCTTTTCTCCTTATTTCCTCCCACCCCGTCGACCTTTCTCCTTCACCAGACCCAGCCACCACCATCTCCAGCAGTCACCACCACGACTACCATCTCCAGCCGCCACCACCGCCATCTCTCCGCCGCAGCGCTCTCTCCCACAATCTCTCCGACGCAGACCTCTCGTCTCTCCCTCTCACCGCCGCAGAGCTCTCTCTCACCAACACCACCAGCTTCGTCTCTCCCTCTCACCGCCGCCAACTCTCTCTCAGCCACGACCACCATCTTCAATCACCACCATCAACATCACAGAACCATCACCACCACTACCACAACTCAGATTGGTGGTGCATCGCAGAAGAAGGCAAGGCTAGGGTTTGAGGGAGAATCTGAAATTGGGGGCGATTGAGGTCGAATTCGAAGGAGCTATTCTAGGGTTTCGACGGGGACACCGCAAGGAGCAAAAGGCACACGTCAATTGAACAATTCGGAACAAAAATTTCGGCGACCCTAAAACAGCCCGGGTTGTCAAAATTCTGCAAATTCGTGCCCGTAAGACTTGCTCCGGGCACGTAGGTACGTCCTAATCTCTCGCACAATTTCAATACTCGAGTCTAGGCACAATTGAGTAAAAGCCCAATTTACTTTTTGTTGCGCTTAGAAGCGTGCTTGGGGGCGATTGATTAAAGTCCTAGGATTGTGTGCTTACGTGTTTAATTGCCGTATATTTGTACACAACTTGTCACTGTGCACGTGCTTGCTTTTGTTACGTTACTTGCTTTATCTCGGTCTACTTGGTTAAAATGAGCAAACGTGCGAGAACGAGTCGTGACACCGACCCCGATTATACATTACCTGGGGGAAGTGGGGTGAACGTGTCGGAGAATGAGTCTGCTGAGGGGGGTGACTCGGGTGCCCAATTGGTCATCCCGTTATCCCCCGAGCTTAGGGTTTTTAGTACACCCGTTCCATCCTCCTTGCCCCCAATTCGAAAGAGTCGTGGTCATGCGCCGGACGACAACAAGTTGGCAGTTGATAGGGGCGGGATCTTTTGCGATTATCGGTTTATTTCGAAAACTGCCCAGGGTTATTACCGATCGAACCCTAGGATTAATAGAGGTGTTCAGGTTGAGAAACTGTTTCCACTAGAGGGGTTGCCCGAAGACCTACAAAAGGTCGCGGAGGCTGAAAATTTTGCGGGGTGGATGGAATTAGTGAAAGAGAAAGCCAGTTCTGTGCTGACTCGTGAAATTTATGCAAATGCGAGACACACTGATGAGGGTGAGACGGCTAGGCTCAATGACCCTCGTGTCATTTATTGTCGTCGGAACTGGCTAGTTTTGTCCTCTGAGAACATCGCCGCAGCGCTTAAGTGGCCCCCGTTGACAGCACCCTGTCAATTTAAGGTTTATCTGAAGAAAGACCAGCAGACGCTCATTAATGAGGTGTCAGCGTTTTGTTTTGCGGGAGTGCCAGGGGCCGACTGGGACAGGTCTAAAACCAATATCAGGCATTGGAAGCTCCCAGTCGGATACTTGCTACCTAAGCCACGGTGGCTCATTGAGCTGTTGGCGTCATGGGTGTTGGGAGTTTCGGCTCCCAATTACGTTGATTTTGAGGTGTGTCTCATGGCTCTGTGTCTATCGAGGGGGCATCGGATAGACATCCCTAGGCGGATTTTCCTGTATTTGCATGAGAGATTTGAAGAGAAAAATAGGAAGTCTGTGGGCCATAGTTTCTTACTTTTGCACTTAGCTAAGGATTGCGGGGCTACCGTACCTGATGGAGAGCTAGACATCACACCCAAGGCTCCGAGAATGTTTGACAAAATCCCGGACCCGTTCAAGGATGTAGTGGTGATGGAGGCAGGAGCTAGTTCTAGACCTCCTACAGGAAAGGCTAAGAAAAGAGCCTCTTCCTCGCGAGCGGCTCCTACTCCTCCAGCTCCTATTCCTCCAGCTCCTACTCCCGTTCCACCTCAGCCTGTACCACCCCCTGTCCTTGACCCTGGCCAGCCGAGTGTGAGCTTAGCGGACTTGATGGCCGAGTTGAGATTGACCAGGACTATGACCCTCACATCCCAGGGTCGGTCCCGTGACTATGTGGCTGACATGAGTGCTAGGCAGTTTGAGCATCATCGCAGTAGCATGCGTAACCTCGGTCAGGGACTACGTCAGGTGAGTCTGCATCAGCACCGTCAGGACCAGTGGTTAGAGGCATTGGTCACTCATGTGGGATTCCCGAGAGATCAGTGGCCTAGTGGCCAAGAGACCTACCCTGGTGCCTACGAGTACCATTCGGATGCCTATTCCGGAGACCAGGACCAGGACGACGAGGATTCGTCCGAGTAGACTTACCACTCCCTGCATTTGAATGCTGAGTCTTTTCGCTTGCCTATGCATTCGTTGAGGACAACGACGCGTTCAAGTGTGGGGGGGTTCCTCAGCCTTTATTAGCCAAGTCCGTGTCTGCATTCACCAGTTACATATAGGTTGTTTGTGTCGTGTCGTGAGTTAGTTTTTGTAGTCCGTGTCGTGTTTATACATATTGTGTGTGTCGTATTGTGAGTAGTTTATGTTTAGAGCACGTTTTATTTAATTGAGTCCACCTACCCAAATCGAGTCAGTTTCGAGTCTTCTTTCGAGTCGGCCCATGCATATAGAGTAGGGAATATTATAAAAAAAAAAAAAAAAAAAAAAAAAAAACAAAAATCTAAAAAAAAAATTGAAAACAAATTGAAAATTGAGAAAGGGCAATCAAAAGAAGCTTGAAATTGGAAAATCGAGGAGTGTGAGAACTTTAGGCATAGGGTATGAGATGTGACCGAGAATGACAATTTGAGTTCCCCTTAGTATGTATAGAGAGACTTTCTTTACGGGAATACCTGCCTATTTTTTAAAACACTTAAATGATTTTCAAAATCTAAAGTGTGTGCCTTGTTTTCTTACAAGAGTTGAGCTAGGTGTGAGCTAAACAAGCCGAACATTCATGTGTACGTCTTAGGTAGTCGCCAACCCGCCTCGTAGTGGCACACAGAACAGCTGTGCGAGGTGTGTATTAGAGCACTCACTGCTTATAGAACTTACCTTGTAGGACCACTAGTAAACCCTGTTTTGAACCTTGGATTCTTTGATAACCTCTGGACTTAGGGTGACGATTCTTGGCCTTCATCATCGATTGGTTAGAATCACCGCTTTAGTGCGTCACGAGGGTGTTTGTAGTTGAGGGGGTTCGATGAGGGAGTGCTTCACGATATATTTGTGTGAGTCTTACGTATCGCATATGCTTCATTTCTGATTATCGACGGGAATGCGAGGGTGGGTGAGAGTAGGCTTGCGCACTTCGGTGTGGCGGTGTTCCATGTCATTACACCATGGACACAGTTGTGGAGAGCCGTGAGTGCGTGGCATCTAATGCGCACAAATTGGGTTGGGTGATTTAATTGGTGGATCGTGCTAGGGATCGTTTCTTTTCATCATTTGGTGTAGGAGGATCGGTTGGATTAAGCACGAGACTTACATTGCTTTGACTACTTGAGAGGGGACGTGGGTATATTCTAGTGTGGGGATGTCGACTTTTGACTACGGACATAGAGATTGAGCTTTTGACGACTCCATCCCCATACATGTGCTTGGATTTGTTTGCGGCTTTGTTTAGTGGCACCGTATATTCCGTTGAGTTAGGGGGAGATGGATTTTACGTGTGATACATATTCCTTGGATTGTTTACTTCCTCCCCTTAACGTTTTTTATGGCTTGACACTTGGAAGACCACTCGAGATATATATTGTAGATTTTTGGATTTTGAGAGATTTAAAAAAAAAAAAAAACAAAAAAAAAAACAAAAAACAAAAAACAAATGAAAAAATGAAAAAAAAAGAGAGAAAAAAAAAGGAGAGATGAAATAAAGGAAGACAGTTGGAGCTTAATGAAGACCGAGTGGTGGAAGCAACTATTTCATTGACGGCGATGTTCATTTTATGCATGTTTCACGACGGTGGCCACGGAGATCGTTATTGTACCGGGGTTTGAGGGGATCGAGGGCCGGAGATGGTGAGTTTCGGGTTGCGGTTCCTATCATCGTGGTGAGGGTGTGTGAGATGTGGGTTTTAACGTGAGAATGTGACGCTTAGGACTTGCTACTACATGATTATCCTTTTGTCCCTAAGCCTCTACATTTTAACCCGTTAGCGGAATAGGAGCTCGGACCTTGAATGTGGCTTAGCCTAGCGTAGCCTCTTATTTATCGGCACATGCGAAGAGGTAGGTTATTCTTACACGTAGTAAAGCTAGACTTTCTATACCAACTAAGGGAAATTCTAGTTGTCGAGTTTGGTTACAATTCATACCTCGTTCCTAGATTCTTCATCACTCCATGAGAACCGATTTGAGCTAATTGAGATTGCCCGATCTCGCCTAAAAAGACGTTTTGTGTATATATGTGTTGTGTAGGATCGAGTCATATATTTGCATTGCATCATATTGTTGCATCGTTGAGTCTTGTATTGAGTCGTCGTGTGTTGAGTCGGCTAATTGAGGTTAGTATGCAATTGGTAAGTTGAAAAGTATGCAATGGTCTTGGTTGGAATAGTTGACTTGAGAGGTGAGATGAGAGGAGGAAGGTTCGGATGATTTGAGATAGTTTGAGACTTGAATTGTTGCTCGGGACGCGCAACGGGTAAGTGTGGGGATATTTGATAACTCCATATTTGGAGTTATATTCTTATATGTTTCCTTACCGTTTTGCGTGTATTCCGATGCGTTTTGATAGATTTTGGATAATTTCTTGCTAAAGTTGAGCATGTTGAGTCTTTGCACGTTAATGATGAGTCCGGGCACTTTATGCATTGATTTTGGCTATATTTTATCACGTTTGATCTTCCGGTATGTTTCTCTTGTTGTGGTTTTCAGGAACCGGGAGCTCGGGACGTGACATTGGAGCAAAAGTGAACTTCGGAAAGGTTGGAGGCTCAAAGGGATGCTCGGGAAGTGAAGACGAAAGGAAAAAGAGCAAGAAGTTGAAGATTGAATGGTGGAAGACCAGAAGTAATCGTACGTTTACCTCAAGGTAATCGTACGATTACCTTCATCCAGAAGTAATCGTACGATTACTTAGATGTAAACGTACGATTACCTATGAGGCATGTAATCGTACGATTACATCAAGGTAATCGTACGATTACCTCTGCGGCCAGGATCGAATTTTTGGGCTGTTTTCGCTATTTTGGCATAGTTTTGGGAGTTTGAAGCCACAAAAGACTTAGGAAACATTGGGGAACGACATTCAACATCAGAACACACCTTGGGAGTCGTGCTTGGAGTGCTTGGGAGCTAGGTCGAGAGCTTGGATCATCCGTTTGGCTTCTCTTCTTCTTTTCTTCTCTAGTTTTTGATACTTGATCATGAAACTTTGATTATGAGTAGCTAAACCCTTATTTTGGGATATCTCGTAGGAAACTAGGGTTTGATCACTACAACTTGTGGTTTATGGATTTACTCTCATGCTTTTGAGCTTAATTGATGATTTCTTCTTTAGTTATGTGTATTTTATGTTTCTAATTTATCTTTTCTATTGATAGACGTGTTAATAGGATTGTGCTAGGTTATGAACGATAGAGGAATCTACGTTCGTTTCCCGGAAAATTGAAATACACACTAGCCGTATCTAGGGTTGAGGAATCTTGCTAGTTAGCTAAGAACAAGAGTAGAAATTAGTATCGTAATGCGTGTTTGAACTTGAGTAAGCTAGAGGAATCAGTTACGATAGTTTAGGCATAGTTATTGGTTGAGACATCTTCAATATGCAATTGCTCGTTTAACTAGAATAAGAAATTATCGTGTTAGTAAAACATAAATCCAACGTAGTGTGACATTCCTAGTGATCCGTAGAGATATCCTGAACTTAATCAAACTTGATACACAACAATATCAACTCGTGCTCGTTAATCTTGAAATAATTCTTTGAATTATTTGAGATAATTGTTATTTGAATTTTTAGTAGAATTAGGGACCACAAAACAACTGCGTTTTGCCCACATAAAGAACAAACTTAATAGTTAGTTTACACGAAGTCCCTTGGGTTCGACAAACCGGACTTTTCCGATTATTACTACACCGACAACTGTGCACTTGCAGTTGGAGCGTGTCAGTGCGCTATTGGTGCTTCATCCCAAATAATAAGGCTCGCTTGGACCAGAAGATCTGCTAATTGTGTTCCTTTTTTAATATTGCATGTAGATCCGTTATTTAGATTGCAGGGGATGCTGAATCGAGAATGAGCTGTTCGACCACCATTCATCAACAGAGCTGCAAATTCTGATGATGCTACAGCTAAAACTATCTTTCCCATTGAACGAAAGCATGCTATTAATGTTCTCCATATATATGTTTTTCCAGTTTCTCCATGACCGTAGACAAAAAATAATCCTCCAGAATTTGTAAGGACAGAGTGAACGACAGCTTCGTATAGTTTTCTTTGCTCAAAATTCAAACCTTGTAGGAGTTGGGCGTGTTCAGATGCCAATGAACGTGTGTCATATTGAAGTTCTTCTTGGATTAATCTATTATTACTGCGTCGCAGTAGAAGCGAATCAGGGCATTGTCTCAAATTCTCTCCGTGATCGACCATTTTGCAGAAGTATTTCTTCGATCTCAGCTAAAGCATAATTTTGCAATTGGTGGTCATTAAACTGCAGCGTTTGGTGCTGCAAATTCGCCGCTATCTAGGTAAGATATCTTCACACAACGTCTTCCCATTTCTCTCCCAAAATGCATAGGGGTCGGCGACATCACAATGCAACAATATTGTTGCAAACAGCTCTCTTAACTGTCTTTGCGTAGCCCAGAAAGAAGCTTCATTAATTGCATCGTCCCATTCTTTATCACTGTCAAGAAGGCCTAAGGCATAACATGCAGCTCTATAATTTTGATACTCAACACCGTTTATAGTTCTCATCTCCTTGTAACACCTTACTCCCTTCTGAACATTAAGGAGCATTCTCAAATAGAAATTTTCACCACTTGATGGATGGGCATTGTAAACACGCCCAATAGATCGCCCATATTTCCTTGGTTTCCATTCTTTGGTATCATTATGCCATACCCATTTGGTTGGGAAATCAACATATGTTAATTCTCTTGCCGATTTATATAGGGAGTTTGCTCTCATCCACTCAGTAAACATAGTTTCTTTGATACCTGGCCTCTCCAAGACATCGTCTATATGATCATCATCTTCAAATACGACAGGTTTCTGGTCTTCGAGATGGAATGGCAATCGCTTAACAGCAGGATCTCGATGATGGATGTCAAAACTCAATATCCTCCAACACGCCTCCGATGCCGATACATTGTAGGGTTTTGATTCATGGATGCGCAACGGAAACAAAAATTAACCATGCAAAACCCTCCAAGGATCACAAGTCAAGAGACATAACGATGGTAAAGGAAGAAATCAATAACACACCTTAGGGTTCTCCTTTGATGATTTCAAACGTGAATTATGTCACGTTCTCTATGGTTGATCCACGCCTAGATTTGATTGCTAGATCTCCCACTCCTTGGTGCTAGCCCGGAAAGAGGAAGAGGAAGAAGAATCACGCAAAACGAGACAACCAAAAGGAGGATTCGGCCTCCTTTTGGGCCGACGGGGATGGGGCGGCGAGCTAGGGGGGCGGCAGCATCTCTAGCTTGTTGCTCTCTCTCCGTTTGTTCTCTCCCACTCTTGTTATGTTCAATTATGAGCATAAGTTGTGGGAAGGAAGGAAGGAATGTCTTTTATATAGTCCAACAACTCCTTGTCAACTACCTAAAGGACTTATTCTAGTCCTACTAGAATTCAATTTAGTCCCTTCCTTGCAAATTAGTCCCTACTAAGTTTGCAAGGTTTTGCAAAGTGATCCTTCTAATTAATTAATTCAATTAATTAATTCCCAAATCTAGTTCAACTCTATATAGCGTGTGTCCCTATAGGTTCTATCTAGTTGGTAGCAACTATTTGCATATATGGAGCGGTTTCTAGCAAAACATCCATTCTAGCCAACTAATAGAATAGTCATCTTGACAACCTTTGTACAAGTAATTGTCTCATCCCTTTGTCTCTATATCCGGATTGGACACGAGACATACAAGTCACACTCGTATATCCAATCCATAGTTTCTCGATCCATGGGAATAGCCTTATTTGTGCAAATAACATCAATATCCCATATTGATTTATTTGAGTCTGGCCAGACATTCTATAAGCACTATCCCTCGAGTGGCCTAGGATATTTGCTCCCGTTATGTGGGAGGGACAAATTCTATCTACGTCCACTACGATCTCTAAGCTTGCTTCTTATTGTATCCAGTACACGCCTTCATAACTACCCAGTTACGGTGTAGCGTTTAACGCTACCAAAATCACAATAATCCACAACTAAAATATCTAGTGACTTCAAGTCTAAGGATGACAATACCATTGCACCGCGAGAAGCGCTTGTGACTCAACATAACGTGTATGTAGCCTTCTCGGAGATGGGTCAATCCAGTGCAACATTACCCCTAATGTACTCCTATGTGTTGGATCGTGATATCTCCATATCAATCCAACCCCATACTAGTCTATAGATGATTGTCCCATTTAATCATTATACTGGACTAGGGATATTTAAGATAAACAACATTGTAAATCTAAGGACTTCATTATATTAAATATCCAGTAAATAATAAATGAATTTCTAGCCACAAATAAATTCATACTAAACTAGATTGTCTCTAGGGCATCTATTCCAACAGCCTCCCACTTGCACTAGAGCCAATCTGGCGCATCTCGTATGCCCGTACTCCTAGTGTGCCCTTCATGCTTCCACTGCGTGAGCGGCTTTGTAAGCGGGTCTAACAGATTCTCATCTGTAGGAATCTTGCATATTCGAACGTCTCCTCTATCGATAATATCTCGAATTAGATGAAACTTCCTGAGCACGTGCTTGGATTTCTGGTGCGACCTGGGTTCCTTTGATTGCGCGATCGCCCCAGTGTTGTCACAGTACAACTCAACTGGATCCGCAATGCTAGGAACCACACCAAGTTCAGAAACAAACTTTCTGATCCAAACAGCTTCCTTTGCTGTGCCATTTGCAGCAATGTACTCAGCCTCCGTTGTAGAATCAGCCACCGTCTCTTGCTTGGAACTCTTCCAGCTCACCGCTGCTCCATTCAGGCAAAACACATATCCTGACTATGATCTAAATTCATCTCTGTCGGTTTGGAAGCTTGCATCAGTGTAACCCCTTACACGCAACTCTTCCTCACCGCCAAATATCAAGAAAGCATCCTTAGTTCTTCTCAAGTACTTTAGGATATTCTTGACTGCAATCCAGTGACTCTCACCTGGATTGGATTGGTATCTGCTTGTCATACTCAAGGCATATGACACATCTGGTCTAGTACATATCATGGCGTACATGATAGATCCTATGGCCGAGGCATAGGGAATTCTACTCATGCGTTCCTTCTCAATCTCATTGGAAGGACAACCACTCTTTGAAAGAGTGATTCCATGTGACATGGGCAAGAATCCCTTCTTGGAATCTTGCATGTTGAACCGTTTCAACACCTTGTCAATATATGTACTTTGAATTAGGCCTAGCAACCTTTTAGATCTATCTCTATAGATCTTTATACCGAGTATATAGGCTGCTTCCCCTAAGTCTTTCATTGAGAAACACTTCCCTAGCCAATCTTTAACAGATTGCAACATGGGAACGTCGTTTCCAATGAGTAGTATGTCATCCACATACAAGACCAGAAAAGATACAGAGCTCCCACTAACCTTCTTGTAGACACAAGACTCATCTTCGTTCGTGATGAAGCCAAACTCTTTGACTACTTCATTAAAACGTTGATTCCAACTCCTAGAAGCTTGCTTCAATCCATAAATGGATCGTTGAAGCTTACAGACTTTGTTGGCTTGCTTTGGATCTTCAAAACCCTCTGGCTGTATCATATACACGTCCTCGAGGAGATTCCCATAAAGGAATGCTGTTTTGACATCCATCTGCCAAATCTCATAGTCGTGGTATGCTGCAATCGCAAGTAAGATTCGGATGGATTTGTTCATAGCGACTGGTGAAAAGGTTTCATCATAGTCAATACCATGAATCTGTCTGAATCCTTTAGCCACCAATCGGCCCTTATAGGTAATCACATTACCATCCATGTCCATCTTCTTCTTGAAGACCCACTTGCACCCTATGGGCCGTGCCCCTTCGGGTGGTTCCACCAAAGTGCATACTTTGTTGGTGTACATGGATTCCATCTCGGATCTCATGGCTTCTAGCCACTTCTGAGAGTCTGGGCCATTCATGGCCTCCTCATAGGTAGTAGGCTCATCATCTATGAGCATCGTGTCACCGGAATCGGTCACGAGAAGTCCATACCTCTCGGGTTCCTGGCGCACTCTACTAGATCTACGAAGCTCTTGTGTTACCTGAACAGGTTGCTCCACAACTGCTTGTGGTTCCTGTTCATGTTCCATAATTGGTTCAGTGATTTGTGGTTCTTGAACCTCTTCAAGTTCTACAGTCCTCCCACTTGCTTCTTTAGAGACAAATTCTCTTTCTAGAAACACGCCGGTCCGAGCAACAAACACTTTGTTCTCGGTTAGATTGTAGAAGTAGTAACCCTTAGTTTCCTTAGGGTACCCTACAAATTTGCATTTATCCGATTTTGGCCCTAGCTTGTCTGATTGTAAACGTTTTACATAGACATCGCAGCCCCAAATCCTCATGAACGACAGTGTGGGACGCCTCCCACTCCACATCTCATATGGTGTCTTCATGACTGATTTAAATGGAACACGGTTAATGGTGAAAGCTGCACTTAATAGAGCGTAGCCCCAAAATGATAATGGAAGATCGGTTTGACACATCATAGATCGAACCATATCCAATAGGATTCGATTCCTCCTCTCAGACACGCCATTCCACTGTGGCGTTCCGGGTGGAGTGAGTTGGGACACGATCCCTCACTCTCTAAGATAGTCGTCAAACTCTTGGCTTAAGTATTCTCCTCCACGATCCGATCGTAAAGCCTTGATACTTTTGCCAAGTTGCTTCTCTACTTCATTCTTGAATTCTTTGAACACTTCAAAGGATTCGGATTTTGCCCTCATTAGGTACACAAATCCATATCTACTGTAATCATCAGTAAATGTAATGAAGTAGACATAACCGCCCCTGGTAGGCGTGGCAAATGGCCCACATACATCAGTATGTATGAGTGTCAATTGCTCACTAGTCCTCTCACCTTTCTTATTGAAAGGGGACTTTGTCATTTTTCCCAATAAACAAGCCTCACATGTCTCATATGATTTAAAATCAAATGAGTTTAGTAATCCATCCTTATGGAGTCTAGATACAGGTTTCTCGTTTATGTGGCCTAAACGACAGTGCCATAAATAAGTAGGATTTGAATCATTTATTCTAATCCGCTTGGTATTAATGTTGTAGACAGGATTGCTTAGATCAAGCACATACAGTCCATTAAATAATTGCGCACTAAAATAGTGAATATTATTTAAACAAAAGGAACAATAATTGTTCTTTATTGAAATAATAAAACCATCCTTGTCCAAACAATAAATAGAAATAATGTTTCTGCTCATAGCAGGCACCAAATAGCAATTATTTAATTCTAAAACTAATCCTGAAGGAAGAGATAGCTCGCACACGCCTATGGCCAACTTAGCTAGTTTTGCTCCATTCCCAACGCGCAGATCTACCTCCCCTTTAGCCAATCTCTTACTTCTCTTTAGATCCTGCATATTTCGACAAATATGAGATCCACGTCCAGTATCTAATACCCATGATGTAGACACAGTTAAATTGACATCCACAACAAAAATACCTGGTGGTGGTGGAATCACTATTCCAAGCCTCTTGTCCTCCAGATATTTTAGGCAATTCCTCCTCCAGTGTCCAGGCTGACTGTAGTAGTGACACTCACCTTTAGTCACACCTTTGGCAATGCCACCAACAGGCTTAAGGGCAGGTTCCTTGGACTTGGCAACTGACTTGCCTTTGCCCTTGGAGGATGAGGCAAACATTTTGCCCTTTCCTTTCTGCACCATCATAATGGCTTTGCCCTTACCCTTGTTGATGCTCTTTTCAGTTGTCCTCAACATATTGAGTAAATCTGGCAGTTGTTTCACGATCTCGTTCATGTTATAGTTCATGATGAACTGTCCATAACTCTCGGGAAACGATTGCAACACGAGATCGGTTGCCAACTCTTGGCCGACCGGGAACCCCAGTCGGGCGAGATTCTCCAAGTACCCGATCATACGGAGTACATGGGGTCCCACCGGGTTCCCTTCTGCCAGATGACACTTGAACAGTGCCTTAGAGACCTCATACCTCTCTACCCTTGCCTGCTCTTGGAAGAGCTGCTTCAGATGCTCGATCATATCGACAACATTCATGTTTTCGTGTTGCTTCTGAAGCTCAGAAGTCATGGTGCATAGCATAAAGCAGGCCGCATCATTAGCGTCATCAATACGCTTTTGATACGCCTTTAGGGCAGCAGGTGTTTGGTTCTCTGGACCTGCTGGAACATGCTCCTCTATTGCGTACAGTTTCTTCTCTTGCTTGAGAACAATTCTCAAATTTCTGTACCAATCAAGGAAGTTGGTTCCAGAGAGCTTGTCCTTCTCAAGGACAGATCGTAGGAAATGTTGTGAACTCGATGAGTTGTTTGCCATTTGGAATTCTACAAAAGGAAAATACGCAAGTTTTAGTATTCGTGAATTTTTGACTATATTCAATAATGGCTAGTTTATCAAATATAACTCCCACTATTTTACTACGGATTAATAACCCTCAAGATATTAATGCTGAAAATATCCTTATATTTTCTAGTGGGCCAAGATCCATGTTTCGTCTCCTTATGAGCTTGCTTTGGCAAGTCACCCATAATTTGACTACTTTAGGTAGGAACAATTCCAATTGCATCCCTTATGCAACTCTTGGTTCAATTGGGCAAATAACTCCTTATTTATCCATCCATATGGATAATCCCAATTGATTGCCTCTAGGTTTCTTAATCATATTAATTGCCTAGTTGTGTTCAACCTCTTACTTAAACAATTGCACACGAGGTGTGCCATCGCATTCCATCATTATGAACCAAGTCGCCCTGCTTTGGCACGCACGAACTCGATAAATAATGATGATCATGAGTGTTTAAATAACGAGAAGGCAAGAACACAATATTTGAATTTTGAGGGATTTTAAATTCAATTTTAATTATTTTGTTGATCGAAATCAACTAATCTATCTATTTGAGTTTGGGCATAACTCCAAATAATAGATCCGGGTTGTCTAATTATCTTATTATCCTAATTGCATGCATCATCCATACACCAACCACAAAATAATAAGACAATAAAGTAAACAACCACAAAACAAAAATTAAACGTGATGTGGATATGGCCTTTTTCTAGACTAAGATAATTCCAAGCCAATGGAATTATCTATGAACCCTAAAATCAAACACATCTCCATGCGTCTTGATCTTTTGGTCCATCCTTCATAGTCATGTGGAATGCTCCATGCTCCATCTTTTGTGGCTCCTTTTGGTTTTGGGCTTCTTTTCTCCAATCTTGGCTAACAATCTACTTTATCTAGCACTAGCTAACTTCTATACTAAATAAAATAAATCTCACAAGTTGAGAAAAAAAATGGCACGCAGGCCATAAAACCCTAATTAATTATTACAATTAATTGATCAGCTCGCAGGCCGCAAACCAAACCACAAAATTAAACATCCACATCAAACCACATCCTAAGGCTATATCCAATCACCATGCGAATTGCACATAAATAGTTAAAATTCAATTTTAACGCGCTTGGTCAATTTTAATTGATTTTAGGATTTATAGGGTTAAAACGATCCATGGGCCCAACAATCAAATTTCCCGGGCCCAAGAAGGTGAACCGCAAGGCCCTAAGGCCGTCCCGGCCCATAACCCACGCGGCTAGGCCGCGGGCTAGGGCCGCCCGGCCCCTAGGGCGGCCAAGGCTTGGCGGCAAGCAAGAGGGGCGGTCCCCTAGGGGGCCGAACCTCCTTGAGGGAGTTGTTTCCAAAACAACTCCCTTGCTTGGTGCCCAATTTTGGTTGTTTCCTTGTTTTGGGAGAACTCCTTCTTCCCCAAGGATGCCCAAACCCTAGATCTAAGATCCTAAAATTTCTCAAACTCACTAATTCATGCATCCAATGCAAAAATTAGATCTTGTTATGATAGATTATTGACAAATTGCATCCCATGCTTGATTTGTCTTGTTTTACGCGATAAACAATCAATTTAAAGTGTAAAACAACTAAAACGTAACACATAAACCACGTTTATGCTCTACGACCTAGGCTCCGATACCAATGTAGGGTTTTGATTAATGGATGCGCAACGAAAACAATAATTAACCATGCAAAACCCTCCAAGGATCACAAGTCAAGAGACATAACGATGGTAAAGGAAGAAATCAATAACACACCTTAGGGTTCTCCTTTGATGACTTCAAACGCGAATTATGTCACGTTCTCTATGGTTGATCCACGCCTAGAGTTGATTGCTAGATCTCCCACTCCTTGGTGCTAGCCCGGAAAGAGGAAGAGGAAGAAGAATCACGCAAAACGAGACAACCAAAAGGAGGATTCGGCCTCCTTTTGGGCCGACGGGGATGGGGCGGCGAGCTAGGGGGGCGGCGGCTCCTCTAGCTTGTTGCTCTCTCTCCTTTTGTTCTCTCCCACTCTTGTTATGTTCAATTATGAGCATAAGTTGTGGGAAGGAAGGAAGGAAGGTCCTTTATATAGTCCAACAACTTGTTGTCAACTACCTAAAGGACTTATTCTAGTCCTACTAGAATTCAATTTAGTCCCTTCCTTGCAAATTAGTCCCCACTAAGTTTGCAAGGTTTTGCAAAGTGATCCTTCTAATTAATTAATCCAATTAATTAATTCCCAAATCTAGTTCAACTCTATATAGCGTGTGACCCCATAGTTTCTATCTAGTTGGTAGCAACTATTTGCTAATATGGAGCGGTTTCTAGCAAAACATCCATTCTAGCCAACTAATAGAATAGTCATCTTGACAACCTTTGTACAAGTAATTGTCTCATCCCTTTGTCTCTATATCCTAATTGGACACGAGACATACAAGTCACACTCGTATATCCAATCCATGGGAATAGCCTTATTCGTGCAAATAACATCAATATCCCATATTGATTTATTTGAGTCTGGCCAGACATTCTATAAGCACTATCCCTCGAGTGGCCTAGGATATTTGCTCCCGTTATGTGGGAGGGACAAATTCTATCTACGTCCACTACGATCTCTAAGCTTGCTTCTTATTGTATCCAGTACACGCCTTTATAACTACCTAGTTACGGTGTAGCATTTAACGCTACCAAAATCACAATAATCCACAACTAGAATATCTAGTGACTTCAAGTCTAAGGATGACAATACCATTGCACCGCGAGAAGCGCTTGTGACTCAACATAACGTGTATGTAGCCTTCTCGGAGATGGGTCAATCGAGTGCAACATTACCCCTAATGCACACCTATGTGTTGGATCGTGATATCTCCATATCAATCCAACCCCATACTAGTCTATAGATGATTGTCCCATTTAATCATTATACTGGACTAGGGATATTTAAGATAAACAACATTGTAAATCTAAGGACTTCATTATATTAAATATCCAATAAATAATAAATGAATTTCTAGCCACAAATAAATTCATACTAAACTAGATTGCCTCTAGGGCATCTATTCCAACGTACATATCTACATTGCAAGTACATTTTAACCTCATCAATTATTGGCGGCTCATTTGGTGTAGATTCCGTTTGATCCCGAGGAATATCATTGTGCATGACGAAAGTCACCCTATCGGGGGCCTTTCTGACATATTTGAACAAATATTTAATTGACCTTGAACGGTTGCACCACTCTACATTAATGTGTTCGTCATACTTGACCAAGAGAGCAACATTATAAGGAACAACATAGTGATTGTCAAGTTTCAATTCAGTTTTCTCAATAAAGAGGCCATTATCCTTCCTGCAATAAACCGCGAAACCATCGGCTTCAAAGGTGGTCTGCTCACAGAAATTCTTGGGAAAGTGCTTGGAACACTTATGGTCAATCATGCAAGGAGATGATGGATTTGCTTCACCGCATGGTCCGTGCATCATAAATTGCTTGACTGCCTCATAAGCCTGTTTATCAACTTTAGGGTCAGGTATCTCAGCTGATATTATTTCATCTATTCTTGTTGTTGAAGGGTCCATGTCGTCGGGGTGGAGAAATAAGAGTATGTGAGCATGCGGCAACCCTCGTTTTTGAAACTCAACTGTGTAGATAACTGGGGAAAACACAATCAACTTTTAATATAAACCATCTATAGTAAAGTGGGTAATGCTAACAAATGGGTACATCTGGAAAATCAAATCGTGACATTGCATTAATATATAGAGTCTAAGTATAATTGTATGTGTCAGTGGGGAGAAATTTAAATATATTGTATGTAATGAATAGATAGAGTGTAATTAATGTTAATGAAGTAAAATTGATGTCTGCTATCACTCGACCAAAATGACGTCCTTTAATGAGATCATGTAGTAAATGGTCAAGCTTGAAGTTAAACACCCTTGCAACAACATCAGAGCGGTCCTCTGGTTTTTCACCAGGATGGAAAGCAAGAAAACTGCTGATCTCATTCCATTTCGGGTTGCAAGTATATGTCATGAATAAGTCAGGATAACCTGCCCATCTATAAATAGCCATTGCATCCTTATAATTCTCTATCATGTATCTAGGGCTCCCAGTAAAAGTGGAAGGCAGATAAATGCGCTTTCCGACGGAAGATGGGTCAGTATCGCCCCTTAATACCGCATCTTTCAGGCCTTGATACAAATCGGATATGAGTTTCTTTTGATTGTTCCTTACCCACGTCAATCGAGCTTCTTCAATACTTGTATAGGCATCTACAAAGTATTGCTGAAATAGTCGTCCTCCGCGGAGCAATGTATTTCCTTCATTAAGCCTTTGTTGTAGTCGAAAAGCATAATATTCTCTAAGTGTAACAAAAGTATCTTTGGTACGTGCCTTCCCATCATGGTGGGTGTGCTTTATTCCTAGCCTAAATTCATCTTCTCCATAAGGAAATAGAAGTGGATATTGCATTGCCATGAATGAAGGGTGAAGGGAGCTGATTCGTTTCAAACCAATACTCTTTTCGTCAACAATGATGTCTCGCTCACCATGTTCTGCACTAAAATCTCCAACGACAACAGCAGCCACTTCTGAAGCGGTAGGCATATTATTTTTTCAACCATCAGTTTGGCGACTCCCAATAAGTCGCAGGCGCATTGGACGGACATCCTTTTCTTTAAACCTTTCCCTGGCCATTCGAGAAGATCTCACCAACATATTGTTATCATCAAGCACTTTCACCAGCTTCTTAACAATATATGAATGCAATTGTGTGCAGTCCTCATTATGATTAAGTGCGCGCATTCGGTGGGAAACTTCATTCTCAGTGTCATAAATGTACAACTGAGCGAAGCGTGGGTTGTGCCCATCAAGCGGTAGGAGGGAGCCGATCCGATGGTAATTTTGCTTTTGACTTAACAAAGAAAATTAAGTCAAATGAAAAAATAACTTTGATGAAAATAATGTCAACGTTATTTATATAGATTATTTTGCACGTCTGTTGTACAATTGGGCTAAGACACACAGAAGACATATATTCATCAATACATCAGTACAATAACATACATATTTCTAACACATTTTTTCTTATGAGATCATAGAGGAATTCTCGTATCTTAAATTCATTAACCGTATTCAATGAACATCTCATTAAAATATTGTTTGATGTTCCAATAATAGCCTAGTTTTGTGACACGTAGGATGTGTATATGAATGAAAAATGTCATGTTTCTATGTCCTATTGGCATCCATGTGGAATGTATGTGCCAATCAAAAGTTGCCAAATTAGATTTGTGGACATGTCATAATTTACCCTAAATATCTAAACATTGAAAATGATGTTTTCTATATCAGACTTTTTATGTTACAATGTCTTCAGAACAAAACTTTTGATTCTCCTCGTGCAATAGATGTATGGAAACAAAAGTCAATCAGTTAGAATAGCATTGACATGACCAAAAGGAAAAGAAAGGAGAATAGTGAAATAAGACGCATATCATGTTTCAATGAAAGAAGATTGACTAAAAGAAAATTACAGAAAAAAGATCAACAGATGATGAAGAAGAAGTGTACCTTAAAATTCAACTGAGAAGATGAAAAAAGCGCACCATGTGGAGTAATTGTGGATTACCCATATCCCACTTCTGATTATACAAATCTTTAAATATGGTTTAATGAAGAGGGAGATATGAGGGAGAGATTAACCATAAAAATGTTGATATCCTCAGCTTTGGTTCTGAGGAGCAAATCTGATAAGCTATCCTCACTAAGTACACAAGAGTTGGACCAACCAGCCCATCGATTAAATCTCGGTCATCTTTCCGTCCCTACTCCCTAATTTTTCTGTACACTTATAAAAATTTTGGACTTCTAGAGTTCTTGAACTAGAATTTTCTCAAGGGTGGTATTTGATTCTGAATCAGGGTGAAATCAGTTTCCATGCAAGTTGTCATTCATATATTTCTTATTATAATTTAGTTTCTAATTGTTAATTCAACAATTAAATGCGGACTTTTAAGATAAATGAAATTTTACAAGGAGCAAGAATAATTTACTGACTAATATGTGTACAATTCTATTCTCATGATTGCATTGACAAAGATAACACAAGTATTAACTCTATGGCCTCTCTAATAATCTAAAATACCTTATAGTTAAATTACAGCTTTCATATATTTCTATAGCATCAGAGTTCATTCACAAGTGTTTGTCCATTTAGAAATATGTACCTATTATATATAGAGTCTAAGTATAATTGTATGTGTCAGTGGAAGAAATTTAAATATATTGTATGTAATAAATAGATAGAGTGTAATTAATGTTAATGAAGTAAAATTGATACCTGCTATCACTCGACCAAAATGACGTCCTTTAATGAGATCATGTAGTAAATGGTCAAGCTTGATGCTAAACACCCTTGCAACAACATCAGGGCGGTCCTCTGGTTTTTCATTAGGATGGAAAGCAAGAAAACTGCTGATCTCATTCCATTTCGGGTTGCAAGTATATGTCAGGAATAAATCAGGATAACCTGCCCATCTACAAATAGCCATTGCATCTTGATAATTCTCTATCATGTATCTAGGGCTCCCACTAAAAGTTGAAGGCAGATAAATGCGCTTTCCGACGGAAGATGGATCAGTATCGCCCCTTACTACCGCATCTTTCAGGCCTTGATACAAATCGGATCTGAGTTTCTTTTGATTGTTCCATACCCACGTCAATCGAGCTTCTTCAATACTTTTATAGGCATCTACCACCTATTGCTGAAATAGTCGTCCTCCGAAAAGCATAATATTCTCTAAGTGTAATAAAAGTATCTTTGGTACGTGCCTTCCCATCATGGTGGGTGTGCTTTATTGCTAGCCTAAATCCATCTTCTCCATAAGGAAATAGAAGTGGATATTGCATTGCCATGAATGAAGGGTGAAGGGAGCTGATTCGTTTCAAACCAATACTCTTTTCATCACAATGATGTCTCGCTGACCATGTTCTGCACAAAAATCTCCAACGACAATAGCAGCCACTTCTGAAGCAGTAGGCATATTTTTGTTCTACCATCAGTTTGGCGACTCCCAATAAGTCGCAGGCGCATTGGACGGACATCCTTTTCTTTAAACCTTTCCCTGGCCATTCGAAAAGATCTCACCAACATATTGTTATCACCAAGCACTTTCACCAGCTTCTTAACAATATCTGAATGCAATTGTGTGCAGTCCTCATTATGATTAAGTGCGCGCATTCGGTGGGAAACTTCATTCTTAGTGTCATAAATGTAAATGTGAACATCGCATTGAATGCCCGTATATTATTCTGATAGTGTGTAGCAAGAGTACTACCGTTGAACTCTAATAGTTTCTTTGGAGCAGCAGGGGGCTTCTTTAATAGTGGTAGCGTAACTTTCCCCTCAGAACAACAAAGTGAGAAAACGGGATCATTAGATTTTGAAGTTTTTTTAATCCTTTCTTCATACCACATAATAGCACCACAATACTTGAAAATCATGGTAGGAGGGCCAAAATCCCATGCCTGAGGAAACATCCCTGGTGAAACCCAAATTATGCTTGTCAATTATGTTTTCATTCAATAAAACTGTGTTTGAAGTGAAAGATGTATTGATTGTGTGAAAGCATAGATACATTTATAATGAGGGGGGAAAGTGATCAGTGGGAATACATTTCAATTTATGGTCAATTATATCCAATTATGTCAAGGCAAAGTCTTTTATAAGTTATATAGTCACTTAACAAAATACTATTTGAAAAGTCTCTTATCAGTTACATATGTACGTGGAAAAATACAATACCTATAAAACATCGTCATATAAATTGTCCTATCAAATAAGTGTGTTTCAAGGAGTTCTTACGAAATAAGTATTAGACTTTAGATATTTTGAATTGTGTGGTTTTTAAGGGCAAATACAGCGTAGGTGGGGTCGATATAGGTTACAGATGCTTCGTAGGTGTAACATAGCAAGTTTCAATTAGTAGGTATCAATTAACTGTCACTGTTTGCATACACAATGTTACTACTTCTATATTAATTGAAGTTTAAATATGTATGTGCTAGATGTGAGAGCATTGACACTAAGCTGACTTTAATATTTGGTAAATTATAACATAAATAGGGAAATCTATATAATTGAAAGACCGGAGTTTATGAAACTTACTTGCTGTGTTCGTGGATGGCGCACCAGCGTGTAATGCTCGAATAGACGAACCTCTATGTTTATTGATAGTACATGTTCTTGTGAACATAAGGATACCATAAATATATTAATTTTGTAAATAATATTGGATTATCGATCATCAATGATTAAATACAAATATGTGGTACCTTTTTGTAGTTGTTCTCCAAGCTCGTTGCCACGGTTGCAACGACTACGTTTCATGGATAGTATATTCTGTCTATTCAATCTGACCTCTTTCGAACTGGAGAATTCACTGTTTGTCGACGTAAATAGCGAATGATGTCTAATTTGAATGCTGTGAGGATGGTTTTCATGGCCTAAGAATGATTCCAGGACCTTCGAGTAATTAACTTTTAGAGGTCTATGGTGTCAATTTTGGAAATGCACTTGAAAGTAATGTTAATACATGATATCCAACCATGGTTTCATATTGGAGGTCAGTGCACGTACCAGATGGTAAAACTCCGATTGGTGAAGACATGTCGGTGTTGTAAGAACCCGTTATTATGAAGAAAACAAAGTGAAAAACTATAAGTACATTAACAGAGCATGTGCACAGACAATCGAAGTCTAATTTTAAAATCGATAGTACCTTTTTTAAACTGTTCGCTTAGTTCTGCACTATACGTGTATCTTTTCCGTTTTTTGGATAGTATGATCCGCATGTTTTAGGAGTGCAGAATTGGCTATTTGTTGTCGAAGATGGCAGCGAATTTGCATAAATATGTTTTTTACCGTGAGCGCCATCCGCCAAGCATGATTGATTCTGAAGCATGCTCAATTTTCTTTTCGACCTTGCATTTGTAGCACAATTTTTGGCGGCCAAGGAGGGACCGGCTAAACTCCCAAACAAGCTATATTGCAGGCTACTGTGAAAGAGAAAAGAGTAATAGGTGAGAGCTGCAAACACGGATGAAAACTCAATCTTCATTAAAACATCATAGAGGAGGAAAAAATAATATGCTATGAAAATTTAGCT
The DNA here is from genome assembly GCA_023055425.1 of Linanthus parryae. Lineage (NCBI taxonomy): Eukaryota > Viridiplantae > Streptophyta > Magnoliopsida > Ericales > Polemoniaceae > Linanthus > Linanthus parryae. Next base: position 1,080,303 of record JALGPY010000008.1, on the reverse strand, counting down.
AATCCGGTGGAATTACATATTGGCAAAGGTTGCATAGTTACCACCGCAAGAGTGGAGGCAAAAGGGCACGAAGCACAACATATGAATGTTTAAATTTCATGTCCTAAAATACAAACCAGGGTAAACCATCCTCTTTCATAATGAAAGCAGTCATTGGAACTTTTTTATAACAAAACCAAATAACAACTTACAATCCCTAGCTGAGAGAGCATGATAAGCACACCCAGAATTTGGTTTCGTTGCGAATGCTAATGACATATCAACACAACTTTTGTTCCTATGAGCCTGATTATCCCGGTGGCTTAACAACTGGTTAAAATATTTTGCAAATGTGAAAGGATTGTTTACCATGCATACCATAACTGTGGAGACATAAACCAGCTCTATTTTTACTATACCATGGAATCCAGACATATCACGGAACATTTTTTGGAATATTGGACCATAAAGTTATTTACAGAGCATGCTCATAACTCCATAACTTTAGACTTGGCGGCGCACTCTAGGTGATCTGTGGTGGAAGTTTTACCTGGACAAAGCGCAAAGACATGAGCATGATTGTGTCTGTCGAATTACTCTTTGGAGAAAACAATTGTTTTGTAGAATCAGAACAGAGGATAAATATAGCATAGCTTACGTTGGAATCTAAATAGATATCAATCTCTATAATCCGGTAGTCACTACAATTGTGCAAGGAACAAAGTTACTGTAAGAAAAGAGAAAGAAGGCTCGTCATATTTGACAGGAAATAGGATGGGAGAGAAGATGTACTGTTCTTCATTTAGAGAAGGTATGAGACAATCCATTTCGGCAGCTAAGCTCGAAGGTTTAGTTCTCATTTAATGGTCCTTTCTTTTTTCTGGAATAGGGAATGTACATTATTATCACCTAGTCCCGGGTCGGTTCACAAATCAAATGGGCTCGTCCAGGACAGTTCAGCAGTCATCTGTCCATTTGACAGTTCTACCCTACACACTCTTCCTATTTAGGCTCATTCAGGTAAGTGGCAACGTAGCAATTTGAACCATGACTCTCTTATATGTAGTTGCAATACATATTCAGGATATAACTGAAACCAAAGTTCATGGAACACATACATGTAAATAGATGTGTTTAAAGCAATTAAAGATCTGCACGGCAAGAAGGCCAAGTCTAAGGAAAAAAAGGTCAAATCTGCCAGTCCAGGCATTCATCATGATAGAGTTGCAGCCAGGGTTCACATCATAATAACTTGGAATTTGTGGTGAATGAAAATAACTGTGATGAACCATACAATAATATGCTGTTTAGGAATCAACTGGACAGCTAGGGTTTATGTACCTGTGGTGGAGACGTTGAATTGGAATTGATGATGAAGGCAAGCTTCCGATGACCGAAGAGAGATCCAATCACATATAATTCGACGAACTCTCATAAGAAGGAAACAATTATGATGTTCCCGGTGCCGATGAAGAAGTTTGAGGTCGAAGTACCGGGGATTTGGAATAGGGGGTATAGGAGGCATCAGTTCGCCGAAGCGGCTGTGATAAATGCTCTGCTGCAACAGTCGATTATTATTCTCAGCATACAAATCAGGGAAGGGAAGCTTCGTATTCTACGATGTACAGCGGACGAAGAAGGGGGAAGAAGAATGAGAGAAGACGGAGGTGGAGAACGAACTAATCAACAATTAAAAAATCAACTCTAACATAAATTATATATATATATATATATCTTTTACAAAATTGAAACATAAAGTTTTTTTCTTTTTTTTTTTACTAAACTGAAACGTAAAGTTTAAAGAGAAATAATAAACTGATTTTCATTTTTTTTTTTGCAAAGAATAAACTGATTTTCATTCAAAAATGGAAAAAGGTGTTAATTCTCAAAAAAAAAAAAAAAAAAAAAAAGAAAGGTGTTAGATTGGATTGACAAATTCATTGAACATCAAAGGTTAACGTAATTCAAGGAGAATCTAAATTTTGGATTTAGAGAAGTGTTATTATCACGATAGCAATAAATGGATTGAAAAAGGGGTGGCCACCTAATGAAATACATGGCATCAAATGTGGCATGGCAAGAAATGATTGGCACATGTAAGATATGTGTTTGCCACATGTAAAAAAAAATTGACAAATGTCATGTGAAGAAAGCTTTTCAAAATGACACTATGGGCGCCCCGCGCGCGCTGCGCGCGGTGCGGCGGTGATGTTTGTGTCAGTGAAAAATCTCACGTTGTCTCTGAATTTGAGTTTTTATTACATTATTGGATAGTCATTACACAGAGGCAAATTAGGAAAGCTGGATATAAAATCAGCAGAGTTTTATGGAGTAGGAGCAACACTTCGGACTACCCATTTGGTTATTCTGGGATTCCCGTTTTGAATATTTCTTTGGACACGAACGTGGAATGTTGATGCTGCATTTGTTGTATTTGCGTTGATTACCACCTGCTGTTATTCCTGCAAGTAAGATGTGTTAATTTTGTATATCATTAAGAGCATGTATTGATCAAAAGATGAGATAAATGGTAATCAGGTCGCTAAGATTGTTCGAAGAGATTACTGAGTTTAGGCAAAGACCCTAGCAACGTTAACTTTCTATAAGCATCAAACTTGACAGAACTCCTATTTGCCTGAAAAGGATGAATTTAGAGCAAAACACACATTGAGCACATGCAAGGCCCAAAACCTACAACCACATAGTGAGGGTGAAGAAATAAACATAATTAGAGTTTGGAGAGAATATAAAACAGAAGGGAAAGCAAATCCAACAACTTTCAGATCATGAACAAACCTCCCACAAATTAGCACACGAAGGATACCCTCGGATAGTATGTTGTAAATTTGGTACAGCTCCAGACCATTTCTTTTGGTGGACCAACAACCAACACTATTATGCAATTATAACTAATCCACAACCTTCAGAAACAGATAAAATTACAGAAAGAACAAACCTGAACATATCCCAATATCCGAAAAGCCTGCTGGTGACTTCTCCGAGACCTCACGACAGACAGAAACTTCCAGGCTCTCTTTTCCACCAGTATCCAATAAATCATACAATGCTTCCTGCACATACCATTGTGACCTAAATTACTACATTAAGAAATCCGAGTGATTGGACGCTTTCACTGAAGTAACTAACCCCAGATTCAGAATCACCCGAAGAAGGGTGGCTTATGACACATATGCTTCTGCCCTCTTGCCAGCTGAACTGTAGGATGTAGCCAAGTAGAAGCACCTTTGGCATATCCTTGTCTCGAAATGCTGCTTTTTGCATAGCTCCCTGTAGTAAGATAGAAAGAGCCGAATCAAGCAGAAGAATTCAATCGAAGAAATAACAGCGAAAACAAATTGAGCCAAAATTATATGCAACACAAATACCCTTGAACCAAAATTCAACAGAAAAAGATATAGACACGCAAAATTTATACAAGATTACAAACCCCCCACAGACGAACTGATTTGAAAATACTAATTATGCAAAAATTAGAGGAGAAACACCGAAACCCTTAACTCACGGTAGAATTTCCTATACCAGCCTATCACCATGAACACTTTGCTAATATAACAACTACCACCATCTCCATAGCCATCTCCAAAGAACCTGTAATGTGCAGTCAGATTTAGTAGAAAAGAACGATGACGTTGCACAATATGTACCATTTTCTGAAAGTGACAAACTTAACAGTGAAGTTCGGAATCACCATTTTAGACCGGAAGCAATTAGTTTCACGTGCCAAAGCTCCACCGAGAAGTAACATGTAACTACATATATATCCTACAAAAATGCAGCAAGTTAGGATGACTATAGTATCAGAGCATTTGCAAGAAATTCTCACACGTAATCCAGAGTATAATTATACACTCATTAATATTACCTTGCTAATTATACACTCTTTTGATGCTGAACTTCCACTATGAGAATCAAGAGAAGGAATTAGTACTTCAATAACACATGTAGACAACCGATTTTGCTAGCTAATCCATGACTTTAGACTGTAAGTTGATTTGTGGGTCCGGGGAGATCACTTGTTCGTTAGGCCACTAAAAACCACGTATGGCACCTTTAAGTTCATTTGGCTACGGCCGATATGACAATCGGAAGTTCCAAAACACAATCAAACGTGAAAAGAATGGACACAAGCTAAGGTAAAATATTGATGCATGTCATTAAGAGCATGTATTGATCAAAGGATGAGATAAATGGTAATCAGGTCGCTAAGATTGTTTGAAGAGATTGCTGAGTTTAGGCAAAGACCCTGGCAAGGTTCTGCAAGGTTTTGAAATCACACAATTAGGCTAAACAAAACACCACATAACCCCCAACACTAAGTAAAATTAATAAAGCACAAATATGTTTTCTCCTGTTTAATTCTTGACTATGCTTCTAATATTTACAGAAAAGGGTCAGTCATATGGTTGTTTTATCAATACAACTGCTTAAAATATAAGCAACCAGACCTAATTTGCTTAAAAAGAAAGTTTATTGTCACAAACTCCATATATTGTTATGCTTCGCAGAAAATATTTCATTTAAGGAACGTTGTAGCAAAATTCCATCCAACCTATACGATGTACATTATTCGATCAGAGCTTTATTTTTTTTTTTCATATACAGATGAGAAATATATACATACAACGTACTTTGAAACTGATGCAGCTATTTTTGCTATATTATATGATAGCGTGTAACTCTTTAATGCAACCTCTTGTGGGAATTGTATCTATGTACATGGAACAATAAATACAACATAAAAAACAGGATCCATACAATGCATACAGTGGGTGCAGATTAGAAGAATTAATGGGCTCTTCATCTCCCAATACGATGCTGTTGCTATAAAAACAAACCTAAAGCTTTGAAAAGTATAATATCAGAATAGCTATGGACAAAAAAAGAGGAAGCTGCAAGTAGGCCTCCAGAAATTGTGGAAAACAAATTGAGTAGCAAAAGGAAGCGAGACGATGAAATCAGGAAGGGCAAGAAGCTGAAGCATACTGTAAGCATGGAAAGTACTGAGAGCGAGAGTGAAAGTGAATCGGAAAACTGGCATCAGCATGACTATGTTGTTGGCAAAGGATCTGAAACTACAGTTTACTCTGGAGGCGACGACGAAGACGATGCATGTGATAGTGATACGGCAAGATCTTATGAAAGAAATAAGAAGGCTATTTTAGCTATGTTTCGGCGACAGAGGGAGGCAGGACGTAAAAGCAGAGCATAGCGACAGGAAGGACTGAAAAGGAAAGGCGACGATCTTAATGAAAAAATCTCGAAAAAGAAGCGTAGAAAATAAATTAACTATTAGATCTTTATTTGTAGTATCTCATATAATTAAAATTATGGATCTATTACTTAGGTATCAGTGGCTATTGTAAATTTTGAATTCATATTAAGGATGTTTTATTTAGTTGATGTCATCACATGATATTATTACTTGTCATCGGATAACAATATCACGAAAATGCACAAGAAAGGAATCACATGAGAAAAATATGAACAGAAGTAAGATCCTCAAGCATTGCTGAGTTTATGCAAAGACCCTAGCAAGGTTCTGCAATTTTCTAATAATTACCTAAGTGGATAAGATACTCATTATTGAACCAGCCAAGACTTCATATGTGATGGCATACATCAGAAACCAAAAAAAAAATAGCCAAAATTCCATTCATCATAAGACACATAAGAACGATCAAACTCCAATTACTTCAAGATATTAAATCTTTTCTCCAACTTTCTCAATGAACATTTCGAAAATAACTGGGTGTAATGCACAAAAGCTAAGCCTGGCTTTTCCTTCAAATTAGAAGCACCAGATATAAGCATACCTCGTATTCTATCCAAACAATGGAGGCGATCACCATCATTGCTAATGCATTAGAGAACTTTCTATAAGTATCCAACTTGACAGAACTCCCCTTTGCCTGAAAAGGATGAATTTAGAGCAAAACAGACATTGAGCACATGAACAGAGAAAATGACTAATTTTATAGCATAGGGTGCATTGCAAAGTTAGATGCAGTAATGCATTTGGTTCAGACCAAAATAGATCGGATGGGAACTCCCTCACCTCTCGCAGTTTCTTGTAAGATGCTGCAAGAGTATCCAGGAAGACGTCTTTAATGAAATCCTGTACTTGCAGTTTGAACTCATTAACTTTGAAATCACACAATTAGCCTAAACAAAACACCACATAACCCCCAACACTAAGTAAAATTAATCAAGCACAAATATGTTTTTTCATGTTTAATTCTTGACTATGCTTCTAATATTTACAGAAAAGGGTCAGTCATATAGGTGTTTTCTCAATATAACTGGTTAAAATATAAGCAACCAGACCCAATTTGCTCAAAAACATCGGATCCTTAAAAAAGAATGCGTGCAACTTCCAACTTTGTAGCGAAATGGACGACAGACGTCTTGGTAGGCTTTTCCCATCTGCAGCCCATTCCCTGCCACCAAATGTAACCTGGATATGAGCTGAAGGCAAATATGCACTCATCCAACACTAAAACCAATTTGAAAGGAAAACTTTAGACTCAATAAATTGGTGGTTTGGTTTATAATCAGACCAGTGATATAGCATATTGTCCATTGCTTCATGTATTATTTCCTGACACTCAGAAAAACCCAAAATCTCAATGCTAAATATTCATCCAGGCACGACAACATTAAAAATTAAAAAGCTCATAAAATTGTATTGAATGTTCAGGAGAGGCTCAGATCTGTTGGAGTGATCAGCCGAGAACGAACCCACCGTGGCTGCAACTATGGTGGACAAAAGACCTCCGAGTCGCCGTGCCAACACGTGGAACCGATCTCCGTGCTTGAATCATTTGATCGAGAGTATTCATCGTCACAGCCTCATATCAACCCAAACCAGAAGGAGGCGAAAGTGCAATTTAGCCAAGCAAATATATATATCTTACTACCTATATATCAAGAGAATAGGGCTGTTACACCCTGGCGCCACTTCACCATTTTTTCCCATGTTGTTCCTTTGGTTGCCGCCCACATCTGCTTCTCAAATTGTCTCTGCCTATTATCTGCCATAGCTATATACCGAAACCTACAAATTTCAGAGCACACCACTTTAGATTTTGTGTGGTGCAGCATTCAGAAGGAATTTGAACATTTTCCCAAATAATTATTTTCATGTACTTTTGGAACTTCCATAATCAACCTTAAAAAGACGTACTCATGAAAAACCCAAGTTATTTTATGATAGCACACCACTCAATTCACAATTTGTAGAATTAAAAGAATAATCATCTCATCAAAGAGAACCTGAAAGGAAAATGAAGTGAAGGAAAAAAAATAAAAGAAACATCAAAGTTTCTGATTTCATGTGACCTCTTTGTAACCACCAACAAATTTATTCCCAGGAGGTTACTAAAGGCATTCACAAGAAAAATATGCAACAAAGCGGCAGTGCAATGTTTTCAAGATAAATAACAGTGCAACATTCTTTACCACGCTTACTGCGATCAGCTTCGCATCCTTATCATAAACAGATTTATTATATTACAGTCGCTGTAAGAGACCAAATGAACACATCAATCAAAACCCAGAAGCCTAATTCTTCAATTGCATTCTCAGACTCAAATTAAACCAGAAATAAACAACCAATTCCAGTTCTTTGAGCATAACCCACAAGATTGACATGAACAGAGAGTAAAAAACCAAATTAGGGTATTGATTTAAAACTATCCAAGCTCAGAACTAAACAAAATTCAACATGCAAGCCAAGGGAAACTCAAATTGGTGAAAACAAACCCAGACTTTGAAGGTTCGTCTTTGACGGCAGAGTGACAGAATTCAAAGAAGCTGAAGACACCGGTAGAGAGAGAGAGACAAACCTGAACCAGAGCAAACCCACACCATTACCACACCACAATTCAACGGCTTAATAGATGCAAGCATGCAGTAACACGTGGCCGACTCCACAGTAACTCCACTAAGCCGCGGAAGCGAAGCCACAGAAGCTACTAACGCCATCGCCGTAGAGACACGAGAGACACGGACCTGGAGAAGAAGCCGAAGAGCTGACAGCAAAAAGACAGAATCAACCCCAACTACAGCCAACACACACAACAGAAACAAAAGGACAAAAGAGACAATTCGACAAGCAGATGTGGACGGCTACCAAAGGAACAGCATGACAAAAAATGGTGAAGTGGCCAGGGTGTAACAGCTCTATCCTCTTTATATATAGGTAGAAAGATATAGCTAGCAAGAAATACAAAAACCAACTCACCTTTCCATTCTTGAAATTTCAAAGACCTTGATACTTTAATTAGTCAAGAAAGATTGGCACATTAACCATGCCTATGACATGTATCTTCAGCAGATAACTTTTTATAAGACTACCAAAATAGAAATAACGGAGGCTCAGATCTGATGGACTGATCGGCCGAGAACAAACCCACCGTGACTGCAACTACGGTGGCCAAAAGACCTCCGAGTCGCCCTGCCAACACGTGGATTCGATCTCCGTGCCTGAATCATTTGATCGAGAGAATTCATCGTCACAGCCTCATATCAACCAAAACCAGAAGGGGGCGAAAGTGCAATTGGCTAGTTTACTGATCAACAAAAAGGATAAAGCATCGAAACATGGAAGTTATAGGCCATAACAGGATAGCGAACTTCAAAAACAAATCGCATACCAATAATGCTCACCAGTGATCCGGTCATTTGAAGCCAATCCATCGAGAAAATAGAAACCAACAACAAATCAAAATACATGAACTAACCATACATGAACTAACCCTCCATTTTTCTCTTTCTCAAACCATTGTAATTGTTCCTCAGAGTAAAATATGAATAATGATTCTCAGAATAGTAAGGAGAGGCTCAGATCTGTTAGAGTTATCGGCCGAGAACGAACCCACCGTGGCTGCAACTACGGTGGCAAAAATACCTCCGAGTTGCCCTGCCAACACGCGGTTCGATCTCCGTGCCTTAATTACTTGCTCGAGAGAATTCATCGTCATATCCTCATATCAACGAAAACCAACAACAGTACAGAGGATTCGTCGTGTACGAAACTCTGCACCAATCGAACAAAGCAAGGAAATATTCGTTGTGAAATGAATATTTGCCTAAACTACAGCCAACACACACAACAGAAACAAAAGGGCAAAAGAGACAATTCGAGAAGCAGATGTGGACGGCAACCAAAGGAACAGCATGGCAAAAAATGCTGAAGTTGCGCCGGGGTGTAACAGCCCTAAATACAAAAACCAACTGACCTATCCATTCTTGAAATTTCACAGACCTTGATACTTTAATTAGTCAAGAAAGATTGGCACATTAACCATGCCTATGACATGTATCTTCAGCAGATAACTTTTTATAAGACTACCAAAATAGAAATAACGGAGGCTCAGATCTGCTGGACTGATCAGCCAAGAACAAACCCACCGTGACTGCAACTACGGTGGCCAAAAGACCTCCGAGTCACCCTGCCAACACGTGGATCCGATCTCCGTGCCTGAATCATTTGATCGAGAGAATTCATCATCACAGCCTCATATCAACCAAAACCAGAAGGGGGCGAAAGTGCAATTGGCTAGTTTACTGATAAAAAAAAAGGATAAAGCATGAAAACATGGAAGCTATAGGCCATAACAGGATAGCGAACTTCGAAAAGAAATCGCATAGGCGGTGTGGTTGATGCATCGCGCAACAAACTACAAAGAAACATTCACAAAAGGCATAGCAAATTACAAAGCATGAAAGTTGTCTGAAAACATTCACTGTAACCACCCTCACAGACTTGAAAACAATGCAAAAAATTGAGTTACCAACTACACCCAATTTGTTCACTACCAAGCGAATTCTTTAAAAAATTGAAAGAAGCAATTATAAACACAACAAATAATATAATTACTTGTCCCGCATATAATGCAATATCCCTGCATTTCTATATTGGCTTATCGAAATGTCGTTCAAGAATTGAAGATTTCAGTCTCTGAGTTTCATACGTGATATAGATAGTGCATACCATCCTCTTGTCATATCTGATCGTAAATATTGAAAGTTCGATAGGTATTACTTTACTATCAACTGCGTATTCATATTGGACCACTATTGTTTAGTTTTGGCAAATACTGCCTCAATAAAGAATCCATTGAATGAAACCTGTCTAATTTCATTATAAGCCTTAAAAGGAGAAATTATGCTTTCTCTTAAAAAAAGGAGAGATTATGGACTTAGAGCTGAGAAATTATGCTTTCTCAGTTTAAGTGCATTCTTCTTCTAAATCAGATGTCCCAAAATGAATGCGTGCTCTATTACGGAAAAAATAAATAAATACTAACTTTTTCATTTAAAATTCCTGCATATGTTTTTTCAGAATTCATATACACGTTCAATACGAAGTTCTACCCAACTCAGATATTTGAACCCAGCTGCACAATGCATATATGCACTCATACATAGCTCTCGTGAGATGATAGACATGTAAACCTCACTATTCATTTAAGCAGTTGTTTCCCCTCTCCTCTAAAAATATGCAGTCAAGAGTCATTGGACTTGTCACTTTTCATTTGTGGCAAATACACAAACACATGGTCTGCTTCTGAACGAAATCCTTGTTAATTGTTCATTTACTCAAACCCCTCAGGATATTTACTCAAACCCCTCAGGATACAACCAAATAACAACGATATAAAGGTCTTTACCTCATAAATATCAACGCTTTTGAGCGATCCCCTCCATTCCCAGAAAAGGCATGACATCCTAAAACGACCCAGAAAGCAAACATTCAGCAAGTGCACAGGATAAAATAACAATGCATTGCAAGTGAAAAGAGTATATGCCATAATTCTTTTTTACTGACCTCTTAGTATCGGGAAATAGCTCTTAGGAATATGTCATATGCCCCTTTTTAGTGGGGATAGGAATAGAACCTTTAAATTGGTGTGCACGGCAAAAATGGTGGTTAATCACGGATTCACGGTAGAGTAGGGGCAAACCTATGACTAAGAGGCATCACAGAAGAAAATGCAACCTCATTCATGAAGATATCTAACACAACATAAGATGATGGGAAAACACACCTTATCATTAAACATCTGATCAAAATCAAAAGTGTATTGGATCAATCTGTTATTCTTTGGATCAGCATACCTGCCAGAACAAAAGTGAAACAAAGTATTACTTTTGCATAATTGTATCCAGCAGACAGATTATTTTGGAGGAAAATAATTCAAAAAAAAAATAGTTCCTCTTTCTTCTAACTTCCTTCCATTAAGTGATGTTAATCGCACATGCAACCAGATGGCACATCAATTGTGAAAATCTCAGCGAAACCCTAAGAGGGAGAAGAACAGACAGACCGAAGACAGAGAAAGAGAAAGAGCAGCAAGCACACGGAGCACCACCCTTGTCATCCACCGCACATATCACAATTTCAGGGCTTTCAGCACTTCAAATGGAAAAAACCCAATTAAACCCACACTGGATTTGGCGAACCCACAAAGCAACCGACAAAATTAAACCCAAAAACACAAACTTTAGAGAGAATCATTCACCATACCTGAATGAGCACAGGGGCGAACCCTAGAACGAAGTCACAAGCATCAAAAATTGAACAATCGACGGTCGTCTTCCACCATACCAAGTGGTGCATGTCCAGATCCCACAAGATCAATGGTGATGATGCTGCGTGGTCGGAACTCAGGGGCCAAACAGATCGTTGGGGAAACACCGGCGAGAGAGAGAGCCGAAGAATGAAGTGAAGCACTGAACTTCACAAAGCCTCTCGTCGAAGCTCCGACGAACTATCGATGATGAACACCGGCGGAAGAGAGAGACAGAGGAAGAGGCGCAGAGAGAGATCAGAGGGAAGATTGAGAGCCGTCTGGAAACATCCACCGCGAAGCTTCTCCACGAAGCTGCTTACCTAGAACCCCAAATTGACAATACTAACCCCAGGTGGTCAGAAAGAACAGACCAATTTAAAGAAGGGCAAAAGAGTAATTTCGAGAAGCAGATGTGGACGGCAACCAAAGGAACAGCGTGGCAAAAAATGCTGAGGTGGCGCCAGGGTGTAACAGCCCTAACTTCTTTATATATAGGTAGAAAGATGTGGCAAATAGATAAGGTCATTCCTTAGCTTTATATATATATATATGTATATATATATACATATATATATATATGTATATATGTATACTACAACAAATTATGTCTATAGTGACAGTACACCCAATTGTCACTCAATTTGAATAGTTAGTGACAACTGCTAATATTGTCAAAGTTTGGGGGTTTTATGTGACAATATTGGAGAAACTGTCACTTAACGGTTTCCTCGGGGTCTTTTTTAGAAATTTCAAAAACTGAGTGGTCAAAATGCAATAACCGAATTTTTCCTGGTATAAAATCATGTTGTTCCCTTATTTTTTACACTGGTATGAATTCCAGCCGCGTCTCCCTCCAAAGAAACCTAGGTATACCCTGCGACCGCCTTGGATTCCTCTATCTGCAGATTGAGTCGAGGAACTTGAGGTTTGTATCTGTTATTCCCTTGATTCTTTGTGTGATACTATTCATGTTAGGTTTTGCTCCTTCGTGTCTCAGATCTCAATCTCTATTTCTCGATTTCGTTTTCCTATCGGCTTGCGGTCTGCTGAAAACTTATACGAGGCTCGAGTCACTCCCGCTCTTACAGATTGAGACAAATGACGGAATTTCTTTCAGATTTCTGAAACGCTTGGGAATTCAAGATCCAATGGAAATTTCAGTATATATCTCTCCATGACTCACTGTGCTCCTTGAAATTTCTTATGGATGCAGAGGGTGTATTGGAACCCAAATGTCTTAAGGTATATAACACTCATTAAAAAATAGTTTGAAAATTATGTATGCTCATCACACACTATGGTAAGCACTTGCTGGTTATGATAATTGAAAGGTTTGTTAATCTGTAGTTCCTTGCAAGATCTTTCACAATGTTTAATTTTTACAGACTGATTTGACAACAAGACCAAATGCTATTTTTTGACTAAGTTATTCAACTGATGGACATAATCTTGTTGAACTATGTAGAGTTCCAACAATGTTTGACCATCTGTTCTTATGTTGATTTTTGTTGATGAACACTCAGTGTATTAAACCGACAGAGACTTACTCTTTAGAGTAATCAGTCCAGCTTCAATTCTGGAACTCCAATTCCAATGAGCAGTAGGAGGGTCTAACCAGCTGTGAGCAGTATATTCAATTTCATTTCTATCTAAACCTTTCTTGGTAGCCTTCTTGACAGCTTCCTCCACAGCTTGAAACTCTGCTTCTTCAGCACTAGTACAGATCATGATGGAGGTGCCTTCAAACAACACCTCCCCCTTCTCATTTCTTGCAATGAAAGTTCGTTAATGTTGATTACAAACTTACACCGACTATGTCTTCATCCACATATTGTTAATGTGGATTCAAATGTTAATAAGACCTTTAAGTCTTGACCTTCTTATGTCCCTTATTAGGAACTTAAAGTCTTTATCCACATTGTCAATGTAGAACTGATGAAGTTCCTTAATCAGCTTCTTTGTCTCTTATTATTTTCTCTTGTTGGATTTGTTCTTTAGGTGCTCTAGCAAAAGCAAAAGGGAGCGAAGCTGCTTTCTCAGTGGATCTGATAATGGTATTGCTTGAAGTGGATGCCACTGCCCTTAAAATACAAGAATATAATTTCGACTGTGAAACTGGTAAGGAGTTGCATGTCTCTTCAAATCCAATTATTTAAAAATTGAATATGAAACTGGTATGCTTGAGCAAGGTGTCTATGTCCTTAGGCATCCAGCCTTAGGTGGTACATTCTGTTTTGGTATTTAAACAAAGCAAAGCAGTAGTAACAGAGAAAAGTAGGAAGAGAAAAACATACAAGAAAAAGCCAACGTGAAGAAAGCAACTTCACAAAAACCCTTAACAAAACTGAGCTAGCCACTAGAAGTGGGGATCGTCATAGCCATCTTATCAGCATGAATCTGGGTAATGAAAAAGCTTGGAGTATGCTTCAGCCTGGTAGACTGTGCTTCAAATTTTACCTATAAGTAAAATATTGTATATAGACATATGGTTGTTTTCTATATTGAACATTAATGTATAGTGGCTGAGTTAATTAATTGTTGTGCACTCACACGACTCTGTTTCTTTTCAGTACGCATGGTTGTCAGTCGCTGTATTTTGCCTCTAACAAAGATGGATATATGATTTCTTCAAGACTTTAGAGAAATGACCTGTTTCTTTGGGATGGCGATTCTTCTATTTTCCTCGTCATAGTTTCTGTAACAGGATTGGCATAGTTGATGTAAAATGATGTCGGGCTGTAAGAGTTCTTGGATTACCGTTTCACGATGATGGATTTGGTTAAATTTGTTTAAATCAAGTATCGGGTTTCATGTTCGATGGCATATTATATTTATTGTGACAATATTGTATTAACTAGAGCACAGTGACAAGAAAATAGTATGACTCAATTCTTGGCAGAAGTGGCAACATATATTGTCACAGATGATCATATACCAGTGACAAGAAAAATATTGTCACAACCAATTTCATTTCATTGACAAAAAAAGTTGTCACTAAATCTTGTGACAAGATAATATTGTCACAAAAAATTCCATTTCAGTGACAGAAAATTATTGTCACTAAACCTAGTGACAAGAAAATTTTGTCACTGAAGACTTGTTTTTTTGTGACAAAAAAATATTGTCACTTTGATGTTTAGTGGCATATTTTTAGTGACAGCACAGTGACAGAAAAAATATTGTGACTGAACCCTTTAGTGACAAAATATCGACATTTAGTGACAAAATAATTTGCACGTGGGCTCTTTACGTTTTCAATAGTTAAAACATGGACAAATGTTCAAATATTCAGTAATAACGCACTCTTTAGATATGCTTTACGATAAATTTTGGGCATCATCTCATGATCATTTGTGATTCTGGAACTTTATACGTGCAACTCGGCGTAATTTGCATAACATACATCTAATCAATATAATTTTTATTACTTCTCAAAAAAAATTATTAAGAGATTAAATAAAATAAAAACAACAACTTGATGTCACTAATTTTTTAAATAAAAACAAAAACTTGATGTCACTAATTTTTTCACCATTCCTTCTAAGTCGTAAATAAATAAATATTCATAGAGAAAGATATTTTAGTTTAACACACAAATATAATAATTCAGAAGATGTTTGACAGATTTCCTAAATCAGAGATAATCTCCTAACATTTTCCTCTGTTCAATTTGTGCGAATTTCATTGGCGTGCAGATTCTTCTTCCAAGCCTGAATATCAACATGCATTATCAAAAATTCTCTCAAAACGGAAGTAGGATGGTTGAATCATGAAACATAGCTAGAAGGTCTAGATTTCCCTGAAAATCCTATTTGAGCTCTTTTTCAAATGATCTTTACTTTAATAATCTTTTATTGGCGGTATAGAGTAACTTTTACAAGGATCAAACTTATCCAATGGAATATGCAACAAATAAGTCTGTCATTGTAAAAACAAAGATGATAGTACGTGTGACTCATGTTTCCCCCTTTTTATCATGTTTCCCCCTTTTTATCATGTTTCCCCCTTTTCTCAACAAATAAGGCCACCAATTTCTCATGTTTCCCCCTTTTTATCATGCTTCTAGTAAGTGTGACTCAAAGAAAAAGATTGCAGTTCTCTCAAAGGAAGCAGCGAGAAAATAATAAGTCTTTTAGTAGGTGTACTTATTAATCATATACATATAATATGATGAAAAAATAAATGATTGTTTTGTCGAAATGCTCGAAATGTGACTTATAGCTAGAAAGATTTAACTTTCTATGCGATGTGGTATAGAATCAAATGATGAAGAACTCTCTTGAGGGAAATTCTAGTTTCACACTGTTTGCTTTCATGTTTTATTTGTTTGGGCTTTCTGCAAGGATCTAAATTAAATGTGATATTTCTAAGTCAACTCACTAACATTTCGAGCCTTTAATCAAACAATGCGATCATGACATCACTGGCCTTCTGTTCAGGCCAAAGAACACTTCAAAATCATCCCTACATGAATCAACAGTCAACAAAAGGATCATATAGTTGCAAGGCCTTATTTGTCTACTACGTAGATTAGATTATCGGGCTTTAGATTACTTTTTTCTCTGTTCTTAGGTCGAAGTAGAATGACAATCAATCAAAAGCCAAACACTAATATCAATAGAAACCATTAGAAGTATCCTGTATGCATGGAGACAACTTAAATATTCATGTGATTAAGGGACGAGAATAGATGCCCATTAGTTAGATTTTATTTTCTAAAATGGAGAAGACTATGAGATCTTAGAAATATGTCACTCTAAGATTATGAAGATCACTAAATTAATAGCAGGGAGATATGGTACTCAGTACCGTTACAGATATATGCCGAGCGGCACTTGCGACTGTGTTGAAAATGAAAGGTAACTCTAAAAGGTTAGGTTCTAGATAAACCAAGTAAATATTACTGTGTATTAACAAGGGAATCATACCATTGAATTCGCATTTGAATTTTCAACCGGTGGAAACCTGGAATAGTAAGCTTAAGGAACTGAGAAAAATCACCAGAAAGGCAAGATGAGACTCGAGCATTCAAATATCAAACTACAACTACCACAATTACCTTAATCCGATAATATGCTTTTTCCTAAGTATGGCTGTAATAACATGTACTATCCAGGAAAGTTTAGCTTCAATATTATCTGCGGCTGAAAGGTTTACTGCTTCCTGGAATAATAAAATCACCATAATCACCAAAAAAAAAGCAAAGTAACAAGATACAGGTTGGTAGCTTGCTGTAAAATACACAAGTATGTCATACACATCTGCAAGATGCGGTCAGTTATCTGCATATATATGCACTGCCGCTCTCATACACATGTCGGCCTAGACTTCTCGGGGCCTAGAGCAAGTCAAATTTTGATGGCTGAAGTGGACAGATTTCATTTTTTGGCTTCGAGTAAAAAAGAAATAAAATAAATGTATGCATTGCAGCTCTCATACTCGTGTCGGCCTAGACTTCTCGGGGCCTAGAGCAAGTCAAGGCTTCGAGTAAAAAAGAAATAAAATAAATGAAATTTGTGATAATTGAGTCTGGGTGTGGTAAAAATAATAACTACCTTCAGACTAATATAAGTTCTATGTTACAATCGTTTTATAATTCTTAATTAACCTTAACTGTTAGTATAAATTACAGGCCCTAGCGGTGTTGAGTCCTAAAGCGGCTTCTCCCGCCTGCCTCCCCCTTGGGTTTGACAGGTCAATAACATGAAGCAAAAAGAAAATATCCCTTTAAATATCATGATCAGCCCTACCTTCGAGTTGCTAATATTTTGAGGAGTCACTAATGAGTGCAAACCTGAAATCTGCATCAGAAGAGAAGGCTTTCAAGTTGGTCTTGACGAAAATCAACATTATCAAGCAGGTCCTATAAGTGATCATCTGATAGACTGGCACGCGATTAAGAATTTTGTCATAAAGAAAAAACAGTTCAGAATACTGCTAAACTGAACATAAAGGAAGATGAAATCTAACCTGATCATAATCAAACTCTGATGATCTGACTTTTTCTACTATCGTGGTCAGTGGGCACAGACTCTTTTAGTATGTTTGGCGAGTCGACTTTCAGGTATGGAACATAAGTCACCAATCAAGGGGACTACCCAAGAAGATGGTTAATATACAGTATGTTTCATGTTTCATACAAGAGACAAGTGGTCCAATAAGTAATTTGATCGTTTACTGGCACATGATATATCTTCCATGACTGGAAAGACTTCAGCCTGAACTTTGTTACTAAAAGAGTTTAGACAACTACTATTGCCCGCCATAGTAAGAAAGCAAAAGATTGAATGGAAAACCTAACCTAAAACACTCAAAATTATAATTTTTTTGGACTCACCTTCTATGTGTTTCAAGTGGACGTGGTTGGCTATTTGCAGAACGATGAGGAAGAAGCATCCAACTGTCCAAGGAGATCGATGTAGTCTTGAACCCTGAAGTTCAGAACCTGAAAAATATGCAGATTGAGATCGAAAAACCTTTCTTTGATATTGATGCATGAATCATATGCACAACTGCAACAAAACTAACCAAATATGAGATCTCTTTGTTTGGTGCAATGAACGAATAGCATATTGGTTTGGAGAGGAGAGGAGAGGAGAGCAGAGCAGAGATACAACCATGTAGTTTCAAGGTCGATGCAAATTTAAGCGGCGCTGCATTGTGCCGGTTCGGTAAAAGACGTGTGGTTTGGTGAAACTGAAAGCTGTCCGTGTAACGTACGCCTAGGGTTTTGTGATTGTGTCATGACTGGAGGGGCACATTCTTAATTATTTAAAATATGTGGGGTTTATTTGTAAAAATACATATTAGGAACACTTCTTTGAACATTCATCCTTTTATAAGAGTAAATATATATATATATATATATATATATATATATATATATATATATATATATATATATATATATACATATATATATATATATATATATAGATTTGCTATAATGGAGAGGGAGGGGGAAGGGGATGTTAGGGGGGAATGCACCCTAACCATCCCCCACCCATGCCTAAATTCTCCCCCCACCTTCACCCTCCCCCTCATGGTTGGACATGGTCCGTATAAAAATACGGTTTTGCCGCTCCCCCCCCCCCCCCTTCCCTCTCCCCTCATGGTTGGAGATGCTCTAAGAAACATTGAGCCAACAAATATGATCCCCAAACATGCATGCATGCTTAATTTGTTTAATAATGGGCTCAAAAGCTCAGCCAAGATCCAATTGGTTCACCCATTAAACTTTAGATTTAGTTCGCAAATTAAGTGTTACTTTTCATGGAGATTTAGCCGCCCCGTGTCTGGGTCCACTCTCCCGGTTGGGTCAAAAGATCAGACAGGTGTGACAAAAGTCCTAAAGAGATTGAGTTCAAGCCTCGGATTTGGACTCTTAGCAGACTCAGTTTAGAGGACCTGTTGGGTCGGATCATCAATCCTGTTGGAAGGACTTTTAGCCAAGACTACATTTTCTCAATAATCAAGGAGCTCTGAATCAAAAAGGAGAATCCTTGGAAGTGATTTGGGAAACCAGTTTATGTTGATAAGCTTGATCAGGCCCAAGACTGAGAGACTGCATTCTTGGGAGACCCCTGGATCATTGGTGCTCATTTCCTCATGGTGTTTTAGTTAGCTAAGTTTTGGTAATACAATTTGAACTTCTTTCCCTCTTTCAGTTCTTTTCTCTCACTTTCAATGAGTGTGTAATAATAATAGGTAGTTCTTTTCTCTCACGACCTAAAAATCCAAGATATCGCCCTCGTATGCAAAAATTAAAGATGATGGATTATTCCTCCAAAAAAAAAAGATGATGGATTACAGAATGGCATGTATCCACATGGGGGATGCCTATCGAAATCATGTAGCTTCCCCTTTTGCTAATTCATTGCTTACTTTCCTAAAACTAAACGAACCAAACAAACAAACAAACAAACAAACAAACAAACAAACAAAAGCGTCCAAAAAAAGCAACAACTTATGCAAGGAGTGCAGACTCGGTTATTGATGTATAGCAAATCAAAAATGTATACTGTATATTATAGAGGAATCATTTAAAATATATGAAATTGGAATCGTAAGTTGCCAAGAAGTGGAAAATAAAAGGAATATTTCCACCTTTTCCTTCATTTTCTTTTCTTTTTTCCTTTTTATCAAATTACCCTTATTCCTTCTTTTATTATTCCCTAGCATATGGCATAGATTAAGATGATATTTTCTATTATTCCTTCTTTTAATTATTCCCTTCAATTATCTAACAATTATTCGGGCACGTGTTATTCTCATGTATTTGTGGAGATCTATAATTGAGAAACTTGAACAGCGATATAACTCACAACCTCCTCTACAGACTTGCTACATTGTGTTACTTGTTGTGAGTGAATCTTAGATCAATCGATCCCAATGGCTTCCGTTCAGTGTTCAAGCGGGGTACGCAAATATTGCTTTTATGATCAAGTCATCCCACTGCCGCTATTTGATGTCCCCAAGCACCAATGATAAACAAGTAGCGGTTACCAGCTATAATATAATATATTAATAATCATAAATAAAACTGGCTGGAAGCTAGAACTACTAAGTTAAGTAATTGTTGTATTTACTGCAAGTACGTACCTAATCTATGAATGAAATTGGTGTTACTAAGTCATATGTGAGCTTACAGTTTCATGATATTTTCAATTCTTCTTCGTATTAGTATATTGAGTATGGACAGTCCCTGACTCCAAAGTATCTACAGTCCTTGCTACGTGTCGACCGGAACCCCATTTATTGATTGGTACATGGAACTCCATCTATATTTGCACAAGAGGAGTCCAAAATGCAACAAGAAATTGCATTAAAAGTCATCTCTCTCTGTGAGGCCAAGAACATGTGGCGGTGCTCTCGTCTCCGACCTGCCCCACAAACCCACCCACCACCACCAACATGGCCGGAGACAATGCGTGAACTCTGGGCCTTCTCTCTCAAGCCAAAAACCGCATATAACTAGTAACTGACGAAGACAATACATAGCGGGCGGAGATCGACCCTTCCATCGACAACAAAAACCATTGTATCCACAACCATTCACCAACTCTGTCAGCGATATGACTACTCAAAACCATTTCACCAAGTATGCCACCAATATGACTACTCAGAAGCCAAAGCAGCCCAATCCAGGTAATATATCTGTCATAACGCTCTGACCTCACGAACAATGAAGCGGAATTAAGAAACAAGGCAAAACAAAGATTTAACTTTGTTCGCTAGCACAAATCATGCTAACTACGTCCACGGCAAACAACGACATTTATTTAACAAGGGGAACATTTAGAATTGATTGCATAATGAACTAAGCCCCTAAGGGTACTTTTATAGTGCCCCGGATCGACCCATGACTGTCGTAGAGCAATTAGGGAACATTTCAAAAGGCCAGACCCCGACACAGGTCGAACGACCTGCACCAGAGGTCATGCGAACTCATCAAACCCCGAACTTCTCAGCCTCTTTCTTTGTTCTCCTATTTGCTAGGGTTTGCATTCAGATTAGTATTACTGATCAGCCAGTGTATTTTTTTAAGGCTTCAAATCAAAGCAAGTTGTTTATAAGAATCTTCCTAAGTTGTGTTCTCTCTGTAACTTTATTGACCATCTTGCACCTTTTTGCTCCTTTCTCTGAAACCACCATTCCTGAAAACCTGCTCAACCCTCCTGAGACCATGAAACCACCACAAACCAACCCCAAAACCACCTGTAGAACTCTCACCAACCAGGTTTTTTCTTCTTATGCTAGAAGAGTTGCGATCTCCTTCCTCCTCACCATCGAGCACCATGGCTGAAACAATGCCTCCAAATCGGTGTAAACAAACTAACACCCTGCAGACTAAACACAGAGACTTGCAACCTGGAGCTATGATACCATAATGCGAAGAACAAATCAAAGAACAAGGAGACAAAAGCAACCCCGGAGTCTATATAACCCCAATATCATGCATTATTAATGGAAAAGAGTTACCGTATTAACCAAGGGATTGAGAATTTTTTATTTTATCATTTCTTACAATTGCAGATTCAATACTACTTCCCGATACTAACTCATTAAGTTTCTCAGGTCGGCCTAAACAGATTGACAAACTCTCATTATTTTTCCCTTTTCTTTCTTCTTTCAAAAAAAATAACTGAAGATAATTCATAGCCACTAATCTCAGGGAGCGTACCCGGTGAACCACTGGAAAACAAATCATCTATCCGCGACTGCATCTGTTTTTTTCTTCTTAGTCGAAACCTTTATCCCATGTTAATATGAGGGATTCTTTTCTCAGTAAAATGAAGTACTTCGTACATATGACGAAGTCCCTATCAATTTTTTTTTTTTTTTTATGAACTGGATTTTATAGCAAAGAAACTAAGTCAGAACTACCAAAATGGGGAAGGATAAGCCCCTACAATCCCCAAGCAAAACAGGGTCCAAAAATTGAGGCGCACTCATCATCCAGAGGTTAACATTGTTTGAAATGAAAGGAGATACAATAGCAGTAGTAGTAGAACTAGAAACTGAGACAGAGAATCTTTATCTTTGTTAGTGGCTATGTGTTGATGCTGCTGGTAAATCAGTTGTGAATTGCCTGAATTTAGTCTATATATTCTCGGCACAGTGGTGAGTCACAGGAAAAAAAACACTTCAACATATTCAGTGTAGTCTGTGGAAGCCGTAAGGAAAGCACATTGCATGAGAAAAGCAAGAGCTTCCGCTACAATGGGATTTGCTGCCAAGGCTCTGAGAATGAAGCCAACAATCCACACCCCATTGCAGTTTCTAATAAGGCCTCCCACTCCCACACTTGGGCTATTCCAGGAAGCATCAGTGTTCAATTTGCCCGAAGAGGGTCCGGGCAGTCTCCATTTGAGCAGCCTCTGAGTAAATGGCAAAAGGTCTCAGGTTCCAAACCACAAACAGGAAACAGCCTATTGTTGTCAACGAGGATAAAGTTAAGGGCAACATTTGTGTGTAGTTTCTGGTGGGCATGGAGCCAAGTGAAAAAAGACAAATTTTGAGCACTCTCTAAGAAAGTGAAAAAGACAAGGAGCCAAGTGAAGTCACTTTCAAGTTAATCACTAGAATGTATCTTAAGTCTAGTTAATTAATCCATTAACAAATAAAAACGGCATTGTTTTGCTCGATTCATAACCGCCCATCAAATTAAATGTTTGCGAATTTATTTTTGATGGTGGGAGCGAGAGAATCTTGTTCTCCCACCCATAGTTCGATAGGTACTCGCAGATTAAATTTCTTTCCAGAAATTGGGTGTGCTATAAGATCCTTTGTCTGTAGCATCCACCTATCGCATGTATACATCAACCAGCACAAATCAGTATGTAGAAAATGCAGTTCACAAAACTGAAAGAATATAATGGCGTTCGTTCTAGCTATCTTCTAGGTGGCCTCTTGCACCTCGTTGATTAAAATGTAGTTCAAAAACTAAATGAGGCCGAATTTTCCGATCTACGGTCTGGCTTCTTGCACCTCATTGATTAAAAGATGATCTACCATATGCTCATGATACTTACTATCAACATTCTTCACATTTACAAATTTAGATGCATCTTAGAAGCTATAAATAACCTTATTGAGAAAAATGCAAGATTATCTTGCTGTGCTAATAGTTAGCATACCTTCGACGTACAAGCTCAAATGGATGGTACATAAATTTGACTTTAATGAAAAATGATAATCGCACAATAGCTAATGTGAATTAGTGCTATAAATGGTTTAAAAGCTGAATAGGATGATTCCCTAGTGGTGGTATAGATAAGATGATAATTTCCCTTATTCCATCTTTTAGTGTTCCCTTCAATTATTCGTTCACGTGTTATTCTTGTGGTCTAGGGGTCTATAATAGAGAAGCTTGAACAACGAACCAATTCATAACCTGCTCAAGAAATTTACATCAGGTTACTTGTGAGTGGATCTTTAATCAATCCATCGCAATGGCTTCCCTTCAGGCTGGACAAGAGGTACATACATGTACTTGAATTTACGATTAAGAAGATCGATTTCATCGAAAATCCTACTCGTTATATTTTTCAATTATTTTGGTCCAATTATACTTGTAAATCAATTCAAGCACTCAAGTATCAAGCCACATGGATTATGTATGCAGGTCGACATCATTCAGACCGTCGAGCCTATCGAGCTCAACTACGTCAACCAAGGGCAGTTTGGTGGTGCCAACTGGATCTTGCCAACCAAAGAGTGAGTTTATCCTGATTTTATGTAGATTTAAAAAAAATCATCTAGATTATTTATGAATGATTTTTTTTTATTAACTGGATTCATTCACAGAATCAAACTAGGGAGGATCAGATATATGTAGTTAATGCAATGTTTTTTGTTGCGTTTTGTGTACAATTGCAGACGTCCCGAGGCTTTTTTGGAGGACGCCAACACGATTGACGTTACTGGTGAGGTGGATCGCCAGGTGGACGTTTTCAGGACACTGAGGGTGGGTTTCGAGTTAGAAGTCTCTACAAGGAGCTTTGGTTTCAAAGACTCGGATGTTCAGATCGGGGTTAAGCTGACCAAGGACGGAAAGTTTCACTACCAGAGTGTCCAGGCGCAAATTGCAAAGATGAAACCGATCCAAAAGACCTGGGTGACTGCAGAGTTTCCGGTGGACGGAAAGCTCGAACCGCTTGGCGGAAAAATTTATTTCCAGCTCATGGAATCAACCGGCGGAGTGATTAAAGGTGGTTTGGAGCTGTCCAAGGCAAAGGTTGAACAGGCTGGGTTCACCAACTGATGGAATCATCTGACCACCACTGCTAAATGATATCCCCCACCAATTTTATATACACGAGTATAATGTATAATGTTATTAAATAAAACTGGCTTTAAGCTAGAACTAGCTAATTCTAGCTTCGACCTAAGTCAGTCGTAATGGTTGTTGTTCTCTTATTTTCCTTGTGTAATGAGTAATGCGTGTATGAATGCAATCGGTGGTGTTACTACTAAATGTATACTATGTGAGTCTGCACTATTATCTATCTCCAGTATTGACTCCCACACTCCGACAACGTCTAATCCAAAGAACCTATTTATTAGTTAATTTGTAAACTAAAAGGAATTTCAAAATACCTTCATATTTCCATTGTAATGATTCCTAACTAACTCGGGGGTAGAAGAGTATTCACAAGACAGTTGACAAGGATCATTCTGCAAGTCGTTCACCTAAACTCTAGAGCTCAATCCTAACGTATCTTGACTCAACTGTTATCCTCTACTAACTATCTCGTGTCGTCAGAGTAATATCTTATAATAGATATGATCCAACGTTCATGATATTTGACCGTTGGATGACAATAGTATATACTGCTGCAATCACCATTTGGAAACCCAAATGAAGAATGTTTTCTCTCTCTATTCATCCGCCTCTATTCTCTGTAATTATCTTCATCTTCTTCGTACATCATGCTAGTTTTAGTGTAATCGAAATTGAAAAAATACTTACTATTCCTAGCTACAACATGACGTCTGGCTACTCAGTTATTTAACAATAAATAAATGCGCTTTAGACAATTTTTTATATTTTTTTAGGAAACTTTGACCATTTCAAGATAAAACTATAGTTTAATCGAAAGGTTGTACCAGACCTTGTTAGTTACAGTTACCTAGTTTATGAAGTACATTTGTATAAGCTTTAATATAACTTGAAAAAACTCATCAAATTGGCCTCTTCCTACTCCAGTGTGAACAACAAAAATCCGAGGTCAATGCAGGTAATAAACACAAACAATGTCTGTGAATGAAATCTACCGTGAAGGTAATCTCCCATCAAAAATAGGACAGTCATGATAGGTTACCCATTCAATGAGGCGGGATAATATAACGGTGGCATGGGAAAAGGAAATGAACTGAGTCAAAATTCCATGCTTGATTATTATTTCAATTTTGTTTACAATCTGTTAGTATTAACTAATTAATAAGTTCTTTTCGTTAGTATTGGTCAATGAGATTCAAAATATTGTCGCCAGGTATGTACTCTCATCGATCATCACTAATATTAAACGAATATGCTTTTGCTCTTTAACCAGCCATAAGAAAATGAAACGGCGAAGCTTCTTTTAATGGAGAGAAATATTCATGTTCTTCCACCCATTTTGTCCGATAGGTGCTCCCATATTTTTTTATTTTTATTCTTTTTGTTACAAGGTAAGAAATCATATTCTCTCCTACTGCTAGGGGGAGGCTCGAACCCGATACCTCAATGAACTGCCTCACGGCCCTTAACCACTAGGCTAAACGGCTAGTTCTGTGCTCGAAGTGTATATAATAAAATTATAAAATCCTACCCATTAACTAGGTTGTGTATAGAATAAACCCCGTAAACTGCCGAAAACACTATAATAATGTAAAATACAGATGAAACATTTAATTAAAAATTATTAAATTGGAATAATGATTTCCTCTTGAAAATATTTCTAAGTCAACTAAACTAAGGACCCAAATTGAAACGAACATTTCATAGTTTTCCTTCATTTTGTCTCTTTGTCGGCTTCAAACAAGTTCTCCCAGTTCCAAATACAGCTTTAAGGTTTACAAGTAGGATGAGATTATTCCTTAGCATATGTTATAGGTAAGATGATAATTTCACTTTTTCCTTCTTTTATTATTCCATTCAAGTACTTCAATAACTTCTTTATTATTCCGTTCAATTATTTCAATAACTATTCCAGCACATTTTATTATCGCACTCATTGAGATCTATAAAAGGAGAAGTTTGAACAACTAAACAACCTGCTCTACGGACTAACATTCGTGTTACTTGTTGCGAGTGAATCTTAGATCAACCCATTCCAATGGCTTCTGTTCAAGGTGGACACAGGGTACGGAATTGATTTTAATATTTAGCAGATCGACATATCAAACTCGCTAGCTCAATATATTAGTTGTCACTTATTTTGGACAAATTATATAAATGTGATAACTAATTTAAGTGTTTCTGGTGGATGGACTCACAGGACCATTTGACGGGAAAAATTGATTTCCAGCTCATGGATGCAACTGATAAGGTGCTCAAAGGTGGTTTGACCCTGCACAAGGCCAGGGTTGAACAATCTGGACTCATTAGCTCATCGGACAATTGATATTCCAACCAACCCATAATAATAATAATATAGAAAGAAACTGACTACACTCTTTGTCAATTTTAACATGAGAGAGAGAGAGCCAGAGCAGAGCGTCTTCAGGCCAACTCAGGCCGTTGCCGGCGAATCTCCGACGAGAGCCAAATCAACAACTCTCTGCACCAAACGGTCCACAACGGACCGATCTAAAACATTACTAAAGAAGTCAAGGCGTTTTCAGGAGAAAAAAGAGGCGAACCACCCCGTCTCCGCCGCCGCCGACCTCAAATCACAGTCGCTGCAGATGGGACGACTCCCATTAATCAGAACTCTTCTTCAGTTGATGGCGCTATTGAGCGTGCCAAGCAAGAAGCGATGAAGATGGTAGCGCGACTTCTCAACTCCTCCGGTCGACGATGTTTCCCGGAGAATCGATCGGTAAGCATCCCAGGGCTTGAAACTGGAGGAAAATACATGTCCGGGGAGCCCAATTTTTTACCCCTCAAAAACACCAAAGATCAAAACCCCTCTGGCGAAGCGCCGACCCAAGTCCGGCGAAGCCCAATTCAACCAGAACCCTCTGTTCTTTGCTCCTTGCCCCCGGATCTGCAACTTCCCCAAAGGAAGTATGCTGAAAACATTACCAGGGAATATCCGGGTAAAGCGACGACGATGTTTTTGTCTTCGCCAAAACAGTCAGACAAATCTCTGACTTCGATCAGCAACGAGTCGATCTGCAACACCAGCGTCACTCCCTTGGTGAATGACGATCAAATCGCCGACTCTAGTACACACTCGCCTCCGACAAATATGGGAGTCCATGGCACCGCAAATGGGAAGTTGCTGACTCCCGTTAACAAAATTTCAGAGGCTAATAAACTTCAACAATCTCAGGTTTTTAATCCCGATCCCTTTTTTGAATCAAAAACTATGAACCTGCTCAGACAAGAAGGAGCTCGACCGATTTCCGACGATGTGCTCCGGCGAACTCCAAACAAGACAATTCTTCAGGATAATGAATTGTCGCATCTTGAACTTCACTCTTCCCAGAAGAAAGAAGAGATACGAAGAGGAAAAAGGCCCATCGAGTCTACACCGGTTGAAGGTGAAATTCCGACAAGCTCGAAACCCAACTGCGGCGTCGTCACAGCATTTGCTAGTGGCAGATCTAAAGCTTTTCACGAAAGCTCAAAGTGTTTTCAAGGAGGGAAAGCCATCACTCAAGAGTGTCAGGCGAAGACTGACGATTTTCCGATGAAGACACAATCGAAAAATTGCCATTTGAGAAGACCCGCTTGCGGCCGATCTACATCTTCTTCCCAATTAACCAACACCGTTGTGATCCTGAAAAACACTCACCTGAGGTCATTAATTGAGGGAGAGAAGACATCACAAACAGAATGCAGAGACTCCCCAACACAGAAAGACACAAGACTCCAGCCATTAGTTGAAGACTCCATCAAAAATGCAATGGAGTTCAGCCTAGACAAGGATAAAGATGGTTATCAGTCCGATTATGATCCACCACCGTCAGTTGAAACTGTAAGGAAATGCACTACTTATTCAAGGCATGACCTTTTAGCCCTGCGTTTTACTTCACATCCTTCAAAAAATTAAGGGGATATTTCTTTCAAAGTTAATCGTGCTCTTGAGACGGCTTCCAGAAAGGGTAAGCGTGACCAACCTCCTGACAGTTCAGAGTGGGTTTCATATGTCAATCGGCGCACAAACAAGACAATCTTCGTCAATCGACGATCAATCAGGGTAGTACAACAACAAAAACAAAATCATTTGACAAATGATGACATTGTTGCTACACCAAAGCTTCGTCGTGCACCTGGTAAAGGAAGGAACTTCTTTGTAGCCAGCTCTGATAAGAGACTCCGAACTCCAGCCACCAAGGATGACACAAATCAAGAAGACAAGAAACATCACAAGCAAATCAAAGATGTTTCATCTACTCTTGGCTCGAACTTGTTCACCCAGCTCGCTCCCACACCCAAAAGCCTACCAGTTTCTACCGCGCTTGTTAGAAATCCAACAATCCTCCATATTGTCCGGTTTAAGCATTTGCGTCCACCTAATTTACTTGCTCCACAGCCCTCAAAGTTTCATGGTTGCACTCCAAAATTAGCCCCTCAGTTAGGCCCTAGAAAACGGCCACGTTCTTGGTTTAGCGGTCAACAACTACGTTCTTCTAAACGCCATTGCTTGGGTAATATGGAGAGTCGTCGTAACTCTGTCTATTTCTTTGGTGGTCGCCTTGGGCTTATGGAGCAAAATAGCTTGTGTGGGAAGCGAAAAGTTGAGATGGATGGCTATACTTCTGCTACAAAGGTATTGAAGTCATGTGGTAATAGCATTGTTAATCTTGTTAGCTATGCTCATCGTGATATGTTCTATCAGTCAGGGTCTTTGGAGGTTGTTCCTAAACAATCTCCGGGCCAGATATGACATCCTTAAGCGGGAATTGTCAAGACTCAGGGCAGTCTTGCACAATTCGAACAGCTTTTTAAATGCCCTGTTTTGGTTCGTGTTAATGCTCTTGTTGTTTTAGTCGACGAAAAGGGGACAACTTGCCGTCTGTTCTTCCCGAAAGAGTGTGCTCCTGCTTCTCGCTGTGATCAAAATCGTGCTATCGATATAAGGGTTTTCTGGTCCAAGGTTTTCTCTTTTTGCTTTTGGTTGTCCTGTCTACTTGTCTTTACTGACACCGGACGTTTTAGGACACCCCCCTCAAAAGAAGCTCTTGTATGCTTCGATGATGCCTCATGGCATACCCGGCTGAGTTCGATTTTAGCAAAACCGGGTGTCTTATTCACTCAATCAGCTAAATCACAATATGCCACCTCTCGGCTCATGTATTGTCCGAGTTCCCCTACCCTCTATCCTTGGTCATGTTTTAACCCCATCACTTCGAGCTATTTCAGCACCGGCAATACCATCGACAGATCCGGTCCACTTTTAAGCACTGCTTCGGGTTTTCTGCTCGGCATGATGAATCCCTTCTCTGACACTCAACAACAATTGTTTACTTTTCCTAGTTTCAGTTTCATGTTTGGGTTGCTAGCTATAGTAGTTAGTAACTTTAAAACAATGTTGTATCTTGGTTTGTCATTTTAATGATATGATGCCTGCTTTCAAAAAAAAAAAAAAAAAATATAAAAAAAAAAGACTGCCTGGAAGCTAGATTACTACTAGTTAACTCTAGATTTGTGCAAAGTTGTTGATAACTCGTTGTTGTTATCTTCTTATTTACTACTACAAGTACGTAAGAATGTAATATATGAATGAAATTGGTCTTAATCATATGTGCGAGCTTGTACTTTCCCGATCTTCTCAGTTTCAATCTTTTCGAGTGTGTATATGTGTGTGTGTGAGTGTATCCCAGAATCAGGAAATATATTCACCCCACCAAAACAGCTTCAAAAAATTAATTCAAAGCTTGGTTGAACCTGGGTCGGTTCACTCATTAAACCAAGGTTTAGTTAGTCATCCTAATCTTGTTATCATGGGCCAAATTAATCAGACTGATTCAACATAATTAGGGCTAGTTTGGGAATGTTGTGGCGGTGCCAGAAGTGCTGTGTGAAAAATAGTGTGTGAAAGCTCCTGCAAATTCTAGATAAAAAAAGTTGTTCGGTAAATCTTACTTAAAAGCTGCTGTGAAATACTGATATAGTGCTTGTGTTTGGTAAAATCAACTTTGAACTTGCTGTGAGAGGGTAAAATGACAAAAATATATGACATGTGTCATTTTTGTAAAGATACCTACTGTTATTTTACAAAAATGTAAGGCTAAAACAGATTGTAGATAAATTAATCAAAAACAGTTTCTGAAAAAGCATCTCCCCCTGCTTCCTGAAAATTGTTGTGGGACAGCAAAAACAGTTCAAAAAAAGCAAAAGTTTTATTTTTACCAAATGCACTAAAATTGTTTCTCCTGTCGAAAAGCAGTTGTGCTAGCAGCAGAAACATTCTCAAACTGGCCCTTGCATCAAAGTACATAGTAATCTTGTTAATCGGACTCTTTCTAATGGCTTCCCGTTCAGGCTGCACAACAGGTAGATAATTGATTTTATGATCAAAGTACATAGCTGCTGCACAGACATACATCAACGGCTATGTTAGCTTTATTACAACTTCCTTTAACCTAATAACTCACTAAGCATCAAAGAAATTTTGAACCAAGTTTGCTCTCAACATGACCCTGGAGACTAACAAAGACGGCGCATGAACCTCAGCCCGTGCGTTGACCCTTTCTCGGGCTACTCCAGTCTAAGAGTCCATTCAGTGATAATACACAAAAACAATTTTCCTCTTAAAAGTGCACCGAGGTTCTCACCTTAATTGCTTATCATCACTTCAGAATAATTCCCGATCGGGTTTAAACCAACCCATGATGAGACTGCTTCAGTGATAATTTAAAGAGTATGCAGAAGCTTAGAACTGACATTGTACTATCAATATAGAACACTGCCAGTAGACTGCATCCAGAACAGATGAAAATCTTCCATCCCAAGCACAAAAGCTTAGGATCATTATACAGATAACCCCATCTCAGTGTGATTTGCAATGTATTTTACCAACACAACATACATTGAGTTCTATAACTCTGTGAAACCTCTTCAATCACCATAATATCATAAGGGGTTCTTTATCTCTCACCACTGTAATCTCTCAATCTTTGAAATCATTATATTTAATCACCCCTGAGCATAGTAATCAATTTTTTCATGGAATCCGTCATCCTATTTAGGCAACCAAATTTTGTGTCTAAGTTCACAGGGGCAGATATATCAAGTGCTGGTAATAAATTAATAAATTTACACCACCCGGTCAAGGACCGTATATATATACATGCAGATTGGATAGGATTCGATTGGATTGGATTCGATTCGATTCGATTGGATTGGGACTGGATTAAACCTCATGGGATTAATAACTCTGTCCACTACCAGTCTCACAACCCTCTTAAAAGCAGTTCTAAAGCGTAATCCATGAAATCACCTCGTAACCAAAATCAAAAGCTGCATCAGCAGGGGAAAATAAAGATGATGCATAGGAAGTTACTTAGGTTGGTTAGATTTAGGTGGATTAGAATAAAATGGTTTGCATCAACATGGGGGTTGCCCCTTGAAATCATGTAGCTTCTTCTTTTGTCAATTCATTGCTTACGTACCAGAAACCAATCTCAGTGGAAAACTCGATTATTGACTTACTGCAATCGAGAGTATAATAATGTATCTTTCAAAAAAATGTATAATAATGTATAAATCATTTAAATATATTAATGGGGAATTACAATATGTCTCCTGAAATTTTCTGTGAGTTACCAAACAATGGAAATAGAAACAAGGAAGAATGTTTTCCAGCTTTACCTTCGTTTTCTTTTCTTATTTCCGTTCCATCAAATTACCCCAATTCCTTTTTTTATTATTCCCTAGCATATGGTATTATTCCCTTCAATTATCTAACAATTATTTGAGCACGTGTTATTCTCGTGGAGATCTAAATTGAGAAACTTGAACAACGAAATGCTCACAACCTGCTCAACAGACTTGCTACATTGTTTTTGTTGCGAGTGAATTTAGATCAATCAATCAATCCCAATGGCTGTCGCTCAGTGTGGACAGTTGGTACACAATTGATCGGCCTGTATATCGAAAACTACGCTAGCTCGTTATATTTATCAATTCTTTTTGGTGAAGTTGTATTTAAAATTGTTAACTAATAGAAGTACTCAGTATGTGTGCAGTTATACTACCCTCTGACAGTCGAGCCCATTGAACTCATTTACATCATCCAAGGAGATGATGCCATCTGGGACTTGCCAACAAAAGAGTGAGTTAATTCAAGATCAATTTTTCATACAAAACACCAGCAGTACAAACAAGCAGGTGCCAAATTAAGTAATTAAAGAACTCAATTAGCAGCTTGAGAAAACAAGATAGAAGAATAAGCACTTTGGGCCTTTGGGGGAAACTTATCTGGGATTGAATCAATGAAATCTGATACAAAATCGGCAACACATACAGCAGCAGCAATAAAAGCTTCTGCTCTTCTCCTTCTATCTGAATCTCACATCAGACGGAACCTGAAATTTCAAGAGCTTCGGCTCTCTTTCTCTCTCAGTATTTCTCTCTATTTTCTGAGTACATCCGAAACACATACAAGCACCCTTTTAAAGACAATCCTTTCCTTTTTATAGTTCATGGAGACTATAAAATAACCCTAAAATGGACACTTAGTTTGCAAAATTCAACAGCCACAACCATTTCAACAATATATGCATACTCCGATACCTAGCGGCTCAATTCAGAAATACAAATCAAATAAGAAGCCTTATATCAGTATATGAAATTTACTTTAGAGGTGATCCTATCTTAAAAGGGAGACGATAGGCAATCAAAACCTAAAAGAAGAAGATAAAGCTCATCCAAAAACAATCTAGTAAATTTACAAGTGAAGACGCACTTCATAAAAAGAAATATATCGGCATGTTCATGTTCCCTAGAAGAAGATAAGCTCATTCAAAAACAATCTAGTAAATTTACTAGTCTACACCACCCAGCCAATCACCAGTAACTATGAAATCAACAAGGAACCAAGGCTAATGCATATATTATTTACGACGAGATGACAACAGTGCACATTACGCATACATAGGGCCTGTAATCACCACCATCGTGAATTCATGTTATTTGGGACAGTAGCATTAGCAGGTTGGATTGAACCAAGCTCAACAAAACTATTTACCAACTCTCTCTCCCTCTAGATCACTGACCCGGTCCGCAACCATCAATCAGAATTTGACAAATATGCAAAAATAGGTATGCTCGATATGAGGTATGCACATACGTGAATTTGTTAGATGAAGACTCGTTGTTTCTAGCATCTGGTTAGATTATCGAGCCTATTCTTCCTACCAGGGTAGAGGGCAAGCGGCTTAGGTCAAGAGACTGTTCACTACTTTTTTTCTCACTCTCTCTCACACACACACATATATTTATGTGTATGTTATTCATATGCCCATAGCTCAAGTTCACAACTCCGCGACTTAATTCACCTAGATATCATAAATTAGCCATTGCTGATCAGATCAGTAGTCGGTACACAGCATTTTCACTTTCTTAGGAAGACTCAAGGAGATCCCGTACATGTCTTCCCACTTCACGATAATTCCCCAATTGGGCGTAATCCCATCCATGAGACTCCTTCAAACAAACAAATTAACAAACATGACAGTTGATAATCTTTCTTTTAGCAATCAACAAGAAGTTCGAATAGGAATTCATACTCGGGAGCACAAAAGTTTGGCATCATATAAAACTATAAAATACCCACATCCCCCTAAGTAAATACCAACAATAAGCATTGCGTTTGTGCAACTCCAGGTAAGCTCAGGAAGACCAAAAGGAGCTGCTATAAGCCTTACCACATATTCATTCTTTTAGGCATCATAAAGAACTCTTACTCAGCCAATCCTCACAATTGAACTACAATTTTCCAGACAATTCTTATTGTATGAAACAAAGTTGCATATTTATCAACTTTCTGTAGGTACCATGATCACAAGCAATCCAAAACCTAAGAATAAGTATAAGAGAGATGATACATGGATTAGTTATAATAATGGATAATGAGGAATCATTTAAATATATTAAAACGGAATCATAATATTCTCTTGAAATTTTCATTAAGTTACCAAACAAAGGAAAATAAAAAGAAGGTATCCTGCTTTACTTCATTTTCTTTTGTTTTTCCTTTCCATAAAATTACTCCCTTATTCCTTCTTTAAAAATTCCCTGGGTCTGGCCAACAAAAGAATGAGTTCAAGATTGAATTTTTCACCCAGATATTTCAAAGAATGTGTATATAGTTGATAATATATATTCACTGTTATGTGCTGACTTCTGCTTAGGCGTGCACGATTGATGTAACTGGTGAGGTGGATCGCAAGGTGATCAGTTCCGGGAGAGTGAGGGTGGACTTTAAGTTAGAAGTCTCTACAGAGAGCATTGCTTTCAAAGACAGCAAACTTTCACATCGGGGTTAAGCTGACCAAAGAGGTAAAAAGTATTACTACCAGTGCGTCCAGAAGCAAATTGCAGATTTCGAGACGCTCGACAAGACTTTGGTGACCACAGTGTTTCGCGTGAGTGAAGAGAACAAATCGTGGGGCAATAAAATTGACTTCCGGCTCATGGATACAACAGCCACGGTGATCAAAGGTGGTTTGGCTCTGAGTTGGGCATCCGTTAAACAGGGTTGGCTCTGTTGCTGCTAGAATTATCCAACCGCACTTGATAGATATCCTCACCAATAATAATAATAATAATAATAATAATAATAATAATAATAATAATAATAATAATAATAATAAGAAGAAGACGACAGGAAGCTAGAACTACGTACTGGTTAACTCTAGCTTCCACTGAAGTCGGTGGTTATTGTTGTTTTCCTCTCTTATAAACTACAAGCACGAGCGTACGTAATCTATGAATGAAATTGGTGTCACTATACTATGTGAGCTTGCACTTTCATGATATTTTCAATTTTTCTTCATTTTAGTATCTTATTGACCCCCCCCCCCCCCCCCCAAAAAAAAAAAAAAAAAAAAAAAAAAAAACTTCGAATTGTCTTCACTTTATTGACTTGTACTCCATCTACTACTAGCACACACAAAATCCGAAATGTTTAAAATATTGAAAATACATCGAAACTCGGAATGTTATACAATGTGTTTATCATAATCAAATAATACTATTATCAGAGCACAAATTTTAGCATCGTATCAAACTATATATCAGAAAATACCCACATTGCGTTTGTGCCACTCCGGGTAAACACAAACAAAATCCGAAATGTTTAA
The DNA here is from genome assembly GCA_023055425.1 of Linanthus parryae. Lineage (NCBI taxonomy): Eukaryota > Viridiplantae > Streptophyta > Magnoliopsida > Ericales > Polemoniaceae > Linanthus > Linanthus parryae. The sequence goes on along the minus strand of JALGPY010000008.1, from coordinate 1,044,763 downwards.
AATATTGAAAATACATCGAAACTCGGAATGTTATACAATGTGTTTATCATAATCAAATAATACTATTATCAGAGCACAAATTTTAGCATCGTATCAAACTATATATCAGAAAATACCCACATTGCGTTTGTGCCACTCCGGGTAAGCTCAATTATCATAAGGAAGTACTCATCCGGACCCCCAAAATCTCTGCACAACCAATCCTCACAATTGAACTACAATTTTCCAGACAATTTCTCACTGTATAAAACAAAGTTGCATATTTATCAACTTCGTGTATGCTGTTCCATGATTACAAGCAATCCAAAACCTAAAAACTATGTTAGTTCAATTGTGGAAACTGAACATGAATTAGCTAGTTCAATTTTGGAAAACCTTCAATGGGTACACTTAAAACCAACATATTCATGTTCTCTTAGTACATTCACCATCTTAGAATGCCAACTTCGAGAAATGAATTAGAACATCAATCTAGTACGTTTACAAGTTTACACCACCCGTGCAGTCAGGCACCACATGTACATTATTAACAGATAACTTTCAAGTAATCACCACTATCGTGAATGTAAGTTATTTGGGCAGTAAAGATGAGACAGTACCATTAGCAGACTCGATTGAACCTCACTGGAACTTGCTCTCTAGCCGGATCATTAACCCCATCAATTACTTGGTTCACTCGTTAAACTCGGGTTAAGTTAGTCATTACGTGTTACTTTGCATGGGAGATTTAGCCACCGCGTGTTTGGTCCATTCCGCTGGTTGGGTCAAAAGATCTGACAGATGTGGCAAAAGATTATATAAACTGGGTCACCTCCACCGTTGATTGAATATGCCAATCTCAGAACACGAGCTTCTTGTGGTATTCTGTCGCTATAAACCGCACTATGATTATAACCGTCAACATACACCTCGTCAAATGAGCCTTTTCTCATCTCTCTCTCACGCAAAAAAAACAGCATCGAAACCGACAAAGAAGATACCCTAAACTGCGGTGGTGTTCGACCCTTTTTTCCGCAACTCGGTCTAAACAACAACCATTTAAACAAGTTTATGACCACTCCGAACCATTCAACCAAGTCTCTCGCGATGACTCCTCGGGACCCGAAGCAGTTCAATTCAGGTAATAAATCAATATATATTCCCTATGTCAAATTATGATCTTGACTAGTGATAGCGAATCCATGTCGAATAGGACATGATGACGATGTTTTACCTCTTCAATTTAGTGACAATCTAATGGTTGTATAAGGAAAGGAAGAGTCATTTACTACTGCTGTTACTCAATTACAGGAACTATCAAGGAGGAGAAGAAGAATTATCGGAAGAACTTGTACAGAGGTATCAGAAAGAGGCCACAGGGAAAATGGGCTGCTGAGATCCGTGACCCCAAAAAGAGATCCAAAGTCTGGCTGGGGACCTATAACACCCCTGAGGACGCAGCCAAGGCCTACGACGAAGCTGCAAAGACCATCCGTGGAGACAAGGCCAAGCTCAACTTTCCACCACCGCCGCCGCTACCAACTACACCACCACTACCGCCGCTACCAACTACACCACCCCAGGTTAAGAGGCAATGCATTGTCCATAAGACAACTTGGGCAACCCCGCGGTTGACGGGACCAAAAGAAGCAATTGACTCTAAAAACCAGACCCAAGCACCTTCCTGCTCCCACCCATTCCCAGAAAATCATGATGAGTTTGTTTTCAGTATGCAGATCGCTTGCCTAGAGATGTACCGGGGTTGGACTCTGAGCCAACTCTTTTTAAACTTGGGCGGAAATATTTGATAAGTTGATGATACTAGATGACCTCCAAGAAAAAACATTTTCTCTACTGAAGTAGTGAAGATGTGTCTATCTATAAGAATGTTTTTACCTATATATCCTTTTGTCTAACCAACGCCCCAGTGCCTTGGTGCATGAAATAATATGAATGGAAATCTTTATAAATAGCAACAAGTTATGTATTTGCATTACAGCAATAAAAAGGTCAGTTGATGTTAGATATGCTCATCAGAGTTCTAATATTGTGTTGACGCTTCGCTTTCATCGTTTTAGGATTTAGGGAAGCATTGAATGAGTTTAATCAATATGCTTCAATTGTTCTCCATTACCTCGTATACAATAGAGGATCTTAAGTGTCAACATTAAGACGGTTACATTGATTAGAAACAGCATGAACAATTCCTCGCAAGGATAAGAATCGTAAGGGACAATGAACCAAACCTTAATCAATTACTTGATTTCAATCAAGTCCGGCCTTGAATATTGCCCTTGTGTACACAAAGTCAGGCCTTGAATTTGATAGAATTGATTGTTGTAATTCTTTTCTAATCCAAGTTGGTATTATTATTTGAACCCCCAATTTTATGGTTTTATTTATAATAATCATAATAAGACTACAACATACAAGTTTGTGTTCTGACACATCTTAATTTCACGTTCTATCTTGGGCTTATCGGCAAAGAATTTATGGCTTAACATCCTAGGCCGTGTTTGTTTTCTTCCTTAGCCAAGGAGTGGACTAATATCAATGTCCAATAAACTAATCACTTGTTTGATAAAAAAAATAGGCCAAGTCTTGCTAATCCCCTGGCTCACCTCCAGGTCCCCAAATGTGGGACTAATGGATACCAGGTGGGAATAGCTAATAGCAATTCCACATAATAAATTACCATATTGCCCTACATTTAATTCTTTTTTAACTGATCTTGTGTATTGATCAAGGGTAAACTGGTCATTTGGTGTTTAATTGCACATAAGTTAGTATTGTTAATCAAACACCACATTATCATATTCAGCACTAATAGTCCCATCAATCTCAGTACTCTGAATCCCATAAAATAAGCCAAAAATATAAACGAACTGCTACAGGCTACACAGGACCTCGTCCAAAGTGCAGTGATGAACCAGATCCCTAAGAATGCCTAACTAATTCTAATCATTATTCATATGCTTGTTGCTCGCGTTCGCAACTCCGTGACTTGATTCACCTAGATATATCATAAATTTACAATAGCTGATCAGATCAGTACACAACATACACTTTCTTCGTGAGATTCAGGGAGCGGAACATTTCTTCCCACTTCACGATAATTCCCCAATTGGGCGTAAACCTACCCACGAGACTCCTTCAAATAAAAAGTAACTACCAGAACAAATGATAATAATCTTTCTTTCAGCAGTCAGAAGTTCAAATATGAATTCTTACTCTGTAGCACAAAAGCTTAGCATCATAAAAACTATTACAGAGAAAATACACATCCACCTCCAAAATACCAACAATTGACATTGTGTTTGTGCAACTCCGGAATAGTGTTACCACAATTCACTCGTATCCCCACGAATTGTGAATTGGATCGCGCGTTCCGAAACGTCGAACACCAACGAACCCAGTTTTTTCCCACTATTTTCACCTAAAGCATCTATGTAGAAGGGAAAAACAAATTTAGATATGTTAAGTTACATCTACTTTTAGAGTACTGATTTTTAAATATTTGTATATTTAGCAATTTTATACTTTATGGTTTGTGGAAAATGGTAAAACTCCTATAACGGTATCTAAAGAAGCCTACCCTTGGCATACCGAATTCCATCGTGTAAGGCGTCCCGCGATCCCGTTCCCATTCCACGAACCGGAACGATCCGCGTTCCAGGTAACTTAGTGGACCGGAATTGAACTACAATTTTCTTACTCAGCCGCCCACTACTCCGGCCAATCCTCATAATTGAATTACAATTTTCCACACAATTTCTCACTGTTTAAAACAAGGTTGAATATTTTATCCACTATTGTAGGCTCCATAATCAACAAGCATTCCAAGACCTAAGACTATGTTACTTCAATTTTAGTTAGTCCCAACATATTCGTGTTATCTCAGTTCATTCACCATCTCGGAATGTCAACTTCCACAAATGAATTAGAACATCAACCTAGTAAGTTTATAAGCTTACACCACCCAGCCATGTACCACAATATACACTATTTACAGCTAATTTTCAAGTAATCACCACTATCGTGAATGCAAGTTATTTGGGCCAGTAAAGATGAGACCAAGTACCGGTTAGCAGAATAGATTGAACCTCATTGGAACTAGCTCTCTGGCATGATCACTAACCCAATTAGTTATCATCCTCACAACTCTCTTAAAGCAATTAGAAAGTGCAAGCCAGGGAACCACCTCTTGAACAAAATGTGTTATAATTATACAATGAAGTCAGATGGTCGGTTTGACCAGTTTGATCAATAAAATGTAGCTGAAATGTGTACAAAATGTAAATCCAAAGTAAAATTAAACCCATGGTATTGGAACTTTAAACTGCTAAATTAGCAAGCAAATATAGAGGCAGTATTTGTTAATGGGCTCAAAAAGCTCAGAAAATGTCCACTTCGTTCACTCATTAAACTCGGGTTTATTTTGTCATTTACGTGTTACTTTGCATGGACATATTAGCCGCCCCGTGTCAGGGTCCACTATGGCAGTTGGGTCAAATGATCTAACAGATGTCATAAAAGGTTCTATACCCGGATCATCTGCACCGTTGATCAAATGTGCCAATCTCAGATCATGGGTTTCTTGTGGTATTCTGTCGCTTTATACCGCACTGATGGATCGTAACCGTCGATCACACACCACATCAAATGAGCCTCTTCCTAAGGGCTCCCCTCATCTATCTCTCTCAGGCCAAAAACAGCATAAGCAGAAACTAACGAAGACGCTACCTAAACTGCAGGCGGTGCTTAACCCTTTCTTCGGAAACTCCGGTCTGAACAACCACCATTTCACCAAGTCTCTCAGCGATATGACTACTCAAGAGCCCAAGCAGCTCAATTCAGGTAACAAATCAAACTACAATCTCTATATCAGATAATGAAATTTTCTAATGAAGGCAATCCCATCTCAAATAGGAGATGATACATGCCTATTCAATCAGTGATAATCTAATTGTTGCATAAGTTGCAGGGACTGTCAAGGAGGAGGAGAATCAAAAGAATACTCGAAAGACCATGTACAGAGGTATCAGGCAGAGGCCAAGGGGGAAATGGGCTGCTGAGATACGTGACCCCCGAAAGGGGTCACGAGTCTGGCTAGGAACCTACAACACCGCCGAGGATGCCGCCAAGGCGTACGACAAAGCTGCAAAGACCATCCGTGGAGATAAGGCCAAGCTCAACTTTCCACCACCGCTACCACCAACTACACCACCAACCCCGGCTAAGAGGCTATGCATCACCCCCCAAGACAACAACTTGGCCGAGCCTGAAGCTGATCATACCAACAAAACTCAATAATTTTGGATTCTGACTGGATTCCTGGGTTTGGAGTCTGAACCGACTCAGTTTGAAGGCCTTGCTGGGGGCAGATTAAGTGATGATATAAGCATAGTTTACCTATCCTTTGACCTAACCCGCACACGGTGTCTGATGCGCCGAATGTTGTGCTGGTGCATGAAATAACATCTACGGAAATCTATGTAAATGGCAATAAGTTGAGATAAAATCTGAATTGAACTACCTAATTTAGTTTCTTTTTCATCTTTTTGCCTTGATAGTACAAGTTAAAGCTAGGAGATGCTCATTCTAAGAAGGTCTGGAGTTCTATTATGTTTTTTTCTTTATCAGAAGAGTTCTACGATGTTAAAGCTTGGGTTCTTTAGCCTTTTAGAATTAAGGGCGGCATTGAAGGAGTTATTCTATATCCCTTCCAATGTTCCTCTGTAGATTTGCTGATTCAGTCTTTAAAGCTACTCTATGGAAAAATGAATTCTTTGGACAACGTTATCTTACATCTCGTCTCTTTTTAACCCTTACCTAAAGGACTACAGCCAAATAATGGAGTTGAATTAAAAACCAACAGAGCACACCAAGTAAAATTAACTGAAACCCCACCACCCTGTGTACAAGAAAGGGTCTTAAGTGACAACATTAAGCAGTATGCAGAGGATTATGTAGATTAGAAATAGCATGAATCATTCCTCGCAAGGATGAGAATCATAAGATACAATGAACCAAACCTTAATCAATTACCAATCAAGTGGGCACTGAAGATTGTCATCTGGTCTACACAGTGTTCGTACATGATGGGATTCTAACAAAATTGATTGTTGTAATAATTATTTTCTAATCCAAGTTTGTATTGTTTGTGGTTAGATACAGAAGAACTTTGATGGCTGCAAAATTATTTTAACCCAACAATCTTTTCTATTACAAATTGGGTTTAGTGAAGATAAGTCAATGAAATGTATCATAATTAAGTATGAAAAGGCTCGCATCGTAATCTCTAAGTAGTAGCCCATAGACAGATAAAAACATAGAGAAGAGGAGGAAGACAGGACTTCAAAGAGTTCAAACCGTAAGAGGCAGTACAGATGCCCTAAGAATCCACAACTTCCCCTGAAAGGTGCACCAAGGTTCCCACCTTCATTGGGTCTCGCCACTTCACAAACCACAGTAATTACCCAATCAGCCATAAACCCACCCATGAGACGCCTTTAATCAAAAAGTACGCAGAAGCTTAGAACTGACCTTCTGTAATCAAGATCTATGTTACACGGACTTGGGTGCGGGTATCGGATATGATATGGATCCGGAGGTCGGATTCGCAAACTTGCTTAAAACTAAGATACGTGGACTCGGCTAAAAAGTATCCACCTTTTGGACACGGGTGCGAGGATATGGTAGAAAACTCATTGTTCCTAAATATATTATTAAAATGTCAAACATGAGAATGCAAAAAATCAAGAAATGCAATTTGTTTAAGCAAATTTAAGTGTATATAACTGTAATATAGCTAAACTAGAAGTACTATAATTTGTTTAGTGTATTTAATGGCAAGGTATGCGACCAAGTCTTTGTCGGAACCCCATGTCGCTTTAGTCAACGTGTCCGGTGAGATCCAGCCACACCCGCCACACATCCCATACCCACACCAGTGTCATATCGTATCGACACGGGTACGGCGGCGATTTAGAAGAGTCCGGGTAACGTAGATCAAGATAGAACATATTGCTGGGATGCATATGCACACTACTGGGAAGCTTAGAACCGACATACTATTGGGTTCCTTACTACGTCATATTCCCTCCTCGAACATCTGGTTTCTAAAAACTTCCAAATGTTCGCCTCTAAGATTACACCAACTAGTACCTGGATGCCTAGTGCCTCGACTTCCAGTCTTCATCTTTTACACAAATGCATAAAACCAAAAGTCTATGTTTGGGTGGTAAAATTCTGGCCTACTCAAGGATTTAAATAACGGTATCGGCCGTCGTATCGGGAATGGTCGCGAAAAACGGTTTTGACCTGTAATGGACAAATAGTAACGGGAATCGGGGGGCCCAACGACCATACCAACAAAACTCAATAATTCTGGATTCTGGCTGGACCGAACGACCTTATTGTTCCAACCCGTTGCCAACAAGTCCCAATGAAATTGAGTCCAAGAATCTGGATATGTTCCTGGGTTTGGGACTCAGTTTAAAGACCTTGCTGGGGGCGTGATTAAGTGATGATATAAGCATGATTCACCTATCCATTGTCCCTCTCCCTCTCCCTCCACCCCCCCCCCCTCTGTCTCTCTCTCTCTCTCAAGAAACATGTCTCTATCCCTAATCTGTATCTCTTTCTCTCCCTGAGGCCAAGAAACATGCATGGCGGTGCTCACAACTCTCTGACTCCCCCTGACCAACATGGCTGGAAACTGACTAAGACGATCCCATGGGGGTAATGAGATCCACAGTCTGGTTAGGAACCTAAAATACCGTTGCGGATGCGTTGAAGACACACGACAAAGCTGCAAAGACCATCCATGGAAAAAAGGACAACCTCGACTTTCTTGCACAAAAATTGCTCCAGGTTCATTACTACTAAGAAAAATGTTACGGGATGAGCTTAGCGAGCCCGCTCTATCGAAGTGGAGTGCATATGCACATCTTAAACATCAAATTTTACTTGCAGGTGTTTTTATCGTCTTTCTGAATTGTACTTATCCGCCTAAGAATTTGCAGCTTCCCTTCGTCTCCATAGGTATTGATGTACAGTGTTGCACCAAATCCTAAGAACAACCTGAGAATGATCTAGATATTCATATGATCCTAGCTCAAGTTCAAAACTCCAACATTTGACTCACATTAGATATCTAACCTTAACAATTGCTGATCAGACCAGTACGCACAATATTCATTTTGTTAGTCCCCAATTGGAAGGATTCGAGGAGATCCATACACATTTTCTACACAGGCAAATACTAAGGTTAGCATTTGATACGAGGAGCTCAATGAGTATTCAAGAAAAAGAGTGTGCCACGCTTATTATTTTGTGATTGGTATTGGATGTCTAATATTACAGTATCATCCATGGAGCGTTATGTGATTGATTTTAGGATGTCTAACTCATGGTGTCAGGAGGGCAGGGCAGGGCGGGTTTAGGAGGGGGCTGCTTGGGAAGGGGCGGTCTGGGTTAGGGGCCCGGTAGTAGAGGGAGCGGACCAGACCGGGCTGGGTTGAAATCGAGGGAAGTTGAACCCCACCAGGCCCGGGCCAAAAACCAATGGAGTTAGGGTTGATGGGGCCGGGTGGGCCTGGGCAATATTATTAATATATTAAACAACATTTTCGATATTAATATATATATATATAAATTAATAAAAATAATAATAAACTGTGCCGTTTTTAGGGGGGCAAACCAGCCCAGTGGGGGCCGGGCCGGGCTGGAGGGGGCCAAGTCAAACCGCACCGGGTTGGGGGCGGGCTATGGATTAGGGCCGGTTCAAGTGGTGGACGAGGCCGGTTCAAGTGTTGAACGGGGCCGGTTCAAGTGTTGGACGGGGCAGGTCCGCGGCCGGGCCTGACTCATTCTAGTGCGGCCAGGCCAGTTTCAAGCCCGGTCCGGGGCCCTTGACACCTTGATGTCTAACGTTACAGTATCATCGATTCATGAATCGTTGGAATAACGGCCACTTATATAAGTAATTATATTAGTAAGAAAGGAATAATCATAACAATAGAATTTCATGCATATTTTTACCATACCAAGTAAATATGCGGTCAGTCATTTCCATTGTAACAAAGATCACCTATACTCTTTCTCTAGATTCCAGGCATAGTAAAGTGTGCACAGTACCACCAAACAGCTTTCCCCATGTTTCACATTGTAAGAGGCTGAAAAATGCCCCACACACAGTTACCCTGAAAGGTGCACCAAGGCTCCCATCTTCACAATAATTCCCCAATCGAGCATAAACCTACCCATGAGACTCCTGACAAAAACAATGAGCATAAACCTACCGCCACTACCAACTACACCACCCCAGGCTAAGAGGCAATGCATTGTCCATAAGACAACTTTGGCAACCAAAAGAAGCAATTGACTTTAAAAACCAGACCCAAGCACCTTCCTGTTCCCACCCATTCCCGGAAAATCATGATGAGTTTGTTTCCAATATGCAGATCGCTTGCCTAGAGATGTACCGGGGTTGGACTCTGAGCCAACTCTATTTAAACTTGGGCGGATATAGTTGATATGTTGATGATACTAGATGACCTCCAAGAAAAACATTTTCTACTGAAGTAGCGATGATGTGTATATCTATAAGCATGTTTTTACCTATATATCCTTTTGTCTAACCAACGCCCCAGTGCCTTGGTGCGTGAAATAATATGCATGGAAATCTTTATAAATAGCAACAAGTTATGTGTCTGCATTACAGCAATAAAAAAAAGTCGGTTGAGGTTGGACATGTTCATAAGAGTTTTATTGTGTTGATGCTTCGCTTCCTCATCTTTTTAGGATTAAAGGGAATCATTGCATGATTTTAGTCAATATGCTTCAATGGTCAACATTAATCAGTTGATTAGAAACAGCCTGAACAATTCCTCTCAAGAATCGTTAGGGACAACGAATTATGAAACTCTTCGTACTCAGCTCCCTAAATCTCTGCACCGGCCAATCCTCAAAATTGAACTACAATTTTCCAGACAATTTCTCACTGTTTAGAACAAGGTTGCATATTTTATCCACCTTTTGTAGGCTCCATAATCACAGTCAATCCAAAACCTAAGATTATTTTCGCTCAATTTTAGTTACTTCCAACATATTTGTGTTCTCTTAGTTCATTCACCATCTTGGAATGTCAACTTCCACAAATGAATTAGAACATCAATCTAGTAAGTTTATAAGCTTACACCACCCAGCCATATACCACATATATACTATTTACAGAATTTTCAAGTAATCACCACTATCGTGAATGCAAGTTATTTGGGCAGAATAGATTGAACCTCACTGGAACTGCTCTCTGGCATGATTACTAACCCAATTAATAGTTATCATCCTCACAACTCTCTCAAATTCGATTAGAAAGCGCAGTCCAGGGAACCACCTATAAACAATGTGTTATATGTAGCTGAAACTATACAATGAGGTCGGTTGGTCGGTTTTACCCAGCCAATATAGCTGAAATTTGTACAAGGTGTTCACTGAAATAAATTTAAACCATGGTGTTGGAGCTTGAAACTGCTAAATTAGCAAGCAAACATAGAGGCGGTATTATTTGTTAATGGGCTCAAAAAGCTCAGCGAATGTCCACTTGTTTCACTCATTAAACTAGGGTTTATTTAGTCATTTATTTCACTCATTAAACTCAGGTTTATTTAGTCATTTATGCGTTTCTTTGCATGGAAATATTGGCCGCCCCGTGTCAAGGTCCACTCTGGCGGTTGTGTCAAATGATCTGACAGATGTCGCAAAAGATTCGATAACGGGATCACCTCCACCGTTGATCGAATGTGCCAGTCTCAGACCATGGGCTTTTTGTGGTATTTTCTGTCGCTTTATGAATCGTAACCGTCGACGTACACAACATCAAATGAGCCTTCTTCCTGAGGGCTCCCCTCATCTTTCTCTCTCAGGACAAAAACAGCATAAGCAGAAACTGCAGGCGGTGCTCAACTCTTTCTTCGGCAACTCCGGCCTGAACAACAACTATTTCACCAAGCCTCTCAGCGATATGACTACTCAGGAGCTCAAGCAGCTCAATTCAGGTACCAAATCAAACTATAATCTCTATATCAGGCTATGAAATTTGGTAATGAAGGCAATCCCATCTCAAATAGGACATGATACATGCCTATTCAATCAGAGATAATCTAATGGTTGCATAAGAAGAAAAGGAAGTCATTTACTAACGTTACACAGTTACAGGGACGTCTGTCAAGGAGGAGAATCAAAAGAAGACTCGAAAGACTGCGTACAAAGGCATCAGGCAGAGGCCGAGGGGGAAATGGGCTGCTGAGATACGTGACCCCTGGTCACGAGTCTGGCTAGGAACCTACAACACCCCCGAGGATGCCGCCAAGGCGTATGACAAAGCTGCAAAGACCATCCGTGGAGATAAGGCCAAGCTCAACTTTCCACCAACTACACCACCCCCGCCCCCCGGCTAAGAGGGTATGAATCACCACCCCCCAAGACAACTTGGCCCAGCCCGAAGCTGACCATACCAACAAAACTGGATTCTGGACCCAACAACCTTATTGTTCAAAGAGTCCCAATGAAATTGAGTTCATTGGGTTTGGAGTCCCAATGAAATTGAGTTCAAAGAGTCTAGTCTGGACATGTTCCTGGGTTAGGAGTGTGAGCCGAATCAGTTTAAAGTCCTTGCTGGGGGCGGATTTAGTGATGATATAAGCATGGTTCACCTATCCTTTGTCCTAACCCGCACACGGTGTCTAGTGCGCCGAATGTGGTGCTGGTGCATGAAATAACATCTATGGAAATCTATGTAAATGGCAATAAGTTAAGACAATAGGAATGGAGCTACCTAATTTGGTTTCTTTTTCATCTTTTCCCTTGATAGTACAAGTTAAAAGCTAGGAGATGCTCATTCTAAGAAGGTCTGGAGTTATATTATGTTTTTACCATCTCTTGATGCAATGTGCAACAATGATGCCGAAGGAAACAGAAAAAATGGGGAAAGCGGAGAGAGGAGGAAGAAAGACCTCCCATAGAATCCATCCTCATGTTAATAGACACAAAATAATAATGACATTGAAACCTCTTGCATACAAATTGCTCCAGATTCATTAATACTAAGCAAAAAAGTCAGGGGTAAGCTTAGCAAGCCCGCCCTATCAGAGTAATCGTGGATTAAATACTAACAGGCTACTGGTCCTTGATGAAGTACAGGTTACGTTAGCAAGATCCCTAAGAACAACCAGAATAATTTGAATCAGTATTCATATGCCCCCAGCTCAAAAATTCACAACTCCAACATTTGATTCACCCAGATATCCAACATTAACAATTGCTGATCACAACTCCAACATTTGATTCACCTAGATATCCAACGTTCACAACTGCTGATCATATCAGTTGGGAGTCATGGTGGAAGCGGGCCTTGCCGGGCCAGGCCGTGCCAAGGGGCGGCGGGCTGGGGACGGGCCGTGCCGAGGGGTAGGGCGGACCGGGCCGGGCTCGAAAATTCTAGAAACTCGGCACGTGCCGGGTTGTAGGGGGCAGGTCGTGTCGGAGGGACCTTGTTTGTGCGGGTCGGGCACGGCCCCGGGGCGGACCGGCTACGAGACGAACGTGACCCCGCCGTGCCACGGGTTGAGCACATTTTTGAGCGGGCCGTGCCGTGTCGGAGGGTGGAGCGGGCCGTGCTTGAGGCGTGTTTAGAGCAAGCCGGGGCGGGGCGGGGCGGGGCGGGGCGGGCCAAATTGGCACGCGGTGTCACGACCCGACCTTTTTTTTCGCTTTACGTTGATTAATAATTTATCAGAGTAAACGCGTGATTTTCGGTCACGACTGAAATACGAACATTTTCGCTTTTGAATAAAAATATAGCGGAAGCTTAGATAATAGACAAGTCTTTTCGATTTGAATAAAAATGTCATTTTTTCCTATTCAATTCAACAATATTCTTTTACATATATCAAAAACATGAATCTTAACAAACATTACAATTAATTCGGAATATCTATAAATCTAATCCGTCTATAGTCTCTGATCGATCTAATCCGGTACCAGTAAATATTTTAGGGTGAGCAAAAAGCCCAGTAGGTACCGCCTAACCACTGGCGTAGAAATATAATAATCAATTAAACTGTAACATCGATCACGAACACATAATTATCATGATTTATACATCTTGCGAATAACAAACAATAACTCAACAATAAACATGTTAACATATAATCACATAGACTGTAATTACAGTAGACGTGAAAACTATATTTCCCCTACCTCATAGTAGCTTCATGATAACAATTTTGAAATGATACGAGTAGCTCCAAATCTTTTATCTCGAAATATTCCCAGTAACTCTCTATCTCACTTATAAGTAGTTGAATAGAATCTGGAATGAGAATTAACTAAAGTACTGGACCCTATTTATAGAAATCAACGACCAATCAGATCGCCATGAGTCACAGGGACACGTGTCGTGCAAGCAACGAAAGTTGTGCTACACGCCGACACATGTCGCATGTGTGTCACACATGGATAGGAATGGACTCAGAGCATGACACGCGACCCCCCTACGTGTCGTGCATGCAGGGACAGTCACAAATGTTGTGACATGTGTCCCTCTATGTGTCACACATTTATTTGGCCAAATCTAAATGCTTATCCTCAACCACCGCGTCAAATAAACATGTAATTTAGTCACATCAAGCATATAAGAAGCCACATATCACAAGATACATACATATGAACTTAATTAGCACTTAAACTACTGATTATCACTAATTATCCCTTAATATTTTTATCCTTAATTTAGCAATAAAATAAGATATTACAACTTCCGGTGTATTTCTGGACGAGCTTAACATTAATAGTTTTGCAATTATGGGCTAATCTATCAACTACTAAACAATTAAACATGAAATAAATCGATGTAATATAAGCTTAAAAATGCGGTTATTACACGCGGGTCGGCCCATCTTGCCACCATGAGTTGGGATGATACAAGGAGACGCGTACACGTTTTCTACACAAGCAACCTCTAAGGTTGGCACTTGGTATGAGGAGTCCAATGAATCTACACGAAATATAGTATGCCAATGCTTACACTTAATATTCCGTGATTGATATTGGAGGTCTAGTATTACAGTATCATTGATTCATGGAGCGTTATGTGATTGATTTTTGGAAGTCTAACATTACGATATCATTGATTCCATGAAACGTAGGAATAGCGGCCACTTATATAAGTAAGAAATGAATAATCATAACAATAGAATTTCATGCATTCTTTCACCATAACAAGTATATATGTGATCAGTCCCTTCTATATTCTTTCTCTAGATTCCAGACATAGTAAAGTGTGCAGAGTACCACCAAACAGCTTTCCCCGTGTTTCACATTGTAAGAGTTTGAAGAATGCCCCACACACAGTTACCCCTGAAAGGGGCACCAAGGCTCCCACCTTTACAATAATTACCCGATCGGACGCTTGTGTGGCCTCTAGTATATTCCTTCTTCCTTGTAAACCTACCCATGAGACTCCTTCTGACAAAATAATGAGTAAACGGAAGCTAAGAACTGACATTCTGCTCAGATGCACAAGCCATGAAACTTTGGTAGAAACTAACAACCACAACAAATTACATTCCTTCTGCTTAGGGTGGCAATCAGCAAAGAGTTCAAGCAGGCAACCTCAAGACTCAATCTGATGTCAATCGGGAGCACAAAAGTTAAGGCTCGTATGACGTTGTATATATAAGAAACCCAAAGCAAAGCTTGCCAAGAAGTTGTTTCTACTTTCTATGACCAGTTAAACATTGTGTTTGTGCAACTCCAGTTACCTCAATCATCCTAACAAGTTCTTACTCAACCACCCCCTACAACTCTGCACTAGCAAATCCTCTCACTTGAACTAAAATTCTCCTACCATAGGATCTCACTGTTTGAAACCATTACTATATATAATAATCATCCCTAAGTCAAAGGTTGCATTTATCCAATTTCTGGGAATTCCTGATCACAGGCAATCAAAACCTACGACTAAGTTCAAGAGCGAAGGTATATCCAGCAGTTTTAAAGAGGTAAATGCTAGCTCAATCTAAGTAAACATTCTCCAGGTACACTTAAAATCAACATTTTCATGTTCCCCTGAGCAAGTTAGTTCATTCACCATCTCGGAATGTCCAGACAATCATTTGACAACAATGCAGTAACATTGAGAATCAGGTTTCAGAAATGAAGCAAAATATATATGAATTCAACACTAGCAAATTCATAAGTTTACACCATCTACCATATATACAAGGAAGTAACCACCAATCTGAAAGGCTACTATATACATTATTTACCGCTAATTTCCAAGCAACACATGACGAGAACTGTGAAAATTAGGCATACATAGACCAGTAACCACCACCATTGTGAATGCAAGTAAAGATGAGACAATACCAGTTAGCAGATTGGAGTAAACCTCATCGGAACCCGCTCTCTGGCCGGATCACTAACACCAACCGCAATCATCCTCGCAACCCTCTTGAAAGCAAATTGCAAGCAATTAGTAAGTGCAATCCAGGAAATCACCTCATAGACAAAGTCAAAAGCTGGATCAGCCGGCGAAGACGACGATGGTTCGTCCCAGTTTGACCAGCCGAAATTACCAAAATTACCAGAATTGCCACCGCCACCGCCACCGAATCGACCTCCGCCTCCGTCGCCACCGTCACCGGAGAACCAACTGTACTCGCCGTCCTCCGTTCCACCGCCGGTCTGAGACCTCCGTTTCGTACGCCTCTGTTTACGGACGAGCGTGCGAGGAACTCTCCTGACTCGATTCGATTTCACCGTCGGTGGAGCCAGAGCGTCCAACGGAGACATCGCGGCGCATATTAGGAGATTGCCGCCGGAAGATAACTGCTCCGGCGAGGAATCGTGGAGGAAGATGATGTTGGAGAGGGAGAGGACGGATTTGGCAAACCCTAGGCCTTGCGTTGCGGATACTGTCACTGCGTCGGCGATTAGAGAGATCTCCATGGTCACTGTGCTGTTGATAGCTTCCAATTGGAGATGAATCGGATGAGATCTGGAGCTAGGGTTTGTTTGGGAGGATCTGAATTTGGGGGTGATTTTCCCGGGAGAGGACGCGGTTGGAGTTGGGACACCGAAATAGGGATATTTTTGGAGTCGGACACGACAAGTGAATCTCAATCAGGAGAGAATTAGGATACGACAGCGTCCTTTACAGTTTTAGACTATTTTGTGATGTACCCCTGAATTTGATTATAACTCGCAAACTTGCGCTTCAAACATTGAATAAGTTGGCGTTTACCACAGTCGTTTTGATTATTTGTATTACGATTTTAGACTATTTGTAATAATATATCTCTGACTAAAATTGTAACTCGCAAAATTACAGTTCACCTCTTGCCAGGTCTCTCTTAATCCCTATCCTCTCCACAGTTGTGATACAAACCTAAAACTTCACTTTTAACCTACGTTTAGGTATGCCTTTGAATTACTCCCCATTGCTTCAGACCATTTCCACTGACCACGTTCATCATCATTTTCTTATCACTTGCAACCCTTAATTACCACATCTAAACCTCTTTCAGCCATTAGGAATCACTCCAACCGCTTCAAACCATTCTGCCACAGTCTGAAGCTTCAAGTGGTACTGATTGACAGCACCGTCCTTGATAGCCTCTCACGAAATTGAAGGAAACTCAAAATTATCGGGTCTAATTAGAAATGTCTCCCCGATTTAATTCATCAAACAAAGAATGTAGTCCCTCCCAATATGAACAACGTATTAGCAGGAAATTGAACACCAAATTGAAGTACAAGGGTTAGATACACGAAACAGCTCAAACAAAAATTGACGTTCAACTATGCCTTGGGCCACTCACGCCTCACTTTGATCGATCATAAAGTTCAACATATCTTCAAACCGCAATTGTGTTAGGAGATACTGCGCGAGGCCAAATATGAATATGTGACGGTAACAATTTTCATTGTAGATTTCCTTCAATTGATTCTAAACGCCGAGAGAAAAGTTGGATCCGTTATTGCGTGAATTCCTTGCTGATGGCCAAAAAGACATGGTGGTTCCGGTTAATTCCATCGATCAAGATATTAGAACAAAGAGAAAAAAAATGGCCATGAAAGATTAAAGAGCTCTACGAAGATGAGAGATCTGTGAAGTTATGGGTTACTGGGTGTAAAAGAGACCCTATATGAGCCTAACTAATCGGGGTTAGTTTTGTCAATTAAATAGTAATAGTTTTTAAAATATGGTCAAATGGAAAGATTATCATCCGAAATTATGGATTAACAATAAACTGGGAGTGAAAATCATTCCATATCCTCTCTTCTATCAATTAGGGATAGTGATATGAGTAAGGAAAAATAGGACCACATGGCACAATTTAGTAGAGAGTTTCTAAAGAGAGTGCATAAGGAGAGTTTCCTTAGCATTTCTCTTAACGTGATAATTAAGTGTGCATTGTTAACATTACTCAAGAATTAACGAAAGTGTGCAAATGTTTGAGCATAAACTAAATAGTCTAAGATCGGCGGCTTTATGTACCTGTTTAACTTTAAGAAGGAGTGCAAAGCGCTTGATTTGAAGCAAGAATGTCTTCACCTCCATTGAGTATTTTTAGGCATACCTTCTCTACTTCTTATCCCGCGATTGGCCAGTTGTTTTGGTAAAACCCATATGGAAAGCCATTAGAACCCAACGCCTTGAACAGTGCCATACCCTCATTAGATTCCTTAAAATCTGAGACCTAAAAGACACTGTTCATAGTTGTTATATGTTCTATTTTGAATAGTTCCTCCACTGAGCCTAACAAGCTTTTGCTTTCTATAACACTAATAAGAACAGTGATAATGAAGACATGTAACTGTAGTCAAGTTTCTATGTTACAGTCAATTTTCTCTATTACCAAGAATGTAGTCCCTGACTTTTTGTGACGTTGTTGTGTGAAATGGATAGTAATCTACAGTTGTCATTCCTTGTTTTGATGAGTTAGTAACCGTTGTACGATTAATATTGAATTTTGCTGAATATTCATGACGTGATGTCGAGTATTCAGATGAAGATTTTACACGATGAACAATATCCGCTCGGGCTTGCTATATTTTAACCTTTGTCGAAAGTTCTCATAAATGTTTTGAGTAGCCACCATGAGAGAAATTATAGGGGGAATCACAAGGGGAGATTAAGCACCGCGAGAGATGGGCACAAAGTATGAGTTGCCCATCATTACAATATTAACCTTAAATATCCTTCCCACCACTCCGATGTGGAGCATTCTGCTCGCACATAATACCCAACAAGAATAACATAATCTTTTGCGGCATAGATTTCTCATATCTCGTGCTCCATGTCATGTTCCATGTGGTTTACATAGTGGTTATTTGTTATGGTGTCGTTGTCATGACTATTTATTTATGACGACATTGGCATCATTTGCTATAAGAGAAATAATTGAGTCGAAGTTATTAATAAATATACGTGTTGAGATGGGCAAAAAAACTTTGGTAACATTTCTTTTGCTATATGTAAATCAATACTTGTATCTAAAATACATTGGCGACTAGAATCAGCAATACCAAGAGAAGGTAAAGAAAATGTTGCATATAGTGATCAATTGAGCAGGGAGAGCATACAATGAACTATTCTTCTATGTCATCTAAAATACACCGCGACTATGAATCAGCAATACCAAAAAAGGTAAAGAAAAATGTTGCATATAGAGAACCATTGAGCAGAGAGAGCATACAATGAACTATTCTTCTGTGTCTTGGTCCAGTTTGACAACACGTACAAATAAAAGTGTTCCAAATTAATCAAAGACTCAACACTTTAAGTTTAAAATATATGAATCCAACATGAGTTTTAAAAATCAAATTCAACATGAAGACGAGTGTTATGACTAATATCTACAAAGTTGCTTGGCTGATTTTGGCAGCCCTAAGTTTTTGGGGAAGTAGTTAAATAGGAGTATGAAACTTTGGTTTTATTTTTCCTTCCCCACAAAGCAAAAGAAAAACCAAAAGAAAAGCCACCCTCCAAACAAGCACTAAACAAAATAAATCCTCTACTTAGAGAAGCAAACATGCTCTGATCTTCTTCTCTTCTGGATTGATTAATTTTGAACTCACAAGAACTCGGAAACCTTCCCAGAAAACCCGTTTTTGATTGACACCCAAAGTCAAAAATCTCCTTCTCAGATTTGATTCGAAGAAGACCCAATTGTTCTATCTCTGAATCAAACCCTTCAATCTCTCTTTACAATACCCAGTTCTTTATTTCTCTCTATTTTGGATCCAATTCTTGTGGGTAGTGATTGATTCAGACTTGTTATGAGAAGATAATAACAAGCTTTCTTGATCGGGATCAATGGCCTCCGACCAGTTGATGCCTCGCTACGTTCAAATGCAGTCGGAACCCTCACCGGCGACCAACTCGTCATCCTTCTTCTTGTCCTCGTCGATTGAGTCAACTCGGATTTTCGATGAGTTGCCCAAGGCCACCATCGTTTCAGTTTCTAGGCCCGATGCAGGGGATATTAGCCCCGCGCTTCTGACTTACACAATTCAATTTCAGTTCAAACAGGTATGAATAAAAGATCTGATTGTCTTTCAAATTTGTGGGTTTGGTTCAGAATGTTTGTGCCTCTTCTGGGTTGATTGATATTTGATTAGTTGAAAAGTGTATTAGACCAAAAAAAAAAAAGGATATTTTTTCCTTGAACAGAGGCAATAGTTTGACATAATCTCACTTATTTTCTGGAGGATATCAACCTAGAATTCAGGATATAAAGTGTTTATGGTACTGGGTTCAAGTTGTAACAATATCCAGTTGCTACTATACGGTTTCCTTCAGTCCAAAATTTGCAGTAGTTGATACTTCCTGTGCTGCAAGGAAATATAATCCGGAATTTAAGTAGTTTGCTGACATCTATGAAGGCTTTTAGTAGTAATGAACTCATGATGATAATGAAAAGCAACCGTTAGAAATAGTTTAGTGTGTGTGTGTGGGGGGGGGGGGTGATAAATATTTTAAAGTGAGGTCGCATATCCTGAAACCGCATACGCAAAAGAACAAAAAATAAAATGCTAGCAATAAATTATGAAGTCCAAACTAATATGTACTGCCCATAAGGAGAATGACACTACGAGTCGAACATCCCAAGTTGTTTTTTCTCATGTCTTAAGGGAGGGTAATGCTTTTGCTCATCTAGTTGCTAATAGAGCTATGGTAGAGGATGATATTAGTTTCTACTCACACAATTGTGACCTTTTGGGAGTGACTCCCCGTCTATATGATTCGTGGTTTCTCAAAAAAATAAAATAAAATAAAATAAAAAAAATAAAAATAAAACAAAATTAAATCTATTCGATGTAAGAAATCTTCATGTGGCAAAGGACCTAAGATCATGTGATTTGTGAAATCAAACGCAAGTTCACCGTGTTCGAGAGTGAGAGAGGTATATCTGATGAAAAAGAGAATGGCAGTGCTTATTGCGTTTTTATATTTAGGGGCCACTTCTTAACTTTTAGAGTTCTGGGGTTTTAAGAACAAATATACGTATAGATATGCACACATGTAAGAGACCTTTCAGAACGGAAATTCAGTGAACTGGGGCACAAGTTAAAATACACTAGGGGTAAAACTGAATTGATCTTTTCAATGTTTGGGGGGAGGGGGAACTTGACCCTAAGTGCCCCTAATCAGCTCCGCCAATAAATGTGCCTACTATACAGAAGTCATGATTTGCCTAGCATAAACATGTACCACAAAAAAGTGTAAATAACACTACAGTGTCAGTGTTTAATGTTTTGATGACATGCCGTAACATATAACCTCCACTTACAGTGTTACAGATACGGTATTTCAAGTAGGACTGCAATGTATGGCAATGACGTAGCAATTCCTTAAGAGTAGGTCTAACTGATAATGAAATACCATAATTGTTTCATGGCATGTATGGATCCTGTCAGAGTTTTCTAGAACATTCACTAGTTTTGTTAAGTCATTCTTATCAGAGATACCAGAAGCCAAACTCATGCTTCACTTTTCTTATGACTGTGGACTGACGTTTTTGTCTTCTCAAATTACTAGTTCAAATGGCAGTTGGTTAAGAAAGCGTCCCAAGTTTTTTATTTGCATTTTGCATTAAAGAAGCGCGCATTTATTGAGGAGATTCACGAAAAACAAGAGCAGGTGTGTTAACTAATCTTATGTCCATCCTTCTTTTGGCTGTTCTTCCCTTTTCCAGACACAAGGGTTAATGTTAGTGTAGTAAAATTTCTAAAATTCACTTCTCACTGAAAACATAATCTTCAAGGTTAGGGAATGGCTTCAAAACCTAGGAATAGGTGACCAAACCACAGGTCTGCACGACGACGATGAGGCTGATGAGGAGACTGCTCCTTTACACCATGATGAAAGCGCTAGAGGCAGGTCACCATTATTTTCTTTGTTCTCCACCCCTTTTTCTTTTTGTCAGATGATTAGCATGTAATATATCCTTTTTGCGTCTTGCTATAATTTTTGTTAGTTCTTACAGGTAGTTTTTTGTTCAGAGATGTTCCATCAAGTGCTGTGCTGCCTATAATTCGGCCAGCTCTTGGAAGGCAGCATTCTATGTCGGATCGAGCAAAAGTTGCCATGGAAGGGTACTTGAATCATTTCCTCAGTAACATGGATACTGTTAACTCCCGAGAGGTAGGTGTTTATTTTGGACTAGTTAATGTCTCTTCCTTCACCTACTAATAAAAAGTTAATGTCTCTTAATATAGTCATAGCTCGATAAAATATATGATATATTTCTTTGTATAGTTCATAGTCCTATGTAAGTAAATTGGTTTGGGCTTAGTCATATTTTTTAGGAGAAGTTGTTTTCCGTTCTTGGATGACGTCTTTTAATATACTTAAGTGCAGGAGGCCTTGGTAATAAGCCTTTTTAATAAAAATATTAATTGTTTTTTCCTTCTGTTCTTTGTAGATTGTGATTTTTTCTCTTCTTATCAATACATTTTATTACCTATACAAAAGTATTTTAATAAACATATGTTAGCCTATATTAATGTTGCCCCTTGGCTCCCTTCGTATTATTTTTTTTTCCTCTTTTTCTTGAAAGTAACATGCAAAATAAATTAGTTGTGTTGCACTAATCTCAGAGGTTTATGGTTTGTGCCCTCGAGAAATTGGAAGGAACTATTCTTATTTAACAGGCTTTTCCAAGTGCTGCTCCATGAACCAATCTTTCCAAAAGCTGCTTTATCTCCTAGAGTGACACAATTTGCACTTGTTCCTTCTCCAAAAAGAACCTTACTTACCTTTATCTAACAAGGTTTTTTTAATCCCTGGATCTAATATGCCAATATTCCTGTGGGTCACAAAAAATGTGTATTAAAAACCTAGCATACTAGCCCTCACTTTATGAGGAGCCTTAATTCTTACCAGTCGTCTTCAGTTACTGGCATTTCCTCACCGGTCTTAGAGAAACAAAGTTATATTTCCACTCCCTTCTTCTCTTTTGGGACAATGTTATCCCACTCGTACTCATTTGACAACCATCTTCTCTTTCTCTTGGATGAGACTTATCCTTTTTCGAGTATCACCATTCTTTACCTTATATGTGCTCAAAACCTTGCAACGAGGCGAAGCAATTGATATGCAATCTTGAAACCTGAGATCTCTGCCTTACACGATTACACTCAATATCAAGTTCGTATAGATGTATGCCTGCCTTAATTTCCAAACGTAATCTAGAAAAAGTGACCCTTTGCTTGGAATGTGTAAGCTTGCTTACGTATATGGGGTTTCAGATTACACCCCACAGCATTTTAGATTAACCGGGATGTTAACCATATCAATCCAAATAGGAATAGTAGCAAGCAGGCTTTGTTATGCTCCTCCAAGTTTTGTCCACCACCAACTTACACCCCTCGTCGCTAATAACCTCCTCTCAACTAGCTTGATCTTTAGGTTTGAAGAAATAGGAAGGCATCATCTTAAGTAAGAATTATATCTATATCCATCTTAACCACAAGGGGTTGGCTTAGTGGTAACGCCCTGGACCTCCAGGGTTCTTGAGGTCTCAGTTCAAGCCCACTAAAGCCGAGTCTCTTGGGGCCACTGGAGGCTTGCCCAGCTGTTAGATGCAGTCTCCAGTGGATTTCGTCTCGGTGCATCAGCTGACCCGGCCACCGCTGCTAAAAAAATTATCTGTAAAATTAACTCTAAAAATCCATCTTGCCCTGGAGTGGGTTGGCCAAGGTTACCACTGGTAACTTACCAGGATCGCGGAACGGGATCGGGAATGCAGTACGCGGTCTGGTAAGACTGCGGTTCGCCGGGAGTAGGCTTCTTCGGGTTGGTTGGTTGGATCGAGTTTCGCTTGTCTGGTTCGAAGAATGCATTTCAGGAATGTCATGTTAAAGTATACTCATATTAGCATTTCAGAGTAATTATATTAAAATGTTTAGCTTTATGTGTAAAATCACAAGGGATGGCTAGAATCAACGATCCGGATCGCGAACGACCCCTGATTTGGATCATGCGATCCGGATTGCAGATCGCACCCTATTGAGCTATTCCTGGTAATTCTGGGTGGGCCATAATCATGCTATTAGAGAATGAAAGCTTATGGTGATCACCCAACACCTGCCGAAGTCCTAACTTACCTGGAACGCGGATCGTTCCGGTTTGTGGCACGGGAACAGGATCGCGGAACGCCATACCCTATGGAATTCGGTACGCCAAGGGTAGCCTTCTTTGGATACCTTTATTGGAGTTCTACCATTTTCCCCAGATCATAAAGTATAAAACTGCTCAATATATACAATATTTAAAAGTCAATATGTAACTTAACATATCTAAATGTAATTATCCCTTCTACATAGATACTTAAGGTGAAAATAGTGAAAAAACTGGGATTGCCAAAATAAGTGATCTGGATCGCTGGTTTTCCATGTATCGGAACGCGCGATCTAATTCGCAATTCGTGGGGCTACGTGTGAATTGTGGTAACACTGTGCCAAACCAACTAATTTGTGGTGATGAAAGGAGGATTATTTGTTTAGCAGTGAACATACTGCTATGCTACTTGTCCTACTGCGTATAAATTTTTACTTGTGTAGTCAAGTTATACTATCCTTGATAATGGCTTATGTTCTTGATGTTAGCCTGCAAGTACATAGAGACTAGTTTTCTATGACGGGTCCGCATGATGGTTTCATTTAATCGGTTTTTGATAATCATTGAGATTCACTATAATCAGCCTTACATTCTAACAACATTTTCTTAGTTGCTCAGTACTTATTGTAGCAGTTCTTGGTTTGCTCTGGGACACCGATTTATTTATACTGGTATCACATTGGAGAGCGTGTACTGCAGGTTTGCAAGTTTTTGGAAGTCTCTAAGTTATCATTTTCACCAGAGTATGGCCCCAAACTTAAAGAGGAATTTGTAATGGTGAAGCATTTACCAAAGTTTGCTGATGATGACGAGGTTATAAAATGCTGTGCATGTCACTGGTTCAGTTGTTGCAACGACAACTGGCAAAAGGTAATAATACCCTGGTCTTGCAGATTTCAGTACATATTACCTGATTATTTCAGCAATCTTGCATAGTGATTTGCGCATATCTGATGCTGTAGTGATCTATTTTTATCATTATTAACTTGAAAGATGGGAATAACCGATGTTGGCTAGATTTGTTAGAATCGGTGGGTGCTTATTAGTTTCATATCCCTTTTCCATATTGAATATGAATGTTGCAAGTAGGGCTTACAATGGATAGGGTCTGGGTAGATCCATGACAGGCTCAACCCACCTAAAGAAAATTTGAACCCAGGCCTGACCCATGAGTGACATAACCAATTGTTCAAACACATACATAGTCCTACACCCAATGGGACATTCTTATCCTTAAGAGATGGTTGGACTGAGCTACGAGCATCCTCATCAACCCACAAGGGCTCGCACAGAAATAACCCACAAGCCATCAACATATCCACCATGATCAAACCCTCACCTTCTCATCAGTTTCTGAGGTAAAATTCTCTAGCAGGGGGTTTTCTCAACCTCCCATTTTTCTGCTTGCTGAAATTCTCAGAAGTTTTACGATACCGAATCTAGGATATTGAAAAATGATTTTTCAACAAAATGACCAAGATATCACTCAATCAACAAGCTTTTTTCCCAGCTTAAGATATCTAAAGTGATCATTCTTTGACACCTCTTTGTTCATTGCCAATATATTTTTCGAATTGAAAACATATCATGTGGCTGTAGTTTACCCTTATATACATAATTAGAGCAATTTGCTTGTTGTAGTTTCCTTCAGCACTATACTTAACCCTTGCTTGTCGTACAATAGATGCAACCCAGACTTTTTTAAGTTTGTTAATGCTATTATGAACTTCATACCTATACTTCAACTTTATGATGCAGGTTTGGGCGGTACTAAAACCTGGATTCTTGGCTCTTCTAAAAGATCCCTTTGACACAACACCTCTGGATATCATAGTCTTTGATGTACTGCCAGCTTCAGATGGAAATGGAGAGGGACGGGTGTCATTAGCAAAGGAAGTAAAGGAACGCAATCCTCTGCGCCACTCGTTTAAAGTTAGTAAGCTCTATTTTCCTGCTGTTTCAGTTATCACATCTCAAATTGCTCCACAGAACTAAGTCCAAATAATCATGTGGTCGAGGTTTGAATGTACTTGACCCGGTGCACAAGATATTCCATATACATCGCAGCGGATTTCTCAGTCCAAAAGCAAACTGCACATGGGTTTGGGGGGTCTATATTGAATTGTGGAATTAATGCTCAGGGGTACGGTTAATATGATGAAGACTTGAACCGGTCAAGTTAAAGCCTTTTCTTCTATTTCTTAGAAGTAGTCTCTTTTATCACATTTAATTTATAGATATCTGAAGAGAACAACATCACTTTTTGGTGTGTATAATGACTTCCAAGAGAAAAGAAAATCATGGAAAGTACATCTATACTAAAAAAAATATGTGAACACCTCTGTTTGGGGTGTAAGGCTCTGTCAGCCATCTGTTACTCCCAAAATACCCCTAAAGTGATTTTGTTTGATACCACCACAACCCACATTCATGCACATCCTATCTCCTACATCGTTGGCAATTTCAGCCACTATCCTAAGTTCCCTCTTTGTAAAGTTATTGTTATATTAACTCGCGTCCAAAATTTTGAAAACCAATGCATATACACTACTCCAATGTCCATATTCATACTACCCACATGATATTTACCGTCTACTATATCAATTTTTATATATAAAAATAGATTGAAGCCTCTAGCAAATTATCTTCCAGTATTTTCTTTCTCTCACACGCATGCATGGGCACAGTTTCTTGTATCCCTTCCCTGAGCCTACAAGCTCATTTCCCAAGTACAAAGATGCTCTTAGTGCAGGCTGATAAATTTTGTAACTAGAGTCAATTTAATCACGAGTTGTTTTCTTATTCTGATTATCAGTCATTTGTTTTTGTAGTTGAAAAATAGTTGTAGCTTGTGTAAAAGAGTATAATGAGAATATGTAACAGGTAACATGTGGGTCTCGGAGCATACAATTGAGAAGTAAGAATAATGCTAGAGTTAAAGATTGGGTTGCTGCAATTAACGATGCTGGTCTGCGGCCTCCTGAAGGATGGTGCCATCCTCATCGCTTTGGTTCTTTTGCTCCCCCGCGAGGATTGACTGAAGATGGTAGCCAAGCTCAGTGGTTTGTAGATGGTCGTGCAGCATTTGAAGCTATTGCTTTGGCAATTGAGGAGGCAAAGTCAGAGGTCCATATCTTGTAATTTCACTTTTGTTGAAAATGTAATCTTGTACCCTTTAATTTGATTGTGGCTTTTAAATACCTATTGGATGATCAAAAGTTGAATGCACTCAATGCAGATATTCATTTGTGACTGGTGGTTGTGCCCAGAATTGTACCTTCGGCGTCCTTATCAAGCCCATGCATCCTCTCGGCTTGATGTCCTGCTGGAAACCAAAGCTAAACAAGGTGTTCAGGTACCAGAAATCTTGCTGATAATTATTGCTCTAATATCACATTTTTTGCTTGCAAAAGAGTCCAGGCAGTGTAGAAGTCACGTGATAAGAAATTCCTAACCAGGATTAGTTTTTATCAATGAAAATTCCGCTGCATGTTCATTAGGAAATTAATCATCTTTGTAGATATTTTCGACCTGTTACAGGAAGTTACTGGAACGCACTAGAGATGGCAACGGGTCGGATCCGGATCGGATCAGGCTAGATCCGATCCAGATCCGACTAGGAGAAATGAGATCCAGATCCGATCCAGATCCGTTCGGATCATCACCGGATTCGGATCAGATCGGACCGGGTTTCATTCAGCCGATCCAAATCCGATCCGTAGATCCATATAATACGTGGTCGGATCGGATTCGGATCGGATCCGACTTGTGTTTGCAATAAAATACAAAAAATAACATAAGAAATAAACAGTATTTCATACGCTAAGGCATGTTCGCAAGTTATGAAGCCTAAAACACAACAGAAATAGCTTTGTAGGTTGAAATTACTAATGTATTCTTCTTGGAAGTGAAAGTGGGGAGGTAATATGAATATATTTGTAAAGCACACATATACGTCGGATCGGATCGGGTCGGAACCCGGTGGATCTGCCGTTAGATCCAAATCCAGATCCAAATCCGATCGGATCTGGCTTTCCAGATCCAAATCCGATCCATTTTCAATTGGATCGGATTCGGATCCGATCCATTCGGCCCGGATCGCTCGGATCACAGATCGGGTCGGACCATATTGCCATCCCTAGAACGCACATTACATTATGTTTCCGAAAAAACCATATATTGAGAATATAGAACTTTTCTTTGCAGATTTACATTCTTTTGTACAAAGAGGTCGCTATTGCTTTGAAAATCAACAGTGTATACAGTAAGAAAAAGCTTCTTAGCATTCACGAGAATGTCAGAGTACTGCGCTACCCGGACCATTTCTCTAGTGGTGTTTATCTCTGGTATGCATTTGCTTAAAACCCAGCCTAGTTTCTTTATTATTCGTAAAACCGTATGTCGCTACAACTGAAATGGATAGTTAGGCCTTTGACATGATTTTGTGTGACCTATAGGTCCCACCATGAAAAGCTTGTCATTGTTGATCACCAGATTTGCTTTATTGGAGGATTAGATCTATGTTTCGGGCGTTACGACTCATCTGAACATCAGGTGGGTGATTACCCTCCTGCAATATGGCCTGGAAAAGACTACTATAATCCAAGGTGTGTTGCTTTGTCGATCATATATTTTGAGTTAGAAAGTCCACTGGTGAATGCTCCAACCTTAAGTATTGATTAATGAAGTACAAGTGTGTGTATGTGTGTGTGTATGTGTGCATTAAAAGAAATTATAATTTCCTATTTTCGATCTTCATTACAAGTCATTCAAGATAGTTAAGGTGTATGAGTGGCAATTTTCTTTTAGTTTGGATAGCAAATGGAAAACATATATTTTATCCAGTTAATATATATGCTCCTGATGGAAGGATTTTAAGCTACTCAGTTTGTAGTTGATGGTATATACTTTTTTTTGCCTCCCTATAAACAGGAAGTGGTTAGTGTTTTTTATTGTATACGGTGTATATAGTATTAAGTTGCAACTATGTTATTGAACTTTATTTGATCTAATTAGGGAATCTGAGCCTAATTCCTGGGAGGATACAATGAAAGATGAGCTGGATCGTCAAAAGTATCCGCGTATGCCATGGCATGATGTTCATTGTGCCCTTTGGGGACCACCCTGCCGCGACATTGCCCGGCACTTTGTCCAGAGGTGGAACTATGCAAAGGTTGATCTTTTTTGACCATATTAGCCTTTTTGAGTCCAAGTTTTATATTTATGCCTTCTTATATCTGTTCTGTTTTATGTCAGAGAAATAAAGCCCCATATGAGCAAACAATTCCATTGCTCATGCCTCAACATCACATGGTTATTCCACATTATATGGATGCAAGCAGAGCGATGGAGATCCAAGACAATGCGGCAAATAGTCATAAAGATGTCAGAAGGCAGGAATCTTTTTCCTCGCGATCATCTTACCAAGACGTCCCTCTGCTGATTCCTCAGGATCCTGATGGGCTAGATACTTCCAGTGGAGACCAAAACATAAATGGGCTGGACAGGACTCAGGACACACCCAGGCAGAGCAGAAGTCCTTTCTCTTTCCGGAAGCCCAGAGTTGAACCTTTAGTGCCAGACATGCCAATGAAGGGTTTTGTGGATGATCTTGGTTATTTCGATCGGCAGCGCAAATTGTCTTCAGATTTTATCGCTCTGCCTGGTGTTAAAACATCCAAAGACTGGTGGGAGATGCAGGAGCAGGGTGATCAGGTTGTTGGTTCAGATGAAGCTGGTCAAGCTGGGCCTCGTATCTCCTGTCGTTGTCAGGTGGGTGTAAGAACTTGAGTTTGCTGACATTTTTTAGTATCGCATCAATAATGGAAGTTTCTACAGATTCTCCTATCAGCATTTGTTTGCGTTTTAGCTTCATCTGCTTCAGTATAATTTGGTCAGATATTGAAACTAGGCCTTTTTCCAGTAAGTTTTTTGAGATTGACTCTAGGACAAAGCGGCTATTCTAATAATGTATGTTGATATATGAGAATATGGTGGAAGTTGTGGAGCGAAACACGGAATAGAATTTTACTCTGGTTCGTTATTAATATTCTTTTTGTAGAATATTCATTTGTTACAGGGTCTATAACCAGTCACATTTTTAAATGGATTAACACAATACAATAGTCAAAAGACTCTAGATCATGTTAAACGTACCTTGTTTTGATGAGATCTATGGCTAGGTTGGTAGTTGTGTATTTTTCAAGGTCATAATGCTATTGGTGCATGGTAGATGTATTTTCAAGCTCATAAATTGGTACATAATATGCTCACACCTTTAGAAAATGTTATTACTTCTTACATTTACTTCCATTGTTTGTTTGTTTTCATATTTGTTGTGCTATATTTTTAACATTTAGTTTCTTTCTATTTGCAGGTTATAAGGAGTGTGAGTCAGTGGTCTGCTGGGATTAGCCAAGTTGAAGATAGTATTCATAATGCGTATTGCTCTCTAATTGAAAAGGCAGAGCATTTCATTTACATTGAGGTATCCTCCATCCTTATATTACAATATCTTTTGCCGTTTTATCTAATTGCACGTACATATGTCTTGAAGTTTGTAATTCTCTACTTGTTTTCTGAGGATTCCTTTTCTTTTTCTGTATCCGTGTGCAGAACCAGTTCTTTATCTCTGGTCTTTCAGGAGATGAGATTATAAAGAATCGCATTCTAGAAGCACTCTATCGACGGATTATGCGAGCTTACCATGAGAAAAGATGTTTCAGGGTTATCATTGTCATACCACTTCTACCTGGCTTTCAGGTAATAATAGAACTTGGTTGTTATATATATATATATATATATATATATATATATATATATATATATATATATATATATATATATTCCGTCAGTTTTGAATTTCAAGTAGTCACTCTTGCTTACATATTGAGTTCTGTTCTACAGGGAGGCATGGATGATGGTGGTGCTGCTGCTGTAAGAACCATTTTGCATTGGCAGTATCGAACGATATGTAGAGGGCAAAATTCAATATTGCATAATCTTTATGACCTTTTTGGTCCTAAGATGCATGATTATATATCTTTCTATGGCCTTAGAGCTTATGGAAGACTTTTTGAAGATGGTCCCGTGGCATCTAGTCAGGTTATTTCCTCGTGTATATGAAGCTTATTTTACTAAAATATCTTCTCTTCTTCTTCTCAGTCACTTAGGATGGCTGTTGCATCGTCTATCTTCCTGCAGCCACTGGCTCTCAAGTCGTTCGGAATTGAATTATTTCATTAGCTTGTGCAAGAACGATGTACATACCATCTTAATTCAAATTATTGTATTTTCTGCAGGTGTATGTTCATAGCAAAATCATGATTGTTGACGACTGTATAACATTGATAGGTTCAGCTAATATAAACGATAGAAGTTTGCTCGGATCAAGAGATTCTGAGGTATGCCTCTGAATTTCTAGATTCATACTCATTTATATCTGCGTATACATGTTGGAATCTCTCTCTCCTATTCTACCCGCACAATCTACTAGTAGAGAGTCATTCTGTCTTAATCCAATGACTCCCCAAACAATATCAAGCAAAATCAAATGTATGGAACTGTCTTGGCTCATGGTTAAATGAAGATTTTATAAATAATTATGACTCCTAGAAATTGATTAAAGCAAAAAGTGAACCTAGCCGTGCAAAAAGTTGAAACTATCAGCAAAGTGATCCTACCCTTCACAGGTGGTTTATTCTTTTTTTTTTTTTTTTTTTTTTTTTTTTTTTTTTTAACTTTTTGTACAAACACTTCATTTTATTACAATTCCACGGGATACTAAGAACTAGGTGCACGAAAATATACATTCTCTTGTTCTTTTCCGAGGGAAAATGCTTGGTCTGTAAATGAGCTCTTGAAGTTCAAATTTTGGCATGAGGGTCTAGAAAAAATGTGAGTATTTCTTTTTCTGTCAAAACAAATTAAGTGCAGTCCATTATTAGAGTCATGGAATTACTTATATATGAGCAAAAATATATATATACGTCGATGTGCTCATCTTCCTATGTCGAAGCTGGTGTCATTTTGTACACTATACCTCTCTAGATTTGGGGAAAACATGTTATATCCCAAAGACTGCTCACTGCTGTGCCACCCAGAAATGCTTGGCTCAAATATAAATTGCAAGTTAGCATAAACAACGGGCAAGCACAATTTCATTGATTGAATGGTGTGATGTCCAATGAATGAATAAAGATCAACTATAACATAACTAATTTTCCACTTCTCATATTAGATGGTGTACGGAATACATGATATTTCTTTTTGCATCAATGGATTCTGAATCCTCCCTCAATATAGTTGTAAGTTGTAACCTTCATAATAGTACTAGTTCTCCAAGTAAAACTACTCATAATTTACAAATATTTCTTTCTACAGTAATATTCGTCTCTTTATGCAGAGTTTTTTAGGCCTTTTCTTTCTTTTTTTCCCTGAATGGTCATTTCTTATTTTGTTTTCAGATTGCTGTACTAATTGAAGATAAAGAATTCGTCGGCTCCTATATGGGGGGAAAACAATGGAACGCAGGGAAATTTTCGTCAAGCCTCCGCCTTTCTTTATGGTCTGAACACCTCGGTCTTCGTGCTGGAGAGGTTTGTGAACATTAAAATTATCAATCAGATCAAGTTTTATTTTTCATAGTTCTTTCTCGTTTAGACATTCTCATGAACTGCATGTGGAGGAATGGTTTAACCGCCCAGGAGTAGTAGTGCAGTGATGAAGCTTAACCAAATATTGCGTTGTTTCCATTCCAGATTGATGAAATCAAAGACCCAGTGATAGATTCAACTTACAAAGACATATGGATGGCAACTGCAAAGGTTAGAAATTGTAAACGTGTAATTTAGTTAAGACTTTCTTTACAGAAGCTGATTAGTCATGAGAAACCTGCCCGGTTGTTGAACAAGCTTGCTATTTGATGATTAATTAAGCTGAAAGATTTGCATATAAATGGTATTCATCACGAAAAGTAACTAGCGTAATTTTTGGCAAAACAACCAAAGGTCGCTCATTTAGTGGACTCAGAATTAGCCTACAAATGGCCTTATAATGTCTTTGCGTAACGGGCATGTTAGTTTTCTCTCCCTGAAAGAAATATCCAAATGTCTCGTAATTACACGAAGCTACATGTAATTCTGCCAAAAAGATCATATGATCATTTTCTATACTGATATGCTTCTGTTTTTTCTTCTGCTTGAACGCTGGCTAAGCTAACAAAGATTGGATTTGCTTTTTGACAGACAAATACCATGATCTACCAGGACGTGTTTTCCTGCGTGCCAAATGATTTAATTCATACCAGGTAGGTTCCATCTTGCTGCTACTGATCAATAACTGTATTCTATTCTTTTACTACAGTCTTTAACTTATAGCGATGGTAACTTGCAGACTTGCACTTAGACAGTGTACAGTATACTGGAAGGAGAAACTGGGACATACTACAACGGACATAGGAATAGCCCCAGATAATCTTGAATCGTATCAAGATGGTAATATTAAGGGCACCGACACAATGGAGAGACTAAGTTCAGTGAAGGGGCATCTTGTTTCTTTTCCTCTAGATTTCATGTGCAAGGAAGATTTGAGACCTGGATTCAGTGAAAGCGAATATTACGCTTCCCAAGTTTTTCACTAGCCTTAGTCGCCGAACAAGAAGAAAAATCGGGAAAGGTCATGCCTCTGCCCCCCAATTTTAGTATGGAGATTCAACGAAAAGGGGAGCGATTTTTTTTGCGTCTCCTCCTCGCCACATAATCAGAGCATGGATAAGCAGAGAAGAAGGCTTCAAAAAGGTTATATATTTATACTTTTCACCGTATAGGTAGGTTTGACTCGGGGAGAAGACTCGCTGAGTCGTCGGTATAGAAACCTGACGTATGGGTTGTTGGGAGGAGATATAGTCGAGAGAAGTTCCGGATGTCATCTCAGCAGGATGATCCTCGCCCAAGTACAGATGTTATTTAGTAGTTCTTTTCTATATAGTAGAATGCTTAAGTTTTTTTAATTTTGATTATTCTTGCATTAGAAGAACTCATTCATTAATTAATGAGTTGGTATATATGAAACCTTTTTCTGGGTTTTCACGTTTCAGTTTCTACTAAATCCCTTGGAACAAATGAAAAGTGTAATATATAGTGCTACTATTTGTTGGAATATATATTGCCTGGTTTTTAAAAGTGAAATTAGTCCCTAAAAAATAGTGAAACTAGTAGGTGTTGACTGTCCTGGAATTGTTTTTCTTTTTTCTTTTTTTTTTATAAAAAAGGATTACATGAAGAAATCCCACTCTTATCCACTCATGTTCGAACTCAAGACCTCGATGTACTGCTTTAGCCGAAATATTTGTTGATCATATATCAACAAGTTGTGGTTCATGATGATGTGTGCTCGATTTAGCTCCCTCGTCACGAGGAGCTAGGACGTCTCTATATTTTTTATGAAGGGGAATAGTTTCGTGATTTTACACCTTTCTATGTCATGTTCTTAGGGTTGAATGATAGTTTACTAAAATGAAGGGGTTGTAGGTATAATATAGAAGTACTGGTTTACTTAGTATTTTCGATATTAGAAGGGGTTAGTTTGTAGTTTTGAATACTCAAAGCCTTAAGAGATATATGCGTATTGTATTGAACTACTGATCATCAAAGAATTCAATACCGAAACTTCATCCTCTTCCCTCTAAAATTCTCTCCTTCAATCTCTTTTTCATATCTCTCCAATCCTCAATCTCTCTTGTTCTATACTTCTAATTTTCTTCTCCTGTGTTTAGCAATTAACCAGTAGTTTTGAGCACGATCCATAGCTTGGATTGTGACATTCTCCCAATGCAGTTTGAATATTTTTGTTATTGCGTCATAATGTTTGCATAGACTAAAAACCCAAGGACAAAGACCACTGGCAGAGTTAAAGATTTTAGCACAGCCGGGCCGGGTTTTAGTTGGAGCCTTCACAAGTCGTCAACGGATGACTTGACCTAATAGTGGAGATTTGGGGTTCAAACTTCAAGGTTTGATCCCTTAAGATATTACATTTACATCGCGATGAACATTTCGGCCATCTGAAAATTTGATAAAGTTAACTTTGATTCACTAGAATTAGTTGAGGTGTGCGTAAATTGCCATACTGCCATGCTAACAAAACAAAAGGAAAGGCAAAAATTGGGGTCATTCGAGAGTATTGGGTAAAAAAGTTAGGGTAATTATGTCAGTTTGTATAGTAGTATTAGCACTATCTCCATCTTTCTAATAAATCGAGTCCGCCTCCAAAATGAAATCGAACCCCTCTCTCTCTCTCTCTCGACGACGGACGGGGTCGGAGAAGTGATCTCCGGTACTAAAAAAGGGAAGGTTTTTCAGGTAATCGGTTAATCTCTCCCTCTCAGAGTTCAATTTTGAGTCAAGCTCACCTGTGTGTGTGTTTGAATAGGGATTTTGACGACAGGGAGGCTTGTGAATCGGTCGATCGATCGATCTCCGATGGCATCGTCATCTGAAATAAAATCCGGTGAGGTGGTGAGCTTGCAGGAACTGAACAACAACTCTTCTGATTCGACTCACTGGAAGCAGCACGGTGCTTCACTTCGCCTTACTGGAAAGTGAGTATGTAAACACTTCTTCTTCTGATTCCATTTTCAGATATTGAGCTTTCATAAACCCTAAAAAAAGGAGGGATTGTTTGTTTTTATTAGTTGCAACTGACTATATACTCTAAGAGCATCTCCAACAATAATATTACTACTAATTAGCTAAATTTTAACTAGTATCAACTCAAGATAGTTTTTTTTTTTACTGTCCCAAATTCAACCTTAGTGATTTAGCTAGCTCATATTTCAACTGCATTAAAGTCTCCAGTGATGCTGAGGGAGATATCTGGACTGGTATTTCTATTGGCTTACGGTGTTCCTTGCGCAAGAGATTAAAGTAATTGTAGTAGTATGTTTTTGCTCCTTCTATCGGAGGTCGAAATCTTAGTATTTAATTCTATTTTTCCCGTTTAGGCTGCAAGCGTATTCTGTGGACACTGCAATTGCTGTAATTGTTGACGGGAATGCTTCAGTCAAAATAGACACCCAGCACCTGAATCTCAGTCTTCGAGTTGGATCTATATACCAGTTCATTGGAGAAGTCGTTCTTCAACCTGATGATGAGGTAACAAGTGCAAAACTTTCATGCTTATATATGTACGTAGTACATGTACCTTTGTATGGACTTCTAAAAGATAAGGCCAGCGTAAGATAACTCAATTTAGCATAGTAGCTTTACTTAGTGATCGCCATCTTAGCTTGGAAATGGCTATCCCTGCACTTATTATTCCTCGGCTAGGTATTACATTTATGTCCTTCTTGAAGGTTCAAAGAGTTCACTCAAAGAAAGAAAGAAAGAAAGAAAGAAAAAGGGTCCTAAGAGAAACCACTAAAGCTGGCTGCTTATGATGAACAACTACGTTGTGTTTTGGAAGGTAACTTTATATTTGGATAAACTAGTTAACGGTAGGTGAAGACTCCGTTAGTATCATATCATAGAGTTACAAGCTTTACCTAAAACCTGATGTGCTTGTCTGTGGTTAATAGGGACGCGCTTAATCTTTAAAACCAAGAACCATAGCTTAAGGATGCGTGTCATACGTTTGAAAATAGGTTTGATAGCTTGTCAGCCCACAATTGGTGATCGTGTTTTGTTCATGCCTCTTACGAAGATACTATATCTATCCCAAAGGCAAATTAGTTCTGGTTCGCGATCCATGCGCATCTTTGATGTATATTGTCGAGGATTAGTTGTGTGATTCCCAACTTGCTATGTTTTTCAGGTGATTTTGAAGGCACGTGTTGGTAGGAATGTCGATGGCATTGACCTAAACCTCTACCACCAGTCTATGAAGCTCGTGAGAGAATTTGCATCAAATCAAATGAACAACCATCCTCCATCATAGTTTGCAGGCCCAGGTGGAACTGATGCGGCGACGATTTTTCTTATTTGTGAATGAAGGGTTATCTTACCATTGAAGATGTAGATGCAAAATGTCAAAGTTGGAAGGGACTACTGGCCGGTGCACATTTGTAATTCCTGAAGGCAGGAAATGTCAGAGATGTTGGTGAAGAGAAGAACGGAATAGAATACATTGATGCAACACTTAATTTTATGTTAGCTTGTTACCATGAATCAATGTGTTGTCTGGTTAATTTCATGTGTTGTCTGGTTAATTTCTTTTGCCAGGGTTGTAAGCCGTAACCTCAGACACCTGACTATGCTTGGTGCATGGTAACCTTTTGGCCTTGGGATATAGCTTTGTTAATTGGCAAGGTGGGCCGGCACATGCCCGCCCTCAAACGAGGCGAACCGGCCCCTAATGTCCCACACTTGCCATGAACCGGCCCAGCCCCCTTAGCCCAGCCCCATACTCGAAGGGGTTCAACTTTCCGCTGAGATCAGCCCGGCCCGTGCCGGTGAACCCCATTAAAAAATACCATTTTGTCATTATTTGTTTCGAAAGAAAATGCTACTTTTAGGGGTATTTCTCACCATCCGGTTAAGTGGACAAAAATGACTATTTTGTGACTCAAATCTTCAATAACAAAATCATTACATGTTCACTATTATTAGTTTGAGGGGAACTTACATATTATTTTAAATATACATATACATATATAATCAAGATCTAAATAATATACACATATAAAAAAACTAACCCGGCCCGGTAAACCCCCAAAACCCCCGGTTGAGAAATGAGTTAATCGCACTTTTGATCACTTTTGCTTCGTTGACTACTGAAGTTGCGAAATGAGAGATTGGCACCGACTTAGCTGAGATAAAACCACCGGAGTTGGGGGCGGAGCCAGCCCGCCGCATGTGTAGGCACATGCCCTACCCTAAACTTTCACAAACTACAGTTTTACCCAGTGTAGTTATGGATCACGAACTAGTGATTGATCCTATAGTTCGGGATCCATAACTATACCAGGAGTGTCCAAGGAGACGTTTTGGCGTGTCCTGAGTGTCCGAAACGTGACCGAGGCCAGATTTGGAGTGTCCGTGCAAAGTAGCGCCGCACGGGTAGGCACATGCCCTAAACCCTAAACTTTCAAAAACTACAAGTTTTACCCTGTGATGTATAAAAAGTTCATATCCTCCAGCACTTGTAGTTGAAGGTATCACGGGGATTTGGTGACGTGGTATCACGGGACACTCTATTTGGTTGGTCATGTTAATTCTACCATATTTACTGTATCAATGTATGGAAATAATCATATAATCAACCAATTAGGATGTCCCGTGACACTGAATATTTTCTCGTAGTTGACGGTACCAAACAACGGCCCCAGTAGTCTCACTCCTCGCTAGTGAACTTCTGTTGGAATCCAAACGCCGGGAAAAAAACCAACCGTCGCGCCGTCGTGACCTGCTTCATCATCTTCTGATGAGTGCGTCTTTTTGCACAGCTCATTCACCACCACCACAACCTCTCAATTTCTTCTTCTTGAATATCAAACCCTTCCCTATCTCGACTCAATCTTCACCCTTCAACACCTCCGATCGCAACCTCCGCCGTCGTCGAATCATCATCCGCTGCCAATCCTCACCACTGGCCGTCATGTCGTCGTCTCCGTTGGAGCTGAAGGAGGAATCGGACTTCCAGAAAATCACATCCCCCGACGACGGCCTCCTCTCCGTTTGTGGCTTCGGATCTCTCCTCTCCGGTACCCTTCACTCACTCTAATTTCTCTCATTGCTCGATCAATTTCAGTATGATCGGAGTGTTGAATCTAGGGTTTTCCTTGTTTGGGACCAGAACGCAGTGCGAGGAGCACATTTCCTGATTTGATCGGGTTCAGAGTGGCTCGATTGAACGGGTTTCGCCGCGTGTTTGCCCACGTAGCCCCCATCTTCTTTGAGCGTGGCATTGCTAATCCTCAGACCAAGGTTGGTTTCATTTCATTTGGTTTGATTTGATTTGATTTGATTAGGTCTTTTTCTCATTTGAAAATGTTGTTATGATATGGTACTCCTTAATTTGGGTACTGCTGTGCTGGGGATGAACAGGAACTTCCAAGTTCAGATACTCTGTATCGTTTGTATCCTTCTCTGTATCGTTAGTATGATTGATCCATGTCATATTTTGCATCAATTTGATAGAATTTTGAAACAACTAAATTTAATAAAATAAAAATTATTTTACTCCAATCATAGTAAGGATACTGAGAAAGATACACACTAAGGGCATGTTTGATGCAGGGATAAAGAAGGGTACAGTAATAATAACACCAGTAGGGGGTAATAACGGGTATTTGATGCAGGGATAATTTAAAGGGGGATTCAATCACCCCTTAATATCTTTACCCCCTATATGCCTAAAATCTAATCCCACCATGTAGGTGTGATTGAATATTAAAGCCTTAAATCTTAATACCCCTATTTATACTGGTGCAAACAAACATGTTACATAATCCTCCCTGTATAATTAATACTCCCTTAATATCAATACACCCTATAATACTATAGGACCCCCTGTACCCCCAATTTTCAATCCCAACATCAAACGTGCCCTAAAGATACAGAGGATCCGGACTCGGAACTTCCAGGCTTCTTAATTGGACCACAGAGTTCATCTTATCAAGAATCCAGATAGAAAGAGTAAGTATGCCAAAATCTCCATTAGCCATTTTTATGGGCTCCTCTTGGGAGTATGTTTTTCCTGTCATCTTTCTCAGGGCGGGTGAGAAATGGATATGAAAGGAGAAATGCTGTCCCCTCAAGAATGTGAGTTGAGGGCTACGACGTTGGAAATGAAAATTGGAGATTTGGATAATTACATCTTCTATCTAGATTCTTGATGAAGCATCTCCAATTGATCATGCAAAATGCATTATTAGCAACAAAAAAATGGAGAAATTTGTGAAGTATTGTGATTGTTATGCAAATGAGCGTGCATTTTACAAAACATGCACGTTCCTCTTTATATTTAAGGAACTTGATAGTAGGAATTGCAAAATAATGTGCCTATCTCTCTCTTTCCATGCATTTCACAAATTGCAGAATCTAACTGTTAACTCACAAACCAATTTATGCTGTTAGAGTGAACCCTCAAAATGTATGTCATACAAAGTTTAAAACATGTAAATTTTACATTTTCTACCCCCTGCTGTTGGAGATGCACTGAGACATTGTCTAATGATGAAGCCACAGAGTTCTTGTTTAAATCTGCAAAAGCTTAAGACCCCGGGATTGTCAAATTTCCAGAGTTTTTTGAAGGGTCAAACTTCGACCTCAGTGTGCTGTTAGTTTAACTAATAGTAATAGTACTTTTATGTAAATAAAAG
Organism: Linanthus parryae; assembly: GCA_023055425.1. NCBI lineage: Eukaryota > Viridiplantae > Streptophyta > Magnoliopsida > Ericales > Polemoniaceae > Linanthus > Linanthus parryae. Next base: position 1,004,771 of record JALGPY010000008.1, on the reverse strand, counting down.
TACCACATCGGACTTAGTCTTTAAATTAGAACAATGTACTTGTCTATATATTGAGTTGTAAATAAGAAATCAAGAGGACAAGTTCACATACTTTCATGGTATCAGAGCAACCCTCGACGCCCTAAGTCGCCACCGCACACCCTCCTTTGTGCGCCGCCGCCGCCGTCGCCGCCTCCCGCGGCTTGCTCCGGTCATCTTCCGCTGCCTCTCTCCCTGTCGCACTCTGTCAAGCCACGTCGCAATCTGCCCCATCCCTTATTCAGATCGCGCGCCTCTGCACATCGTCGCTTCTTCAGGTTGCTTCTTCTGGGAGTGCCACGTCGTCAACGTTGAGCACCACGTCTTCTGGGATTCGCTTCTTCTTCAGGTCTTCTTCAGGTCGCCTAAGTTGCTGTTAGGCTTGCAATTCTGCTTGGTCGAATTGAGAAAAAGCAGCAACAAATTCGCCTCGGCACCTGTGAACCAACGGGCAGCCCTTCTCTGTTGCGGTCCCATTCTTCTTCTCCACAAAAGCCACAACCTCTGCTTTGGAGTTCTACACTCCCACAGCCGACAGCAGCTTTGTGGCTTTGTGTTAGGTGTCAATCAAAAGTTCAAACAAGTGAGAGTCTTCACAAGCTCTTACCCCACCAGGTTGTTTGTAGGGTTCAATTACTTCTTTGATTGTGATCAATTCTTTATTTTGTGGGGTCTGCTTGTTTGTTTGCACAACAAGCTGATTGATTTGCTTTAGTGGGTCACTTGTCTACTTCGTAATGGCTACTGAAATATCTGACTCCAAACACCAGCTCCACCCCGTGTCACATGGTCGCCACAGTCACGGTTGTCGACGTCAGAATTCCCGGAAACGGCGGGGTCATGCTCAGCAACACAGTGCACCACCGACCTCTCCTCACGGTAGTTGGGTGTGGTGTCCGGCCTCTTCATTCCCGACCGCCTCATCATGCACGTATCCCGCAACGACGGACTTGTCACAGTCAGGACCCTCTCAGACTGCAATCACATCAGGCATTCTTGGTCAAGGACCTCTTCAGCATTCACAGGTTCTTGCTGCCACTGCGGGTTTGTCTCCCTCTGCTCTGAGTTCGGAACTTGCTGGCATGACCCGTAATGCTACGGATAAGATTTGGTACATGGACTCTAGGGCCTCCTCTCATCTCACATCTCAAACAGGTACTCTCTCCTCTGTCTCATCAAGTTCTCCAATTTCTGATATGATGGTCGGTAATGGGATGCAAATTCCAGTGTGCGGTTCCGGTCAGCAGACCATTACTACCCTAGCCCGTCCCCTACACCTCAAAAATGTCCTTCTTGCTCCAAACATCATTAAAAATCTTGTCTCTGTCCGTCAGTTCACCATTGATAATAATGTCTCTATTGAGTTTGACCCGACTGGCTTTTCTGTGAAGGACCTTTACTCGGGGACCCTTTTACTTCGGAGCAATAGTTCAGGGGACCTCTATCCTCTTATTTCCACCCCGTCCCCCTCTCCAGCCCAGTCTCTTGTCATTCTTCCAGCCCCAGTGTGGCACAACCGTCTGGGACATCTTGGCCGCCACGTCTTAGATCAACTTAGCTCCAATAATTCCATTTCTTGTACTAAAACTGAGTAGACCGGATTGTGCCATGCATGCCAACTCGGCAAACACATTAGACTTCCCTTTGCACCTTCACAATCTTGTACTGTGGCTCCATTTGATATTATTCATAGTGATATTTGGACATCCCCTGTAGCTAGCAAATCTAATTTCAAGTATTATCTTCTCTTCGCATTTTCTATGGGTTTTTCCTTTAAAAGTCAAATTCGATAACTCTGTATTTCATGAGTTCGCCAAGTCTAGTGGCCTTGTTTTTCGATTTGCTTGTCCGCAAACGTCTCCTCAAAATGGCTAGGCCGAACGTATGATACGTCGTATCAATGACATATCTCGTACCCTTCTCTCTCAGGCCTCCATGTCTCCTCGCTTCTGGGTTGAGTCTGTTCTCACTGCTGTCTATCTCCACAACATTCTCCCCACCAAAGCTCTTAACGGTGGTATTCCTACCACCATTCTCTATCATCGTCTTCCCACATACGATCATCTTCGTACCTTTGGGTGTTTGTGTTACCCTAATCTGACTGCTGTGTCTCCCCACAAGCTTGCCCCTCGGTCTACTCGATGTGTGTTTCTTGGTTACCCTTCGAACTTTCGTGGTTATCGGTGTCTTGACGTCTCTACTAGTCGCATTCACATCTCTCGTCATGTTACTTTTGATGAGACTGTCTTCCCCTTCTCTGTCCCTGATTCGGTGTCTCCTGCTACTCATAGGTCATCTGATCCTGATGATAGTCTTTCTCTTTTTCCTCATCAGTTTCATAACCCTGTAGCACCTCCACCCTCACCAGTCACCAATCCTACAACCCCACCAACCATCAATCGGGCACCAAACACCTCTAAGGCTCCTATTCAGGCCTACCCCATGCACCATGTGCGTCGCACAACTCAGCCTCGCTCATCCTCAGCCACTCCCGGTGCCTCGGCTCCGCCACCCGCTCCCTCGGCTGACCCTACTGTCGAGTCTGTTTCTTCGCCTGAGTTGTCCCCTTCGCCTCCATCTCTCTCACCTCAGATGACCACACGCTCCATGCATGGCATTACCAAACCAGTGCAGCGTCTCACCTTTGCAGCCCACTCCCCTGCTTCTATCTCGCCACTTCCCAAGTCCCCTATCCTAGCCTTGTCGGATCCTAACTGGAAAGCGGCCATGGATGATGAGTTTGGGGCTATGGTGAAGAATGATACCTGGGATTTGATTCTTGCCCATCTGGGGCCAATGTACTTCGTGCTATTTGGTTGTTTCGTCACAAGTTTCGTGCAGATGGCAGCTTGCAGCGCTATAAGGCGCGTCTTGTGGCTCATGGTAAGTCTCAGCTAGTTGGGGTGGACTGTGAGGAGACGTTTAGTTCAGTTGTGAACCATCCACTATTCGTACTGTTCTCACTATTGCAGTATCACGTTCTTGGCCTATCCGGCAATTGGATGTCAAGAATGCGTTTTTACATGGTGATCTTGCTGAGACTGTTTACATGCACCAGCCACCAGGGTATCGTGACCCACGCCGACCTGATTATGTTTGTCGTCTGCGTAAATCGCTCTATGGTCTGAAGCAGGCCCCTCGTGCTTGGTTCCAGCGGTTTGCCACGTTTCTTACAGATGCAGTTGGTTTCTCTAGTTGCTCTTTTGATGAGTCTCTCTTTGTGTACAGCTATGGTACTGATCTGGTCTATCTCGATTGAACGGGTTTCGCCGCGTATTTGCCCACGTTGCCCCCATCTTCTTTGAGCGTGGCATTGCTAATCCTCAGACCAAGGTTGATTTCATTTCATTTGATTAGGTCTTCCTATTATGCTCCTGAATTTGGGTACTGCTGGGCTCCGGATGAACAGGAACTTCCGAATTCAGATCCTTTGTATCCTTAGTGTGTATCCTTCTCTGTATCCTTACTATGATTGATCCATGTCATATTTTACATCAATTTGATAGAATTTTGAAAAAAAAAAAAAAAAAAAAAAAAAAAAAAAAAAAAAAAAACTATTTTACACCAATCATAGTAAGGAAAGATACACACTAAGGATACAGAGGATCCGGACTCGGAACTACCAGGCTTCTTAATTGGACGACAGACTTCATCTTATCAAGAATCCAGAAAGGAGGAGTACGTATGCCAAAATCTCCTCCATTAGCCTTTTTTATGGGCTCGTATCGCTCCTCTTTGGGAGTATGTTTTTCCTGTCATCTTTCTCAGGGCGGATGAGAAATGGATATGACAGGAGAAATGTTGTCCCCCCAAGAATGTGATGTTGAGGGATACAACGATGGAAATGACAAATGGAGATTTGGATAATTACGTTTTCTAGCTGGATTCTTGATGAAGCATCTCCAGTTGATCATGCAAAATGCATTATTAGCAAGCAAATATGAAGGAATTTGTGAAGTATTGTGGTTGTATTGCAAATGAGTATGCATTTTACAAAACATGCACGTTTCTCTTTATATTTAGCGAACTAAAAGTAGGAATTGCAATATAATGTGTCTATCTCTCTCTTCCCATGCATTTCACAAATTGCAGAATCTAACTAGTTAACTCACAAACTAAATTATGCTGTTAGAGTGAACCCTCAAAATGTATGTCATACAAAGTTTAAAACATGTAAATTATACAATTTTTCCACCCCCTACTGTTGGAGATGCACTAAGTCATTGTCTAATGCGAAGTCACGGAGTTCTTGTTTAAATCTGCAAAAGCTTAAGACCCCGGGATTGTCAAATTTCCAGAGTTTTTTAAAAGGGGCAAACTTGGACCTCAGTGTGCTGTTAGTTTAACTCGTACATATATATATTTCAGGAAACTTCAAGTTTGAGCGTGGAGCCTTGTGAAGGTGAAACCCTTATTGTTACAGTTTTTGACATCAAAAAGTCAGAGGTATTAAAACTGTCGGCTTTTCTTCTTATCTTTGCGTAGTCTGGAAGTTCTTGACCTAGATGTTTAGATATGATTTTGATATATTGTTTCGCCACATTGTCAGATTCCTGCTTTTATTGAAAGGGAGCATGAATTTCGCTTCTTAGCTGTAAGTTGTTACATTTTCATTCTTTGCTATGATGAATGTGTCCCTTACGTGCGCAACTTTGAAATACAAAATTTGTCATGCAGGTCTTGCCCGAAACACTAGAGGGGAAACCGCTTACCAGTCCAGCGGTGTGTGATTTATTTCAGACTTCTTTTTTGAACTTGTGTAGAAGTGCTTGGTGCTCTATTAGCCCGTGCATTCATTGCTGTTTTGGGTCTTGATGTAGGTGCTTTGTTCCCGTTTCAGTGACGAGGAGTATTTTCAAATTAGATGTCAAGGTAATAATCTCTCTGCATTATGACTATTTGCGAGAGCATATGATTTCAGAGTAGAGCAAGAAGGCAATGGTAGTGCACTGGAAGTAGATTGTTAGCATGGTTTTGTGACTACCTACCGTTATTTGATTGCCTGGACATTGCACTTCGAGTTCTGATTATTTTTGTTCTTAGAAGCAAGAAGGCAGAAAATTTTGTTCCATTAAACACGATTACATCAGAGATTCATTCTTAGGCGCATTTCAGATCCCTCTAAATTACCCACTCAATTCTATGTGATGGATTTTTAAGTAGTTACTCAATTCTCCTGAATTAGTGTGGAAAAAGTGCCTATATAGCATTTACTTCCCCAGTGTGTGTGTTGTGTGTGTGTGTGTATTTCGTCTCACAGCGGACACACTTACCCGTAATCAGCTTTTAATTGAGAATTCTGAAGCAGCAAACATCATGCCTCTGTGACTTCTGTTGCACTTATAAGCTACCATAAACCACTGATGGCATTTCATTGTTCCTTTCTCTTCTGTGCTCAGTGAAGTTCTAAAATTGGTGATTTTGATTTTATGAAATGGCTTAGACAATAGGAGTTAACAGGAACTCCAACCCGTAAGTTTTGACATAAAGACACTGTACTCATTGCTCGGAAAAAAGACTAATTTTGCCAAACTTTTGGACACTTAACTCCCTCAGTTTGATTCCATCTTAGCTGTTAGCGGAACCACTCTCTAAGCATTTTCCAGTGACTGCTATACCCCTAGACTGCATGGAAAGTTTGCTGTACCCCTTTCAGTACTCCACCACCACCGCAAAGGATCCATGTGTCTATCTACCCTAACCCGATCACCACCTCAACACTCAATCTCCCTCTCATCCCCTTTCTTCCAACCCCGCCACACCAACCCACGAAATCAAATCTCAAGACCGCCACCACCACAAGCACCACCATCACCGCTAGGGAACCCATCATTTTAGCAACCAATAAACCACCAAGAATAGCATTGTTTCCACCACCACCATAACCTCCACCGAACCACAACCCATGAAATTGACAAATTGCCCACACTATCAACATATTTCACATCGTATGCGACCTCATGGAGTAAAAATTGCAAAATTCGCTTTGATGCCGCAATCCACAAAACTAATTTGGGTCACCTGAGACTGAATACCTAAAAGCAAGAACACAGAGTGAGAGAACACAAACAACGATAGATTTAACCCAAGAACAAGAGATTGTCATACCCTTCATATTTAAAATCAAACCTATAAACCAAAACCACAAGAATTAAAACCTGCAAAATCCACATTGCTCTCTCATCTCAATCAAAATCACACCCAAATGATCCTCAATAACTTCACCACAAAGCTCACCCAGAAGCTCTGCCACTTCAGCAACATTAACCACGAGAATCTCCTCTGTTTCAACATCCTGAACCTCTTTTGCACAATCAAATCAAATCAAATCCAAGTTCTTCGACTCCACAACCACAGCCACCCAGCAAGGCCGCTCGCACAACAAGAATCCAAACCATAAATTAAGAAGTTCAAGACCTTTCTGTACGACTACACCGCCCTGTAAGTCGCCCTCCTCTTTCCTGGCGGTTTCCATTTTGTTGTTCCTCCATTCGGTGTTCAAGACCCTGGTGGTTCCTCTGGCCCCGAATGCCCAATCTCAGTTGAGGACATCAACAAAGAGAACACTGGATATCAGGGTTCAATTCTATGTCACTCACTTGAAATCAAGCACAAACTCACTATCTTCGATCCCCATACAACATCACAGGTTTGATATGATTTCAGAATTTAAGGGGAAATTGGAAGGTGGCAATTTTGTGTAGAGGATAGACCGATTGAGAATTAGGAGGGGCATTGATTTCGGTTACCGAGGATGAGGAAAAGATAGAGTTTAAGGTTTGAGACTTTGAGTATAGACGCAGAAGAAGAATTGATCCAACACAGTTGTGTTGGGAAGGGATGATGAGCTATGTTGTAATTTTATAGTAACTTTGGGGTATAACTGTCATTTTACGGAGGCATTAGTGCCTGTCAGTTACGAAGGAGGGCAATGTCTTTTGTTTTGCCAAACAATGAGGGGTACTGTGTCTTTGCGTCAAAACTTAGGCGGTATAAGGTATCTTTTAGCATAACGCACGTCTGTAATTAGGTCGAAGAAGAATGGAACTGAATTCTTACCAGATAAGCTATCTTCGATGATTCATGTGAGTTCACTATAACTGTAAATATCGTTTAATTTTTCTGTATCTCATGATTTTGTACAAAATTTTCTCAATCTGTTGGCCTTACACTTTCTGATGGCGATTAATTGCAGGAAATAAAGAAATATATTTCCAGCGGTATGGACGGTTCAACATTGACAAAATTTGGCGAGACGATATTTTACCATGCCGTGTGTATCTTCGCCACTGGTTAGTTCTAGTTGCTTTGATTTATACTTAGAACCCATATTTTCACTTTCAAGTTCAAGATATCCCTATATTTTCCTTCTGCATATGTTTCATGATATATGAAGCTTCATTCAATGGTACGCGTACGAGAGGCTTAGGCTTTAAGAGCCATTGCCTGCTCTATATATCAAACCATCCATAAGATGAGATTTTAATTTTTTTTGAAAGAGACTCTTAAAAAATCTTTGATGTCTCCTATTGGGCGGGCATCTTCAGAGCCAATTTGGTCATCTCTCGATCTGTTCCACCCAGTTTAAAGTTCACAGTTCAACCTTGTTGCTGGTTTGTTTTATGAACTAAGCAGCATTATGATGTACTCTGAAGTGTGTTAGCAGCAAAGAACCTGGGTGATACAGCATACAACAATTTTCTGGATCATACTTATCTTGGAGACCGTAAAACAACTATCCGTGAATATCTCGCGACAACAGGTTCAGGTATAATGGAAGAAGAGCCCCCAGAACTGCTCAAGGTCAGGTATGGTGGTTGACGACGGCATTGTGGAAGAAAACCTGCCCCAGAAGAACCAATCAAGAACAGAGCGTAATCTGCAAATACATGGATTGGAACCTTAAGTGTTGCAGAGCTGGGAAAATGTTGAAGATAAGGCATTTTTTTAGCTTTTAACCATTACTGAACTACTAACTGCCTTGTAGTTTTATGGTTTACTTGTCCCAAAACTTGGACTAGTACTGCATTGCAGCTTTATTGCTTTCTCCAATGATACCAACTCTTTTTCATTTTTGTGTCTATGGATACTAATACTCAAAATGGCACTCCAGAATCTGCTGATGTAATTCTTTAATTAGGTTGGAAGAAAGTATAAAGAAGCTAATCCCTGCCTCAGAAGTAAAGCACATTGAGAGAGAGAGCATTAGATGCTCAGAAAGGTGGATTATGTTTGCAGAAAGGTATAAAACGAAGGAACCCCAATGCCATTGCTGTAACTCTTACAACTTTGATTCCTGCATCGAACTTTTGTCTTTTGAAAGTGCAATTCACACGCTGCCATAATAAAAAATGAATACATCTTCATCTTTGCCTTACCTGCCTCAGTGTCCTTATAAAGTCTGAAACAGAGAAGTAACACAAGCAAAGACTTAAACAGAGAGTCAAAGAACTTGATGTTCTGATTTCTGAAGCACTTGTAAAAATGGGGCATGCCAAGACTCCGTCATCATCTCCAAGAAGAAGATGGCTTTTTCTGCTTGCAATATTGGAGTTCACGATGTTTCCAAGTATAATGTCTCATGATAATCAAGGCGGGAATGCGGCAACTGGGTCGCTCTGTATTAGCGAGTGTTCAACTTGTCCAGTCATATGCGCCCCACCACCACCACCACAAAAGAAAGAATCACCGCCATCACTTCCGCCACCTTCACCAGCGTCGCCACCGGTTCATAAAACACCACCACCAGAAATATACTATTTCAAATCTCCGCCACCACCACGCCCTAGGTCTCCTCCGCCGTCACCACCGCCGCCATCTTACATATCATGGGGTGCAAATCCACCACCAAGCCCCGGTCTCATAATCGTTCCTTCTGGTCCAGTTACTCCTAGTAGTGGACAGCGGAACTCCACCTATCCGTATTACTACTTCTACACATCCTCCGGTGCTGCTTCTCCTTTTGCACCTCCTTTCATTGTTCTTCTTCTGGTGCTTCTAAGTTCTCTTGCTGCCGTTGTATTGCATTGAAATGTACCATTATGATTTAAGTAAGGTTTGATGTATTAGTTAGGAACCTCCTACAATCATGTACTGTTGCATTCATTTTTGGGGACAGACCTTGTACTAATTTTGTTATGATCGGCATAAGTTCGCATTTCTTACATTCATTCAGTACTTCTAAAACATCAAGTAGACATGCATTTGTGACCAAACGAGCCCCAAAAATTACAAGGAAGCTCGGCCCTTTTCACACAATTTCATAAACCTCGCAATAAGTCATAATTATATCATAGGCTCTCTCGTGTAGTCGCTATAAGCTTACAAAATTTCATCTCGGACCGAACAAGAAAAATGAAGGGTTACAAAAATTTGCACTTCCAAACCACAACCCAACTACTTCCTGGTGGTTCAAGCAAGCAGCTAATATTATTCTTCCAGACAAAAGGTCGATCATCCAGATAACCACCAAACACCATTTGTGTGCTTCAAATGAGGTCATAAAGCTTTCTTTCCTCACTTCCTTCCGGCAAGGGTTAACCTGATTTTGCCACTGGCTTGGTCTCCGGCAGTTTAAGTTTGCCACAATCTACAAGGGGTTGCAGTTCCTTCTTTACCAGCTCACGGACAGTAGAGTCCGATGTTTCCAGGAATGCAGAAACTACTTTTGCACTGACAAAGCAAGCAATACTTTCATCAGAAACCATCTCTTTGGAAATAATAATTGAACTTGTAATTTGAATAGTTTAAGGTAATTAGTCTGACCTGTGACCCTGTGCCCATGTTTCAGAATTCCCTTTGATGGCTTTTTTCCACAAGGTGGAAGCAAATGCGGGGCTATCTAGTATAAGTTTTCTAATCGTCCTGCTAGAATGGAAATTTTCAAGGAGGTGCTCCTCTTCTACTTCCTCTGATTTAGGCTGTGCGACAAGAGAGGATATTGCTTCGTGTAATGTATCTAGTTTTTCTTTCAACGCTGGGAGCAGAATACCATCAGCTCCCCCAACAGCTACCTACAAGCATTATCAAAGTAAGATTACTCCTCCAGAGAATTTACATCAAGTCTCCCATTCAATATGGACTATGCAACCACCATTGCTTTATTAAAGTTATTAGAGCTCAGAGAGACCCAGATGAACTCACCAACAGGCATAAGATCTGGTCCATCTAGAAAATACCACAAGGATTGTAAGATGTGTATGAAACTAGACAGTCCGGTTACTAAGGATAGGGGGGAATATGCAAGTGGTGGGGCTTCTTTGCCGATTACTATGGAAAGGTTTTGAACCAAAGGATAGCATTTTACTTGCACTTGACCATAAATTAATTACTCTTGTGATAATGCTACATAATGAATAAAGCACATCAAAAGAGCACAGTGCACAAGATGACTTCTTTCTCTGCTAAGGGTTACAAAAGAGAGTACTACCTCGTATACAATCTCTTTGCCAAAATTCGACACAAGTAGCTCTCCAGCATTCTCAATGCATGTGTCAATGAGACTCTGCAGGACATCAATAGGGTTTGTTAAGTACATTGAAAATTGTAAACTGCGAAGATAAACAGCATGTAAATAGAAAACAGCATATGTGAGAGAGATATACAGATGACAACATGCCTTCCAAGCCGTAACAAAGACGAGGAAGATAGATGTACTGATATAATTACATAGCACATCCTAATTTAATAAAAGTCATTCACGCGTAAAAAAAAAAGAAAATAAAATAAAAGATTGCCAACCTCAGCAAGACCACTATGGACCAGTAACTCTTGTCGTCTCAAGAGAGGATCCTTTCTGCCACCTTCAGTTGAGCCCACATCCTCCTCATCAGGGTTAACACTTGTGTCATCTTCAGCGTTTTGTGCTTCCTGGTCAGTGCCTACTTCTGAAGGGATAGTCTGTTTCTCTTGGTCAGAATTTTCTTCTAAAGCACCCTGGTATAGAAGCAAAGTTTATAGATTCTCATTAGAGCTGTGCACTTCATCGGATAATCATAACTTTTTTCAAAATGTGAAAATCGGATTTACCTTTGTGCATAGAGAAGGAACAGATAAACTCAAAGAAGCTAGATCATCAGCACTGAGATATCGGGTGCAATTGGGATGAAGCAGTTGTAATAGAGGGCGTCTTCCATTCTGAAATTGTTAAAAGAAACAAAAATCAGGTTAATGTGAAAACATTAGATAATGAAACCAGAAAATATTTCCAAAATTGGCACTGGTAATCATGAAAAATTGGAAAGTCACAAAAGGCAAACATGGTCATGGGCAATCCCCACTTAATATAAAGAAAGAACGTATATGTGCAACTAACAGGTAACGGCTAAACATTTACTGATAATAAGTCTGAACAATAATATATTTACAAATGAAAATTTCTTAGAATCACACCACAGACTCCGCATTGGTTTACATTCAAGAAATCAATTAATGGTAAAAGAAGCAATTATCATTAGTCTCTCCCTAGTATTGAAGTTTAGTTCGAAAAAATTAATGAAATAAAATTGCAATTTCAAAAGCGCGAGAACAGAATAAGAACCTAACCTTAGACTCAGCAAGCTCTTTCAGGATCACTTGAAGCTCGCGAACCACAGCCTGCAATTGAGTATTTTACTAACAAAATACTAATAAAGGAAACCTTTTCAACAATTATTAAACAGAATACTTGTGCCAAAGACCAAAACACTTACCTTAGTAACAAGTTTAGTGTCATCCACAATGGAAAACATGCAAACAAGGACCTGCGGAGTAACTTGAGTTATACTTGCACTTGAACTAGAAACATCGCAGAATCAGTTGCAAATAAACAATCAGCTGTTGAAATCAATATAAACAAGAAACAGAGCACTCGCTTATTAACTAGTTCCTTACAAAGCATAAAGACCTTTTCGCTTTCTGCATTTGTAACCAATGGGATTTTTATCAGGTGGGATAAGAAGCATGGAGACGCGTGTTATGTGATTGTGTCAGACACAACAAAGACACATTGGAGCTTACAATTTTCCAGAGAACTTGAGACAGTAGATCGCAGGGAAAACAAATTGATAACTTATCACGTGGATGTGGTTAACTTTTGTATGCATAATTATTACTGGCACCTAATATCATATTTGTTGATATGTATTATATTTATAAATTATAAAATTGACCGAACCAACCACCTACTCTTCGAACAGGTATCCCAGTCAACAGAGGTCTTTGCATGATCAATCACCAGTTAGGGAGCGTCCAACGAGACATGTTCCTAAGACAGTTTGTGTTCCCAGTACAAGTTGAAAAACTTCATGCCAATGTGAAAGACAATTAAATATGAATAACAAGAACTTGAATGTAGAATTTATTTTCGACGGACTGAGAATACCGAGTAATCACAAAAAAATTAGGACAACATTTCAGTCTGCGTGTGATAAATGAAGTACAAAACAGCAAGTCCTCGTAGATGAGAGAGAGACAGAGAGAGAGAGATGACAATGATATGGTGGCCCCATCCAAGTCACTTGAAAGAATTTGCGTCTCTTTGTAGAAAAGTTAAGAGTAAAAATAGAAGGCTCATTCAGAATCTTTTGGATGATTACTAGTGCCAGACCAATTGGATCAAAAGGCATAAGCTTCTGTTGAAAATATTTTCATCTACCGTGACATTCATAAAATTATGTAACCATGCTTTTTCTCTGCTGGGGTAGTAGAACAACCATACTCAATGCTTCCAATGAGTTATTTTAAGAATATAGATCAAGTTCAAGGGAAACATATCTAGAAATTCTAGGAGTCAAATGGCATCTGGAACACCTTAACATACTTTCTTACTCTTAACATTATGGTTTATGAGATACCAGGATGGTTAAAGAGATAAGTCAAATGAATATGAAGGACACATACCACCAGCACAAACATCTAACAAACCAGCTGTATATCATTACATAAAAGTTCAGAAGCGATCTCACAGATCTGCCTCAGCGATCATTACCATACTCCCATATTGGTCATGAGCTATCTTGGCCACGTGTCCCTTCATTCCTTTGATGATTTTTTTCCTTTCCTGAAACAAATGAAATCATCAGGGGCATTACTCAAAAAGAGAAATTATCCAATAAAAATATGTCTGTTGCATTGATGAAAGGCTATAAAAGGGTGTTTCCAAAAAACCTTCGCGCTCCCATGTTTGATGCAAAGCATAGCAATCCTAGACCCCTCTTTTGTATGGATCATGCGAACAAGGAGTGGACCTGACAGCTGTTGAATGATATCTGCAGAAGAAGTCTATAGCAAATGTTATTTAGAAACACAACAGGAAGAAAGACAGAGCATGTATTCCATAAAAGCAAGAGAGGGCTCTCGGTACCTTGTCTGCAATGCTTAAGTATTCCAACAACGCCTTATGGATGATAGTGTGGTCGACTATTCCTTTCTCCAGTATTGGTTGCAAGACGCGACTCATGTGTTGTAAAACTGAAGCTTTTTGCAGGTTAAGCTTAGAAATTACATCAGCTAGCCTGAATTGTCATCATAAGAATGGACAAAAACAGCAGAATCAGAAAAGAAATGCATTAAACATGTGCTTATGGGACATGAAGTTACCAAATGTTTTTACTAATGTTGATGTCACAATCCTCAACTCAACAAGCAGTGGCAGACCTAGGGGGTGGCCGGCGGGGGCCACGGCCCCTCCAAAGTCCAAAAATTGCACAAGTACCCCCATATAAATTTTGATTTCTTAATACAAATATAAATAGTTAGCCCCTACAAAATTAGATAATTACACATTTTTGTTCGTAAAGTTTCAAATATTATCATTGATCTTTATGAAATTTACGAAAAATACTATAGTATTATTTGTTACTTAATAAGCTAGTTCAAGTTGGCCCCCGCTGAATCAGAATTCTGGGTCCGCCACTGTCAACAAGTACTTTCCCAGTTTAATGGGGGTCGGCTTCATGAATCAAGCATCTCCAATGGTGTCTATCCAAACTTATTTCCTACCTTAGGATTTATTTGACTTAAGTCGTATCTTATGGTCTCTATCCAGGTTCGTTTGAGATGTCACAATACACAATACAAACGTACAACTTTACCAACACTCTGTATTACATGCAGCATTGTCTTTAAAGTATTGACCAAAGTCACAATAACACTCCCACCCCCAACAACAGGATAAGCGTAAATTTCTTTTTCTATTCTAATATATAAGGGTAAAAGACATTTTCCACCCTTCTATTATGGACAAAAGACATTTTGCCCCCTAATTTATGGAAAAAGACATTTTGCACCCTTGTCAGTGTTAAAAACTAACACCACACTAACGGAGTGATGAAAAGACGTAATTACCCCTGAAATTGAGAAATTACCCCATTTCCACCCCACTTCCAAACCCTAACATCTTTATCTCTTCCTCTCTCTTCCGCCTCTCTTTCTTCTCTAATTCTTCAACTCCTCATTTCTCCTCCTCACAGCACATAGCAGCAACAACAAGCGGAGAAGAAGAGGAGAAGGACACTACCGAGGAAGACACCGGAGAATCGAGCTCTTTCACTTCTCCATTCCAGACCCAATTTTGGGTCAATCAACAAAACTTAGATCGAGGCCACAGGGGCGACGAACCTGCAATCAACTGGGCCGACGACAATGGCTGACCTAAAAAACGACTGCGGCGACGACGGGCCGGGACAGAGACCGGTCGGTGACGGACCTGGACATAACCGTCTTCTCCTGCTCGTGAAATTCTGACTCAATTTCGACGGTGGGTATTCTTCTTCGACGGCTGTGGTGGTTGATTTGATGAACGGTAGTGGTGATAGTGGTGTAGGAGCAGGAGAGTCACGGAGGTTAGGGTGAAGGTTGAGTAGGGTATTGTGGTTCTGGATCTGTTATTTTGGTCGCGGTTATTTTGGTCTGCAGGTGAAGTAATGGGTGTTTGAGGTAGGTTGAAGGTGAAGGAGTGATGTGACTGATGGTGCAGTTGATGGATGATTAATGGAGGTCCAGGTGTGGTTTCAGGTGGCTGTTTCAAGAGATGGCATGGAGCTGGTTCGGTGGTTTGCAGAAGTTGGTGGTGTTGGTTGAAGATGGTCTGATGGGTGATTGGTTTTTAGCTGTTAGTTGGTGTATTGGTGAAGGCAGTGTGGTTTAGTAATGGAGTTGCAAGGTAGTGGTTATTGTGAAGTGGTACTGTGTTTTGTATTGGAGGTAGTTTAGGGGGTTAGTAATGGATGAATGGTGGTTTATTCATGGTGATGTATTTTGGTGGAGTTAGGAGTTTAGGGTGATGGTGTGGGTTAATGGAGTCATGTAGCAAATGCTGGGTTGAATTGGTTATGGGTTCATGTGGGTTGATGCCCAAGGTAAATGTTTTGGTCTGTGGCAGTGGGTAATGTGGTGGTGAAATGCTGAATGGCTGGGACAGTTTATTGCTTTGATCTCCTCCTCCTGAGCTTTTGAGTTGGAGATGGAGATAGCTCTGGGTGGAGGAGAGGAAGAGAAGGAGAAGAATGAAGAAAATTTTACAATCCGACGTGATCTTCTTCTTGTTCTTCTCATTCTTCAATCTTCTTTTTCCCCGTTTTTCTTCAATCTTCTTTATTTATTCCTTCAATCTTATTTATAGCTACTATTTCAGAATGTTGTTGTGGTGTTGGTGTTGGTGTTGTTGGCGGTGGTGGTGTTGGCGGTGGTGGTGGTGGTGGGTGGTACTGGATGTGGTGCTCAAGAACACCAAGAACATCAACAACATGATGTAATGAAGAAAAAAGGGTGGTATTTGTCCATAATCAATAGGGGTAAAATGGTGACAAAAAGTCAGTTTGCACCCCTCCACTAACGGATTGTAACAGAAGGGTGGTATCTGTCCACCCTCCATCTGTTAACAAGGGTGCAAAATGTCTTTTTCCATAAATTAGGGGGCAAAATGTATTTTGTCCATAGTTGGAGGGTGGAAAATGTCTTTTACCCAATATATAATTATACTAAAAACCATTCCTAATACATAATAATCATAACTGGCAAAAGAGTCAAGCTAGCACAAAGCAATTTGAAGATACGTGTCACCTTCTCACTTGAAGAATATGTATGATAGCATACGCATCTTCACTTAAATATAATGACTCGGTACTCAGAGTACCGTAATTAGAAGCACATTGGAATAAACTAACACGTTCAGAATTAGAAAAGAAAAGATATATTGTATTTTTACTTTATTTAATAACTCTTCAGAAATAACCCACTATACATGGTTCAACACCTACCTGGTTTCTTTCACCGAGACCATGTCTTTAAACAACTGAAGCTCTGTAGAGTATAATTCCACCACAAGAGCTTGCTTTTGAGCAGCATTGCCTAAGTGGTAAGCATGTTCAACAACTGCACAAAAACAATAAGCCTGGTAATTTCCTCTGGAGAGCCTTGTCTCCATCATGTCTAGTACTTAGAGAATAAAAGGTTCCCAAACTGTTTAACAAATTGTGTAAAACATCTTTAAAATGTCAGAAAATTACTTTACTGCAAGCACTGTAACACTTTATTCTGGAGACAACTGAAACAACCCCGGAAAGTCATTTCCAAGAAATTAAAAAAACACTGAGGTATAGAGCTCGGAGCATACCAACAGAGCCGACCATGTGTCGAAGAAGAGAAGCAACATGTCCATGAAGGAAGGATACAAATTCAGCCAACTGTTTTTTAGAAGCTGCCATAGTACGAGGAATCAAAACATTAGCCTACTTTTAAAACAAGGCACCTTGGGATACATTAGAGCATGAACTGAACGTACCACTATCCAGCATCTTCTTTACCAAGTGAACTGCATAAGTACTGCGGGCAAGGGTTAAAAAATGGGGTCGGAGCTCTTCAAATACGGCATCTCTTTCAGCTTCTGAACAATACTTAACACAAGTCTGAAGTTGAAAATGGAAAACATAAGATAGTATCATCTTTCAACAGCATTACAGTGAAACAAATAAATGACGACATACCTGCAGAACACGAGAAGAAACATGGGAACTTGCGATTTCAGGAATCTTCCCCTTCATCTTCTGAAGAGCTTCGCTTATGAACCTTTCCAGTTTAGAGAGAAATTCCGGAAGTGAGAAGGCATTTAGTAACTAAAATGTTTATAGAACGGAAGAAAAAGATGTTTTAAATACTTTGATCTATCTTCTTTGGCAATGTTACGCTTCCTCATCTTTTCCCAGAGCGAGGCAAGTTCCTATTAGAAAGTAAAATTGAGTAATGACGTCAGAGAACAGATATTTTATGTCATCATGGAGCTGTTATAAAGAGATGAACATTGTAGTGATGACTATAAACTGTAGGAAGAAGAAGTCCCAGCTTATATGTTATGGTTGCTGTCCAAAATCTGCTATAAAGAAAAGATTTTATCAGAGTACTACCCGAAAGAAGACCTAACTTACAAACCCACACCAAGGGCACAATTGTCCCATTTCTAAGATACATCAGCATGTGGACATTATTTTTTTCTGAAAGATAATGCACTCTAATAAAACTCAAACTGTGTGGTCATTACTTTCTTTTCCCTTGGCCTTTAAACATCACCGTGCACAGTTATACATAATACTTGCTGACCTAGTAGGGTGTACACATCAATGTAACATAGAATGCCTGAGAGAAGGAAGGAAGATAGTAGTCATACTTTATCGCGGTGACAACAAAAGGTATAACACTTGGTTCTACTGCCAATATATCTTGAAGGCAAACAAATGACATGATAGCCCAAAGCAAGTTTAATAAGTCCTAGTGGCATAGAGATAGAATTCATCTACATTTGGCGAACTACTAGAAGAATTTCAGAACTAATTCATTGTCTGGAAAGAAACATGGCAGAGAGACATAAGGATACAGATTCTTTCAAAAATTTGGACTCACAATTCTCTCTGGTAGTACATTTCACAATACTTTCACATCAATATAGTAGAAGCATCTGAATTTGAACAAAAATTGCACTTACTTGTTCAAGATTGTAATGAGGCTTCCTCTTCTTCTTCCTAGACTCTGCCAGTTCCTGCCATAAATTTCAACCATATATATTACTAATATGCAATGGTTTAGAAGACATATAACTACAGAGAGCAATTTGAATACCAATGACATCCAAGCTCTGGAATCAAACTGTAACTCATTGATTTATGAAAAATGAGTATTTTACTTCTAAATAAAACAAAATTTACTGAATCCAATAAAGGGGTGTAAAGATTGTACCTTGGCTTGAATACGAGCTTCGCGCTTGTTCTGCGGCACCTTCTTCTCTTCCTTGGCCTCAGCTTTACCGACGAATTGAGACTTGGACGATTTAAAAGGCTTCTTCGGACCTCCTTTATTAGCGGCGAGAGTTGAGGAGGGTGATTTCACCACCGTCTTCGTCTTCGTCTTCTTATTCACTCCTTCAGATTTGACTCTCTTGGATTTGAGAGATTCAGTTTCTGGAGCTCCAGAGGAGGGTCTCTTCCTCTTCTTCATTTCACTGCTGCTAGCTTGACCTTTCGCCGCCATTGTTAGAGCTCAAATCGTTTGGCCTCTCTCTCTCTGTGTCGATTCAGTAGTAGTTCCTTGACCTCAGCTCTTGTCCCGTTTCTTTCAGTGGGTTTTGCAAGGAAGGGTTTTGTGGTTTCATTGGGCTGAATGGGCCTCTGAATACTGAGAGGAAGGGTTTTGTAGTATGAGGCCCATTTTTACTATTGGGCTTCCTTGCCAAGAAAACTTGACGGGTCCTGTTGTTTTGGGCTTCAACTACTCCATGAGTCCACCTGATGGCAACATTTTCCCATAGGGTGGGTTACATCTGATTTTTTGGACATTTAAGTCGACTTTTTAGTTGTGAAAAAAGTTTGTGACAGGAAATTCTTCATGGACATGCTCACACCCAAGACAAAAATTCTCCCCATAGCACTCCTTCATAATTCCCCTCCTCACATGGGGTTGGACTTGAACCTTATTTTTATACGTTCCCCTCCCCTCCTACCATGTGGTTGGAGATGCTTATTGAGAATGAGAATATGTTAAAGCTCGCATCCTCTAGCTAGCCAGCACGATAGCCACCACGACATGTATGTTCATTACCAGTTGAGCTATGCCCGAGAGCCTAATAACATGTCCCTCTTCAATTATGGATTATTGTAGATCGAAATCAGTAATTAGTTAGTGACGGTGAAAATAGCACCAATTGTACTGCAAGCAATGAAAATTATGTCAAAAGACTAGAATTATTTGTAATTCTAGCAACTTCATTACTCGTACCACCAAATAAAAATGATTAACCCTCAAAGGTGCTTGTAGCATTTCATGCATACTCGACATCCTCATCGAGTGCGCCTAGTCACATATTCCCTTGGTTGCAGGTGGATCCAGGTATTTGTTTGAGTGCTAAAAGCCTAAATTAGCGAAACATAGATAAATGAGTGGGGGCTAAACAATAAATTACATAAATTATTGTTATTAATCTAAAATGTTTGTAGGGGCTAAATAATAATTTATTTAAAAATTAGGGTTAAAAATACAATTTTAAAAGTTGAGTGGGGGCTATAGCCCCCGCCAGTCCTACACAGGTCCGCCTCTGCTTGGTTGGCTGTGCATCGCAACGGAGTCTTTGGAGACCAGGATTGGCTCTTATGCCTTGCAACAACCTGAGTGGATTTCAGTCCCAGTCCCGACAACTTCTTTACCCAAACCACTGGATAAAAATGCTTATGGCTCGAAAATGCTAGTAGTGATCCACAAAGTATCATGTGCACCAGTTGTCGAAACTCTCAAGTCTCCGATGTGAGGACGAGATATTAAAATCTCCCATCTTATATACATGTAATCCACAATATCTCTATGTAGGGCGGGATATTACATTATTGAATTTGACATGTACCATTACTTTATATTTGTGATCACAAAGGTTGCACTTCATGTCTAGTCTAGTATGATATATTCGAGCATGCTCCATTTGGTGGAACTTATTGTGGTGCAAGTGGTGCAATATAATTCCCTTCATTACGTGAAAGTCTTACAACTGCTTAAAGAAATGTTCACCTTCACCACAATTCAACGTTCGTTTATAAATTGTACTTTTGTTTTTGTTGGCCGTAGAAATATTGCAAAAGCTCGCGAGCTAGCTAAGAAGGCTTTCGCTACCTGTTAGTGCCAGCTTATTTATATATCAAAGTTAATAGTATTTATTTGTAGTAGTGCAATATTTGGGAGGGGGTTTTGTCATCTTTTCTTTCATGCTGGTGAGGTCTTGAATGAAGCATAATGAATGGTCAAGTAATGTCTATATCATGTGGGTTCTATGAGACAAGAACCAATTTCACAGAACACACATACCACTTTTATGATTATTGATGGGGTTTTGGCTCTTTTGTGTGGTCTTGTTTTTTTATATATAAACCGTATACTATACATGTAGAGACAACATGACAGAAAATGGGGAGAAAAATGAAATAATGCTACTACTACACCATGTTCATGCTGGCCTACATACACATAGTTGTAGACTTGTTGCTATCTCCCCATCTGGTTTGGTTCCAAATCTATTTGACAAATAGTAGTAGTACTTGCTACTAAAATTAAGAACATTCATTTATAGGCAATAAGATGCAGCCACCCCACATTTATAACGTTAATGGGAGTAGATTGTGGACAGCTAAGATTACACCCAACACGCAATTACTTTAATTAATGCATTTTTCTAGCCATTTCATTTACAAGAAGGCAAGGTTTTATTTTTTTATTATTTTTTTTTTCTGAAGGAGGAAAATTAACGACTGGATTGGCAATACCTTGTGTGAATAAAAAATGTGAAAAAATCAAGTTTAGAAAAAAGTGGAGATTGCACTCCAATACTTTTTGCAGGAGCATGTTTTTTTTCTTCTTCTAACGAGTGAAAGAGATACAATGAACATATGGGTTTCACATCCAAATGAAAATGTGCACATGAATCAATTTGATAGTCTGTGTTTGTTAATTTGGTGTGACCTATTGGATCACCTCTTTTGACAGTTGAGGTTTTGCTCTACATGGTATGTGAGCTTTTCTTTTCGGGTAAAAGACAAAAACCACCCCTTGAGTATGGGTGATATACAAAAACACCCTTCGTGTTCGGGGATATACAAAAGCCACCCTTGCTAACTGATGGAACTAACGGAAGAGACGAAAAGACAAAACTATCCCTAATGTGATTCATAATTACGCCATATAAATACAATTTCTTCCTCACAACTTCTCATTTCCTCTCTACCAAGACTTCATCTCTCTCTCTCCTTTCCTCCTCCTCCTCTCCCCATCTGTAAAAAAAACCCTAGCCACCGTCACAAACTAGCCACTGTCACAAACTAGCCACCTAAGTCTTTCTCTCCCTCTTCTCTCTCATTCTTTCTCTTCCCGTTCTTCATCTATTCACTTCACAATTCTCCATTTCTCTGAAGGAACTAGAAATCATCGAGAGAGAGGGTTTGGGACTTGGGAGAAACAGATCGATTACCACCTCGGAAACATCATTTTTCACATCAGATTCATTATTGGGTGCGAGAGAGAAGCGGCGGAATAGGGTTGAATCGGACGGCGACTACGGCGGCTAAGGTTGTTTGGGGTTCGGAGGGAGATGACGAAGTCAGAAACACCCATCGTCGAACCGTCTCACCGCCGCCGCCGGTCGTCGGAGATGGGTCGAACCGTCTCACCGTCTATTAACGCCCACCACCACCACAACCCTTTCCCATCGTCTTCGTCATCCACAACCGACGAATCAAGCAGCCGTGCTCACTTCTGGGTCTTCGCCGCCGACGAATCAAGCAGCCGTGCTTGATTCGTCGGCTGTGGATGACGGAGAACGGCTGTGGAGGGGCTCCATCTGGATGGGTCGGGTTCGCGGAAGACAAGGCGAAAGACGGCGACGGCGACGGCGATGAAGAACATAAGGGGAAAGACTTAGTTCTGGGTTGGTGAAGGTGAGAGAGGGAGCAGGAGGGGGAGGAGAAGGACAACGGAGAAGGAGTGGAGAATTGTAAAAACCTGGCCTTCTTATGATGTTTGCACAGGAGTGGAGAATTGTAAAAGTCTGGTTGGACTTGGTGAACTGATACTGAAGAAAGACTTGGCCTTCTTATGATGTTTGCACAGAGAGGATCCCCTGCCAAATCATTCATTTATTTGCGAATTGGTTGAAGAATTGTAAAAACCTGCAGATCGAGAGATTGACCCATAAACAAATGAAACCTTGTACATGATTTCCCTTTTTTCACATCTCCTATGATGAATGGGAGGATCTCTGTGTATGATATGGAGTAGTAGTTCCAAAAAATTCACATAAAGGTGATTCTCAGAAATGGTTGAAGAATCTGATCGGGAAATTTGTGGTTGGTGTTGGTGTTTCTTGTGGTGTGTTGGTGGTTGATGTGGTGGTGATGAAGAACACCAACACCAACATAAATCACAATAAATACAAAAATACAACTGGGGGCAAAATAGTCATAAAAAAGGTCATATTACACCCCTATACTAACTGATTGTAACAGAAGGGTGGTATTTGTCTAACATTCGACGTTAACAGGGGTGATTTTTGTATATCCCCGAACACTAGGAGTGTTTTTGTATATCACCCATACTCAAGGGGTGGTTTTTGTCTTTTACCCTTTCTTTTCTTATTTTTGTAGTACATATAGGTAGGAATTTAAATGCACCAATGCATTGACTTGACCACAACAGAATGAACCATGTGCAAACTCTTCATCTCAATTCCTGATTAGCCACATGCACAATATTTCAACATCTTCGTTCTTTTTTTTTTTTTTTTTTTTTTTTTTTTTTTTGATTGCTTCGGAATAGAAAAAAACTTACAGACAACAAACAAGCAGAAGACTAAGACGCCAAATGACAAATGTCAAACAACAACACACAAGAGTCTTCTTAATGGCTTCATGAGGGGTGTTATACACCAGCAGGTTCTGGGGTTGGAAGGAACCAATTCTAGCCAGAAGGTCGGCGCACTTGTTTCTTTCTCTTGGGACATGGGAGATCTGACTACTAGTGAGAGCAAGTAAGTTTCTGATATCTGGGATCAGAGTGTAGGTGCTTCTAAGAGGGTTTCCATCCATCGTGATGAGAAGGACAGCATCTATAGAGTCACTTTCGACCTCCATGTTTGAGTAACTGCTATGGTAAGCGAGCGTGAGGCCTTTATAAATAGCAAAAATCTCAACACATGTTATCATGGTCTCAGCAGAGTTTCCCGAGAAGCTAAAGATATGTTTTCCAGCATACTGCGTTCAAATACTGCTAGTATGAGTTCACTTGGGATGATAGATATTTTCAATTTAGGATACTTTTTCTTTTTTTTTAGAAATTATCTTGTCTTCAACCGGGTTTGAATCCGGGACCTCATGCAGGGGTTTCCAATGCCCTATCACTTGAGCTATCACCCTAGCTGCGAAAAAAGTTAATTATTTTTATCTCAACGAAATGGAAGAAAAATCTGTGAACTTAGCAAAGAGGCTTGTTCACATTTGTTTTATTTTAAGACTGTTAGATTATTTGAATTTGGTGATTCACATTGTGCCCATTTTTTTCATCTGTAAATTCCACTCTCCCCCAACATAGCCGACTATTCAAACAATTTGTGTTTTTCTTTTTTCATCTCTTTAACCCCACAAATATTCAAGTAATAATTAGTGGAAGCCACAATTCTTTTTCATCTCTTTAATCTTTGTGCAAGTGATAATCAGTTGAAGTCACAATTGTTTCCTAATGAAAATATGGGTATGCCAAAATATTAGCTCAAGTGATTCAGAAGTGATAAAATTGATATTTTGTAGTAGTTCTAACACGACAGGTCACATATGAGTAAGATACTGAAAGTTAGGGATATCTCAACCCCAAACAGAACCTATGATTATTCTTGGATTTTTAGAGGAAACTTGTGAATTTTCATTTAAGTTTCAGTTATCAATCTAAAGGCCTTGCTACAAAAGCAATGAACGTTATGCATATATTTTCCCCAACAAATCCAATTATTGAATAAATAGTTATTTGACAGCAACGCTTCATATTAGTGACAATTTGTACCATAGTAACACTTGCTCTCATGAAAGCGATTTAAAGCCCGGAGGGACATGCACTATTTAAGTTGTGATTTGAAAGACAAATGATGTTTCTAGTTAACCATAATAGGCCTACATAATGCCCAAATCAGAAGGTAAGATTATAGTGTGGCTAAAAGGTACTTTAAGCCCCTCAGGTTTGACGTAAAGGTATTTTCCCCTCTTTAGTGTGCAAAACCTCATGACACATAAATCTCTTCGTTATGTTATTCCATACTCTTCGAGTTGGTAAGCACATACTATGTCTTAATATTTGGCACACTATACGGGTGGATGCACCAAACTTGAGGGGTTAAAGGTGTCTTTTGCCAGTATATTTTAAGATTTTTATATGTTTTTTCGAGTTGAAGGAATTTTTCAGCGACAAGATCAAATCATAAATCTGTTACATTCAATGTAGCAGCCCCTGGGGGAGGGATACATCCTAACCAAATTTTTGAATTTTCCAAGCCATAGCCAACTGCTGCGCTTCATTGCGCATTTATATTTATTTTTTTGGACACCAACTAACTTTCATTTTTTCAAATGAACGACTTCAACCATCGAGTCATAAGACGTCTCATTCGGACAAGAGTTATCTTGGTGGTGTAAGTCAGTAAGTCGGATTCAATGCCCGAACGTCTTGCCAATATTTCGTTTTTCCACGCCCCCATCAGCATTCAATTTGCAAAACCCTGGGGCAGGAGTGTTCAAATATGGTACAAGAAAATTTTTAATGAGACTTTTCTTTTAAAAGGTTTTTACTCTGTTGAATATTGTGCATTGTTGGCGATTGCAGCGGCTAGTGGTGAAGCACAGGATTTATTCTCACTTGGTACTAGTTGAGTGATTAACGCCAACCTGGCACATTACGCATGATTGAATGTGGACCCCATCTTTTCGGACTTGTCATCCCACCCACATGCTGCAGCTTCTTTTGAGTTTTCCCACCGTGCCTCCGGTTGCACCATTGTACCTCTACATCTATTTTAAATAAACAAAATCATCTACACCAAGGGTCAGTTTGCTAACAAGGTTTATTTTGGTTTATGGTTTTTAACCAAGTGCTAGTTATGATCCTTTGATCAGGTCTTTGGTTTATGGTTTATTTTGGTACTACTTACACAAAGTAAATTTTTTCATGTTTATATTTAACCAACCTAAGAATTAATCTTATTTAATATGACATGACAGTTTGAAAACAAAACAAAATTTCCGAAATATCTATTATCTTCAAAATTGCAAAATTCTCTTCCATTGTGCATCTATCTTACATGTACAACTAGTTTTTCTTCATCCAAATACACGGTACTTGTTGATGTTTTTATCTTCATCAAACATAAATGTAAAGGAAAGTGTCTTCTTCCTCTTGAGCGGCTAATCAAACAATTGGATGTGAGTCTGGATCAATAAGTACACACATAAGTGAAGTCGCATATTATCAATCCCCCCTTACAAATATGCTACACTCTCAATCTTAACAGTTGCCTCGTACACTTCCACATCACGGCCAAGATTACATTCTCTCTTACAATATTTTCATTTTTCAATAGTAAAATTGTCTTTTGACTAAATTTGTACATGTCTTAAATTTTACACCAGTACTTTTTCAATTGTTGCTCCGGCAGATGGCCTAAACATAAGCTCTATTATTATTTTATTATTTATTATTTTTATTATTAAACAATCATGTTACTATATAAATTTAATACCAAATTATTATTATTTTTTTTGCAAAAAAAAATATCGAATTAATTGATTTGTTGAAGTGCGTAGTTTTTTTATTGTTTTTTACTATTTTTTATTTTTCTTACAACGGCCATATTTCATTGGCTATTTTGCAACGACTATATCTCAACGTTTGTAGAGTGATTATGAACTTTGGAGGAGCACGTGATGACATATGTTTTGTTTTTTTATTTGTTTTCCACGTAACTATTTTCGAGTTTTGTCCAGATTTTAAGCCAGATATAAATTTATACCATAATTTACACCAGCTGTCAGGACTGCATTTTGACAAAATATGACATATATTTGTGCCAAAGAGTCTTTTACACCATTTTTTTGGAGATGCCGTTAGAGTATGTTTGGTACCCATTTCATAAAAACAACAAAAACCTGGAAAAATTATGCTAAAAAAGTATATTTAAAAACCAAAACAGTTTGATATAAGATGAAAGACATGGTTAAAATAATAACACATTTGACAGCATAACTTTCATAATCTACCACATGTCATTGGGGCTGTTTGGATGAGTTGAAATAAGTGAGAGGTCGCGCTTAATCGCTCACTTCATCTGTAGTGTTTGAAAGCAGTAGATTATTGGTATAAAAAATATTTTTTTAGATAGCTAGATTAGAACTTGGGATCTCAGTTAGGGCTTCAAACTCTATCGCTGAGATAGCACACATTGTATAAAAAGATCCATAAATCACCCAAACAAGTCCAGAATTTCCAAAAAAAATGGAACTCCAGCATCGGAATTCTGAATTTTTGGGCAAAAATCCTATTTTTCTTAGGGTTTGGAGAGGTTAGACTGATTATATCTGATTTTTTAAGACTTACATGTTCGTCGTCTACCGGGTTTGAACCCATGATCTAATATTCTAATGCAGTTGGTTTGAAACGCTTTTACATGTTTGCCTTTTCTTTTCCTCCCTACTACCTCTCGTCCAAACAAATCCATTAAGTACATCTCATATCGACATGTAATTGATATATTTTTTTAATAACCCAAAGTTTGAAAAACACAAAGAATGCTAATATTGATTTTTTTTTCAAACATGTGTTTTAGTGTATGTTCTTCTTTGTTCAACGATGATTACTGAGTGCAAAAACAGATACACATCGCTGAACAGCACATGTGTTTTAGTCTATGTTTTTCCATTCTTTCCAGCTACTCTCTGGCTCTCTGCTGTGGAGGACTCTGATGGGTCGGGTCCGTTACATACAATGAGAAAAAACCAAATTTGTCGGCGACAGACAGACGTTATTGATGATGGTAATTAAGTTGATTGATTAGCATTAAGGTAGTAATCACATTTAGGACTCTGTTTCTTTATTTTAATTAATAATTCTAATTAATTAATTAGTACTACTAGTGTTGTTGTTACCATAGAACTCTCCTCTCATTTTCAGCCTTGTTCCTCTTTTAAGGGTTTTTGATTGATTTTTGCCTTTTATTCCAAGCTTCAAAAGCTGTCATTACCTCAGACTGACTCACTACTATATTGTTTATAAACTACTCTCTCTCACTAGTACTACCACCAAGCACTCAGCTCCTCTCTCTCTAGGTATAAATCAACAATCTTGGTTGTCATTTCTATTTTTCAAGACTTTGGTTTTGTTTTTCTTGTATATATTCCAATACCCAGCAAAAAAGCTACTCTGTTTTTATGCTTCTTCTTCTTGTTCTCTCTCTCTGATGCAGTTGTAGTTCTTTCTTGGGTCAATCTTGCTGAGAGCTTCTCATCATCATGATGGTGGTGGTGTGGAGGCCTAGAATCATGAAGATGCTAGTAAGTACGTTTCTTTTTCTGTTGGGTTTTTTTGATTTTTATATCAATTCTTGTTTCGCCAAATCAAGAAATTTCAGTTCTTGCTATGTGGGTATTTGGTTGTCATTTGTGTGTAAGGTTGTCAATTGTCTGGAAAGGAACAATCTTTTGAGATCTGTATCCGATTCCCTTTGTGGGTTTCTAGGTTTGATTTGTAAGTAATCAATCACCATTGACCATATTCATAGAGTGTAATTCTTCAAGAAGTAAACACCATTGTTATTATTTTTACTTCAATTCTATCAAATCTGCTGATTATGTAGTTTTGCTTTATTACCAGTAGAATAGGCTTACATACTATGATCATTGTGCATTCCATCTAGTTTTCATTGAATTCCATCTCTACCACATTATAGTTGAGGCTTTAGTTGGTTTCTCCTGGTTGTGAATGGAATAGATGCCTTATCAATTTATTCTGGAATCACTAGTACCAATCTGTTCCAACATTACATTTATTGTTTCCTGGAATCATGAAATCCTCACATTTGTGGAGATGATATTAGAATAGAAGTGCAGGAATTGTTTTCTTCTCTCAAAGAGGCTTTTTTTAGATAATCTTGAATTGGGCCTTTTCTCCTTTCTGAAATCTGAAATCTCTCAAACGGTGTGGGCATGTATGCAGGTTCTGTTTGTCGTGGGAAGATCATAGGCTTAGTAAAATCCTAAAGATGGTCCCTTCATCTTTTCAGTGTCTAGTGATAGTGTGCAGATAACCAATGCAATTGAGTGTTTTATGGATCGTTTGGTTCTCCTTCTCTAAGATACTTGCTCTTACCCATTTTGGGCCTTCAGTTGTCCTCCCCTTTTCTAGAGAGTCTATGTTTACGTGCGTGCGCAAGAGTATCTGTAATAATGTGATGTCAACATTGAAAACAATTGTTTTCTTTTTGTTTTCCATCTTTGAAGTGGCCTCATTAACAAAGTGGTGATTTTCATGGCCTCTATGAAGTTAAGATTATTTAGCACATTTTCACTTGCTACTTCAGCTCATTACATGTATAGTTATCATATCTGAAACTGAAACTGAGATATGGATGCTTCTTTGCATTTTCTCTAGGTGGCGTTACTTTTTCTCTTTATGATCACCAATGCTGTTGAAATCAATGGTCAAGACAGTGAGTGGCAATGTGAATATAAGCCGTCATTGCAGCCCAGACCACATAGTGTATCCATCCTTGAGTTTGGAGCCGTTGGGGATGGGAAAACATTAAACACCATTGCTTTTCAGAATGCAATATTCTATCTCAAATCCTTTGCTGACAAGGGTGGTGCTCAGTTGTATGTGCCCGCGGGGAGATGGCTTACGGGGAGTTTCAATCTTACCAGCCATCTCACTCTATTCTTGGCCAAGGGTGCCTTCCTTCTTGGATCACAGGTATTACTCTTTCCTTGGTCATTATTAATCAGTTTCAGATTTGGCATTGTAGCGATTATTAACTATGTATTTTTTTAGCCTGAACAATATCAAAAACTATTCAGCTAGATAGTTTTTCGGGAACAAAGAATGGACGCAATTTTTCTGTGATTTTGAGCTTCATTATGGAATATTTCAGTTTCACTAACAAGTGAAGTATAATCGTTAAGATTATAAACAAGATTTTGTAAAATAATTTTGAATGAAGGCTCCCAACAATAGACATGCAAGAATATGTACTTTATCTGTTGTTATTTCTGATCAGCTATGAATACTCTGCAATGCTTTTGAAAATCAGGCCCTATTCTTACCTATTCTATCAGGTTATTTCAATCTTTTTGTTGTAATTGTACCTTCTTTACTAGGGTTCATTCCCCTGTGTTGTTTCTGCAATGAAGATCACAGTTAGCTAGTAGAAGTATTCCTTATTTCATGCATAGTCAGTCATCTAAACTAAAGCTGAAGAGCTTCACACTCAGAGGCTCAGAGCCTTTCTTAATTTCATGGAAGAGTATATCATCTCATTCATGGTTACAGTTCATTGAACACTTCAAAGTACAAACTCTTCCCTAACCGAAATGGATTTGTTGTCCCAGTTAGCCTAATAAAATATCTGAAGGGTGATTGAGTGACTAAATAGCCTGGTAGAACCATAGGATTATATCTGTGATTACTTGTAGTAGAAAAAGCATAAATAGAGATGGTTTTATAATTTTTGGTTACTTTGATTTGTTTGGTGATCAGGAAGCATCCCATTGGGAAGTTGTTGAACCCTTACCTTCGTATGGCAGAGGACTGGAACTTCCTGGAGCAAGATACAGAAGCTTAATTAATGGATACATGTTGCATGATGTGGTTATTACAGGTATAATAATATTAGTAGCTTTGCTCACAATATCATTCTTCAGTTACTTTATGATCTCCACCTAACTCCTTTTTCATTCACTGTGGCAGGTGATAATGGAACTATTGATGGGCAGGGTTCAGTTTGGTGGGATTGGTTTACGTCAGGGTCCATAAATTATAGCCGGCCTCATCTTGTTGAGCTGGTTGGTTCAAAGGACATTGTTATTTCAAACTTAACTTTTCTGAATGCACCTGCATTCAGTATCCATCCAGTCTATTGTAGGTGAGATGTGCAGATATTTTATAAATTGAAACTTTTTTCTGAAGTGTAAATCAATTATATCCATCCAGTCTATTGTAGGTGAGCTGTGCAGATGTTTTATAAATTGAAACTTTTTTCTGAAGTGTAAATCAATTATATTTCATAGTTGACTTACTGTACGGTGATTCTTATGCAGCAATGTGAGAGTTCACAATATTTCAGTCTATACTCCACCAGAATCCCCTTATACCGTGGGCATAGTACCAGGTAGGTGCATTCATTTGCTGCTTTCCATATCGTATTGTGAAATGTGAAGCTTATTTTGCTTTCAGCCCATAGCCTTTAAACTATAATAATAAAACAAATAAATCCTGTGCGCATATATGGTTTAATACTATTGTGTAAAGTCCGCGAAAGGATATAGTTTTGGATATGTGTTTTAATCCCTTTTCTAGAAACTACCTTAGTCTGCACTGATTTGATTTTGATCTGATATTCTACCTCTAAGGGCTACACAAAAAAGATTACAAGCGAGAATATTCTGATCAAAATTCATCAAAAATAGACTCTACAATAGCTATTAGATAGTTGGGCGGTTTTTTCCCAAGATTTTCAATTAATAGGGGCGAACATATAAAGGTTTAAAATGAAACACTTAATGCATATAACTGATAGAATAACTTGCTAATCCAATACACAAAGTCAATTGTTTGAATGTTTTGGTAACTCTGATGGTGACCGGAATTTAGTTTGGTAAACAAAATCCTTGTGTTCATACCTGACCAACTGTGCAGTTTATTTATTGCTCCATTGAGCTTTTGTTAAGAAAAGTTCCGTGTATGTATTGTGTACTAAAATTTGCATATTGAGTTTCTACTCCGTTTGGCTGAAGAACTGTAAATGATTTCTTTCAGATTCTTCCGACAAAGTTTGCATAGAAAATTGTAGCATCAGCACAAGCTATGATTCAATTTCCCTAAAGAGTGGCTGGGACCAATATGGAATTTCTTATGGTAGACCAACAACAAGCGTGCACATCAGGAAAGTACACCTTCGGGCATCTTCAGGCTCTGGTATTTCCTTTGGCAGCGAAATGTCTGGTGGCGTCTCTTCTGTCTTGGTAGAACACGTTGTCGTGCATGATTCATTTTATGGGGTGGAGTTCAGAACAGCAAAAGGCAGAGGAGGTTACATTGAAGAGATTGTTATATCCGATGTCGTTATGAAAAATGTCCACACGGCATTTGGAGCGACGGGCCATTGCGGGTCCCATCCGGACGACAAGTACGACCCAAAAGCCCTACCTATCTTGCGCCACATCACCTTTCAAAACATTATCGGCGAAAAGATTGCCCTAGCAGGAAACTTCAGTGGCATTCAAGAATCACCTTTTAATTCCATTCATTTGTCCAATGTTTCTTTATCCGTCACTAGTTCTTCATCTCCTCACTGGTTGTGTTCAAATGTTTCTGGGTCCTCGGAATCCGTGTTCCCAGAACCGTGTCCAGACCTTGACAGCGCAGTTCCTGACAGCCTGGTCGCCTCGTTATGATACAGTTTCTCAATTCCCTTTTACTCGAAGCCTTGAAGTCGCTCTATACAATGAAAAAAAAGCACAAATTGTTTATGGTCACAGTCTCGGTGCAGGTCAGATTCTTTCAAAATAAGACAGATGTCTAGAATACTCATTCCTTTTTTGCTTTCTCAGTAATGCATTTCGTACATGTTACCCATTCAACGATTGTGTACAGTTTTCTCATTTCTTCATTCATGTGCAAGGAATTTTTGGTAGTGGTTTATTTTATCGGTACATTGTTACAACATTGTATTCCATTGTAAACTTTAGATGAAAGGCACTTGTTGGGTGAATATTGTTTTATTAGATATGAAAGGTGGAATCATGTGATTGCAATTGTTGGTTTCAGTTATCAAACTACGGATAGAGTGGAATGAAAACATATGCCAATTTTTTTTCCCATTCTGGTGGTTACTCCCTCATCTGTTGTCTTGTGTATCCATTTTGTTCGATTCAGATTTAGGCCGCAGATAGACTCTGTCTAGTATTGATTGGTTGACTACGCATGTGTTTGTTTCAGACAATGTGAAAAGTGTACTGGATAAGATATTTGGGAACATGTCCTTGTCGGAGTTTGTTGATTTATTGAGAAAGAAAAATGGAGAATTTTGTGACATATAGAAGTGAGGTGGCCTTGCTATATGTGCAAACACACACACACACATCATGCCTAAGCAACGGAAGAAACTATTTAGATATAAGGTATTTTGTACACCAAATGCTTCTGGTCACCATCAAGCCTAAGCAAGAAATAGACTAAACAAAGAGGAATGCATAAACAACATCCAAACTAAATACACATGCTCCTAAAGAAATATGACAGAACTCAAGAGAATGCTAGGAGAGGTTGTCAATGAGAGAATTCTGAAAGCCGCACATCAAAATTATTAGAAGGTTATTGTGGTGGGATTCGTGGGAAGCTTGTGCTTGGAACACATCTGTTTCATAATGGACTTGTTTCTTATGTTGCTTCTATAAGGGTTTCTTTTATTTTCTTATACGGATATACCAAATTTGTCTGTGTTAGAACTGAATCTGTGTAAGGCCAGAGAATGCTTAAATTTGGCAGGACTTGAAAAGATCAATAAATCTAGATTATTGGTCCATTTAGCCCATTTGAATCATATTCAATGTAGGTGTCTTGAAAGGAGAAGAATTTTGGCTACAATTTATAGTTCCTGTGGTTTCTGTTGTCAATGGAATACAATTAAGCATCAAACACTATATATATTAATGAAAAAGAAGTGTATAAAAGATCATCAAAAGGCCAATCTTTGATCTATCCCAAGCTTTTGCAAGTCCTTACGATCATGTTCACTACATGTAGTTTTATAAACTGAAGGCTCATGCGTGCACCCGTAGAGAAAAAGTAGCTTTATTATAGGATTCTTTTACAAGAATGCTTAGAGTACAAGAACCTGATTCTTCTTTCTGAATTTGATTATGTTATTGGTAAACAATATTGTTGACTTACTTATTCCTCTGCAATTTAGCCACGGCTAAACTATGCAACACGCATTTGGATTCTCATCGCTGAAAACTGATGTGATATTGCCATTGCCATTGTTGTTACCAACACGATAGTCGTCACGGTATCTCTCTGGGGTTGACCATGTATTTTGGTATTCAGTAAGGTATGGTGATGGCGTATATGTGTTGTAATTTTGAGTTGTAGAAGGCGAGGGCTCGTATCTGTTGTAACTATGAGTCACAGAACGCGAGGGCTCGTATCTGTTGTAACTATGAGTCACTTGGACAGGTGGTGGTTCATTTGGCTGACTGTAAGTGTGATGGTTGCTGTAACTGTGAGTCACATGGGCGGCAGGAGGTGGTGGTGGTGGTTCATTTGGGTGACTGTAAGTGTGATGGCTGCTGTAGCTTTGATGGTCAGGTTGTGGTGGACCTTGTGATGGATATGATGGTGGCGGTCCTTGTGGTGGTGGACCTTGAGACCCTTGTTGATAGTGAGGATCATTTGGTGGATGACTATAGTGTTGCACCTGACCATGGTCAGGTGGTTGGTGGTGTTGCTCTTGTGGTGGTGGTGGACCTTGAGACCCTTGTTGATAGTGGGGATCATTTGGTGGATGACTGTAGTGTTGTACCTGACCATGGTCAGGTGGTGGTTGGTGTTGTTGCTCTTGTGTTGGTGGTGGTGGACCTTGAGACCCTTGTTGATTGTGGGGATCATAGTGTTGGACCACCTGACCATGGTCAGATGGTTGGTGATAGATTACTTGAACCTGTTGTACCTCTTGTCCAGAGGTTGTTCCTGGCTGGCCACTAGGGTAGTGAACAACAGATACATTA
Source organism: Linanthus parryae (assembly GCA_023055425.1). Taxonomy (NCBI): domain Eukaryota; kingdom Viridiplantae; phylum Streptophyta; class Magnoliopsida; order Ericales; family Polemoniaceae; genus Linanthus; species Linanthus parryae. The sequence continues at coordinate 970,722 of JALGPY010000008.1, read as the reverse complement.
GATGGTTGACTCTCTTGAGGTGGCGGCGGCGGTTGATCCTGAGGTGGCTGAGATTGTGGAGCTTCCATCTGAGGAGGTGGTGGGTACATAGAGTACTCATGAGATGGTTGTCCGTGAGGCGGCGGCTGCTCTTGTGGCTGAGACTGGTGTTGATGTTGTTGTTGTTGATCTGATGATGCCTGGTTACATATGGTAGCTGTTTTCCGTGTTCTCTTGATTGCCTTGATGATCTTTTCGGGATCTGCCCATCCAATTATCGTTATCTTTTGTCGAGGAATATCGATATAAAGGTCATAAATACCTGAAATTTCATAGCTCCAAAAAAAAATGAACATCTGGAAACAAAGGTTTTAAGCTGTTTGAAGCAATTGTTATGTGAAATATTACTTACCATTGATGCCATATAGAGCTCTCTTGATCTTCTGCACACAGCCATTACAGTCTATTCGGACTTGTATCTCTGTAACCCGCGGTTTCTGCAAATCAAATGAGTTAGAAATACGCCTTTTTAATAAAACTAGGCAGAAGAATGGCAACTTGCCAAGAATGATGTGTTGGGATTACCTCTATTTCTGGAATCATCATAGAGAAGAAGCAAAGGGGTAAAAAATGAAGGTGGAGGTTGCAGAGAGTGGGAATGGAGAATCAATACAAGGCATATATATAAATGGAGAAGCTTTGGAATATCTAAAAGGAAGGAGTAGGGAATCTAGAGAGGGAGATGAGGTTGAAGAAGGCATTTGTTGGGGATGAAAGTGGGAAGAAAAGGGTCAGTGACTCAGTGCTTCATTTGGACCTTAGGATGATGAGCCAAAGGGAATTTTGCTTTTCTTCAATGGCTATCTTAATAAATAGGAGTTGTTTTAGGATATGCAAATGCCGACCCATATCGCGCTTATGAGATACTTTTTCATACATCTGTTGCTCCTTACCAAATTTTAAGAGAATATATTCCTGTAAGATAATTGTTGTGCGGCATACGTAGATACTAATACCATGAGTGTAAAATTGTTAGAAAAAAAGACCTTATCTCTCAAGTAGAATGTGTGACGTAGGGCAATAAAAATATCTTCAATTCTTTTGAAGGAATCAAGTTCCATACCAGTTCTAACACGTTTAGCTGATATGACTGGCGCAGTCCGTTGTTATTTCTAAATAACTTGTATTGAATGATTAAACCCGAAACACGTTGGAAGTGACATTTACCAAGATATACATTATCATCTTGGAATTGATTCTTTCTTTTATTAAAATATCTAAAAAGGGATTATTTTTATACTATTGATAAAATTCCAAAATGTGTTTTCTGTGTTCATATGTAGTATATATGCACTTGGCCCCATATGCTGGATGCGGGATAAACAAGTCGTTTGCATAATAGATAGAATTGAAAATACATTAGTGATGAACATCTTTAGTTACATCTCATTACATAGTTGCGAATACTCTACTCTAGCGGTGAACATCTTAAGTTAGCCAAGGCAGTTGTCCGAACCAGGTTCTGTAACGAAATTTTTTAAGGAGACTAGAAAGGAGATAAGTATCTTGTTAGCCACTGGGAATGAAGAGTATATAATGAGATCTACCAAAAGGAAGGATCATTCCGACCTCAAACCTGAAGTAGTCTCCACCGATAAAAACCGATTTAGACTTGTTTCTAAAAAACCAATACCTGCATTCCTGTCTTTCAATATAATAACCGACCAATACCCGCATCTCTGTCTTTCAATATACTCGGGTAATCAACCAGTCCTTTAGACTTGCATTAGTTGCATAGTTATATGTAGAGTAGTCAAAACGGTTAATCGCAACCATAACCAAACGGTAAACCGTGAACCACCGGTTATCATTAATGGTTAATCGGTTATGGTTAACAAGTTCGTGTACTATCATGGAATCCCTAACTGGCCCTAACTGGCCCGGCCTGTGAGGCGGTAACAGCCTAAATTGAATCGATTCAGTTCGGGCCGGTTCAAAACCCCTATTTTTATCTTTAATATTTTTTTAGCAGGAAGGAGAGAACTTCATTAAACGAAACCAAGTACAGGATAGGCAATCGAAGAAGAAAACACCAAATTACAAAGCAAACCAATAAAAAGCAGGTAAACTAACTCGAACTAACGACTGCAAACTGACTACTAGATAGCATTGTTTTGACAAAAGAAACCAGAGACCTCATGAAACAAGAAGGATCATGGAACAACTAACTTATATTGGCTTGGATATCTTTTTCTTCTCCAGAAAATCAAAGAGAGATTTTTCACTTGGGTCAATCTTCTTACCATCAACCCAGATGAAACCTGCAGCTTTCTCCAAATGCATTCTCTCAATGTCCTCCATTCTTTTCTTCTCTGCTTCATATCTCCTCAACATTTCTGGTTCGTCCCTAGCTCTTTCCTCCATGAAGCGTTCCAAAGCAGATTCAAAGGAGTTTGGCTTTTTTCTTTTTCTCACTGTTGGAAGACGCCATTGGAGCTTTTCCTTTATCAGCACTTGAGGCCCTCGGTTTTCTCTGCTTTTTTGGAGCTGAAGAGGCTTGAACAATTGGAACAGTTGGATGGAAAATCTGGTCCTCTAAGGCAAGACCTTTGGCCTTGATTTCTTTGCTCAACAAGCTGGGTCAAGGCTGCATATGATTGCTAGAATTAGGAGAGTCATAAGCATTAAAATTTGTGCAATAACTCCCATAATATCATGGTAGCTTGACTCAAGATGTGGCATAGTGTTTCTGAAGATGGCTGCATTCCTTGTTTTCCATATGGTCCAACAAGTGATGATCCACTTTTGCCCCAGATGGAAAAATTTTAGAGCTCGCTTGGCCCAATGATTAATCCAATCATCGAAAATGGGATAATAGTGGAGTGTAGATAAACCAATTTTTCTAAAAAGCGATTTTGAGAAACGACAACTGATGAAAAGGTGTGTAATAGTTTCTGTGGATGAGTGACAAAGAATACAAGTGGTGTTACAGTTAATAATTCTAGAAGAGATAAAATCCTTTGTGGGAATTGCTTGATGTGCTAATTGCTATGCGAAAAATCTTATTTTGAAAGGAGTTCTTATTTTGGTTACAATATGGGTGAGGAAGAGAGGAGAAAATATTATTATAAAGAGATTTGACCGTAAAGGACAATTGTGATGAAAGGCACCAGAAGAGCTCGTTCGAGGAGTGGTTTAGAGGAGTGCTTTGGATGATGTTATCTAGCCAAGAAGGGAAAGAGCTGTTAACCAATCTTTAATCTTTTAAATAACATTTTTTTTAATATTATATTTAAGTATGTGTTATAATTCGTTGGGCCAGTTTCCGGTTCGGTCCCTGTTAATTACGGGCCAGTTAGTCTGTTAAGGATACCATAACCGGCCCAGACCACTAATAAATTGGTCCCGGGCCAGTTTGGGACCGTACAGTTATTGTTTCGGTTTCGGTTACGGCCTAGCCGGTTATGATAGGCCGGTTTGACCAGTTATATGTCTCGTTATATGTCTCATGTTGAATTTGATTTACTACACTGGACGAATAGGTGTTATAGTGTGTAAACCACATCTGCAGCCATTCTTCTAGCAAGTCTGTTATGATGCATTATCATCCAAAGAAGAATAGTAAATAGGAACCTTTCTGGCAATAGCCAGGGGCAGATGCAACTAGAGACTTCTCGCCCACAAAATTGACTTTAGTTTGCAAAAAATTAAACTATAACCTCATTGTGGATCAAACTTTTTGCCATGGAAGAAGCTAAACATTAAGGACAGTGATTAAAAAATTAATGCTATTTTGTGTACAATTATATCTCGTAGACTCTGGTCTAATTTTTTATGATGTGGGAACCCGCATCTGCTAGTCTTCAGATGTACACTCAGTAAACTCTCGATCTAGTGCAATAATTTGCAAACAGCACTAGAGACTAGAGAGGTAATGAGAGGTAAACTAACATGAAAATCTGGACTCACAAATCCGCTGTTGAGGAGGTCAATTGGAAGCCATTCAGTTATCACAAAGTCAAAACCTATAGGCTAATAGGCATACGCCTAAAGATATTGACGATGCAAGTCCAACTAAATGAACTACACCCCGAAGAATGACTTTAGTCCATTTCACTGCAGGCATGGTATGGTACTCAGTAGTACTCCCAAAGGAAAATTCCTAAAGATCTTACTGAAATGCTCACACGTTATTTATTTTTTACTGATCTAGGCGCTTGTTCACTTGCATACGGGATAGGAGAGAAGGCCAGATTGCACTAATTATATCCACCAACAATAGTAATACAATGTTTGAAGTACAACATTAGATTACTGTAATGTCCGGGCCAATATACAAAAACAATCAAATGCTAGAATGGGGATAGTTTTATGACAGAGGTGTAACTAGCTAAGCTAGTAATCAAAAGTAATTCCCTCTACACCAAATCCTGGTCAATTACATGTTAGTAGCCTAGTACCACTTTTGTTGTCTGACAACTGTATCCATTGGCACATCTAACTACTGATCAGATATCCAGGCGCCAAGGATGAGTATATTGTATGCAAGAGTGACTACTGCCTTATTTCAACTGGCAGGACCACTGTGGCAGCTGATCATTGGTTCGTAGCCTGTACAGATGGACCAAGCGGGGGGTCCCTCGAGGTTTCAAGAGTGTGTCTATTCCTTTCAACCGGGGCGAGAAAATCCCGCTTGGCTGTTAGAGAGTCCATTCTCGGACAAGAAGTGAATCCAATCTCAGATTGGATATTACCCTGAGAGGTTTTGAGAGATAAATTATTTTGGGTAAATGATCACTACCTAACAAAATACCAGTAACAAGTTGCCAGAGCTTCCGCAATTATTTACTCCGTTTCTATGCACTCTCTAGGCTTTTGAAGCATGGATTCCGTAGATAATAAGACTGAGGGTAGTAAAAAAGAGGCAAATAATTATGTACAAATTCCATTTAAACATTTTCAACTATATGTAAGAATTATGAGATCACCCCCCAAAGATGCCTTATGCATCCCTGGGGTCATTGATCGACCATAGAACCCTGCTCAAGAAGTGAATCACACTGCTACCAAGCTGGGCGAATCACTCATTCTCTCAAAACTAGTGTTCTTAAGATAAAATAATAGGGTGGGAAGATGAATACTTTGGATAGTCTCCTGTAGATGGATCCTCCGGAACCATATGGATACTCAGAATGGGTTACGTATGAAAGTGGGAGAAATCTTCCGTGTCCTTCATTCACTATTCACAGTGTTTAAATAGTAAATACAACACTAATTACACAATTAGTCCTCTACTAATGAGTCCTACGACTATTACTCCCCCGCAGTCGAAACTGTAGGCGCGCCAACACTGAGACTGGATCGGAAGCGCTGGAACAAGGGCCGAGGAAGACCCTTGGTGAAGATGTCGGCGTACTGATAATCAGCAGGAATGTGCAACACGCGAAGCTGACCCAAACGAACCTTCTCACGAACGAAATGTAGATCAATCTCAACATGTTTAGTACGCTGATGCTGAACAGGATTACCAGAGAGATAGACATCACTCACATTGTCGCAATACACGACAGTGGCCCGAGGCGGGGTGACACGAAGCTGAAGAAGCAAATTCCGGACCCAGCAGAGTTCGGAGACGGCGTTAGCAACACCACGATACTCAGCCTCAGCACTAGAGCGAGAGACCGTTGCCTGACGTTTGGACGACCAACTGAGAAGATTGTCTCCATAGAAGACACAGTAACCAGAAGTGGAGCGGCGTGTGTCCGGGCAACCAGCCCAATCAGCATCAGTGTAGGCGGTGAGAGAATCGGCAACTGAGGCAGAGAGTCGTAGACCATGCTCAAGAGTCCCACTGATGTAGCGTAATATACGCTTCAGAGCATGAAAGTGCGTCTCACGGGGATCATGCATGAAGAGACAGACCTGCTGAACTGCATACTGGATGTCTGGTCGAGTGAACGTGAGGTACTGCAAGGCCCCAGCAAGGCTGCGGTATAATGTAGGATCAGCAACCGGTGGGCCAGATGTAGCTGTGAGTTTACTTCCTACCTCAACAGGGGTGGCAGTAGACTTACAGGTCGACATAGAGGCACGACGAAGAATGTCGGTCGCATACTGATGCTGAGACAGGAACAGGCCGGACGAATCACGGGTGACAGCAATGCCCAGAAAGTGATGCAAATGGCCCAGGTCAGTCATAGCAAACTCTCCAGAGAGCTGGGAGATAATCTGATCCAAGACAATCGGAGACGACCCAGTGATGACGATATCATCCACATATAGCAGGAGGTAGACGATGTCCGAGCCACGACTATAGACGAAGAGAGACTCATCACACGAGCAACCAGAGAAACCGATAGTCTGTGTGAGGACGGTGGCAAATCGCTGAAACCAAGCACGAGGAGCCTGCTTCGGACCATATAAGGATTTGCGTAACCGGCAAACAAAGTCAGGATGGCGTGTGTCGCGGTAGCCAGGTGGCTGATGCATGTATACCGTCTCAGAAAGATCACCATGAAGAAAAGCGTTCTTGACATCCAACTGACGGATAGGCCAAGAGCGCGTGACGGCAATGCTGAGAACTGTACGGATGGTGGTCGGTTTGACAACCGAGCTGAAAGTCTCCTCACAATCAATCCCAACCATCTGGGACTTCCCATTCGCTACCAATCGCGCCTTATAGCGCTGCAGACTACCATCAGCGCGAAACTTGTGGCGAAAGAGCCACATAGATCGCAGAACATTAGCCCCTGTAGGGCGAGGAACCAGATCCCAAGTGTGGTTCGTAACCATAGCTCCAAACTCATCATCCATGGCCGCTTTCCAGTGAGGATCCGACAAGGCTAGGATGGGGGATTTGGGAAGGGGCGAGATGGGGTCAGGTGGCTGGGCCGCTAAAGTGAGACGGGTGACTGGTTTGACTATGCCATGCATGGATCTGGTGGTCATCTGAGGAGAGAGATGGGGAGGAGAGGTGGCCACTGGGCTCGGTGTGGGTGACTCAGGGGGGTCAGGTAACACAGGAACAGAGGGTACAGGAGGAGGGCGAGTGGACACAGACCGACGGACGTAGTGCTGAGGAAACGGTTCCACAAGGGTCCTGGACTGGGAAAGCTGTGTGGGTGCCCTAGTAGGTGCGGGTGGTGATGTGGATGCCCTAGGAGGGGTGGGTGAGGGTGTGTGTGCCACAGGGTTATGAGAACGATGAGTGAAAAGGGGAGACGGAAGACTGTCATCGGGATCAGACGTCCTGTGGACAGAGGGAGACACAGACCCAGGAGTGGAGAAAGGAAACACCGTCTCATCAAAGGTGACATGACGGGAAGTGTGAACCCGACCAGTACTCAAGTCTAGACACCTGTACCCACGATGATTAAGAGGGTACCCCAGAAAGACACATCGAACAGAGCGTGGTGCAAGCTTGTGAGGTGAGGTGGCAGAGAGGTTCGGGTAACACAAGCATCCGAACGTGCGGAGATGCTCATAGGATGGTGAGCGATGGTAGAGGGCAACAGTAGGAATATTGTGGCCAAGGACTTTGGTGGGAAGAATGTTATGAAGGTAGACAGCAGTCAGAAGAGACTCAACCCAGAAAGAGGCTGGAAGGGAGGCCTGAGCTAGGAGGGCACGACTGATGTCATTTATTCGACGAATCATGCGTTCAGCTTTGCCATTTTGAGATGACTTCTGAGGACACGCAAACCGGAAGACAAGTCCATGATTAATGGCGTGAGAGTGAAAAGAGCCATTATCGAATTCTCCACCAAGGTCACATTGAAAAGTTTTGATGGGTCGCTCAAATTGAGTTTGTACGAAGGTAGTGAATTGTTTAAATTTTGATATCGCTTCGCTTTTCTGTTTAAGTGGGAAAACCCAGAGAAAATGGGTATAGTCATCTAATAGTAGTAGGTAGTATTTGTAGTGCGATTTGCTTAAGACCGGGGATGTCCATAAATCACTGTGAACAATGTCAAATGGACTAGAAGTAGAAGAAGTAGATGGTGAAAATGGCAAACGCACGTGTTTACTAATTTGACAAGCATGGCAAAGAGCTGCTGAATTATGCCTACTACAAGAAATTAAATGACTATTACGAAGCGAATCTAAAACTAGACGCCCGGGATGACCAAGGCGGTTGTGCCAAACGGAAGCAGGAAGAGCAGCAAAAGAGACAGCAGACGATGGTGGTGGGGCAGACTGGAATGGATAGAGATCACCCGAACTGTTGCTCCTCTGTAAAAGAGCTCTCGATCGTAGGTCCTTTACAGAAAAACCAAAAGGGTCAAACTCAACGGAGACATTGTTGTCAGTAGTGAATTGACGAACAGAAACTAGGTTTTTTATTGGGGTGAGTAAGACATTTCTAAGGTGAAGGGAACGTGAGTTGGTGGTAAGGGTGTGATTGCCGGATCCTTTCACTGGAATGCTAGAGCCGTTTCCCACAAGTATGTTAGGAAAAGGACAAGATGACGAGAGAGAGGAGAGTATACCTGACTGCGGAGTGAGATGAGCAGATGCGCCGGAATCAAGATACCAAGTTTGATCCGGAACGTTGAGTGTCATGCCAGAGAGCTGAGATCCCAAATCAGTAGCAGTCGGGTAGGCAGAAGCGGCTGTGAGACCCTGCTGAGAAGGTCCTGGACCAAGAATACCTGACGTAACTGTAGGCTGAGAGGGTCCCGACTGTGTCCAACCCGGTGTCGGGGGATATGGGCCCGAATGAACAGTCGGGGACGATGGGGCAGGACACCACACCCAGTTGCCGTGAGGAGAGGCCGGTGGCGTAGCGTGTTGCTGAGTGCGACCATGCCCTTTTCGGAAATTCTGGCGTCGGCCCGACAAATCAAAATTTTCAATAGCCATTAGAAGCACAGAAGTGACAAAACTATAACCCACTGACGAGTCACAATTATTACGCAATGATTAGTCTCCACTTGCAAGCTATAGTAGCAAAATGCAGCAGCACAAAATTGACCCACGAAAACTGAGCCAGACAAAATTGGGTCTGTAAGCACCGCTTGAGGTTGTTTTTCCTAATTTTTTTTTTTTTTTTCACCTCTTCGTGGCTAACCCACCATCAGTAGGCGAAATAAGAACCTACCCAACACTTAGTCGACGGATTCCTTTCAAGTGTCAACCAACAAACTAATCAAATAAAGTAATGAACTTTTTCAATAAATAATTGTGGGTTGCCTCTGTTCCCTTTTTGCCAACGATCAGAGTTCTATTTCGATTCATAGACGAAGGGCGCAAGACGGACGGCGACCAGAGACGGTTGGTATGTGGCGGCGTTTGGCAGCGCGCACAACACTGCGCATGTAGAAGATAGTCCGGCAAAGCAAGGCCGGTGGTTTCCGAGTAGCAGAGGAGATGAGGGAGAGCAGTAGACGGTAGTTACAGCGATGCAGTGGAGATCGTTGCAGGGAGGAAGCAACGAACTGTGGCGCACGATCGGCGACTGAAAAAGATTGTGAAGAAGACGACGGCTGATGCAAACGGGTCAGCGATCGGACAGGTGGAGCACCGCCGCTGAGGACGATCGACGTCGCTGGTAGCGATGGGAAGAGTGAGAAAGAGAGAGGGCGGAAGCTGGTGGAGCGGATCGCGCTAGCCGGCAGCGGCAGCGGCAGCGACGTGCGGCGGCTAGGGTTGCTCTGATACCATGAAAGTGGGAGAAATCTTCCGTGTCCTTCATTCACTATTCACAGTGTTTAAATAGTAAATACAACACTAATTACACAATTAGTCCTCTACTAATGAGTCCTACGACTATTAACGTATGGTAGGTTGCACTTTGTGAAAAGAGTGCCAACAATACAAACTGGTGAATATTTGCTCTCTTAGGGCATTCATTGAGTTTTATTGTTTTCTTAGATGCAATGATTTTTTAAAGACTACCCCAAATCACCTAATACTAACAGAAAGACGAGATTCCAATTTTATACCAAGAATATATATATTTCTCAAGCTAGAAGAGACGTGAAATATGCAGCAACCAACACCACATTATAAACACACGGCCAGCAGAAATGGAACTTAATACACCTTGAGGAAATTTATCAGCATTACCAAATATGGAGTTTTGTAACCGTAGGCAGCTTTGCTCTCTTGAATTAATGCACAGCTTAATTTCATGAAGATCCAAGTTTATCTCATCGATCACATGCTGCCACATTAAAGCACTCTTGACCCCAGTTTCCATAAGAGGAGTTTCTTATCAACTTCAACCATCAATGCCTTTCTCATGTTATTGTTACCAAGTGGCTAGCTAGAATTGTAATTCCTTAAGTCCAACTCATTTTGCACCACATTGGGAAAATTTATAAAAAAAGAAAGTAAATTGAATAAAAAGTGTCGGGGACGAATCAGATTCATGCTATGTACAGAGAATGATACAGAATTTGAATAGACAGTTAAGATACAAAGGATCCGGACTCGGTGCTAATATAGAAGATTAGCTGGATTGAACTATTCAGTGTGTAGTACTACTAATACTTACCTAATCAAGCAATCAAGTGTGATTAATTATAATTAACTATTAACTAGATGATTAATCAAGCAAATAAATTCTTATCTTAATATGCACTTCTCTGTTTCTTCTCTTGCTTTCTAATGCATCATTCATCGGATCACTTTGACCCGGTGATCTGGTTAGAAAATTTTGATCCGAAAAAGTCAAAATAGGAAGTAAGAGAAGAAACAGAAGAACTAGTATCGATACTGTATCACCTTCATCAATGGTCATTATATAAACCCTAAAATGCTCTCTTTCACAATCCATAAACCCCTCACAAATTAATTTTCATCCCTCTTTATCATTCATTTCACAGAGAGCTCACTCCAAGTAACAATGGCCGATAATCGTAAACTCGACTCCCTACCCAGCTCCGGCAAACCACCACTCAAACCCAAACAGCCGCCGCACCAGAAACCAGTCCCACCACCACCAGGAATGTACGTCGTCAAAATCCCCAAGGACCAAATCTTCCGCACACCACCACCGGAAAACGCCCGCCGCTTCCAGAAACACTCCCGCCGGAAGCCCCGCCGCCAATGCTGCCGCCGCCGCTGCTTCTGCTGGACCTTTGCCCTCCTGGGGATCATAATCATCCTCCTCGCTATCGCCGCCGGCGCGCTCTACCTCGTGTACCGCCCAAAACCGCCAAATTACGCCGTGGACGGCGTCTCCATTAGAGGGATCAACGTCACATCTAGGTCATCCATCTCGCCGGCGTTCGACGTCACCGTCAGAGCAAGTAACACGAACAGCGATATCGGGATATACTACGAAAAGGGTAGCTATGTCGACGTCTACTACTCTGACGTCAAGCTCGCCGGCGGCAACATCCCGGCGTTCTTCCAGCCGTCGGATAACGTAACCCTTGTGAAAGCCCCGTTGAGGGGGTTGAGCATTGTGCTAGCAACCTCTGACCGGTTATCGTTGAAGGCTCATCAGAAGCAAGGGAAGGTTCCGTTGAGGCTGACCGTGAGAGCTCCGGTGAAGATCAAGATCGGCGCCGTCAAGACGTGGACGATCACAGTGAAGCTCAAGTGTGACGTCACGGTGGATAAGCTAACGGCATCGTCGAAGGTCGTGTCGGAACACTGCAAGTACAGTGTTGAGCCTTGGTAGCCTCTAAAAGAGACTATCAAGGCTCAACATGGTGCACCACATGGTGCTGGTGCGCTACTTCCAATCAAAATACTATTTATACAAATTGACAGTGGATCCTACCACTTCTCAAGGGATTTGGTTGGTTTGTGCTGTCTTATTAGAGCACTAAATTTTTTTCCTTTGGGACATACATTTTCTCGATTATATGTTAATTACGACATTATCCGTCGCTGTGAATACTCTCTATTGAAGGAACCGTGTTGATTAATTGGTTCCTATAGAACATGATTTCATATTGTTTTTGATTTACAATGTGCAAGACATGGTTTTATGAAGAGGGGCATACTTTTTTAAGCAAAGTCACTATTTACGAGCTTTTGATGGTACCGTGAGAATATGTTAATGGCTCACGGAGTGCACAACAACAATCGATGACTTTTTCTTGACTTACGATCTCCATGATCATGGTCAGTGAATTGATAGGACAAAAAACAACATGGTCGAACCAATGTAATTCACATACTCGAGTCATTTCACTATTTTAAACGACAGTTTTTAAAAAACCAAGGGTTTAACAATTCATATACTCGAGCCATTTCACTATTTTAAATGATAGTTAAATGACCCCGAGTATTTGAATAACTTATTGGTATACTAATCCAACTAACACCACCATCCTGGTGGAAGAAGCAGAAACAAAGGTATAGATAAAAAAACGTCTACATAAAAGGGGTCAGCAGAGATAATCAGATAAATGTTTGCCAAATAATCTTATATGTATCAATTGCACGATTCATAGCTTAGTTAGTCTCTTGCATATTTTGTCTGACAGAGATGCAAGCCAGAATCAGTGTAGGTCACCTGAATTCCCAAAAAATAAGAAAGGAGGCCTAAATCCTTCATAGTAAACTTAGTCTTCATTGCTGAAATCAACTCATCAATATGAGAAGGAGAACTCCCATAGATGAGATTGTCATCTACATATACCAGAACAACCAAAGTGATGTGATTCTTGCGAAGAACAAACATTGAAGAATCTGTAGTGCTGGGTTGAAAACCATAAGTCACCAAAAATTGACTGAGCATTGTGAACCAACACCTTGGTGCCTGTTTGAGTCCATATAAGGACTTATGAAGCTTACAAACCAAATGAGAAGCTGTAGGATGAGTAAATCCTTGTGGCTGAAGCATATAAACTTCTTCTTGAAGAGAGCCATGTAGAAAAGCATTTAATACATCCAACTGTTTAACAGACCAACCATAATGTAAAGCCATAGAAAGAACAAATCTGATAGTGTATGGTTTGACAACTGGACTGAAAGTCTCACAGTAATCCACTCCATGTTCTTGATGGTACCCTTTAGCAACCAATCTAGCTTTAAATCTTGCAATTGAACCATTAGCATTTCTCTTGATCTTATAAACCCATTTGTTGCCTATAGCTCTTCTATTTGGGGGAAGAGGTACTAGAGACCATGTATGTTGTTGAAGTAAAGCTGCATACTCTTCTTTCATAGCAGTGAACCAGTGAGGAATTTGTGCAGCTTCCTAGTAGCTGTTAGGTTCTGTGAGTTCACTAGAAATGGCAGTATGAAGAAATTTCTCGTTGGGTTTGTGGATACCTACTTTGGATCTTGTAGTCATTGAATGAGAAACATGTGGTGGAGGGGGTAAAGAAGAAGATGAAGATGAGGGGTTAGAAGAAGATCTAGGAGATGAAATTGAAGCTGAAGATGGTGCTTCTGGATTGTGTGAATAAGAAGGACTTGAGGTGTTTTGAGGTGTAGAAACAAAAGAAGAGTGTGAAGTAGGAGAGGGTGATCGAGGTGTTGGTGGGGTGGAGTGGTAAGAAATATTGGTGGACGGAATGCCCAAGCATATGTGTAATATGTAGGTTTAAATGGTGTAGAAACAGATTTATCTGAAAAAGGAAACTTGAGTTCATCAAATAACACATGTCTAGAGACATATACCACTTTGGAGGAAGGATCATAACATCTATAGCCTTTTTTATTTGGACAATAGCCAAAAAAGACATAAGGTGCAGACCTAGGTTGAAGTTTATGAGAAGTGTAAGGTCTAAGCCAAGGGTAACACAGACACCCAAACACTTTGAGGTGTGTGTAATCTGGCACAGTGTGATACAAACATTGAAAAGGGGACTTATAATGCAAAGACTTCTTTGGAAGTCTGTTTTTAAGGTAGTTAGCTGTAATAATTGCTTCTAACCAAAACGAGTTTGGTAAAGAAGCTTGAGCTAAAAGAGCAAGAGCAGTCTGAATGAGATGTCTGTGCTTTCTCTCTACTCTTCCATTCTGCTATGGGGTATGAGGACAAGTTGTTTGATGCAATGTACCTTGTTGTTGAAGGTAGAGAGCAAAAGAGTGATTAATGTATTCACTCCCATTGTCAGTTCTAAATTTTTTGACTACAGACTGAAATTGTGTAGAAACAAAAGAGGTGAAATGCAAATTAGCAGAGTAAGCATCACTCTTTTGTTTGAGTGGATAGAGCCAGCAAAACTTAGTGCAATCATCCACAAATAAAAGATAGTACAAAAAGGATTGACAAGAGGCAACAGGGGCAGGACCCCATACATCTGAATGTACTATTTGAAAAGGAGAGCTAGATACATGTTTAGAAATAGGAAATGGAAGTCTATGTTTCTTAGCTACAGAACATGCATTACACAAAGAAGAAGAGTCTTGAAACTTTTGATGAAGACAAGCTTCTAGAGAATGCAAAATGGAGGAGGATGGGTGGCCCAATCTTTGATGCCATAATCCAATAAAGGATGGAGAGGCAGCTGCAGAATAGGCCACAGAGGATGACTGTGAAGGAACACAAAGTGGTAAAGTGAAAGGCAGTGTGTAGAGACCATTATTACATTGGCCTTTGTAAATAGCTGTCTGAGTGATATTGTCATGGATGACAAAACCACTAGAGTTAAACAAAATAGAACAATTGTTGTCTCTTGTAAACTGATGTACATAAACAAGATTAGTAGATATATGTGGTGCATAGTAGACTGTAGGTAAGTGAAAAACATGAGTGGGTGTAGGGATAAGAGAGTTACCAAAGTGAGTAACAGGGATAGCACTGCCATTTCCAATAGTAACAGAATCTGAGCCAGCATAGGGTTGAAGATGATTAAGAGCACCATAATTGTTGGTGACATGTTGATTTGCACCAGTGTCCAATAGCCACAGATCAGTAAATGGATCTTGATGCAAAGCAGAAGTAGATGCAGTATAAGCTCTCTTTGGTTTTGTGCTGCCAAACTTAACAATATCCAACCTATGCCAACAACCCAGTGCTGAATATCTACTCTTTCCACAAATCTGACAGGACACATCTGAACCAGAACTAGAAGAAGAGCTTCTACCATATTGTCCAGAAGAGAAACCATGAGAAGAAGCTGGAGGTCTTCCCAAGACACTCTGAGAGAAGCCACCATTGAAGGTAGAAGAGTGAGGTCTGTAATATGAAGGTTTAGAGCCAGAATAAGCAGGAGAGCCACTAGGCCTGTAATTATTATAATGTGGCTTGCCTCTGCCATAATGTGAAGTTTTAACAGCCTGAAAATCAGTGTGTACGTGATTCAACTCAGAAAAAACAGGTGAAACAGCAGATCAGGGAAGGTTGTAGGAGCTGAAGAAGTATCACCAAGAACATGTAATTCTTCAGAGAGAAGAAGACAGCTAAGCTCTGTAGAGGAAATTGGTGAAGCACGGATTCTAATGCCAACTTTAAAGTAGTCATACTCTTTAGGGAGTCCACGCAAGATATAGAGAACCAAATCTTCTTCAAAAATCGGTTCATTGACTTGAGAGAGCTGATCAGTAAGAGATTTAATCTCATCTAAGAACAATCGCATCGTTCTAGAGCCTTTAACAACAGAGCATAAACGATTCTTGAGTAGATGAACATGTGACCTAGAAAGTGATGAAAACCTTGTTTCCAGGGCTTTCCAGATCAAATGAGCATGAGACAGGTGCAAAATTGAAGGCAGTACAGATGCATAAATAGAGGCGATGAGACAACTTTTGAAATGTTGATCAATCGTGAACCATGAGATATACGCAGGATTAGAGTGAGAAGTACCAGAGCCATCATCAACATGAAGTTGTGATGGAATTGCAGAAACATCTGTGAAGTAACGAAGAAGCGAATTCGCCTGAAGAATCGTAGTCATTTGAGCACGCCATAGAAGATAATTGGACTCATCGAGCTTAATTTGTACAAGATTCTTCAAATTGGAGATAAGAAACGCCAAACGAGACGGAAGTTCTGACGCCATAGAAACTGCAATTTGACGACGAAGGAAGCGAAATCGAACACCAGATCGATGATCAGCAACGAGCTAGAAGTGCTGTGATACCATAAAGAAGCATTTGCCCCAATATTGATTCATGACGATCTCAAGACTGAAGAACACAGAAGGAGATGAAGAAGATGAACAGTAGATAGAGAAAGTAAGAGAGAGAATCTTATTATTGTATTAACTAACTGATTTACAATTAGTTATTGTACCGAGTATAATAGTTGTTACATACTTTCAGCTATTTACGCAAAGACCCCTCAAGTTTCACAAATGTACTAAACTACATATAGATTGTCAAGTTTCTTCTGGATTGTTCTATTTGACTTTTTAACCCGTAACTGAGTCACTTTGACGCGGTAATTTATTTAGCAAAACGAAATAATGTTTTTGACTATTTTTCTATGGTGTTTTAGAGTAAAGATTACTCTACAAGATCATGAAAAGATTACCGAATTCTTGTATCGCTTTGATAATCAAATCACCGGATCAAAGTGACCTAATAGATAGTGACAAAAAGTGAAGTAGGATAAACGTGAAGAAATAGAGGTACTATGTGTTGTGTAGCCAGCTCTCGTAGCTCAGTTGGTTAGAGCACCCGTTTAGTAAGCGGGAGGTCTTGAGTTCGACTCTCAACGAGAGCAACTACTGTGTTTTAAATTACAATATCAGTTTTTTGAAAAGGGTATTATACAACTGACAACTTAATCATGGGTGCTGATTGCTAATCATCCAACCTTATTGCTGGCTAACTTATGCAAGTATCATGCTTTTGGGAAATCTTATACAAGTTGAGACAAAACCTGATGCAGGATTTGGCTTCAGAGACCATCATTGCATGATCTAAGCTTGTATTATCACAGCCAAGCATTTCATAATCAAATGCATGTTCTCATATCTAGCTTCAGTACCATCCAATCTTCTTCTTTACCAGTAGTAATCTTGTTTCAGATTCAGTGGATATATAATCTCTCTTTTATGCGTGATTAATCGGAGCTGTTGATACTCCGCACCAAGGTAGATTATTGGTCAATTAAATGATAAACATACTAGTGGAGTATCAAGCAAGAAATCTTCATTAAGGTATATTACAGTAATTGTATGTTGAAGCTGAGTTGAGCATTCAGGTGTGATTTCTCAAACCGGATGTAATAGTATTTTGTAGGATTAAATTGAAACATTGTATAGTTCAAATTGTCGATGATTTGATCACCATTTTCAAATTATATCCTCTTTTCAAAAAGAAGAAAAAAATGTTTTCAAAAAAATCATTATATCCAATGCGGTATTCATGGTACAGTGTCTACTCAACTTTTCGAAATTATAGTTTTTTAAATGAAAAATTACACTAAACATATTTTCACCATGCCACTGCCCGCTACTAACTCCAAGTCTCATAACTATTTTCCTAAAAAAAACTCTCATAACTATCAATTTTACCCATAAATCCCTGCACTGTTTTTTTTTTTTAAATCACATCAAAATAGCTGGGTTCGGACCCCGTACCTCATGTGAGGGCTTCAAATCCTCTACAACACTGTTCCAACTGGTAACAATTAACACACTTAAAATTGTTAGTAAGAGTCCCTCAAAAAAAATGTTAGTAAGAGTTAGGGATAAATCACTTTTCCTGCTCTCTCTATCTCCTAATGACCTTCTAAGTTCTATCACCCTCTTCTCATCTTTATCTCTCCCACTGTTTAAATTTGGCTCATCAATTATGTAGTATATCCAATTTGCTAGCACTCTTCAAATTGAGGGCAAGTCGATAGTGGTGAGCTTTAGAGTTACAAGTGTCATAGTGCACATATATTTAGTGTAACTTGGTCCTTAAAATAAATCAGCATAATAGTTGAATGGTTGAACCCCGATGTCCCGAAATCATATATCACCCGTGCATATAACTTCTACAAAATCCCGTAAGAAGAAATTATAATTACACATAAGTCACAAAAATCTAATTTGTCAACATGCTCCAAATTTCGGAAATCGCACTCTTAATCTACTTAAAAAAAAACACTCTTAAATCTACTTGAATAGAGAGTTACTAAAAATAAATCTACTTGAAAAAAATGATACAGGAGCAAGATGGAAAGGAAATTTCACGAGTAAAACCACACAAGTATTGATATTGGGGAACTTATTGAACAAGAATGTATATTAAAGGGCCGATTAGTAATTGTATTCCATCATTATACAATATATTAATGAAAATATATTATATATATATATAAGTAAACAAATCAATACTATAATTAATCGGATCTCCAATCATTCAATTAAGCAAAAAAATTAAGTTTGGCAAGGTCGGTTAATTCGGGGTAGATATCAATTAAACAATTGCAGTTTAGTTTCCTTATCTCTTAATAAAAATATTTGAATTCCAAATACATAAATACTTTCCTAACCACATAACAGTTTAAGGAAATTATTTAATTGTTTAAAATTCGTACGTATGGTTAGGTATGGATATCCATATGGCAACTATATCATCTATTCAATTTTACAATCACTAGCTACCTAATAATTTGAAAAGTTATATGAGAAAGAAAAAAAGTTATGGTGTGATCCTCCACAACGTAAACCATCTCGTAGCTTTGGATATCAAAAGCAATTTTACGTACGTAATATATACAATGACATAACATGGGTTTAAAGTCACACATCAAAAACTATTTTACGTATGTTTTAAAACGCATACAATTGGATCGACATCCCGTGCAAGTCCAAAATTAATAGAAACTTAATATCTCTTCTGAAACCGTCTCAGTGTGTCCACACATGTCAACGAAATTGACATACTTACCTCATCTAAAACACCCCATATATAGTATTATGACATGTCGGTGCGTTCCTGAAAAGACTAAAATGACTAGTAACGTAGATTAGAATTAATCTAACGGTTGATAAAAGAATACCAAATTGGACAAGCGTTCCCCTAAATGATTGGAAGTACATGGAAACAAACCTCGCCCAACAACATTATAAAGGGTAAGCGTATAAAGAGAATGAGAAAAAGAAAAACAAAGTGCATAGTTGCTCGATCCTCTCTCCTCCCATTGTTGATCCTCTCATCTGTTTTGTGATGATTCAGTTCTTGAATCAGTGGTGGATATGTTTCTCTAACGGAAAAAAATAAAAATAAGAGAGATTAGATTGGAGCTATCTTTTTCTGTAATCTCTTTCTGATTGAAGCCATCTTTTTTTTCTTGCTATAATCTGTGCTAATGGCAAGTGCTAGGAGTTCACTCCCTGACAAGTTTCCGAATGGTCTTCGAGTGCTCTTGGTTGACGATGATCAAACTTGTCTCACAATCCTTGAGAAGATGTTACAGAGTTGTCTCTATCAAGGTACTGTATTCATATCTACACACGTCAGTTTCAGAATTACAATTTTTTTCTTGGATTTTTCTATCACAGCTACTTGAGAATGTGTGATTTGAGGATGTGAATCCCCGTTTAGATTTTTTTGAGAGAGGGATTTTGAGAAAATGTGTCATGCAACTTCGGTTAGGGTTGTATTGTACTCTTTTGAGTTGAGCATTCATATCAAAAGTTTGAATAGTCAAGGCTCTAGACTGCTTGATTCACATTTTTTATGGGTCCTAGGGTTCGGGTTGTAGGGTTGAGATGTCGCCAAGTTAAAATAAGATGTCGCTGTCAATCTCGGTTTCATTCTTCTTTCTTGGTATCTATCAGTAAACCCAATGCATTGATGAAGAAAACAGAGGTAACAAATCACTAAACCAACAAATCAACTTCAATGTTTCAGTGCATTCGGAGGCTACTATACCGATTTTCATTGTCGATTTGTTTTGACAACTTTTCTGAAACCAGATCGGAGAAGATTAACTGTGACTTGTAGGTTGGTAGTCTCCTTTGTTCATTCTAAAATTCCAATGATTAAAAACAGCATTCAAGCTCAGTAATAACCTCAAGTGTTATCCTTCCATTGGCATCAATAGTATACTCGTTCAATACACATCTATGAATCGAACTAAAAGAATCGGCTGATTTTCTACTTCTTACAATTGTTTGTTAATTTACAGAACTACAATTTTCTTTTTCTTTTTTTGGATTTTTTATCAGAACTACATCAGAATGTGTGTTCTTTTAGGATGTGAATCCTCGTTTTGGGTTTTTTGAGGAATTTTGAGAAAGGGGTTGTGATAACTAAGAAACTTGGTGTCATGAAACTTCACTTAGGGTTTTATACTTTTAGTTTCTTCGAGGGTTTCTGGGACTTAACAAAGAGATTGTTCTTTCTTCAATTCTGCATTTGTGTTTTTTAGGGATATTGAGAAAGGGGTTGTGATCAAAATCTCAACTTGGTGTCATGTAACTTCAGTTAGTGTTTCATGCTTTTAATTATTCTAGGGTTGTCTGGAATTTAACAAATGAGATTGTTCTTTCTTCAGTTGTGCAGTCCTATCAAAAAATTGAATCATCAGCCACGAGACTGTTGATTTACATGTTATATAGGGCATATGGTTCAGTGATATTCTTCCATTCCCTTGGCATTTGTTTACTAGTACAGTACACATATATGAATCAAATTTACTAGAATAAGTTGATTTTCTATTATTTACAAGAATTGATTTTCTGATCTGTTTATGAATTTTTAAATCAGTTACTAAATGTAACCGAGCTGAGGCTGCATTGGCGATACTACGCGAGAGGAAGAATGAATTTGACATTGTTATGAGCGACGTCCACATGCCTGATATGGATGGTTTCAAATTACTAGAATGTATCGGACTCGAGATGGATTTACCAGTCATCAGTAAGCATATATTTTCATTATTAACACTGCAGTTGATGTATGATCTTATAAATTAAATTTGATAAATCAATGGTTTGTGATTGTACAGTGATGTCCGCCGATGACAGCAAAAATGTGGTGATGAAAGGAATAACTCACGGGGCTTGCGATTATCTCATCAAACCGATCCGGATAGAGGTGATTAGAACATTGTGGAAGCACGTGTTTATTAAGTGGAAGAGTGAGCAAAATGGGCGACCAAAATCGGAAAATGTCGTAAAACAAGAAGAAGGAAGGCAGAAAACAGAAGAAGATGCAGATCAGTCCTCATCAGTGAATGAAGAGGATTGGAGAAACTCAAAAAAGAGGAAGGACGAAGAAGATAGCGATGAACAAGGAGAAAAGGATGAAATGCCTAGCTCAAAGAAACCCCGGGTTGTTTGGTCAGGAGAGCTCCATCAACAGTTCGTTGACGCTGTCACTCAAATTGGCATTGATAGTAAGTTCATCTATTATTTCACTATTTTGACTTGCCAATGCACTTACGCGTAGTTATTGCTTATCTGAAATTATCCTATTATAGTTCAATTATGCGTGAAATCTCATTGAATTTATGTATAAATTATCGCAGAGGCTGTTCCCAAGAAGATTTTAGAATTGATGAATGTTCCTGGAATCACCAGAGAAAATGTTGCTAGCCACCTTCAGGTATATATACGGTGAAATAGTATTCTTAGATCATTCGACTACCAGCTTTCTTGGGAAAATCACTCACGATTGCTACCATTATCTGTAGAAATTTCGACTTTACCTTAAGAAGATGAATGAGCCAACGCCACAGCAGCACCAGACTGGATATAGAAATCCTCTTCTCAGCCCCACGGGGATTTATGGATCATCTTTACCTTCAATCAGTATGCTTGATCGCCAATATAATCCGCTTCAGACACGAAGTCTTGCTTCTTCCCAAACAGAAGCCGCCTTAAGAAGATCCAGATCGAACATATTGCCAGGGTACGACCCTAGGACTCATTCTATGTTGCGACAGAATGTAGGAGGAGCCTTCAACGGAGGCCTAAATGTACAAGGCACCATCCAAGGAAGTCAATTGAACGGTGAATATGGTATGAATTCAGCGTATTTTTATTATTTTTTACATGACTTATTTTGAACTCTAATTCTAATAGACCATCTTTTCTTTTATCACAATCAGGTTCAAGCCTACAACAATTATTGAATATAAGGAACGATTATGTCCCGATGCCACTGTCGGCATCGACAATGGCAAGAAATTGGGTGGGTGACAATTCCATTGGAGGGGCACTCTATAGCTCAGTCTCTCAACCGTCTTCGGCGGTGCACTTCCAAATGCGGCATAGCATTACTGAGATGTCTGGAAACGGAGTACATCAAGATGTGAAGTTGAACATTGAACGACCAAGAGGATTTAACGCAAGCTATACGAACAATACAGGTGAGCTGATGACACATCAAGATGTGTCTGGTGCACTAGACACTGGTAAAATAGCCTTGGAAGTCCAACAGCCGTACACTGATGAACAAGCTAATCACATTCCTATTCTATGTGACAATACATCTATGGTTAATGCTGATCAAAGGCTTACCGAAGAGTTCTCCCAGAATATATTCGGCCCAGATTTTAGTCACGACGACGATCTAAATGCTCTTTGGCAGGTCTGTTTTATTTCCCTCCTTTATCCAAGCTTTGTGTGTTTTTTTTTTTAATATCTTCAAGTTCTTGTTTTCAGCTACTTACAAATACGCTAATATTAAGTTCTTTGTCATTTAGCAGGGAGAGGGCATTGGATCGGGTGATGATTTGTTTGCTTGAAGGCATTGATGATTTGTTTGCTTGAAGGCATTGATGATTTGTTGCTGCATTTTTCTTGTCGCGAATTGTTATCGCAGCTTGTCTTGATTTGTAGTTTTAATTCAAAGACTAGTCTTTTCTGAAGTAAAGTCGCTGGTTAACGTAGATCAAGCTTTTGATTTTTGTTAAGTAGCCAAGTTGTAACATATTGCTCCAAAATGGCTTTTTTTCTTTCTGGGAATAAAACCATCCTTTTAGGGGATGAATTTATATCATGAAGATTCATTGGACAGCTTTTCCGTGCATTTGTACTGGATAACCCATGTTCTTGTTTTTAGACTGGAATACCCAGCCTTCCCAAGTTCTTATTTCTGATGCACTTTTCAATTGTTGAAATTCAGGAAATGATATTAACATGGTGGATATGCTGCATGTTAATGATAGTAATATGGTGGATATGCTGCAGGTTAATGATAATAATATGATGGTGGAATTCCTGTATTAACAACTGAGATACTAGTGAAGAGTCCAAGCTAACTTTCATTCAGGTTATAGCTCAGGTTTCAATAGTTAGGATCACTGGTCCAATTTATAATACTAGGGCTGAAAAGAGCACCAAATGGAAAATGAATCTATGTAAGAGACTTCCCCTCGTAGAAAACCAGGCATTCAGCTGGAGGAAACGAGAAACATCCTGTCATGGCAAAAGAGTTTCCTTGGACACACCAAAACAGGAGATACTCAACAAATGATCTCCAATAACTGTCTACAAGTCTCCGATCATATTTCAGGTAAAGAGAAGCGACAACAATACTAAAAAAGAATAGACTGGTAAATCTTGTCCAATGCTGTGTACAAAAGCTACAAAAACCCTATACTCATTTCCATAACCAAAAAATAAAACAACCAGTTACCACTCCGTCTCTTCTCTTTAGCCCCATTTGACTTTTTGGACTCGTATCTGAGTCACTTTAACCGGGTGATTTGGACCATAAAACGATGCGATTTTTTAATAATTTTTTCACCGTGTAATAGAGCAACTTTTCCTCTACAACACAATGAAAAAAATATCAAAAAATTGCATCATTTTGATAGCCAAAGCATCGGATCAAAGTGACTCAGTGAATAGTGACAAAACTAAAAATGGGGCTAAAGAGAAGAGACAGAGTGGTAACTTGTAATCTTCAAATATTCTACAGAGCAGCCGCACCGCCTGATGAAATGCTTCATTGGTCTCGGATGAAACGTGGAGTGAGCTCAAATCAAATGCTTTCCTAGTGCAGAGACTAGTAAGAGCATCTCCAACCCATTGCTTTTTTCCCCTCCCCTCACCTCCCCCTCCCCCTCCCCCTCCCCCCACGGGCCCACAATTTTCCCCCTCCCCTTCCCCCTCCCCTTTCGCCAAACTACTAATCGTCTCCAACCCATTTCTTTTCCCCCACCCAAAAAAATTAATTTGTAATATATATTAAATGATTTAGAAATGAATTATTAATACCAAAAAAGTAAATGAAAAATGGTTTACCAATGTGTGTATATATATACACACACAGAGACATACACACAAGAAAAGATGCTAATAATAACAATGACAACAATACTAATAATAATAATAATTAAAATAATATTAACAAACAAAACTTTTATTCGAAAAAATAACGATTACAAGTTCTTTTGTTAAATGAAAGGATTAAATTTCAAAAAAATAAGATAACGATGACTTTTCGTAAATATACTTTCCAACAATCGTAAATACATTATTATTTTTAAAAATTAATAAAAAAATATTAATCATAATAATAAAATACATAATATAATCACAAAATATTAGTATGTGTAATTAAAATTATCAAATATTAAATTAATTAATCATTCCATGTAGGGGGAGGTGGAGGGGATGTCCATGGGGAAATTCCCCCTAACCATCCCTCGCCCAAGGCAAAATTTATCCCCATAGCACCCCCTCCCCCTCCCCCTCCCCCCATGGGGTTGGACAAGAACCGTATTTTTATACGATTTTCCCCTTTCCCCTCCCCCTCCCCCCATGGGGTTTGGAGATGCCCTAAGAGCATCTCCAACCCATTGCTTTTTCCCCCTCCCCTCACCTCCCCCTCCCCCTCCCCCCACGGGCCCACCATTTTCCCCCTCCCCCTCCCCCTCCCCTTCTCCAACCCATTTCTTTCCCCCCACCCAAAAAATTAATTTGTAATATATATTTAATGATTTAAAAATGAATTATTAATACCAAAAAAAGTAAATGCAAAATTTTGTCCAATATACACACGCACACATACACACAAAAAAAGATGTTAATAATAATAACAATGATATTAATACTAATATTAATTAAAATAATATTAACAAATAAAATTTTTATTCAAAAAAATAACGATTACAAGTACGAAAAAAGTCGTTATTACAAAAAATAAAATTAAACACTCATAAAAAATACAACGAGTAGAGCGATAAAACACACAAATTGAAATAAACCAACCTAACAACGATTACATAAAATAGTTCTTTCGTTAATTGAAAGGATTGAATTCTTGTTCAGACATTATTAATTTTAACAAATAATACAAAATAAAATTTATTAATCATAATAATAAAATACATAATATAATCACAAAATATTAGTATGTGTAATTAAAATTATCAAGTATTCAATTAATTAATCATTCCATGTAGGGGGAGGGGGAGGGGATGTCCATCGGGAAATCCCCCCTAACCATCCCTCACCCAAGGCAAAATTTATCCCCATAGCACCCCTCCCCCTCCCCTCCCCCCATGGGGTTGGACATGAACCACATTTTTATACGATTTTCCCCTTCCCCCTCCCCCTCCCCCCATGGGGTTGGAGATGCCCGAAGTAGTAGTAGCTGAAAGGACTTGAAATAAGTACCAAACTGCAATCCAACTACTGCTGCTGCAAAAGCAAGAACACTGCTGACATCAAGAGTAGTGAAATACTAATTCTGAAGCCCCTTATTCCATAAGCAGCTTTGATTGTTGTCACTTACACCCCTACGTGTATTAACTCTAAGTTGGTAGTGTAACTTTCCAAATTCATTTATTAGACAAATTTGCCATTGCAAATGCTACAAAGGTCAATCCACCCTAAATTTCGTAAACTCTACCTCAATTTGACCATAATCGTTTGTCGCTGCACCTTGTTCAGAAATTCATATGAAACATGTGATAGAATACAAATTGTTTGCATGTGTTACAATATACATTGGACTGTATTCACCTTTGCAGCCTCTGCAAAGGTAAGTTTGTCCGAAAAACTAATTTTTGAGAAGTTATCATAAAAACTAGCATATTGAATACATAGAGGGGGTGCAAGTGACGACATGTTTGGTAGTCATAAGGGGTGTAAGTGAAATTTTTCAAACTAGAAGGGGTGTAAGTGAAGATTCAACAAAACTGAGGGGTGTAAGTGAATTTCCTGCAGTAACAACTGAAATACTTGTGAAGAGTCCACGCTAACTTTCATTCAGGTAATAGCTCAGTTTTCAGTTGCTCGGACAACAGGTCCAGTTTATAACTATGTCTCAAAGAGCACCAAATGGCAAATATCCCTTCAAGCAAATGAATCTATGCAAGCTCATTGAAATCCAGGCATTCAGCTGGAGGAAATGAGAAACATCATGGGAAAAGAGTTTCCTAGACGCACCAAAACAGCAGCTACATAACATTTCATCTCCAATAATTGTCTACAAATCTTCGATCATATTTCAGGTAAAGAAGAGACAACAAAACTAAAAAGAATAGACTGGTAAAATGTTGTCCAATGCTGTGTACAAAAAGCTACAAAAACCCTATACTCATTTCCAGTACCAAAAAATAAAACAACCAGTTAACTTGTAATCTTCAGATATTCTTGATATTCTACAGAGCAGCGGCACTCGAAAGGCGTCATTGGTTTCGTCTGAAATCGTGGAGTGAGCTCAAATGCTTCCAATGCAGAGACACTAGTAAGTAGTAGTAGCTGAAAGGACTCGAAATTAAGTACCAAACCGCAACCCAACTACACAAACCAAGGCTACTTACTGCTGCTGCTGCAAAAGCAAGAACACTGCAGACATCAAGAGTAGTGAAATACTTATTCTGAAGCCCCTTATTCCATAAGCAGCACTGCTTGTTGGGAACACTGACGGGAGTGAGCATTCCTCCCCATTGAAGAACACTTTACTTGGGAATCCATCCCCTTGGACAACATTAATCCCTGGAGTTTTCTTCTTCGTGAAAGAGATCACAGACTGTTGCTTACCAGGAACTCTTGGATCCTTCTCAGGACGAGGCCCATCTGATTCAGCAACAAGGTAGTTGAAATCCTTAAGACCCTGCATAAATATAGTTTTGTTCTTCCCATCATCAAGAATGCTCCCATTGAATGAGTACACTTTCTCAAAACCCAGACCTGCTTTATCCATTTCAACCGCTGTAAACCAATCAGCAAAGGCAGTTTCTTGCCAGTTGAAAACTGTCACTCTAGCAGTCCATCCTTTGCGGAAATCTGCATTGATGTGCCAGTTGATACTGACGCCGCAGTTGTCGCCACATGGCAAAGGGTTTGGTCTTGGAAAATGCTTGAGATCAGCCCAAGCATTGGCAAGATTAGTTCTGTTCTCAAAAGGAACCAGAAGTGCCTGCGATGGAAGCAGAAGCGCTGGAGAAGTAGTACTACACGTACGAGAAACAGAACTAGGGCATCCACAGGCACATGTCTTGCAAGGGATGATTGATTCGTTGTAATAAGCAGAGAAGGAAACGCAGCACCTGGGGCTCACTCCTTTAGGCTGTGTGATGTTGCAAACTACTTGCCAGCTGGCGAATGCGGTCTTCTCCAAGGGTAGGCCGCTGGAGTCTGGGAAACGGGACGGGCTAACCCGGACGGGAGGACCACATTTGTAATCTGGGTTCAGGGTACCATTGATCTGCCAGTTCTGTGGTGGGGTGAGCTCTGACCTGTTCAAATCCGGAGGCATCTTGAAGACATTAAGCTGGAAAGCTGAAACTGACTTGCTGGGGTCCATTGTTGGGGGCAAGATAGTCCCATTGCGGCAACAGAATGGTATGTTCCCAAGTTTTGAGTCGTTGGCCTTTTCAAGAGGAAGGTCCACAATTGTGGGTCTTCTTTTGCAGTTCAGTACATTGGAGAAATCAGGATCGCTCTTGTAGAACTGACCTTGTTTGCCAAAAACGCAGTCGGATGAATCAACGATGGAGGGATAAGCTCCTTGCATTGTGCTAATGAACTCATCTCTCATCCAGTCCCAGCTCAATCTCCAGTTATCAAGGCGGCCAAGAGAGTTATGGTTCTCGATCGTGACCTGCGCCCAATAATTTGTATCGTACGTTCTGATAATGTCGTACATAATGGTGAGATCACCTTCTTGACGTGGCAGAAATTCTTCATCAACAGTGATGTTGGTTTTGAATTTTGGATCCTTTGTACAGCAAGTATTCATTTCACTCTTCCCTGCAATGCCACAAACCAGATAAGTAAAGAACAAGGGCAAGAAAGATAGTAACTGTACAAGTTTAACTTGCAAAAGAAACGTCACATCAGATTCATATCAACCACAGGTATATACACAAAGTGGATGGTAGTGATAGGTGTTTATAACAGATGAATTTGATATGAGTAGCAAACAAGTCCACGATCAAATGGAATTTTCAGGCTTTGAAATATCACATAAGAAATGGAAGGACCGTAAAATCTCAATTTCATCCGTGGTTAAGTCAAAGTTTGTCATGGTTGGTGTCGGGACAAGCATTTGAAGGAACAATTTGAGATAAAAGTTAGCGGTTGGGTCGAGTTCCTGTTTGTAAGCTGCAAGTTGCGTTGTTCAATTGTGATTGTATTGAAAGAAAAGGTTGGCTACCTAATTTTAGACGGCAAGAATAGCGCTTTCACATTCAAAACACCCCTAACCTTCCATCCAATGAACCATACATGTATCCTAAATTTTCTGATTCTCTAACTATGAGGGCTGCCCCAATGGTTGAAATACCACAGACGGACCAGTTTAAACAGCAAGAACCCACAATGGAGGCCCTCTTTGGCTTGGGAAGTCAAAACACACCTAATGTGGATGAACACGCGAAATAAACATCAAAGGGAAGTGAACAAAGCTGATGAGCAATCACACACGATACGCAAGAACTAACCAACCAACAAAAGTTTCTTCCAGAAGTCATCATCTGATGGATTGCTTGCATAACTACATGAATGTTTCCACACAGATTTCACTAACCAAACACAGACAGTTTTTCACAAAAACCAAAACCCACATCCAAATCAAGTCAAATCCATCAATTAAATCTCTGAGATGCCATCTAATAGATTCAATTTCAAACTGCACAGTGGGGTATCTTTAAAATCACCAACCAGTTCAAAACCAATCAATTGACCCATTCAAATACACACCATCTATTCACAATCTGACAAATTAAAAACACAAATCTGGAACCAAATCGGTCAAATCAAACTCAAATTAGTAGTAGTAATAGTACCTCGCATGACAGGTTTAGGGCAAATGAAGCCATCATTAGCGAGGGATATCTTATCCGGCATAGGGATAGCGGGAGGCTTAACACCAAACTGAGTCCCCACAAGTTCGATCAGCGCCGAAGTCTGAGTAATATCACCAGCAGTCTCAACGGAGGTCTTGAGATCAGTGCTCGGGAAGCCAGCAAAAACGGTGCCGTTTCCGACGGGTGCGGGGAAGATTGAGCCGTCGGCGAGGACGGCGTTGGAAGCAGAGACCAAGAGCTCGTCGTGCTGGAAGCCGACGAAGATGTGCCATGACTTGAGTTCTTCGAGGGCGTTGTTTTGGATGGTGAGGGTGGACTCGAAGCGGTAGGGCTGGTGAGTTGGATCGGACTTGAGAGTTGGGTGGAGGAGTTCTCCGGCGGTGTAGTCGTACGAGAGGTAGATTCCGTTGCAGGCGTCCGAGGATGGAGATGGGGCGATTTTGGGGGTGGGTTGTGATTGGACGGTGGAGATGATGAGGGGGAGGAAGGTGAAGATGAGAAGACAAGACGCCATGTTCTTTCTTCTTTGAGTTTGAAAATTGAGAGAGAGAGAGAGAGATGGGGTGGTATTGTTGTTCTTATTGTGTGCTTAGTTCGTGTATGTTAGTGGGGGTTTAAAGAATTGTGAGAAAATCAAATATGATGCGAGTGTTGGTTCGTTTGTTGTTTGAGAGAGCGAAAGAGAGACGAAGTTGAAAACAAAGGGGAAACGCGGCGTGGAAGCTGTCGTCTGATCATCATGTGTCTATTTGCAGGCAAAGAGTAATAATTCTTCCAACTTTGAGTCACTACGCGTTTGAAATTTTGAATTTACCTTATTTGAACAATATTTGCACTTTCCATCCTTCTTCAATAATAGAATTTCATTTCTAACACACTTCCAAACTAGAAAATTTTGGTGCTTCATTGTACGATCATGTGGTGCTTTATTTTCAATCTATATGTATCGTTTATACAAACTATCAGTAAGTGGCACACATTCACTGGTTGTAGAGTGTTTTGTTAGAGCATTAGAAAATTCTTCCAAACACATTTTATGCTCTCTCTCCCATTACCCTTCTTCTCTATTAAGCAACCAGCAACTTTTACCCAACTCTCTATTTCCCTCCTCCAAAAATCAAATATCTCATTTTTGTCTTCAGTGTCTTCCTATACTACTAGGACAAATTCTCAATTGTCAAAGCGATGCCCTAACTTTCTACAACAAATCAATGAATCTCTAAATCAAAGATTTGGAAGTAGTGAGACGGAGAGAGGACCACACATTGACGGCGATGATGACTCTTCAGCAGTAAAAAAATCAGGTAAATAAGTTTTGTTTTCATATGCTGCGAATGCTTGACATTAACATTAGTGGTGGTGCTACTAACCTGAATCCACCATTGATTCTCCTAAGATTTCTTGATCTATTGGCTCTACATATTTTATCACAGAATGTCTATTTGAATAAAGTATCATGCATCAACTAAGTATCTTTTGCCAATCTACAGAGGGTGCTGGAGACATTGTAACGTATTTGAGGGGCCAGAATGTCTTTTACCAACAAAAAGGTCCCCCAAAAGTAAAATTAATCTATTAGAACTTAGAATGGTCGAACTGGGTCGGCCCAATTTCTATTATTGAAAGCTCTTTTCTTAAGAAATAAAGTAAGGCATGTAAGTATGAAGCCCAGCCAGTTTGTTCAGGCCCAGTTTGAATATTGAACGGTACTGATGATGGTGGTTAACTTTTTGTATTTGTCGCTCTTTTGCTGTTGATTAATGTAATACAATTTTGACAAAAAAAATATTGAACGGAATTTTTTTTTAAGGGGAAGGCTTAAATACAATCAACCATTCTCATTCATCATAAAAATTCACAATTACAATGAATGAATGGGCTTGAAAGTTTCACGAGGTTAGGATGTGAAAGCTCTTGATACCGACAAGATGTGGCTTGACTACGTTTACAAGAGGATACCCTCAGTTTGTGAGTGGTGTGGCAAAGTTACGCATCGATCTTGGACTTGTTCGAAGAGAGAAGAGATTATCAAAGCTGATGAACCTCCTGGTTTTGGGGAGTGGCTTATTTTTAGGCCACCTCCAAAAAAAAAGACATGGACAGTAGATGAAGCAAACGCAGGTGCCGAGGAAAAAAAAGTGAAGCTTATTGATTTGGTTAATGGATGGGGATCAAAGGGAAGCTGCAGGGGAATCACAGGAGGGTAATCCGAAGGAAGGGCCTGACTCACAGTTTGAAAGTGAAGAGATGGATGTGGAGAAGTCCGAAACTGGGGGGAGGGGTAATGTGTCAATTTTTTAGAACCCTCTGTGTGTTTCTCCGGAGCACTCCACAACTGTTAAAGGCAAGGAAGTTATGACGATGGATCAAAATAGTGTTGCTGGCCCGAAGCGAAAAATCAGTGACACTAACTTTAGCCCGAACCCCATGGAGAAAGTACCGGGTCTGAACTCGAGGGGAAGAGGAAGAGGGCGAGGAAGAGGTCGAGGAGGAGGTGGCAGAAGTAACACTATTCAGGGGGCCCTACTTCTGCAAAACAGTAGGGGTAAACAAGCGGCACAAGAGCACGTGATTAAAGGTACAGGTGTGTCACAAGAAGGGTTGAACAAACAGGGAACAAGCTTCTGTCCCTAATCAGCAGACTCCAATGAAGGAAGGGAGCGCCTTAAAGACTCAAAATGCGACATTGGCGGAGGGTGCGACGCACCCCCGCCAAGCATAATGCGTCTTTTAGTTTGGAACGTACGCGGGCTTGGGAACCCGAGTACGTTCCTTACGCTTCACGATCTAGTGAAGCGGAAAGCTCCTAGTTTAGTTTTTCTCATTGAAACTAAGCTGAGTATTTCGGAGATGGAGAAAATTCAACACAAGATGGGGTATGCAAATAGTAAAATAGTGAGTAGTAGAGGTCGAAGTGGTGGGCTAGCCCTACTATGGAGAGAAAGTATGCAAATTCAAGTTAATAATAGCTCTCATCGTTTCATTGATGAAATGATTGTGGAGACGGACCAAAATTTCAGATGGAGATTTACGGGTTTCTACGGAGATCCGAACAAGGATGAAAGACATCTTTCTTGGGAATTGCTGAGAAGACTAGCGCCGCGACCAGCTTCTCCGTGGTGTGTCGCAGGAGACTTTAACGCTGTGACATCCGTTATGGAAAAGGAAGGAGGTTCGGGGGTAAGTTTTAGTCAATTATCGCAATTCAAAGATGTACTTAATGATGTGGAGCTTATTGATTTGGTTTTTTCGGGTAATCCTTACACTTGGAGTAACAACCAAGCGGACGGAGATAATAATCGAGAAAGGCTAGATCGTGTTGTTGCAAATGCTATGTGGTTGGATCGATTTCAAGGGGCTAAAGTCACTCATCTTAGCGAACCCAATTCTGATCATCTACCACTATTTGTGGAATGGAGCATTGAAAATAGACCGACGGTGAGAAGGTTTCAACATGAGATGATGTGGTTTACGCATGATGATTATGAGCAGGTGGTTCGACAACTTTGGACCGACACAAGTCACCAACAACTATTGCACAAATTGGAACGGGTAGCGCAGGGTCTGAAGCTGTGGGATTCCAACACGTTTGGCAGTGTGAGAAAGAAGTACAAAGCCCTACGTGATGAGCTTGAAGCTCTCGGCCAGCATGATCAGACCAGTCTCACGCTATCGGAAATAAAAAGGGTTACTGCTGAGTACAACGATGTCCTCCGGAATGAAGAAATTATGTGGGCTCAAAGGTCGCGTGCTATGTGGTTAAAGCATGAGGATCAAAACACAAGGTACTTTCATAAGAAAGCTACTATTCATAGAGCTAGAAATAATTTTTGAGGCATTGAGGACACCAATGGGCAATGGGTAACTGATGATAGTTTGATTACACAGGTTCTTGAAAGTTATTTTAATATTTACATCGACTAACCCAACAATGAATGAGATTGACCCAGTGTTGCAGAATTTTTGAAGGAGGAATTACAGCAGAGGAGAGGACCTCGATGGAGCTCCCATACTCTATTGACGAAGTTCGCAGTGCGTTATTTCAGATGGCCCCGGACAAGGCTCCGGGTATTGACGGCTTTAATGCTGGGGTTTTCAGAAGCATTGGAGTGTGGTTGGAGACGAAGTAACATCCACTGTTCTAAAAATTCGGAATAAGTTAGAAAGTCTTGAGCACTACAATTCCACACATATAGCTCTTATTCCAAAGAAGAAGCAGCCTAGAACCCAGCAGATTATCGGCCTATCAGTCTATGTACGGTGATATACAAGATAGTAGCGAAGACGGTAGCAAATAAACTGAAAAGGATTCTCCCGAATTTGATTTCTGAGAACCAGAGTGCCTTTGTACAAGGACGGTTGATTTCAGATAATATTCTCACTGCTTTGAAGTAATTTATTCTTTGAAGACTCGGAAGAAAGGAAAGAAGGGTTTTATGGCACTGAAAATCGACATGAGCAAGGCATATGACAGAGTAGAGTGGGAATTTGTTCGTGAGGCGCTTTTTCACCTTGGGTTCGGGCCGAGATTTAATTCTCTAATCCGAAATTGTATTTCATCATTTACTTATTCTTTTGTTCGTAATGGTGCAGCGAAGGGTTTTATAAACCCTGAAAGAGGCCTTCGTCAAGGATGTCCACTTTCGCCGTACTTGTTCCTGATTTGCAGTGAATTTCTTTCACGTGCCATTTCGCTCGCGGTCAGAGATGGAAGGCAGCCTCTAGGGGAGGACCAGTGGTCTCCCACCTCTTTTTTGCTGACGATAGTCTTTTTTTCACAGGTGCAAACATGGAGAACATGAACACTCTTTTGGATATTTTAAAGAGCTATGGAGAAGCTACAGGTCAACAAGTAAATTTTCAGAAATCAGCTCTTGTTTTCTCTTCTGGGGTTCCAGCGGATATGAGAACTAATCTCCTTAATTCTACTGGTGTATAAGAGGTTGAGCAATATGACAAGTATTTGGGTCTTCCTACTACAATGGGAAGAAAAAAATCCATTACTTTTGGTTCTTTAACAGATAAGTTTGCTAGCAGATTAAAGGGATGGAAAGGAAGCTCTCTTTCAATTGCGGGTAAGGAAGTTTGTATCAAGGCGGTGGCTCAAGCTTTACCTACCTACGCTATGAGTTGTTTTATACTTCCGGATGGTATTTGTGATAAAATGGAAGCTCTGATTCGACAATTTCGGTGGAGTAAAGGAGAAAAGGAGAGAGGAATTAACTGGGCTGCGTGGAACAAAATGCAGAAAACAAAGGTACGTGGGGGGCTTGGTTTCAAGGATTTGAAAGCCTTTAATCAGGCAATGCTAGCAAAACAAATTTGGAGGCTTCATCTAGCACCAGAATCTCTCTTGGGGCGGGTGTTAGGGGGTAAGTATTTCCCAAATTCAACGATTTTAAATGCAGAGCTGGGAACAAACCCGAGTTATGCGTGGAGAAGCTTGATTCACGGCAAAAAGGTGATCGAAAAAGGCTCCAGGTGGTCTCTCGGAAACGGCACCAGCTTTACACTTGCAGACAGATTCATACCAGGCCATTCTAATTTTAAGTTTATTACGCCATTGCAAGGTACAACTCCTCTTATCAGTACTTTTATCAAACAGGAAAGAACATGGGATTCACAACTTCTAGATCAATTTGTGTGGAAAGTGGATACCAACGCTATTGAAGCTATATCAATTCCTACAATCTCTAGAAGTGATCATCTTGTTTGGGTTGGGTCGACTGATGGAAAGTACACAGTGAGGTCTGGTTACAACTTTATAAAAGAATTGGAGATTACAGATCAACACAGCAGCGCAAATGAGGAGCATTGGACGGGTTTTTTTCCAGAAACTTTGGAAGACGAAGATTTAGAAGAAAATTGTCCATTTCATATGGCGTGTGTTTCATGAGATTCTCCCAACCAGAAACAACCTGAGTAGAAGACAGATCAGGGTAAATAATTTATGTGTGTTCTGTGGTCAATTTGAAGAATCTGGACTCCATATCTTCAACTCCTGTAAGAGGACAAAAAGATTATGGTACAGATTGGGCTTTTCTGAAGAACAACGAACAATAAGATCCAGTTTTAAAGATTGGATAGCTAAATGCATTTGCGATCTGTCGGAAGAAGAGAAAATTACCTTTTGTATCTTCCTACGGGAGGTCTGGAACCAGAGAAATTCCATTATTTTCAATGGGATGGGGAAAAATGATGATCTACTGCTAGCCGGCATAACAGCAAGAATTGAAGAGATGAAGAAGCTCGATGACAAGCAATCGCTACCCTCTGGAGATGGTCACCAAGAGAGATGGTCTCGCCCATGTGAGGGTTGGGTAAAAATTAACTTTGACGGATCTTTCGATCCTGAATCAAGAAGAGCGGGGGGAGGTTTCATTATTAGAAATAGTGCAGGAGAATGCTTGGAAGCTAGATACTTTCCGGTGGAAAGCATACCAAGTTTGCAGAAGCTTCCGCCATGGTTGAAGGGCAGAGAACGGCTGTGGATAGGGGTTTTAAGAGGATAACTATTGAAGGCGACGCTCTGGTACTAATAGAGTAGATACGAAGAATTGTGATGGGTGTAGCTGCTGAAGATCTCACAGAAGCGGTTGACAAGATCAAAGAAATGCTAGAGATCTGCTCCATTTGTGAAGAAATCGAGATAAATTGGGTCCCTAGAGCTATTAATCATGTTGCAAATAAGTTGGCCTCCCAAGGAAGACTGTCCACCTCTTCAGCAGGTTGGGGAACTGTTGTCCCACCATGGTTAGCAGAGGAAATTATGATTGATGTATCAGCTCATTAAGTTTGTTTGATTAATGAAATTTTTCCCTAAAAAAAAATACAATGAATGAAACAAGCATGAAATACAAAGGGAGTGCTATTTTAGATACCGTAGTGGAAATATTTTTAGAAGATATTCGAAGGCTTTCAAAATGTTTTTTTTTTTATTTTTTGAAGATTCTTTCAGTTACACATAAAAAGTAGTATCACTTATAAAGCCTGACGAAAATTCCAACAAAGTCACACAGGCTATAACATAAGACTGTCCATCGACTCAACGGACCGACCAACACGCTCAACCTGTCCAGAATTTACGGGCTTTGGTTTAACAAATTTTGGACCGTCATGCGCTTGGGCTTGAAATTTGAGCCCGACCAACAAATCTTGGTTCATGTAACTTCGGCGTAAGGACAACCGGCCCGGCCCGAACTAAAGTCACTACTACGTTTATTATTTAAATGCAGGTATATATAAATATGTATACTAATCTAGAACTTTATAAATCATGCTTTTAAATATTATGTTCAATACAAAACATGTAAAATACGATTGTTGAACACTAAAGTCGCTCAATTGTCTTATACTACTTCCTATGTTCGTTCTCTTTCACTTCTGTTTGACTTCTACCACTATTCACTGGATCACTTCGACCTGATGACTTTGATATAAACATTGTATATATTTTTATAACTTTCATGGTGTTGTAGGGTATTTATTTACTCCACGACACCATGAAAATTATCAAAAAATTGTATTGTTTTACTATCCAAATCACTGCATCAAAAAACCCCGGGGTCAAAATGTCAAACTGAAGAAAAATGGAGAAAACGGAGGAAGTAAATTTTTTCTATTGCGCTTTTCTTTTAGTTAAATTAAATTTATATTTTGCCCAAGGTTAGGTTGGATTTTGATTTTTTAGTAAAATGTTATAGACTTGGACTAAAATCGTGGTCGAGGCCCGATCAGCTAGTTTTTTTTTTTTTTTTTTTTTTGAACATGATCAGCTAGTTGGGATGGATTTGGATTCACCTTTTTTTGACACTTGTTTCGGTATTACCCGATTCTATCAGCCCAGGCCACGGCCAGGCCTGGCTACAAGTGTCCAGTGGACCTGTGATATCACAAAGCCTTACCCCATAATATCTGTTAGTTTTTTTTTTTTTTTTTTGAGGGAATATCTGTTAGTTTTTAAAGCAGAGATAAATAATAATAATAACAATAATAATAATAGTAATAATAATAATAATAATAAATAGTAGTAGTATTATATGTTGAAGATCTATTCTTCTTAGAAATTTACAGACTATTTAGCAAAAATTCATGTATATAATATGTAATGTAAAATATATTTTATGCTTGTTTCAACTATTGCACGAATTATAGCTCCTGAAAATTGAAAAAAATGTTGAACTTGCATTTCAAAGATTTATATAGGACACGTTGGCCATAATTTCAGGAACAACTTTAGAAGAACTCATAGTGATATGCCTCCTAGGCTCCTATCACTAGTGAATACACTTCACAAAGTGATAGTGATGAAGAAAAAATCCTCTCAGGGAGCACATATTTTTAAACTATCCGAAGTCTGGTAAGCAAAGACTTGTGTCACTCTACTCAGCACCCATAGTCTACACCAAGATCATGTCTCTCCTCAAATCTCTGTATTACTTATAAAATCAGTACTCTTACACGGAAGCAATTGGGAACAAAACGCAACATTAACCTGCAGTTATTGAACCTCTAACAGGACCTGACTCAATCGCAAACAACATTGCCACGCTGCCATATTTAGCAATCTGTTAAGGACGAGACAAAC
The DNA here is from genome assembly GCA_023055425.1 of Linanthus parryae. Classification (NCBI taxonomy): domain Eukaryota; kingdom Viridiplantae; phylum Streptophyta; class Magnoliopsida; order Ericales; family Polemoniaceae; genus Linanthus; species Linanthus parryae. Next base: position 933,085 of record JALGPY010000008.1, on the reverse strand, counting down.
AATGATCCATCCCTGTGTGAGACCGAGTGCGACCCTAAGGAACTTGATAAATTACTCAACATGCTCATGAAACTTACTCAACCAAAGGCATGCACGACTCGTAGTGACCCCTCTGAGATCTCATAGATCGACTACATAATCTCTCCAAGCTTCTAGACCCATCTTCGATTCAAGCTGACATCTGAGAACAATGAGCAAACAACTTAGATAAACAAACAGAACTATCAAACGTACTTGTCTTTTAATTGAGCACTAATACTACTATTAAGCATAGATTTTTGGGTAGTGGACGACAGCAAGCTGGTAATGGGCAAACAAACAAGCCTACAGAAGAACAACTTTATGTGGTCAACTGAGGTGGTCAAATGTTGGAAGTGACTAAATATTTATTTTAAGATTTCCTGTCAGAACTTTAACCATCCCATCTTTCCAAATGTTGGAAGAAATTGGGCGGCCCTAGGATTTGGTTATGCATGCTACACAAAAGTAGAGTTACAGCTAGCATCTCTACTCCACAGGAGAGTATTCAGTGCTTTTGGACCACTAGATATGCATTGCCAGTACACACTTGAAGTTAGGATGACTTGGTTATGGAGAATGTCACTCACCAACTCCATGAAACGATAATAAATTCTCTCTGGTCCTAGAGCAAAACGAAATTTATTTCTTCATAAATGTCACGAGTTCAACGTCTGTGTCCTCTCTCAAATGCCCAACATGGTCAACATACGTGAAGTGTGTGATCTTCATATTTGAATAGTACAGATTGATGTCAGATTTTAATTTATGTCAGTATTATTTTCTAAAATTGTGTTGGCATTTGACAATTTTTTTTTATTTAGAAAGAGATGTCGAGGTGCCAAACAGTTAGACCATCACATGAATCATAAGGCATCGCTAAACTATACCACAAGTTTATCGGCAAGTACTGACATCATTATGCAATAATATATTGATTAGATTCACCCATATCCATTTAGAGAGCCATGGGCCAAAGTTGAACTTACTCCCATTCACGAGAAACTTCTCATTTATAACGTTTTACCACTTTTCAATGGGTCACCTTGACCTTTGTGATTCGATTAGCCAAGCGATGCAAGAATTTGATAATTTAAAAAAAAATGAACCATCTTGCTAATTAAATAACTAGGTCATATTGACATGATTATAAATAAAAAAAATCGGGTGAACCATAGGAAGTATGCACAAGTTTTCAACCCTGCAGCATGTCAAAAAATTAGAAACCAAAAGAGTTGGACAAACCTTGCTTGTAAATAATATTTATGTTTCTTCTATTAGTTCTTCACTATTTATCATGTTTATTGGATCACTTTGATCCGGTGTTTTGGTTAAAAAAATGGTGCAGGAATTTGATTATCTTTTCATTGTGTTATAAAACAAAGTTTACCATGAGCATAATACCAAATTCTTGAATTGCTTTTCTAATCAACCCACTTGATCAAAATAACCATCATACAGTAGAAAAACAACAGGAGAATAGTGGAAGTACTGGTATTAAAAACGGTCAGCTCAATGATCATGTACCAGGTCAAAGTTTTAGTTTATAGATGCACCACAACCACACATAGCACATGGTACACAGTCTGTGATTTGATGTTCCTAGAACACCATATCACTTGATCATGTAGGCCATAGAAAGACATCTCAATAAGGGCCACAACCAATTTGATTCATGTAAAGAGCCAAAATTTTGAATAACAAAGTGGTTGCTGTATGTTTAAATTGCAAAACAGATAAATTCTCAGAAGGCAAAGCACTATGATTAGATTATTATTAACTCTTCATTTCTCTTATGATAATGAAATCCTCAACACATACTTCTCCCTAGGTAACCCAAAATTCACTTATACTAAGAGAGAGGGGACTAGAAGATACACTTAACCAACATCAAAACTAATGACATTCTTAACCTCATCATTTCTTACTAATTACCATTACCACTACCTAATGGGGATTACAAACCAAGACAACAAAACCCTAAAAAAGGCCTTCTCCTCTATCTTAGGCATAAACAGAGCCACAAGAGAGGGCCATCAACAAGATTGCGGCTCTTTCTTCCTCACCCAACATCTTCCGGCTTATCAGCTTATCCACCGTTGATCTCTGCAAAACAACTTCCTCTCCTAGAGCTTTTAGCTTCCTCTTTATTGATTCCCCCAACTTGTTGCTACTGCCACTCGTTCCGCTACTGCTACTACCACCACTGTTTGATTTCTTTGATTTCATCTCCTCCGTTGATTGCTTGTTCAGACCCAGAAGTGCTCTTCTCCTCTTCCTGTTTCTGATCCCACAAGCATTGCAGAGAGACTGTTCAAGAAAAAAACAGAGTAAACCCTAGATCAGAATCAAACCCAGATCACATACTTAAAATCACAATCAATTGAAGAGAACCCATATCATAAAACATCAATTTAAAAGAACCCAGATCATAAAATAGGGAAAAAAAGGAGATGATCTGACCTTGGGGCCAGCAGGGCCACCACGCCAGAGAGGGGTTTTGGTGGTTCCGCAATCGGCGCAGGTCCTGGCTTGGTTGCCATCAGAGGAAGACCTCTCTGGGGTTTTGATGTTCATTTCTTCAGACTCTGATGTCCCCTGCAAATAAAATAGATTTTGATCAAATCAGGAACATGATCACTAATGAAAATAACCCAAATCAAAAACAATAGTGGGTAGGTAGGTGAGAGGGTTGTGTGATCACTCACTTTATCAATGAGATCGCCCATTTGAATCGTCTATTAGACAGACAAAACCCAGATGAAATTGATCAACAGATGAAATTGATCACTGATCAAACACCCAAAACAGGGGAAAACAGAGACGATTGAACCCAGATCAGAGACAACCCAGAAAGAGCAATTGATTGATCACAGAGAGAGAGAGAAGGGTATTGATCATAAGAGTGAAGAAGAGGAGGAATATTGGTGGATACCGCCTTTGAGAGAGGAGTGAACCGACAAGAGAGAAGAGAGCAAACTTATAGCCGATTTAGTAATAAAAACGGCCTTCCTTCGGCTTTTAAGCGAAGCGGCGAAACCCTAGCGGCGGGGTGAGGGAAATGGACGAAAATGCCCTCTACTCTGTAATCCAACCCAACAGCACACCCGCCAAAAAGGTCGTCTGAAATGAAAAGGGCGCGACTGCGAAAAAATTAATTTTTGATTGGAAATTTTCTTTTTGGGGGGAAATTAGAAATTTTAGTGGTAACTGATTGTTTCCATGCTTCTCCTCATCTTGGTAGGTGGCTACTTCTTAAATCGGATCATGACCGTTGCTTTTGCCATGATCATGATATGATTAGGCAATTTTTATATATTCAAAACACCATCATTGGTTAGGTTGTCCCCAGTGGACTTGTTTGGATGGGAGAAAGTAGAGACGAAAGAAAAAGTCAAATTCGAAATTTCGCTTATAATCAGGATTTGATTTTCAACTGGAATTTCGAATTTTCGAACGAAAATTCGATATTTTTTTAATGTTGAGAAATTCTGGACTTCTTAAGGTAATTTTTGGGTTTTCAATAGCCTTGTAATTTAATTCTTTTGCTTGTGAAGACTATCAAACTCATTTTTCTTCTTTCCCATCAGTTTCCCAGCCAAGCAATTGAGTTTTTACATCAGACATCTTCCCTTGCATGTTATTTCATTCATCTCTAACTGTCTGGTGGAAAATTCCGTGTCCATTACACATGTTTCGCAGTGGGAACATCATCTTGTGCGGCTGATCAGGCCCCATTCAAAACATAAAGGGGAATGGTCTGAATTTGCCCCTACCAGGTGAGTCACACGAGCATCCCTATCTGTGTAATGTCAACTGAGATTACCCACAGTCATATCCAGTCGCTCCCGAATGTTAGCATCGTTCGTTTGTCGATTTGACCAAGTGAACGGATTTCCTGCGTAACCCAGAACAATAAGTTCAAGTTCTTGTAAAACATCATTGAATGCCTAACCTGGATATATTAGGAAACAATCACCCCTCCTTCTCCAAAGATGAAGTAACAGTCTAAATTTATAGGAGTTTAAGTACAATAATTCACATTTTTGGAATAAAAGTGTAATTAATTTTCTTGCATGACAAAATTAAGATAAGCTTGAAGAATAACTTCAAGTTATGTAGAAATATCTTATGTGGTTCATGGTACTGTGTGGGTAATATGTAATTACTAAGAATTGATGGGTAAAAGTGTAATTTGTACAACATGAGTTTCATACTGGTTTTGGATCAGATATCGAATACTGGAAGTATGGGGCACTTATTGGATGTCCTAAAAAATTTTAGGAAGATTTGAAATTTTCAGGAAGTGAAAGTTTATCATAAATTTAATTTCTACCATGAAGTTTGAGAAATGGCACCTACCTCCCTCCAATGTGAATGCAACATAGCTTTTCACACTTTGGGCTCGTTTGGATAACGGGGTTTAGTTAACCTCAACCATAACCCAACTCGGAGGAGGTTCCGGTGAACGGTGTCCTACAACCGGTCTCCGCCAAATGGAAAATCCGGCGGACAGTAAACCCCAAGCCGTGCTCGGCTTTTCAATTGTCGAAGAAAAAAAGCGCATGAGACTAGGCCAAAACCGGCGGACTGGTGTGAAAGTCAAGTGAGCGGTATTTTGTGAACCGGTGGTCTGCTTGTTTTATATCATCCCCTGCTTTTTTTGTTTTTATGTTCTCACACTTCACATGATGGAGTTAATTTTCAATGTATGTATTTGTTTTCTTCTCAAATGATTAGCCAGCCATCGACAATCAAAAAGCCGAGCACTGGATTTATATCCGGTAGACGGTTTGTTAAAGTTGGTGGTTTCCAAAACCCGATGACCGGGTTTAATACCCCGGCCACCGAACCTCTACCGACCTCAACCCCTCCATCCAAACACGAGCCTGATTTTGAACCCCCCCCCCCCCCCCCAAACCCTCCTATTCAAACAACCCCTTTAAGTTTGTGACACCTCTCCCATAAGGCGGCGGCACCTAACCACACAAACTCAACTTGGTCATGAAGGAAATCATCTAGTACTAACAACACCATATTTACTTTTTCTTCATCATTATTCAACAATTACCCGTTTGTTCTTCCGTTCCAAAACTGAACTCCTTCAACTACTAGAGCTTCTCTGCAACCCGTCTACGAACGTTGGTTCCATTTTCGGTCTAAATTCGGATCATAGTCAAATCATAATCGAAACATATGTTCATGTGCAATTCACAAATCCATTTAACAAGTCAATAAGCTAAACGGCTTGGATTTCTAAATCCACTAAGATTTTTAATTGAATCCCAACCTCAATATGTAACGCCCCTAATTTTCAAGTAAGACCCAGATGCAATACACGGAAGTTTTAGGGTAATTATGTAGTAAAAACAGGTTCGTGTGGAGAAAATATTTTGATATTGAATATCAGAACATTTTTTTCTAAATTGAGTGTTTAAAGTACAGCTTTTGTAATATCCATCAAAAAAAAATTATAATAGATATTTAAAATGCGTTAAGGGGGCAGCCCAGGCTTGAAACCGGCCTCATCTGCACTAAAATGAGTCAAAATCAGCCTCAGACCATCCCACTCCAACACCCAAACCGCCCCCTAACCCCAACACAACCCCCATCACGGTACGGTTTGACTTGTACACAAACTTACCTGGTCTGGCCCACCCCCACCGGGCCGGTTCGCCGCCAGATGCTATCGTTTATAAATATATTAATAATATTTTTTGGTCACCCCCGGTCCTCAACCCCTAACCTCACATGTTTAGGGCATTTGAATTCTTTGACTATGCGAGGTTGAGGCAAATCTGGAGGAATAGGACATTATCTTCATGTAATCTACTCTGTATAATATAAAGTTCTCAATCAATCTGCCCTCCCAAAATTTTACAGAACAACACTTATACGCCTACACTTAATGAAAAAAATCAGTAGTGCCCCTATTCTTTAGATAAATCCAGTAGTGCCCCCCTGTGAATACAACTTGTGACCCAACATTCAAGTCTTTGTTCTAAATGGTCATTGTAATATATTCACTTACCCCCATAATATTTAAGAATTTTACGAAATACCCAAATTATATAAGAGAATAAACACAGTCAGATTATCATTCCTCTCGCGTCTTTTATTACCTACTTCCCTTTAGTGAATTCCTGACTCTGCCACTGGGTGCACCTGGCCAGTTTAGGTCTTGAATGTATAGCATGATACCCGATGCGTATCGTAACGGATACATATTGTTCATGTGCAATTCACAAATCCATTTAACAAGTCAATAAGCTAAACGGCTTGAATTTCTAAATCCACTAAGATTTTTAATTGAATCCCAACCAAATATGTAACGCCCCTAATTTTCAAGTAAGACCCATATGCAATAGAAGGATGTTTTAAGGTAATTATGTGAATTATATTTTCAGATGTTTCAGTGGCAGTGTAGTAACAACAGGTTCGTGTGGGGAAATGTTTTGATATTGAATATCAAAACATTTTTTTTCTAAATTGAGTGTTTAAAGTACAACTTTTGTAATATCCCTCAAAAAAAATTTATAATAGATATTTAAAATGCGTTAAGGGGCAGCCCAGGCTTGAAACCGGCCTCATCCGCACTAAAATGAATCAAAATCAGCCTGAGACCATCCCACTCCAACACCCAAACCGCCCCCCTAACCCTAACACAACCCCCATCACGGTACAGTTTGACTTGTACACAAACTTACCTGGTCTGGCCCCACCCCCACCGGGCCAGTTCGCCGCCAGATGGTATCGTTTATAAATATATTAATAATATTTTTTGGTCACCCCCGGTCCTCAACCCCTAACCTCACATGTTTAGGGTTTGGGACCTCTGGGGTTCAAGTTTTCCAAACCCTCAACCCGGCTCGGCCCGACCCCTCGTCCTCTCAACCCTGTCCCCTCTCTCACAGGCTCCCCTCCAACCCACCCGGACCTGCACTGTTGACACGTTGAACCACAAAGTTCAAATCCTAAACTAGTTTTAGTGATTGGAAAAGTTAGTTGAATATCTAAAGTGACTGAAAATTCAAAAACAACTCGCTGTAAACTAAAAAAACAGACAATTGTTACAGAATATGTGATTTTCACATACTGAAAATCTTAACATCAGGAAAAAATTAATATGATTTAAAATGGTGGTAACAAAGGAAATTAAAACATGCTCCCAAATCTTCTAAAAAACATGTTCCCCAAATGTGCACGAGGGGGCTGTTTGGTACCTGATAATTGAAATAACCATCTGAAAATAATATGAGAAAATAAGTTGGCTAGTAATTTAAAATAGTTGAAAATTCTAAAGCTGTTTGGTTTGTGTTTAAAATATGCAACTGTGAGAGAATCTGCAAAATCGAAGACTATGTAATCTGCAGATTTGAGACCTAAATAAATTTTAGAACTTTTGACATACAACCCCCCTGCAGTATGGTCTCGCTGACACTTAGCTACCAGCAGTATTGATTTTGTCAGAAAACCCCCCTGCAGTTTTACTTTTACTGACATCGCGCACCATTTTACTAAAACTGCTGGTAGCCAAGTGTCGGTAAAAGTGGAACTGCATGGAGGTTTTTGTTTGAAAAATGGTGCGGGATGTCGGTAAAAGTGAAATTGCAGGGGGGGTTTCTGACAAAATCAATACTGATGGTAGCTAAGTGTCAGCAAGACCATACTGCATGGGAGTTTTATGTCAAAAGTTCTAAATTTTAATTCAAACTGCAAAACAGTGTAACAACTGAAATGAAGTTAAAATGATCAATTTAAGCAAAAGTAATTATAATCGAGGTCACCAAACGTGCACGAAAGTCTAGAACTATCAACAACCAATTGAACTAGGAGCAATATGCTATTCATACAGGCATCAATTATGAATTAAAGATAGGCTATATTGGCTGGTCCATCTATGTCACAAAATTTAGTTTGCAAATAAATATTTTTCGCAGTAGATCCTAATTGAGATTCCAAGCAAATCAAAGAGGAGATAAAGACATGGCGTAGGGACCCAACAAAATCATTTGAACTTAAAAACTAAAAGCTTCAATGGTGATTTACATGATCCATTTAATGTCTCAGTCTTTGTCCTAAATGTAGAAGCAATATTTAGTTATGCAGCCGTCAAGAGCCATTACTTTTCATCATAATAGTGCAATTTTCAAATATTCAATGTGAAATAGCACATGTAATTTCATTAAACTTTCATCTCAAAAAAATTCATTAAACTTCACTGCCTACACAGAGAGTACTACTCGCATCGAATAAAAGGTGAGAATGAAACGCGAAAGCTCTAGATATCTTAGCAAAATCTATGTACAACAAGGGAAGCAATTAACATCAACAATTCTAGGGCAAAAGTAGTTCTACTCTCCACAGAAAAATATCTCTTCTTAAAACAGCAATCATCTGCATGTCCTTCTTCCCATAGTAGTACATCCTTACATCACCCACATGAAACACCAGCCAGGTACTTGTTACATGTAAATGTCCATGGCAACAAGTCCTCATGGACAGGGTTTGGTTCTGCAAAAAATGTCAACAAAGGAAGGAAACCCATTTAGAGATAGCCCACCAAAAATAAAAAGAAAGGTGAGTGGCATACATATTGTACAAGTAGTCCCCTTAAAAGCCACAAACAAAAAGATCAGATTTTTGCATAATACTGCTAGTAGTGTTTTGCAAATCACATAACTCTATTTTGTGCGCATTTGCAAAGATGAGACAAATAACAAGTGCCATGTTAAACGAGAGAGAGAGAGATGCACATATGTGGTGCAAAGATGAAGCATGCAGAAAGAGATATACAAGATCTTGAAGGGGATGATAAACTGGATACTGAGACAAAAAATATTGCTAAATGGTGAGAGTGAATGATAAAGATAGCTCACGAGACAAGACAAATAGGAGGACCACTGCATTGAAATCTTCCAGCTCATAGAAGCCCTCATAGTATCCAAAGAGAGGAGAGAAAAAAAGGGAAGGGGGGGGGGATTTTTGTAGTAAATTGAAATCAATGGTGTAGAATTAAGAACTTGAGACCTAATTCTCAACTACTACTAGTTGTAAATTTATGAAACCTCATTAGTTTTGGGGCAAACCACAAAGTACACCAGACAACCAAAGTACAATAACGACATTCCGGGTATGCAAGCATTAACATGCATAAAGTGATAACCTACTATGCATTATAAAGTCTATCGGGAGGTAGTCCATGTCACGTACGTAGGTCAATTCAGAAGCTGAGAACGTAAGTATAACGATCTATTTACTAAATGAGCTCTCCCTTTACCTGTTCATGAGAACTTTCTGGCTAAACTACAAACATTAGATCTTCTCAAGATCAACGGTGGACATTGGTGGTGGGCTATGCTCATGAATCATGTCCTAGTAATGCAATTATTGAGCTTGAAACTCTAACTGGTGACGTCACTCAGATAATGATAAACTGATAATGCTATCTATGTGTTCTGAAACTTGATATTTGGACAATTGCACGAGCATCTTCTGTGATTGTAGCATACAGCTTTTGCCATACTGTGATGATTCGGGGGTTATTGAGAAGGTTATGTTCTTGATGTTATCGATTTTTACTCAAGACTTAGAATAATGACATGTTTGTTAATTGAGACATGTGGACAGTGGCCGAGAGGGGTCAAATTTCAGGTGCTTAGACGTGTAACTTCTCACACCATGTATATCCTGGTCGGCTGGTCGCATATGAATCTGTTTGAAGGGATAATGCACAGAAGGTAAAGGTGGTTTCCATAACTACCAACAGAATATCGAATGTTCTAGTGCAGAAAAAATGGGAATTTAGGGATTTCAGGAGCAACTTATAATATATCGAGATTTTTTTTCTTCACAATCAAAGAAAATTTTAAAGATGGCGAGTGATCAATTCTCCATGTAACATTGATCACGAGGACAACCTGGTAATTGAGTATTAGCCAGTGATTTACGAGAGTCTTATATGTTGATACTTGATAGTGTTGTCCCTCTCTTTTTTGTGCATAGGCCATGGAATTTGTGCAAAGTAAAAAGAGAAAAGGAAACAGAATCGGTCCAATTTTTCTTCATGAGCATTATCGCATTTTTCAATTTCAGACCCCAGTAGCATCTTTGTTTTTTCCTATTTTTCAATCATTGTAATACTCCACGTTTGTGATCAGATAAAAGCACTACCATTTAACATCCATATAATGTTAACACCAGTGTGAGCATATCTTACACTCAAAGCAGTCACTAGATTCAAGAACAGTTCTAGCAATGCCAAGTTCTAAGTTGCAAAATACCAGGGAATGATGTACTATATTTGGTAAATGAAAGGTTAAGTGGTGAAATCGAAAACTAATGCAAGGCCGTGGTGGAATATACATATGCATATCTGTTGAACAGATAGCTTTCTTAATTTTGTATTCAATATTCATGCAGCTCTGCAATTCCTTCCACGCAAGGACGCCAAGTATATCCTCCATTCCTGCTTATGATAGTTCGGTAAGAGACTAGGTACACAATTCGTCAAAATTTATGAGATATATATGAGAGTAGCATAGGGGGCGCTATACAAATATATAACACGACTTTAACCAACTATTCATTGAAGCACATATATGCGATGAAAGAAGCATGTCCTGTGAAAGCTACACTCACCCAATGAAGATAGAGCAATTACCGACTCTATAAAGATCTTGTCTGGGATCATGCAAGTTAAAGCTGAAACCATTCCCATAAGTTCTAGTTAATTTATCATTAAAACAAACCACCGATCCAGTTTATTTACAATCTCAGCTTGAGACCTCTCAAGATCAATGTTGAGCATTGGACATATACTGCAGAGCCAAACAAAGCAAACATATGAAAACAAGGTTTGAATCCCTGTGAAAAAATGCAACAATAGGAAGAAACAAGAAAGAACTCTCTAAATGCTACCATAGTAGATAGTGGTAGTACTTGGGTAGTAAATAGTAATACTATATCAAGAACATGAACCATAGTATCAGGTCTGTAGTTTGATCATAACTAAGAGCGCGGTGCATGGACCTGAATACGAGTTAGCACCAATAAACATCCTGACCAACCAGACTGGTATGGTATCAATGCATACCCATTTGCACCAATAACCCATCTGTGTAACAAAGTCTCTTCGAGACTTCGACACTTGTGCACTTGTGGATTCGGATGAAATGACAGGGTTTTGTTTTACAGCGTAAATATCTCTTGGCAGACAATATGAATACTAGGCACAGTAAACTACACTTTCTGCCTAACTCTCTGTTGTCAGTACCGTTTGATACCCGATACATTTCGTACGATACGGTACTGTCCATCACTGTTACGTATCAGTGATTGTGTCGCAAATGAAAGTTTATTGAACGACGCGTATCTGTTACGATACGCATCGGGTATCCCGCTATACATTCAAGACCTAAACTGGCCAGGTGCACCCAGTGGCGGAGCCAGGAATTCACTAAATGGAGGTAGGTAACAAAAGACGCGAGAGGAATGATAATCTGATTGTGTTTATTCTCTTATATAATTTGGGTATTTCGTAAAATTCTTAACATTATGGGGGTACAAGTGAATATATTACAAGGGCCATTTAGAATAAAGACTTGAATGTTGGGGCAAAAGTTGTATTCAAGGGGGCACTACTGAATTTATCTAAAGAATAGGGGCACTACTGACTTTTTCCTTAAGTGTAAGCGTATAAGTGTAGTTCTGTAAAATTTTGGGAGGGCATGTGACCCCGTGCCGCTTCATACCTCCGCCCCTGGGTGCACCAACCCGATTGATTGAGAACTTTATATCATACGGAGTAGATTACATGAAAATAATGTCCTATTTCTCCAGATTCGCCTCAACCTCGCATAGTCAAAGAATTCAAAGGTCCTGAATTATTTGTATTTGATCAGTCCTTCATAGCATGGCCGTCTCTACCCTTAGGCCAACTTACGGCTTGCCTAGGGCCCTAATAACGGGAGGGGCCCAATTTTTAATAACATTGAGAGTTATATAAGTAAATCCATATACATAGTATGATTCACACATTTCTTCGACAAAAATAAATGAATTACAATGTATTCTTTAAGTAATAAAACCGAATACTTCTATTTTCTTAAAATTAAATGTGATTTTGTTATACATATTTTTCTTTTACACAGAGGGCCTGAGAAGTCTGAATCGCCTAGGGCCTCCGGAAACCTAGAGACGGCCCTGCTTCATAGGGAAAAGACGGAAGAAAATACCAGACAAAAGACGAATTATTCTATTTACCACACATAAGTGCAATACTATCGTGGAGTGGGATATTGTCGTGTTAGTCGTGGAGTGTGGGCCTAATTTTAGTAATCCGGATTTATAATAGAAGTAATTATTGTTATCGCTGCTGGCTTGCTGCTATTATTATTATTATTATTATTATTATTATTATTATTATTATTATTATTATTATTATTATTAGAAAAGACACTTCCATCCTCGGAGGCTAACAGACAGGTTCAAAAGACCGTATTAACCCCTAAAATCAAATCCATTCTAATTATAATATCTTGTGAAATGAGAAATGACCATTTTTAACACTAATGGTACTTGTGTCGATTCGAGTGTCGTGGTAGGTGGTGTCATTGAAACGGCACTATGATTGGAGGGATAAACATACCTGCACTTGCCTTGGGAGGGAAATTGAAGGAGAGTTGAAGATGAAGTGTTGAATGTGGCCACAACTAGTGTGTTTCATTTATAGTGAAGAGGGAAGGACATTATCGTCCTAAAAGTAATGAATATACCGGTGGAGTTTGTGATTCACCCATCCAATGGGAGCTGCTATGGTCATTACTTACTACTCAGAGAGAGCAATTTTGTCCCAAAAAATGCTTTCAGTTGCGGATCCACATCCAGACTTAACAACAATCACAATCAGGGGATGCAAGTGTCCCAACGTTTGACATGCTGAAGGGGTGAAAGTGTCCTTTCCAAAACTAAAAGGGGTTACATGTCTTTGTGTTAAAGTTGAGAGGGTGAAAGTATCTTTTACGTTGTTAAAACCCACAAATTCTTCACTGTAAGGGCCGGTACAAGTTTGTTAAGCTGTTTTATGAAGGTGTTCAACTGTCTTTATTGTTTCGGGTACGATACACGGTACATAAAATCCTATTATCATATCGAACTTTGACAACTATCCTAAGTAGGAGTCCAACTTCCCTTGTCCAAACACCTTTTTAGTTACATGTATCCATCTAGGTCCAAACACATTTTAGGTGTCCCCTTGACACTTAATCTCTATTGTATTTGATTTAAAGCAGTTGCAAATCAATCAAAATCGATACTTGACATTCGGGACTCAAATACAGGCCCTATTTGTGCGAGTAAAAGTGAAGAACTTGGAGTGCAAGAGTACCTTCACACAGAGTTAAACTAAACCTCATTTCCTCAACCACTGAATTCAGACTGGTGACCAGCTTCTGATTGCAAGGTCTTCTTATCCTCTTCCAAGTTACACTCTACGCGCCGAGAACCTTCACAGATGTCACATACTACTATATTTTAATGGTATTATTTTGTACTTCCAGTTGACCAGTAGGTAGGAATAGAAAGGAAAATCAGTCCGCAGTACACAAGTTCTTGTCAAATGTCAACCTCCCCAATCCTCAAGGTGTAAAATTTACCCTCATCTCACAATGTATCACTTAGAGGCTGATTGGTCAAGAGGCCAATAGAAATAAGACCAGCCGCAACTACACTGTTGTGTCCAAGTACATCTAGAGATTGATTTCCTACCATATCATCATAGAAGAGGAACAAAACAAGTCTAGCATCCGTCAGCTAGGATAAAGTAAGATTTAATAGTTCGTCTGAATGCAATATATTTTCTTTATAATAAAAAGCATTTGCATCTCCATCTTCCAGAGTGAATTGGATCAGCAAAAACCATTAACTATAGCCACATACTGCCAGGCCCTTTAAGTGTTAAAAACTTCGTATACCGCAGCAACGAGCAGAAGTCAGAACTCACACTTCCATCAAAATAAAAATGATAATATTGTGAAATGCATGCATAGACTGAATTGAAGCTTATCTATGAGCAAAGCAAGGACACAATGCCCTCAAAGACCACTAAATTCTCGTTCGATTGTGCCCTCCAGAGAAATCAAATCCCCATACCCAGTCCAGGAATAGCTAGATATCACATAAAAGAGGACCAATGAAAACTAAATTCTACTTTAGCGAGCCTTGTAATCGGTGTGGGCAGGCTACACGGATCAATCACATACAGTTCCTTCTTTCCCTTACCATATCTTGTTTATTCATGTTCACCTTAATAAAGTAGTACCGATTCATTGTTTTTTAGCAAGAAGGGTTCTCTTAGGCCTCCCTCTAGGTCGTCCACAACACGTGTGCCATTAAATCCTCCTAGCTAGTACAGTACATCCAAGAACCTGTGCCGGAAACGGTAAAACTACTTGACTCGATGATTATACTACGTGCCCTTTAATGTTCTTGTTTAATTTCTATTGGTGGTGTTGTTGTTTCTAGATTCTTCCTTAGTGCTTACATGTTGAAATTATGATTTCGGCTACATTACTCATCTTATAGACCATAATGTACTTTTACAACCTAACAGCTTAGCATTCTACCTTTGTTTGTAACCCACCCTACGAATAGCCGCCTACATGAAATTAGTCTTTGGACCCTAAAAATTAACTAAACATCATCATGGTACTGGTACTGTTAATCAATCCTACACACAAAGCAAGACTGAGAATCACTTTGGAGTAAAGCATTCAAAACTACTAGTGCAGAAACGCAGATTGAAATTACGTCTTACCTACTTACCAAATCCAGATACTAGCAATTTTGCGATATCAATCACCAAATCGAGAGAGATCATCATCTTCTACGTCCTCGGCTCCCTGAAAAGCCAGACTTATGATGCATGACTTCGAGACTGAACCGCCTTTCAGCCTTTTGAATTGAAGCAGCGATGGCATATTTCTGGTTTCCGACTTATGATATCTCTGTTTTAATATCAACAGTACCAACCCGTCAGTATCCGACCCGACCCGACGACACGAAGTTGGCGGGTTAGAGTCGACACGAACATGCAATGGGTCAAAACGGGCCCATCCGAAGTGAAATGGGTATAAACATACAAATTTAATGTCGACCCGCTAAACTCGAAAACGACTCGTTCCACACTGCCTACGAAAACAATAACCCTTCTTTCACGGTTACTCACTCTCTCATAATAAAAAAATGTAGGCATATAGTGCTAACAATAACCGGGTCGACACGAGGATAGGACACGAATCCGCAACGGGTTAGAACGAGTGGACTCGAAAGTGACAAAAAAGAAATTCGTAGACTCCGGGTCGACCTATTTCTAACACGACACAATTCGACCCAACTCTTGACCCAAATTGTATGGCATAACCTACATCCAAGCTAAAATCTTGTTTCAATTTGAGGGACATGTAAATGTTATATTGGGGCATTGGTTTTTATTGGTTTGATTTTATCTCTTCAAAATATGTATTAATTAAATCATGAATAAGTAGTATTATATTGATTTTTAACTAACTTCTAATAAAGAAAGAGGGTAAAATAAATCAATTGGAGGTGATACAAATGGAAAATTTCACTTGTAGGTTTTCGTTAAAGTAAAGTATGTCGTGATTGCTCGTCTTAATTCACTTAATGTACGAGGCACGTGTTTTGAACAATGGTTCAAAGGACACATGTATAAATGATATCCATTAATCTATGATTAGATCAATTGAACCACAACCTTAAGAAATCGGTAGATGAGAGCATGATCCGGTCTATCGCTTATCGATACCTCATGACTAATACAACAGTAGTCTATTGTTAGTATGAGTTACTAGAATGTAGCATCTTGCTTCTTCATTATTTTACATCACACACAAACATCTCAGGTGCTTTAGTTAGCATTGGAGCATCGTTTTCCTACGGCCTAATTATCATTTGGTGAGGAGAAAGGATAAAATGGCGAACACTCGATCAATTTGTTCTAACCTCAAACTGTGTAGAGATCATAAACAACCACCACCTCCAATACAGTCGTCAGTGAGATCACCGTCTTCCTATGAGCTATCAACAACGTGGGGCATGGGTGGTCGAGAGCTAAAGAGAAAGAAACGAATTGCAAGATACAATGCATATGCCATGGAAGGCAAGGTGAAGGCTTCAGTGCGTAAAACTTTTCGTTGGATCAAGAAGAAATACTCCTCTATTGTATATGGCTTCTGATAAATAAATCTCTACAAATACTGATGAGATCGCAAAATTTGATGTACCACTTCTCTCTTTGAATAGATTCCTTTTAGAAATGTGTTAGTTTAATGACACCACAATGAATAAGTTCATTACTGAACTGGAGTTTGTGTAGGATGCTATAGTTTGACAATTCTGCATCTGCATCATAATAATTGTGAATAAATTCTTAGATGAGATCGAGTGTTTTATGTTAGCTGAATAAATTGTTAGATGAGATCGAGTGTTTTCTGGTGAGAAGATCATATTTTGAAGAACCTTTGAATTCGAGTTTGCTAAAGATTGCCTTGCCAAAGACCATTAAATTGTACATTTTCACATGGTTGCGTTAGTTATATTTGTCAATATATGGGTATGTTAACAATTAAAATAATTCATTTTACTATGATATCTGTTACAAAATGACTGAGCAGTTTAAAGAATAATTTTGAAGCAAAAACCAAAACAGTAAATTTGTTCTTATGAATCCTACTACCTATATAAAAGAAGTTAAGGCCACATTACGTGGCAGGTGTGGTCCAATCATGTGCTGCCAACTCGGTCAAACTGCCAGCGAAATAGTGACGTGTAGAAAAGGTCGGCTATGCCCTTGCTGCTGCGAAACAAGTACGCTGTGGTTGAAGGGTGATATGGTCATTTGGGATCTTCTTTGCCTGGTTTGTGTGTCCTTCCCTCACGCGGCTTCGAAGAGAAGCCATTCCACTGGTTTCTAGAGAGCTCTGATCTCTCTCTGTCTATCGATTGCGTCGCTCCAGACACAAAGAAGAGAGAGAAGGCGGTGGCGGTTGGCACTGTTGTTTCATCGACCCACAGATATGCCGCCACTGTTGTGGTAGCGGAGACTTCAGGCCGTCGATTCGACCGAAGCCTCTCTCTCTACTCTCCGCCTCTCTTCGATGAGAAGGCTCTGGTTCATTCCCAGATACCTATCGTCTCTGTCTCTCTCTCTCTCACCGTGTTCTCTGTGTTCTGTCTTCTTCTGCTCTGTTGATGAATTGTTTCAGTTAGAGGCAGCGAAGAGAGTACCGGACCTCCCAATTAGGGCGTTGCGGTGCTCTGTGGTGGGTTTGCATGTTCAGATCTGGTTCTTCTTCTTCTTTCTCCGCCACCGACGGTCAACCCTGGCACTTGCATGCTGCCGTCTTCGATTCGTCTTAGCTTCAGGTACTGGGTTTCCCCTTCTTCTTTATGCTTTTCAGTTTCATGTACTTCTTCTTCTCTTTTTTTCCTACTTGCAGTAGGTTGAGAAAGGGCACATAAGTTGCAGAAATTAAGTTTATGTATGATGTTTATTGCAGTTAAATGTTCACATTCGTCCATCCCCTATATGCCAAAGTGTACCAAAATTTGATTAACTCCCTTTCTGCCAGTAACTTCTGAAGGTATAAGAAATTGGATCCCTTTGTTCAACTATTAGGATTCAGCTTTCTTGGAAGGGGGATTTACATGTCCACTTAATCTATAGCAATTAGTGGATAACTGATATATAATTATATAATCTGGGTGTTTTATTGTATCAGTTACTTAATCTTCTTCTTTAGCCCATCTTTTAGCAATGTGATCTGTATCAGTCTTTGTTTGGTTCAGTTGGAGCATTGCAATTTTTAGGTATTTATGGATGATAACTTTTATTATGTTTTCGGCGCAGCTTTGGTTAAATTTCAAGGATCGAGCTCTACGGGTGCGGGGGAAGGTGTTGGTTCAATTGTAACAGAGCTCATGAAAGTACTAGGGTTTGATTTTTTGTTTAATTCCGATCTTCACAAACCGTAATTTGTGTTTTTTTTGTGGGTTTTCGTCTTTGGTTATTGGGTGGGTTTTGATTTCACATCTTTTTTGGTGGGTTTTATTGGCAGAGATTGACAGCCTAGAAGTAGGTCTCAGACCTGCGGTGTTGCCTTTGGCGGTGGTGACTGGCCTGTGGCGGTGGCGATGGTGACTGACCTCCGGCGGCGGTATAAAGGTAACCCCCTTTCATCACCACAGATTACATGGTTTCCGTTATGTGATACTTCAATTTCACGATGGCTTAGGGATTTATCATAAGATTCTAAAGCGAAGACAATGGTGTCGGATCGAAGAGCTCTTTGGTTTCAGCACAAGCTCAACTCTACGAAAGTCCAGGTGCTCCAGATGATGCTTCGTCTGAAACTAATCATGGGTTCCCAGGTTCGATTCTGTTTCTGTTTCTGTTTCTGAGTTGGTTCTTGTCTCTGGTTGTGATTCTTTAATTTGGTTAGTTCAATGTGGACTGTTACTGTCTACTGCTGTTGAATTTGGTTTGACTCAGCCTAAGTCTGCTTCAGTGTGCTGTTTATTGCCTTCAGGAACCATATGTGAAGAGAATCACAGCATGAGTATGAACTAATTAGCAATTTAGGAAGTAAGGGGAGTAATCAAGAATTTTTATATAAGCATCTCTATCAAGTTCTCTTGCTGGTTTATGTAAGCAGTGTTTTGCCTAATTTTCATTACCTTTGCCCAAATGAGTACGTGTAAAGCTTTGTACTTGGCTGAATATTGAAGTTGCAAGTTTTTTTGGGGCCTGAGATGAAACCTGGCTGAAATCTAATATCAAGTCATGTTATCTGATGTATAACAGGTTGTAAACATCTTAATAATCAAAACATCTTAGGTTCAACATTCAAGAGCAATCATTTTGGAGCTCCTTTGGGTGATTTTATTGCGGATGATTTTTGTTATCAGTTATCTTATAGATCCTAAACTTTTTTGCTTGGTCATTGGTCTTATCCATTTGTTATTTAAGATATAGTGAAGAGTTGTTTTGTATTTTGATGGTGTTCTAACGGAACTTATTTTGCAAGTACTACATTCATCTGGGTTCAGTTTCATCGTTTGATTTCTTATGCAAGTACCACATACCTGTTGGAACTATTACCTGTGAAGTATGCTAAACTTGTCAAGGATTCGCCGTTCAAATATATATTTAAGGGGAACTAAGTACCTGGTGTGCACAAGAGATTCCGGCGGGGAGACCTCCGTGTGCACCGTGTGTAGTGGATCAAGGATCGCACAGGAAGAATAGGGGTGTGTGTAGGGAGAGAGTAAGTCAGTAGCAATGTCTGAGAGAGAGACAGAGGTTTGGCAGAGCTTCCGCGTATGGCAGTGTGTTCTCCTTTGTATGGAAAGGTTGACGATATATATATACTGGAGAACGTGACCGTTGTAGTGTGGTTAATGCGCCCATTAATGGCGGCTTAATTAGCTTAACCATAACGGCACGTTCGTCCGAGTATATAGGAACCGTTAGAGCACGTGGTGCGCGAATACCAGAACCGTTACGAGGTTGACCGGGTTTGACCGGATTGACCGGGTTTATGGAGCTCGTGCCATAAATCTCTCAAAACAGTTACTAAAGGTCGCGTGCGGGCTTGGCTCGCACGCGACAGGGCTTACTCTAGCCTCCAAACCACAAAGTCCCTACAAGTCCCGTGCAGTGGTATGCGAGGGCTCTGTCTCGCAGCCCCCACATGGATCAGCTCGGCTGGTGATCCTGTGTGTGTGGAGCACAATATGGTGTGCTGGATGGCCGCCACGTGGCCGTGATCTGTCATGTCAGAAAGCAGTATCTACATTAGCCCCCTTTCTGCGCGTGAAGATTCATAGCCGTATAGTCTTCCATGCGCGGAAACCAACATACGCGTCGCCGCCACGCACCAATTCAAATACGGGTAAGTTCAAAAATGTGCACAAGAGATTCCGGCGGGGAGACCTCCGTGTGCTCCGTGTGTAGTGGATCAAGGATCGCACAGGAAGAATAGGGGTGTGTGTAGGGAGAGAGTAAGTCAGTAGCAATGTCTGAGAGAGAGACAGAGGTTTGGCAGAGCTTCCGCGTATGGCAGTGTGTTCTCCTTTGTATGGAAAGGTTGACGATATATATATACTGGAGAACGTGACCGTTGTAGTGTGGTTAATGCGCCCATTAATGGCGGCTTAATTAGCTTAACCATAACGGCACGTTCGTCCGAGTATATAGGAACCGTTAGAGCACGTGGTGCGCGAATACCGGAACCGTTACGAGGTTGACCGGGTTTGACCGGATTGACCGGGTTTATGGAGCTCGTGCCATAAATCTCTCAAAACAGTTACTAAAGGTCGCGTGCGGGCTTGGCTCGCACGCGACAGGGCTTACTCTAGCCTCCAAACCACAAAGTCCCTACAAGTCCCGTGCAGTGGTATGCGAGGGCTCTGTCTCGCAGCCCCCACATGGATCAGCTCGGCTGGTGATCCTGTGTGTGTGGAGCACAATATGGTGTGCTGGATGGCCGCCACGTGGCCGTGATTTGTCATGTCAGAAAGCAGTATCTACATTAGCCCCCTTTCTGCGCGTGAAGATTCATAGCCGTATAGTCTTCCATGCGCGGAAACCAACATACGCGTCGCCGCCACGCACCAATTCAAATACGGGTAAGTTCAGCCCCCGTGCGTGTCATTATGACCTAAAACCCCTAGAGTCGTGCCGTCTGACCTTTAGGGTTTTAGGCGTGACGTCAGCTTGTCCTGTGATTGCGCGATTCGACGGTGACGGTTGCGATTCGACTATCGAAAGGACGCAACCCTTCATTGTTTTGGATAAATACCTTGTATCCCTCATTATTGCAAAGCATTACTTTTTCCTCTTAAAGTGAATGGTACCCGGAGATCTTCGAGAGCAGATCCAGATAATCAATCACCAGTTCAGAACTGCAATCCGTGTTCTTCAATTGTGCGTATCCAAGCAAGCTTCAAGAAAACAAGGTTGGCCTCATTTACTTTTGATTTAAGATACCAGTGTTTGCCTTGAACTGCGTTGAATCTGTAAACCCGTGGGATTTGTGAAGAGGTTTTGGTCTTTGGACCCGCTCCGTGGTAATCTTTCAACAATATTGGATCTTGCAATTCCCCAATTTCTGAAATCGATAACCGGAACTGTTCGTTTTCCTTCGCATAGATCTTGAATTCCCAAAATTCAAACTGAAGTGTGGTATTTCTCCCCCCTTTTTCTTGCTCTTTCGCAGGAATGGCCAAGACAAGAGTAACCAGACCCGTCAAGGAAGATGAAGAGATACCCGACCTTCCGCAGGCCTTGTGGCGAAAAGCCCCCTTCTTAGGCGGCAAAGATTTCTACCATGCGAGGATAAAGGCGAAGAGAATGCCTGATCCTGTTCCTGTTGAGCGATTGCTGACGTTGACTCGCCCAGTTAACTCAGCCCTGCTCGAGTGGGTTGGTTCCGAGGATGTAGTCCGATTGGGGATCGAGAACGGGCACTTCCCGTATACTGCGATTTCTACTCAAGCGTTCGTCCAGAAATTGGACTACATGGATGAGTGGATTGACCACGTGTTGGAACATTACGCCGAGACTCTTGACGAAGCCGGCGTGTATTTTGCTATCCGTGCTATGAAAGGTGCTGCCGTGAAGCTGGATCAATCCATGCTTCTAGACCTTCTGTCCCGTTACTTGCCTGCGACTCACACGTTCCATTTTGCTGAGTTCGAGGCTGCCCCCACGCTCGAGGACGTACAAATGCTGTACGAGCTTTCCCCCATGGGTGAAGTGGACCCTCTGAGTCCCTTGAGGACATCTGCGGAAATTGCCTTGTATACGCAGATGGAGGAATGCCTAGCTGAGGTGAAGAAAATCTCCACTCGGTGGACCACTACAAAGCCCCTTCCGAACTGGCAGCTGGTTGATACGTCTGCGAAGAATACCTGGAACAAATGGTTGCAGTACTTCTTCCGAGACTATGCGAACAGCAGCATCACTAAGAAACTTCTGAGTGAGGACCCAGAAGCCGAAAATTTCGTAAAGGGCAAGGGTTATCACCTGACCCTCTGTGCTTTTCTCTGTGCTTGGCTGTCGAGGTACCTGATCGATGGTCACCCCCACGATGGAGTTTTCTACCATGTGCTGCCACTTGCTGTGAGGCTCGCTCTTGGCCAGAGAGTCGCACTTGGACCCTTGGTTTTGGGCACGCTGTATTATAGACTCGATCAGCTGGTTCTGGCTATGAGGGAGTCGCGTGGCCGCCTCGATGTTTTGACCTTTGTCAATATTTCCTTCTTGACAATGTGGGTCTTCGAGCGCTGGCCGTCTTATGCCCCAACTGCTCTCCAACTTGATAAGTGGTGTTCCCCAGGCGAGGCAGAAGCGCGCAACAGCGGAAGAGCTGCGAGATGGTTCGGAACAGGCAACACCAAGTGCGTTTGGAGTTTGATATGCGACAAACGGAAGGAGTTTACTGCCAGGCCCTATGCCACGCGCATCGAGAATGTGAGATGGTTTCCAAGGCTATACCCCTCCAAAGGTATGGTCTTCTCGGAAGAACTTCTCTTTGAGAAGGGACCGCATTTCCACGAGCGCTATCGCGAGTTCTTTTGCTGGTGTCTGCGAGGTTCCCTTCCTGCCCTTGCGGAGCATATTCGTGAGCTCGCGCCAAGGTATGAAAAGCTTACAGTGGATGTTGACCCTACTCGAGTCTCTCCTCAGTTCGGTTTTGACGCTGTGGCCCCATCGATCTGGCCCCAGTCCATTGTCAGAGGATGCTACAAGCGCTTGCTCACAAAGGAGTGCAAGACGGTTTTCATGAACAACCTTCCTTTCGAGCAGCCTGCGGGTACCCGCGAGGGTGGTTGTTCCCAGAACTGGCTCGCATACTGGGCTGCCCAGCAAACGAGGATTGAGACGGAGTCAGCAGCGCAGCCGGGTAGGGCCCCCTTGCTCAAAAGGAACTCTTTTCCGTTTCGCCCCAATTGCAGCTTGAGCGAGTCTGAGTATGGTTGCTACTCACTATGGGACCGTGAGAACCATTTGTGCCCTGATTTCATTCTGAAGGAGCAGGTCGCCGCAATTAAGAAGGGCGACACGCAAGTTGTCAGATACAGCAAGGCTTTTGCTGACGTAAGCACTTTTCTTCGCATGTGTTAAGTTTTTCTCGATTTCCTTGTGCTGACACTTTTATTCCGTACTGTTGTAGTGTCATGTGCGGAGATTCGCAGCTGGTGATCGTTCCAAGTCGCTGGTCAACACCATTGTTGCCACCAGAAGACAACAGCAGCCGTTCCGGCTTTCATGGAGGATGGACGCTGAGGTTGAAACAAAGGTTCGCGCAGCCATGAATGTTTTTGCTGACTCGCTGATAGACAATCCTCCGGCTCCGTCTCCTCCCGGAGATGACCCGTCTCCTCCAGCGACTGCGGCGCCAAGAGCGAAGAGACCTAGGCAAAAGGGAATTACCATTTCTTCCCCTAGAAGCGCTCCAGCTTCTCCTCCAGTGAGGTCCCTTTCTATCAAGGACAAAGGCAAAGGTCGCATGCCCAGCAAAGTGCGGAAAGAGCTCGCAGTTGAGTCTTTCGTTCCCTTCGATCAAGAGGGAGATGAAGAGAGGCAGGAGCCCCAAGCAAGTGATGAAGAAGAAGAAGCAACAGTTGTGATGCATGAGGAAGAACCAGAAGGTACCTCCGTCGCATTTCATTTCCCGTCATCGTAACTTCTTTGCACCTCTTTTCTTCAAACCATTCGTGTATTCGCAGATGATGATGATGAGACCGCTGGCGGCCTCGCGGCCAAGAGGCAAAAGAGGGATGTCCATTCTGGCATCCCAGATGATCCCATAAGCGAGGACATTCTGGCTGAGTCCCGTAAGACAGCCGCGGAGGCTGCTGAGAGAAGAAGGCGTCGGGAGGAAGAGGAACTTGAGCGTGCGAAGCAGCGGAGCCTCGAAGAGCGGCATGTTGACGACTTAGCGCGTCCAACTGTCGAGGAGGACGAGCTTCCCGAAGAGGTGGCTCCTCATGCGGAGGAGGAAGATGAGGTTCTCGGAGAGGATGCAGCAGCCTTAGAGCAAGTCCAAGCGGATTTCGAGGAAATCGCAGGCGGCGATAAAGGTGAGATCTTCAATCTCGCAGTAACTTATAGAGATGTTATTGTGGGTGCGTTAAAGCATGGCGTGTCAAAGGCTGACATTCGCCGTTGGTTAGTAGACAAGTGCGGAGAACCTTCAGGTAATTATTTGAGTGATACGCATGTACTAGGCTTTAGCAACTTGAGGCAAAGTCATGACTGGTTTATTCGCATCCCAGGTCACGCTCCTCTTACAGACTTGCTTAGTGAGGATACACTGATAGGGCATGGTTCTACGTCCTTAGTGTATGACGAAGATACCTCAATCCCACCTTCGCGTGGAGGTGCTTATTCTTAGCTTTTAGTAAAGATGGCAGAATAACTTATAGCGCAAGTTACCTCATATCATCGCATCTAATGTCGCAGGTCATGCTGAGGAACCTGAGCTGGAGCAGAGAAGTCAACCTTCTGCGCCCTATGTTCCAATTCCGAGCTACCATACCGAGAAGCCCGTCGCAGCTGCTGACCACGCGGGTGTGCCTTGTGAGGACATCATCGAGCTTTCCGACGATGCTGGAGCCGACACCGTATTGATGGATGAAGATGTCCATGCTGGTGCTGACGAGGTAAGGACAACTGCTGCTAATGCTTCCGCATCCGAGAGCGTCCTTCGACAAGCGACTACGGCTGTCTCTTCTCCTCCGATAATGACTGAGTCAGAGGCACCCATTCCTGCGTGGAGCTTTTGGGGCTCGCAGGTTGGGAATGTAGTCGCAGCTGGCGCGGCCTACATTCTTCCTCCCGACTACGAGAGATTAGAGCTCGCAGCTGATAGAAGAGCTATGGAGCGAGGGCAGTCTTCAACCGCCCCTGCAGCGCGCATTCCTTCTCTTCATGAGATTCTGGAAGGAACTGGTAAGTAGAGCTCTACTGTTCGCGCGTCACATTATTCGCTTGCGAATTTTGACATCATAACTTGTCTTTGACGTCTCTTCAGGTTTGAAGCAAACCGACGTAGACTGGGTGATTCGAATGCGTCTCAGATACCCTCGCTCGTTTGTGAGATCTCTGGAGATCAGGCCCTTTGACAGGAGGTTGTTTCTTACCGAAGCCATTTGGATTTTGGAGCAGCTATCTGCGGCTACGCCTGCGACCATTTCGGTCCAGAGTGCTGAACTGCTATGTGGCATGTGCCAAAACCTCGTGACCAAAGTCCAAGGCAGAATGGGCTTTAAATTTCTTAAGGACAGAGTCACGCTGATTCGCGCAGCCGTAACTTTGAAACTCGGTCACCAGAATCTCGCAGTCGAAATGCAGAAGGTGGAGCAGCAGAAGCAAAAGGTTGATGAAGCTCTGAAGCTGTATCATGAGATGAATGCCAGGTGCGAGCAACTGAAGCAGGAAGTGGCACAGGTGGAGAAGCTGAGCGAGCAGTTCGCGCCCCAAGACTCCTTAATCAAGAACTTGCTTTGATTCTTCGAATATTGCAAAAATAGTTCGAAAAAAATAGCTGAAACATTAATGTAATATCTTGATCATTAATGTAATGTTGCTAGGGTTTCTCCCCCTTCTTTTTTCAACAAGAACAATGAACTTCCCGTTTTGCCCCTTTTTTTTTCGGGATTTGATTGGACATTTCTGTGCACATCCAATTATGACATCAGCAATTGATTCTTTGCTTGATTTTCGCGCTAATTTCTCGGCAGATAAGCACGCTTCCGTTGGGAAGTCCATCCGAATCATGACTATCCGTCATTTATTAGGATACGCAACTGAATCGTCGTAGCCTTTAGTAGGGTAATTGATTGTTACCGCTTTTCAAGGCGTAAGTGATTTGAACTTACCCTCTTTTTGAATTTTGCTGACTCATCTTAGGCAACCGAAGAGTCTGTACAGGGTCTATATAAACCCTGTCTTTGCTATTTGGGTTCTTCATCCCAAACATGTGCTTTGCCGTGAGTCCTTACGACTGCTGGCTTCAACGCTTGTTTTTCGTTGATTCATGGCAACTTCAAGCTTTGAATCCTGAGTTTGCGCTTTGTGCTATAGAAATAGTTTCCAAGATCCACTTTATGAGGCTTATTGCTCTTTATAACCATCATAAAGAAGATGCAGATAATATCTCATGCGTGTTCGAAGAAATTTCTTCGTGTATTATGTGTGCAGGTCATGTTTCCGGCCGCCTCGTGGCGAGGTGCAGCGCCGAAGTGACCGTGCTACCGCCTCGTAATGAACGGAGGAATTCTTCTTCAGCATCTCCGAAGAAGAATCCGTCACTTTCACGTTTGTGAGCTCGGGGTGACGAACCGTCGCGTTCATCCCCGTCTACAAGGAGCCCTTGCCCTTTGGAGCTTCTGCTTGCCTGTGGATCGCCGGCACCGGTGGCTCCTTGGGCAAATGTTATGGGGAGCATATCTGACAACGGTCTTGTCGGATAGCGGGATCTCGAGCGTATGGCTTCATGCGGCTCTTTTAGAGCAAGATCCCCTCTGCTACAGATGTTCACCCGCAGATCTGGGCGTTGCGTAGCCGGTTTTTGAAACCGGTGGGTTCATCTTTTGCAGTCCGGGTTTCCGTACCGCGTCTCTGCTGGCTTACCAGCCACTTTTCGAATGTATTGTAAGCCATGTTGGCTGCGTAGTTAGATTCGAGCTTTTCGTTTGTAAGCTGCTATCTAGACAGATAAATTGTAAGTCATTTGACTCGTAATGATAAATAGTTTTCTGTATTATCTGCTGTCTCTTTACAACAAATATAATTTCGCATGCGTTTCGGCACATTTCGCCTTGCATAATGCTATGTAATTGTTTCGTGTCCGCGATATATTGATTCGCGGGTGTTTTGCTAGATCGTTCGAGATCGTATCTTCGCAGCTGTGCCATCTCGGCGGATGGGCTTGTAGTTGGGCGTTGCAAACCATTCAAGATCATGTTCACAACATTGCTATCGTAACAGATAGTTTTTAGCAGATCAATTAAGATCATTAAGTAGTGCGAACTGCTATCACAAAAGATAGGCTTTATTAGCTAACTGCTTGAGATCGTTTCTCGCATAAATTGCTATCGCAACAGATAGACTTTTAGAAGATCCAGTAAGATCATCTTGCGCATGCGTTGCCATCGTAACAGAGGCTTTGGTGATCAACTAAAATCACTTTGCATATAAGTTGCTATCGTAACAGATAGGCTTGAGAAGATCAGGTAAAATCGTTTTGTGTATAAGTCACTATCATAACAGATAGGCTTGAGATCGCACCTGCGTAGACCGCTATCTTAAGAGATAGGCTTAGATGATCAATCGTGATCGCATTTGCGTTTGGCTGCCATCGTAAGAGATAGGCTTTACAAGATCAATCAAGATCACATTTGAATTGGCTACTACCGTGAGAGATAGGCTTTAGATATCAATTAAGACAGCATTCGGATTAGCTGCTACCGTGAGAGATAGGCTTTAGATGATCAGTTAAGATCGCATTTACGTTTGGCTGCTATCGTAAGGGATAGGCTTTACATGATCACTTAAGATCGCATTTGCATTTGGCTGCTATCGTAAGAGATAGGCTTTAGATGATCAATTAAGATCGCATTTGTGTTGGCTGCTATCGTAAGAGATAGGCTTTACATGATCAATTAAGATCGCATTTGTGTTGGCTGCTATCGTGAGAGATAGGCCTGGATGATCACTTAAGATCGCATTTGCATTGGCTGCTATCGTGAGGGATAGGCTTGGATGATCACTTAAGATCGCATTTGCATTAGCTGCTATCGTTAGAGATAGGCTTAGATGATCACTTAAGATCGCATTTGCATGGGCTGCTATCGTTAGAGATAGGCTTAGATGATCACTTAAGATCGTATTTGCATTGGTTGCTATCGTTAGAGATAGGCTTAGATGATCACTTAAGATCGTATTGCATTGGTTGCTATCGTTAGAGATAGGCTTAGATGATCACTTAAGATCGTATTGCATTGGTTGCTATCGTTAGAGATAGGCTTAGATGATCACTTAAGATCGTATTGCATTGGTTGCTATCGTTAGAGATAGGCTTAGATGATCACTTAAGATCGTATTTGCATTGGTTGCTATCGTTAGAGATAGGCTTAGATGATCACTTAAGATCGTATTGCATTGGTTGCTATCGTTAGAGATAGGCTCATATGATCAATTAAGATCGCAGTTTGTATAAATTGCTATTGCAGCGCATAAACCATTGTCAACAGTAATAACAAATTAAATAGAGCAACATAAAAAGCTAGAAATATGAACTTCTCATTTGGGAGAATTCTTTTATTATAATGCTCTCATATGGGAGAGATGGGATTACAATCCTCTCATATGGGAGAGGAGGTTGCGTAACTCATAGCCACATGAGACATTAAACACGTTATCATAAAACGTATGAAATGAGAGAAGTCAGGGATAGTACTTCTTGATCCAGCGCATATTGATTGAACTGGGAGTCGAGGTTGTACCGTGCAACCTTCGTATGCTGCAGTAGCCACTATCGAAGACTTATGTGACTTCGAAGGGTCCTTCCCAGTTAGCTGCGAATTTTGGGTGAGTTGCTTCTCGCATGCAGTGGTCAGATGCGCGCAAGACCAGGTCTCCGACTGCGAAATCCCTTCGCTGGACTGTCTTGTTGTAAGCGCGAGCGATTCTTTCCTGGTACCGCTTGTTAGTCCTTTTGGCTTGTTCTCGCTTTTCTTCCAGCAAGATTAAGTCATGATCGCGTTGATTTTCATAGAGTGCATGGAAGGCCAGCCTTGCCGAGTTGACTCTAACCTCCGCAGGTACCACAGCTTCAGCCCCATAACACAGTAGAAATGGCGAGGCCCCTGTGGGTGTCCTTGGAGAAGTTCTGTAGGCCCACAGAGCTATGCTTAGAGAATCGGCCCACTTCTTGTGGTCGTCTGCGACCATTTTGCTCAATATTCTCAACAGCGTCTTGTTAGTCGCTTCGGCTTGTCCGTTTCCCTTTGGGTAGTAGGGGGTAGAACATATCTGCCTGATGTTGTACTCCGCTAATTTCGCAGCTACCTGGCGATTAACAAAAGGAGTACCGTTATCTGAAAGAATGGTGTTTGGGATTCCGAACCTGCATATGATGCTTTCCTGAATGAAATTGACCACAGCCAGCGCATTTGCCGTCTTTAGTGGTATTGCTTCCACCCACTTAGTGAACAGCTCGGTTGCGGTGAGAATGAAATGGTTCCCATGCGATGTCGGTCGGATGGGACCGATGAAGTCCAGAGCCCATGTGTGAAATGGCCATGGCGTCCCTAATGCATGTAAGTCCACGGCGGGAGCGTGCACCAGGTTCTCTTTGAATCGGCATTCTTGGCAGCGTCGCACTTTTGTGCGGCAATCGACCTCCATTGTGGGCCAGAAGTATCCGATTGAGAGGAGCTGTCTGCATAATTTTGCACCTCCTTGATGCTCAACCTGATGAGAAAGGTCCATGACTTCTTGTGCTTCTCTACCGTCTAGACATCGCAGCAAGTTGCCCTCGTGACCTCTTCGCCAAAGCAGGTTTTCCTGTACCACGTATCGAGACGCTTTCCTTCTCAATTTTTCGGCCTCTTTTCTCGATTCGGGCATGGTGCCGTGGGTGAGGAAATCAAACAGCGGCTTCCTCCAGTCCGTGTCGTCATCGGTTAGGGCGACGAGTAGAGAGTCTTTGATTAGCGCGCAACTTTCGCACTTCCCTTGTATCAGGGCCGCGGCTGTTGACATGTCTGGCCAATGAATGCCATATCTCTGAGCCTTTCTGTAGATTGACACCTCGCTTTCTCCGCAAGCGTGTTGGTGAATTTTTTCTAACAGCTGTTGTCCCTCTTGCTCGGAGACGCACCGCATGAGTATTCCTCCAGGACCTTTGTAGTAAAGGGTGTTGTCGTGGATGCAGTATCCTTTTGTGAGTGCCCAGCTCTCGCTGCTGGTGCCTTTCGTAATGGCTTGCAGGATTGCTTTCCGCCAGTCTGCATCATCCATGTGTTCGTCGTCGCACGCATCTTCTGTTAATGCTGACGATGTTCGCACCTCGATGGAAATCCTTGCAGGGCACTTGTCTATGCTGACCTTAGATCCCAGAGTTGCTAAGGCGTCTGCGTGCCTGTTGTCTGCTCGAGGCTTGTGCTCGTACTTCACATCGCAGAATTGTTGCATCAGTTTCTGTACTATGGTACGATAAGACAGGAGGTTGATCTCCTTCAAACCATATTCGCCCGAGGCTTGCTTAACAATCAGCTTGGAATCTCCCATGACTATTAAGTTGCTCACTTCCAAGGCCTTTGCCGCACGGAGCCCCACGATAAGAGCCTCGTATTCTGCTTCGTTGTTTGTGACTGCGAAGTTGAGCTTTGCGGACATCTGTATGACTTCCCCATCTGGTTTTGTCAAGACTATCCCAATGCCTCCGCCTTTCCTGGTTGACGAACCGTCGAAGTGGAGGGTCCAATAGGGCACGTCGATTGCGTAGATTTCAGGGCCTTCGAGCTCTTCTTCGATCACAGGTTCGTGGCTGTTGTCGGGAAACTGTGCCAACAGATCCGCTACCGCCAGCGACTTGATCGCTCTTGGTTTCACGCATGTGATATCGTATTGAGAGATGGTCATGTACCATTTCGCCAGTCTCCCACCCGGAGTAGTGTGAGTTAGCAAATATCTTATGGGGTCGCTCTTGGTGACCACCACTACTTTGTGTGATGCGAAATAGTGTCTCAACTTTTCTATCACAAAGAATAAAGCAAGGCAGTGACGTTCGATGTCTGTGTACCTTGATTCAGCAGGCTGCACAATGCGAGAGATATAGTAGATGGGCCTCTCTTGGCCTTCATACTCCTGGGCCAAGAGTGCTCCTATGGATCTCCTGGTTGATGTGAGATATAGCAGAAGCGGTGATCCCAGCTGGGGCGCGATCATTATCTTTGAGGACGTGAGCAGCTCTTTCAGCTTTTCGAATGCAGCTTCGTGGTCCGGAGCCCAGTTGTACGCGGCGTCCTTCTTGAGAAGAGCGCTGAAACAGCACGTGATTTCTGCAATGGCTGGGATGAATCTCCGCAGGTACGACAGTTTTCCCAAGAATGTTTTCAAGGTACTTTGGTTATGGGGTGGCGTCATGCCGGTGATGGCTGACACTTTCGCAGGGTCAGGCTCGATCCCTTGGCGATGGACCACGCATCCCAAGAACTTCCCCGAGGTCACGCCGAACGCGCATTTCATGGGGTTCATTTTCAATTGAAAGCTCCTGCATCTGTCGAACACCTTTCGCAGGTCTGCAAGGTGATCCGCTTCGTGCTTGGATTTAACCACCAGGTCGTCCACGTAGAATTCCACCTCTTTGTGCATCATGTCGTGGAACAGAGCCATCATGGCCCGCTGATAGGTTGCGCCTGCGTTCTTAAGTCCGAACGGCATCACCGTGTAGTTGAATACCCCCACAGGAGTGATGAATGCAGTTTTCCGCGCATCTTCGGGATCCATCTTGATTTGATTGTATCCGCTGAAACCGTCCATGAAACTGAACATGCGATGGCCTGCTGTTGAATCGATAAGCAAATCGATGTTGGGCAGTGGGAAATCGTCCTTAGGGCAGAAGCGATTGAGATCCCGGAAGTCCACGCAGATGCGGAGCTGTCCGTTTTTCTTCACCACCGGCACGATGTTGGCCAGCCATGTGGGATGATGGTTTGGCTCTATGAATTTGGCATCTAGGAGTTTGACAATCTCCTGCTTGATCTTCACGTTGAGTTCTGGCCTGAAGCTTCTGGTGCTTTGCTTGACCGGTTTAGACCCTGGGATGATGTCTAAACGGTGCATGGTGATGCTTATATCCAGACCTGGCATCTCATCATATTCCCATGCGAAAACGTCCTTGTACTCAGTTAGGAGCTGCAGTAGTCCTTGTTCCTCTTCGCTTGTGAGGTCCGCGCTCAGGAAGACCGGCCTTTTCTTTTCCTCGTTCGGGCTGAGGAATACTTCCTTTAGCTCTTGCTTTTGCGGTCTTGGCCTGTCTTCCATGCATTCAGGCGCTTCTTTGAGCTTCTCGTCTGGAGTGCCTTGTGTTGGCTCTTCCGTTAGCGCGACTTGCTCGATTTGATTGATTTGCCCAGGGACATCCCCATGCCCGTGTGAGGACATCCCCGCGCACCTTCATATGCGATAGCATTTCTTCCCATTGGCGTAGAAGCTCTCTATCTCCTTGCCCTCGGGGTCATGCTTCGCGATCCTCTTCAAGGTGTACACATTCTTTCTATGATATGCGATACGTGGCGCCTCTTCGCGTGCAGGCGGCTTTTCCTTGGCATCTTCCCTTGTCACCATCACGCCCGCATGTGACTGGTCCTTGATGTCCTCCCAGAGAGGTAAAGGAGTAGGGTTAAAAGGCCCGGGTGTTTGCTCGTCCGCCATCTCGGTGAACCACACGGCCTCGCTGAGATGTGCTTCGTCCAAGTTAAACGGGTTAGTCGAAGCCGGTATCTCGACAATTCTGTCGTTCCAGATAGCTTTCATAACCTGGTGAGCCGTCGAAGGGACTGCGTCGAAGCGATGAATCCAGGCTCGACCTATGATCATGTGGTATGTGGTGTTCGCGTCTATGACATAGAACTTCGCCGAGCATTTGATCTTGCCAATCTGGACGCCCAGGCGGATCCATCCGATCGTCATTCTAGAGTCGCTTCCGAATCCCACCAGTGGAGATGGACGTTTGACTACCTTGTGCTCGGGGATCCCTGCTAGCTTCAGTGTGTGGAGGGGAACAACATTGACCGCTGCTCCTCCGTCAACGAATGCTCGCTTGAATTCGACGCCATTGATGATGGCGGTCACGTACAGAGGCCTCTGGTGACTCGCATCCGTCTTCTTGTCGCTGGCAGAAAAGGTCATGATCTTTTCTGTGGAACGAGACGCCCTGATGACTTTCCCGTTGGAGACCACGAGGTCCTCCTGTAGTCCTCCGCTATCCTTAAGATTGATTTTGTCATATCAGTCCGGCATCTCTCGGAGAAATTCATCTCGTCGAAGAATTTGTTGAAGCCGTGCGACCCTTTCATGCGGTCGGCACGTTCATCCTCCGTGTCCATGCTGTAATCTTCGTCTTGATGGACCTCAGCAATGATGGGTAGACCATCCTCTGCGACCTCCTCCAGGTCTACGATCGAGATCATGGCGACCTCTTTGCCTTTCGAGCCTGACTCTGTATGGGCAGGAAGCGGGTTGTTGCGCACGTCCTTCCTGTTGTCGCTGACGATTAGCTCGCCGTTCTTCATCTTCTGATCGAACGCGAACCTGAGTTTCTTGCACTCGGCGGTGGGATGCATGATCTTGCCGTGGTATTCGCACCACTTAGGGTCCCTCACCATCTCCCTGGAGGGTGTTTTCTCGAGTGGTGGCAGAACGCCGTCCTTGCGCCACTGTTTGCAGAGGTCACTCGCTTCCTCTACCGAGCAGGGCAGAGGCGGTACATCGAAGTTCACAACCTTCGCTTGTTTCTGGGGCGAGACTGTGTTGACCTCAGCTTCGCGTCCCCGCTTGTAGCTGAACCTTCCGATCTTGTAAGTGGTGCCGCTCGCAGGTCGCTCTGGAGCGTTCTTCTTTTTCTGTCTCTCGACTATGGGCTCGATGTTCTTTGTGCATTCGATTAGTTTTGAAAACGTAGGTGTTTGCAAATTGATGAGCATACCTTTGTATTCATCTCGCATGCACTGTAGGCATATCTCCACGAGCCGCCTTTCGAGCATTGGCTCTTTGCACTCCAAGGATTTCGCCCGGAATTTCTTGATGAAGGTGATCCCATCCTCCTCGCGCTTCTGGTACATCCGCGAGAGATGGATCATCGTCACCTTCTCCTCCATTTGAAAGAACTTGGTATAGAACCTTTGGACCATGTCGTCCCAAGTCTTCACGGATCCGGCCTCCAATGTCCGGTACCATTTGTATGCTACGTTCCCAAGAGATTTTGGGAACTCCCGCATCAGTAGTTTGGGATCGGCTCCGAACGGGCCCATGACGTCGATGAAACGCATGACATGCTCATGAGCGTTTCCATTGACATCCTCGAACTTATCCCATTTGGGAGCCTTGTACCCCGCCGGGTTAGGCATGAGATAGATCTCTCGTGGAATAGGGGGATCATTGTCTAACTTCGGGATAATGGTATCCGCGAATGACTGATGAGCCAGGATGCTGTCTACGCGCTTTTGCAAAGACGTCATGCATTCTGGAATGCTTCCCTCGGTAGTCGCCGGAGGGGTTGCCGTAGGCGGTGGCGACACATATGCCGCCGGAGGATTGGGAGCATACTGGGTACCCGCGTTTCCCCAGATCACCGTTGGGGGAGGCAAAGGGTACTGCAGAGTTGGGTTGGACGCCAAAGCCGAGGGCTGAGGAGCGTGAGCAGCAGGAGGCAGCATCTGTGCTGTTGATCCTTGAACCGAAGGCAGTTGCGCAGCCGACGGTGGAGTCTGCAGATGAGGGTTGGGAGGTGTGGCTGGCACTCCCAATCCTGGAGCAGTAGGGGTTCCTCCTCCTTGAGGGATAGCGGCAGCTGGTGGAGGATTCGGCGCGAGGGTGCCTAGAACAGCCAAGATTTGTTCTAGTTGCGCAGATTGGGATTTGAGAGCTTTCGCCTGACTCTGGACGGTGGCGTCCAAAGACTCTAACGTCGGTGCTTCGCCGGGAGTCGTCGGAGTACGGCGGGTCTCGTCTCCCGAGGGAGTTTCGGTGGAAGGCGATCGGTTGCTGACATCATCCTCCTGAGACATGGTTGCTTTTGCCGGTAAGATTCACGTCGGGTTCACCAAAATGTGCACAAGAGATTCCGGCGGGGAGACCTCCGTGTGCACCGTGTGTAGTGGATCAAGGATCGCACAGGAAGAATAGGGGTGTGTGTAGGGAGAGAGTAAGTCAGTAGCAATGTCTGAGAGAGAGACAGAGGTTTGGCAGAGCTTCCGCGTATGGCAGTGTGTTCTCCTTTGTATGGAAAGGTTGACGATATATATATACTGGAGAACGTGACCGTTTTAGTGTGGTTAATGCGCCCATTAATGGCGGCTTAATTAGCTTAACCATAACGGCACGTTCGTCCGAGTATATAGGAACCGTTAGAGCACGTGGTGCGCGAATACCGGAACCGTTACGAGGTTGACCGGGTTTGACCGGATTGACCGGGTTTATGGAGCTCGTGCCATAAATCTATCAAAACAGTTACTAAAGGTCGCGTGCGGGCTTGGCTCGCACGCGACAGGGCTTACTCTAGCCTCCAAACCACAAAGTCCCTACAAGTCCCGTGCAGTGGTATGCGAGGGCTCTGTCTCGCAGCCCCCACATGGATCAGCTCGGCTGGTGATCCTGTGTGTGTGGAGCACAATATGGTGTGCTGGATGGCCGCCACGTGGCCGTGATCTGTCATGTCAGAAAGCAGTATCTACACCTGGGAAACCTAAGAGAATGGCTTGGAGGAAATCAGAGTGACGATGATAGGCTGCATAGTGCATTCATGTTCTTCCATTTGTTGAATCAAACATCAAAACCTGATACAGTTTTTGAAATGAACATATCAACTGAATATTGAACCTAAGATGCTGTAGGGTTTTGATTCATGGATCGCGCAAACGGAAGCATAATCAAACAAACAACCATGCAAAACCCTCCAAGGATCACAAGTCTAGATGCATAACGATAGTAAAGGTAAGAAATCATAAACACACCTTTGGGTTCTCCTTGATGACTTCAAACGCGAATAGTGTCACGTTCTCTATAGTTGATCCACGCCTAGAGTTGTTCCTAGATCTCCAATCACCTTGGTGCTAGCCCGGATTGAAAGGAGGGTGAAGGAATCACGCAAAACGAGACACCAAAAGGGGGTTCGGCCCTTTGTGGCGTCGGGGACAAGGGGGCGGCGGTAATAGGGGGCGGCGTCCCTCTTTGCTTGCTCTCTCTCTCCTTTGTTCTCTCCTACTCTTGTTATGTTCTCTCTAGAGCATAAGTATGTGTAGGGAAGGAAGGAGGAGGGTCCTTTACATAGTCCAACAACTCCTTGTTAACTACCTAAAGGACTTATTCTAGTCCTACTAGAATTCAATTTAGTCCCTTCCTTGCAAATTAGTCCCTACTAAGTTTGCAAGGGTTTGCAAAGTGATCCTTCTAATTAATTAATCCAATTAATTAATTCCACAATCTAGTACAACTCTATATAGCGTGTGACCCCATAGGTTCTATCTAGTTGGTAGCAACTCTTTGCTAATATGGAGCGGTTTCTAGCAAAACATCCATTCTAGCCAACTAATAGAATAGTCATCTAGACAACCTTGTACAAGTAATTGTCTCATCCCTTTGCCTCCATATCCGGATTGGACACGAGACATACAAGTCACACTCGTATATCCAATCCCTAGTTTCTCGATCCATGGAATAGCCTTATTCGTGCAAATAACATCAATATCCCATATATTGATTTATTTGAGTCTGGCCAGACATTCTATAAGCACTATCCTCGAGTGGCCTAGGATATTTGCTCCCGTTATGTGGGAGGGGCAAATCCTCTCTACGTCCACTACGATCTCTAAGCTTGCTTCTCATTGTATCCAGTACACGCCTTTATAACTACCCAGTTACGGTGTAGCGTTTAACGCTACCAAGATCACAATGATCCACAACTAGAATATCTAGTGACTTCAAGTCTAAGGATGACAATACCATTGTACCCGAGAAGCACTTGTGACTCAACATAACGTGTATGTAGCCTTCTCGGTGATGGGTCAATCCAGTGCAACATTCCGTAATGCACACCTATGTGTTGGATCGTGATATCTCCATATCAATCCAACCCCATACTAGTCTATAGATGATTGTCCCATTTAATCATTATACTTGACTAGGGATATTTAAGATAAACAACACGATTGTAAATCTAAGGACTTCATTATATTAAATATCCAATAAATAATAAATGAATTTCTAGCCAATTACAAATTCATACTAAACTAGATTGCCTCTAGGGCATCTATTCCAACAGTCTCCCACTTGCACTAGAGCCAATCTGGCGCATCTCGTATGCCCATACTCCTAGTGTGCCCTTCATGCTTCCACTGCGTGAGAGGCTTCGTAAGCGGGTCTGACAGATTATCATCTGTAGGAATCTTGCATATCCGAACGTCTCCTCTATCGATAATATCTCGAATCAGATGGAACTTCCTGAGCACGTGCTTGGACTTCTGGTGCGATCTTGGTTCCTTTGATTGCGCGATCGCCCCAGTGTTGTCACAGAACAACTCCACTGGATCCGCAATGCTAGGGACCACACCAAGTTCAGAAACAAACTTTCTGATCCAAACAGCCTCCTTTGCTGCGCCATTTGCAGCAATGTACTCAGCCTCTGTTGTAGAATCAGCTACCGTCTCTTGCTTGGAACTCTTCCAGCTCACCGCTGCTCCATTCAGGCAAAACACATATCCCGACTGTGATCTAAAGTCATCTCTATCGGTTTGGAAGCTTGCATCAGTGTAACCCCTTACACGCAACTCTTCCTCACCGCCAAACATCAAGAAAGCATCCTTAGTTCTTCTCAAGTACTTTAGGATGTTCTTGACAGCAATCCAGTGACTCTCACCCGGATTGGATTGGTATCTGCTTGTCATACTCAAGGCATATGACACATCTGGTCTAGTACATAACATGGCGTACATGATGGATCCTATGGCCGAGGCATAGGGAATCCTACTCATGCGTTCCTTCTCAATCTCATTGGAAGGACAACCACTCTTCGAAAGAGTGATTCCATGTGACATGGGCAAGAACCCCTTCTTGGAGTCTTGCATGTTGAACCGTTTCAACACCTTGTCAATATATGTACTTTGACTTAGGCCTAGCAACCTCTTAGATCTATCTCTATAGATCTTTATACCGAGTATATAGGCTGTCACATCCCTCTCCCGCCGACCCCGATTAGCGATTAATACAACTTTGCGGTAACGGGAGGAGGGCGCGACATGCCGGTGCGGCCTTGGCTCGTCGAGAGGCTAAACGAGTAATTTATAAAAGTCATGATAAAAGTTTATAACAAAAAATAACTTCGCGGAAGCGTAAATAAAAATTAGTTGGGGTCTTCTTGATAAACAATTTGAATTGTAAAGAAAGAAAGTTGAAACTTGAAAAACAATATTATTTAGTCCTCTCGACTTATAACATAAACAGAGCATAAAGTGGAAAATGTTCTAGGTATCACAAAATGGCCCATACAAAGTATTATATACATTACATAACTGTTACATTCTTAAAGTAATCTACCAACATGTATTCTACAGTAGCTTCAAGTCGTCTAGCATGTCATCAACATCTAAGCATATAAGCACCATCACGCCAACAAGCCAACACATATCAACTTAACACATTGCTAGTTCTTGCATCTTACGTGTCTTTAGAACCTGAAAAAAATGTAATTTAAAAGAGTGAGCTCAACTAGCTCAGTGAGTTACATCTACGCCCCTCCGTAGGTTTGAAAAACTAAAAGAGGCTAACTTTCCCATGGAGCGAAATGAACATAAGGCATAGTCATACATACATATACTTGTGAAGCTTGAAAGAGCATGACATTCATAAGGCATAATGTGTATCGTAAAGAAAACGTAACGTAAAGCATAACTTGAGTCATGAGAAATCTTATTGTTCCAAGTAGGAACCTTGCTTAATTCGTCTCACGTGGAGACCTTAACATACTTGAACATGATTGCTTATTTTCTTATCTTATGGCCCGTGTAACCTTCGTGACTTAACATAACATAGGGACATGTCCATCGCGACGGCTCGTGAGGCGACGCGTGCCGTTTTATATTGCCCCGGCAAAAGGGCCGTAGCCTGCCTATACCCGACAGGGGGTTTCACTACGGTAACCGTGGCCTTTCTGAAAACGTATTTTATCTTATGAAACGTTATTTTTTTTCTTTCTTAGCATCCACGGGTATAAAACATTTCACTTGAATAAAGAAAGCATAAATACATAATACTATGGACAACATGAACATACATAAGCTTTTAAGAAACTTGAGGCTCGGTACAAACTTCGGGAGGTAGGGTAACTCACCTTGCGAGCTTAATCCATTTACTTAATATTCCCTAATTCATTCCTTATTCGTACGAGCATCAACTCCACGTCACGTAAATAGCAAAGAAAGCTACAAATCATACATATAAGCACTTAGCACGAAATTATTTCAAACATATCATATAATCACTTGGCACGAAATCATTCCAAACATAGGACATGCTCAAATCACTTAGCTAAGCGACACTAGACTTATCAATGTAAGATAAACAAATTTCTCACACATCCATATACTTGTATTGTATTAAACATATTATTAGATGCATATGCAATGTAAAATGCAGCACATAAGAGCAATATAACATATAATGAACTAAAATGTAACTTGCATAAACTAGCTTTAATAACTTGATAAACTTCTAAATCATGCTTATAAAATAAGTGTAACCATCGCTAGTACAAAATTCATAGGTGACACAAAATAATTACTTGGGACCTCAAATTTTTACATAACATAGATAAAGAGTTTACTGATAACATATAAAAATATCAAAAATTATGAAAACATTTAAGTATTTTAAAACATTAACTTTCAGAGCTGTTTAGGTGTAAAACAGAGGCTGAAAAGCGGTCTTGGTAATAAATTCATAAAATATTTATAGTAATTCCAAAAATTATGAAATTTTAACTGAAAGTAAATAACACCTCTGTGAACAACATATCCAAATTTTGTAGCCATTGGAGTAGAATAAGTACATGAAATCAATGAAAAACTTCTCTGGTCTGGGTTGGACAGATTGTAAAAACAGCCCAAGTTTTTGGCCAATTAAAAAATAAATACAAAACCAATGGTTCTGAAATTTTTACTGTAGAAATATCACATACAAATACACAGACAGTAAATTTTTCATATTTTTCTGAAAATCTTAGGTATTTTTCCCAATTTCGTGAAAATAGTCTCAAACATGAACTTTATGGTTTTCTATACTTCAAAAACTTGTTGCATGCAAGGACCATTCCACCAAAATCTGAAATTGAACTAATGCAAGGTCTAAGTAACACACATATCACTACCCACATCATCTTCTTACATGATTCTAGCAACAAACTCGATTTTGATGACATGCATGTATGTTCAAATGTGGGTTTTATGAAATATGCAACATTCAAGTACCAATATGATGATCTAGCCATGAATAAGATGAATCATGCTTGGAGATGAGGAAGATCAAGTTTAAAAGTTACCATCCATATATCAAATCAAACATGCAACTCAAGATCAAGCAATTTCATACCAAGAACATGCATTATGAACAAATTGAGCAAACAAAGAAGAATGAGTGCTTACATATGAACATTGAGAGGAACTAGAGATTGATCTTGGGTTCTTGGAGCTTGTAGGAGCATGGATTCTTGAAGAAGATGAAGGAAAAGACTCCCCCAATGCATAGTATAACCTTAGGCTTGAGTTTTTAATGATATGAGAGGTAGAAAATGGAGTTTTGGGGGTGTTTGGTGAGGGTCAAGCCCCAAATCCGGGAATAATGTTCTTGATGATGATTTTGAGTGTGGGAGAGAATGAGAGAGAACTTGAGAGGTGTGGAGAGTGATAGAGTGTGACTTGATGGGATATGGGGGCATAAATATCCATACATGTAATGAGAGCTTTAAATCATATAATAATTGACTAGTTTAGTGGAGGAAGGTTTGAGATGTAAAACTTAATTGGAAGACATGCTTGTTGGGTAAATGATGCAAAATTCAATAATTGAGAGGTGAATGCATTAAACATAAAGTTTGGAAAACAATTCAAATTTACATAAAGTTATGGGGCAAACTAGAAGTTTAATATTAACTAACAAGTTGGCACAACATAACATTCTTGCAAATATTTTCTTTAAAAGTCTAGCATACTTAGTAAAATATTAACATTAACACACATATTTAGAAGATAATAATATCGCTTAACACATAAACATGCAACATAATTACGCGGGTTACTACATAGGCTGCTTCCCCTAAGTCTTTCATTGAGAAACACTTTCCTAGCCAATCTTTCACAGATTGCAGCATGGGAATGTCGTTTCCAATGAGTAGTATGTCATCCACATACAAGACCAGAAAAGCTACAGAGCTCCCACTAACCTTCTTGTAGACACAAGACTCATCTTCGTTTCTGATGAAGCCAAACTCTTTGACCACTTCATCAAAACGTCGATCCCAACTCCTAGAAGCTTGCTTCAATCCATAAATGGATCGTTGCAGCTTACAGACTTTGTTGGCTTGCTTTGGATCCTCAAAACCCTCCGGCTGTATCATATACACGTCCTCGAGGAGATTCCCATAAAGGAATGCTGTTTTGACATCCATCTGCCAAATCTCATAGTCGTAGTATGCTGCAATCGCAAGTAGGATTCGGATGGATTTGGTCATTGCGACTAGGGAAAAGGTTTCATCATAGTCAATACCATGAATCTGTCTGAATCCTTTAGCCACCAATCGGCCCTTATAGGTAATCACATTACCATCCATGTCGATCTTCTTCTTGAAGACCCACTTGCACCCTATGGGCCGCGCCCCATCAGGTGGTTCCACCAAAGTCCATACTTTGTTGGTATACATGGATTCCATCTCGGATCTCATGGCTTCAAGCCACTTCTGCGAGTCTGGGCCATTCATGGCCTCCTCATAGGTAGTAGGCTCATCATCTATGAGCATCGTGTCACCGGAATCAGTTACGAGAAGTCCGTACCTCTCGGGTTCCTGGCGCACTCTACTAGATCTACGAAGCTCTTGTGTTACCTGAACAGGTGGATCCACAACTGCTTGTGATTCCTGTTCATGTTCCATAATCGGTTCCGTAATTTGTGGTTCTTGAACTTCTTCAAGTTCTACATTCCTCCCACTTGCTTCTTTAGAGACAAACTCTCTTTCTAGAAACACGCCGGTCCGAGCAACAAACACTTTGTTCTCGGTTGGATTGTAGAAATAGTATCCCTTAGTTTCCTTAGGGTACCCCACCAACTTACACTTATCCGATTTAGGCCCTAGCTTGTCTGATTGTAAACGTTTTACATAGACATCGCAGCCCCAAATCCTCATGAACGACAGTGTGGGACGCCTCCCACTCCACATCTCATATGGTGTCTTCATGACTGATTTAGATGGAACACGGTTAATGGTAAAAGCTGCACTTAATAGAGCGTAGCCCCAAAATGATAATGGAAGATCGGTTTGACACATCATAGACCGAACCATATCCAATAGGGTTCGATTCCTCCTCTCGGACACGCCATTCCATTGTGGCGTTCCGGGTGGAGTGAGTTGGGACACGATCCCACACTCTCTAAGATAGTCGTCAAACTCTTGGCTTAAGTATTCTCCTCCACGATCCGATCGTAGAGCCTTGATACTTTTGCCAAGTTGCTTCTCTACTTCATTCTTGAATTCTTTGAACACTTCAAAGGATTCGGATTTTGCCCTCATAAGGTACACAAATCCATATCTACTGTAATCATCAGTAAACGTAATGAAGTAGACGTAACCACCCCTGGCAGGCGTGGCAAATGGCCCACACACATCAGTATGTATGAGCGCCAATTGCTCACTAGTCCTCTCACCTTTCTTATTGAAAGGGG
The DNA here is from genome assembly GCA_023055425.1 of Linanthus parryae. Lineage (NCBI taxonomy): Eukaryota > Viridiplantae > Streptophyta > Magnoliopsida > Ericales > Polemoniaceae > Linanthus > Linanthus parryae. The sequence continues at coordinate 890,265 of JALGPY010000008.1, read as the reverse complement.
ACTTTGTCATTTTTCCCAATAAACAAGCCTCACATGTCTCATATGATTCAAAATCAAATGAGTCTAGTAATCCATCTTTATGGAGTCTAGATACACGTTTCTCATTTATGTGGCCTAAACGACAATGCCATAAATAAGCAGGATTTAAATCATTTATTTTAATCCGCTTTGTATTAATGTTGTAGACAGGATTATTTAGATCAAGGACATAAAGTCCATTAAATAATTGCGCACTAAAATAGTGAATATTATTCAAATAAAAGGAACAACAATTGTTCTTTATTGAAATAATAAAACCTTCCTTGTCCAAACAAGAAATAGAAATAATGTTTCTGCTCATAGCAGGCACAAAATAGCAATTATTTAATTCTAAAACTAATCCTGAAGGCAGAGATAGCTCGCACACGCCTATGGCCAACGCAGCAACCTTTGCTCCATTCCCAACGCGCAGATCTACCTCCCCTTTAGCCAATCTTTTACTTCTCTTTAGATCCTGCATATTTCGACAAATATGAGATCCACATCCAGTATCTAATACCCATGATGTAGAGACAGTTAAATTGACATCTACAACAAAAATACCTGGTGGTGGTGGAATCACTATTCCAAGCCGCTTGTCCTCCAGATATTTTGGACAGTTCCTCCTCCAGTGTCCAGGTTGACTACAGTAGTGACATTCACCCTTAGTCACGACCTTGGCAATGGCACCAACAGGCTTAAGGGCTTGTTCCTTGGACTTAGCAACTGAATTGCCTTTGCCCTTGGAGGAAGAGGCAAACTTTTTACCCTTTCCTTTATGCACCATCATTATGGCCTTGCCCTTACCCTTGTTGATGCTCTGTTCAGCCGTCCTCAACATGTTGAGCAAATCTGGCAGTGGTTTAACGATCTCGTTCATGTTATAGTTCATAATGAACTGTCCATAACTCTCGGGCAACGATTGCAACACGAGATCGGTTGCCAACTCTTGGCCGACCGGGAACCCAAGCCGGGCGAGATTCTCCAAGTACCCGATCATTCGGAGTACGTGGGGTCCCACCGGGTTCCCTTCTGCTAGATGACATTTGAACAGTGCCTTCGAGACCTCATACCTCTCTACCCTCGCCTGCTCTTGGAAGAGCTGCTTTAGATGTTCGATCATATCGACAGCATTCATGTTCTCATGTTGCTTCTGAAGCTCAGAGGTCATGGTGCAAAGCATTAGGCAGGCCGCATCATTAGCGTCATCAACACGCTTTTGATACGCCTTTAAGGCAGCAGGTGTCTGATTCTCTGGACCTTCTGGAACTTGCTCCTCTATTGCGTACAGCTTCTTTTCTTGCTTGAGAACAATTCTAAAGTTTCTGTACCAATCGAGAAAGTTGGTTCCTGAGAGCTTGTCCTTCTCAAGGACAGATCGTAGGGAATGTTGTGAACTCGATGAGTTGTTTGCCATTTGGAATTCTACAAAAGGGAAAATACGCAAGTTTTAGTATTTGTGAATTTTTGACTATATTTAATAATGGCTAGTTTATTAAATATAGCTCCCACTATTTTTGTACGGATTAATAACCCTCAAGATATTAATGCGGAAAATATCCTTATATTTTCTAGTGGGCCAAGATCCATCTTTTCATCTCCTTATGAGCTTGCTTTGGCAAGTCACCCATAATTCGACTACTTCTTAGGTAGGAACGATTCCAATTGCATCCTATATGCAACTCTTGGTTCAATCGGGCAAATAACTCCTTATTTATCCATCCATATGGATAATCCCAATTGATTGCCTCTAGGTTTCTTAATCAAATTAATAGCCTAGTTGTGTTCAACCTCTTATCTAAACAATTGCACATTGTTACGTGCCATCGCATTCCATCATTATGAACCAAGTCGCCATGCTTTGGCACGCACGAACTTGATAAATAATGATGATAATGAGTGTTTAAATAACGAGAAGGCAAGAACACAATATTTTAAAATTTGAGGGATTTTTCACAATTTTAATTATTTTGTTGATCAATATCAACTAATCTATCTATTTGAGTTTGGGCACAACTCCAAATAATAGATCCGGGTTGTCTAATTATCTTATTATCCTAATTGCATGCATCATCCATACACCAACCACACAAATAATAAGACAATAAATAAACAACCACAAAACAGAAATTAAACGTGATGTGGATATGGCCTTTTTCTAGACTAAGATAATTCCAAGCCAATGGAATTATCTATGAACCCTAAACAAACACATCTCCATGCGTCTTGATCTTTCGGTCCATCCTTCATAGTCATGTGGTGTGCTCCATGCTCCATGCTCCATCTTTTGTGGCTCCTTTTGGCTTTGGGCTTCTTTTCTTCAATCTTGGCTAACAATCTACTTTATCTAGCACTAGCTAATATCTACACTAAATAAAATAAATCTCACAAGTTGAGAAAAAAATGGCACGCAGGCCATAAAACCCTAATTAATTATTACAATTAATTGATCAGCTCGCAGGCCGTAAAACCAAACCACAAAATTAAACATCCACATCAAACCACATCCTAAGGCCATATCCAATCACCATGCGATTTGCACATAAACAGTTAAAATCCAATTTTAACGCGCTTGGTCAATTTTAATTGATTTTAGGATTTCTAGGGTTAAAACGGTCCATGGGCCCAACAATCAAATTGCCCGGGCCCAAATAAGTGAACCGTAAGGCCCTAGGGCCGGCCCGGCCCAAAACCCGCAAGCTAGGCCCGCGGGTTAGGGCCGCCCGGCCCCTTAGGGCGCCAAGCTTGGGCGGCAAGCAAGGGGGCGGTCCCCTAGGGGCCGAACCTTCCTTGTGGAGGTTGTTTCCAAAACAACCTCCTTGCTTGGAGCCCAAGTTTGGTTGTTTCCTTGTTGTGGGAGAACTCCTTCTTCCCCAAGGATGCCCAAACCCTAGTTCTAAGATCCTAAAATTTCTCAAACTCACCAATTCATGCATCCAATGCAATAATTGGGTCTTGTTATGATTAATTCTTTGACAAATTGCATCCAATGCTTGATTTGTCTTGTTTTACGCGATAAACAACAAATTAAGGTGTAAAACAACAAGAATGTAACACATAAACTACGTTTATGCTCTATGACCTGTGGCTCTGATACCACTGTAGGGTTTTGATTCATGGATCGCGCAAACGGAAGCATAATCAAACAAACAACCATGCAAAACCCTCCAAGGATCACAAGTCTAGATGCATAACGATAGTAAAGGTAAGAAATCATAAACACACCTTTGGGTTCTCCTTGATGACTTCAAACGCGAATAGTGTCACGTTCTCTATAGTTGATCCACGCCTAGATTTGTTCCTAGATCTCCAATCACCTTGGTGCTAGCCCGGATTGAAAGGAGGGTGAAGGAATCACGCAAAACGAGACACCAAAAGGGGGTTCGGCCCTTTGTGGCGTCGGGGACAAGGGGGCGGCGGCAATAGGGGGCGGCGTCCCTCTTTGCTTGCTCTCTCTCTCCTTTGTTCTCTCCTACTCTTGTTATGTTCTCTCTAGAGCATACGTATGTGTAGGGAAGGAAGGAGGAGGGTCCTTTATATAGTCCAACAACTCCTTGTTAACTACCTAAAGGACTTATTCTAGTCCTACTAGAATTCAATTTAGTCCCTTCCTTGCAAATTAGTCCCTACTAAGTTTGCAAGGGTTTGCAAAGTGATCCTTCTAATTAATTAATCCAATTAATTAATTCCACAATCTAGTACAACTCTATATAGCGTGTGACCCCATAGGTTCTATCTAGTTGGTAGCAACTCTTTGCTAATATGGAGCGGTTTCTAGCAAAACATCCATTCTAGCCAACTAATAGAATAGTCATCTAGACAACCTTGTACAAGTAATTGTCTCATCCCTTTGCCTCCATATCCGGATTGGACACGAGACATACAAGTCACACTCGTATATCCAATCCCTAGTTTCTCGATCCATGGAATAGCCTTATTCGTGCAAATAACATCAATATCCCATATATTGATTTATTTGAGTCTGGCCAGACATTCTATAAGCACTATCCTCGAGTGGCCTAGGATATTTGCTCCCGTTATGTGGGAGGGGAAAATCCTCTCTACGTCCACTACGATCTCTAAGCTTGCTTCTCATTGTATCCAGTACACGCCTTTATAACTACCCAGTTACGGTGTAGCGTTTAACGCTACCAAGATCACAATGATCCACAACTAGAATATCTAGTGACTTCAAGTCTAAGGATGACAATACCATTGTACCCGAGAAGCACTTGTGACTCAACATAACGTGTATGTAGCCTTCTCGGTGATGGGTCAATCCAGTGCAACATTCCGTAATGCACACCTATGTGTTGGATCGTGATATCTCCATATCAATCCAACCCCATACTAGTCTATAGATGATTGCCCCATTTAATCATTATACTTGACTAGGGATATTTAAGATAAACAACACGATTGTAAATCTAAGGACTTCATTATATTAAATATCCAATAAATAATAAATGAATTTCTAGCCAATTACAAATTCATACTAAACTAGATTGCCTCTAGGGCATCTATTCCAACAGATGCGACTATTTTCAATGATTAATATTCTATAATATTTTTGAGTCCAAAGTTGCGACTTTACTCTATTTTCTTAACAGATACCAAGAATAATGGGTGGTTATGATCCGTGGCTCCGTGAATACGCAAATAAATACTTGATAGACCCAATGTGTCAATGGCTATTCATGTAAGCGATGGTAACCGCCTCATGGACTGGAATATCTGCAAGTACTGTGACTTCTCTTCTATGAGTTTTTTTCTCCATTCTCTATTTTTTTCGGTTCTTGGTGGAAATAGGATTTTGTATTTTTTCATGATTAATATGACTAAACTACAATCGTTTGTCTACTGTAGTATGGAAATATTTAATAGGTGGTCATCTTCAAGACGATCTATTCTTCCCATATACAAGCTGATTATAGCTGCAGCACCTAGATTATGGGTCTACAGGTAATTGTCTGATATATTGCGTTGACGTTACTTAATATTTTTGTAAAACTACTTGCAAGCATATATTATCATGGTTCTGTTGAGAAGTTCCTCGTGTCAAGTGTTTGACTAGGGTCTTGCTTGGATAGTTTTCCAGTGGAGATACGGATGGCCCCTGTACTGTCGACAATATAGAGCTCTCTGGAATTTCCATCACAAGGACATTGAGACACTGGCACCACAATAAGCAAGTACTACACCTTTTTTGAAAGATCTATGGAAGCCAACCATTCATTGTTTCATACAGATGAAATAATTACCTTAGTATACCATAAATGGATATCCTAATTGTTCCTCTTTACGTTGAAGACTTTGGAGTTTATATAGTACATTTCCACAATAATTTATACCAAAATAACAAAAAATGTTTGAATTTGATCCAACAATGTCACATGAATTTTTTTTTGGTGTTGGTCCTATTTGTTATATCAGGTTTACCCAGGAAGAACACATTAGATGACCATTAAATTTACGCAAAGCCAAAACTTCATCTTATAGCTAAGTATAACTCAAATAATACGTCTTCTAGCCTAAACAATAAAGCTAACGTAAGCGGAAGGTGGGAAGCGAGGGAAGGTGTAGGAGCTTAGGTTAGATATTCAATTCGATGTCATCAGTATGTTCTCTGATGATGGTCTACTTAGGGGGAGTTTGGTATGACTTTCCTTGACTTTTATAAGAACACATTAGAACACCTTCTCTTAATTCATCTTATAGCTAGGTATAACTCAAATAATACGTCTTCTAGCCTAAACAATAAATCAAACGTAGGCGGAAGCTGAGAAGCGAGAGAAGGTGTAGGAGCTTAGGTTAGATATTCAATTTGATGTCATCAGTATGTTCTCTGATGATGGTCTAATTAGGGGGAGTTTGGTATGACTTTCCTTGACTTTTATAGTTCATTTGGACCTTTTGGTCCAGCTGGAGCCAAAAGTCGTGTGTTGCATGACTTTTCTATGGATTTTTGATTTAGTAGCTAGAAGTCTCAACTGTAAAAAGTGATGGGAAAAATATATTTGGGGTGGAGTGAATATTTGGACTTTTAGCCCACCAACTATCTGGAAAAGCTTGTACTACCCTCAGTTTTAACATCACACTATTTGTGCTGCACACACTTTTTTCGTAATGAACACTAAGCAACAAAACTATCACATCATATACTTATGTACAATTTATTGTAACCAAACACTTTAACTTTTTTTATTAACCACCACCTATTTTGGCTAGCTAAAAGTTAAGTAACCAAGACTCAACAAATTTGCCTTTAAGCTCACTTTTAACAACTTACTGAAACGAAGTTAGATGCAAGTTTCTTATTGGAGGCACTTGTGCTTGAACTCTTCTGAAGTAGGTGAACTTGCTCTCTACCATACGATTTCATTGTGGTATGACACGGTTATGAGGTGCTGATTATTCATGTTAGTTTTTGCTGTAATAGTTTGGACATAGTGTTCTAGCTGTTACAGTGTGATGAAGGGGGGAGATTACTCAACTCAGCTCAATGAAAAAGGTCATCCATTACAGAGAATAAAGAAGAGAAGAAGTAGAGAAAACCTTAACTCGCGTACGGAGGCGCCCCTCCCAAACCCTAATCCGGAAATCCAGCTTCCTCCATTGCCTTTGGTTCGGCCCTTTTATTCACTTCCCAAAGCCCACATTCCAGAAAAAGTATTTAGGATGTTGTCCTTATACCCTTTCATTTCTGTCCCAAGTTCACTTTTGTTCTCTGTACTCTTATTACTTTCGCTTTCTATATCAAGTCACCTTGTCCTCGAGGTATGCTGTGAGGTGAAAAACGAAACAGCGCTCTGAATGTGGCGACCGTGACTAATATTTCCATCAGCAACACCAAAGATTCTGCATAATGCTTACATGTGAATTCATGTACACACACATGTGTGTGTGTGTGTATTATTTTTGTTTGTCCGTGCAAAAGTTGGGACTCCAATGCCGGTTGCAAATAGAAAATCCGAGTAGTGAGGGTAATAACCAAACAAACCATGAAAATGGTTTTTGCTGAAGCAAAATTGGCTGTTTGAACTGTACCAATCATTTGCGAAGTATGGCCATTTGCAGCAACCATAAATAGAGGTATGAACAGGCATCAAATTGTAGTTCATGTTCATTCCATATTTGGTAGTATAGGTCTTGAAATATACTTATTCTTTGGCTGCATTCCGTCTACAAAGCTATCCCAATTGTTTCTTCTCTGCGCCAACTCGAGCGCTCGATATAATCTTGGCCAAGTCGATGTTGAGCTTCAGAAAGCTGATTTCGCTGAATAATCCTCTGAAGAGATTTGTCCGTTCTTTGGGTAAATCACGAAGCAAATGTAAGGAACCACTGTTAGCATTCACATTTCTAACCTCAAAGTGACATGGAATCAATGTAGCACATAGCAGACTCTGACTATTCAAAAGTGTAGTACTAAGAATGAAGTTAGTTGATTCTGCACTCTTTACGTTGTATCCAACTCGAAGTTGGCCCAGGGTCATTGCTAATGAAGATGCCAACGATCTAAATACATGCTGCAGATTAGGATGGTCCACATATACCCTGCCAGGATCTGTAATAAGCCAATGTTTCATTTCAAAACATTTGAACTTCTATACCATGCTTGATATCTTATCCTCTTCAGTGGCCATGTATTGTTAATGTTGCAGTTGGTCTTTGGTTCGCCTCTTCTATTCACGTTCCAAAACCCTCATTCCAGAGTAATATTTATGATGGTGTTCTTAGTTACTTTGATTGATGAGATACTTCTTAGCTTAAGTGGCCATTTTTTTCTTCAGGAGACAGCTTCGAAGAGAAGGTTGGATATGGGTGTCGGTGGCATTGGATTTTCTGACATCCCCATGTTCTACATTGCCCTTTGTTGCGCAGCCCTCTATGTAGGCGTTCGTCGTCGCTGGGAGTGTGAGTGGGACAGGTGGCTTTGTTCCTGGATGGTTACATATAGGCTGTGATGATAGCTTTCTGCATATGGCAATTTATACTGTGATTTGACTTCTTATTTTGGCGAGGCGATTCGGAGGGATGATGATCTCTCCGTCTCTCAGCCACGTACGTGTCGGCACAGTCTTCTTGCGTTAAAAGATATGAGCCTTTTTACATGTTCCCCTTCTTGAGGATGGTCATATAGCTTGCGTGTATGGTGGGGCAACTCTGAGGTTCACTGTTTCGGTCACTGTATTTGTAGGTGCTGGTTCTGATTGGGTTGTGGTCATCTTAATTTCTTGGTTAAGACTGTGATGATAGCTTTCTGAAATTGCAATTTAGACTGCGATTTTGATTTCTTATCTTGGCGGGTGCGATTCGGAGAGATGATGACTCCTCTGTTTAGCAACCATGTTTGTGTCAGCGCAGTCTTTTTGCTCTACAAGATCTGAGCTTTTGTTATACTCATATGCTTTAGCCAATTTCGTTCCCTAATTGCTTTTCCGTAGGTAATGTTGTTTTCTCTAGCATGAGGTTCCATTCACTGTCCAATCTGGATTTTAAAACTTCGCTACAACTATTAAAGGCTATGATGACACTTCTGTGGGGGTTCTAAGATACCAGAGATTGAATGGATATGAGACGTACTTACTGGCCAGGCAATTCCGTGGACACGAACGGAAAGGTCTTTGATTCCGGATTTTTCAGCCATCGTACGTACATCCGTTCTCTCCTCTGATGCCAAATTAGGACTACCAGATCTGAGCCTCGTAATTTCCAAGCAATCAAACACTCTATGGGTTTTCTGTTCCTACCCCTGTGACCCTGTTTGCATATTTATTTTTACTGATTTATACTGCAAGTGTGTGCCTATGGGAAAAGGAAACACAGGCCCATTCTATTCCCGTTCAATGACGCCAATGTAGCATGACCAAAGTTTTCTCTATAAACGACTGGTCTTCGTCGCCTTCATTTGAATTCTTGATGGCTATTGTTCAGATCCAGCAATGAAGAAATGCATAATTTCACATTTTCTGTTTATTACTGAAAATCTTCTCCTTTGTGTCTGCATTTATTTATTTATTTATTTATTTATTTATTTATTTATTTATTTATTTATTTTTTATTTTGCTCTCCTGTCATGACTTACGACGGAATTTCATCATTTTGATTGCAGGCATTTGTGAATATAGTTCTCACATTATGTGATGCTGGGACCCCCTAGGTAATTTAATATACATGTATAGTTGTATGGTGTGCTGACATCTATGTTAGTAAAAGATTGTGAATCTGTTCTTAGAAGATTCCTTCTACTATTGTGATTACAAAATTTAAATAGCTTTATTGTCAACTTCTTTGCTCATGAATGCAGTTTAGCATCACAAGTTCACTGCACGCTTGCTTGTGGAAAGAGTTCTTATATATGTCCTCTTTTATATTATGCCCCTTCTGGTTTTAGGTAATATGAGGCATTAAAAAGGTATTTGTTGTGAAGAGCGCTCAGAAAGTGGTTGTCAGCCTCCAGGTGACTTAATCGAATCTCTTTCTTTTATGGCTTCTAATTTGGTACTCAATCCGAGTAAACGACTTTCTCCCTGAGGTTCCACTTGTGCCCTTCAGATGATGCGAATTCGCTCTCAGGGTGGGGGTGAGAGGTATCATAAGCTTGGTCAAAGATCCTTGAAATTGATCGCAATGGTAATAAGAAAGTGCATCAACCGCCAGGAATTAAGTTCAAAGAAAAGGTACCGATGTGCTTCTTTAACCATCTCTTTTTTGCCATTCACTTCCCCAAATTAAAATTATGAATGGGAATAGACTTTGAATATGTAACAAAATAAGTACTGCAGCAACCTTTTTCTTTTATGTTTCGTTTCTATTTTCCAAAAGGTGTTTGAGATGGCTCGCATTTACCTTTCTTTTATATCACATCATAACAGGGATAAAGCTTCAAGTGGAGAACCCACATGCGGTAACATGAAATTGTTAAGTAAGACCAGTGATGCTTTAGTTTTCGATTTGAATTTTTTATACTCTGTCATTATATGTCCCTATATAAAAGAAGTTATGGGTGGTTTATGTGGTAGGTATTGTCCACGCTGGGCGTTTTGATTGGTGGGTTGCGCCAGCGAAATAGTGACGTGGCTATATTGACTGTTTTTCCATTAGCTGGGTGAGATATAGCCTGGTTATGAGGATGGGTGAAATGGTAATTTTTATGACTGTCAACAGCTTCGACGAGAAGCTCTGCTCTGGTTCTTTCCAGACACAGCAGCTCTCACTCGTCTTCTCTCATCTCTCTCTCTCTCTCTGATGGTACCTCCTCCTGGTCTCTTTCTCCGCGGAGTTGGAGGGAACACGACGCCGAATAAGATGGGGATGACATCTGCTTCTTCCTCTCGCACCCCCGTTCTCTCTGGTTCCTCGTCGCTCCCATCTCTCACCGGATCTTCGAACCCTAGGGTCGGCGACGGGAAGGTTTTCAACAGTGTGGCGTTTTGGTTCACGATACCTCGCATGCAGGCCTCCCATAATTCAGATTCGCCTCTATTTTTTCCCTTCCAGTCACCTGCAACAGTAAGTGACAGGTACTGTGAATAGTATGGATTTGGGTTTGTTTGGAGGAGTTTTCCATGTTGTGCAGGATTTGGGTTTGTGAAAAATTCTTTTTTTTGTTTTGTTTTCCTCTACTTGCAATTTAGGTCATTACAATTGTGACCTGATTTGAAAATTTTGGAATGCGATGACTCAGTTTCGTATATCTTTAAGGTTTAGCTGAGTAATGTAGGGACTTAATTCATCAAGCTATTTCGTTCACAACTTCTCCGTTTGTGCTGCTGCTGCTGCTATTTTTTTAATAATATAATCGCTACTTGGCAGATAGTGAACTTGGCAGATTAGGTTTATTGTGCTACTAATTTGGTCCTAACTGCACCGGTAGATGATCCAGTGACCGCTTCCGCTATACCATTGCCGTAGATACGGTTTCACACTTACATGGATGGGAAACCCTCTCTCTTATGCACTATTTCTTTGAAAAAACCCTCAGGGAGGTTTGAGGCTGAAGAATACTAAGTGAATGGTTTAGAGTTGTGCCTTGTCAATGTTTTGTGCTTGGGTTTTAGACTTGGACACTAATAAGTGTAGCTACCCATTCACCAACATTGGTTTCAAGACGTGCAGCCTAAACCCATTCACAACCAATTCGATGATGATAATAACAATCTGAGAAATTATCGCCCTTTCAGTTGTGATCAGACACACCTTTCGCCATTTCACATTTACATATGTGAACTTGTGAAATGTGTCACTGTATCTTACGTCTTATGTTTCTGTCTTATATAAAAAGAGGGTTTGCCATCCACATGAGCGCCACATTGGCTCTCAGCCACGTCTGTTCCTCTTATTTAAGCAAGCCAGACGTGGGATGCAGTCCAATCTTCGTTTTGATGGCCAAATAAATGCATGTTGGAATCATAAAATGACCTGAGCAGTAATTGAAGCTATCAGATGTGTCGGGTTTCTTATAACAGTCATTCATGAAAGGTAATATGAATGCGGAAAACCACTATTATCTTGTCTTATCTTTTTTTGTGCATTAGTCCGATCAGGAAGTAGTAGTAACTCACTCTGGTTTGTTTCCTTGGCTAAACAAGCATGATGTTATTGCTGAGTTATGCTACGCACGTAGAGTTGCTAAGAAGATGCATCCTTATGCTCCATCGATAGAAAAGTATCAACCGATTCTATAATTAATAGGTTTAGAAACATAGTTAAATGAAAGTGAAATGCATAACACAAATTTCAATAGTTTACTGATTTCAGTCACAGCTCTATTGTTGTTCAAGTGAATTATATTAAAATATCGTGAGAAGTCACAAAGGACCAATTGGATTGTTATCTACTGGATTGTTATTCACCCCACAGTGGTCAGCCTCAACTCTGAGCTTTCACGTCATTGATTCCCCACCGGATTGTTATTCACCTCAAAGTGGTTGTTACATGACTTTCCAGGCAATTGAAGGGCCTTCTAACCGTGGAGTTGTTGTTCTACGAAAGGTATGTATATTCTTTCTGCTCAGTACTTAATATTATTCAATTGAAGCTCCTGTTTCATAATTCGTTTATGAATTTCTCCAACTTCTTCTTTATTCTTCTGCCTTTAGGAAATAAAGTTGCCGGAGACAAGAGAAATGCTATTTCTATAGCTCACCATGGGTCACATGGATATCTGCTGAATGAATTACATGACCCCACATATGATCCCGGTGCAAACTATGACACTTCTATGAGGATAATTGTCATGTAACTTACTTTGAAGTTCTTGTAAAGTTCTTGTATGGTGGCTAAAAGATTGTTCAACAGAAGGCTTAAATGGTAAATTATAGAAACCATACTGGTTACTTGTCCCGTTCTCTTCTATCAGCCTTACGATATCTAAAATTGAAATGTTTGGCCCAGTATTTTCAGAAGAAAATGCCAACAGAATAATATTTTTTTTTTTGAAACTGGAATTTCTCAAATTGCTGGTGCCTCTGTCATTGATGGTTTTCTACAAGAGAGTGGAAAACACGGCGAGGGCGTGCTCTAAAATAATATACAATTGGTATGCATAAAACCCGAGAGGAAGCTATGATAGACTACTGGACTGGATGTAAAAACAATGCTAACATTATTAGAGGCTATGATGACATTTCTGTGGGATTTCTAATATATCAGAGATTGAATAGTTTTGAGACCTACTTCTTGGCAAGGCAATTCCGAGGAAATGGACTGAAAGGTGTCTAACTATGGATTTTGCAGCCTTTGTACGGACATCCAATCTCTCCTTTGACGCTATATTAGAACTATCATATCTGAGCTTCTGAACTGCTAAGGCAATCACTGTATTTCTCTTTGATATAGGCGCATGGCATACGCAGAATTTTTATATATCATTCAATAGATGAATGCTTATATCCAGATACCGCATAGAAAAACTGGAGAAGCCACAGAAGGAGCCAATGGTGGTGCAACATGTTGCCGCTAATTCCTGTTGTGCTTCGATCCTGTTCTCCCTGCTTCAAGTTGCTTAATACTTGGTATTGTGTTTCGATAATTTTGCGGTTGCTGTGTTTCTTTCACCACTGCTCTCTCTCAATTGAGCGACCCTCTATGAACTATGAGCGCATCTTTTCCTTTTTTTACTTCGTGGTGGTTGTTTCTTCAAGCTTACTAAATCAGTTAATTAAAGATTGATGAGACTGATTAATTAATAGTTTTGTGCTGTGTTACAATCAGCTTGGTAGTGATTTTGAAGAACTACATTTTAGAATTCGTACAAACTAACCATTAGATAAACTGAGTTTGTGAATGTTCATATATTGCTTCGCCAACCGAAAACAACAACTACGAAGGTATACAGTTGCTCCTGTAGTTTGTCGTTACTCGATGAGGTAGATCATGAAAGCTGCCCACAGAGAAAATAACATACGTGGACAGTCATTTCAGTTCTTGGCAGCTTATTTTTGTTAGTTATGTCTTTATTTACTTATTTGGACAAAACCTATGCCCTTCCTTGTAATTTTTGAATTTGAATTTGTATTTCGGTTCAAATCGGTGGTGGATTGAGAATTTTGTATTGTAACTTCAGACGAATTCTTCCTAGCCCAAAACTCATGCATAGCGAAGTTGTTTGAAACTGATGTACGAGTTTGTTATAGCTAAAGAGGCTGATTGTGTAATTCTAAAGCTTCTTTTAGGACTGAGGATGCATTACTCAGTAGTACACTGAGGAAGGAGGTTTTGATATCTTACTTTGATCAGATTGTCAGTGAAATAGTAATAACTATTTTAGCTCGGGTATTTTGAGTTTCTTGAACTTACTTCTTAGGTTTTACTCATTTGCATTTTGTGCCGGCAAAATGGTCTTCTCGGACTGACGTTGCTTCTTGCTCAATAAAGGCGAAAGACATGGAATTCTTGGAGGCGATTGGCTATGAATCTTCCTTTCCCAGCTCCACCATTGTTGATAGGTCTGTGAGAACTGGAGTTGGGCATAAAAAAAACTCATTTTTATTTTAAATTTATTTTTCCATCTGGGTTTTGCTTTACGGTTTTTGCTTTTTATAATCTCTCTCCATAATCTTAGACTGTTTTGTACACCTTTGCAACTAATATTTTATTTGACTATTGAGTTTTAAAATTTATAATAGCCACGCCCTTTTCTCAGTGCCGTTAAATTAATTATGCATTTTTTTAGGAAGAAGATTATTTTTTTGGTCGTGCACCAGAGTTCTCTTGTATCTGGATGAAGCCTTTGAAAACACGATAGTGGAGAGAGCATTGATCAACGCCACTCTAATGTCTAGCAATTTTAAGAGGGGGGAAGTTTTGCAGAAGTCCAATTCTATTTAAATGTAACACTGTAGCTCAGTCCCGAAGAAAATTAATCCGAAGTAATCATGAGAAGTTACTGTTTATATATTAGACATAGACTACTGACAAGTGACAAAGCATTTTGAAAGCACTAGAAAACTGTTGAATTTTGAGGCTTGTGCGATTCGCAGAAGTTGTGTTCCAGCAATACTTTTGTTTAACTCTATTTGAAAATTGCAGAGTATTATGGCAGGGAATCAACTGAAATACAATTTGAAGACTAGAACAGGTTTATTATACCTGCTATAGAAGAAATGTGAACTAATTAAACAAGAGAAGAAGTATATTATATAATTTATCTGCATCTTTTTTCTGGTTGCCTCATTCTTGGCATTATAGGGGTTCTTGGATAGGGAAAGAAAACAGTAAGATAACTATTTTGTTAGTCTTCTGGTTTGGACTGTAAGATTTTAATTTTAGTGACCATCACAGGATTACATGTTCTATATATGCGCAAGTGGTTATGATTTTTATTTTCTTGTGAAATTTGCAGCTTTAATTGGTGAATTCAGCTGATTTTCCCTGCATCTTTTCTGCTTAGGAGTGATATCTAGAATGGTTATTACGGTTGAACTCATTTTTGGAATTTGGCTTTCAAACTCTCTTGCTGAGTTCACCTTGACTTGAGGGGAAATTGTTTATATAGGCATCATGTGAAATATGGAAGGGTGTAATTTGCTGTTACATCACAGGCACCGGAAATAGACTAAAACCCTTTAGGCCCTTATCCCACTGGTTAGTACAGAAAAAGGTAATAATTAGCTTCGGTATAAGCTAATTATTAATAATATCAATCACAAAAGCCCAATGCTCGGTATAAGACTGGTACCTTATCGCATGTAGATATACAATTTTCCTAGACTAAATTATACGGACTTGGATTGAGTGCAAGGATATGTCCAAGGTGTCTCTAAAACCCTCAAGAAATTTGCGGGGATATGTATCTGAAATTGGACACGAGCACTTATGCATATATTTTGATGTTTAAATCAATATTTGTAATTATTATCTGGAAATTTTGAGGAATGCATATTGTAAATGGAATGCTAGCTCAGTGGTAGAGCATTCAAAGCCAGTGCAGAGTTCAAATCATGCTAGATGTAGGCTAATTTTTGATTTATGAATAGTGTTCTATGTATATGGGAAAAAAAATGAATACATATCATGAATATAGATGGATGCTTAGCTAAACATGGGAATTCAATGGTGTGAAACTAAAGGAGATCCTTAGATTGGATATCTCACTTCTGTCCAATAAATATAAAACATAGGTTTATCGAATTTGGTTACACCTCGGATGCTCTTTATCTTCTCGAAATGCATAAACATCATCTAGAAAGTTATGTGACAACTCCACCATGGGTCTTTCATGTGGTAGAGGGAACTTGCTGATGCAGCATGCACTTACTACTACTGGGAATTGACTCCCAGATTCGACGTCAGTTTATTGATAATTTGGAACCTGATTGAGTGAAAAGCTCAAAACTGATTAATATCTATGGATGGAGATGACCTGTCTTGCTGGGTATAGTTCATTTTATTAGTGTTTGGGATAATTATGTTCTTCAGAGTTTGTAACTGCTTGTATTTGTCTTCTTAGGTTTTTACCAAATGAGTAGATACTGATACTACCGTTTCGATGGAGGCTAGCGCGTCACGATTAGAGAACCGATGCTGCTATTGTCGGGTTGTTGGCTGATCCCAAGGAGGTATTTGATTGACTAGCCTAACTAACTATTCTTAGTTTTGAGTGAAACTGTTCAAGGATTGAAAGAAATCTGGGGTGATTTACTATATTGTCTCACCAAATTAACTCAGACGAATAATTCTGGGTGCAGGCTAATCGAGTTAATCAAGCTTTTTGGCAATGCTGAAACTGCCAGGAATGACAACCCCAGGTAAAGCCTGCTCTATCAGATGCATCGGCCCACGAGTAGTGTCGTGTACCGGAAGACCTGCATAGTAGCTATTCGTAGAAGTGAGTGACTGACATGTACCATTATTTCAATCAGCAGAAGCACTGGGCCGAATATGAGGGAGCTGAACTCGGTTGTGCATTAGAGGTTTAAGTTTCATGGGCAAACGTGGAGCTGTATGCACTTGGTCTCCTTTTTCAGTTATGCTGATATTGAGACCTATGTTGCAGATTGGAGGTGTCCATATTTCATACCCTGGTTCGGGATTGAGATATATCAACGGACAATTCTGTATTCTACTATGTCTGAGTTATTTTCTGTAATATCCCAAATATTAGCTTGAAAATCTTTAATTCTTTTTTACCTGATGTTAAAATGAAGCAAATGCTGTCTTTCACTAGGCAATGTAGAGCTATGGTTCAGCCGTATCGCTGTCATTGTTGCTTTTGTTATTGGGTGCTTAAATTTGGACATGTTTAACATACTATGTCATCGGGTTCAGTCCTGAGGCTGAAAGGTTTGCATCGAGAAGAGGCTGTAATCATATAGGGTGTGTCTACTGTTACTACGTAGTGTTGTTTGTTGCATCACTAAACGACACTTTCTACTGTTTGAGTGTTAGCGGTTCTTTTTTACAAAAAATTTCAGATGATACAATGCGACTTTTTTTGGGATTTTTGTGTTGGTCTTCCCGTCAGTTCATCTCACTCGTTACTGTGCACTTGGAAGAAATTTTATTGTTCCGTTTTCTGGCATTCGTCTGCCGCACCATGGTTTCATCTAGAACTTTATATACTTTGCTTGTTCTGTTTGATACTACTAGCTGTCTTGATTTACACACTTCTTTTAGTGTAAATAATTGTATTGTTGATTATTGTTTTAATCCTTTAACTTACTTTCAGGAAGTGCACAGATAAATACACGATAGTTGTCCACGGTTTGAGCAATTTCAACCACATAAATTGAGGAATTTGAGCTTGTCCTACAGTCCATGTAAGCTTATCAAGTACTTTTATATATCTCATCTACTTTGTTGTTGTCGTCGTCGTTTGACCAGCTGCACGCAAATTATAGAAGGTGTATTCTCTGTTCTATAAGTATGGCTTTATTATTGATCTTCACTGGTAGTGGTCCATAGATGACTTTATTTGGGAGACATTGAGATTCAGAAGATTTATTTATTGCCAAATTATATGGTTAAAATCTGCTTGGAACTAAAGTTCTTTCGCGTAATGCGGAAATTATATAGTTAAATTTATTTTTACGATTTGTTGTAGTACAAGACAATTGTTTGGTAGATATCTTTGCTTAGCACTGTAACATTGGTGTTCGTTGATTGTAGTGATAATGGTGTAGATATTTTTGAACTTTAAGCTTCGACTACATTGACCAGTGTTCTGTTTTAGGTTTGTCACATTTATTTTATCTATAGTTGTACTAATTGTTTAGCCGTTGGATTTGGACGTTTCCTGAAGTTAACGCAAATGAATATCCCGGGGTTCGTTTTATTATAGAAAGAAAACCATCTTCTTCCTGCATAACTAATGGAAAATCATCAACTTCTCTAGCAATATTTTGTTTATCTATCGCATTTTCTCAAGTTGATGCAAGCTCAGTATCTCAGCGAAGCGCCTCTTGTACTCACCTCTATAGTCAAGATGGTAGCAATTGATTATACTACCCATCTAATTAGTCATGTCTGAAAGATCGTCAAATCATCATCTGTGTTGGTTCCAGTTCTTGGTTTAGTCTGTTTAAACTGATTTCGTCAATTGCGCGCTACGATGTCTCAGCTTCCTCTCTTCACTCTCACTGACTATTAACCTTATGTTTTTTTCCGATTAAACATTTACCTTTATATTGTATGTTTCCAGTGGATGAGATAAGCACAACAAGACCTGGAGCAAGGTTGGGTATCCGACCTACTGTTGACGGCAAGATAGTAGAAGCTATCATGGATATATACTGAAAATTTTATCTTTGAAGATTTATTGTTCTCTACACTTTGTGCCTTTTTTTTTTAATGTAAGCAAAAACTTTCAAACTATACACTGTCTAATGGTATTCGATACGCGACTTGGTCGAAACACTGCAAAAATTTCATGATAGTTTTTCTACACAGTTATCTGTATAGATCGTTGAACACCACTATAAGCAAAGCTGAACCGGGCGCGTGCGCCCGGGGCAGAACCCAGTGATTTAACAAACTGGTTGCAACATTGTATTGTTCTTCTATTCCTTGGGTAAAAAATTGTGATTGGAGCTTGGTGGAGGAAGAATCTTCTCGAGAAAACATAAGAGGAGGATAGAAACATTTTCACTCAACAAAGAAGCTTGGGCCTTGGGCCGTGACCCGCACTCCTAATCTTCGATTCTCGGGTTGACTTTTGGCCCGTTTAAGAATTCAAAACAACAAATGCGGTAGAAAACTATTCGGTATACCATCACACAACAACAAAGAACACGTGTAACGCTACGTCGTCTGTCAACATTCGCCAAAAAGTCAAAACCGAGGATGAGGTGGTGCGATGAGCGCAGGATATAATACTCGAGTGGACGACGAAATACACCCGTTTAGAATTTGAAATCTCAAACCCTCCTCTCTAAAGAGACGTTACAAAACTTTTTTTTTAACCTTTTCCGGAGCAATAATTTTCTTGTTTTTCTTGAAGCTAGAAAATGTTTCTTTTTTCCCAATCTGAATTATCTCTCTGTCTCCATTAAATGCTTGAACAACGCCAACACTCAAAACTGTCTCTCTCTCTTTTCTCTCACCGATTAGACCTTTCCCTTCTCGCTTCCAATCTCTGCAATTCCGGGTGTTCTATGTTTACATCTCTCTGCAAGCCCTAAAACAAAGGAAACCCTAGAGTGTGGTGCTGTTTAGGAAAGTGGGTTCTTTCTTGGAACTGCTTTGAAGTAAGTTCTTTGTTCTTGATTGATTTCCGGACGAAATTTCGCTTCTTTTGTTGCTGGGTCTTGATTCGTATGACCCGCCATCAGTGGGTTGGTCTGATCGTGGGATTTTATGATGTTTTTGTTGTTGTTGTATCTGAATTTAATTGTTAATAGACGATCAATTGTTGGTGTTCTTGATCCCTTGTTTGGAAGTGATGAAATGAATGTCCAAGTTTTGAACATTTTACTCTGTGGGTTTGGATTCTGCAATTATGAATGAAATTATTATGTTCTTGGTCATGTTAAAGGCGATTCCTAGTATCCTCATACCTAAGAATGAGGGTGGTTAGGTCTTGCTGGGGGTGGTGTTCCTTGAAGCAAACATTCCCCACTCGTACCAATTCAATAATTTCGTATCGCGGTTATCAGAAATCTTGTAGTTAGAGATGCAGTCATGTGTTTTGATGAGAGATGGTAGGCTTTAAGTGGATCAAACTGATATATACTGCAAATTGGCAGTATATTTTGTGATTCTGAGTTGATTCATTAGGTAACATTTGTGTAGCCTTTATCAGTGTTTACATATAATCTTTTAGAACCGACCTTTCTGGGCCATTTAGAATTATGCCAAATGGCCACTGCTTTAAAATGAACTGCAGTACACTAGTCACCGGATTCCATTTCCACTAGATGGAGCTTTAGTCTGGAATAGGGGTATGTGGTCCGGAATCTTGAGCAACTTTTTAGCGGAATATTGTGAAGTCATGAAAAAATCATATAGAAACGTAGGTTGAATCATTTTGCCCTCTGAATAAGTCAATGCTGTTTGAGTCAGAATCCAGTTTTTGGTAATTTGATAAAATAACGTTCTACTAAAATCTAAAATGCATAAATACACATTGTTTGGGGACAACTTATATACGAAATGGACTTGCTGACCATTTGATCAAATCATAAATCTAAGTGCAATCTAGTTGACTATGAATGAGACTGTAAAGTGTCTCTAGTACTAAACTTGTAACAATTGAAGCCTCTGAAAGGTGTTTGAATAAACTGCAGATGGAACTCACAAACCAGGACAGTGTTTGCTTTTCACTTAGGTTCACGTGATTTATAAAGAACTGGAGTGCACTTGGATGTGAATATGGGGGCTGACAAACATGGTTCAAAGAGTGGGTATGTTGGCGGCTTCCTCCAGTTGTTTGATTGGAATGCAAAATCTCGGAAGAAGTTGTTCTCCACCAAATCTGATCTACCTGGTACAAACAAACTCCTATTGCATAAATTCTCTGATGATATAGTTTCATAACTGCAAGTTTCACATCTAAGTAATACCCGATCCAAATGTTTGTGCATTTATTTCTATTTAACATCACTTCTGATTATTCAAGGCTTTGTTTGTTCAATTTTTGTAGAGCAATCAAAACAGAAAAAGAGAATTGATGGAAATCTGCCAATCACGCAGTTTAAGATGGTGATCGCGATATTTTTTTTTTTTTTCAAGTAGTTCTTAGTTTGCATCCTTGTTGCATCAGTCTCATAACCAGTTAACGTTTTCTCTTCAGATGGATGAGGATGACCATTTAGCTGTTTCAAGTGTCAAAGGAAGCAGCGATTACAGTTGCGCTTCGTCGGTTACTGATGAGGAAGGATATGGTACTAAAGCACCCAGTGTAGTTGCTAGGCTAATGGGGTTGGATTCCATGCCAACCTCATCTGATCTTGCCGAGCCCTTCTCAACCCCATT
Organism: Linanthus parryae; assembly: GCA_023055425.1. NCBI lineage: Eukaryota > Viridiplantae > Streptophyta > Magnoliopsida > Ericales > Polemoniaceae > Linanthus > Linanthus parryae. The sequence goes on along the minus strand of JALGPY010000008.1, from coordinate 869,331 downwards.
TTTCGATTCGCAATCTCTTCGAGACACTCCCTTCCTCCGAAGAGACCTTGAACTTCATCGCGATCATCACCAAGTGACTCGCTCCTCCGGTAATTTGCGGAACATGGAAACGCCTCTTCAGAAGGCTATGGATGCAAAGATTCAGAAAATGGTGAATAGGCCAATCGAAAAGTTCCAAACTGAGATGTTACCTCCTAAGTCAGCCAAATCAATACCAATCACTCAACACAAGCTTTGTTCTCCAATCAAAAGCCATGGTTACATTCCTTCTAATAATGCAGCTCACATAATGGAAGCAGCTGCCAAAATTCTTGAACCTGGACCTCCTACTAATAGTAATAAGACCAAGGTATCATCCTCGGTTCCCATCAAGGTCAGAGAAATGCGAGAGAAAATGGAAGCAGCTAGAAGACCAACAATTGAGTCTAATGCGGCTAAGTATCTCAAAGGACAATCTGCAAATAAGAGCTGGAATGGAAGTGCAGATTTTGCCTCAGTTCCCAGGGTATCTCAAAATTCTGAAGATTCTTCTTCTAGTAGTGTAAAGAATAAGAGTAAATCCGTCTCGCTGGCACTCCAAGCAAAAGTCAACGTTCAAAGAAGAGAAGGCCTGAGCTCAAGTGGAGAAAACAGAATTGTATTTGGGCAGAAAGAGCGTAACGAGGTCGTGTCAAACCAGACGTTTAAATCTCAACCGAATAGCCAAAGGTCTGCTGCTCAGAAGAAACCTTCCAGTGTTCTCAGGCAGAATAATCAGAAACAGAATAGCCTAATTGATAAGCAGAAGCTACCCTCAAAATCCTTGCCTTCTAATGGTAGAAAACCTGTGTCTGGGAATTCGTCACTGGGGAGACAGAAGATTAGTAAAGGTGGTGGCAACTGTAAAGTTGGTTTGAGGAAGCCGGAGTTAACAGATGGTAAAAGGGAAGCATCGTGTCCTCCTGGCTCAAACAACACTTCTCGCAAGAGACGTTCTATAAATGGGAGTTATCATTTGGATAGTAGTAGCCAAGCCAATGAAATGCCAATTGAAAGTAGTTCTATTTTAGATAGGCACTTTCCTTGGGCTGAGGATGCCAAGAGGAAAGGCATGGATGTTGTTTCTTTCACATTCACAGCTCCAATGACACGGTCTTCTTTACCTCTCAGTGAGAAAGTGAAGGCTTCTCCTCCTCCTGCTGAGAATAGACGTAAAACAAGTTTCATCCTTGATTCAGAAAGTTCAACGAGTGAAGAAGCGTCTTCACTTGGAGCTGACGCTCTAAGTATTCTTTTGGAGCAAAAGCTAAGGGATCTAACTTATGGGGTTGAGCCTTCCCGCAAAAGGATAGGGATGGCTGGTAATTCAGCATCAACGTTTCAAGATTTGGTACCTGCAAGAGACTTGTTGCATGATCAAATGAGTAAAGATCTGAATACAAGCAAACATGGCGGACGGGAGGGTTACATTTTCTCTTCAACCAATTCGCCAGTATTCATGCCTAAACATAAGTTTCAGGTATGTCCGGTTAATTTTGTTTTCACTTACTCGAAATTGGACATTTTGGTTGCTTTCACTGTGTTTTGTTAACCACTTAAATACCTGGCTGCTTCCTTATAGTGGTGGTGTTTTATGTGTTCAAATTTAATCTGGAACTCGAAGGCAAAGTGATTGGTCTTCCTAGTTAAATAGCTGTTAGAATATAATTTCAAACAATAAACAGTGGAAGAGAGAAATGTTAATTATGGGTTTCACAAGTCTAGAAATAGTAATTCTGTATAAACCTAAAATGGACATGAACGGTCAGAGATGGTATTTTCGACAAAACTGAGTAAAAGTATTGGGACAAAGACTGAAAGCATCTTTATATACTTGATATTTCTTTAATTCCCTCTTTTATATCAAATTAGAAACGTACTGCAAGGTGCATATTACATACTTAATACTAGTATTTTCTTTAATTCCCCTCTTTTATAATATCCAATTATAGAACTGTACCGAAGGAAATCAAAACATGTTTTGATGCCAAATAAACTGCAAGGTACTAAGAGTGTACAGTTCCGTAAAAGTTTGACATGATTCGAGTGTGACGCGTCTGATACAGCAGATGCATTTCAGAGTATGTGATTTTATGTGTTTAAAGGATGCTGGTATTATTACACAAAGACTCAAAATTTTTGGATCAAAGAATTGAGAACTACATGAAAGGTTCTTTGATGTCTTTATTCGAGATTTCCATTTTGAAGAATATTTAAGTGAATTGCTCTGATGATCCATTCAGGGAATGTTCGAGAAAGATGATTTCTGCAGCAGTGAGGATACCGAGACCAGAAAGGTGTTCAACCGCCGGCATACAAGTCCAAACTCTGTTCTTGAGCCTTCATCCATGACGGAAAGTTGCAATTCTTCGGATACTGCAGATATCATCAGTTTGGAAGGTAAAGCCCTAAGATCTCCTTATTTTAATAATCCAGAAATTTCAAGCTTTTTTTTATGAAACTATCGCTTAACAAGTAGTAATCTCCACTGTAAGATTGATGGTGACAAAATGTTGTGGAGCAAAGCTTCTTAAGTCCACTTGTCAATGGAAATTACCTTCCAGCTTATGTAAATAGTAATCTATGGCACGTTTGGTTCTCTGGACTAACCGGATTGGACTGGAGTGGATTAAATTTTCCGGATATGATTGGATTGGATTGGATTAGCAGAACTATAATCAATTATGAGTTTGGTTTCGTGCAGTATTAATTCAGCATTAAGGTACAAAAAGTCAAATCTAGCTAATACCCTCATGTGAGAGGGGACTAGTTTGGGGTATTAAATAGTAGTATTATCTTTTCACTATTTAGTACCAGCATTAAAATTAGTCCAGAACAAACAAACACAATATTAGACAATATTTAGTCCATTTCTAGGTAATACTGCAAATACTTGAAAACCAAATGTATCAATCACAGAAGAATTGAAATATTTAGAGTTGCTTTACTTGCAGGTAGCAAACATGCGTCGTCGTCCGTTCAAGCTGTAGAAGTGTTTGGCATGAGTTCTTCATCAAAAAGGTTCCACTTAAGAGGTGTGGCGGCAGATTCAGAGTTATCAGATTCAGCTTCTTCTACCTTTCAAGCTGCAGCCTCAACGAGCTGGGAACTTGAATATGTTAACCAGATACTGTTCAATGTGGAGTTGATGTTTAAGGACTTTGCATTGGGCCGAGCTCGTGAGATCATAAACCCTCATCTTTTCAACCAGTTGGAAAACCGGAAGGAGGTAGTCTTTGGTGGTAGTAATAGTCAACAAAGACAAGAAGAGCATAATAATAAACTGAGGAGGAAGGTTTTATTCGACTGCGTCAGTGAAAGCATGGACTTGAGGTGCCGAAGGTTTGCGAATGGGGGATGGAGCATGTGGGCGAAAGGGACGGCGACTTTGAGAAGAAAAGAGCGGTTAGCTGAAGAAGTGTACAAGGAGATTACAGGGTGGAGAGGTATGGGAGATTGTATGGTGGATGAACTTGTAGACAAGGATATGAGCAGCAGCCATGGTGGGAAATGGTTAGATTTTGAAGTTGAAGGATTTGAACTTGGGATAGAGGTTGAAGGTAGTATATTGAATTCTTTGATTGATGAAGTAGTTGGTGATTTTGTGATGATGATGATGTAATAGTTGTTGTCTTGATCTTGAACATGAGATAAGTTATTATGATTCACCTTGATTTGTAAGATATTATTCTGGGGTGAACCTTGTTGCTTTTATAGTAGAAAGGTTATGAGAATGTTGTGCGAAATCCCAATTGCTGCTGCTACTCTGTAGAGTCATTTGATTGATTGAGTTGCAGCATTTGAATTTGGCAATAAAGCAGCACCAAAGTATAGTTCATCTGGCTGAATTATTTTCGTTCTTAGCAATGTCAGAACGACATTTTGTCAAAGTGGATGTATCCTATTTGAACAGAAATTTTCTGTCCATTTAGAGTTTTTCTTCTCGTTCAAGCGCTGAGCCTATGAAGATGGTGTGTATACAATGGCCGAAAGCCCAAAAGGGGATGCCAAGAGGCTTAGAACTTTGTATATGCTGGTTGATATTCAGCTGTGGAGATGGTGCTTTTCTCGCCAAAAAAAAGGCGAGACAGAAAAACAAATAATGTGTGTAACAAGAAGGCGCGCGAACAAGAAGTAGTATTATTCTGTGTGTAATAAAATACATTGAGATTGACCAAGAAATAACAACACTGAGTATCAACTATCAAGCTTCAGTTTTTGTAACAAAATTAGCCTGTTTTTAAAACAAGATGCCTGCCAGAGTAAGAAGAGTTCTACAGAGACACTTTTGCCACTGGATCGAAACATTCTTCGTTTTTGAAGACATAAATTTTAAAGACATCAACTTCAACAAGCCGTCTTAGCTCAGCTGGTAGAGCGCGTGGCTTTTAACCACGTGGTCGTGGGTTCGATTCCCACAGACGGCGCTTTTTTTTTTTTTTTTTTTTTTTTTTTTTTTTTTTTTTCTACCTTGTACATTTTTGTGTTTTTGGTTGTGTATTGATACTTTCAGACATTCACTGAATGAACCAGTCTCCTGATATTAGGAGGTGAAAGATGGATCATAGATATGCCTCTTATTTACTCTGGGAAAGTGACATTCTCTGTCCGATTGCTATTTGCATTCAAACACACATACAGCTTTTCTTTCAGAAGCTGGAGTAGAAGGTTATGGAGGTTGCTCATCACAGTTTTTTTTTTGGGTAAAAGACAAAAACCACCCCTTGAGTATGGGGTATATACAAAAAAACCCCTCGTGTTCGGGGATATACAAAGACCACCCCTGTCAGTTAACGGTTACTAACGGAAACTAACGGAGGGGGAGAAAGACTTATTTACCCTCAACTTCACGAAAAATTACACTGCTATAAAATCTTTTCTTCTCCCCCATCCCTCATTTCTAACCCTAATAACAGCCCCCTTTTCTCTCTCTCTCTCTCTCTCTCTACTCCTCTTCCTCTTCAGTTCTTCACCATCTCGACAGAACCGACGGTTGCCCCTCGAAGCTACTCGCCGGAGCCGATGATTCGTTCGCCGCCGGGGGTTGCGTGGGCAGCGAAGGACTCGTGCCGTACCCGTTCAGCGGCGCGGTCGGCTGGTTCAAGGCTTGGACAGCGGCGACAAACGAAGCGACGACGGATTCGAGTTGGGTCTGATTCGCTTGCGGCGGTGGCGATGGTTGAGTCGCCGGATTGAGTGGTGGAGCGAGGATTCCCGGTGGCTGGGGTTGATGAGCCGGCGCAAGAGGGAACCCTAATTGGTTTGGAGGCTGTGTAAAGTAGGAAGGCTGTGGCGGCGCCTCTGCTGGTGTGCGCTGCTGTAGATCTATAAACAAAGCATTGAAAGGGTGAAGGATTGAAGGGTGTTGCGTGGCTTGGGTCAGGAAAGGTGCCGGAAGAGAAGGTACCGGAGGGGGACTTGGATCGAACGGCGGCGCAGAGAAACCCAGAGAGGCTTGGGTCTGTGATAGAGTGGCTCTTGCTTGGTTCGCCGGAACAGGGGCAGAGGGAAGAAGCCATGGACGATCCTCCAGACGGGAGATTCGTTGACCCAGGCTTGATTCCAAAGCTGTGATTCGGTTTCCCAAACCAGCGTTCAAATCAACCAATTTGTCGTCCAAGTTCGGAATTTCCGCAAACTAGGTTTGCAATTTCGCCGCCTTCCGTGATTCCAGCAGGAAAAGTCCTCTGTCGGACGAAGCCTCCAGGTGAGTGAAAGGTCCTTTGATTCGATTTGAGGTTGAATTCTGGTGTCGGCGGTGAGATTCAGTTTAAATTAGCTTCAGATTTCGATTGAATTGTAAAAATTGGGTCTGTGTTGGATTATCTTCATATCTTGGCGGCGGTGTTGTTGGAGGTGGTGGAGCTTCTTGTTGTTGTTTTTGTAGATGATCTGTGAATCTCTTTGTTGATATTTTTATACTCCAATTTGGTAGAAAATTTTTTGGTCAAGGAATTTTGGTTAAGAAAACTTTGTTTATATATTGATGTTCTTGATGTTATCATAGATGTTCTTGATGATGTTTAGTGATATATTGATGTTCTTGGTTTTTTAAGTGAATTCGGATATATATTTATAGATGATTTCCATGGCGCTGGTAAATATTTGTTGTTGTGGTGGAGGGGTGGTGGATTTGGTGGTGGTGGTGGTGGTGGTGGTGGTGGTGGAGGTGGTGTTCAAGAACACCAAGAATGTTGGTCAAGAATACTTAGAACACCAAAAACAACACAATAAACACAAAAATACAAGTAGGGACAAAATGGTCATAAAAAAAGACAAATCGCACCCCATACTAACTTATTGTAACAGAAGGGTGTTTTTCGTCTAACGTCCATCCACTGACAGGGGTGGTTTTTGTCTCGACAGGGGTGGTCTTTGTATATCCCCGAACACGAGGGGTTTTTTTGTATATACCCCATACTCAAGGGGTGGTTTTTGTCTTTTACCCTAGAATCAATCATAACATCACTGCCACTGGTCATCCCCAACCCCAAGGGATTGATCTGATTTTGACTCAGAGAGAAATTGGTCTCATTGACCGGCAGGGTGACACCCGATCAAGGGAAACAAACTTTGAAGGTGCCCCAGCCTCTCGAAAAATAAGATATCACTAACACCAAAATTACTACATTGACCTTTTGCATGCATGAAAAACAAGTGCCACATACAGGAGACTGTCAACCATTAGTTTCGCTAAATACCAGATATCGGTCAAATGTAGAACATTAAAACAACCCAAAATATCCTTTTAGCGCCTACTAATAAACTGCAACCACATGAAATACCAGATATCCGTCAAATGAAGACAATTAAAACAACTCAAAATATCTTTTTTAACCAACTAATAAACTGCAACCACAGGACAACGACACTCTCCTGAGAGGCAGCAGTCTGCTAACGAGGACAGAAAAAGCATAAACGTCTTCACAAGAGAGAATGTATTACAGCCATCATGGAACCAACAACTAGTTGTAACCCGGTCAAAACCCCTCCTTTACCTGAAAACCCCTTTCAGCAACAAAAGCAAACCAGACTTTAGAAAGCTTCAGCTTGGTTGAAGTCACCGCTTCTTCGCCAGCTGCTGCAAAACAAAAAAACAAAAACATGAATTAAAAGACTTTAACCTCAATGTCAAACAAATGAGATGAGTGAGGATAAGACTGATTTAACAAGTAAGCCTTCACTGGAGAGAAAAATATATTCGCCAACCATCTCCACCACTTATGCAAACATTATGCCAGGAGACCCGGAATAAACACACTATTCTGGAAGGGATTCCCAATCCGAAAAAGAACACAGAAGTAGCAGACTGAGTTAGATTATTCTAATAGGAAATTTGTGAGGTGAAAATGGATGGATCTATAGACTATTAAAGATGAACTTGTGATTGCAAACCCTTCAAGCCTGAACAGAGACTAACATCTATGCCGAATACTTGGACGAAAAAATATAACACCTCTTCTCTCATGCGACTTCCTAATATATCTCCCAATCAGAGACCAACATTTATGACTAATTGAGGGAACATAATCTGGACTCACAAGCAAAAAGAGGATTTGGACAAAATACGACATTGGACCTCAATAAATATTAAGACTCCAAAATATACCCCTGTGCTGGGAAGCACTCTGAGAAAAAGAAACGCAGATTCTGCACACAAAAGGTGGAACCCCATGAGATCCAGTATCCTTAAAAGTTCTCTTAACAAAAAAAACTGCCTCCAAATGAAATTAAGGAAACAAAGCATAGGCATGGCAGAATTTATAAGCTCGTCAACAGTAGAAGGCTCTGAAAAGACGGATTTGAAGTCATCAACACAAATTTCTTCAAGTCTACATTCATCAGTAAAAGTTGAGCCAACAGGTAGAGATAGATGCCATGTGCAATTAAAGTTAGTAAGTCGCTCATGTGATGCATGGAAAAAAGCTACTCTTAGCATCTCCCACCCAAAAACCACAAGATTGACCCTCAGAATAAATGCCAAAAGAGGAAGGAAACCCGAGTCAGAAATAAAATAAGGGTTGTGATGTGAACTAGGAATGATTTGCCATCTTGCGACCAATGTACCGCCCCCAACACCTTAAACCAATTTCATGTTTCCGGGTCCCCGTAACGTGAACTTATTGTGACACTCCTAAATAAGGGCATACATAGTAACATCTCTACTACTTAAAAGTTTGTAGTGTTCCTAACCTCTTAGGTGTTCCTAACCTTATTTTGTTCCTAACCTTTTGGAATTGACAAAAATACCCCTGATAAAATCAATTTATACCGTACCTACGTTACTCATTCACCCCGTTCAACAATACCCATACGTCACCTCCTGAGAAGAAGGCACCGATTCTGTTCTGAAACGATTCCTTCGTAAATCAAAACCAGGTGGAAGTTTCAAATCGCCCAACAAATCATTCTGGTGCTCTCTTCTCCAGATGAATCTTGCACCGCTGACGGTGCAGTTACCACCGCTGGGGGAAATTGCACGATTCCTGTTACCACAATTTTCCAAATCGTCCATCTGCTACGCACCGCGCAAGGTATGTGCGCTTCTGTTGTTTCAAGGACGGCGAGTTTGGATTCCAGTCATTAATTCTGCACTTTTGGTAGGGTTTTAAGCTTCAACAAATAATGTTCATGCGATCTTTTAGTTCTGCTCTTTTGCGTATGTTTTCGAGGGTCTGTTTCTCATTGGGTTTTTCACCTGCAATCATGGATATCCCAGGGTGTCTTTTGCAGGAAACACATGAGCGAAGAGAATTGTGTATAAAGGTAGATTCGTCGTGTTAGACTGTGTCTCATTCTTCAATCTTGCCCTTTTTTGAACACACTAGCTCTATACAATTGACATCTAAAGAACAAATTTTCAACTTTCTTTATTTCGGAACTCCAACAGGAAGAGCAGGAGAAAAGGGTATTGAGTACAAGCAGCGTTTGGCTCAGGCATGGCTGTCAAAGACAGTGGTTCCGGATTCATTGATTGTTATTTTCAATGGTTTGATTGTAAGTCAAAATGTGTTGCCTTGGTGAATGAGATGGAGGTTCTACCCTAATGACTTTAGTCATAATGTTACTGGACTGTGTTAGCACATGATATGGTAATATTTACTATTCTTAGCGTGGCACAATTGGCCATAATACTCCTTTAAACTCTATAGACACACTCTTTTCGTCTTTAGTTAAATGTGACATTGTGCACCTTTTTTTCTGCCTGATTATTTTTGCTTCTTCGTTTGATGTTCATTTGTAATGTACAAACCTTGTTTGATGAAACTCTTATACCAGAGGTCGCATCAATTCCCGTTGGAAGGTTATATGAAGTTAGAAAAAAAATTACAAAGAATTTTTGAATGCAAAAAGAAATGTTGCATCCAGTGGTCCTGAGTCCTGACCCCAGATGTAGATTGATATAACCACTTAACTACTATCCGAAGGAGGAAGCAGGTGTTTATAGTTCTCTCTGATAGGCTTTGAAACACGAAGGGTTATGTCGTCATAACTGCCAAAAGCTTAAATACCATGCCGCAACAATGTATTCAAGGGCATCACTGCCGGTATGGTTGAATCGCAAGGGAATTCAACGCACATCCAAACAAAATCAATGTTGTATCACCGTGGGTGAAATCGCACAACAATTGCAGCTGCCACAATCAATTGTTGCATCATCAATTTCGTTTCCCTAAACAGCATATTTCACAAGGTATGTCTGGTTCGAGTTCAAAACTTTGGATTACAATCAAACAACAAATATTTATTTTAGAGTTAAGCAAGCTCTTGCTATCCCTACAGTTTGATCATTGCTCAAGGTTTTTCTCTTCTCTAAGTTTCACATAGAGGAGCCTGGAGAGTGAAATTTTGAATTTGCCCATGATTTACTAGACATTGTATATGCAACAACCATACTAATATGTGCTTTTCCAATTGCTGATTTTTTTTATATGTATTTCCGAAATGGTCCATTCTCTTCCCAACTTAAAAATGTTTTACTGTTTAAGGTTATCTATCTCATACTGAATTACAGATTCATGATCATGTTTATTACATCATTTGCATGACTTGTTTGGACTCTTGTGTATAGACAAGCACCCCTTTACCATGATCCATCCACCACAACCATTCAAACTGTCTACTGAGATGGAGTTGTAGTCTAAGTCCACCAAAACCAGTTGAGAGCGAGTTTTGATCATATAATCATTTAGTTTAGCCTATTTTGTCCACTGTAACACCTTTAAATTCCAGTGACACTCAGTTTCAGCTACTGTCGCAACTCGCAATGTAATCTACATGAAAACATCATTCCATTTTTTTTATCAAACTGTCCAACAACTAACTATTAAGAGTCGAAGTGGTATACTCAGACTAGGATCACAATCATTACTAAAAGTGGATATCCAATGCCAAGATCAGTTTCTAAACGACAATGAACCAGAAACTAAAAATATGAAAAAATGAGAAAAAAAGTCTAGCTGTTGAGCCTCACAGATCCCAGGAAGAGTTTAATGAAATCTTTGGCAGCATAGTAACACAATGGCTAAAGGGAGGGAGAATTTTAACGTTCTCGGAATAATAAGGTCGGGAGGAAGAGCATTTTCAATACACTGCAAAATTATATATATATATATATATATATATATATATATATAATGGGAATTTAAAGTGCTATAGCATACCATGTACTTTTCTTTTTGGCTCTGAAAGATACGGCACTTAGCAGGATTGATTTAGCACTCAATTCTTAACTTTTAATGGTATTTATAGCTTTACATCCTCACTAACTTGAATAATTCCATCTTTTCCGGTCCAAACTGAATAAAGACCGATACTACTAGGTGGCCATGCCCATCCCTATCCAAGTATCAATGGATTTAACTGTATCAGTGACTCCAAATTCATCAAGAAATAAAATGCAGTTACCATTTCTATTCCTAAAAAAATTTCTACTATGTAAACGGCTTTTCCGAATTCATCAAGCATAAACTCGTGAACATACTATTAACATGCATCAATGACTCCTTGGCACAATACTTTGGTATTAGCTAAAATATCCAGCAAGCTTTTTCTTAAGTGTAAATCCTCAAAAATCTTGGAAGCAAACCCCTTTCAGATTTTGACATACATAACAATTGAAGTATAAAACTAATGATATCATGAATTGTTTAACATATGTGTTAGTGGAATCCAACGAAGAAATAAAAGTATTTCTCACATGCAACGCACGTGCATCCAACTAGTTCAGTAAAAAGTTAGTAAGAAAGCTAAGGGGTACCTTTAGGATTCGATGGAATACGGTAGATTCCTGAGTTGGTCTACGATTTCAATCATGTAGGTAGGGAACATTTCTGTCAGTTTGAGTTCAGGATATTCAAAATAATCAAGCCAAGGACCATTCTCGGAAGTGTATGCTCTCTCGCGCTTTTTCGGAATGTCACCATCAAGAACAGCTTTCCCCTTGTCGTCACCATCAGGAACATCTTCCCCCTTCTCGGGCTTCCAATCCCTGGAGTGCTTAGAGAAGTTCACTGTGAACCTGTGAAACTCAGACCCTGAATCATCATAAGCTGTCCGCTTCGGCTTACCCCTAGTCTTCTTCTTCTTCTTCTCGTCCTCTTCCCCCTGCTTCCAAACTAGCACTTCCCTCATCACTTCATCTGTGTTGGCGACTTGAGTCCACTTATTCGTCCCCTGAGATAAAGGCATTAGATTGAGTTCTATTTGAATGTCGGTGTAGCCATGGTTGTTAGGTAAGGTGCCGTCGTCGTCGAGATGCTGGGGAATAGTGGCGATCTTGATGTGATGCATCACATTGTGAACAAAGTTTGTTCTTCTTTGGGAAGACCATAAGCCCACATGATCAGCAAACGAGGTCCCCAGAGCTCTAAGCCTACGCAGTAAATCATTAGCAACAGCTTCTTTTTGGTCCTCAGTCATCCCTTGCAAAACAGTCTTGGGTGGTGGTGCCATCTGCTCGTAAAGATGGAGTAGATCTCTCGGGTATTTTGTTTCTGGGACAGATGTGAGAGAATATTGTGTCGCCAAATGCTTGAGAGCACTCAGGGAAAGCAGTTTTGAATCTTGAGGGATTGGTGTTCTTTCTCTGGACACAGGAGGAAAGACGGTCCCGAACAGAATGTCCCTGGCATCTCGCAGGTCACGTATTTGCAGAGCCACCATCTGATCCCAACTGATATGATGCTCCGGACCACTGGTCCTGATAGTTACAGTAATATCAGGACTGTATCTATCACCAAACCTTTCATAACCCCTTTCCGACACTAGAATCATTTTAGGTTTCCGAAAGAAATTACCTGCGGCAATAAGAAATTCAGAAGCAGCCTGTGATGGGGCTTGGAGATGAGTATCGACCCATCTTGGGACATTACCCTCCTCAACCCAATTTTCTATCGGGGTACACTTGCTATGAAAGGCCAACAGAAATCTATCACCCGTCATCACTTGATTACCATCCAGATTGATGCCATAGCGATCTTCCCCGTGAATGGATTCCAAAACACCCTGACTATTCTCATTCTCATCAAAATCAACAAAGTTGGTTGCATTTTCGGGATGATGACTAGATATTGCAGCAGAGTGGAGATATAACCTGAGTGCGATTCGTTTCTTCCCCTCCGAGTCTGGTACATGGTCCTCATTCCTCCTCGGTTTCTTCGTTACCTTTTCCATTTCGAGTCCATCAGAATCCTCCTCCGACGACGCCTTCCTCCTCTTCTTCTGCGAAGGATTTTCTACCTCCTCCTTCCTCCTCCTCTTCTGCTCCTTCGATTCCTCCGGCGCCTTCCTCTTCCGCTTCTCCTCCTCCTCCGAAGATTTCGATACCTCCATCTTCGTTTCACTAGGGTTCATGATGGCAGGCAAAACGGAGATTGGGGTTTTAGATCCAAAAGAGGGGGGTCTCCAGATATTTCCTTTTTTACGCTAAAATGATTAGCACTGTGAGATATTTTAAAGTCGATGAAAGTCAACAAGGATCATTTTGCAATTTTCATTACTTTATTTCCGCTACTAGTATTTCATTATTAATATTATCCTATTATTTACTTTATTCATTCCTGAATAATTTAAGCTTTCATTGATGAAATTTATGGTGGCAGCGGGCCGGGCCGGGCCTAAACCGGTGGTGCCTAGCCCCCCTGGTCCGTGCGCGGGTCGTGCCGAATAGAGAAGCGGGCCGGGCCGGGCTCGAAGGAGGAGGAATATTGACCCGTGTCGTGCACGGGTCGCTTGCACGCGTTGACCCGTGCAGCGGGCCGGGTCGACGGGTAATATATATATATATATTTTTTTTATTTTATAACTGTTAATAATTATTTCAAATTCAAAAAAAAAAAAAAAAACTTTTAAAAATAAGAAGAAAACTAAATATTAAAAACAATTTATTAATATTGTAATACCTTAACTTTTGAATTTTGGGCTTACAATTGTTAGAAATAATGCATCACTATAGTTATGGTACATCCCAACTAGGTTGGCACCTACCTAACTATCTATCATTTGCATTTTTTTCTAAACTATACATGTAGAAAAAACTAAGAAAAATGTCTATTGTTTATTTTCTCTAAAATAACTTCAGTCGTCGTCGTCGATGTCTTCGTAAATAATACCATCTACTTCGTCTATTGTCTTTCCCTCGGCATCGGCTTGGAATATTGCATTAGTGAGTTCGTCCTCCTTTCGAATATCTTGTGTTCTCATCTTCGCATCGTCCCAATCCTTGGTGAGAATGAGCACCTCCAACATCTCCGGCGTCAATCTTGAACGCTTCTTTGATAATACTCTTTCACCTGAACTAAAAGCCGACTCGGACGGGCTACTTGAAACATAGTACATCACGTGCTAGTATTGATAAAACCGGGTAGCTTTCGGCATTTTTTTTCCACCATTTTAATACATCTAATTCGTTAATATTTGGAATATCATAAGTATGCTTAGTGTTTAAATATCTTTCCAATTCGGATACACAAGGGTAATAAGAACTAGAACAATCCGTAAATGTGGCAAAATCAAATATTGGATCAAGAAAATTACTTTGAGAAGTAGATGGAGGCACAACTTGAGGTTGTAGTTCTCCATGTATTGAAACATATTTGTCAAATTTCCTTTTTAATTCACTAGAAACCTCATCAATTGTTGGCTTTGGATAATCCTCACCCATGTTATGCGCTATTTGATTAAGCGCTTTTTCTACCGCTTGAAGTTTTTGGCGTGGATCAAGAACCGCAGCTAAACAAAAAATCATTGGAATTTTCTTGAAATATTTCATATATTTAGCATGCATATTAATTACGGCCTCTTTTAATTGCTCGTGAAGCCTACAAGCATCTATAATACTACTCATTTTCATCAATTGAATTAGTGCCCAATTAGTTGTAGTATAATAAACGCCCGACATTTGGTTTGTAGCATCGTAAAAAGGCCGTAACATTTTCATCAACTCTCTTGCACTTTTCCAATCACTCATAGTAAGTTCAACGTCGCGAGCATCATCTCTAATAAACCTCGTTATCACGTTCTCGTACCCTTCACAACCCATTATCATCAAATAAGTACCATTCCACCTACTTGGACAATCCACACTAAATTTCCTAATTTTTTTGTTAGCAAGTTCACATGCTTCTTCAAATTTCTTTAGTCTTTGGCTACTACTAGAAATATACAAAAGTGCGTTACGAATATTTTCAATACTTAAGCCTAGAGTTTTCAAACCATCCTTCACAATCAAGTTAATAATATGACAAAAACATTTCATGTGATGAAGTCGTTCGCCGTTATCTGGAATTAAATTATCTTTCAAAAGAGGTGTACATGCATTGTTTGCCGATGCGTTGTCAAAAGTAATACCCATAATGCGGTTTGAAATTCCGTATTCAATAGAAATATCATATATGCTATCACTAATATTTTTTGCGTTATGTGGATACTCTATTTGTCGAAATGCAATAATTCGTTTTTGAAGAATCCAATCATCATCCACAAAGTGCGCGGTAACACAAATAAAACCACGATTAGTTCTACTAGTCCACAAATCGGATGTGCATGAAATAGAGTAATTATTAGTTTTAAAAAGTTCTAAAATTTCGGTTTTGTAGCATTTAATTTTTTTTATAATGTCGGCTCTAGTAGTGTTACGACTAACCATTGTAAAAGATGGATTAAAACCGTTTTGAATCATTCTTTCAAATCTAACGTTAGAAGCGGTGTTTATAGGCAACTCAGTAGTGGCTATCCATAATGCAATTTCGTGTCTAGCTCTAACATGCGTATATTGGAATTTTTGGCCAAAATTTAATTGTGATTGTGTACTACTACCCACATTCAAATTTGGGTCATTAAGTTTATGTTTACTAACTAAATGTCTTCTACAACTACCGGTTCCATCTTTACTTTTAGTATAATGGCGATCACAAAGGTTACAACATATTCTTTCGGAAAGTTTACCTTCAAACATCATAGTTTTAATCGTCATGTGATGCCAAATATAAGAAGTTTGTTTACCCGTAGTGCCCGAACCCCTATTTTTTTTCTTAGGTCTATTAATATCATCGTTTGTTCTAGCCGTTGACATACTTTGATCTAAATCATCTACATTTATAACATTATCTTCGCTATCAATTTGATTACCATGAAAAGTAGTATTTTCTTCATAAGCAAAATCCTCTAGAGGATTCTCAAATTGTTCATGAAAAGTACGATTATTAGACATTTTTCAAACAACTAAGTACAAAATTAAAGCTTACTAAAACTACAACAAAAAAATAAGTGCTAAAAATTAATACTTACAAACTTTTCGACGATGTTGTACGATCGGAATAGCTTGTAGCCGTGGGAATGGAAGTGGAAGATGAGACGAAGCCGACAATGTGATCTTCAAAAACCGCCAATTAGGAAAATTGCAACACTTTGAGAGAGCTTTGTGGAAGACTAGAAGATGAGATGAAGTTTTGTGAGAATGAGATGAAAAAATTCATAATAGTTTATTGGTATTTATAGGATGAGTAATTTTTCATCTTTCCATTTTTACCCCTAAAACTAGCCGTTAGGGGCAAAATAGTACTTTGTGAGACAAATACTCAGATTTCCACTTATACCCCTCCAACTAGCCGTTTTTTTTCAAAAAAAAGGGGTCAAAACAGACATTTTGGGCTTTCTAGCCGTTGCTGTGTTTGAAGAAGGAAAAAAAAATAGGGGGAGGCACGCGGGCCGACCCGTGCTGCACGTGCCGGGTCAGACCCGTGCGGGTCCGCAGCAGGACGGGCCGGTCCGTGCACGGGTCGCCCTCCTCCGAAACATGAACCGGGGGTGCACGGGCCACGGCACGGCCGGACGCGGGGCGTGCTCGGGTCACCTTCGTACCGGTCCGTGCTCAGCCGTGCCGGGTTCGTGCAAAAACGACCCGTGGGCCGGACCCGTTGCCACCATGAGATGAAATCAAACATCACAGAGAATTACCACAAGGCAAAGGAGGACTCTCCAGCTGCAAGTAAAAGGGAACTTTTGGCCATATTGTGAGCCAATACATTCCAGCATCTAGTCTAGGAACAAAACAAGAGGTGAAACAGCTTTCAGCTTCAATACCTTTGGTGATCTGGGGAAGAGTCATCTATATCAATAATTTCCTCCCACCATTCAAGTTGATTATTAACTCCAGAGCACCATACATTAATTCTAAGTTGGGAAATCTCAATGAGGGATTGTGGGTGAAAAGACTTGTTCGGTGGGGCGCTTGGTTTCAATAACTTATTACTATAATCCAATCATAGTAATAAGTTATATGCCAAATGTTGTGTGCATATCTTTCTTTCTTGTACAAAAATTAATTTACATGACTTACTACTTGTATTTTATATGGATTCATACTATCTTTATAAGCTTGATTTTTTACAGATTTTCGTTCGTCTTGTACAATCACATGATCTAAAAGACACTAATCACGTAAAGTGAAACATTGTGTGGGATACATTTTATTAAAGCTTCGACTTTGGCTACGACATATTGATATTATGGACCATCGGCTCAATTGATTTTGGGGCGGCCCAATGTGAGTCCTTCATTATTAAAATGTTAAACAATGTGAACACATTCCCTCTATTTTCAGTGTACTAGAAAGTAACACTACCGTAGGACATGTAGTGTTACTTTTTTAAATTGATGATTCTTAAGGGGCTTAAGTAAAGGCCTAGTTTGGATGAGGTAGTCGTAGCGAGAGTGTATTTGAGGCATTCCACAACGCCGAAGGATGAAATGGGGAGGTACGGCAATCCCTAAAGTACCTTTCTTATTATTATGATTCTTGATTCCCGCCAGCGACACAAAATTAATGATTTTTTTTTTCTGTTGATATTTCTTAAAAGAGGATTCAAACATGATATTTCATGTGAAAGATGAATGGAATTATTTTAGCTTATGTTGCATGTTTGAAATGTGTCATATAAAAGCATCTCCAATGGATAATGTAAACTTATCCCCTTAGCTAAATAATAGATAACTTGTAAAAAGATTCAAAACATCTCGTTCCAACGGACTCCTTATTCCACTCGCTAAAGTAGCGGATAGTTATCAGCCTCGCTACATGTAGCGAGCGAGAATCTCTCTCGCTAGATTTTTTCCTTTCTCAAATACTGTCTCAACGGCTTTCTTCCCCACAACTCCTACATTTTCGACCATTATTGTTGGGCAATTCAACAGCTTATCATTTAAAGCGTACAACTAATAAGTTTTTTAGCTCCGAAGACTTCGATGAGGCGATTCCTCGCTGAAACCCTAGATACGCAGAGCCATGGAGACGACGGCAACGGAGAAGACAGCCTCGCAGTTCACGACGAAGGAAAAGCAGGATTTGGTACTTGATGAAGACTACTGGTTAGAAGGAAAGAAAGATTTTCAACATTGCTTGATTGGTTCTTTCTTGACTGAGGATCCGATCAATAGCCTTAGTATGAGGAACATGCTCCGAAGGATTTTGAATAGAGGTAACGAGGTAAACATCATAGATCTTGATTTCAATACCTATCTCTTTGCGTTCCCGGATCAAGCTTGCTTAGATCGAGTAGCATCTGGAGGGCCATGGGTTTTCAATGGAAAAGTTCTGGTCCTGAAACCCTGGCACCTCTCAGATCCAGTGTACGGTGTGTCCTTCAATTCTGTGGATATTTGGGTGCAAGTTAGCAATATACCAATACAGATTATGAAGGCAGAAACGGGAATGAAGATTATGAATCTTGTGGGAGAAGCACTTACGGCTGCAAAGCAAATTGAGAGCGATGAAGGCACAAACTATATACGTGTCGGGGGACGCTTCCCTGTTAACGAGCCCCTACCCCGAGGAGTTCAGATCCAAGGGAAAGAAGAGGTGATCTGGCTAGACTTCAAGTACGAGAGGCTACCAACAATCTGCGAATGGTGTGGCTGCATAGACCATATAGGGAAAGATTGTGAAGTTGTTCCCAGAGATATTCAGGATAGTACAGTGCCTGGGTATGGAACGTGGCTGCTTATCCACCCACAGAAGAAGGGGAAATCACAAAACAATGCAACCGATGTAGAAAAGAACGGCGGTAATAGTGGGGAAAAGGCAGAAGAGACGGACACGACAGAAAAGACAACATCGGTCTTCAACAATTCTATGTTCGAAGATTCTCTGGTGTCTCCCACCGGGTCAAAACCCCCCTAGAATCCACCGAAGAGGGGGATAATACTGCTGATTTGGAGACAGTGCTGGAAACGGCCATTAGAGAAGATGTATTTGGCCTAGAAAAAGCAATCAATGTTACTGAAGGAGGACAGATAGATGCAGGCACGACAGGAAGGGCAAAAACCAAGACTCCGGGATAAGGCAACACAGTACAAGACAGAATTAGAGCTTTAAACCATGGATTGGTACGACCCAGAAGTGGAAGCTTGAAGGATAGGGCACGAAATAAGATGCACGAAGCACAAGGGGTTGAAATATCGAACGGGAAGAGGAAGAATTCGAATACTGTGTTTAGCCCTATTATGGATAGAACCAAGGTGGTGTCAAGTGTTAAAAATGGGAGACAACTTGATATGAATGCAACCCCTGATAACCAAGCGACTGATCACGAAATGCCCGAACAGGTAAAGGATACCTCAAACTTCTCAAATGAATCAATGGCGGTGGTTGCAGCGCAGCACCGCCAATCGCAATGAATTGTCTCAGTTGGAATGTGCGCGGGCTCGGAAACACCGCCACGTTCCTACCTCTTCGCAATGAAGTGAGGAGAGTTGTTCGCGATGTAGTCTTTCTCATGGACACAATGCTAGATGTCAGGAAGATGGAGAAAGTGCAAGAGAAACTCAGTTTTCAGAATGGAATACACTACGGAAGCACTGGGCGCAGTGGAGGAATCTCACTTTTATGGTCCAATAACTTTCGCATTGAGTTAGTCCGTTATAATCGGTTTTTCATTAAAGTATGGGTATGCAAAGAAGATGGAGCAAAAGACTGGCTTTTGATTGGGTTTTATGGGGACCCAAATGCGAGTCAGAGATACAACTCATGGGAGTTGCTAGAGAGAATCAAGACTAGTCCCGGAACGGCGTGGTGCGTTCTAGGTGACTTTAATGCGATCACATCAAGTTCTGAGAAGCAAGGTGGGCGTACAGTAAGATTTAGTCAGATAGAGTCGTTCATTCAAGCAATCAACAAATGCGAGTTGCGAGACATCGGCTACTCGGGCTATCCTTTTACTTGGTCCAACAAACAGAGCGAGGAGGGTCACATCAAAGAAAGGCTAGATAGAGTTCTAGCTTGAAACGAGTGGAGAGACATGTTCCCTGGGACCTCTGTCACTCATCAGTTCATAGCAAATTCGGACCACTTAGCACTAGGGGTCAAATTGGGAAAGCAACAAAGTGTACGGTCAGGACGTCGGTTCATGTTTGAGTCGATATGGACTCACTACCCCAAGTGTAAAGAGCAGATTGAGGATAACTAGAAGTCAGAAGGTGTTGACACACATATGAAGTTAGTTAACTTAGCCATGAGCCTCAAAGGTGGAACAGGGATGAATTTGGGAACCTAAAAAAGCGAATCAGATCGCTTAAAGACAAACAAGAAGTCTTGTGGAAGCAGAATCCTACTCCGGATACAAGATCAGAATTCAAGTTCGTACAGGAACAGTTAAATCAATCTTTAGAACTAGAAGAAGAAATGTGGAAACAGCGAAGCCGGATGTTATGGCTACGCGAAGGAGACAGAAATACAGCATATTTCCATCGGAAAGCTTCAAACAGGAAAGCGAAAAACTCAATCACTGGGACCAGGGAGAAATCAGGCTGGTGGTTGACAGAGAAGGAGGAGATTTTCTCGAACTTAACAAGTCACTTCTCCAACATTCTCATGACTAGCAATCCCACGGACGGGGATATGGACGATGTGATCCAACATGCCCCCCATCTGGTGGCTGAAAGATTTGCAGCACAATTGGACGAACAATTCACAGCAAAAGAGATTGAGATAGCTATCAAATCAATGCATCCCCTAAATTCTCCAGGTATCGATGGTTTCCCATCCCCTTTTTTATCAGAAATATTGGTCAATTATCGGTTCTGAGATTACCGAATTATGTCTGCATGTCTTAAATGGTGAGGGTGATCTAGGTGATCTAAACAAGACACTAATTACTCTAATACCGAAAGTTAAACAACCTCAAGTGCCTAGTGACTTTAGGCTAATAAGCCTTTGTACAGTTATTTACAAAATAATTGCAAAGACGATTGCAAATCGTCTAAAATTGGGTCTTAATGACGTGATAGACGAATCCCATAGTGCTTTTTTTCCCGAAGAGGAAAATAACCGATAATATACTCGCCGCTTTTGAGGTTATTCATTCGATGAAGACAAGAGTGAAGGGAAAGAGTGGCCAAATCGCTTTAAAAGTTGACATGTCGAAAGCTTAAGACCGTGTCGAATGGAACTATCTTCGTCGAATTATGATCAAGATGGGGTTCAGTGATAGATTTGTGGGACTAGTTTGGAAGTGCATAAGCTCGGGTGAGATATTCATTTGTTTTAAACGGGGAAATTTTGGGAGAAATCATACCTCAAAGGGGTCTTAGACAAGGATGCCCCTTGTCGCGTATTTGTTCTTGCTATGCAGCGAGGGGCTCTCCAGATCCATTAGTGCAGCGGTAGCTAGACGATCAATCAGAGGAGTGAAAGCTTCAAGAAGCGGCCCTGCCGTGTCACACATATTGGTCGCGGATGATAGCATATTTTTTACAAAAGCTACAGCTACGGATGTTACAAACTTATTACAAGTTATCTCAAAATATGAGCTAGCATCGGGTCAAAAAATAATTTTTGATAAATCAACAGCCCTCTTTTCCTCTAACATGTGTACCAGTGAGAAACAAGTCATTAGCTCTCTCTCTCTGCGGTGTGCTAGAATTCAATAAACACGAAAGGTATCTGGGTTTACCTGCGACAATGGGGCGAAGCAAGAAGATTACATTCAATTATATTCTAGAAAGAATTCTAAGCAAGGTAAAAGGGTGGAAAGAAAAGTACTTAACTTTAGCAGGTAGAGAAATACTCTTGAAAGCGATTGTTCAAACAATTCCAAATTTCGCGATGGGGTGCTTCCAGTTACCAGTCCATACCTGCCATAGGATTGAACAGATTATGAGAGAATTCTTCTAGAGCAATAATACAGGCAGAGGCATTCATTGGATAGCGTGGGACAGAATACTTACCAAGGAACAGGGATGGATATGATTCAAAGATATACAGGACTTCAACAGAGCCTTATTGGCAAAACAGTGCAGGCGATTATTGCAAAATCCCCAAAGTCTGACAGCAAAGATCTATAAAGCAAATTACTTTCAAGACAAAGACTTTCTCCAAGCAAAGATAGGCAGCCAGCCATCTTTTGCCTGGAGGAGTCTATTGTTTGGGAGGAAGCTCCTCAAGAGAGGAATGCTAAAGAAAGTGGGAGATGGTAGTACAATCAACATATTTACAGATCCTTGGATCCTATAGGAAAACATCGTGAAGGTAAATACTCCGTCCACTGAAGGAAACACGGTGAAAGCCAGTGATTTCATTAACCAGGAAACAAATACCTGGAATGAAACAAAGCTCAGAGAAATGCTTTGGGAGGTCGATGTACAAGACATCTTGCGTATCACAATCCCAGTCGAACCCACGTGAGATACATGGATATGGCAGAAGGAAGAAAAGGGCATCTACACAGTAAAATATGGCTATAACTTGGCCAGAGAGATGACACTGGAGGAGCATAGTAACACAGGTCCTTCTTCCACCACTACTAATCAGAAATGGCTCAAAGTTCTCTGGGAAACACAAGGTTCAAAAAAGATGATATACCTTGTTTGGAGAAT
This sequence comes from Linanthus parryae, assembly GCA_023055425.1. NCBI lineage: Eukaryota > Viridiplantae > Streptophyta > Magnoliopsida > Ericales > Polemoniaceae > Linanthus > Linanthus parryae. The sequence goes on along the minus strand of JALGPY010000008.1, from coordinate 846,942 downwards.
ATACAACAATACGGTGGTAACTACTGATAATCTGATCAAAAGAGGGATAAAAGACATAGTGTTGGATTGCAAATTGTGCCAGTTTCATATTGAATCAGTAGACCACATTCATCTCTTGCCAACAAGCCCAGGAATTTTGGGATAGCATCAAAGAGAAATCTTTTCTAGCAACCCAAAACAGAGGATTAGAGGTCTAATTCAAAATACCTTCCAAGACGGGTCAAGAACAGATCAGATCGATCTTAGCCTGGGCTTGTGGGTCCTGTGGAACCACCGGAACAAAGCTCGTTTTGAGAACTCCCATCTACCACCAAAGATTCTAGTGGATCAATTCCATAGCCTCAAAACCCAGCAAAACGCACTCAACATCGCCAACCAGGACCCCTCAGAATCGGAGAACTGGTGCCCCCTCCACAAAAATGGTATAAACTTAACTGTGATGGAGCGTGGTCGTATAGACAGAGGAGAGCAGGATCCGGATTTGTAATCCGAAATCATCATCGAGATCTGGTGGTAGCTGGTGCGGAGCCGATTGCATGGGGTTCAAATGCGATGGAGATTGAAGCACAAGCCCTAGTCAAAGGGCTAGAAGCAGCGGTGGAAGCTCAGATTGAGAACATCATCATAGAGGGAGACGCAAAAGAGCTGTTCAGCTTGGCAAGAGAGAGAAAGGAAGCGGAGAATGCTAGAACAATATTGATAGAAATGTTGTAGAAGGTGGAAGAGCTTGCTAGAACTTTCAAAGCAATAAAGTGGAGCACAATTCCAAGAAAAGCCAACCGTTCAGCAGACTACCTCTCCAAGCGTGCTATGAATTTAGAAAAACCCGAGATTTGGGTTAATGAACCGCCTCAATGGCTGTTAGCTGTCGTTTGGGCAGATTCAGTAAACTGTAACTAGTTTCTGCAATTTATTGAAATATTTATTCCTAAAAAAAATAGCTTATCATTTTAATTAAATCTGTTCCTAAAATTTTGAATATCAATAAGTAATTTTGTTCATTGATTTGATATAGGACTCTTTGTTTTTAAATGTGGTTAAGGTACCTATAAAAAACTAAAATTAAATAAGCTTAAAAGAAAATCTTTTCGATCACATCCCTTATTTTGTCATAGATATATCATTAAGTTACAGACTCCTTTTCTCAAAAGAAAGTTACTGACTCCTATCTCCATGAACGTCTATGTCATATTTTCTCAAAGTTAATTTTTTTCATATATAAATTATGAAAGTAAGAAACGAAAATTAATAAATAAAGCAGTTGAAAATGGATTTAGCTAACGTGTACATTGCACTGTTGGAGCAAATGGACAAAAAACTAGTTCACTAAAATACATAATTATATTTTTAGGTAAAATATAGCTAACTTTTAACCGTTACCATTGGAGATGCTCTAAGCTTGACTTATGATAACTATTGCTTCATAAATGAGGAGAAAGTGAAAGGAATCAAACGATTCCAGAAAAGATGAAATCAAACGAAATAAGAAGAGAACAATTTCATTAAGATTCCGGAACCAAATTGACAGAGCTTCGCTACATTTTCTGGAGAGCGAAGAAGATGATGAACCCTAAGGATGCAACAAGGGTTTTATACCCCAGAAATCCAATGGTCTTATTTCAGACCGTTGGATCACATAATTTCATCACAGCCGTTCATGGCTTGTGAGAAATTATAGTAAAGCCCAAAACAATTGGCCTGAGTTACAAGTAGGTCTAGCAAATTACATAACAGCCACAAACTCTTGGAAAAGGCAAAAAAGGACATAGTAGACACTTTCTGGGATTTTGACAAGTTCTGGAAAAAGGCATAAATACCCCCCCTTTGACATGATTTGTTGATTTTGAGAAATGACTTTGATCTTGTCTTTGATTTCTGCAACATTTTGGGTTCAACACTTTATTTTGAGCTGGATCATCTTCTTGTCTTTGATCAATTCTGCTAATACCCTCCCTCATGTTAATGGTGCTGGAGAGACCATTAACTTGGACTTCAAATATCCAAATGCAACAGCAGCTAATCCTTTAGTGAATAAGTCTCCTAGCTGATCTGCAGAATACACAAATTCAACCAGTAACTGTTTTCTCAACACTTTTTCTCTAATGAAATGGTAATCTAATTCTATGTGTTTTGTTTTTGAATGCATAATGGGATTTGCAGTCATGTGAATTGAAGATTCATTGTCACAGAAAAGAAGAGGTGGTTGTTTTGAAAAGATATGCAAATCTTGAAACAAATATTGAAACCAAGTGATTTCTGCAGCTGTTGTTGCCAAAGCTCTATACTCTGCCTCAGATAAAGATCTGGAGACAGTTGGCTGTTTCTTTGCAGCCCAGTGAATTGGGTTGTTGCCCAGAAATAAGACAAAAACCAGTGGTGCTTCTTCTGTCAGATGGGTTACCAGCCCAACCTGCATCAGAAAAAGCACAGAAGTTTAATTCACTGTGCTTGTACAAAATTCCATCATTTGTGGTGCCTCTTAGATATCTAAGAATTCTTTTGGCACCTAACATATGTTGTGTAGTAGGACAATGCATAAATTGACACAAATAATTAACAGCAAAGCAGATATCTGATCTAGTAAAAACCAAATATTGAAGTGCACCAAGCAGCTGTCTAAATGGAGTAGGATCAGATAATATTTCACCATCAGTGAAAGTGTATTTAATTCCAGAAATGGTAGGTGTATGACAAGGGGTTCAATTCCAGAAATGATATAGCATTGAACCCAAATGTCTTTTTCTTAAAAATTCCAGACTTGCTCCTTGTCTACATGGGTTGACTCCCAGCTATATGAGACCTTTCCACATCAGTGTCTGCCATGCCAGTACTGTTTTTAGGTTGATCATCAGTGTTGTGATCATCATGTGAAGTAGGCTGTTGAGACTGTGTGTGAGGGACATCCTGAGTCTGAGAGTCTCCAGCAGATGTGTATTGTCTGTTCTCATCAGTGTGTTGTGATCTGTTCTCATCAGTGGTGTTGGGAAAGATCATGGGAGTATCATGTTCAGAATGTGGCATGTGATCTTGTGTAGCATTGTTCTCATCAGAAACATCTGAAACATGACCATCATTAACAATGTGAGGAGATGGAACAGTAGCAGAAGGTATGTAATCAAAAGGCAAAGAAATAGGAATGTCACCAATGTGAAATATGTCAGAAGAATTTGAATTATCAGATACAGAATTTGAACAGCTTTTATCAAATGGAAAAGTGTTCTCATCAAATATAACATCTCTACTGATAAAGAACTTGTGAGAGTCTTTATCAAAGCAAACATATCCTTTATAGTTATGAGCATAACCAAGAAACACACATTGTTTGGTTTTCGAATCTAATTTGGAGTTGTTGTAATGTCTCAAGTAAGGATAACAAGCACATCCAAAGACTTCAAGTTTATTATAATCAGGTTTAGTATTATAAAGTAACTCCCAAGGAGATTTGTTTTGAGTGTTTTTACTTGGCATGTAATTAATCAAGTAAACAGCAGCACTAAAAGCATGATACCAAATATTTAGGTAGTTTGGCATAGTGTCACAGCAGTTTCTACTATGTGCCTGTGTTTTCTTTCAGCTACACCATTTTGTTGTGGTGTGTAAGGACATGATTTTTGATGAACAATTCCTTGAGAATGCAAAAAGGTTTGAAATGTATAAGACATGTATTCACCACCTCCATCAGATCTTACAATCTTAATTGGGGTATTCAATTGTTTTTCAATTTCAAGTTTGAATTTTGGAAAAACCATTGCAACTTCTGATTTTTGATGCAGAGGAAAAAGCCATGTAAACTTCGAATAATCATCCACAAATAAAACATAGAATCTATATCCATGATAAGATTTCACAGTAGCAGGTCCCCAAACATCACTATGAAGAAGGTCAAGAGGTGCTTTTGTGTGTGAGGTGGAAGATCTATAAGGCAGTTTAGTCATTTTACCAAGCAAGCAATGTTCACAAACAGAATGAGAAGAAATGTCAGAAACTTTAAGGTCTTTACACATATGAGAAGAAGAAATAAATATAAGTCTTAAAGTGTCTTCAGAAGGGTGTCCCAGTCTAGCATGCCAGAGAGGAGACTTGACTGTTTTTCCTAAATAAGCTTGTTTCGTATCTTTGTCTTGAAAAGATGTAGAGAAAGGTTGTGTGTGTATAGGGTATAGGCCATGTTCACTCAATCCTTGGTGGAGGATTGTGCCCTGAAGTTTGTCCTGAATATAAAATTTATCAGCATCAAAGTAAAAGAAGCAATTATGTTGCTTGCAAAGTTGATAAACAGAAATGAGATTTGTTGAAAGATTTGGGACATGTAAGGTGTTATGCAAAGTAAAAGAATGAGAAAGGGTGTTAAGAATGGCTGTACCAGAATGAGATATGGGAAGAGTGTTTCCATTTTCAACAGAAACCTTGTCACTACCATAATAAGGTGAAGCCAGAGAGAGATTATTGAATTCAGCAGTCATATGATTGTTTGCACCAGAGTCAGTCAACCAATAATATGGATTGATGCTAGGTGTTGGACCAAGAAGACTAGCATTGAAGGCATTGATTTGAGGTTGATAACCGGCTACTGGTGCAGACACATTGTTCTGAGACTGTTGGTATTGATTGACATTCATAGTAAGAGCAGCAACATTGGTCATAGCAGACAAACTGGGGTGGAGGTTTCTTACCTTGGTAAGCAAAGTCCAATCTATACCACATATTTAGCAATTGATAGGGTTTCCATTGCTATCAAAGCTAGGAACCTTGTTCTTAGATTGGCCACCCCCTCTGTTATAACCTCTACCACCTCTAGAGGAGTCATGAGTTCTTCCTCCATTAGTGTTTCCTCTTCCAGAGGGGTAGTTTGAGGTATAATTTTGACCTTGATAATTAGGGTTTTGAATTGTAATTTTGACTTTGATAACCATAGACTTGATTGAACTTTGAGTTTTGATCATTATAGGTGTTTCCTTGACCTCTACCATAACCATTTCCTTGATTTTTGTTACCCATTTCCTTTTCATCATCCACTATTAAACATGTTAGAGACATAAGCAGCAGACCCATTTAACTCATTTCCCATGATAGATTGAGACTCAATCATTTATTCTTCAGCCTTTAACAGAACATGTAGCTCTTCAAAATTAATCTTATCAGGAGAAACAGACATAGTGACTCTCACACCAGATCAAAAGGAGTTATACTCAGGAGGAAGAACATGTAGAGCATATAGAATCATGTCTTGATCATCAGTATTCACCATAGAATAAGACAGTTTATCTCTTAGGGTTTTTAACTTTTGCATATAAACATCAATAGAATCAGATTTCTTCCTAATCGTTTGCAACTCAGATCTCAGTTGAATAATATTAGATCTAGTGAGAGAAGAATACATGTTCTCCAAAGAAACCCAAACATCTCGAGAGAAAGGCTTACCCACTACCTGGACCAAAGCTTCTTGAGAGAGAGTTGCTGTGAGCAGAGAGAGGACGATCTGATCCTGAGTAACCCATGCATCATATTCTGGGTTCCGATTGACCGTCACGATTCCATCACCATCAACCAGGAATTCGGAGGGACAAACCCTAGATCCATTAACATAACCAAATAGGGACTGTGTTTTGAGGAGAGTGGAGATTTGATATCGCCAGATAACATAGTTTGTGTTATCTAGCTTGAAAGGAACGAGGTTGTGAACTTGTGAGAGAAGATAGAAGGGATTTGAGTTCCCCTGAGACTGATTTGTAGAGAGAACCTGGCTCTGATACCATGAAAGGAATCAAACGATTCCAGAAAAGATGAAATCAAACGAAATAAGAAGAGAACAATTTCATTAAGTTTCTGGAACCAAATTGACATAGCTTCGCTACATTTTCTGGAGAGCGAAGAAGATGATGAACCCTAAGGACGCAACAAGGGTTTTATACCCCATAAAGCCAACGGTCTTATTTCAGACCGTTGGATCACATCATTTCATCACAGCTTCATGGCTTGTGAGAAATTATATTAAGGCCCAAAACAATTGGCCTGAGTTACAAGTAGGTCTAGCAAATTACATAACAGCCACAAAACTCTTGGAAAAGGCAAAAAAGGACATAGTAGACACTTTCTGGGATTTTGACAAGTTCTGTAAAAAGGCATAAATACTCCCTTTGACATGATTTGTTGATTTCGAGAAATGACTTTGATCTTGTCTTTGATTTCCGCAACATTTTGGCTTCAACACTTCATTTTGAGCTGGATCTTCTTCTTGTCTTTGATCAATTCTACTAATAGAAAGAATCTAGCTAAGTTCGGTTATACTCTTGATTTTGTTCTATGGAACGAAGATGACAAGGTTGTCTATGTATAAGCTTTAGTCGTTAAAGCAACATACTCTTTATTTAAATGTATCGTCATCGTTTTTACGTGTTTGGATATATGTTTTACTCAATTTTTACTGATTAAATTTTACTTTGGTCGACTTTTGCTATTTCAAAACCCATGGTGCAAGTTGGAATTAAAGGGAGCATGCGATCCAATTATCGCACTACCGGAAACAGACCGAAAAACGGTGAGATGTTTATGAGCTTTTTCTCGCCGTTTAAGGCAAGAACGGCGAATTTTGGTGCGACCGCGAGGTATTTTGACGTTAATACTATGCGGCAAGAAAAACTATCGCTGTAAATCACCTCTCGCCGTATTTTATCCTCAAAAACTGCAAGAATTTCGCCGTTTATTACAGAATATATACGGAAAAATTACCTAATATTGCAGTGTTTGAAGAGCCATATGCAGCAATAATATTGCCTTAAAAGTAATCAGGTTTGCTGTTTTTGGTTTACATAATACGGCAAGACAAACCCTCGCTGTTTATGAGCCCATGTATTACGGCAAACGTAAAGCCATATTAACATGTCTTTTTGCCGTATTTGAATGTAATTTTTACGGCAACATATTAAACTTTTGTCGTTTTTGTTGTTAACTAAAACAGCAAGAATGTATTCTCGCCGTATGTGAGCTTAACACTGCAACCAGTCCAGTTCATAACTGGAGAATTCCAACTTGTAGCTTATTTTCAGGCACAAATCAACACATACACCTGAAATCTTATGATTTCAGGCACAACCAACAGAGCACACATTACCAGTGTACTGAACTGGAAAAAACACAAAACACATTTCAAAAATATCAATATATATATATATATATCCCCAAAATTTACCCCAAATTTTACATTGGCAAAGTTTTACCCCAAATTTACAATTCCAATAGACCAAAACCTATACTCAGCGCAGTATACTAAAATCTATATTCTGCGGCTTTTGAGCAGCTATCTTCAAGTTGCAAAATAAGACATCTCATCTTTCTGTAGCTAGCTTTACCTCTAGTTGTATCCCTAAGTGCGACAAAATAGTTTCGAATACGCGCGCTCCAGCTTCACATTCGCGCGCTGCGACAAAACAGTCACGATAACGTGCACGTGCCAAAGCCTAGATAAACCTAAACAAGATAACAATACATATCAATATGAAAACATATGACATTTGAAGTTTACGGACAATAAAACAGATAGCACAACCACACGTACGCAGTTAAGCTATTTTACGGTTTCAGTTCTACGGTATATTTAGAGATTACGAAATGCAATAATTTAGAGACCTGAAATTGCAAGTTCTGATCAGTTGTTTCATCAGGCAAAGGATATGGCCATTACCTCATGGCACTACTACAACATCAACAACACTCATAATTCAAATTCAGCTTCTTCATTACTAAAGCAACTTTTGAGTCAATACTATGATTTAATGCAGTCCTCGTCCAAGAAATTTGGGCCGGGCCAGTTCAGCCCATTTGACAGCTCTAGGGCGCTCCGTAAGGAGTTATGGCGTGGCGGTTAAGCACATGTAAACCCTATTAGGGGTGCGATTTCGGTTCAACCGAACCGGAACCGAACCGACTGAAGCCGGAACCGGTCGGTTTCGGTTCGGTTCGGCGGTTCAAAGACCGAGTTCGGTTCGGTTGAACCGGAACCGATAATTTTGATATGCTAGAACCGAATCCGACCCGTTAACCGGAACCGGATCCTTCACCGGTTCGGTTTTCGGTTCGGTTCGGTTCCATAACCGGTCGGCCATTTTTTATTTTTTTTGTTTTGTTTTTGTGTTGATATTTGAATAATTGTTGTAGTTTTAATTAATAAGTATTAAGTATTAATTAACAAAGTTAGGGTTAGGTAGGGTTCATTAATCAAAATTTGCACGAGAAGAAGAAGCCATTTTTTTCTTATAGAAATGTGATTAAAAAAAATTAAGTTTTACAAATAAAGCACAAATAATAACACAATCAAATAACAAACAACAAAAAATAAAACTTACAAACTCCAAGAATAATTCTTGGAGGTGAAGCGAAACGTCGTTGCCGAATATGGAAGATGCGTTGCTCTTGCTTGTCGAATTTTGAAGACGAGAGCGTATGACGATTTTTGAGTGATTTTAATTTTTGAGAGTGTGTGTGGAGATTGGAATTGAGGATTGAGGAATATGGAGATTGGAGAATGAATTTTAGAGAGTGTAGGATGATTTTTGAGTGAAGAATTGTGAGAAGTGTTGAGAGAGTTTGTTGATGAAGTGTGAAAAAAATGGTAGTGTGGGTTGGGTATTTATAGGTGTAGAAGGAAGGAGAGGGGAAGTGAAAAAAGAAAAAAAAAAAAAAAAACAAAATTCACCAACGGTCATGACTACCGTTTGGCAAACGGTAGAAAAACAACGGTAGTTTTTTCAAAACTTCCGACCGTTACCACGGTTCTCGGGTCGGTTCTGGCCCGGTTCCGGTTCCGGTTCTACCGGTTCCGGTTCCGGGTCGGTTCCCGGTTCCCGAATAACAGAAAACCGAACCGGAACCGACCTACCCACGGATTCGGTTCGGTCCGGGTAGTCGGTTCTTCGGTTCGGTTACGGGTTGGTTTGTTTCGGTTGAATGTCTCCCCGGTTCGGGTCGGTTCTCGGGTCAACCAACCCGAATTCGCACCACTAAACCCTATACATATCAAATACGAAATGGGGTATCATAGCAATATAGCTACGACGAGCTGCCACGATGATGAAACGTGGAGAGTAAGTAATGGAGTCATGTAGACGTAGCCTCGTAAGCATGATTTTTTTTTTGCCAACCTCGTGAGCACATGATTCTTTCTACCTATATATAAAGAGGATAGGGCTGTTACACCCTGACGCCACCTCACCATTTTTTGCCATGCTGTCCATCTGTTTGTTTGCCAGCAGTGCTTCTCAAAATTCCTCTTTTGCCCTTCATTTATTTGCTCTGCTGTCTCTCTGTTCACCTGGGGTTAGTATTGTCAATTTGGTTGCTAGGTAAGCAGCTTCGCGGTGGATGTTTCCAGATGTCTCTCACTCTTCCGTCTGATCTTTCTCTGCGCCTCTTCCTCTGTCTCTCTCTTCCGCCGGTGTTCATCACCGATAGTTCGTCGGAGCTTCGACGAGAGGCTTTGTGAAGTTCAGTGCTTCACTTCAGTCTTCGCCTCTCTCTCTCTCGCGCCGGTGTTCCCCCAACGATCTGTTTGGCCCCTGAGTTCCGACCACGCAGCATCATCACCATTGATCTTCTGGGATCTGGACATGCACCACTTGGTATGGCGGAAGACGACCACCGATTGTTCAATTTTTGACGTTTGTGACTTCGTTCTAGGGTTCACCCATGTGCTCATTCAGGTATGGTGAATGATTCTCTCTAAAGTTCAAGTTTTTTTGTTTAATTGTGTCAGTTTCTTTGTGGGTTCGCCAAATCCAGTGTGGGTTTAATTGGGTTTTTTCCAGTTGAAGTGCTGAAAGCCCTGAAATTGTGATATGTCGAGTGTAGAGGCATGAAATTGATGCCAATTGATAGCTATCAAATAGCTTTTGAAGATACTGTTAATACTGAAATGCTCTCCACTTTGTAGTTGGTTTGGTGAAGGTATAGTTTTCCTATTTATCAAATCTCAAGGGTTGAAAGCGTAAATTACCCATTCAAAATTACCTGAGTCAGACAATTTAATTAAAAAATCGGATGCTTATCTCAGAAATAGAATTTAGGAATCAGTAGAACTGGAGTTTAAGTTTGGCAATAAGGATTTGAGTTTCTCAAACTGGATTCCTATTTTGAACATGATCTTTAGATTTGTACCGCGAAATAATTCTTGTGTGATAAATGACATGTGGCCACGTCTGATTGGTTGATGGATCAAAAAAGATGGATCATATCTCTTATGAAATTACGCTAGCAGTCATTTAAAAAGTTACACGGTATATTACTTGAATTGTATGCATACATCCTCTGACCCCATGGAAACTCTTGAATGAGATGCATATATCTTCTCAACATTTCAATCCTACCATGAACAAATCAGAGAAATACAACACTCCTGCAGTATGCGGTCGTGGGAGTCATCTATGGACACTTTGACAATTAGGTGGCACTCCACCACAAAATCCCCACTGCTATTCCCAGTTGACGAAGATGGTGAGATAAGCCCGAGACTGCTTTAAATCGTTGTATATTTCCATATAGTTTTTATAAGAAACCACTTTGATTCGTACTTTTAGAGTTCTATTGACTCTCCTATTTCATAGTAAGGTTTCTTTTTGGTTCTTATAGTATGCATCTGCTAATTTTGGATTCTTAACCATTATGTACGATACTGTTGAGAACATATCTACGGACCTTGGCTTCAGTGGACATACTATTGTTCAATGTATTTTCTAATAATGGCATTTTCTTGTTTATTCTTCTTCTCTATTACACGCCTCTCTGCAATTCAGTTTGAGATGTTTGTATGTGTTAAGAATTGATATGCTACTTGGCAAATGTTGCATTACTGAGATATTTGTGATCTCAAGTTGTAGCTAATCATACTCTATGTGAGCGAATAAGATTTGAAATGATTAACTTACATCCAGTTTAACGTAGCTGTAATGCTTTTCTACAGACCATTCGTTACATGTCTGAATGAGTAGTGGGCGCAGGGTCTTTTTGAATTGTATTTCAGGTACTTAAAATCATATTTTTTTAAATATTAGAATTTTTGTTGTTAAATTTTGATTCTTTTGACGGAATTGATAATTAAATGTTATTCAGGCTAAATGCTTAGAAACTGGAGAGACAGTGGCCATAAAGAAGGTGTTGCAGGACAGGAGATACAAGAATCGCGAGCTGGAGTTAATGCGCTTCATGGATCACCAAAATATTATTTCTCTGAGACACTATTTCTGTTCTACAACAACTAAAGATGAGCTCTTCTTGAATTTGGTCATGGAATATGTACGTGAGACCATGTACCGTGTTTTGAATCATTACAGTAATGCTAATCAGCGGATGCCACTCATCTATGTCAAACTTTATACTTATCAGGTACTTTAGCTTTTCTTTGTCATATATTATCTGCCAAATTACGTTGCATTTCCGGTCTTAAGGTGTTTGGAAATTTGAGACCACCTATGGTACTTAAATTGGTAGTGTATGCTAGGAAGTCTTTTGATGCTTTGCGTTCTGAGTGCCTCTATACTTCTAATACTTTCATTTCGATTGACAGTAATTGGTTGCACCGTCATGGCCGTGTCAAAACTGCTCTGTTATCCTATGCATCGTTGGTGTCAACTCCTAGGCTCACAACTTCTTCAACAACTCCCCATGCTCTGGTTAGTATCGAAAAGTTTTAATTTCAGTGGATGTATGTCGCAAGAAGAACATGAAGAGGCTATCCATGTTCAGAGGTACGAACTTCCCATTTCATTAGTTCGATTACAGGGTTTTTTGTGTTTCTGGTATGCATGCCATTCATTTTTTGTGGTTTTTTGTTTCTGATGGTACCCATTTGCTGAGAGGAAGACGAAAACGAAGGGGAACTGCAACAATGTTACATTGTAGAGAGAACATCAATCAATTGTGTTGACGTTTCTGCACCCAAATCCCGGCTTTACTCGATTGTTCTGTCGGTTGTGGCTGCCGAAGGAGACGCAGAAGAGGATGTTGAGGAGGGTGCTGAGGAAGCTTCTGCTGCTGTGCCAGTCCCGAAGAAGCCCAAGAAGAGGAAGGCCGCATTGCCTCTGAAGAGAGACAGGGTAAGCTTGAGTTTCACCTGCTACTGAATTTATGTTTCCTACCAATGAATTCTAGAGAAGCTTCGCATTTTTTGCTTTTGTGAGGTTTTCTTGGTATGTATATCATTGAATTACCTTTTTCTAGGTTACTTATCCTCAATTAGAGTTATGAAACTCAATTTGAACTATGTGACTAGAATGAAGGACGGCCTGAATGAAATTTTCGATATCACTGGTGAGTGCAAGAAGTCTTTGGAGAACTCTCCATTCCTGGAGAGGCTGAAGAAGAAGGGATATGAAGTCCTTTTCATGTTTGATGCCATTCATGAGTATGTTGTGGGTCAATTAAAGGAGTTTAAGGGTAAGAAGTTGGCACACCCCTATTACCATGAACTTCCACGTCATCAAACTTCTTCCTATGTCTAAATAAAAACACTGCTTTCTTCTTATGTCTTGCCAGTCTAACTTGCTTTCTTCTTATGTCTAAAAAATAGCATGGTTCATGAGCTAAATTAAAGCATCACATCCCTTTAGCAATTACTTTTTGTCGCCACGAACTACATTAGGAATGACCAGTTCACTTAGGCCTGGTTATATCTGAAGTACATGTGCATTTTAGTTGTGGCATTGGTTACCCTTTGAATGATCTAACGTACGTTTTATGGTTTATCTCAAAGGTCAAATGGTTTTTACCCACACTCTTGAGTGAGCTAAAAATCATAGTACTATTATGTGCTTGACGCGCTACAAGCCAGAATCATGGTTTTGCTTTGGCCTGCTTAACTTTTCTGGTTTCACGGAAACTATTCCCAGCATGCGATACTATGTATGCGGCCAACAACCATTCCGAGGTCCCAATGCTAATTTGCAGCAAAAGAGATAATTACTAGCAGTTTCAGAATTGCCGAGTTATTTGCCAACTACATGTGCTTAAAGTTTCTTAATGGCGTATATGCAGAAAATTTTAAGTAAACAAACGTTTATAAAAAGTTGCTCCAGATATAGTAAATGGAAATGTTTTTGGATCACCTGCCTGGTTGCCTAATGGTCAATATATTTCCCTTGCAAATACTATATTTAAACAGCTGATTGATTCATCTGTCTTGCAATTGGATGCAGTTATCATTAGTAACTTGTGCCACAGGGCAGTCAAATGTTAATACTGTTGATGGCCATACTTTTTATTTGTTCTTATTTGTGCTTTTGATTCGGAGGGTTCTCAGCTCTCCTTATTGCAGCTTCGGTAGTGTAGTCACTGTTTTAATTGCATTCGCAGATCTGAGCCACTTCTTAATCCTACCACCTGTATTAAAAGAAGACATCCCTCTCACTGTTTATTTGTCCTTCCGGAATTACGTGTTTGCTACTCGCGCACTGGTCTGTGTGTTGAGCTATGTTATAAAAGCTTCAGGGTTTTAGAAATATATGTCATGTATTCAGTATGATTTGAGTTGGTTGGGTTGTGCTGGTTGTACTTGATTCACAAGGTGCCACATCTACCGCTCTCTTCTGTATTAGGTATTCTCATTATGCTAATAGTTGTTTTGTCGTATGTAATCCAGATGACATAATCAGGATGTCCAAGAGCTACGAGACAAAGAGTTTCAATAAGCCACAGTCCTCTGAAGTTGTGTTTGCGTCTGTTTTTATTGCTCCTACGGATAAATCCGATACAACTTTTTTTACTGGAACCATCAATAGATTAAGAACCCGAAAGTTCAGACCAATGCTGCCCAGGAAAAGTCCGCAAATTGCTAGGGTTTTCCGGTGAACTGAACTTCAGGTATTCTATTTTGTCCCCTTCTCTGCGCATGTGCTTTTTGTGGGTTTTTTGGATCTAATTGCTTCTGGTTTGCTGGGTTTGTAGTGGGTTTTGTTACCCTAAAAATTCACTCCATATAATTAGATGAAAGTTATGAAATTTTTCTGTAAAGAAATGTTATTTGCTACTCACTGATTATGCTTCTTTGTCTCTCATACGTTGGCGATGGATGGATGGTCTGTGCGTCAATTTATCTGGTAGAAGGACCAATTCTTCTGTTGGTTTCAGTTAGACCTCTCCTAAAGGTATGGTTTCTAACTTCAGATTTTTAGGCATAAGATTGCTTTTGCCTTTATAGGATTGACATACACTCTTTACGGATAATATTGATTTGTGACATAGATGTCATGTCCTGTTTACATTACTTCGAACTGCGATTATCTAGATGTCGTCATTGAGAATATATATGTATTTTTTTTTTGTATTTTTATCTTAGGTTCCATGGGAGTCGTGTTTGAAGGGTTAATTTACTTATCCTGACGAAGAAGTCATGACAATGTTTAGAATCGAGATCTGCAGAATTTTCATGTTAATCCGGTTACATATGATGTCGTGAGAGGCTATGATGATATTTTTCTATAGCTGCAATTTAGACTACGATTACACTCCTACGATGGCGTGGCGATTCGGAGGGTTGTCATATCTCCTTATTGCAGCCTCGATGGTTTCGTCGCTGTCTTTATTGCATTCGCAGAGCTGAGCCTCTTCTTAAGCTTCTAACTGATCTATGTACTCTTCTTAAGCTTCTCGCTTCCTCTGAGTTTGAAAAAGCCACAAATGAACTGTAAGCAGCAAGAGTTTCTTTTAATATGGGTGGTTAGATTTGAAATTAAGGTTGTGATGAGACGGTGCCTGTGGCGGTCTTTTTAGAGGCTGTGATGATAAATTTATATGCCTTGCAATTCAGGCTACGACTCTGAACTGCATTTTGGCAGGGCAACTACAGGGAGCCTCTCATGTCCCTGTTGATGCAGCCATGGCATTTTCGTAGTGGTTTGATCGCAATGTCCGATCTGAGCCTCCTCAAATATCTATACTGCCTTTATATTAAAATGATTTGCAGAATTTTCATCTTAATTCGGTTACATATGATGTCGTGAGAGGCTATGATGATATTTTTCTATAGATGCAATTTAGACTACGATTACACTCCTATGATGGCGTGGCGATTCGGAGGGTTGTCATATCCCCTTGTAGCAGCCTCGGTGGTTTCGTCGCTGTCTTTATTGCATTCGCAGAGCTGAGCCTCTTCTTAAGCTTCTAACTGATCTATTTACTCTTCTTAAGCTTCTCACTTTCCCTGACTTTTCAGAAGCCACAAACGATTCTATCATTTGAAGCTTCTTAGGTAGATTTCAAGCGATTCTCTCTCTGCTCCTGTGTTCTTTATGCTCTGTGCGAGGGTTTCGCAGATATCTGCATTACCGTCTTTATCCCTAGGGTTATAAGCTAAACTGGAAATTTAATTTGTTTTGGTCTCAGGAGATGGAGATGGAGGTAAGCTATGAAGGAGATAGGCACAGACACACAGACGAGGTGTTTGCTATGGGGGTTTGCTGGAGTTCTCCCTCTCGTCGATTAACACCAACCACCACTGGCCAATTGAGTTCCTGCAGGTATTGTATTCTGAGAAATTCATGATCTTTAGATATGGTTTTTGTTTGTTTGCTTGAATTGAATGTTCTGTCATGTAGGCTATGTGATTGTTGCCTTTGCAGATGTGCTGGTTGTGATGATTAAATTTGACTAGCTTGGTTGCAAGGAAAGGTTGGATCTTTCTGTAGTTGTATGAATGTGTTATTCAGGGTGTTTTAGATCCATTTCTTTGGTTTGATTGATTTTACTTAATGTTCTTTGAGCTGCATATGCTAATCGTAAAGTGAAGAAGCATGGGATTAATGCCAATTGATAGCCATCTAATAGCTTTTAGCAGACAGAGTTAAGAATGAAATGCACTTCACTTTCAAGTTTTTTTAATGGTAACAATCCATGCACATGGAATTCTCCTGTATGTCTAATGATAAAAATCCATGAACTTATACGGTTTACCCAATTTCTTGAGAAAAGTAGTTGCCATGAATTAACAGGTTTCAGTAGCTTCAATAAATCAATTAGTTGCTAAAGTTTGAAAGATTTTTCTCTTGTCAGGTTGTTGTGTCTGTAATCTGTCAATTATCCAAATTATTTGGGTGTAATTTGAAGGAAGATTCCATTCACTAATCTCTGTACTATTTGAGTCTTTGAAGCTCAATTTATAGTGTTTCGGTGTTCTTGAATGATTAACATTGGGCATGTATGCTTTCAACCACCAAATTTTGGCTTCTGAATTCATTTATGATCTCTGCTTTTGAACTGTTTCATGATGGTGTTTTCATTAAAGTTAAAGATCTACTGAATAATTGTTTCTTTGTTATTTCACTCTATCATGACATTGTTTTGATTGAATTCATTAGCCTCTTTTCGTCTTCTATCGCGGTGAATTATTGGTAGAGAGAAATCAGGTTATGTGGGACTGTGTTTTGATTGGCTGATAATATAGCATTGACAAATTTGAATAGATAACATCAATTTATTATCATCCTTTAATGAAAAGAAGCAATGCTGCTCAGAGCTCTCTATAGGTGAATAGATGTTTGTGTGCTGTATGCAGGTTCTTCATCTTTATTTCAGGATTATGGGGTAGTTCGTGACTTTATGCTGTTCTTCTTTGTATGGCAGATGATAAGCCAGTTATCTGCTGGTGTGGTTGTGGCGGAGCCTGCAGATACTGACAGCCGCACTTTACCGAACCCATAATCTGTTCGAACAGCGCATCCGTCATACTGTCCAAGCGGGGCGCCTTCCACAGCCATTGTGACGTCTCCCATGCCTGCTTAATTGTTTCTTTTTTATCCCAAATCCTGCTACCAGGTATTTGCCAAACAGTTTGTTTCATTTTGCTCAAAAGATATCATATACCTTTCGAAGTTGTCACTCTGATTGGTGCAAGACTGTAGATGGATGTGCTTACTAATGATTGAATTGTGTATGCTGGGAACGAGGCTGGGAAGTTCAGATCCTAAAGGGTGCTTTAGTGAGTATCTATTGGAAATTTTATTGGTGGCATACATTAATTGACACAAAATTTGTGGGATGATTGCATTTTCCTTTCCTTTTATTGCCTGAATTTCCTTGATCCTATACAATCTATGGTATCTCTGCCCCCACTGTTACCTCTGAAATGACATCCTCACGTCCTTGTAAAATTTTCAACTAGCTTCTGTATATGCCACTTATCTGCAATGGTTCTTTAATTGTTTATAAACAAGCTATATTTTCTTCATATTTTTTTCAAACATAAGTCTTCGTTTCTTTCCTATTCATTTGAATGCTTTACCAAAAATCTCATATTGCCTATATTTGGAAACTTCTTAGACCATTTCTAGATCTATATATTGGTGCTTATTTTAATAGTCATATGACCATATCTTATCAGTGGAATGATCTTTCTGGTTTTCAAAAATGCAACAGAGGAAGTAAATCTACAAATATGCAACTCGACTTCAGGTCTGCTTTCTGAAGTAGTTTGTTACGTACATCAACTTCGTGGTCGATTGGTTGTCCAGTTGAAAACTTTGTATCACTAAGTGACAGAGATCAAGCACCCCAATTCCATGAAAAAATAAGTTTTTCATGGCTTAAGCATAACTCAAGAGTTCCATCATCTGCAATTTGCATGTTACTACTTGTACTCCGTTCCATTTACATAGTTGTTTGTGATACTATGCTAACATTTACTTGTACAACAGGTACCTGATTCCTGCTGAACTGACAGTTGGTCATTCTGTACGTGGTTTGAAAAGAATAAAGCTTATTGCTGACAAAGCTATTTAATCTTTGTGAAGAACATCTTGCCACCTACTGGTAAGATGTTCAATCTTTGAGCATTTTAGCCGCTATTAATTGTTCAATTTGCTCTAAACATTTTGCTTATGCTTCCATCATATTTTATGATGTTGTAGCTGCGATATCATGATACTCTTTACATATGGTTCAGACTTCAGAGAAACTGTAAATTGAACATGCATTTCGCAAATTTCGTCTCCTAAGTAGAAATTGCCAGCGCTTTTCTACTGGTCCTCACTTTTGTGCTTCCCATGAAGTTAGTCGTCCGAGTAACCACTGCCAGCATTTTAGATGCTATTAAGATTGCCTATCCACTTCTCTTCAATGTTGTTTATTTAATTTTACTGCTTTTTAGTATTCGTTTGTATTGGTTTTTGATACTCAGGCTACTTCCCCCTCCAACTCCTTACCAGTAACCAAGCATGGTAATTCTTGGTGGGTGCGCAGCTGATCTTTATCGACTCTCTGAATCAACCTGCCTTCATTGAAGATAGGAATTTGAGAAAACAGATAAGGACATATTCCAGTCCTAAATAACTTGACAAATATGTATTCTTACAAAAGGCCTAGCCACGAGGTTATGCTTCATACTTTTCCGCCTTACAATAGCATGGTTGAATAGTGTGAAATTTTGTATAGCCAGGACACCCTGGGGTCCAAAATGCCAAGCAAGCTTCAAATATTCCATTTGGAGATGTCCTGAGAACGATGCTGAAGCAACTCTCTGTAGTGAACAGACTAAAACAGAAAGCATTCAAAGTAAGCGTTTACTATATATTTGTTAGAATGTGCCGCTTATGTTTGAAGCACCGCCTTATAATATCACATCAACCTGGTGGAGGGATGTTTTGAATAATGAATTTCATCTTCAAATGTTATGTTACTTCAGCTGATGCTGACGTACGCTTGCTCAATGTTATTTTTGTTCTTTTCGTTAACCAGTCCTCTCTATTACAACTTGTTTCTGTAGCGACTTTGCTCCTTTTATCTGCGAAAGAAATTTCAAGAACCAATCATGCCAACAAATCAACAAGTATGGTATAATGCGTGCCGACAGTGCAAACGCCAACGATTCCATCCTGGAGGATATAACTGTCGTGACCGTCAGCACGATACTATACCAAGGTTATACATATTAAAAACATATTTCTGCATCTTACATAATTATGATGATATTAGCCTGGGTCTTACGCAATTCCAATTACAGTGGTCGTATGTATGCAGAACTTAAGCATGAAACAGGTATCATGAATGCAACTATATTTGGTAGGGCTGTAGAAACAGTGCTGCACAAAAGCCTCACTGAAATCTCAGCATTGACTGATCAGGTATTTACAAAAATACAATGAATACACTATAAATACCCAACTGCTATATAGAAAATTAACACATTTTACTTGCAGGAACAGCAGCAGGTGGTAATCAACGCAAATACAATCAATGCAACATCAACATTCGACGTTCGTGTCCAAAGAAGTATCCAAAACGGGAACCCCAGAATTACCAAATGGTAATGACTATCCAATAATGTAATAAAATCTCAAATTCAGAGACAACATGAGATTTTTCACCGACACAAACATCACCGCTGCACCGCGCGCGGGGCGCCACTAGTGAAGTCTAAAAAAAAGTAGTATAAACCTGAGAAAGACCAGTAGGCAAATATGGCAACAGATGAATGGAACAGATGAATGGAACACGGTGGCAGGCGGAGCTGGTGTGGCGCCTACGTGTCAAGGCCAAAATTTCTTTTAAGTTAGGTAGAAAGACTAGTACCAAGAGCTACACATCTGTGGGGCAATATCCTTGCTAGACAGCATCTCCAGAAATGTAAATTATGAGATCAACCTTCAGAATTTAGAGGTCAACTCAACTTGGTTCTAACTGAGTGTGTTTGTATGAGAAAGAATATTGGATTATGAGACTGTAAATTATTGGAATGAGTTGTTGAGGTGAGAGTCGAGACATTACACACTCACTCTTAACATCACCTTAATCACCTTAATCATTCATTCATTTCCATAATCTAAAATCGCATAATCCAATAATCTATCTCATCCAAACACACTCGCTCATAACATCACCCATGCGTCTAATTTTCTGATCGAAGGACTGACAAACTAGAAGAAGAATCTGAAGAGTTTGGACAAGTTAAATGACAACTGTCAAGCATTCTACCTTCCCAATACAATTTAGGATCAGGACAAGTAGCACGCTTACTAGACCATACATACACATATTTTAGAATTTGATATTATTGATCCAATGAAAATTTAAGGAGTTTCAGCATTTTTGAAGTATTATAATTGATCTTGTAGTTTACCAGTTGGAACGCAAAAATTTAACCCTTAAAGATTATCATGCATTCCCGTTCACCACCTCTGGTTAATTTCATGCACCCCCACTCAACAAAATGTACCGAGTTCTTACACTCACCCAATTTGCAGAAACGGAAGGAAACTGTTGAAATTGCATTCTGAAATCTTTTAATGACTGGTCACAAGGTAGGAGGCTGTCACATATCCTCATTAAATAGTTCAATCAGGGCATCAGGCAATAAAACCAAATAAGTTGAATACAACTATACAAGACATTATCTGCAAGATCCCAATCTAACTTAAGTACGAATTCCGACGAACCTAAAATTTGATTTTCCTTGAAAGAAAGCCTCGTATAAAATGAAACAATAAGTTCATTGTTTCCTCGGCCAATAGTAAATTTTAGGACAAAATGTCCCATAGAAGTTACGATGCGTCAAGCCGCCCACCACAAACCTCACAACTTTTCATAGACCTCCATGCGCAACTCCCAAAATCATGAGAATGTTTTCCCCCAAGAAGAAGAAGAAAAAAAAGTCAATAGGAATATTTCATATCCAGAAGTCTGAGTCCAACAGAAATGTGAAACTGAACCAATATTCTCTACTTATATCCATGCTCCATCCTCTATCCGTTTACAAACTACACACTTTTCTTTGAGAATGAGTTGAGGTAACTTCTAAACAGGGTTTGGTGACACATTGAAGAAAGATCACAAAACACCCCAGCAACATAAGATAAGTTTTCTTAGAGGAAAAGTCGGAAAACACACAACCAATGTATGGTTTTGTCAGGGAAACAACCGCTAATTTCACCTCTCATGAATAGAGAAAAAGGACCTTGCAATTGATGTCATAGTGTCACTACATCTACATGTTTCCCCTCACTCTCACAAAGGAAGCCTTAATTTTACTTGAAACGTTGTTAGTCTTGCAAGTAAAATATATTAAAGTTGCCTTGAAAATGAGAAAAAATGAATAGACTTCAGAAAAAAATTCATCTCTCCAGAAATTCGAGTTTCCCATTCATGAATGTTTACCGTATATAAATCTAACTCAGTGCACTACAAGCATCATGTTTAACCACTACCCACTTTGGCCCTGTTTGGATATTAAAGTTTGGCTAACTTCCAAAAAAAGTTAACCAAACTTTAACCCAAAATTTGTAGGACCCACATTCCACTCATTTTTCTACTCACATAAAAGTCAAAATCTCAAAACCAAAACCATTAAATCCAAACATCCACCTGGTTTGGTTAACCAAACAAGGCCAACCATATTATCCAAACAGGGCCTTTATGTTTAACCAACAACACAACCACCACACTAGTTGTAGCAACATCAAGAAGGAGAACAAAGATGGTTCAGAGAAAGATTTGGTAATGGTCATCCTCATGATCATAATCACCATATCAATCTCACTCCTTTAAAGAGTAATCTAAAGAAGAAGATACTAGTAGCACATCTTTGGTGGGTATGAATGAACAGAGGAGAGTTGCAAGGAAGGTCCATTGGCCTGATGCTCATGGAGAAGATATCGCTTATGTTCCAGTGTTTCAACCAAGGTGATCTGAATTTTCACCATCATCAACATCATCATCATCTAGCTAGTTTCTTCTTTCCTATTTCCTCTCTTTTTGCATGATTTTATTTGTTTAGTTTTTTCTTAAATCTTTTTGGATTTTATTTGAAATGTGAACTAATTGTTTCTGAATCTTAAAAGAGGAACCCATAAATTAGGAAACTTCGTTCCAATTAGGGTAGTACCTAATGGTCCTCTGAATTGAGATATGAGTGTGATAGCACAGTACTTGAGATCACATGTTCAAACTCGCTATTCAAGCTAGTTTGGGATTTCTTGTACTAATATTAGTATATGTAAAATTTTAGCACACATGGATGACAAATGGTGGACAGTGGTTTAACCCAATCAGTTTCCTGCTTTTATACATTATATAGATACTAGTGCATAACCCGTGCCCGAGGGCACGACCCCAAAGAAGAAGATTTATTTTTCAAAATGTTTTAGAACTTTTTTTATTATTTTTTTATGAAGTGTTTGGTCTCTATGATAGGGTGGGGATAAGCTATTCCACATGTCACATTTTGGGGGATAGCTTGTTCCCGATAGCAGCTTATTATGTAGATGGCAAAAAAAAGTTGAGATAGAAAGATATTAGCAAAGTTACAAGGTTCATAAATTTAATCAAGGTTCAACAAGGAATGATGTGATGTTTGAATTTTCAATGCTTTTGATGAGCCGATTTGACAGGTAAAAGTAAAACAATGTGCTAATTGTTAATATTTTCCTAAATGTAGAGTTATCTTGATTCTAGAACATCGTGAACTTATTAAGTTATCGTTTTTACTAGTTAAATTGATTCCTTAAACTGTGTTCAAAATGTATGAAGTTATATTATTAAGTTTGAATGGCACTAATAGCTCTAATCCCAAGAACAGATTGTGCTAAGTTGGTGTCTGAGTTTAGGCCGATCAATTTGTGTAATGTGAGTTATAGGGTCATCTAAAAAATGCTTGCGAATAGGCTAATTTGATTGTGGATTCTTCTCAGAGTGCTTTCATCCCTGGTAGATTAATTACGGATAATGTGATTTGTCTCATTTGAAACAATGCACTCTATAAAGAAGTGGAAAGATTCCTTTTCTCTCAAGCTAGATATGTCTAAAGCGTATGACATGGTTGAGTGGGTTTTTCTCGAAGCTATCATGCTGAAGATAGGATTCCACGAATGTTTTGTGAGGCAAGTAATGATGCGTGTGTCCACTATGCAGTTCTCCTTGCTCATTAATGGGCAACAAGTAGGGAGTATAAAGCCTACAAGAGGGATACGACAAGGTGATCATATATCTCTCTACTTGTTCCTACCATGCACTGAGGGATTAACATGTTTGATGCAGAAATTTATGCAGGAAGGTAAGCTTAAAGGTGTCAAGGCAGCTAGGAGTTGTCCAGCTGTGACTCATTTACTTTTCGGAAGTGCCACAGTTCAAGAGGCATCTGCAATTAAGGAAAATCTCTAGCTTTACGAAAAGGCATCGGGGCAGTGTGTTAATTTTGAAACATCAGCGTTGTGCTTTAGTCCTAAGGTTCATGCTTAAATGAAGAAGGACATTGCTCAGTTTCCGGGCATTCTAAATACTTAGGGTTGCCAACAAGCATAGGAAGAAACAAGAAATCAATATTTGCTTATGTCACAGAAAGGGTGCTGAAGAGGATACAAGGTTGGACGGAGAAGTATTTAAGTTGTGCGGGTACGGAGATATTTATTAGCAGATATGATGAAAATGAAGCTGCTGTGAAGATGAAGTGTTGCTGATGATTCAAGATAAGTTGCAAAAAAGATGGAGTGTTGATGAAGATTGAAAGATACAGCTGAATGAAGTCCAAAGATTCAGCTAAATGAAGTTCAATTGTGAATTGTGGCCAAAATGAGTTTTACACAAAGAAGGACTCATCCACAATTTATTAGACCTCTTCTGAAATCTCTGCCAACTCTCTTGTGCCAGTCTCAAATTAATTCTAAGTTTGGGTCTACTTTGTAATTTTTCCAAAGTGTTTAATGGCTAGGATTTGTTCTCTTGATCAAACGGTCATCTTCTGTATTTATACCCCAAAACAGGCGTTAGGGTTTCTAAGCTTCTGCTCTGAATTTGCAGCGAAGCTTTGCTGAAATTAATTCATGAAATCTCTTTGTTGTTCTTCATGATTTCTGGGTTTTTAATCTATCTTCTTGCCTTTTGATTCAAGAAATCTTTGATTTCTTTCATGGTATCAGATCCATGGCTCTTTCAAATCCCTCTTATGGTTCTTCGAACCCTTTTTACCTTCCTCGAACATCAATCAGCTGATTCCTTTCAAGTTGGATAACACCAACTATATCTGCTGAAAAAACAAAATCTCTATGGGTATGTTGACGGTTCAGTTGCATGTCCGCCGGAACGACTTCCACCTGTTGATGATACTGGTGAGTCAAACCCTAATCCGGCCTATGTCGCTTGGGCTACTCAAGATCAAGTCGTCCTCACTCTCCTGACGGCTACTCTCACACAAGAAGCTCTCATACAAGTGATTGGTAAGACCACCTCTAGATCTGTTTGGCAAGCACTGGAAAATCGGTATGCCTCTCTGACTCGTTCAAATGTTATTGAACTTAAATCTGATCTCCAGTCGTTGAAAAAGAACTCTGATAGCATCGATCTTTATATGAAAAAAAAGAAAACCCTAAGAGATAAACTTGTTGTTGCCTGTAGTCCTGTGAATGATGAGGATATGATTGTTTACATTCGGAATGGTTTGCCTCCTGAACATAACACTTTTCAGACATCTCTGCGTATTCATGCTAATACTGATTTCATGACTGTTGAAGATCTCCACGTCTTACTTGTTGCTGAAGAAAAAATGTTTGAATCTCAAGTTTCTCATGTGTCTGATATGTCTGCCTCTGCTTTTATGAGTCATGTTAACAATCCTAACTCTGGTAGAGGTCGTGGAAATGACTATAACAATGGTACTGGTAGAGGAAATAATTTTAACCAAAACCCTAACTATTCTCCTAATCCCAATTCTGGTCGTGGAATGAACAAAATGGGTAACCAAGGGTTTGACAACCCTAGGGGAGGCAGTTCTGGCTACTCAAGAGGTGGCCAAACCTCTGGAGGTAGGTCTAATTGGAACAATAGTTATGGGAATCAACAGCCTAACTACTCCTACAATGCTGGTAACTATAACAACTCTTTTGGAAATGGTAGAGGTAGAGGAGGCAGAGGAAATGGCAAACCTCATGTCACTTGCCAAATATGTGGTTATGACTATAATTCTGCTTTGGATTGTTGGCATAGAATGGATCATGCTTATCAGGGTAAAAAGCCTCCAACTCAATTAACTGCTATGAAAGTTGTAACTCAATCTACAATTTACACTGAGAATCCTGGTTCTATTGATAATCCCTATGCTATTGCTAACAATTATTGGTTGAGTGATTCTGGTGCAACAAATCACATGACTGCTGATCTGAAGTCTCTCTCTCTGGTTGACAATTACACTGGTAATGATCAAGTCTTTGTTAATAATGGTTAATATGTCCCTATTTCTCACACTGGTAATGCTACTCTTCAAACTTCTTCCTCTGTTTTTCATTTACCTAATACTCTCCATGTACCTCAATTATCTGCAAATCTTCTTTCTGTTTATCAAATGTGTCTTCAACACAACTGCTCTTTTTTACTTTGATTCTGATTCATTCTATATTCAGGACAAAGCTCAGGGCACCATTCTCTACCAAGGTCAGAGTGAAAATAGGCTCTATCCCATTTACACTCATCCTTTCAAAATTCAAGGTCAAGGTCACAGTCCAAGTCAAAGTCAAAGTCAAAGTCCATACATGTCAAAGTCAAAGCATATTTACTTAGGAAAGAAAGTGTCTAATCCCATCTGGCATGCCATATTGGGTCATCCCTCTGAGGAAGTGATGAAACTTATCTTTATTACTAGTTCTTCTATTTGTAATAATTTGCAACTCTCTAATATTCACTCTGCTGCAATGTGTGAACAATGCTTGAAGGGTAAAATGTCTAGACTTCCCTACAAGAAGTCTACTAATACTGTTAATGATCCGTTGCAACTCATACACACTGATGTTTGGGGTTGATAACGCCCAAATAGGGGTTATCTTATAGCTCGGTTTTTGTGCATTTGTGCCGGAAAAATCACGTTTTAGCCAATTTTCACCCTCAGAAAGCCTCGATTTTAGGAACGAGACAGTTATTTGCTCTTTATAAATTTCTGCATTTTCCGTACTTTTATTGGATATGATCGCGGGTGTGTTCATGTTGTCTATGCAGGAACAGGGCCCGAGAATGCAGCAGGAATGGATCGGGAATGCAGCAGGAGGCAAACAGAGGCAGAAAAGAGCACCCTGCCTTGCTGTCTGCGTATAATACGCAGACCCTGCGTAAAATACGCAGGCAG
The DNA here is from genome assembly GCA_023055425.1 of Linanthus parryae. NCBI lineage: Eukaryota > Viridiplantae > Streptophyta > Magnoliopsida > Ericales > Polemoniaceae > Linanthus > Linanthus parryae. The sequence continues at coordinate 820,868 of JALGPY010000008.1, read as the reverse complement.
CAAGGAGGGGGAGGGGATTTTGGACAGTTTTCTCCCCTGTCTGCGTATTATACGCAGCCCCCTGCGTATTATACGCAGCCAGGGGGAGAAAATACGCAGAAAGAAGGAAGAAGAAGGCAAAGATGGGTCCCTGTCTGCGTATTATATGCAGGGTCTGCGTATTATACGCAGACAGCAGCAACAAAGGAAGAAAAGCAGCTCAGGAGAAGCCCATGTCTGCGTATTTTACGCAGCAGGCTGCGTATTATACGCAGACAGCACAAAAACTGAGGCGGTTTCGGGCAGTGGCAGTTTCGTAAATAAAGACAAGTTCAAGAAACTTCGCCAGCACTATATAAAGACTCGTCCAGACTCGTTTTGAACACACAACACACAAGACAATTCATCCAAGGACAAGTCTGAGCATCCCGGGAGAGCACGGAAGCACTCATCCAGATCCGAAGACTTAGTTTGATCTTAATCTATCTCTTAAATTCAGAAACTTTGTTAGTTTATTATGGCGTTTAGTAGCTAAACCTTTTACCTAGGTTCTCGGTGAACCTAGGGTTTTGTTTTCAGACATTGTTCTGCAGTTTGAGTATGGATTCATGATTAGGTTATCTTAATTCAGCAGTATTATCAGTTATTCTGTCTTTGATTATATCTGTTTATGCATGCGGAGTCGCGAACCAGAATTGCTATAGACCCGATCCTGTAGGTGAAAACGTTAGGTTAGGGTTAGGAAGAAAAGACAGGATTTAGTACCTTACCCTGATAGACCGACCAGAGAAAGGGAGATAGGGCTAGCCAAAACGTATAGACCAACTGTTAGAGGATTTGACCCGGGCCATCAGGACAGGTTAGAAACCCTAGCAGACTTAGAACGAGACTGCAGACTTAGAACGAGACTGCAGATTTAGGCAGCTTAACAGGAACCCGAAAGTCTGCAGGATCGTGACAGCGTGTGGAATCTGAAAGGTTGCTGCACAATCGGTACGTGGCACGGATAATTAAAACTGCTGAGTGTTTTCATATCAACCCGAAGAACATAATTCTGAAGAAACCCTAGGGGATCCTGGGACCTAGTATTCCAAACCCTAGATTCACAACTTTCAAGATTTTCAGAAAAACGTCACAAAAAATATTTGCCTTTTATTTTGTTTATTTTTAGTTTATAGTTAATCACAATCCTAAACTACTCCTTCTTTTACACTCTGCAAGTTAAAACTGATTTCTCGAAAAATCCGAAATAGTCCTCGTGGGAACGATCACCTGAGTTTAATTACACCCGGTATTACAAGATTCGTATACTTGCGAACAACACGTTAGTTTGCGCATCAGAGGTCCTTCTAGTACTAAAGCTTTGCATGGTTATATATATTATGTGCTTTTTATTGATGATATGTCTAGATTCATTTGGATCTTTCCTCTTCATGCTAAATCTGATCTTACCACTGTTTTTCCCAAATTTAAACTGCTTGTTGAAAAACAAATTGGTAAACCTATCAAAATACTAAGAAGTGATGGAGGTGGAGAATATACTTCTTATTTGTTTACTTCTTTTCTTTCCTCACATGGCATTGTTCATCAAAAAAGTTGTCCACACACTCCACAACAAAATGGGGTCTCTGAAAGAAAACATAGACACATTGTAGAAACTGATGTCACTCTTCTTGAACATGCTAGATTACCTAAACATTTCTGGTATCATGCAATGTCTACTATTGTTTATCTCATTAATTGCATGCCTAGTAAAAACACTCAAAATAAATCTCCTTGGGAACTGTTATGCAAAATCAAACCTGATTACTCTAGATTTAAAATATTTGGTTGTGCTTGCTATCCATACTTGAGACATTACAATTCTTCCAAACTTGATGCTAAAACCAAAATGTGTATATTTCTGGGTTATGATGACAATTTCAAAGGCTACTTATGCTATGATAAATCAAATCAAAAGTTCTATATTAGCAGAGATGTTATTTTCAATGAAGAACTATTTCCATATCATGATTCTCCTACTTCTGCTGACTGTTCTACTTCTAATTTGAATTCCTATAACACTAATCCTCTTGTTTTCTCTGATCCAGGTCCCATTCCACCCTCATTACATACTACACTTGATCCTATGCCACCTACCATTAATGATGATATGAACATTGATGAGAACAATACTACACCTGGGTCAGCACAATGGCATGACACTACAGTTGAAGTGTCATAAGACAATGCAGAGCTGCAGCCACCTGTTGGCATGGTACATGCACCAACTTCAGTCACTACTACTGTCAGCATAGTTGTGGATTCCGTTCCGTTCCGGAACGGCCGGAACGTTCCGTTTTTAAGCCAAAACGGAACGGAAACCATATTGATCCGTACCAGCCCCAATTTCAGTTCGATCCGGTCGGATCCGGGCTGATCCGGCCGGAACTCTGCCGGATCCGGATCACAGTTAAAAAATTTAATGGCGCTTAGAGGAATCGAACCCGACACCATTTCTTTGGTAAGCATATGCCTTTCCACTGGGCCAAACTCAATCTTGTTACCTAATGTGGTTTTGTATATATTTACTATTATCTAAGCTGAGTTAATACAATTACTTCTAATTAAAATTCTTTCATTATAGTCAAATTTATTCTAGTACTTGAATTTTTTACTTAAGTGACATTAAATATAAACACAACGAATGAGTATAACTATATAGGTGTTTGTGTGTTATTTTATCGAATAAAAATTTAGTATCATAAATTCTTTGTTTGGAAAAAAATTTCTCACATTATTTTGATCTTAAAATAATATATATTTCTTATATTACAACAACGTTCTTCATAAGTTCTTTGTTAGACCTCAAATTACTAGTTTGAAATGTCAAACAACATTGAAATATGCTGAAAATTTTGTATTTTTGATGTTGATATGAAGCATCACTAGTATTTCGTATAATAGTTATACATATAGTAAAAAAGTGCGGTAAATCCGGAACGGATCGCCGTTCCGTCCGGGTCCGAGATCGTTCCATTCCCAAGAACAAAACGGAACGGGGACCGGAACGGTATTCACAGCTATGACTGTCAATGAACACCCTATGCAGACCAGAAGCAAGTCTGGTATCATAAAGAAAAAGCAATTTGGGTACTCAGCTAACACTGGTAACTCCTCTTCTTCTTTTAATTATGAACCTACTTGTTTCAATGAGGCCAAGAAACACTCACAGTGGCTAAGTGCAATGACTGATGAGTTTCAAAGCCTCACACATCAAAACACCTGGACTCTTGTTCCTCCTCCTCACAATGCTAATATTGTGGGGAATAAATGGATCTTCGGGACAAAATATAACCAAGATGGAACCATATCTAGACACAAAGCTAGATTGGTTGCCAAAGGTTTTCATCAAAACTCAGGCACTGATTATGATGAAACTTTCAGTCCACTGGTGAAACATGCTACTGTCAGAACAATTCTTGCTCTTGCTGCTCATTTTAATTGGCCCTTAAAACAATTAGATGTCAAAAATGCTTTTCTGCATGGTTACTTGAAAGAAAATATTTATATGCAACAACCTCCTGGTTTCAAACACCCTCTTTATCCAAACCATGTCTGTAAATTGCACAAGTCTATTTATGGTCTCAAACAAGCTCCTAGAGCTTGGTTTGATAGATTCACTAGTTATAACATGTCTCTGGGATTTACTCAATCTGGTGCTGATTCATCACTTTTCACCAAAAAGACTTGTGATGGCATAACTGTCTTTATTACTATATGCGGATGACATTATTCTTTCTGGAAATGATATCAAAGGAATCAACTCTCTAATTTCCAAATTGCTCACTGAGTTTGAAATGAGTGATCTTGGTAACTTGACCTATTTTATGGGTTTACAAATTCAAAAAAGTCATCATGGCATATTCATGCACCAACATAAATACATTCTTGACTTACTTCAAAGATTCAATATGCAACATTGCAAACCTTGTTCCACTTCTACTGCATCTGGTGTTAAATTTCACATCAATGATGGTGAAATTCTTGTTGATCCTACCCCTTACAGACAACTACTAGGTGCTCTTCAGTACTTAACTTTTTCCAGACCTGATATTGCTTTCTCTGTGAACACTTTATGTCAATTTATGCATCAACCTACAAACATTCATATGCTAGGAGCTAAAAGAATTCTCCGGTATCTCCAAGGAACTCTCACACATGGTATTTTGTATCACTCTAGTACTCTTAATTTACATGCCTATTCTAATTCAGATTGGGCAGGTAACCCAACTGACAGAAGAAGCACAAGTGTGGTTTTGTTGTTTTTCTTGGTAACAATGCTATACATTGGGGTGCTAAAAAGCAACCTACAGTTGCTAGATCATCTAGTGAAGCTGAATATAGATCTCTAGCTACTGCTTCTGCTGAACTTTACTGGTTTCAAATGTTACTCAAAGATTTACATATTTTTTTTCATGAGACTCCCACACTTTATTGTGACAATACCTCTGCTATTCTCATGTCTGCTAATCCAATCATTCATGCTAGAACAAAACATATTGAATTAGATTACCACTTTGTTAGAGAAAAGGTTTTGAGAAAATAATTACTGGTTCAATATGTTTCCTCTGCAGATCATCTAGGAGACATCTTCACCAAGGGTTTACCCACATCCACTTTTGTCCACATCAAAGACAAACTCATGGTTCAACCACCATAAGTTTGAGGGAGGGTATTAGTAGATATGAAGAAAATGAAGATGCTGTGAAGATGAAGTGTTGCTGATGGTTCAAGACAAGTTGCAGAAAAGATGGAGTGTTGATGAAGATTGAAAGATGCAGCTAAATGAAGTTCAATTGTGAATTGTGGCCAAAATGAGTTTTACACAAAGAAGAAGGACTCATCCGCAATTTATTAGACCTCTTCTGAAATCTCTGCCAACTCTCTTGTGCCAGTCTCAAATTAATTCTAAATTTGGGTCTACTTTGTAATTTTGCCAAAGTGTTTAATGTCTAGGATTTGTTCTCTTGATCAAACGGTCATAATTAAGACCGTTTGATATCTTCTGTATTTATACCCCAAAACAGGCGTTAGGGTTTCTAAGCTTCTGCTCTGAATTAGCAGCGAAGCTCTGCTGAAATGAATTCATGAAATCTCTTTGTTGTTCTTCATGAATTCTGGATTTTTAATCTATCTTATTGCCTTTTGATTCAAGAAATCTTTGATTTCTTTCAATATTGATCAAGGCAGTCGTTCAAGCAATCCCAACTTATGTGACGTGATGCTTTATGCTGTCTTATACTATCTGCCAGGATCTCCAGCGGAGGGCCACAACCTTTTGGTGGGGAGGATCAGTCGAGAGGAGGAAAATACACTGGTGTAAATGGGAGAAGCTATGTGTTAACAAAGCAGAAGGAGGCATGGGGTTCGGGTGCTTTGAGGCATTTAACTTAGCTTTATTGTCAAAGCAGGGCTGGAGAGTAATGTGTAATCCCCAATCTTTGGTGGCAAAAGTGCTAGAAGGGAAGTATTTCAAATCTGGTACTTTTCTGTCAGCCGAACTAGGGCAGAACCCATCCTATCTGTGGAGGAGTTTGTTACTCGGCAGACATGTCATCTTAAGTGGAGCTAGGCACGCAATCGGTGACGGGCAAAGTACCCTGATATGTAGACATAAATGGATTTCAGACAACAAAGGTGTACAGCTACCCCTCTCTAGGCCAAGATGCTAAGGTGTGTGAGTTATTCAATGAAGATGGACGAAAGTGGCACTTAAAATCCAACAGAGGCACACAGCATCCTCCTGCAAATACCTCCTCTCTGCAACAACAAACACACAGATAATTTGGCGTGGGAATTCACCCTGGATGGGTAATACAGGGTTTCATCTGGGTACCAAGTATTGAGAATGTCCCACATCGGACATTCTAGAAGAGCTAAAATAGCTAATAAGTATAATGGGCTACTCCCCTCATTGCCAATTGGTTTTGAGGTGGAACCCCATGCTCTGATACCATGTTAAAAATAGACAAAAAGGACTTTACTGTTGAGATGATAGTGTAACCAGTACTCCACTAATATACATGTCCTCCCCTCCTCACAAAGAAAGTTTTACTTTTACTTGAGCCGTTGTCAGTCTTGCAAGTAAAATACATTATAGTTGCCTTGAAAATGAGACATAATGAAAAGAGTTCGGAAGCAAATTTTAACTAGCATTTCTCCAAAAATTAGATATTCCCAGTCCACAAATGTTTACCTCGTATAAAGCTAAGTAAGTGCACTGCGAGCATTACGTTGAACCACTAACCAGTTTATGTTTATTGATCCAATGAATGTTGTTTAGTAGGTCCACGTAAAGGAAGTAAAATCACATTCACTGCCATACCGTATCCAAAGCAGCATATCTCTTCAAGGCATAGAACAAACTTAGAAGACAATGGTTGTTGTCAAGGGCGGATCCACCTATTGATTTGTGGGGGCTATAGCCCCCACTCAACTTTGAGAATTATTAATTTTACCCTATATAATGTCTATTAACTGCAATTTAGTCCCCACTGAATTGATATAATAACCCTTTTCGCATATGTTTTTTCATCAAATTTAAAATTTAGCCCCCACTGGAGAAATATCTTGGATCCGCCCCTGGTTGTTGTCTAGTACTTCCATGGATGGCATATAATGAAGAAAAAAGAAATCTGAACTCCAGACAAGACACACCAACAGGGTAAATTCCATCACATGAAATAGATCTTCAATAAATACCACAATGAAACAAAGCAATTGAAGCATTTATTTTAGAAGAAAAAAAAAATATACTTGATAGGAATAGAAAGTAATGATCATAGAACTTCACTGACAACAATCAAGTGTGCAACATACCTTCACCGGAGAGGTCCCCATAGGAAGTTTTGTTGTAAGTAGTTCCCTTAATCGACGAATTGTTTTAACTCTGTTGGCTAGAATATCAAGCAAAGGAAGGAATTTCTCCGTCCTCATTGGAAAATTTGGTGAAAGCCGAAGGAGAGGCCTCAAACCTTTCTTATATTCACTTTCGCGACTTGAGTCCTTGCGTCCAGTTCCTGTATCTGAATTAGACGATGAGGATGGATGGTTTGGTATCCCTGCAACAACAACCTCCCTTGAGAAGGTGAGTCCCCGAGGAGATCACTGACTTTATTATCTATGCATAACGAGCTTCTTGGTGGGGTGATTCTCTTATAAATTTCATGCTTAGCATCCTTCTTTCTCCATCCACCATACCATACCATCCTTTCTTTTCTTGCCTAGTCCCTCCACTGCTAGAAGAAGTACCCACTTCCGCAATAGGAATCTCCCTTGGATCGTAACAACTATGCCGGTGTTCAATAATCCCATCACCATTTTCATTGCTCAGATCTTGAGAGTCCAACTTAAGTGCAACGTCAAGTTGCCTTCTTTCCTCCTGGGATAGGATCCCGTCAAGCTCTTCAGTCTCTGTTTCAGTTTCATTGCGAGATGCAAAGAACTCGTCGTCTGTCATAAACCTTCGCCTTCCAAATACCCTCTGTTTTCTCCTGTCTTGTCCATGTTACTTCTGGCAAGTTCGGTCACGTCAATCCCAAGGTCTGATTATGTTAGTCTGAGACATGGCCTCAACTTCTTGCTGCACTTATGCTTCGCTTGCTGGCAGGGGCATCAGCACCATAAAGAGTACCGTATTCATCACTTCCGTATCTTTGTGCGAGATCATACAAAGTGAGCCAGGAGGAACTTTTCCATCCTCTGACAGCCGATATAGCACCAGCTTTCTGCTCATCCACCAATGAAGCGGCTTCTGTACGAATCTCAGCTGGATCCTAGGAAGACCAGACCAGCCAGTATTTTTGCTCTGTGCACGGACATACTTGGACACATGAACTCAAGAATTTACACAGAGCAGTGCACAATCAGAACAAAAACCCAAACAATTAAAAAAATGTAACTTGAAAGGCCAAACTTCCAAGATCATATTGAATATGCTTAAATGAGCAGTTTCCAACTTGAGAATTTCAGCACAAAATCTTTCTGAGAACCGAAAGAAACCCAGTAGCACAATCAATCACATGGAGTAGAGAGTCCATAAGACCAGAGAATCGCACGAGGGACCCAAGATCAAGAGATGCAAAAGAAAGATCACCTTCTTGTTATTGTTGCTCTTCTAAATAGAAGGGAAAATTTGAATCCAACGACTAAAAGAACCAACGGACCAGATCTAACCGAAAATGAGATTCAACGGCAACTAAATTACAAGTCATTAGTTTAGGATAGTTTGCAGTTTGGTCCTAATTTCAGGTCATCACTTTACTCTTCAGTTCACTTTGGTCCCTGCTCCTGAGAAACCTGACAAAAACTAACTTTCCGATCCTGCTGGGAATTGAGATAGTAGTTTTGATCGACGACAAGGGGCTGAATTTTGGGGGTTGCAAAAGCACTAGCTAGATCTCGTCTGGATGTGTGTTTGTCTAAGATACTAATCTAGCAGCTCTTCCCTAAATTTGGCAGATGGGGCCAACCAGCTATATATAGTCCCTTAAACAACTTGGGTTGGGAGCAAGTCTCTGCAGGAACCCCCCTTCTAGCTTGGTGGTTTTTACTATATTAGTATCCTGGTGTGCTAAGTGATCTGTCAGGAGTCTCCTCAACCGTGCACCACTTCTTTCACAATTCAACAATAGGCTGAGATATGAAGCTTGAAGGAAAAAACGAACCAGTACGGACTTATTTTAACCAATGAAGGATAAATAAAAAGTATAACTTGATCAAAATTTAAAACAACAAGAAATTGTTCATTAGTGAATAACCGCATCATCCTCTTGTTTTAACTTTTACACTCCTATTTGCACATATGTCTCGGCATGCTCATCTTTTTATCAAAAGTCTTCCTGTCGTATACGAGTGTCTTTTCCTGCTTTTCTTGTTGGATTCCATAATATCACAATATTTTAGTACATGATCTACTAAAAACTATGTCTTGCTTCACATGTTGAAAAATGTTTTAGTATTCCGATTCAAGGTACATAGACCTACCTTGCTTGGCGGCACATAATTTTTTTTTGAGGGTACTTGCATGGTGCCACATAATTAATAATTAGTACTGCTAATGCGTCTCCTGCCGGCTTAATTTCCTAGGATATTTTATTGAAGGTTTCGCCTTAAGCTTTGGAATATCCTAATTAGTTACTTTCCAGATGCCTGCTTGCTGGTTGGATTCTTCTTCCTGTTTGTTTCCCAAATCATGATGCTCATGTTACCTACCAAGTGTATTCCTTCCTAGACAACTGAAAACTGTAGCTTTCAGCTCTGGGTAAATATTGGAAATCTTCCACTATATCTTCTATGAAATGATAAAATCCTAGAACTCCCTTTGAAACAACCTATATTCTGAAAATGAGTGAGACATTCTCTTTAGCACAGTTCAATTTTTCTTCTTGTAGAGCCTTTGAGAAGCAAGAGGATGTTGATTCTTTAGCTTCTCCTAACTCTAGCTTTGAACAAAACCAAACCAAGGATGACTTCAACTTTAACATTTATCAGTCTCAATTGTCTCCACAATTTGGAATTTCAGATGATTCATATCTCAACACCTTCTCTCCAGTGCCATTTCAATCACTCATCCAAGACACCACCACACTTGCCAGCACTATCCAAACCAAAGACATGACAGGTTCAACACCTTTCGCTTCGCTTGGGATTCTAAACAGCTACCGACATGGGGTAGGAGGAAAATCTAATGGCGCAAATGCATCAAAACTGCCCAAGGTGGGTGGTAAAAAGCTATCAACTGATGGAATATTACGCCTATCAGGAGAGAATTTCATCCAATCCCTTTCTTGCCAAAGCCAAAGCCTTTTGGGAAATTCATCGCTTGGTCTTACAAAAGAAGAGGCTAGCGACGTGGAACTTGTTCAGAATCTTCTAGCTTCAGCAGAGAAAGTAAGCCAGCAACAATATGAACGCGCAAAGCTACTCCTTATGCAATGTGATGCCTTGTCTTCTACTTCAGGAAACACTGTGCAGAAGATAGTTTACCGTTTCTCCGAGGCTCTTAAGGAGAAGATTGATAAAGAAACAGGAAAAATTCCATCCAAAGGCACCGGTAAAAAAGAATTGATATGTCACAATAAGGAAATGATGAGTCCCAGCCGCGCTATAATTACATTTCACCGGAAGCTTCCATTCGCTCAGATATTCCAATTCACTGGCGTACAAGCTATAATCGAACGTGTAACAGAATCAACGAGGATCCATTTAGTTGACCTGGATATTAGAAATGCTTTACACTGTGTGGTCCTAATACAAGCACTTGCAACTAGACCAGAGCCCGTTGTTGAGCTTCTCAAGATTACTGCGGTGGGCACCCAGTCAAGATCAGTAATAGAAGCCACTGGTGAAAGGCTGGTGAGTTTCGCCCAATCTGTGAATCTACCTTTCTATTTCAACGTCGTGATGGTGTCAGAAATGCACGAACTTCACGAAGACCATTTCCAGCTAGAGGATGACGAGACAGTCGCCATATACGCTGCCTACTCGCTAAATTCAGTGATCCAAAGACCAAACCAGCTAGAATCATTGCTGAGGCTGCTTGGAGACATCAACCCGTGTGTGTTGATTCTCATTGAAGTGGAAGCAAACCATAATTCACCGAGATTTGTGAACCGTTTCATTGAGGCGCTGTTCTACTATGGGGCTTTCTTTGACTGCTTGGAGGAGTGCATGGAGGAAGGGGACCCTGATAGGCTTTCGGTGATATCGTCGTTTAGTTGGGGAATAAGGAATATAGTAGGGGCTGAGGGGGAGGAGAGGGTGATTCGACATGTCAACATTGGGGTGTGGAGGTCTTGCTTTGCGAGGTTTGGGTTGATGGAGGAAGAACTGAGCGCGTCGTCGTTGCTTCAAGCGAGTCTGGTGGCGAAGAATTTTGACTGTGCGAGTTGTGTATCTTTTGGGATGGATGGGAACTGCCTTATTACTGGGTGGAAGGGAGTACCACTTTTTTCTTTTTCAGCTTGGAGATTCAAATGAAGGTTTAGAGCATCTGTACAATGTCTTTTTTCTCTTGCAATGTTTGTGTTTGTCTTGTAAAATATTGGAGTATAAGCAAGCAGCCTGCACTTGGGGTTTTTTTTCCCACCAATCTCTCTGTTCGAAAGTACCAGTAGTATTACTCTTGATCTTGTTGTTCCTTCAGACTGTTCAGGACTTCAGTTTATCCAACTTTTGAAATTGGCCTACTGTTGAAGCTTTTAAATGCAATCGGTTATATAGCAGCTTTCGTAAAGATTGTTCACCAAGTGGCTGTAGTTTAGTGGTAAGAATTCCACGTTGTGGCCGTGGAGACCTGGGCTCGAATCCCAGCAGCCACATTTCTTTTTCTTTTTCTATTTACATTTTCTGCTCAAAAAAGTCTTCAGAGAGAAATGAGCATGAAAAATATTGTTACACATGGACAAAACATAAGAAGCCCCGCAAATTTTTTCTAGCATACTGTATTTCTCGAACCTTGACATCGACCTCAAAGTGGTGGTGAGGATCTAGTAAGGTTTTGTGTAGATTTTATGAGTTGTGATTTCATGGATTCTTTCAAATGAAAACAGAGAAGTTGTGATAGCTTTATCGCAGAAGCTAAGTTGCACCCAGCAAACTAAGGTACACTTCCATTCTTGATGTTAAAACACCAACTGTTAATAAGTGCACAATCACATTCTAACACAAATTCAGATCAATACTAGTACAAGTTTTCTCTTGCTCACTAACGAAAGACAAGTCATAAAGTTCCATCTGATCAATCAGTTCCCATCTAGACAGACTTCGGTGAAGGAGGGATTAGTCATCAGCGCATCTGTCTTAATCTCTCCAGCGGTGTCCGCAGTTAGGGTTGCAGCAGACAAAGAACAGCGTCATACCTTCTTCCCCCCTTGCAGTTGCCTGCACATTTGTTTCAAGGAAAAAAAAAAAAAAATCAGTAAGAAAATAGTAGTACTATACAAATTCCAAATCAGTTTGTAAGACGAGCCGTGCAATGCAGGCGACAACCCAACTTTGAACATACAGTAATTGATGTTCACATATTCTTCTAACAAGCATTTTCAGTCAGCCGAGGCATAATGCCCCCAAGATTTGGAAAAAAAAAGTTAGGGTGGAAGAGAATTACTTGAAGAATTACGGGGTTCGATTCCAACTTCCCAGACCTATTTCTTATACAAACATCATAAATGAACTTCTTTCTAGAGACATTGACATTCACTTAGTAGCAGTATTAGAGGATAGGACTGGGGATGACTGGAAGAAGCTCAAATTCAGTTCCCTAGGTGCTTGACGTTCAGCAGAGTACCACCAAGTAGCAATACATACAAACCACTGGATAACAGACAGACCTTCCACACAAGAACTAACTGCAACCCCATTGGATGAACTAAATCTTAGGTCACACAAAGTGGCCCAGACAATTTGAAGACATACAATGGACACTCCATGTATAGATGATAGAGATATAGTGGCAGCTAGCACCATCAAACTTCAGATCTTCTCCAACTGGGTTCTTCATTTCTATTGCTGGCAACTTAATGTATAGAAACCAATTTGGATAAGCAGAGCCGTAAGTTACTTCAGAGAGAGATAGACAGATTAAGGTTTATATTTCTGGATGCAAATGACTCTCAGGGAACTGATAAAGCATTTGATTCTGCCTTGTGCTGACAAACCCCTAAATGAAGCAAATTGGAAGTTTGACCTTATCTAAAAGTAATATTATTCAAAGAACAAAAGAGACCTGGAAGAAAACTGCTTCTCCATGACCACAATTGGCACAGCGAACTGATTTTGTACGTGGTAGGGTTGGATCCGCAGCCACATCCTGCAAGACTTGGGTACGCTCACCCACAGAATGGTGTATCTCATTTCTGTAGACACAGTTGTTGTCAGCAGCCTCCTACACAACAAAGGAGAGAGATGAAAGCACATCAGAAGTTGCTAGATACCTAGTCAAAATAAGAAATATGCAAGATCCCATAAGATTAGCACATGATCTCATATTCAATCGATCTAATAGTTCATGATCTACAGTTGGATACAGAGAGAGAGAGATGCTAGTCACATTATCTTAAACTGATTGGGAAACATACAACTCCACTCATTTATATTTTTAAAGACGTAACCCTAAATCCAGCATCAATAAGCGATAACCAAGCTCCATGTCAGCTTGCAGTAGAGGTGTCGCTTTAACCCAGCTTGTGAGCCCGCCTACACCCATCATGCTTAATTGGGTTCAAACCCGCTCGTTTAAATATATGGGGTAATATAAGCTCACCCATCTAAACCCATTAATAAACCGGCGGCTGTGGACGGTCAGCGTGTCTGTTCAAACCAAACTTTCGTTTTCATTTAGATCATTTAACTTTATGTTTTTGAGCATCAATTTACTTTTTTTGCTTGTAAACCATCATCCCCTTCGTATTTTCTTTTACCTCTCACATATACAACCCCTACTCCAATTCCTCGAGATGAACAAAACTAGTAGGATGCCACCGCCTTCGCCGCCATCATTGAAACCCCAAATTCTTCTCTCGCAATCTCCAATACCACTATCTTGCGGAATAACCAATCACCACCGTTGCAACAGCTACCACCAATGCCACCATCGTTTGGCTTTTGTTCACCGTTGCAACCTCTACCACCAATTCCAATTGCCTCTGTTGTTTCTTCTTGTTCTTCTCATGCCATCAAGGCCGCAAATCATGAAGCCGTAATCCACCACCAATTGATACCACTGTGCGTGGGGCTGCACCAGAAATTGATCCTCAATTTCACGAATTTCAGAGCTAGCCAGAAGCTGTCTGAATGTTTTCTGTTCCAAGTGGGTTGTAACATATTATAAATAGAGAGAAAAGTATTTAATGCACCAATGTGGCAACGGTGGCGTTTGGTTAGGTTTGTGCACAGAGCTGAAGATTGATAGACAGAGTGGAGTTACTATTTTCTTTGAAAGAGGGTATGTAATTTATGATTATGAATTTATGATGGTGTTGGGTGTTAATCTTGATTTGTGTTGGGATTGTGCTGATGGCAGTATGGTGGCTGCGGTGGTGGTATGACAATTGTGATGGTGTCATAGAGTTGTTTAACCGGGCTAGAGTCACGGGTTCATATTGACCCATCACAACCCGCCCATTTAAGTGAAGTATACTAAACAGGTTAGGCGACAGGTTGAGCCCATTTATGCTTTAACCCGTTTATAAGTGGGCTGAGCCCGCACAACCCGTCCGTTAGACAGCTCTAGATCGCATCATGCTAAATATGAAGCACATAAGATTCTCGTATGTGGTCTAAATGGACCAAGGTTTCGACTTTGCATTGTAAGCCGACAGAAAGCATTAGTTCACTTTCGTAGACAGATGAATTCTGCTACTAATCTTGATATTTCACTATAAGGTCACTTCAACTTTCGGTATGCTAGTATATGATGTGCATGCCTCGTACAAATTGGTGACAAATTTCAAGCCAGCATATTCTTTTAAATTATACAGTGAAATATTGGATGGAAAGAAGAAAGACAGAAAGAAATAACTTGCTCGTTGCTACTGACAGAAAACAATATCAGTGGGCAGACAAATGTACCAGGAGATAGAAGACCAGTTAACTGAGACTAAAAGACACATTGTTAATTTTTTTAATAAAGGCTATTGCCGTGTTGGTTTCCGTAAGTTAGTGAGCATCTGCCGAGAAAGAAAATAGTGTCTACTGGTCCTCCATAATGCCAACAGAAATTATTAGAGGCCTGTTCTTTATATTTAGAAAGAATTTAACGTTATAGTCGCAGTAAGCCTGTCTTTACAGGATATAGACATATAGTAAAAACACCACCCCTGAGGTTAGAGCTTTGAAAAGTCACCATCCCTCCTGTTTGGTGAATTACAAAAACCACCCTTCCTGCCTTCACACCCTGTCAGAGAAAGAGCCATTTGACTAACTGAATCATTAGTCGGGACGATTTTCAATGATGTAACATGATGATATAATCAACTTGACCTTGTATATATCCAAGGACAGCTCTATGTTAACCAGAAACTCTCACTGTGCACAGCCATATTGTCAAGTCACTTACCCAGAGGTCTACCACCAGCACTCAAATTACTGCCAAACCCAAACCACAACTACCACTGCTGCCAAACCGAACTCAGATCATAGTTACGACACCTACATCCAGACTCCACAGTCACTTGAAGGACTACCACTAACAGCCTTGTCAATCTCAAACCACATCAACTCCATACTGAGAAGTTAGAACATAGTTACACGCCACCCATCACCAATACCACCAAAGCCCACATTATAATGAAACGCCAGAGCTGCCACCTCGTATAGGAAATAAATGCGAAGAGGTATTTTGCCAATAGTTAAGGCATTTTAGGAATAGACTACTTGCTAAGGGTTAGTTAGCTAAGGGATTGAATGATTTTGAGCGATTTTAGTTTCTCAGGCCCAAAAGAGATGTGAGAGAGTGAGAAATGTAGGCTGAAATTGGTTGATTCGCTCTAAATGGGCGCTCCAATGGAAGAAATATAACAAACTGGAAGACTTTTGAGTTCAGTTTCTACCTATGGCAGGAAGTGTGAAGTTTCTTTTTCTTTGAAACCCACAAATTCTTCCTCTAAAAAACAGTATTTTGTTCCTCTACGTGATGTCAAAGTGATTGCACATTGACTAGTGCGATTTCTTTTTTCTGGAGAGATGGGGCTGGGATGGTAGTCGATTGCTGACTTGTCATAGATTCTGATCGTTCAGAGTTTAAATTGGTGGAAAATAATGGATGAATAAGCAGCCGAGTGTTGATGGGTGGTCGTCTGCAGGGTGTCAGTACTTGGTCGCTGGGGAAATGGGTGGAGTCTGTGGGGGCAATACTTGGGATTGGTAGACATGTTGCTGATGAGGACGAGAACGAGAAACGGGACAAACTTTTAGGTGCTCACTGAGCATCATGCCAACATTGAAACATGGTGCTTTTAACCATTAGGATCTTTCATGTCATATGGAGATAAGGTGAGCTGGAGATGAAAAAAAGAAGAACATAGAGCATACTGGATACCCATCATTTCCTATATCCTGCATATGTGGTTGGTGAAATATTTGTGACTAGACTTTCTTAATACAGTTACAATTAAAGGGAGGTTTCAGTAATTTCCTGAATAAGAGGAGAGCCAAATTGTTAGCGTTGGCGTGTGTGTGTGTGTGAGGTTGGGTTGCTTCCAGATAAATAGACAATGTGCACGAGTAGAATGTATAGCCAGCTTACAACCAAATGACTAGCACGTCTTCCTTCGAGTTAGGATATATGAGACTGAGACTGGGCTACAAAGAAGATTCCATGCGACAGATGACATGACCCTACATGGGAGGCAGAGCCAGGTAAGTGTAAAACAAGCTTACTAGTGGACTATGTATTGCTGGAGCATGCATCTAGTCCAACTATTTGCCAATCATCACACTTATGACGTGTACCCCCTGGCCAAAATTTTAGTCTGTTCGGATCTTTAACTTTCATGGAGGGCATGTTACGTGCAATTGTTGCTCCAGATCAAATAAAGGAGACCTCTATCATCTAGATTTGACAAGGGTAATAGCAGGAGACAAAGACCATGTTTTTTATGTTTCTAACTTGCTATTGGCATACACCAAGAACTAAAAGTAAGTCACTACTTGCATGACAAAACAGATGGGTTACTGAACGAATAAACTAAAGCATAAGGAGTTGAGCCAAGTATGAGAAAACAAGACATTGCATTTTTCAATGACACGGCTTCAAGAAGAATCGATGATTGATACATTGGCTGACTCTAACCGAATTGGAGGAAGATATTGAGTTGAATTATGAAGAAAGTCAATTTTTTCCTCTAGACTACGGAACATGGGAACATGAGTTCTTCAGTCCCTAGGTTCAGAAAGGTAGCATACAAGAAAAAAGTGTGGCCACTGTAGTCTTTGTTCTCTCTCGGTGCTAAATAGACAACTCTGCATTGTAAGAACAGGGTATATTAATTGTAGGAAAATGGGAGTTTGCCCAATGGCTGCAGGTATCATATCTATAAGCAGTTTAATGGTTTAAAATTGTTGTTTTAGATATATCTAGCCTTTAAAGCCTAATCTATATCTGCGGTGGCTGCAAATTCCATTTCTATAAGCAGCTTAGTAGTTTACAGTTGTTGTTTTGTACGTTAGTCTTTGATGACTTATGAGCGGTGAGATTTAATTTCTGACAAATTCTATCTCTGACCTCTGGTAGTAGCTGTTTGAATTTGCTTTCCATTGTTGACATGATCACATTATTGAGTGAAAAAGTCTGGACTCTTCCATTTCCTATCAGACTCATGAGGCTGCCTATTTGGATGGCTGCTGGCTGTGGGACGTAGACAGTTGTGCTTTCTACGGATATGAGAGGAGAAACATGGGAGTTTGGTGCTTCATGTTCAGCAAAGAGAAACAAAGAAATGCATCCCCATTTATTTTCTCAATTTTTCTACCTCAAGTTCCTCTTCCAAGTGTATTAGCATAGTTTAGAAAAGGAAATTTTCCAGCAACAAATCAGGAACAGACACAGGTGCGATTTCATTCATTTGTAGGTTATATGTTAACGCTATTGCTATAGCAGTGTCAATTAAGTATTCTGTTAGTTCCAGTGTCTGGGCAAACCTACCTTAGAATAAAAGTAAGCCCTAGCTGGCTGATCAGTTATTGATTTCACAAGCATTTTAGTATTAGGGTTTCTAACATGTGACCTATAAACAAACATGCGTCAAATGCTAGGGCACCTTGTTCAAAAACCCTAATTGATGAAAGAGGGAGAGAGAAAGGGAAGGGAACCTGGTGATCGCAATTGCGGCAAGCATAGAGGAGGATCTTCTGCTCCTTGTCTTCCTTGGGGTACAGAATGTTGTTACTGAAAGAGAGTGTATCACCATCATCAGTAAAGTAAGTAAGTGAAACATACAATTATTTAGACTAATAGAAGAAACAAACAGACTTGGCGATTTCAGTTTCGATTCAAAGCGCATATATGGTGGTCTTGCAGGAAAGGGAAGGGGTCTTACCATTCACGGCAAAATTTCATGGTACTCATGGCTGAAGAATCTAGAAGAGAGCTCTTGGCTTGCTGCTTTTGTTGGGACCTCCTTGGAATCGCCTGCCTTCTCTTCTTTCTCTCACTCTCTCTAATGGCGGACTCGCTCACTTTTTATTTCTCTCTTTCTTGCCAAAATTGCGCTCAAGGTACCCAAAGGTTACATTATCTGTAGATTTGGTACATAAACTTTATAACCGTACAGTCACGGTCCCAAACTCCTAAAATTTATGCATTTGGGTACCTAGACTCACGTTCATTACATTAAGTTTGACCATAAGTCACTTCAACATAAGGTATTTGTGTCTCCACCCTAAAAAAACAACAACAAAATAATAATAAAAAATAAGGTTATGGATCGAGCCTACTCTCTTTCGCAACTCGAGTGATGTCCAGCTTGTTTCTAGATAAAAGGTACATATCTCTTCCCTTCTATAGAGCTACTTGATAATCTTCATTTCTATCAGATCTACAATTATGCTTGTCTCTACATCCGGGTTCTTAAATCATTAAAGGAGTTGGATTTCTGCGAAAACACCAATTAAAGTTCAAATCCAGATTACTTTAAGCTTTTCCATTATTCAAAAGGTTTGAATTTGAGCCATGGGGTCGACGGTCTCTCGGTTTTGTCTGAAGATCAGAAGAGCAAAGTTGGATTTAGGGCCAGTTTGTTAATGTTGTGGTGTTCTAGAAAGTACTGTGGGGAAAGCGTTGTGAGAATTAAACTAAAAATAGCATGTACTCGGATTATATCGAATCGGGTATCCAACGGGTCTACATTATGATCCATGTCCGTTCAGATATCGCTTTCATGATCCATATCCAGTCAATTTTAAATTGGAACTATCCATATCGAAGTCGAACTTCGAACCTGAATTTTTGACAATGATTTCTGATTGTAGGAACCTGCTCCAGACACATCCTCAGTGGCAGGTCTGTCTGGTGCGCCGTGAAGCCAATCAAGTGGCTGATCATCTTGCAGGCCTGGGAAGGAAACAACCTGCCCCTTTTGTTCTTCTGCATGAATCTCCGAACTTCAGTTGCTCCCTTCTTGCTTACGGATCAGTGTGAAAATTCCACAGCTAGGCTGCTTATCGGTAGTCAGTACAACATGCTAGCAGTTAGAGTGTTCATTATGTTTATTTCTTCTGTTTAGGCACTTTGTTTGTGTCTGTATCCAAGTATGGTTGTGCAAGTCCGTAGCTCCTTTAAGAGAGAGCTCCTGTTTTGGTTATGTAATATTTATATGCGTGTGTGTTGTGCCAAAAGTAAAAGAATCGGGAGGTAGAAAGGAAATTTAATCCGCAACAACTACAGTACCAAGTACAGTGCAAATTAGTCAGGCCTTAAAAAAGGGGCAAGTCAAAACTCAAAAGCATAACATAGACATACTACAATAAGCTGCAAACATCTCCAAACAAAAGTTTCCTTCCATCCTTCTAGGTTGCAAATCCTCAAAAGACATTTCCTACCTTAAGGGGCAGGTAAAACCTCTCTACTGATAGCAGCACAATTTTTAACTACTAGTACCACCTGTGTAAGCAACGCAACCAAAGTCTAGAGCATGCATCTCCATCACAGAAAAAGGAACATCGTTATTTTCTGCTGTGCCTTTTACTGTTCTTCCGGCTGCTCCTTTCCTCAGACTCAGAATCCGAATCTGAATCAGAATCAGACTCAGAAGTAGAGCTGTGCCTTCTGTGGCTCCTCTTGATTGGCTTCTTTTGCCCCTTCTTCCGGCTGCTCCTTTCCTCAGACTCAGAATCCGGATCTGAATCAGAATCAGACTCAGAAGTAGAGCTGTGCCTTCTGTGTCTCCTCTTGATTGGCTTCTTTTGCCCCTTCTTCCTCTTTCTTCCCTCTTCTTCTGATGATGAACTACTATAGCTCGAACTTGAATCACTCTCGCTATCCGAACCAGTGACAGATGACGATCCACCATCAGACTCGGAAACTGAATCATCACTATCGCTGTCCGACCTCCTATGCTTCCTCTTGCTTTTCTTCGAGCTCCTCTTACTACTCTTTGACTTCCTCTTATCCTTCTTCTTTATATCTTTTTCAGCCTTCGGCTCCTCTTGAACAACTCCAGGGGTATCCAAATCATAAGGAGCAGCTACCTTCATCCGCAGTTTGGGATTCTTGAGTTGCTGGGTACGAGAAGGTCGTGAGATGTAAACACGCTCATTCTTGCACTCATAAGTCCAGTGACCACTTTGGAAACATTTCTGGCAATTTACATCAGCTCCAGCGGTAGACACTGGCATCTTCAGGTCCTTCCTCACACCCAACCCAGCTTGTTTCTCAGTACTCATCATATACATCTGCCGCTTTGCTTCTTTCCTCTCCTGCCATCTACTAGGACCTTCTTCCTTCTGCCCATAAGCATTTACATTTCTAACGGCTGCAGCTGCTGCTCGCTCAGCCTGAGCACGGCTAAGACCCTTCGCTGCAGTCAAAGCAGCTGCTTTATACTTGTCTATCGCGTCCTGGGAAGTTTTCTCTTCCTTCCTACTTGAAGACATCTTGTTCAGTACAAATGATGCAGCTGACGACGATATTTATCGAGAACCTTAAACCAATATCCTGAAACAAAAGCAAGCAGAAGAATGAGGCTTCATGGGAATTGAGAAACAGAAAGAATTGAACATCTACAGACTTAATCCCACAAAGCTTACGCAAGTACAAACAGTTCCATGACCCACATTGCCTAATAACGACAACATCGTGATGCATGTTTTTCTAACCCCAGCCAACATATCTATCTAGCTCCTCTAAATGTGCAGAAGAGTTTCAAATATTTTGCTGATTTTCTTAAATTACCTTGCCAAATTTACATATTTACAATCTTTTACGATTGATACCCGGATAGTTTTGACTATTTAAATTAGAATTCTAGTTTATTTATAAATTTTAACTTATGTTAAAATAACCAGAATAGCTGTGACTATACAGTTTCTGCCTTTTCGAATGGGTATCTTCCCTTTTATGAAAAGAAATTCTTGACAATCCAAATTCTCCACTCAATCATTCCAACATGCTGCCTCAGAGAATTTCAGAAAATCTCATCTGAGACTACACTATACCGTAGGGGAGTCTGCAGGGTTTAAGCAGACTGCACGATCCAACGTAATTGGAGGACAAGGCAATTATCCACGGAGGCGGGCATATAAGCCTTCAGCAGATCATTCGCACTTTATATGCATTTTGTTTCTGACCTATTTTCCGGATTGAGTAAAAATAGGCGAAGACCAAACAAATTATTCTTCAACTTTTGAAATATTGCAGTATTTCATGTCTTCATTTTACTTCCCGATTATTCTAAAAAATCGTCATACTTGTCACTACTCATTTGTTAGTGCTTTTTATTGAGAACACAGTTTTAACTTCTGTTATATAACAAAAGTAAATGGCACGTGCAAAGTACAAATGAAAATGCATTGAGGTCAAGCTAATGGAATTCTTAAAGCAAATATCCAAAAGTGAAGGTGGGATAAGAAGAACATAGTCCTGTTTCAGCGTGAATTCATAAATTGGATCAAGACAGCTATGATCTATGTGAATTACCGATGATAAATATCGGTAGACCCACACTTCCTTATCTCTAAGAAGCTATATCAATCAACCCCATTTAACTAAACAAGCCTTTCCTCAGCTAGCAGTTACAACCTAATATCATTTCTATTGGTGCAAGTAAAGCTTCTCCATTTAAAACAGGCAAAATACGATGAGTTTTTATAGCATACCTAATCATGCTATTCCTTAACATGTTAAGGTTAAGCTAGGTCAGAACCGCAAAATAAGATAGGTCTCCACTAACAAAAGGTGTCAGGCTTACCAGATAGGTTATGAAATCCCAATGATACCGAAGACTGATCAGAACCTCAAGAATGGATAATGAATACACGTAACACAAGCAAATCAATGAGGATTTAAGCAACTACATAGAGAACTGCTCTAGTAAGTCCGCACGCTTAAGTACAAGTCGCAATCTTGAGGACTAAGAGCAAATAAAGCCGACTACAATATCATTTTATGATAGAACTCCCGACCTTTTCACATAGGAAAAATATTTTCTTTTCACCCTTAAACATACATTAAAAAGCATACTCTCATTTCTAACAACATTATTTCAACTTTTCAAGCGACAGGCATAGGACTCTTAGTGAAGTCATCAATACTATAGCAAACACCCATTGCATCAGAGAATGGAGCAAAATACTCCGTTTCTGGTATAAGATAGGGTTATTGGTCATCTAATTTACTACTACTCTCTCAATGTGTTCAGGGGTTTTGTGTATGTTCTTGAATTCCTAAAACTGCCTCCGGCAAACTTACAGGATCACAATGATGCGCTCCTACTCTTCCATACCGGACCACCACCACCACTAATAGATGCCAAACAAATGACACCCCCCCCCCAAACTCAATTTGGCAATGTCGAACAAACAGCCATTGTCCCTGGTACTCATTGCGCCATGAACGTTCATCTGCGGTGGGAATCTAGCTTGAAGGTGGGAAACCTTAGCCGTCCACGCCTATATCTTCCAAAAACTCTACTATATGCGTGGGGATTCAACTTGCACAAGGTCAATACATGGTTTTCCTTTGTCAAAACATGGATTCAACTTGCACAAGGTCAATACATGGTCCTCAACCTAGCTATTTATGATGTATAAACAGATTGAAATTTGAGGGTGCTATTCACTAATGTGTAATTGGTATTATTACGGACGGGAAACACTACCTCTGGTAATGAAAGAAAGCAAACTCAACATAATTTGAATTGCGTAAAAAACTTGAAAGATACGTTGAAGTTGTGAGCACTGATGAATGAAAGAGGTAAACTGCTTGATACTTGATGTTGCCATTTTTCTTAGAATTCCCCGTTTTTGTATACTTACTTTTTGCATGAAAATATGTTTTGTTGATTTCATGAATATCATTTTAAACAATAGACTAATAGAGACACATTTAATAGCATTCTCTCATTCTTCAAGGTTGTCTTACAAATTAAGATTGCTTTGCTGTTAGCCTGACAGGAAACAAGATTCCGCATGATTTGATTAGGAACATAAGCAACATCAGAAGTCCCAGCAGACTCTGTCAATCAAAGTTCAACTTCTACCAAGTGTGACTCCTATAATATTATTTCTGATGCAGATTTCACTAGAGAAGTATGCATTGGAGAAATAACCTCTGGTAACCTTCAAATTTCTTACAGGTTCAGGGATGTGCATTATATTCAGCCCTAACCCTAAAGTTGTCTGGTATAGAAATTAAGAACACAAAAGAAGTGACCTCGAATTCATCTCTTACATTACCCCTCCGGGTGATTTAGCTTATGATTTTCATGGAGAATAACTCCATATCTGCAGGTGAGTATGTACGCCTCTAAGTGTAAGTTGATGGTAATTTAGCATATAGATTTCAATCATGAAAAAAATCACCAAACTCCACTCACCACAGTAAAAGACACTACTATGAAAGTGCACCAACTACTTGATTCTGTAACAAAGATGTTGTGTTATAGTAGGAGTGAAAACACTGCCATGGAAGTAGTTCTTTTAGCTGAGTGCACGATCTCTTTTTTAGAAACCAGGTGCAATTTTTCACTACAATGTTTCTATTTACTAAACTTGACAGAATGACTCTTGAGAACTGATCAGTATATAATGATTGCAGGAACCAATTTGACCAACACAAGTAGAAATTGAGCTCAGGAACTGCATTCTTCAAGTTGTTATATTTAATTCAACTTCAATTAAGAACAGATATTCTGTGTAGACTCTCAGTGTTTCAAAATAGAATGCTGACAACATCCAAGGGCATTGCTCCATGTTTTCTAGAGAAAATACAATGGTGTTTCGAATAAGAGAAGTAAACTAGGCAATCTTTTGGAAAATTATGTTCAGATTTGACATGTCAACCTTCAAACTCCTCACAAGATAATTGCACAAAAAGTTGATGCCAAAATAAAATTTCAACAGTGTTTTCATTTAGATGAGGCCAAGTGTGGAACGCGTGATTCTCACTTGTGTTTATAAAGCATACACACAGTAACACAATCACAAGGGCATAAACGCACTCACATGAACTATGCAATTACATAATCAAGAACGATCTAAATATTCGGTAAGAGCCATTTAATTCTAGCTATCTGTGCAGATTGCTGCAAAGATGACTGGGATTTTGCAATTGGAACCGCTGGGTTGACGCTTTCTAGCTCAACATGGTATTTGAGAGCTACCGGTTTGCACATCATAATCATTACAAGCTACAAAAAAAATCTAGTCGATCGTATTCTAATTAGGGTTTTTTTTCTCCTCTTTCAACATCCTAACACTCCAACCCACAACAAACCTTTGAAAATTAAATCAAAGGGCAAGCTCGGAGGTCAGTTACATCCATCCAAGTAAATTTTTTTGTATGAGAAACAAGTATGTCTACTCTTGCAAGCACAAAGATCCTCCTATAAGCTTTACCGGTAAGATAATGGAGAATGGGACGAGAAGAAACAATCAAATTATAGAGAACCCAAATATTTTCGGATCATCAACTTCAGAATCTAGATCACTATGAACCTCATCGAACAAGAGTAGCAGATAATTTCAATCACATAGCGCTTTAAGTAGAAAAATTCATCGAGTCTCACCTTGGAAGAAGCAGATTCGCTGAGCCAGCCAGCCACAGAACCTGGCTGATTCGTCAAGCTAGATGGATAGAGCCTTCAAGCTTCGGTCTCAGATCTCCGGAAGGAGGTGAGATAGATAGGGTTTTGACTCCAATTCGCTCTGACGGTTTTTTTGACTTTGACTGACCTCCCTCCCTCTTTCACATTTTATATTTCGACCCCTGCTTCCGTTAAAACTCAACTTAACGCATCTTTGCAGTTTGCTTTTCCGTTAACGTAGACCACAGAGTATTCCTACAACAATTTGAGATTCTATACGAGTAATACATGTATTTTTTCTTTCTTGTCGATCTTCAAAGAATCGAACATTTATCACTCTCATTCTTAAGATTGATTCTCAGCACACCACTGGGTGTTTCCAGACCTATCCGCCTCTACAATACCATGTATAAAATCATCTCAAAGTTCTGACTAATGGGCTCGATATTGTCTTACCTGACATCATTTCTCCACATCAATCAACCTATGTTTCGGGTTGTTTCATTTCCGATAGAAGTCCTTTCGGCTAACGAGGTTTTCGCCAAAATCCGAACCCAGAGGTCAGGATCTCATTTGGCATCCCTGAACCTGGACATGAGTAAAGTTTTCGATCGAGTAAATTGAGATTACCTCCCTCGGTGCCTTACTCGTTTGGGTTTTCCACCCTTTTGGATAAGGCTCCTTACTTAGTGTTTCACGACTGTTTCTTACTCATGTTTTGTTAACAGAAATGGAAAGTCTCTTTCCCAGCGTTAAGCTGGCCTGAGACCAGGAAACCTTCTCACCTAAATTATTGACCATCTATCTATATGGAAGCGTTCTCAGTCACGCGATTTGCGGCATTTAGACACATGTGGGAAGGTCCCGAGTATCTCTTTGTGGCGAGCGAAGGTCCCGAGTATCTCTGTGTCGCCGCTCGCCATCACTTTAGCATTTATTCTTTACTGACAAATGCTTTTTTAAACACTTTCCTCATGTGACAAGTTAGAAATGTCTCGCATCCTTCAGCCTTGTTTCAGGTTAGCAGTTAAATCCTTCAGCCTTGTTTCGGGTTAGCAGTTAAACACGGTCAAGTCAGCTTTCCATTTCAGTCCCTAAACCCTGCTGATCGTCACCTACCCGATTCGGGATAGTCGTGTCCTCTTTGCATCCATGTTCAGGCTTATCTATTGGCGCTGATAAGACAGAAGCTCTTGCTTGTTCGTCTATCACGGATAACATCCAGTGGAACTTAGCAGGTTTCTAAGTTCCTAAACAATGCATGTCGGCTGACACTTGCCAAGTCCACCCTCGCTTCCTTTTCTTCAGTGCATATCTTCTTCTAATATTAATAGAGATTTAAGTTTCTAACAAACTTAACAATGATGAGATACGGCAAGAAGCCGTAACCATTATCCATTGGATAGACCCCCCATCTAGTGCAACATAAGCTCTATTGGCTTGCCCTCAGTCATGCCAACAAACCACACTAAAGAGGTAAACTAGTCTGAGAGTCCAAGCTAACAAACTCGCAATTAAGTAGGTCAATAGGCAGCCGGTAGATTACCCCAAGGTTCGAAAAAGACTCCCAAGTAAATGATAACCCAACCAACTCAACTACACCCCTGAAAGATTGATGCGGTTATCTTGGTCCTAGTGATATGCAACTGTGCCCACTGTTGAAATTCTCGAGTCTACAGAAGAGAGAATTCACTTTCATTGGATACCAAACAATGATTTTAGCTACTATTTCTCAGCGTGTGAGAAAGTAAAGAATCGCGCATTGCAAACCACTGCAGCAATAAACAAAACGTGTACCACAGAGATAAAACTGCCAGATCCATAGTAGGCGAAAATACTGTGACTTGATCAATGATGAACAAGTAACAAAAGCAGCAGTTCTTTAATTACAAAACATCATCAGACAGAGAAACAAGATCAAAAAGCTTTTATAAAGTAACTCTAAGAAAGCATCTCCTGAGGGAGGGCAACGAAGAAACATGCTCAGAAAATGCCAGCAAGGAGGTTTGCAGCAGTTGAGAGCGCTGCACCGGTGATGGCGCTCTGCACAACCTGCTCGTGGGAAACGGAATTGTCCCCAGCCCCGGACGTAAGTGCAAGCACCGCCCCTGTAACTGCTCCAGCCACTGCACTGTTCTTCTGCATATATAAATTAAAACACAAAATCAAACCACATCACCATAGATAGATAGCCATTCAGAACAACAGTAAGCAAGGAAGCAAGCAGTTTAAATTAGCAATTGGGGAAGGGGTAAGAGGGCTTTTGATACACGAATGTATCGGGTTGTTAGGGCTACCTAACACGATAGTAATTCTAGACCATATCAAGTCTATACAAACACGAACACTGGGCTTTTAACCCAATACACACTTTGAATATTCTTCTTGATTGATTATAAATATAATAATAAAAGGGATAAATAACGAAGAGTCTACACAAACACGAACACTGGGCTTTTAACCCAATACACACTTTGAATATTCTTCTTGATTGATTATAAATATAATAATAAGAGTGATAAATAACGAAGATACGGTCGACCCGTATCAGCTTTAGCACTCGTATTAATCTAAAAAGAGAGAGAATGGAACCAGAGGCTTGTCCACTATGATAGATTGCACTACAGACAGACATCATATGGAAATCAAAGCATATTTTCATTTTTCAATCCAACTTGGGATGTCTGTTCTGTTAAAAGATATTCTCTTATCAATCGATCACTGATGCAGTACGTACACTGCTAGTAGATGATGCAGGTAACAGAGACCAGAACAGAACTGATCCCTTGGGAAAAACATGTATGCTACATATAATACCATGTAAACATGTATTAAGAGTGCAGAATAATGAAGAAAAAAACATCAGTACTAGTACTAGTAGAAAGTAGTAGTAGCAGTGTATTATGAATAAATACTAGTTGTTGTTGTTGCTGTTGTGTATATGGGGGTGGGCGGTGGTAGTAGAAGTAATAATGACTTACCCAGTCGTGAGTTCCACGAGCCTCCTTCAAGCCATAGGTAAGACCTGAGTACATTCCAGCAGCCAGTCCTGCACATATATATAAACATGCATGGATGAGGATGAAGCTGCAAATAGATGGGTAGTAGAACCAAAAGAAAGAAAGATGATATAATTATATATATTACCCCATTGCATGGATTCTTTTCCAGTGTTCTTCACCTGGCGGAACAAAGGAAGATGGAAAATATTAGCAGCAGCAGCAAATCAATTAATGCAAAACTCATCAGAACTAACCACTGGTCCTCCTTATGAACTACCACTCGTCCCATCTCTAACGCACCATTTGGACTTTTTTCACCCGTAACTGGGTCACTTTGACCCGGTTATTTGGAATTTTGGATCACAAAACGATGTAATTTTTTGACAAACTTTTTATGGTCTTCTAGAATAAGAGCTACTCTAGAACACTACGAAAAAATTATCTAAAAATTGTAAAATTTTGCTATCCAAATTATTGGGTCAAAGTGACCCCGTGAATAGTGTGGTAAAGGTCCAATTGGTGCAAAAGAGGTGGGACGGAGTGGTACTACAGTTTAATTTGAGAGGCTTGTAAAAGCAATGTACAAGAAACATGTCGAAATCCATCCATCGATCCATCCAGTTACTACAAGTGTGATAGTGCTAGTATTAAGTAGATACCACTTGTATAATGGTGTAAAACAGAACATCCTCTCACTAGACAGTCACTACCATTCATTCCATTCATGGATAGGTAAAAGGGATGCCAAAAGCAGCTGCATTAGTATATAGACAGATAATCTTACCAGGGCTTCGATAGAGCTGCCATTAGTTTCTCCTGCACAAAAACACAACAAAACACCCAGAAATGGTTACTATATATAACGTTTAGCATAATAAACATTGCAATGAGTAAAACCTAGTACTAGCAGCAGCTAATTCATTCTTTCTGCAAAAATAAATGTATGAATGAATACCTCTAAGGTTAGGGAAGCGATTGTTGTGGGTCTTGGGGGCAGTAACATCTGATGGTAAACCACCTGCTGCAGTCAACAAACAAAGTCCTCCGGTGAGACCAAATACATCATCATATGGTATATAATAGCCAGCCAGCCAGAGATCCAAATGGAAATTTAACAATTACTGTCACAGAGACAGAGATAATGATGATGATGCAATGAATGTGTATACCTTCAAAGGCGGTGAAAAAAGCCTCACGAGACACAGCCTGGACTGCTCCAATCTGCAGGTACAAGAACAACAACACACACACACAGAGTGATGAGTGATTACATAGATACATACATGCAAATGCATATAAGTAGATGATGATGATGGGTGAGGATACATGAATGAATGAGATAATTAAGATGAGATGAGAATATATATACATACCCCAGCGGCTTTGATGAAGGATTCGGTAATGCGGTTGAGAAGAGGGTGGCCCAGGTCGAAGAATCCCCCTTTCTCAAAGCTCCGGAACTCATCCAGCAGCGTCCGACCAGTGTCACCCATGTCCTTCTTGATACCTGCGGCTGTGTTGTTGATATTACTATTCATCTTCCTCTGCAAACAATGAATGAGACAACTGAGGATCCACCCAGAGAGGTCTAAGTAGTGAAGGTGAAGAAGAAGATGAATCAGTATAAGGAAGTTGTAAAGGACGCGTGGAACGGTGACCCCTATACGTGGCTGCTTCTCCAGTCGCCACCCCAACTTACTAGTTTACTCCCCAACTTTCACCTACGCCCGTGATATATGTAATTCCAAATCTCCCAGGGCCAAAACAAAATAATACTATTATCACCTGTGCATGGAACACTCGTAACCAAAAAATGTTTGCTTCATTTTATCTAATCAAATCAAATACCACTATATTTTATTCCTCCTTTAAAACAACTTGTATTGGTTTATACTACTACTGACTGCTAAGAAACCTAACTTTGATCATACAGCACACCGACATGTGAAATTCAAAGTATCTTTTCTTTTTTCAGTGCTCTCTTGGAGACTTGCTGCCGACATACGTTGCTCTCGAAACGTGTGAACATTTTTTCTAAAAGCATCACCCGCACTGATACACAGGTGAGTGAGTGTGATGCTTTAGGGGTGGAATATCATCAACTCCGAGTGCAACGACTAGTGTTTCCCATTAACAACCAAACACACAATCATTTAGTATTCACATTCAACCCCCCTATATGCCCACCTACTACAATTCTAAAACTACAGTTAAAATTCAAACCAACCCCAGTAACATAACCAACTCTGAACAAAACATAATAAGACTCTGGAACCAAAAATGCGTCCAGGCAACATAATCACTATTCCACTATTATCATCAAGTATAAAAGCTGCTTCAAAAAGCATCAACATGATAACAAAAAGTTGATTCTCCCATCGCTATGCTCACGAAAGAGACTATATATATATATATGCTTTTCTCCTAACACCACCCTTCTTCTAATGGCTGCCTGTGCGGTAGTGGTATCCTCACCCAGGCTAATATTGGTTGAAAGTCATAAGCCGCCGCTCAGTAAACCAGTCAGTCATCTTGACATCCCTGAGCTATTCCTCTGTCTGACCATATGGGAGGGACAATAAACATACAACATCGTTAAGCAGCTAATAAGATCCGTTAACATTCATTTCAGACAAAGATTTTGGTGGGCATTCCTCTCCTCCACCCATTCCTCCACTCTCAGCAGTTTCACTATGCAAGCTAACCGAAAAGCTTCTATGATCACTTGGCTGCTTCTCTAAATTCTTCTCCTCGTCTGGACTCTTGCACGTTCCAGGATGGCTAATGGGTTCTGTGTCCCGCTGCTGCTTCTCTTGATCAGGGCCACTTCTGGAGTCTGGAGGAGAGCAATCCGTAGTAATATGGACACTGTTTGCTTTTATCACATTCGGTAACACCGCTCGACTTATGGTTGAGCACAACGTAGAAAATAAGTTTCCTTTAGGCTTCTGGTTCTTGCCTCCTGTCCTACCCTTTTTTCTCAACGCAGACTCCTCCTTGTTTACTAAATTCCTCTTCAGACTGAAGGCATCCAGTGTTTCCTCATCTTCATCGGATAACTTTGTCTGTTCCCTTGGAGGCGGCTTGTAGTCTTCATCATCGTCATCACCGCCACCATCAGATCTTGGACTACAGGAACAAGAATAGCAAATTGGTCCTAGTATGCAAATCCAAAATTTCAAGGAGATGTAACTCGAAATTTCAATACCTTAATGATGGGTGGTAGACCGGAGCAGACCCATCGGACAAAACAGACTGAGTTTGTTCTCTTACCCGCTGTGACTCGGACGACGAAGATGATGAATCTTCTTCATCACTGTGTAAGCGTACATCATACTGGTCAATGACTACTTATAATAATATACAGGTCTATGATCTTACATCAGAAAGCAGTTCGAAGTTCAAACAAACACACCTTTCCTCGTTGAAGTAATCCTCCTCTTCTTTCTCTAGGGCACGCTCATCTATCCGATTTCGGGATGCCAACACATCTACTGAACTTTCGGTTCCTGAGTTCTCCAGAAGCTGCAAATGCGGTCATTAAGCAAACATCTATAAACCCAGAAAGAAAAGAAACCCACCACACGAGAAATACCTGATCATATTTCACCTTCAAAGATAGAACAGCCTCAAGATTCTCAAATTTAACCAACTGATGCCAGAATGAGTCGATTACGTATTTTACTAGTGTTTTCAAGTTCTCCTGCAATATATCAGGTAGTCAGCAGATATTTTACGAATGCACATCCCCTCAACAACAGCACTACTAGATTAAGAAGAGAGATAGTGACCTTCCGGATATAATGGAAAAGATCCAGAACAGCAGAGTTCAGCATGTTATAGCGGCTCCCATTGCTGACAAAAACCTCTATAATTGGTTTGAAAAGGTTGTTCTTTACAATATGACTCATTAGAGGCTCATCCTGCAAATGCCATCACTAACAGTAAAAGTGAAGCCCCAAAAAAATCATAGTTCAAGAAAACAAATTATATGCATGAGCACCGGTTTAATTGGACCACTGTCTAAGTGTTGCCCCAACTACGTTTAAAAAATGCAGTGGCAGGCAAACAGAAAATGGCTGTATTGGAAGATGTTGGCACCAAAACCAAGCTCCCAGATTTTAGGAAGTACAACAAACAAAAAGAAAATTAAGAAACATCTTTGCACACAAATTCATCCAAACGAGTGACCCAATCGGTATTCACACAAAAAGGTGTGTGAATCTGTCATCATTCCGCAAGTGCAAGATCTTCTTTCTGCTAGACCTCAACTACAGCGGCCACTTGAACAAAACTCTCATATTACAAAAAAGTTTATTTCTAATTTTGAAGAATCTTCCTGAAGTGTCAATTAGACTATTCCAGTCCTTCGAACATTCTATCTTTTTCTCCGTTCTAAAAAGAAAATATTTGAATTGATTCTGAAAGAAAATTGCACTGATCGGAAGAATTTGCAACACATTAGAACAAAAATTCAATTCAGCAATTGCACTTTTCAACAGTCTAAGAATAAGCTTACACTGCGAGAAACAAGACTCCGAAGAAAACGAACAGCGCCAACAGCAAGGTATTTCTCCTTTCTATTGGTCAGGAGCAGAACTTTGCCAATGGTGTTATTCAGAAGAAACCTGCACCTGCAAGGATGAAAAAACACGTGAATTCAGTGATCAGCCTAAACGGCAAAAGATCAAGATCTTGATGACAAGACAAGCATAGTCAATAAATTACTTGATTCTATGTGGATGGTGCAAGATACAAAAACACAGAAGTTCACATATGTTCAGGAGTATATCTGGCTTTGTACAGATTTGACTTCCTGTGGAACCATTAACCGCACACACTGATAGCTGAACACTGGTAGATTGGCATGATGATGCTATAACATCGACCAGTTGACCCAAGTGCTTCTCATAAAATATCTCAATAACAGTATCCCTCTGCAAATGGCAAAAATAACTGAAACATTTCAAAAAGTAAACAAGAGGAGAATATCAAAACTGAATTTCATGAATTTGGTGACAAAAATAACCAACACAGATGCAATGGCAAAACAATTGAAGAAACTTGAGACCCGATAAAACAATTGCAAGAGAGAAGTAAAGAGTAATACTAACTCAACATTGTCAGGTATAGTTATTGTAAATTTGTAACATGTAACAAGCAAAAGAAAAAAAGTGAGGTGAAACATCACTTTACTTCTTCTAACATGTAACCAATACCATTATGCTCAAGGGAGATTTACAAAAACCTCCCTCATGTTAGACGAATTACAAAACCCTTACTCAATTAATTAGACATTTTATAACCAGGTCCATTTATACACTACCTCCAATCTCTTCATTCATTTTTATTTATGGGTCAAAATAGTATAAAAATGAGCCTTTTTCGACGGCAGGACACACATAAAGGGAGAGTTTAAGTACTTGCACCCTTTCCAAAAGAAAGATCAAGGCTAATCGTTGAAGTTACAAGGAGAAGAGTATAGAAAAATTGAGACATTGGCTTTAATAAGGATTCAGAGAATTCCATTAATTCACAACCCTAATAACCAGCCTTTTAAGGATCCA
Organism: Linanthus parryae; assembly: GCA_023055425.1. Classification (NCBI taxonomy): domain Eukaryota; kingdom Viridiplantae; phylum Streptophyta; class Magnoliopsida; order Ericales; family Polemoniaceae; genus Linanthus; species Linanthus parryae. The sequence goes on along the minus strand of JALGPY010000008.1, from coordinate 787,538 downwards.
GAGACTCAAAGCTCCTTAAAGATCTTTCTGTGTCCTTTTCCCTCCATAGAGTTGACATGATAACATGAGGCACTATCCATCATAACTGTTTCTTTTATCAAGCCGAGTACTCCACTAGGCATAACGCCACAAAAAAGTTCAAGATCAAATTCCACAAAAAAGAAAATGCTACAACACTATGAACAAGCAAATGATTCACCGACTCTTCCTCATTCTTGCAAATGAAACAGCAATTTTCCTGAGACAGCCCAAATGCCCAAACATCATGATATTACCCAATGATAGAACTATCTCATGGAGGAATGCCATGAAAAAAACAGCCTTGGATGGAGCTCTCACCTTAAAATTCTGAAGAAACAAAATTTGGCACACACAGGACATGAAAAGAAAGGTTCACAGAAACAATGCAATTGAAAGGCATGTTGCATTCCAAAATAGCATCCCCCTTTCATACACTGCTAATATTGTATAATCACCTCCACCACATCATCATTCCTCTCCCACAACCACCCACCACCATCATTTTCAAAAAATTAATCACTAAATCGAAGCATCCAACTCTCGTTCATCATCCTCCCCCTCATATCCATCAATGATGACCACCAAACAAATCTTTCATAATGTCATCCATGCTAGAACATTATCATGTAATAGTGTAACACAGTGTCGTGTAAGAATCGTGAGAGGTGCTCAATGATTGTACCTGTGGTGTATTGGGATCCAAAAGGCTTCGCAGTACTTCAAGATATTGGCAATGCATGTCATCCCCGAAGTCTGTAATCATGCCTTCAACCTATGTATGCACAGCCACGCAACATAAAGTCCGTCAATTAAACAGTGGATCAGGGACATCAGAATCTAAAAAAGGGCAACAGAAAGAAAAGACGTTGCAATAACCATCACACTTCACCCTAGAATAGGGTTTGTTGGATCCAGAAAACTTCCTGTAAGTAATGACAAGAGACAATAAAGAAATACTCCCATATCTGATACTATTAGTTCCGTGAAAGAATTTATCATGTGAAACAGGTAAGTAATTACTGAACCAAGTTCAGAAAATTGAAACACTGTTTGCAAGCTCAGAAAAGGACAGCAATAAGCATTACAATGTTCGTTCTAGTAAAAAAATTGCCCGTAGCATTCATTCTAGAAAAGTTGTATATAACCGGCATTAGTTGGAGATGAAGAGGCTACTTTTATCAATAGATCAATGCTTTTAACCAAACATTCACAAATGTTAGAAGAATACAATACAGGAGTAGTGTTTTCATAAACATAAAAGAGAAAACACATACAAAGCATGTTGCATTTACCAAACCAGAGAAAAGAAAAGATGAGATTATGAAAGGGGACAATAAGATCATACTTACAAGAAGTCCAAGCAGGGGAATCCCCTCCTGCCTACTGACATAGGAACGTAGAAGAGTTGGATCTTGATTGAGAAAGAGAATTAGGATGTCTGTCCTGCAACCATCAAAGTGACTTATCATTTTGAATCTTATCATTAGTATTCTCAAAATTTAAATGCAAAGAAACGTGGATTGATGGAAGAAAGAACAATCAAAGCATGAGATTATCTAAAATATTACCCAACTAATACAAGCTTTCTGTCTTGACTCCGCAAAATATCACTGATGACATCAAAAATCCCTTCATTGACCAGGTCCCTATATTGATCAGAAAACATGAGGAAGCATAATTACTGAGCTAAAGCAACAAAGACAGTACTATCAAACATACTGCAGATGTATTATAGTAGAGACTGGAAGACCCATAGAACAGGGAGAGCTCAGTTAGATCGGTGGATGCCATTTCCTAGATACAAACCTAAATAGCCGGTGTTGTTGAACCATCTGTAAGCTCTTGCTTAGAGTACAGAACTCGTGCATGAAGAGAGCCTATTATCAATGGAAACAGAATGGAGTTCAGCAACGATCACATTAACCATAAAAAAAAATCAAGGCTCGTGTATTAGAAAGGAAAAATAGAACCAAGTGCACAAATAATCATATCATGCTACCTCTATGGTGAGTCCAGAGTTTTAACTCCATGCACTGAATTCCAAGACAGAGCATGAAAGCAGGGGCGGATCCAGGATTTCATGACAGTGGGGGCTAAATTAGAAAATAATAATAATATGAAGGTAAATTTTGATTTTTTGTAATATTGAGAGGGGGCTATAGTGCAATTTATGAGGGGCTAAATTGAAAAAACTTGAAATATAAAGGGTAAAATCTCAAATTTTGAAAGTTGAGTGGAGGCTATAGCCCCCACATTTAACTACCCACATCCGCCACTGCATGAAAGTGATAAGTTGACAGTAAGCATACAGCTACCATATGAGTTATAGTCCATATCTTATAGCCGTAGATTCAAAGATTACACGGAAGGTGTTGCTTGCAAAATCTACAAAAGAAGGAAACACTGTCCTTCAGGCCATTGATTCGACTTTTTTCAACCGTTGGTTCAACTTCATTGAGTAGTTTTGAAAGAAGCCACATTTCATGTTACCACCCCTATTCTCAACCTCTCGCTCGCATTCATTTATATTTGGGGGACTTCACTTCCATTCGTTCTATCCCATACTCTTCATATTACACAATAAGCTTGCATTGTTAATCACATTTAACTTTGATCTGTCTTTCCATGACATCTCACATTGTTTCTATAACACCATATTAAAATGCTAATCAATAATAACAATTCTTTTGACCACCACCTTTAGGCAACAGAAACCTAGCACTCCTGAAGTGACACACCTAGTAAGCGCCTGGTCTGAACTGGTCTGAACTTCTGACTTATATGATACGGCATTTACCCGAAATATTAACCAACACTCGGTCAGGTATGTCGAACAACAACGAAAAGGTGCAAACTAATATATCTACCAGTTTCTGGAACTTCACGATGCATCTGGTAGCAAGAGAAAAAAGAAGTTACGAGCAGTTACCAAAGTCCTTTTTGACTCTATTGAAGTGTTAGATGACCTCAACCTTGAAAACAATTCCTGAATAAATGTACTATCATCTTTTAATAAGGAAACAACCTGCATGACGAAGAAACAAAGTTAGAAAGAAAAAAGAATGCCCAGGAAATATAATTTTTGAATTCTGTAAACTGTACCGAGAATCTTACAATGGCATTATTTGAGTGGATAATGGAATTGAAAGTTGCAATTGTTGCATCATCAAGCACTTGTCGCAAAATAACATCCTAAGGAGATGGAACAGAATAAGCTATGCAATTAGGAAAAAAGGACGGGCGTGACGGATCAAGGTCCTTACCTTCACATATCCGACTCGATGTGTTTGATGTATCTTCGAATGTATTACTGGATCTTTAATTGGTATCACCTGGCAGGGAAGAGATAAAATCACAGAAAACCATAATTAAGTGGTCATCTGATAAGAGCTTATTCGTTCCACAAGCAAAGATGAATTGAGCAACATGTAAGCAATAAAGAGGATGAGTTGAGTAATAGACAATGCATGGCGGTATTCAAACAAGTAAAAAAATTGTTCATATGGCTCTCTCTTTCTTTGAATAAAATCATTACATGGCACTGATTAGGTGAGCTCTTGGAGCACCAAAAAACCTTTCTAACGAGAGAACGTCATAATAACTATACCCCTGATAATATCAGGGAACTAGACAGAAGCCTTTTACAAATCCCATAATCCAACAGTAACAAAAAGTGTAACCATACGTAGAAACACGAGTACCTCCTTAAAGACCACGTGCTCTTTAATAAATTTCCGATGACGCCGAACTCGAGGTATTCCTGGATCATCTGGAAGTCAATTGTAGGAAAGAAATCTGTCAATAAATAGAAAAGTATTTACAGCAAAGAACATAATCGTATATCTATCCATCGTGCAAAATTACAACGAACTGTTTACCACATAGCTCAAGGGTTTTAAGTTATATATTTGTATTATGACTTAAAATCATGTGATGATTAACGTTTAAGATCAATCGCACGTTTTAAACGAGAAAGTACAATTGGTTTCACAGGGCACCTGTTTTTTAAACAGATGCTCTCAACCCCCCCCCCCCCCCCCCCCCAACCACCACCACCACCAACAACAACAACAACAATAACAAAAAGCTAGACTGAAATTAACAGCTTCTATATCCCTAACGTTCCTTTCAAGGCACATATTCAGGACAACACCATTACAGGCTCAAGATTCTGGCGTTGGGCTAACCATCAACAACACAGGTATGTTGGTTTCTTAACACTCAGCAACAGCTCCCAGGAAAAAAGGAGGGAATCACTTGTTTCTTCACTACAAGAAGGCCGGGCTATATTTTAATCTACCGTGATCAGTTCCCAGGATTTCGTGAAATGTAACCTTTCAGCATTCTCGGACTTCTTCCATATATTGCATGCAAACAGAAACAAGAGGGAGAGCCCTCGCAAGACATCCTATGTTATGATATCTGTAAGCCTATAACAGCTCTCTGACAGCACAGTATAAGAACAACAGACTTCAGTTTTCTGGCATAGGCCCTATTCTCTTTGCTTTGGACAGCTTTCCAAATAAATTAAACAATAAATATCAGCATTCCCTTGATTCTGTTAAGAAATATCATCATGAAAGAGGGAAGTTATGTGTTTGGAGAAGATATCTAGTTGGCAGAGATTGGCTTGAGGCAGAAGACACACGCGTCGTAATAACTAACATCAGACTGTGGTAACATCACCTACAGTCATTTATCCAATTTAATAATCTTACCATCAGCATACGCTCATTGTTCTTAACTTTAGTTGATGTACTTAATAACAGCAAACAAAACATGTTAACAGTGGGCTAAAGCACAAATGAAAACGAAGCTATATTGAAACTTGAAAGGAATTTATACATGGCGAATTCATTGCAGAATCTGGGTAGGTAAGTAGAGATATTTGGAACCAGTAGAATAGCAACTTACATTCAAGAGACCCAATAATGTCCATGATAAACTCTTCGCTAAACATCTTTCCCAATAACTGCGTACTATTGAGGAAAACTGCAGTCACCATATAAATCAGGAAACGAAGTATAAAAAGTACAGCACATCAAGAATCCAACAAGAGAAGAGTGACTTCCATAGTATACAAAACCAGTGACAAAAATACTACGGTAAATGAAGCACTAACTGATGCCTCTGACAATTCTGCATATCAAGTGAAGACCATCAGTATTTTCCGAGTCTTCACATACTCTAAACAAATCCATGAGCTTGCGCAAAAAGAACCGCTGCAGACAAAAAGGATGTTGTCTTGAAAAAGGTTTCATATAGTAATCAAAGGCCAAAGGAACGGGAATTTATGTATAGAAAACAACATAAAGAAGACTACGCCTTATCTATTCCCCTCGCAAAAAGAAGTTTGAAATTTTTAATAGACCGTGTCGTATGTCGAATTTTCACCGGAATGAAGCTTTGTTTGCCGAAAACACCAAAATAATCCCCATTTGGGGGATAATACCAATATAGGCTCTTTTAGACACCACTAGTAGGAGTAAAGGTTTTAGGACTCAAAACCGTAATCCTAGAGTTTTTTTTGGTAAAACTACATTAAAACTATCGATCTCAAATTGGGCACTGCTCGCACCTAAAAACCGCTAGGAGTAGCGGTTTTAAGCCTAAAAACCTCTACTCCTATCGGTTTCTAAAAGAGCCTATATAGGTATTATCCCCCAAATGGAGATTGTTTTGGTGTATTTCGGCCAAAATAGACTCATTCCAAATGCAAAATTTGTCGTGTGTCAAAAGAAAACAGAAATCCAACAAAACAACAAACTGAAACAATTATTTTCAGCATAAATCCATCCCCAAGTGTGCAACCCCCGTATCGAAGACAATGATATTCTAAAGATTTTAAATAAAGTAAAAAGTATAGTCCAGTATTTAATCATCCGTTAAATGTAACGGGTCAAATGGTACAATATAAAACATTGTGCAAGAACTTCCAATGTTCAAGTTAAATCAATGAATAATAGTTCTATCATAGAAGCACACAGTCACATTGGTAAAATATTTGATCCAGCACGGGTTCAAGAACTGAAACATGACATCTTCCCTGTCACAAAGTGTGACACAGTTGGTAGGTGCCATGAACCTGAACACTAGGTAAACCATTAACCTTTCTAACTCCGGGAGAGCTGGCAAGACACTTGACACACGATAGAATACAGAGGAAGAGGTTTGCATAGCTGGATAAGTGAATAAAGCTTGTTGAACAAATGACAACACCAGCCAAGAATCACTGTGAACATGCAGATTTATACCTGGTGTAGTGAACTGTCTGGATTAAGCCTGGAATCCAACAGAAACAACAACAAAAACGATGTTCCCAGTTTAACAAGGCGTCATCTACATGGATCATAATGCCATTTGCTCACTTAAGTTTCATTGGACTAAATTTGGTCTGATATTCTCTGCCCAGGTTCATTTTGGTATCCCCTCCCTCATTTACCACCTTGATCTAGACCATACCATTTCTCCTAATATGGAAGAAAACACATAAAAGACAAGGAATAAAATGAAGACATTGTTTTATAGCAAAGTAAAAAGGAGCAAATGTATCTCACGTCATGTAATATGAGCTCCGCTATATGCATCTGATCAGCAACACCACACTCCAACACAGTCTGCAAGACCAGAGCTGATGACTTAGAGATATACACGGCATGTCTATATGTGAGACATTATTTGATAAAGCAATATATACGTCACAAAAGAAATTAAGGAACAAGGAATAAACACTGCTTTCAACTGCTCCATTACAATTAAACCTAATCCATTCCCAGTAGAAAATTTAAATAAAACGATTGATAGTAAAGCCCAGAGCTACAAAAAATGATGGCTCTACTATAGTGCACAGTTCCTACTGTAAAAATTCATGGGGTTCCACCTCGAAACCAATTGGCACTGAGAGGAATAGCCCAGGACACTTGTTGATTCTTTTTCTTGTTCTTGAATGTCCGATGTGGAAGTCATGAGTGATCACTTTAATTCAATTTCTTGTAAGAGTTCACCCCCTAACAGTCCTCTATTTTATAAGCAATTAAGTTGCCTGCAACAAGCTATTTCACATGTGATGTCCTTCCACAGGTTGATGTCCTAGAAAGCTTGCCATCACTATAATACTATGTTGACGTAAAATATATCTGGCTTTCTCGATCTTTCACAAGACTCTGTTATCTTCAACAAAATAATTATGTGGTAAATAGAGGTCAATCAACTATAAGAACCGACGCACAGTCCAACTCGCAAACAAAGAAGCTTCTCCAGAAAGTGGAACTCTGAGGCTATTCCCCCAAGTCCAGCCATCCAATATAACTAGCAACTGAAGTTCTCCTTAGCAGCAGTTGCTGAGGATACCCATTTTAGGTCTGCAGTGGATCTTAATTGCTTGCTATCTTCTCCGTGAGAACTGTCGATAATAAAATGGAAACAGTTTGGACCATGGCATAGGGCAACAGGGGCGGACCTGACGTTTGCTATAGTGGGGGCTAAACTAGTAATGCAAGTATATATGTGGGTTGAAAGCGAAATAAACATTTTCATAGAGGTTAAAGACATTTCTTTGGTTGAGCCAAGACTTCCAGTGGGGGCTGTGGTGTAATATTTATTGGGGGCTTAACTGAATAAACGAAACAAAACACACGGTACAATAGAAATTTCAAAAAAGTTGAATGAGAGCTGTAGAGCGGTGCCCCCACCTGTCCATATGAAGATCCACGAGCAAGTACATTGGTCCTGATAGGCTAGCTTATAATCTAGATTAATTTGAACAGATCTTTTGATGTGTGGCTGTGATGAAGAAAGAGAATGAAAGAAAAAGAATCCATAGTCCATTCATTTCTTGTTTTAACCACAACCAAACTTCAAAAACTTCTGGTCAAAATAATCTAGATTACAATAAATGATCCAGATTATTATTGTAACAATCCATGGGGTTCCACCTGAAAACCAATTGGCGACGAGAGGAGTAGGGCAGGAACTTATTAACTTCACACAAGGCTCCAAAAATCCTGATGTGAGACAGATCTCAACAATAATGTATCTAGATAGGGCCACTTTTAGGCAACAATTTTGCAATATATTCCTGAGAAGCTTTAGGAAAATGTGAACTTGAAAGGTACATATAATTTTAGTTATAACTGCTTTCCCCTAGGGGCTGTATAGTCCATAAGTAGGATTAGTTATGCAGCCAGAACTGGGTCCCTAAGGGTTCCCATATTATAAATGTATCGTGTCTATGTCCGTACCCATGCCTCAAGCAAAGATGATAACAGTAAAAAGACAACCCAGCCAGGAGGCATAAACAACCGAAATATTTTACTACCTTTAGTATCAGAGGAAGTGTAGATAGCTCCACTGCAGGCAACTTCGGCAATTCCCTTTTGTTGCTATGGTAAGTCTCATCTGCAGAAGCAACAAGGACAAAATCACCTCATTACACAACATGCTTAGTATAAGAGAAATACGGGTGCAAGTCCTGAGAAAGTGATAGCGAAAAACATGATAAAATATATGATGCAGGTATGTTTGAAATAGTTAAGCATCGGGAAGCCTTTACAATTTATGAATCTGTGTGTTGCCTCAAAAAGAAAGATTGGCAAAATGATAATGCCAAGTATAATCCAAGTAAAAGGAAAACCAATTTTTTTAGGAAGTTAGGCAGAGAAAAAGGAAACAACGAAATAAATGAACGAGGCATTGCCTATAGGAAAAATCAAAACTCCGGTTCTAATATAAGCAAGAAACCTTGGTCACATCTGAGTTGAGAAGCACATATCATCCTCAGGAAACAAACACCGAATTACTACTACATTTTGCATCCTATTGAAACCTATTGAGATTTTTTATCATTGGAATAGATACAAGCTAAAACATAGTGAAACCTCGGAAAGAAGTTTGCCCAATTTTGTGATGAATACTGATAACTATGTAAGCAAAAAAACACCACCAGGACTAATACATTAGGAACTGATGAAGTTAAGTTATTTTTGGTGCACCATGAGAAGATCAATGAAGTTACTTTTTTTAATTTGCGAAGGTCTGTGCGATAAAATTTAAGACTCGTGCCTTCGCTAGGACTTTTAAGCTCCTAAACATAAGAACACAAAATTAATGTGCGGACATACAAATACATCAAACCTACTAAAATAAACTGCGTCTGCGTCTCTCTGATAGTCCGTGTGTGCATACCTGCTAAACAACAGTCTTATGCTTTCCGTATTCACGTCGACTATGACTATATATGTGAACTTAGTTCTGGAAGATTCCCACACCTGAAGAGGGAGGAATAATGCACTATGATGGAGATTTAGAAAGGAATGAGAATAATTGAAATATGGATGAATTCATAATTTCGGAGGTGATTATTGATTCTATACTTGGACGAATGAACAATAATAAATAATATGATTTTATTTTAATTTTATTTATGGCATTGATTAACTTATGCTAGTAGCCTATCACCTATAAATAGGATGTCCTTCTCATTGTAAGTCAGCTTGATTTATGAATCGAACTTTGAACTGCGAGAGTTGAGTTGAACCCAGGAACGATTCATTTTGTTTGAATTATTGTTTTAAGTTTTTGTTCTTGGTGTGCGAAGATATGGAAGACTATCTCGACTGGTATGAAGTATCTGAAACTTAACGAGTTTGTTTTACAAAGACGACACTTTGTTATTGGATGTCTTAAGCGACATTCGCAGAATGTACAAGATCTCGAACGTCATGGCGAACAAGTTACTCGACAGCCTCAGATGAAGCAAAGTTTGAAGGAAAGGTATCTCCATATGTCTCTTAAAGGAAGAGGTCACCATTGCACTTACTACAATGATTAGTTCTTTGAGCGAAAATCACCTCCCAGAGTCAGAAAATCAACTATCATAAGTCTACATCTCATAAAAGCTCAAGGAACGTGATTTTCTATCTCACGACCACGCCTATGATTATGATTATAACTGTGAAGATGGTCTTCAAGCTAGCCCTAAAGAGAAGAATTTCACAACCAACCTCTCCGATCAACCATGTTAGACAGATTCAAAGTCAAACCACCTAATGAAGATGAATGTGTCTAATATGCTGAATCTCTTCATTGATCATATATCATAATGGTTCAATAGTTACAAATTCAACATTTGCTCTTGCCTAGAAGTTTCTGACCTGCAAACTGTATCTACTTGTGTTGCGTGGATTCCTAAGCCAATTGTTGCAGCTCTAGAACGGATGCTAATTGCTATGCACAAGAATATATTGTTACAACCCTCAAGATTCCTAGAAGCAATCCAATTCTCTCTCGGCGGTAATCCAATTAAGCCTTCGATCCAATACCACATTGAGTCTCTCTTGGCAGTAATCCAGTTAAGCCTTTGATCCAAGAGGACGTCGAGTCACATGTAAGTACCTCCAAGACAAATGTAAAAAACTATGCTTTTGAACATCTTGTCTTATACACTCAGGTTTCCTTGATTCTAATCCTCAAAGACTACCTAGCCTGCCGTTCAAGTCTTTTGAATACCCCGGCGAGAATGGTTATTTGACTGCTAGTCCTACCTTTCAGTTCAGGGGGAGAACACATTTGGCAATACCCTTTGTTGCCTCGCAAATTTGGTTGTCTCAAATGCAATTTGATGAATTATATGTAGGTACGAGTATTTTCAGCCATCTCAAGACAAGATTTGGAAGTTTCTAGTGTATTGGAAAATTACCCAATTTCTGACCTGCTGAAGAACTGAAAATTGTCCATATCATTCCGTTTGTAATACTATGTGGAGATAATTTATTCACTAAACATACCATCCAAAAGTCCTAGCTCGCAATGGGATTTAGAAATAGCTGACTCATTGGAAGAGTCGCTTGAATTCTTGTTTTTCAACTCTACGGAGTAGAGTTCTATCAAGCGGAGGAGAATGATGGAGAACTACAAAGGAATGAGAATAGCTGAAATATGGAAGAGTCTGTAATTCCAGAGCTGTTATTGATTATATATTTGGAAGAAGGAACAACAATAAAATTCTGGGATATGACTTGATTTTAGGATTTTCGATATTTTCGTTCATGGTATTGCTTACCTTATGTTAGTACCGTATTGTCTATAAGTAGGATGCCGTTCTCCTATTGCAAGTCAGCTTGCTCTAATGAATAGAACTTAGAATTATCGAGAATTGAGTTGAATCCAGGGGCAATTCATTTCTTTGAATTATTGTTTTGAGTTTTCGTAATAGGTGTCAAACATCACACCGTCTTCTCATATTACACGGAATTTGCGTTCCCAACTGCGGAACATTGTAACTTCTGTCCCACGACAAAGAAAGACCCTTGAGTAGTCTTCAGTGCAGTGTTTATTTAAGTACCAACCTACTTACCATGTGTGTAGTCCAAACTTCAACAAACCATACTCAAATGATGATGGGTTATGCAACATCAGTCCAAATTCATTGTTCAGTAGTCCAGCATTTCATTTGTAATCCATATGCACTGTTTTTTTAGGATACAAGTCGAGCTAAAACCCATCAACTGTTTTGCAGACTGCAAAGTGATCACTGCACCCTAGCTAGACACTTAGGTATCTGGGGCTCTGAGTTGGCAAAAGATACAAGCAAGAGACTGTTAAGGCACCATTTTATGACAGGATTATCACCAATACTTACAGTTTACACTACTGAAATGAAGATTCCTTTGCACATCGCAGATCTGATCCCTGCAAAAGAGTTGTAATTAGGCAATGGAATGAATAACTGATAGGTACAAGATCATAAAAGAAAAAAAAAAGCTTCAAATTCTAGTCACCATATGTAAGAGCACCCTGCGGTCTCCTGAAAGCTCAGAGCTAATTCGGATGAAAACTCATGATCTCTCCAAGAGATAATTGTATCTGTATGAAGAAACATATCTACTTTCAACAACGAAAGGTGAAAGATTAAGATGAGCTCTTTATTAAACAGACATACCATCTTGCTTTCTGTAAATATCGTCTTGACTGATACGGTGGAAAAGTAATGTTTCATTATCCTCTTCATCAATGACAAATAAACCTAACTCTTCTGATCTCTGTGTCAAGAAAGCAATATCAGCATGTCATTTGCAATGGTTAGGAATAACTTTTAATCACATGTTCAGATACTGAAGAATTAAAGAACAATAAATAATAAAGGCAGACCGATCAAATTGCACCTCCAGATTATCGATAGCAACATGTCCTGTTCCTTGGTCATCCCATTTCCCGTCATCATTGGTACGGTACACTTTAACGCGCTGAAACCAGAGGCCATAAAATTAAGCAACTTCCAGCACTGACAATAAGAATCTTCACTTCAAACTGGCAGATAGAGCACTTAACAGTACCAGATGTTGCAACTAAATACAATCACGAGAGAAACTCTAGAAACAAGTTTTCTTCCTAATGTGGACAGAGTTTATTAGAACAAGAGATTCTAATAAACTGTACATATTCAGTTTCTTTTTTAATTATACAGACTAGCACATTTTCTAAAACTGTGGTCTGTGAAATATTTTTTAAGCATATATCAACAACATGAGCTTTGCGCATCCACAAGATGAAAAATGAGAAAGATGTAGGAAGGTATGTATAAGAAGAAGAATAAAATACCAAGAGAATGGAAAATAATAGGAAACAATTCGCCAGACATTAACAAAATTATATGATTCATTTTGAAACAAACATGTGTGGCAAAACAGACAGAGTAGGGAAAGTGCGATTTCTTAAACTGGTTCTAGCTTAACCAAACTCACCAGCTAAACTGATGATGAATTGTGTGGATTGGTCTGAATCGCTTTGAATGGTCACATCCTCTTGAATCGAGAACTTTGTTCTTCTTAAGATTCACAAAGGGGTTCGCATCGTTCCAGAGGTAACCCGAACCAAACCGGATAACTGAACCGTGAATAATAAGATTCTGACAGCTATGGATATAATTCCTGCAGATCCTGCTTTCCAAAGCTATTCAATCGCTTAAGGTTCAACTGATTAAACCCTGTCTAATCACCTTCACTCAGGATCATCCAGTCTCCCTGTCACTCATACACCACTCTCAATTGGACCACATCGCATCTATTTTGTGCATCCAAGGCTATACTGTACACATTCCAAACCATCTCAACTGACTTCCTCTCAATTCGGCTTTTCCAATGTACTTCTATATTTTTTTTGATTGTTTGATGGTGAATTCTATCTCTCCTAGGTTTTAGTATCATTTCTGCTACAGTCATTTTCTCATTATATCTCGATATGATACATCAATGTGGGCCTTGCAATGGTTCTACAAGAGTCATTCTTCAGACTTGCACCTAATCGGGCCCCTTCAATCTCACGACACTCTAGATGCACTCCTCCACTACATCCTCCCAGCTCTTATCCCACGTGTTACATCCTCGCCAGACTCTCCATCACTCGGTATAACTGTCCCCGATATCTAAAGGGATATTCAAAAGGTCTTGTCTGTCAATTGTTATTGTCTCCTCCTCTATAATCTTACTGCTGATCAAGCATAAATGAGGTACAACCAACAAAGAAAGAACAACAAAAGGTCAATCTTTACCCGTGGTAACATTCACTCTTGCCGATGTCACTAATGATAGCACCCTGTGAAGCTGTGAAGTTATGTGGGACAAGGAGAAAGACGTGCAATTGATAGAATCATATAGCCAAGTGGGACGACTTCTTATGTCGGTTCAGGTAGATATATCCGTCGCACCCCTATTGTGCCTAGAGTAGCTAATTGAAGCTCTGCCCAAGTTCAGAGTCAGTCTAGAAAAGGAGTACCAATTTCGGTCTCTTTTACAGCCCGACAACCTTTGGGAATATTTGTGGTGTTGGTACCACAATCCCCACCGTCCCTACTTGTTTTAGGTCTTATATGTCTTGCAGGGCTGGGGTTGGAAAATTGGGTTACGAGTTAAATTGCACATCAAATACCTGTACAATTATATAACAGAAAGTACCTTTCAACAAGTCTACTTACCCGCTATTAGGCAAAGCCTCAATATGATATAAATTCCTATTTGAAGCCAAGGCAGCTGATCGGAAAGCAATAGTCATGCTTTTCATCCTACACGTTACCAACATAAAAGCTAGGTCTTTCATGTTAATGATAGAAGAGGAATCAGTTGGCATGTAATAGATTTGGTATAGACACAGAGGTTCCAAATCTTTCCTTCCTGTTCATACAGAAAGTGCTTCTTGGGCACTCGATTCAAAGGACTAGGAGAGCAGGGCAAACTCTCTCTTTTGTCGTAGACGAATTCAACCGAATGAGTCCTAGTTCACTCGAAGGAATATGCTCACGTTCAACATGTGTCCCAGTATTCAAGTAAGTGTGTGAATTTCTTCCGTTTCCTTAATAGTCCGTTCACCAATCTTCCATTTCACATACCCTTTCCATAACAAGGAGAAGCAATGACCCGCACAAAGACTAGCAGGGCAAGTCCCTTACCGTCTTCTCACCCTCATGCTAACTCTCTTTCTAATTATAGATGAGCTCATTTGGGAAAAGGGGTTGGCATCCGTGACACTCTGCGCAAATGGGGCTGCAATCCTCTATCCTTGTGTAGTAGATGCACTCTCTTTGGGCCATCTCCTCATAATTTTCCTTTTTGAGTATAATTAAATGGAGGAAATTTCTTTGGTTCACCTACTTCACAAGCATTCAAACCCTTTTAACCTCTATTTCCTAATACTATTTATCAGTGTTGTTAGTTGGTTAATTAATTGAGAAACCAACCATGAGTGAATATGGAAGAGGGAACAAATAGCTAAAAGACATTGGAATTGAGAAGAGAACTGCGACAAGCTGGAGTTTAGGGCAAAAAAAATAGCACGCATTGCTTGACGCGGGGTAAGAACAAACCTGCATCGAGTTGGTCTCCGAGGGGGGTGTCTCTTCTTGTTCCCCCATCACTGGAAGAGGAAAGCTTCAGAGATGCCCACTGTAAAACTGCTAGTCTTGTAAATTCGGTGAAGGGAGTTGTGCTTTCAGGTCGGAAGATACAAAATTTGAAACCCTAAACCGCCATTGACGACGCCGTGCTCACTTCATTTTCTTCTTCTTCCGTGCTCAGCCTCCGAACTGCTACTGCCTTGAAATCTCGTAACTACCCCCATGGCTCTCTCTGGTCTGTGAAGAAAAATCTGGTTGCTACTCTCGGGTCGGGTCAGCTTCCGGCCTTCCGCACACTAGTTCCACTAATCTCTGGGTCTGTCTCGGCTAAAAATCTACATTTATCTTGAGTGTTTTGATATAATAACTAAAATTAGATTATTGTAGTTATTGTAATAAAAATAATAATATAATATTATAAAAAAAATGAGATTTATCGGAAAAATGATAGTTGCGTAAAAATGTGGGGTGGATGCTGATAAAGTTGCGGTGATTAGAAGAAGAGATTCTCATGATTTTGATAAAATTTACCCAAATATCCACTAATAATACGAAACATGTATTCCCAAGAAAAGTTGTCGGCTAAGAAAGGGACAAAAGTCCGGAGCATGTGCCAAACATCAGTCCGAAGCAACAAAAATTCCAGATAAGTCAGAAATATCCGGAATTCCGGGTAGGGAAAACCAGATTCCTCCATTTTTACGAAATTGCAAAATTTGTTGGAGATTGTTTGACTAATTTTTCAGATTGTTGACAATTCATTTCCTCTCTACTTCCAATAATCCAAGCAGACCCTCTATAGTTGGCCTCAGATTTGTACTTGTGTTAACTCAGGTCAACTCTAAAATCTAGAATTGCCCAAAGTTGATAGCAATAGCAATTAGTACGACAAAGTATAGCTGGAAATGATGTCTTTAACATTTTTCTAATAACTCTAAAAGTAATATTGTTAATGGTTTGTGAGTTTTTGAAGTACTGTTGACAAGCTATATGACGAACTGCTATTCAAAATTGCGATATCAAAGTCAGTACCAAGACTTATGTTAGGAGGTCGTGCCAATCGTTAAAAAGGATGTGGTGGTACGGATAGAGAATATGGAGACCACAACGAAGGAAATATTGTTGTAGCTCGGGCAAAGTTGTGGTGGTAAATATACAGTGTTAGGCTTTCAACGTCAAGCTAACATATGCCGCACGAGGCAAGCCAGTTTTGAGCGACGTTTGCCAATATCAGAGTAACATGAAAGCTGAAGTTATAGAGGCTGGAGGAAAGTATGCTCCAAGGCCAATAAAAAGTCAGGGATGACGACGTAATAGAAAATGATGGAACCACCTCCATGACAAGATCGTCGAGGAAGGGCACAAAGTATAATATCAGGGGCAGTAGTCAAAATGGCATGTTCATGTAATGAAGATTTGAGCAAACGTGCTACATTTGTTACAAGTCTTTCAAAATATCATGCTTGTTAAAACATTTAATGAATTTAAATTATTGTGTAATTTCAGGTATTTCAAGAAGATCGATAAAAGACGAAATGTTGTATACCAAACATATGTGGATCAAATCACGATCTTATACTAAGAACACGATACCTTTATCATTCAATCCTCTTGCCCCTCATTCTTCGAGAATTAGAAGTTTGAATTTGTTCACCTTCTGTGAAGGTCATCACACCAGTTGAGTCCAAGTAACCGGACATAAGAACGGACTCCTCTAGTGTTTTGCTCATGCGGCGTATCAAACGAGCTCATATCCAAGTCAAGATTGTCCAATTTTTGAGAAAAAGAGGGAAAGAAGATAAGTTCAAGATGAAAGAAGAGATGTGATGTGTACCCTACTATGACAGAGATGGTTGAGTAAACAGTAGGATGACAATGTATAAAC
The DNA here is from genome assembly GCA_023055425.1 of Linanthus parryae. Classification (NCBI taxonomy): domain Eukaryota; kingdom Viridiplantae; phylum Streptophyta; class Magnoliopsida; order Ericales; family Polemoniaceae; genus Linanthus; species Linanthus parryae. The sequence continues at coordinate 770,748 of JALGPY010000008.1, read as the reverse complement.
AGCCGTAATACAGTTCCAGGCTCTTTTACACTCCTACCAGTTTTGTGTAGCATTCACGCTCGCTTGTTGATTATGTTTAGTAGCGTGATCCATGGTAACACATACATTCTTTAGTAAAAAATGTTTTATACATCATTTTCGTAACTCTATAAGGGAGAGACATGAAAATTAATTTGCATAGTATACATGGTGATAGATTACGTTTGTCACGAGTTATAGGAACATGAGTCTAAGATGATTAACATCCAAATGATTGAAAATATAATCTACATGATGTCTTCAATATGTTCTGAAATAGACAAAATTTTGGAATGAATATTTGGAACACGAGGCTATAATTACATTAACTTTTGCAATATCTTAAACCAGTCTCTACATTCTGAAGAATTCTATGCCTCATCCTCACAGTACAAATTAGCTTGACAAGTTGAAGGCCAATATCTGACTGAAGCTCCGTCAGGACTGCCCCTATGGGTACGCAGCTGAGGCGGCCGCCTTAGACCCCAGGCTGGCAGGGCCCCATTATTTTATAATCTAATAGTTACTGTTAAATTAATAATATATTTTGATGTACTACTACATAAAATTCATGTTAGTTTAGTGGTAAGTTATGTTTTGCCACAAACTTAACCCACTAGGAACCAAGTAACAACCCCACAAAACTCTTCCACTTTACGTTATCGTTGATTATTAGATTAAAGGAATGTTTTCAGAGAAACGTTTCAACAAGTGGAAATCAGTGTTCAAATAGCACACATCACATAAGTCCAGTAGGAAAGAAAATCATTCGACATGAAAGGGCGTTAGGCACCCTAGGCCTGACATTTTTACTTACCTTGAATCTCAAGCAACAGCAAATCACTTCCTAGTAATACTTGACGTATCATTCGTCAATGAAATTGTCGCCTACAAATTTATTGATATTCTAATCAACATACTGCACACAAAGTCTTATATGCATCATATAAAATTCCTACTAACTCTCCCCAACCTCTGCTAAGGTGAAAATCACTTTTATTTAAAAATACTATTTATAAAACTAACTTTTATTATTACAACAACATAACTATAGCTATATTAATATGTATAACTTGCAAGGTAATAAATTCTTATTTTTTTGTAACAAAAGAAATCAATTATATCTAACCCATATATATTATCTTACAAGAACTTAAATATAAAACTTATTTAAATAGAGGCAGTAAAATCCCCCATACGTTGGTAACCAATACTAGATACTCATAAATTTTAGATTGTATAAATAAACCTCTCATAGTTTACTACCAAAACCAATTAGACTTTCTTCCTCCAAAATTCACTATAACTATATTATTTGTGTCCTCAACCCAATAATGAGTTTTTTTTTAAAGTACCCAACAACTCAAACGAAAGAATTAAAAGAAGATGGGTTGAGGTTCACCGGAATAAAAACTAGAAGGAGACGACGGCGGCGGCTGGGCAGCGGCAGGCTGTGGTCTTCTTCGGCAGCCCGTCGGGAGGGAGAGAGAGATTTTAGAGCTTCTTTGGTGTTGGTGTGAGTTAAAATCTGAGATTGAGGAGGGTTTATATAGGCTTGAAGATGAAGAATCCGACAAGGATTAGGATTGTTTCCGGCTTGAACTTGGATTCCGAATTGGGACAAGATTTTGGACGAAATTGGATTTCTTGGTTCTAAATTTTAGATCTTTATCGAACTTGCAGCGGATTAGGATTGAATTTGGGTGAAAAGAAGATGAAAATGGTAGAGTTGGAGTTGGAGAGAGAGTGGGTCGGCCATAGAGAGAGAGGGTTGGTCATGGAGAAAATTTTGGGGAAGAAGATGGGTCAAGTTTTGGGCAAAAGACACTTCCTCCCCCCCCCCATACTTCTAATTAAAATACAACTACGACCCCCTAGTTAAATTAAAAGACACTAGATAGTTTAAGTGAAAGACATAAAACCCCCCAAGCCTTTAATAATAATAAAAACTACTTCCCAAATAATACAAGTTAACACTCAATACTTATAATAATATCATTAAATACCCGTATCTACAAAACGGAGTATTTCTATAACGAGTAATTTTGTTAGAGCATCTCCAACCATGAGGGGGGAGGGAATGGGGGAGGGGCAAAAAAACATATAAAAATACAGACCATGTCCAACCATGAGGGGGGAGTATGAGGGGGGAGGGGGAAGGTGGGGGGAGAATTTAGGCATGGGTGGGGGATGGTTAGGGTGCATTTCCCCCCTGACACCCCCTCCCACTCCCCCATCCATTATAGCTAATTCATCCAATGTTGAGATATGAAAATTACATTTAATACTATTTTATTATTATAATATGTGTTTTTAATTATGATTAATATACTCTAATTATTATACCACTCCGTTTCTTCTCTTTAGCCCACTTTCTATTTTGGGACGTTTCCTCTCTTGCTACCACTTTCCTCTTTTGGCTTGTTTAATAATGGACAATGACTATTTTGCCCTTACAATAATACCCCACTCAACAAATTTTTTTTCTCTAAAAAAATATCTACCCCTTTTTCCTCTCCCCACCACACATTTCAGAGAGGATAGGGAGAGAGAAAAGAGAGGCAGACGGTACAATGGTAGAAGTGGGTTTGTTAATGGCTAGAGAGAAAGAGAGAGAGAGAGGAAGAAGGAGGGAGGAGAAGAGGAAACAGACGCCGGATCTCGACGGTGGTGGCGACGGCGATGCTGCTAGTGGAGATCGACGGTGGTGGCGACGCTTCTTTCTCTCCCTTCTTCTTCAGATCCGCCTCTTCTTTTTCTGTGGGTAAGAGATCCATCTCCTCTTCGCGGAGATGGAAGATCTCGGCGGCGGTCTCGACGGAATCTCGACGGCGGCGATGTGGCGGTCGATGAGGGCGGCGGAGGTCCCGTCATCTCCTCCTTCTCCGTTGATCCAGGCGGTAGCTGGGTCTTCTCCGGCGAAGAGGCATGGCAAGGCGCCGGTGGTCTGTGCTCTCCGTCGAGTTGATCTGTCTTCTTCTTCCTCTTCTACTTCCTCTGTTTTTTTTTCTGCGATTTGTAATTTTATTCATTGATATGTGTAGTTTTAGCAACGATTTGTTAGTTTATTCATTGGATCTGTTAGTTTATGTTGTGGTGGAGCTCTGGTGGTGGTGGTGAAGGTCTGGTGATGGCGGTGGTTGACTCGTGGTGGTTGTGGTGGTTGACTGGCGGTGGTGGAGGACTGGATATGAGGGGAATATAGGAAAATGTCAGGGGCAAAATAGTAAATGGCACATACTCCTTAATTACCGTGCCCACTCAATGTGGGCTAAAGAGAAGAAACGGACTGGTATTTATTATAAAACATATATGTATATATATTTCGATAATTCTTTTGTTATTTTTATTATTATTTTTTATCATTTTTGTTATATTATTTCAGATTTATTTTTATCACTAGATAATTTATTTTAAATCATTAAATATATTTTAAAAATAAATAATTAGGTGGGGGAGAATGGTTGAAGATGAGTAGTAGTTTGGGAGGGGAGATTGGTGGGCCCGTGAGGGGAGGGGGAGGGGGAGGGGGAAATGCGACATGGTTGGAGATGCTCTTAATGGTTTGTGAGATTTTGAAGTCCTACTGACAAGCTATATGACGAACTGTTATTCAAATTACGAAATCAAAGTCAGTACCAAGACTTATGTTAGGAGGTCGTGTCGATCGTTAAAAAGGATGTGGTAGTACCGATAGAGAATATGGAGACCACAACTAAAGAAATATTGTTGTAGCTCAGGCAAGGTCGTGGTGGTAAAAATCAGATAGTGTTAGGCAAGTTTTGAGGCAACGTCAAGCCAACATATGCCCCCACGAGGCAAGCCAGTCTCGAGCTACGTCTGTCATTATCAGAGTAACATGAAAGCTGAAGTTATCGAGGATGGAGAAAAGTATGCTCCAAGGCCAATAAAAAGCCAGGGATGACGATGTAATAGAAAATGATGGAACACCTCCATGACAACATAGTCGAGGAAGCGCACAAAGTATAATATCAGGGGCAATAGTCAAAATGTCAAGTTCATGTAATGAAGATTTGAGCAAACGTATCAAGCTCGTTGAAACATCTGATGAATTTAAATTATTGTCCAATTTTAGGTATTTCAAGAAGATCGATAAAAGACGAAATGTTGTATACCAAACATATGTGGATCAAATCACAGTTTCATATTAAGAACACGATACCTTTCTCGATCAATCCTCTTGCCCCACATTCTTCGCGAATGAGAAAGATCATTTCAAATTTGAGTTGAGGTGTGTCAGACCGGACATAAGAATAGACTCTTCTAGTGTTTTTCTCATGCGGCCTATCAAACGACCTCATAACCAAGTCAAGATTGTCCATTTTTTGAGAGAAAGAGGGACAAAAGAGAAGTGCAAGATGAAAGAAGAGATGTTTTGCGTACCCTACTATAACAGAGATTGTTGAGTAATTAGTAAGATGTCAATGTATTAATAGTAGTAATACAGTTCCAGGTTCTTTTACACTCCTACCAATTTTGTGTATCATTGACGCTCGCTTGTTGATTATGTTTAGTTGCGTGATCCATGGTAACACATACATTCTTTAGTAAAAAAATGTTTTATACATCATTCTCGTAATTCTATAAAGGAGTAACATGAGAATTAATTTGCATAGTATACATGGTGATAGATTATGTTTGTCATGATTTATAAGAACTTGAGTCTGAGATGATTAACATCCGGAGGATTGAAAATATATATCTACATGATGTCTTTAATATGTTCTGAAAATAGACAAATTTTGGAATGAATATTTGGAACACAAGGTTATAATTACATTAACTTTTGCAATATCTTAAACTAATCTCTACATTCTGAAGAATTCTATGTCTCATCCTCACAGTACAAATTAGCTTGGCAAGTTGAAGAACAATATTTGACTGAAGCCACGTTCATGGAGTCAAAGGATGAACCAAGGTTGATGCAAGGTCACGGAGGCCGGCAACGAGGAGGCAACAGTTCACATTTATTAGCTCGTGGGATTGAATATAACAATTTCTCAACTCTGAATATTCGACCCCCAACCTCACCCCGACATGTGCACTGGGAACAATCGTGTAAATAAACGACAAAAGGGTGAAATAAGCAGCAATTCTTTGTTAGCTTGTAGTGTCAAAGGGTCGGGACGATTTAGGCTTGTCTGGAGGGAGGCTGAGCTGTTTGAGAACCGTTGGAGATGAAGGATTGACCCAACCTTGTTTTTATAATGTATTTATAGTCGGACCGTTCCGGACTCAAAACCCCATATATATTTTTATATGAATCGGGTTAACCCGGTTAATTTATTACTCCACTACATCTATAAAAACAATCAAAATTTCCTATTTTGAAATGTCTCAAAGTAGTAGTAACTCTCAACAAAAATAACTCTCCCACTTTGACACCACTACTGCCAGCTAGTAAGATGGTTAACGCTGGTTTTGTTTCTCGTCATCAGTTGACGGCTCCTTTATCATCGTTATGGTGCCTGATGACGAGCTTAAACCAATGGGTTCCCTCCACGTACACCAACAACTCATGTCAATAACTGGCTATTACCGGTTGCCATCACTACTCAATAGCGCCACGTCACATAACACCACTTCCTCATGACTGTCTCATCCGGTAAACCTGAGCAAGAGCCCTTTATATACCACATCTCTTCGAATAAGATACCATTACCCTCTAATTGGTTCACCTCTACTCTATCATCAACATGTTTCTGTTGGACTGGTTTTACGGTATCTTGGCTTCACTAGGTCTATGGCAGAAGGAGGCCAAGATCCTGTTCCTAGGGCTTGACAACGCCGGCAAGACCACCTTGCTTCACATGTTGAAAGACGAGGTTTGTTTTAACTTACTCTGAGCTCTCATGAATTTCTTCTTCTAATTGGTTTGGTTTGGTTTTAACAGAGATTGGTACAGCATCAACCGACACAGTATCCGACCTCGGAGGAGTTGAGTATTGGGAGGATTAAGTTCAAGGCTTTTGATTTGGGAGGTCATCAGATCGCGAGAAGAGTCTGGAAGGACTACTATGCCAAGGTCCTTCCTTCAATTACTTTAACCTTTTTTTATGTTCCTACTACTACTATTATTTGCTGCTTTAGATTTTTCCATATATAAGCAATTACAAGCACTAGTGGATCACAGTTTTCAATTTTGAATGTTGCGCTAGAAGGAGGTAGATTAGAGTTATACCAGCATAAGATATTTGCAGGCATATATGTGCATTAGGAAGGTTGGCACTCCCAAATATTGTCGAAATACCCTGTCCAATGTTGTTTAGTACACAACACACACACACACAGATGATTATCTTCGTGCGAAGATATAGGCGGAACCCTACCTCTATCACACTCTGAGTTCATAAGGTATTGTGATCCCATTCCCGTTCCAGTTACACAAACCATAACAACCCATGTTGTAGGTGACACAGGTTCAACATTAGATTGAAGGGGTATATTCTGTTTGGTTTGTTCTAGTCCTCTTGTGCGTGATTTCAAAATAAGGCATAAATTTGTGTTCAAGAATAGTTACCTGTTCTGTACTTCAAACCTACCATCCTACTTCAAAAAAGTAGGTGAAAGAATGAGTAGGTGTGTGGGGTGTTGCTGAGGGTTCACAAAACGCATATAACGAAACTATCACACGAGGAAGTAGTTCTTGAGGTGCCCTTAACAGAGAGAGAGCTCTATATCCCACATGTTTCTGTTTAAAAATACAGATTATAACTTTGCTTGTTTTCACCTTTTTATTCCTTTCAATTGCTTCTAAAGTCTCGTGCTGTTTTGATATTTTTAAATCACTACATGATGTAATTTCCATGGTGGTTTATGTTTTCAGTGCGACAGTTCTGACGACAAAACCTTCATTACGTATGAATCTGATCCAAAAAAATGATCTAACCCCTGGGTTGCAAAATATAATAGACATCCTAATTTGGAAGAAAATGACAAGAGACCCCGGGCAGTGGAATTATGTAGGGAGTGTATGGGCACTTGAAGTAGTGCTAAACAATCTCTTGATTTGGAATAGTGCGTCTGCATAAAATTTCACATTTGTTAAAGGGGATCCTACAAAAAAACTGATTAAGCTAACAAGAAGAGGAGGATATAAATTGTCAAATATTTTGTCTTTCGATGGATTAAAATTTAAAAGTCAGATTGCAGCTTTGTCGATTAATACATGTTAGTGTCCCTGAACAGCTGACTTAGCAGTGTCCGAATCCTGCAGGTGGATGCTGTTATCTACCTGGTTGACGCATATGACAAGGAACGATTTGCTGAATCGAAAAAGGAGTTGGATGCTCTTCTGTCTGACGAATCGCTTGCAAAGGTCCCTTTTCTCATACTTGGGAACAAGATTGACATACCAACTGCTGCGTCAGAGGATGAGTTGCGATATTACTTGGGATTGACTGGTCTCACTACAGGAAAGGGTAACGTAAATCTGGATGATGATGATTCACGTGTTCGCCCTATTGAGATCTTCATGTGCAGCATTGTCAAGAAGATGGGGTACGGTGAAGGCTTCAAGTGGATCTCCCAGTACATTAAGTAGCCACAACAGGATTTAATCTGGAGGTGATGTTTATTCCAATGCTACGCGCTGCTTATAGTCAGTTGATGAATACATATTAGAAATAGATGCTTTGTTTGTCCAACTTTTCTCCTTTCATCTTTTATCTTCTTTTGTTTTCAGTGAATGTTTTTAGTGGATGTCCGTCCCTGGTCTTTATGTAAATGATACAGAGTGTTTCGATGAATGAAGTAGTAATAGTATTATTGCGTGTTGAAGTTCATATCTAGAAACCTCTTCGGCGTGTTGTCTGGATTGGATTACATGAACCTACTTACATTGACAATGAAATTTGGGCATACTCTGGATCTTTTCACAGCATGGCAAAACTATTGCTGAATGTTATTAATACACATTTGGAAGTGTTTATCATATGACTAGTGGTACTAATTGCATTGTAAACTGATTAAGAGACAAATTAGAGCAGGTCTTCCTGATAGAGAAAATTAGAATCAAGCAAACTAGAATGGAGGAATACTACAAAGTACAAACCATGAACTACATATGCACCGGAAGAATTGAAAGAGCTGCATGCTCAGAGCCTGCTTCTTATTATCGTAAATGAAAGTTCTTAACGTCGCATTAAAAAAAAAAAAAAAAAAAGGGTAAAAGACAAAAACCACCCCTTGAGTATGGGGTATATACAAAAAACCCCTCGTGTTCGGGGATATACAAAGACCACCCCTGTCGAGACAAAAACCACCCCTGTCAGTGGATGGACGTTAGACGAAAAACACCCTTCTGTTACAATAAGTTAGTATGGGGTGCGATTTGTCTTTTTTTATGACCATTTTGTCCCTACTTGTATTTTTGTGTTTATTGTGTTGTTTTTGGTGTTCTAAGTATTCTTGACCAACATTCTTGGTGTTCTTGAACACCACCTCCACCACCACCACCGCCACCACCACCACCAAATCCACCACCCCTCCACCACAACAACAAATATTTACCAGCGCCATGGAAATCATCTATAAATATATATCCGAATTCACTTAAAAAACCAAGAACATCAATATATCACTAAACATCATCAAGAACATCTATGATAACATCAAGAACATCAATATATAAACAAAGTTTTCTTAACCAAAATTCCTTGACCAAAAAATTTTCTACCAAATTGGAGTATAAAAATATCAACAAAGAGATTCACAGATCATCTACAAAAACAACAACAAGAAGCTCCACCACCTCCAACAACACCGCCGCCAAGATATGAAGATAATCCAACACAGACCCAATTTTTACAATTCAATCGAAATCTGAAGCTAATTTAAACTGAATCTCACCGCCGACACCAGAATTCAACCTCAAATCGAATCAAAGGACCTTTCACTCACCTGGAGGCTTCGTCCGACAGAGGACTTTTCCTGCTGGAATCACGGAAGGCGGCGAAATTGCAAACCTAGTTTGCGGAAATTCCGAACTTGGACGACAAATTGGTTGATTTGAACGCTGGTTTGGGAAACCGAATCACAGCTTTGGAATCAAGCCTGGGTCAACGAATCTCCCGTCTGGAGGATCGTCCATGGCTTCTTCCCTCTGCCCCTGTTCCGGCGAACCAAGCAAGAGCCACTCTATCACAGACCCAAGCCTCTCTGGGTTTCTCTGCGCCGCCGTTCGATCCAAGTCCCCCTCCGGTACCTTCTCTTCCGGCACCTTTCCTGACCCAAGCCACGCAACACCCTTCAATCCTTCACCCTTTCAATGCTTTGTTTTCTGATCTACAGCAGCGCACACCAGCAGAGGCGCCGCCACAGCCTTCCTACTTTACACAGCCTCCAAACCAATTAGGGTTCCCTCTTGCGCCGGCTCATCAACCCCAGCCACCGGGAATCCTCGCTCCACCACTCAATCCGGCGACTCAACCATCGCCACCGCCGCAAGCGAATCAGACCCAACTCGAATCCGTCGTCGCTTCGTTTGTCGCCGCTGTCCAAGCCTTGAACCAGCCGACCGCGCCGCTGAACGGGTACGGCACGAGTCCTTCGCTGCCCACGCAACCCCCGGCGGCGAACGAATCATCGGCTCCGGCGAGTAGCTTCGAGGGGCAACCGTCGGTTCTGTCGAGATGGTGAAGAACTGAAGAGGAAGAGGAGTAGAGAGAGAGAGAGAGAGAGAGAAAAAAGGGGGCTGTTATTAGGGTTAGAAATGAGGGATGGGGGAGAAGAAAAGATTTTATAGCAGTGTAATTTTTCGTGAAGTTGAGGGTAAATAAGTCTTTCTCCCCCTCCGTTAGTTTCCGTTAGTAACCGTTAACTGACAGGGGTGGTCTTTGTATATCCCCGAACACGAGGGGTTTTTTTGTATATACCCCATACTCAAGGGGTGGTTTTTGTCTTTTACCCTTGATTCTAATACTTGAGTCCCACAGGTGCTTCACCTCAGTTCACCTTATTCAGGTTCATGGATACAAACGTTCTCAAACTCCAACGAATGAATTCAAATAAAACAAAGTTGATATACAATTGCATGCATCTATCATTGAATATGTACTAAGGTGTGGTCTTGCCTTTTGAAGGATCAGCTGTTTCCAACCGCAAGAAACCTTTCTGCAGTTTTTTTCCATCATCACGGGCTCTGTGCGACTCATTTGTTACTCCATAGTATTCTGGTGACTTCCTGTTAACAAACATGATGAAGTTTTCACTAGTTACTGATCCGACTCTTTTGTTACTCCATAGAATTCTGGTGACTTCCTGTTAACAAACATGATGAAGTTCTCACTAGTTAGTGATCCCCCTCGGATGTACGAGCCCTGTGGTCGGATATCCTTCACTTTTTCCACTTAGTGGTGTTGAGACTTCTTGGGTGGTGATTTTTTCAGGACAGTAGGCTCCACTTGTTGATGTTCACTTTGAGGCACATAAACTGCTTCTCTGCATTCTTTCCTGGTCTTCTTTTCGGTTGGTATAGGCTGATGAGAATCTAAGTTGTCTTCTGTGTTCCTCATGGGGTTGCAGTCAATTTGTGTTTGTTTGTACAAGTCCATGAAGACCTTCATTTCTGGAAATCAAAAGGTGAATTTCTCTGAGAAATTCTTTGAGTGCAATGTAAGAAGATGAAGAGAATGGCGAAAGGTTGAATGGTATCTTATGCTACTTCGACTACATCAACAATTAGAGTTTCAAAACTAGTTGCCTTGCCCCCACTTGACCTAACATCTGAACACTTAAAGGTGTTGAAATTGGTCTTTGGGATGGAAGATTATGTAAAAGTCTTAAAGCCACATTACGCTATTGATAAACTTTCACATATGAAGTTTAGTGAATGCTGCAACGAGGTTGTATTCCCCAACAACCTCTTGATCATTGGAGAAACTAAATGAATCTAGAACAAAAGCACCACCTGGCTGCTCCGTAATCAAGGAAACCATTTCTTTCACCTCATGATCGCTCAGGCCCTCAGTTTAGATCTTCCGAGTGAAAGATAAGACTTTCCATTCTTAGGACAAGTGGTTAATTACTAGCAGATTATCATGCTTCACAAATTTCTATTGGACGAACCTACACCTTCTATTCTTTCCTCAAAAAAAGAAGAAAAAAGTTCTATTGGACGAAGGGATGCATTTATTTGGAACTCTTTAATTATATGGCAAATGATTGCGTGAAATTTTCTTCTTCAATGGGATTTAGCTAACTTAGGCTCAAGGACTATCATCATTCACTCCTATACTATTATGCAAGCAAACAACCAACTATCAAAACTTACTTTTACTTTTATCAAAAAAAAAAAAAAAACTTACTTTTACGAATCTCCGAAGATGCTTTGCAATTTCGGAAGTCGGGCGTCTGCAGAACCTACAAGAGAAAAAAAATACAAGCAATATCTACACGTGGAGTCTCATATTCTCTAAAGCTCGCAGGGAGACAATATTAGACATGGTTTCTTAGCACTTGGTGACGCATTTGTATGGCAATTTCGTACACAAATGGGAGGACAACCCCAAGAGAACAGAATACAATAGACATAACAGTAATGGAAGACGAGAACCATTAGATTACGCAAGGCATTTGATAAACCAGTCTAGAGGCACTTATCATGGCTTATTCAGTAAGGAGAATACTGGATTAAACAGCATATTGTAGTAAGGAATGTAATTCTTCAAATCACTCCATGGATGGAACACCTTTTGGCTGACATTTCCAATACAGAGATCCAAAGAAGATCACCGCGGCATGCTTAAATGCTTTGACAGTGATTAATTAGAGAGCAGACATACTACGAAAATATGTTTGTATGATCACTTAGAGCATGTTTGGCAACGCAGACCTTTTAGACATTCTCATTTTTTATGACACACAATTTTAACCTGAAAATGTACGTATTAAAGTAATCTCAAGGCAATTGTAGAACTTCCGAAATTGAGGATCTTGCAGCTACAAATCACTAAAAATAATTTTAATGTATTTTTTTAGAGGAAATGTATTTTTGAGATGACCAGAGTTCATTTAAAAGTTGTTGAGCAAAAAAAAAAAACATAATTTGAAGAGTAAGGACAATCAAATTAGTTACAAATTTGGGGCTAATGAATAGGTGGATTGGTAGAATTATTAAAGAGTAATAGTTTACAAACCAATTTAACATTCATGCATAATTTAAGGGTTAATTCACGTAACATGAATTATCCCAGTTGAACACTATTTAGACACGTAACTCGCTCGTTAGGCAGTAATTTAGGGTAAAATACTCTTTTACCCTCTCAGATATGACACAAAACATTTTCACCCTTTCTAATATGGTAAACGGCATCCCTTTAGTGTGCCAAATTTTAGGACACTAAGGCCTAGTTTGGGAATGCGGTGGCGGTGCTAGAAAGCTGCTGTTTGAAAACACTGTGAAAAAGCTGCTGTGAATTCTTGATAAAATATTGTTTGGTAAATATTACGTAAAAGCTGCTGTGAAATATTGATATTGTAATTTTGTGTTTGGTAAAATCAACTGTGAAGTTACTGTGAGAGGGTAAAATGACAAAAATATATGACACGTATCATTTCCAAAAAGATAACTATTGATATTTTGAAAAATTGTAAGGTTAAAATCGGTTGTCGATAAATTAATCAAAAGCACTTTCTGGAAAAGCATCTCCCCCCTTGCTTCATGAAAATTGTTGTGGGATAGCAGAAACTGTCCGGAAAAGCAGATATTTCATTTTTACCAAACACACTAAAACTGCTTCTGCTGTCGGAAAGCAGCTGTGCTGGCAGCAGAAGCATTCCCAAACTCACCCTAAACATCCCTGATTTTGTCATTGCATAGTCTAAGATCACTCACTATAGTTTAACTAGTGTCAGTCTCCTACAATGACCGTGGAGAGAAGTTGCGGAGTCGTGTGTAGTCTTAGACATGATTGAAGTTGGTAATAATTATTAACCTCACAAAGACCTGTTAGACAAAAGGTTATACTCAAGCACTAGGATTCGGGTATGGAGGAGAAATAGTAGCAGATACCTGTGAAGACAATGCTGGACTTGACGGAGTTTTGGACGTTGATATAAGTGTTTACAATAATCCACTGGGCTCTCATGACAAAGCTATGCGCTTCTCGGCAGGGGAGAAATCCAAAGGGATAGCGGTGGCTCTTGGGAATAATCGCGTGGGAGCAAAGAGGAAAAGTGCTGAGGTGAACCTAAGCCCTAGTCCGGCGGACAAGGCTAAAAGCAGAGCTCAAAACACGACTGGGAGTGGTGGCAATGCAAACACAGGACGAGGGAGTGGCCTAAACAGTGGCGGGGGTCGTGGTGTTGGCCGCGGGACAGGACGTGGTGGTGGAAGAGGAGGGAGAAAAAACCCGATCACTGTGATGGGGCGGGCAGAGGAAAAGGGCAATAGTGGTACTGTGAGGGCGAATCACACGGCTCATACAAACCCTCACGATGCAAGAGTTACAGAAACATGGGAAGATAAGAGTGGGCAAAGTGGACCTCGGGTTCCTGCGGCTCAGGTTTCAATACAAGGGGATGCTTCTTCAATGGATCCATTAACTAAATCGGCTGAGGCTGCGAGACAGCCCATCCATTCGCAATGAGTCTACTTAGCTGGAACGTGCGGGGTCTTGGGAACCCCCGTAGCGTTATTTATCTTTGCGATCTCGTAAGGAGACAGAAGCCCAACATCGTCTTCCTCATGGAGACGAAACAGTATGCAACAGAGATGGTACGTATTCGTGATAGACTCGGGTTCCGTAATGGTATTTTTTGTGATTGTGATTATAGAAGAGGTGGATTGGCTTTGATGTGGGATGAGGAGGTAAGCTTCTCGCTTGCAAAGAAGTCACGGTATTATATTCACAGTTTTTTCACTATTGTTAGCGAAGCAAAGCATGGATATTTAACGGGTTTCTATGGGGATCCATATAGAAGACAAAGACACAATTCGTGGACTTTGCTCGAACGTTTGCGTCCGCATAATAATCCATGGTGTGTTGTGGGGGATTTTAACGCCTTCACTTCTATCTCAGAAAAGGAAGGAGGAAGAAGTCTCCTTTAGTCAGATAGAAGGTTTTAATTGCGTTGTCAATCGTCTACAACTTAGGGATCTTGGTTTTTCTGGAGTTCGTTTCACTTGGTCGAACAATCAAGGTGATGACTTGACAATCTGGGAGCAACTTGATAGGTGTCTTGTTACTGATAATTGGACGGATATATTCGGGTGGGGCAAAGTGGATCATCTTGTCGCCGAGGTGTCCGATCATGTTCCTTTGCAGATAATCTGGCCTTCGGGGATTCTACGTAACAATAGAATCAATAAGCGTTTCCAGTTTGAAAACATGTGGTTGCAAGACCATCGTTGTGTTCAGTTTGTGGAGGAAATTTGGCGAGGTTTGAATGGGTCGGTAAGAGGAAAATTGAAGGGTATGGCAACTGCTTTGACGGGTTGGAGTAAGGAGATTTTTGGCAGCGTTAAAAAGAGGTTGAAGAATCAGAGGCATCGATTAACCCAATTGGTCGAAGGGCCACAAACAACAGCTGTTGTTGCTGAGGCACGTGCTATTCGTCAGTCAATTCTTAGTACTTTGCTTATTGAAGAGGAGATGTGGAGGCAAAGGAGTAGAGAAGTGTGGATGAAGAAAGGGAATCGTAACACGGCTTACTTTCATAGAAAGGCATCGATTAGAAGAAACAGAAATAGAATAGATGGGCTAAAAGACGATGGGGGGGAGTGGAAAACGGAGAAGACGCAGATTACGGCTATTCTTGAAGACTATTTCAAAGGTATTTTCACTTCGACAAATCCGCTACGGGCTGATATGGAATCTATGTTGACAAATGTGGAGGAGTTGATATCTTTGGAGCAACGTGCAGCGTTAGATATGGATTTTTCGGCTGAGGAGGTTCGGACAACGCTAGGACAGCTAGCGCCGGCCAAGGCACCAGGATCAGACGGTTTTCCGGCTGGTTTTTTCCAAAGGTTTTGGTCGGTGGTGGGAGCCGAAGTTGAAAATATATGTTTGAATATTCTTAACGGCAGCGGCAATGTGGCGGACTACAACCACACGCTTATCGCTTTGATTCTGAAGGTGAAACAGGTTAGAAGGCCATCTGACTTACGTCCAATAAGTTTGTGTTCTACGATTTATAAAATAGTCACAAAGGCCATGGCAAACCGTTTAAAACTGTTTTTGGATACTATTATTTCTGAAAATCAGTCAGCTTTTGTGCGGGGAAGGCTGATTTCAGATAATATTATTATATCGTTTGAGTTACTACATACGATGAAGAACAGGAAAAAAAGGAAAAATTGGTTTCTTTGCTCTCAAAGCTGACATGAGTAAAGCTTACGACCGGGTGGAATGGGATTTTCTGAGAGCTACGATGGAAAGGATGGGGTGTGGGTTGCGTTGGATAAACAGGGTAATGGCTTGTATCTCCTCAGTTCAGTACAGTATTATTGTGAACGGAGATGTGCGAGGAATGATTACCCCTGAAAGGGGGTTGCGACAAGGATGCCCATTATCCCCTTATTTATTTATTCTTGTCAGTGAAACTTTGTCCCGTAGACTAACAGCTGCAGTGCAGGAAGGAAATCTGTCAGGCATAAGTGCTTCAAGAGGAGGTCCCAAAATTTCACATCTTTTCTTTGCAGATGACAGTATTTTGTTTGCTAAAGCGACAACGGAAGAAATTAGAGTTTTGAAGGGTATTCTTGCTGATTATGAGGTCGCATCGGGCCAGATGCTCAACTTGCTGAAATCTTCGATAATTTTCTCAGATAATGTGGAGATGGAGCTTCGAGTTATGCTTAGTGGCTTATGTGGAGTCCAACTTGAAACCCAACATGAAATCTACTTGGGTTTGCCAACACAGGTGGGTAGAAGCAGAACGGTTACATTTAGTCCGTTGGTGGAAAGGGTTGCCAAGAAGATGAAGGGATGGAAGGGGTCGTCGCTGACTAGATTTGGTAAGGAAGTGTTAATCAAAGCTGTGGTTCAAGCGATTCCGATTTACACGATGAGTTGTTTTCTGCTTCCTACTAAGATTTGTCAAGATCTTGAAAGAGTAGTCCGTCAATTTTGGTGGGGAGGGGATGATCAAAAGAGGAAGATTCATTGGGTTGAATGGAACAAGATGAAAAATAATAGGGAACAAGGCGGATTAGGGTTTTGGGATTTTCAGGACTTTAATAAAGCAATGTTAGCTAAACAAACATGGCGTTTTTTGAGCTCTCCAAGTCTGCTGGTTAGTCGTGTGTTTAAGGAGAAGTATTTTCGTGATTGTTCGATCCTGCAATTAGAGATGAAGAAATCAACCTAAATTTCTTTTTCCTTTAGAAGTATTTTGGCGGGAAGAGACTTGATTAATAAGGGTTTAGTTTGGAAGATTAAGGATAGTACAAAAGTGAGAATTTTTGGTGATCGATGGATTAAAAGGCCGAATACCTTCAAGTTGATTGCAATACCGCCGCCTGGGAATGAAAATTTGATGGTGAAGGAGTGACTTGGGATGTAAGCAAAGTGGTGGAGATGATTTGGCCGGTTGATGTGGATGAAGTGCTCAAAGTTCCGATCGATGTTCATACACAAGCAGATTCTTTCTATTGGAATTATTCGGAGGATGGATCATACACAGTGAGTTCCGGCTACAAAACCCAACGAGAAATTACGGCGAGTCAAGCCTCGACGTCAAATGGGAAAAATGGGTATCCATGGCTATCCAAGATGTGGAATTTAAAGATCCCTAAGAAGTTCATGATGCCTTGCTGGCGGGTACACCATGCATCTCTACCGGTTGCAACCAGTTTAGGAAGGGGGTGAATGTTCCGGTGATATGCAAGGTTTGCGAAGAAGAAGTGGAAACTCAGGAGCATTTATTTCTACGATGCTCGCATGCGCAAACGGTATGGAAAGCACTTCTTGGTGAGTCCTTTGAGTCTACGAATTATTTTGATTGCAGAGAAATGTTGGGAGATTTTTTGAGCAAGGAGGATAAGCCACGATGTGAGCTGTTTGTGCTGGGCTTCTGGGCAATTTGGACAAACAGAAATGATTTGTTTTTTAACGGCAAAGGAAGAGAAGCGAGGAAGATTGTAGATGATTGTATAGATCTCCTAAACTGGTACAAGGAATCAAGAATGGCTGGTCATCTTGAAGACACAGGGCAATTCAAGACTAATAGTAAGCTGAATTGGTGCCTTCCTCCGGTGGGTTTCAATAAATCAATATTGATGCAGCTTGGAAAGAGTTCAGTCCGGCAACCGGCGCCAGAGTAGTGGTGAGGAATGATGCGGGTCAATTTTTAGCAGCAAGGCAGAGGAGGTTAATTCGTCAAAGGACGCCACTAATGGCGGAGATAGCGGCGGCTAACGAAGGTTTAGTTCTCGCAGCAGAACTGGGGTTCAAACAGGTGGTCTTGGAATCCGATTCATTGACGGTGGTGGCTCTGCTCAGAGATGGACAAGTGGGACGAGTCAACGAAATTAATGTGCTTTCAGATCTCAGAGAGTTGCTAGCATCGTGTCGCACGAAAATTTCCAGTTTCGAGGAAGTAATCATTTCCCATGTTCTACGCGACGGTAATGAAGTAGCAAATTTGTTTGCCTCGAAAGCTATGCTAGAAGATGATATTACTTATTATTCTGAAACGCCAATTTGGGCAATCGATGTGATTGACTCCGATCTTTTGGGTGTGACTGCCCAGTAATGGAGCATTTGGTTTTCCTCAAAAAAAAAAGCACTAGGATTCGGCAGATCTGAATATTTATTGAATACACCGATACAAGTCCACCAAATCTACATATCAACCGATCCAAAAGCTGCGAAAACAATAGAAGACGCCCAAATCTTAAAATATAGGTGTAAAACCTAACAAGTACAGGAGGCGGCCACACAGAATGGGCATTGCGAGATTTCAAGCGTTTTTTAGTAAAACATACTATTTTAGGAAAGTACGCGCTTATTCACAAGTTCCAGCTAGTTTATGAAATTTACGTTTATCTCAAGAGATAAGTGCTAATCTCTGCTCGCTTTAAGCATACGATATGATATGATGTTCCTTTTCAACGGCTATATAAATTATGCTTCGTGGAAGGCAGGAGCTCGTAGCATATTCAGAGTGTTGGGGAATCCGGGCTCAAAAACACAACTTATACCAAGTCGTAGCGGAAGCAAATACACCCAAGAATCGAAATTTCCCACAAAGACGTGCAACTAAAAGAGAGCAACACAATTTCAATTGAAGACAATAAGCTAAAACGAGACGAGACCAATTTTTAACGTGGAAAACCCGAAACCTGGGAAAAACCACGGAGCCACTCTCGACTCAAATCTTCCACTATAATCAACCAATAGTAGCATCAACACTTATACATTCCTAGCAAGCTAGAGAATCATCCAAGCAACAAGAAAGCTAATTTCTTTGCTTACAATTTCATCTAGATAACAATCTAGGGTAAACCTAGACGAGGGACTTAGAGATAACAAACCGGGAATCCAACCGTTGGATATCAAGAGGACATCACAGGAGCTCGCTGCCCAAATTTGAGCCGAATCAGAGCCGATCTCACCGTCAAACAGTCGCCGGAAAGCTACTGCTGCAGGTGGGTTTCAACAATGGCAGCCACTGCCTTTTCCTCTCTGTCCCATTTCTCTCCAAACCTCTTTCTCTCTCTGTCCCGTTTCTCTCCAAACCTCTTTATCTCTCACTGTGAGACAGCCCACAACCTCACCATTTGATGAGACAAAAGAAAGCTCTCATTGGGCCACGTGGACCACTCCACGCCACACACACACACGAGAGATTCAAATGCAGACAACCTGTGAATACACTCCCGAGTAATATCACTGCCAGCCCACAAATTGCATTTCATTTTTTTTCTTTGCTCATATGAGCTTTTATTCAGTGTGGCGAGTCCACCAATTGAGGTGGACCCCACACCAACATTCTCCCCCTCCACCTCATATGGAGGACTCCATACCTGCGATGCTTCTACACACTTCAAGCTTCGCAACCGGTACGGACTTCGTCATCATATCAGCACCATTTTTGTCGGTATGATTCTTCACAAGTTCAACCGACTTCCCATCCAAGACATCTCTAATCCAGTGATACCCCACATCGATGTGCTTGGATCTCGAGTGAAAACTCGAGTTCTTGCTGAGATGGATCGCACTCTGACTGTCATAGCACATAGTATACTTCTCTTGCTTATCAACTGTCATGGCCTCGTCATAGCTCTCTGGCTCCCCCTCATCCGTGAGTATCACATACTCAGACGGAGAATACTTCTGATAGGGTTGCCGAGTTCTGCTAGATCTCCTCAACTCGGTAACAGCTGGAGCTGGTGGCTGTGGAGGTAACACCTCATCCTGTGCATCTGCCTGATCATCAACTGGAGGTGGATCAACATCACCTGCATCACCCTGATCATCCTGCACTATCTCATCACCATCACCCTGATCTGCTGTATTAGGAACTGGACTCATGTCCACCAAGTCATCACCATCAGCTTGAGGCTTATCACATCTCCCGATGTCCTCAATAGTCTGATCTTCGAGAAATACCACATCTCGGCTCCTGACAATCTTCTTGGTAACTGGATCCCATAACCGGTACCCAAACTCTTCATGGCCATAACCCAGAAAGATACACTGCTTGGATTTTTCGTCAAGCTTTGATCTTTCATTTTTCGGGACATGAACAAATGTCCGACACCCGAACACTCTCAAGTGATCGTAAGACACATCTCTACCTGTCCAAACTCTGTCAGGTATATCTGTCTCCAAAGGAACTGAAGGAGAAAGATTGATCAAATCCACAACTGTTCTCATCGCCTCACCCCAAAAGGTTCTTGGCAGCTTTGCCTGTGACAACATACATTTGATCTTCTCAATCATGGTCATGTTCATCCTTTCTGCTACACCATTATGCTGTGGGGTCTTGGGAGGTTTCCTATGATGCTTAATCCCATGGTTCGTGCAATAACAGTGAAAGGAACCCTTGTAATCACCGCCATTGTCAGTCCTGATGCACTTCAATGGCTTTCCAGTTTCCCTCTCAACACTAGCATGAAACTCCTTAAACACATCAGCCACTTGGTCCTTACTCCGAAGAGTGTATGCCCACACTTTCCTTGAATGATCATCAATGAAAGTCACAAAGTATCTCGCACCACCAAGTGTTCTAGTCTTCATGGGTCCACAAACATCAGAATGTACCAACTCTAGAATATCAGACTTTCTAGAACCACGTGAATGCTGAAAACTCAACCTGTGTTGCTTTCCAGCCAAACAATGAGTACAATGCTTCAAAGTATTACCTTTAATACCAAGGAGATGCTCTCGCTTGGTTAGGACATCAAGTCCTTTCTAACTCATGTGACCCAGCGTCTTGTGCCACAACTTTGTAGAGGTATCATCAACTGTATTTACCACTGGACTGGTAAGCTTCGCATGCATCACATACAGTGAGCACTCCTTCATCCCTCTAGCAACAACCAATGAGACCCGAGTAAGTCTCCATTTCCCATCACCGAAATGATTGCTATACCCGTCTTCATCAAGCTTCCCTGCAGAAATAAAATTTAGCCGAATATCCAGAACATGTCTGACATCCCTGAGAACGAGCTTGCTTCCATTGCTAGTATCCAAGAAAACATCACCCATGCCAATGATCTTGGACACGCCGTCATTCCCCATCTTCACAACACCATAGTCACCTGGTCTGTAAGATGAGAAGAACTCCCTCTTGGATGTAACATGATGGAAGCCCCGCTATCAATAACCCAGCTGCTAATCTGACAAGCTATACTGACAACATTCTCCTCACAGACAATGAGAGTATCATCCTCAGTCGTTGTAGCAACTGTCTTCTCATTCTGGCTGTCCGACCCTTTCTGTCCCATCTTCTTCAGCTTCTTGCACTCTTTCTTCATATGTCCCATACCTCCACAATGGTAGCATTTCACACATTTCTTCCAATCACTCGACTCGCCTCTCGAGTGATCCATTTTTCTTAGGACCCCTGCTGTGACTTCTCCCTCTGTCCTCTTTCTTTGCGGTCACCAGTGCCTCAGTCTCCGAAT
Source organism: Linanthus parryae (assembly GCA_023055425.1). NCBI lineage: Eukaryota > Viridiplantae > Streptophyta > Magnoliopsida > Ericales > Polemoniaceae > Linanthus > Linanthus parryae. The sequence continues at coordinate 749,630 of JALGPY010000008.1, read as the reverse complement.
TCATGCCTGACTCGGAACGTCTAGCTTCTTCATTCAACAAGCTATCCTTGACCATATCATTGGTCAACTTTCCATCTGAAGCAGAATTGCTAAGAGCCACTGTCAAAGTTTCCCAACTGTCCGGCAAGCTACTGAGGAGAAACAATGCCTGAATCTCATCATCAAATACAATCCGCATCGCCGTCAGCTGATTCATGAGCTCTTGAAACCTGCTCATATGCTCAGACACACTCTGGCCATCCCTGTACCTCAAATTCACAAGCCACTTCATGAGGTGCATCTTGTTCTGAGCTATCTCTCTCTCATACAAAGACTCTAGCTTTTTCCACAAAACAACCGCTCTTGTCTCTTTGGCGACGTTGTGAAAATGCTTTGGTCAATCCACTGTTCGATAGTGGCTACAGTCTTCCTTTGCAATGTGTCCCATGCCTTGTGAAATACCCCGTTTTGTGACTATGGGTATTTTGTGATATTATTATAAGTGTTGGGGAGTTAAGTTAATTGTCGAGAGTTAATTATAATAGTTACGAGAGTTTGAGGGTCTTTGTGACTTTAATCCAAGAGTTTTAGTGTCTTTTACTTTAGGTTGGGGGAGGTAGTTGTCTTTTGACAAAATAAAGGGGGGAAAAGTATCTTTGACCCAATTTTTCTTCCTACGTAAAGTTTCTTAATTCAAGAGGGTTTCCTACTTACGAAGTTAATTTTTTTTCCAAATCTCATAAAACCCTCACTCTCCCTATTTCTCTCTATGTCTCTCTCTCACGTCTCCCTCTCTCACCTGAACCCTCTCTCTCTCTCACTCACTCTCTCTCTCCCTACCCGACGGCAGCAACCACCGCCACCGCCACCGCCGCCGTCTCTCTCTTCCTCCGATCAGGTGATCTCTCTTTTTCTCTTTTTCTCTCTTTTCTTTCTTTCTTTCTTTCTATCTTTCTTTTTCTCTCTCTCTCCGTCCATCTCTCTCTCTTCCCGTCCGGCCTCCATGGGCGGCGGGCTAGGGATAGTTTTGTTTCTTCTTTTCTTTTCTCTTGTTGATCTCTTGTTCTCATGATCACTTGTTCATGATTCATGTATGTTACATGCAATCTTTAATTTTCAGTTTGATATTGTTAGAATCATTATTCATGGATTTGTAGGATTGATAATCAAGTTTTAGGGTTTATCATGTTCATGGGTGATGGGAAAAACCCTAGTTTGGAGGAGAAGTTGATTAAGCAATTTGGGTGATTTGATGATCATAGTATGTGGGTGGTAACCTGATTTGATGTTGGGAATCATGTTATATTAGGTTTAGTATGAATATAGGATGAACTAGATGCTTGGGGGAAAAGTTTCATGGAAATTGATAATTCCCGTATGGGTATTTTGAGTGAAATTAGAAACTTCAAACTAGTGTATCTTTTGATTCAGGAATCGAAATTAAGATCCGTTTGAGGCTAAACTTATTATTTTGAATGTTTGAATCTAATGAAACTGTTTTCGGGCCATGATCTGTTTGAAAAAATGGAGTAATAAATTGGTGGAGTTATGATAGGTTATGTATGCTTTAGATTAGAGGATTTTGGGGCGGTCTTGGATGTTGTTTTGAAGTGTGAATTAAGTGGGATGTTGGGTTGATGTTAGAACCCTAAACCATTGACTATCATATGCATGTAGCTAGTATAGCAAGTAATTGCTAGAATATTTTGTTTAATTAGAATATTGTTACGTGTAGGTGACGAGTTCGTCGACGACGAGTACGTAGAGTACATTGATTGATTGCTATAGTTGGATTTTGCTTTGAGGTAAGTAAACATGCAAGCCTAGTGTGCTTAAATCCTTCGTGTCAAATGAATTCTTATATTTCTTTACGTCTCAAAATGTGTTTATGTGATATGACATGCAATATGTGGTTTTACTTGATAAATGTCTTTCTTGAAAAGTATCATCATGAAAACAATAATGAACTAATACGTAAAGTGGAATAGTTGTGCGGGGACATTTATTATTGGTTACTATTGGCATTGGACGGTTTGATCTCGGTCTTCCGTTTCAATTTATTTTTATTTAATTTGGTTGCAAGTCCCCGGATAGCTCCCTGTACTCACTCCTCTGGCCGCTAGAGTCTTTGGGGGGGTGTCGACACTTAAGGTCTTGGATGCTTGCGAGATGGTTTGGTTTTTTCCCGTCATAACGAATTAATAATGATGGATTTTTGATTTTGTTAATGGAAAAGAGTTAATGATGGATTTTGGATTTCCTATTGATTATGGAATTGGTTGGAAATATTATGAAATTGGGAACTCTTATGTTTTATTACAAGAGTCAACTTTATTACCGCTGTGTTTGAGAAAAACTCTTACTTATAAATGAGACTTTGTTTTATAACTATCTCATAATCATTTTACATGTTTGGGTGTTTATTTACCAGTATTTCATGCTGATTTTGTACTGTGTTGTTTCTTTTTGATTCTGCACCACAGGTTTAGAGGATGGTTATCTGGCGTAGAAGGGGACGCGTATCATCATTTGGATCACTAGTAGTTTTATTTCAATTTTGAACTCTCTATTATTTTAAACGCTTTAGTTGTTTATGCCCGGTTTGAGGGTAGAATGTTTTGGATTGTGATAATGGATAGTTTCAATTAATTTTAATTACTATTGTGGATGTTTTTGCTTGAGAACCATGTTATAAAATCTCCTTGTATTCGGATTTAATCTCGGGTACAGAGTGACATCTCCGGGCCTCCGGCTTGGGCCATTTGGGGGTGTTACAGGTGGTATCAGAGTCGTAGTTTATTAAAAGGAAATTAAAATCTGCTAGGGTAACTAAAATGGACATAGGAAAAAGAAATTAAAATTTGACGAGCGTGTGGGTATTTGGGTATAATTGGATTGTTGTGTGTGTAAATGTTTAGAAAATAGGATAGAAAGCAAGTATTTTCACCCACCCATTCCTAACTAAGAGTCTTAGCCTACCTGAGATACTACGAGATCGGATTGTTGAGGCGCTTCATTGGAGTTCAGATTGGAAGCCTACCTTTAAGGCCTGTCGTTGGGAAATTTTCTTCAAGAGTCTTGTGATTATCAATTTGGAGTCTTGGGAATAATTAATGATTTTTGAAGAGTAGTTATTTTTGGTTACGATACATACCTTGTGAAATTAGAGATTTATTAAGTTGTTTCCTCTTGTAGATGGCTAGAACTAAGCATACAGCAAGGAAGCGTGTGATGCCAGTTGAGAAGCACCCTGTTGTGACACGTTGGACCGAAGGTGAAGACTTTCCAGATTTTCGTGATCGAGTGGTTCAATATTGTGAAGATAAGTTCCATGCCTTAGATTTTCTTCGGTATAGGAATCCATCTTGTCAGGCCTACTGTATGGTGATGGCACTACCTATGAGACCCATGTTTGGGGAAATTATTACAAAGTATAGCAACATCATGGGCAGGTTCAATCGTCTGAATGATAGGGATTATCGCTGCCAAGGTGAATGGACGGTAAGTGCATATTTTATATGCAAGTTGTTGGAGACTCATCTTAAGTGGCAAACTTATATAGTTATTGAGATAGAATCTAGTGATGAAGAAGAAGTGATCTACATAAGCTCTAGTGAGGATGAAGAGGTCGAAGAGGATCCAATGGAAGATGTCGATGAATAGCCCGAGATTGAGGAAGATCCCATGGAATATGAAGAGAGTGAAGAAGACCCAAGTGAAGATGAAGAGCACGAGTATGATGCCGACGAAGATGATGAATTTGATGGTAGTGATGATGATGAGTGATAGTTATGTTAGAATTGTTTAATTTCTTAGAATTTGATGCATTTTAGAGTTTATAGTTGGTTTTAATAAGGCTAAGATGCCAAACAATACTTTGAAGATTCTTGGATGATCTCTTTTGCATATCCACTTTTGGGCTAGGGACGATTGTTGGTAGTTTAATTAGGTGGATATTGTTTTCGTGATGGAGATGATACTCATGTTTTGAGAACCCGATTTGGGAAGTTTAATAAATTTAGCTTTCTGAATTTTGGAGTATGATTTGATAGATCAAGGTTGTATTATGTTTTGTTACCATTGATTAAGTGCTTAGAAAGGGTTCATGGGGTTAGAACGCGAAAACTATGATCTTCGGTGTTGTTGATTTTGCGCAGCAGTGAGTTTTTGTTGTAGCAGACGTATACAATTTTTGATTTATTTTTCCCTGAATTTTTCCCAGAAGGTAGACATATCCAGGCATCTCCCATAAAATTTTCATCCCTATATGATGTCTGGATACTTAGATATTAATTTTCAAAGTTGGGGGTTCAGTAGCAGAATTGCAAAGTGACTAGCTGTAGCATTTTTTTATTGTTACCTATCTTCCAGATCTTTTTTTGATCTCAAACTCTTATGGCAGCTAGTAAACATGTTTTTATATATCTGGGAGAAATACTAGCTTATTTTGAGAATTTGAAAGTCAGTTTAAGGCTTTTCAAAGTCAAAGTTTTTGTTCTGGTGGGCTATGACAGCAGCTGTAGTATTTTCTGTGTAACTTGAGTTCTACAATTTATTTTGAGTTGATTCTTCTTAATTATGAAATATGATTCAGAGAGATTGTTTCACACCAAAATTCATAATTTTTGCTTGTTCGATTGATCCTTTGTCCAATTTTTGAAGAAGATGAAAAAATTGAGACGTGGTCGGCCTATGCGGAAACGCATGTGTAATTGAATTTAAAATGATGATCAATGTGTGACATTACTTGTTTAATTTTTCACTACACGCCATATATGCATGATCGTTTGTACTTATTTATACTTTATAAGCAATACAATAGGCTATAGTGTAGGGATTGTGACTGATAGACCACATCAATACTACACTAGGAGAAATCGTCAAGTACTGATGGTCAACAACAACAACAACAACAACAACAACAACATGGAGCAGTTCTTTGCTCAATTTTTTCAGAACATGAACCAGGGAGAGCATAATGCAGCTAATTGGGCAAAGAAATTGGCTGACATGAAGCCTGGAAACTTTACACGCAAGGAGGATCCAGTTGAACTCGAAGATTGGATTGATGAGATGGATAAGGTCCTTGAGTTAGTTGAGTGCCCTGAAAACCGCAAGGTTGTTTGCGCGGCATTCTACCTTAAGAATGATGCAAACATATGGTGGAGGAACACACGTCAAATGTTTTTGGCGCAACCCAATTTCAATTGGGAGTCTCTTCAGACTGCACTCCGCAAACGTTTTTATCCATCAGGATAAGAAGTACCTCGATTTTGTGAATTTGAGGCAAGGGAAAGACACTGTGACTGAGTACTTCAGGAAGTTCATGGATTTTTCTCGATTCACAAGTCAGCTAATGCCGGATGAGAAGACCAATGTCAGGAAGTTCATGTCAGGTCTGCAACTTCATTTGCAGAAGGACTTGATATGTAGGACCTATGATACTCTTCAAGAGGCGTACGATAGAGCAGCAGCCGTTTGGCGTATTCAAGAGGCACAAGATGAGAAGCGTGGAAAGTGCAAGATTGAGAACACTGGGAGTTTTAGCAACAATCAGGGTAGGATTAACCAAGGTAGTCAGGACAAGAGGTTTAAGCCTAACCATGGAGGAAGTAACCAGGGTCAGTACCGTGGTAACAAGCAGAATAATGGATATGATCAACCTCGCCGTTATATCTGCAAGAATTTTCAACAAAACCATCCTGGAAAGGACTGCCAAGGAAACCTTGTCAACTGCCACAACTGCGGCAGGAAGGGTCATCGTGCTTTTGAGTGCCGATTGAAACCAAATGGAAACCAGAAAGGGAACCAGGCAGGAAATTATCAAGGAAACCGACAGTTCAGCAACAACAATCAGGGCGGAAACCGGAACTATGGGAACTACAACAACCAGAATAATGGAGGCAACAATTATGGCAGGCAGCAGGCGAACAACCAAGATAATGGAAGGAACAATGATGTTCAGAACGGGAAAAGGAACAACAACGCTCCAGCTAATGCCAACACCAATGGGACTGGTACGGCAGGAACTACCGCAACACAGAACGGGAATGTTGCAAGGATCGCTGTCATGAGAAGGACTGAAGCGGAAGCAGGAAACAGAGTAGTCACTGGTACATTTCTCGTTCATGATCAACCAGCATTTACTCTATTTGATTTTGGAGCATCGTATTCATTTATTGCATCATCATTTGTGGATAAGTTGAGTCTCAATAAGCCGTCTAGAATATCCATCCCCGTAGCTACCCCAATGATAACTCCGTTTTGGAGTTATGTTATTCCTTATTTTTTGCTATGTTTTGCGTGCTTATCATGGAATATCTTATCGTCTTTGAGCGTTTTGTGCTAAAATTGTGAAATTTGAGTTTTTGAGCGTTCATCGTAAAATCCGGGCGTTTCTCGTATGTTTTGTTGCTTTTATTGTGATATGATCGCGAGTTCGTGTTTCGTGTCGTGGTTGGCAGGAAATAGGACGCGAGGATCAAAGGGGGTGAAGAAACGAGCTTCGGAAACAAAGAAAGCAAGGAAAACTCAAGGAAAAGAGCCAGAAAAAAGCTAAGGAAAATTCTCTTCGCACGAAGAGAAAAGTTCTTCGCACGAAGAGAATACTTAGCCAAAATTTCAAATGTCTTCGTGTGGTATGATGCTGTCTCAAAGTGGGAAGAATTTTGCAAGAAGAGTTCAGACAGAGTGAAGAATCTCTTCGCACGAAGAGAAAATGTCTTCGCACGAAGAGACTGCCCAGAAAGCTACATTCGTCCGGGGTCTTTTTGCAATTATCAGAAACTTTGTCATATCATTATAGAAACGTATTTAAGTGTGCTAGGTAGACTTTTTGAGTAGTTTTTGACGGTAGACACATCTTTTGGAGTTGGAGAAGCTATTGGGAGAGCTTAGGAGCTTTGGATCATCCGTTTGGATTCTCAACTCTTCTCTTTCTTGATTTTTATGTTTAAACTCATGAGACTTGTCGTTTTGAGTATGATATGAGTAGCTAAACGTTATTTGCTGGGAATTCTCGTTTGGTGTAGCTAGGGTTTGATCTAAATATCATGTTTTGATGATTGTGATTCATGTTTTGGCTTAATCTCATGTATTCTTTCATTATTATGGATTATTTACGTTTGTGATCATATTATCTTTGCGAGTAGCTAACGTAGAGATAAACTTAATTAGTTTTCACGTGGTAACTCCGTGAGAATTAATCGGTAAATTGAATAATCCACCTAGTAGAATCAATGTTTGGTAACTCGACATCGTTAACTAGGATCGTTAAAGTAGAATTATGGTTTCAATGCATGCTTAAAGCTAGAATAGACTTGGTAACTCGGTTTGTTTTGGTTTAAAGTATAGTAAACTTACTTGGTAACTCGGTAAGTTTAATATTGCTTGATTGATAGTGGAAGATACGTGGTTGTTTTACAAGTCAAAACATAAATTTAGCTCAACCTAGTGAACCTAGAGAATTCCCGGTGTTTTCCCCTTATATTACAAAAACCCTAAAATTCATTCTTTATTAATCGTGAACTACTTCACTTGGTTAATTGAGAATATTGCGTTTTTATTTTAGTAGAATTAGATCAAAACACAACTTGCGACGTACCCACATAAGGTTTAGAATAATAATTAATTTAAACAAAGTCCCTTGGGTTCGACAATCCGGATTTCCGGTTTATTACTACACACGACAGTTGTACACTTGCAGTTGGAGCGTGTCAAGTTTTTGGCGCCGTTGCCGGGGACTTCGGCTAAATTAGTTATAATTCCTAGCCTTAGGGATTTTAATTTATTGTTTATATCCGTTACTCACCTACGTTTTGCGTTTTTCGTGATTTCAGGTTGATTTACACGGTGCATGACCCGTTCTAGAGACGAGTCTTTGTATCCAACGTTTGAAGACCCGGAATCCTTATTAAAAGCACAGCGTAGGGACAAGAGGAATTCAAGCTCAGTCGTCATGGATGAGGAAACTAGAGCTGAGTTTGAGAGAATTCGCAAAGGCATGCAAGATGCGGAAGCAGCTAGAGCTGCAGCTGTAGAGGAGGCTGCAAACAGAGCCGCGGAAACTGAGCACAGTAGGGCTCAAATGGCTGAGATGAAGGCGATGATTGATCGCATGAACCCTCCGAATCCACAACAACTTCCTGGTGCGGAAGTGGTTGGCAGAAATAACGGTGGCAATGGGAATAATGGGGGTAATAATCGGAACAACAACGGTCGGAATGTGGTAGAGCAAGTCAACAATGCTGAGGAGGATGAGCGTCCTTTGGTGGACTACTTCAGGACTACACCGAAGGGATATCAGCCCACCATAGTCAGACCTCAGATTAATGCCGCACACTTCGAGATTCGCCAACCGTTGATCAACATGGTTAGGGATGAATGCTTATTCACTGGAGCCCCGAGTGATGATCCACATCAGCACTTGCTCAATTTCGAGCAGATTACTTCTACCATGTATGATAAGAGAGTTCCACTCGAGACGATAAAGCTCATGATTTTCCCTTTCTCTTTATCGGGAAAGGCAAAGACATGGCTTATGGAACTTCCAGCAGGCAGCATAGTTACATGGGCAGATTGTAGCAGAGATTTTCTCAGGAAGTATCTTCCACCATCCAAGGTTGCTCAACGGATGGCTGATATTACAAAATTTACACAGCAGGAAGATGATTCTTTGGGAGACACGTGGAGAAAGTTCAACCAGCTCCTGCGCAGATGCCCTACTAACGGAGAGCCATGGTATAAACTTCTCCACTACTTTTATAATGTTTTGGATAGAGAGACTGCTAGTGAATTGGACATGATGGCTCAAGGAAATTTTATGGGAATGGGACTACAGAGATGTCGTGATCTGCTAGATAATGTAGCAAAACGTGAATCCACGAGGTCTGAGACTCGTAGAAGCACGAAATTAGATGGGGCATTGGTTAGTAAGATTGAGTCCATGGTGGAACACAAATTTGAACATCAGATGGCAGTTATGACTTCGGCTTTTAGTATTTTGAATCCATCGGCACAGGTGAAGTCAGTGGGAGAGATGGTAGCAGATGCAAATCAGGGATATGGGGATGGTATTGAAGACGTGAACTACATGGGTCAAAGACAGCAGCAATGGCCAAACACCTATCATCCTAACAACCGCAATCACCCCAACTTCAGTTATGTCAATCCGAATAGTGGACTATATGCGCCAGGTCAAAGGCCAAATGTTCATTATCAAGCTCAGAGACAGGCTCCACAGCAACAGGCTCCTCCACCACCTCCATCTTCAGAAGAACAGGACACAAACGCGTTGTTGAGGAAACTGTTAGCTAGCAATGATAAGATTGAGAGCAATATTGTCGCGATAGAAGCCTCTATAAAAAGTCATGAAACACAGATTGGGCAAATAGCCAATCAAAATACTCGACTTCCACCTGGTATGCTTCCGTCCAACACAATTACTCCAACTGAGCAGTTGAAAGCTATTACTACTCGCAGTGGGACCACTACTCAGGATCCCCCATATCCTACCCATGCGCGAGCTGAGGCGACTAAGGCCACAGAAAAAGCCTTGGATGAAGAGATTCCCGTGCCTACCGTGATTCCCCAATCAAAGGACACGGTGAGGAAGTCGGATGAGAAACAAAAGCCAAAGGAGGAATACAGTGTGCGAGTGCCATACCCGCAGAGATTGAAGAGTCAAGAGGAAGCCAAGCATTTCAAGAAGTTTGTGGATATCTTCAAAAAGTTACACATTAATATCCCTTTTGCGGAGGCCATTTCGCAAATGCCTCAATATGCTAAATTTCTCAAGGACCTCCTCTCTAATAGGAGGCGCATGGATGATTTTGAGACCGTGACCCTGAATGAGGAGTGTAGCGCCGTAGTGCAAAAAGTGCTACCCAAAAAGATGAAAGATCCGGGTGGTTTCATTATTCCTGTGACTTTGGGAGATGCGTTTCATGGTAGAGCGTTATGTTATCTTGGAGCAAGCATAAACTTGATGCCTACATCAGTATTTAAGCAACTCGGTGTAGGAGATCCAAAACCCACTCGTATGTGTTTACAGATGGCTGACCGTACTATAAAACGACCACGGGGTGTTTTGGAGGATGTGCTTGTGAGAGTCGAAGGACTCATCTTTCCCGCAGATTTTGTGATCTTAGATATGGATGCTGACGATGATGTCCCACTCATATTGGGACGGCCATTCCTTGCTACGGGAAAGACGATTATTGATGTTGCCAATGGAGAATTGACTATGCGTATTAACGATGAGAAGGTGGCATTCAATGTCTTTGAAGCTATAAAATTTCCTGCATATGCAGTGAGTGAGCAGTGCTTTGGTGTGGAGCCATACACACCGGACGAGGAGGACGATATCTTATTGGAGCAGCTGTATGAGGAACTTGCCTTACTTGATTCGAGTGAAAAAGAACAGGCTATGGAAGCCAGCTGGCATTCACCCTTACCCCTCTTTAATGAGGGAAGCAGGAAGATTCTTACTCCTTCTCTTATTACTGCTCCTGATTTAGAATTGAAACTGTTACCTGCTCATTTAAAATATTTATGCTTGGGATCTGATGAAACTTTACCTGCTATTTTTTCTGCATGTTTGGACAGGGAACAGGAGGAGCAACTTCTCAAGGTATTGCAGGAGACGAAAGCAGCTATGGGATGGACCATAGAGGATATTAAGGGGATCAGCCCCACGGTTTGCCAACACAAGATCCGGCTCATGGAAGACAAGAAGCCGGTAGTTCAGTTTCAGCGCCGCCTCAACCCTCACATGCAAGAGGTAGTGAAGAAAGAGGTGCTTAAATGGTTGGAAGCAGGTATCATCTATCTGATTTCCGACAGCACGTGGACTAGCCTGGTACAGTGTTCTCTAAGAAGGGAGGTATAACTGTGGTGGAAGGGGAAAAAGTTGATCAGATTGCCACTCGTACAGGTAGTGGGTGGAGAGTTTGCATGGATTACCGCAAACTCAACGATGCCACCTTGAAGGATCATTTTCCCCTCCCATTTGTGGACCAGATGCTTGATAGGCTGGCACGTCATTCGCATTACTGCTTTTTGGATGGATACTCTGGGTATAATCAGATAGCGATTGAGCCAGCTGACCAGGAGAAGACGACATTTACTTGTCCTTATGGGACTTTTTCATTCAGACGCATGCCCTTTGGGCTATGCAATGCCCCTACCACGTTTCAGAGGTGTATGATGTCTATCTTCTCAGATATGATGGAGCAAAATTTCGAAGTCTTCATGGAAGATTTTTCACTTTATGGTGATGGGTTCGAAGACTGTCTCCAGCAGCTAGCTCGGGTACTGGACAGATGTATTGACACCAACCTAGTGCTTAACTGGGAGAAGTGCCATTTCATGGTGACCGAGGGGATAGTGTTGGGACACAATATCTCCAGTAAAGGATTAGAGGTAGATCGGGCGAAGATTGAGGTGATTGAGAAGCTTCCTAATCCTACATCTGTCAAAGGGGTACGGAGTTTCTTGGGACATGCAGGTTTCTATCGGCGCTTCATTAAAGACTTTTCGAAGATCCCAAAGCCTTTATCTGGGTTGCTTGAGAAAGATGCCGTCTTTGATTTCAATGAAGAGTGCAAGACAACTTTTGATTTGCTCAAGAAAAAGCTGATCAGTTCTCCCATTATAGCCACCCCAGACTGGACCTTGCCGTTCGAGCTTATGTGTGATGCCAGCGATTATGCGGTGGGAGCAGTACTGGGACAGCGCAAAGACAAGGTAGCTCATGTAATTTACTATGCTAGTCGTACTCTTTATACTGCACAGGTTAATTATGCCACCACGGAGAAGGAGATGTTGGCCATTATGTTCGCATTGGACAAGTTTCGTCCATACCTTGTGGGTTCTCAGGTGACCATCTTCACGGACCATGCAGCCCTCAAATATCTTCTTACTAAGAAGGATGTGAAGCCTAGATTGATCCGGTGGGTGTTGCTAATGCAAGAGTTTGACATAGTGATCAAGGACAAAAAGGGAGTAGAGAACGTTGTTGCAGACCATTTGTCACGACTGGAGAACGAAAAACAGGAAGATGTGCCAATTAGAGAAGATTTTCCAGATGAACAACTTATGGTAGTGGTAGCAGATGTGCCTTGGTTTGCGGATTTGGCAAATTTCAAGGCGCTCAATATTGTCCCAAAAGACATGTCTTTCCATCAGAAAAAGAAATTTTTCGCAGATGCACGACACTATTTATGGGATGACCCTTATTTGTTCAGGTTGAGAGCTGACAACGTGTTGAGAAGATGCGTAGCTGAGCCAGACACTTTGGACATTCTTAGACACTGCCATGAATTGAATTGCGGAGGGCATTTTGGCAAAACGCGCACGGTGGCAAAGGTATTGCAAAGTGGATTTTATTGGCCCTCTTTACATAAAGATGCTCATTTGTTTGTACAGCAGTGTGACCGATGTCAGAGAACCGGCAATATCTCCAACCGAAACGAGATGCCTCAAAACTTCGTGTTGGAAGTAGAGCCCTTTTATGTTTGGGGCATTGATTTCATGGGACCATTCCCGTCTTCACTTGGAAATCTTTATATACTGTTAGCTGTGGATTATGTGACCAAGTGGGTAGAGGCAATGGCTTGCCCTAAAAACGATGGAGCTACTGTAGAGAGATTCGTGCGTAAGAGCATATTTACACGGTTTGGGACTCTTAGAGCCATTATCAGGGATAAAGTATCGCATTTCGTGAATAAATTCTTTGCCAATGTCTTGAGCAAATATGGGGTAAAGACGCATAAGATATCACTGGCTTATCATCCGAATTCGAATGGGCAAGCAGAAGTTTCTAACCGAGAGATAAAAGGGATTCTTGAGAAGACAGTCAACCCGGGACGCAAGGATTGGTCTCTGCATTTAGATGATAGCTTATGGGCGTATAGGACTGCTTACAAGACCCCTTTAGGCATGTCTCCCTATCAGTTAGTATTTGGGAAGTCGTGTCATCTCCCGGTGGAACTTGAGCACAAGGCATTCTGGGCCTTGAAGAAGATCAATTTGGACGCTAAGCTCTTAGGTGAGATACGGAAGCAAGCACTACTCGAACTTGAAGAATTTTGATTGATGGCATATGAAAGTGCAAAAATCTATAAGAGAGGACAAAACAGTGGCACGACAGGCACATCATCCCGAGAGACTTCAAAGTCGGACAGAGAGTGCTGATATTCAATGCCAGACTAAAGCTGTTTCCAGGGAAATTGAAATCTATATGGAGTGGTCCCTACACAATTACTGCAGTTTATCCATGGGGATCTCTTGAGGTGGAGGACGCAAATGGGAACATGTTTAAGGTGAATGGCCAGAGAGCGAAACCATACGTGGACGGGGATTTCATTGGAGTCATTGAATGGCTTCATGCAACCCCCGCAATTTAATTAATCTCTGAGGTAACTGGTTCGGGCCGTCGACCTTAATATACAAAGCGCTTGTTGGGAGGCAACCCAACCTATTTATTGCTATAGAGTAGGTTTTAATACTGTTTTGAATTTATTTTATTTTATTTTATTTATTTGAGAGGTGCGAGAGAGGGGATTTAATATTTTCAATGAGTATATGCAGGATTCCGAGGTGAAAGGCCTATTTCGGATCCCCCGTCTTGATGCGCGCGAGCAAATCAGAGTGCAAATTGAAGAATTGCAGTCCAAAACGCGCATCGGGATCCGAAGTGAAGGAAGTAGAGAATGAATCCATTCCTGCGCTTATTCAACACACGCACCTGAGGAAGATCATGGTCCCGGACTCCCCGTCTTTATATACACAAGGATTTGAATGATGAACGGAGAAAGCTAGCTCACTGGCACGGATTACGAGGTGATATTTTGAAGAACAGATTAAAGAATTGAAGAGTGCCACTGTGTGGGGGTAGTCGAGAGCTTTCTGTGGACAGGTGGATCGCGTAAATCGGAGTCCGGACGAAGAAGTTAGGCCAAAAAGGATGTTATGCGGGCAAAAAGGCGTCGAAAAGCATCCGGAATTGTCAAACGGGTCTTTGGGAGGATCAAATTGAAGAATAAAGGATTCCCCGGACATTGGGAATCTTTTATGATGCAAAAGGAATCTCGAGGTCGAAGAGATTCATGAAGAAGCAAAGGCACGAGTAAAATGGCGAAAAAAGGATGTTCGAGTGGCTTAAAACATCCGGAAATTTTCAACAGATCTTCGAGAGCACGAATTTGAAGAATAAAATATTCCCCGGACTTTGGTAATATTTTATCATCTACACGGGATCTCGAGGACGAGGAGATTCAAGAAGATTCGAAGAAACGAGTAAATAGTCGAAGGAAATCAAGCCAAAGAAGGAATTTTAAAGCACTGCCAAAATCTCTTCGCACGAAGAGAAAAACTCTTCGCACGAAGAGTTTTTACTTAGAAAAAAAAATTCTCTTCCTGTGACAGCCTTCTGTCTCAAAACAAGAAGACTGTCACACGAAGAGGACTAAGGCATTCTGGACATTCTTCGCACGAAGAGAATGCCCAGAATGCGCGAAAGGTCCAAATTACCCGAAACAAATCAAGAGGAGTATGGATTGATGGAGGGGCATTTGTGACAAATCGTTTACGGGGTATTTAAACCCCATTTGACCCGAACAATCATCAGTCCCTTCATTCTTCTTCAACCCACGACACAGTTCTCTCCTCCTCCATAGCCGCACGAACACACAAATCTCCATCACCCTTGTTTCTTCGTCAAATTCAACAACCAAGCATAGGTTTTGCTCGCGAAAGAGAGGAGAACAAGGATTCGAGGGTGGATTTGAGTGATATTGAAAGACGAGAGAGAAATCAGAGGAGGAAGAACTAGGGTTCCGAAGCAAAAATTGAGAAATTGGACCACTTGGAGTGTGATTCAGCTTACGGTCAAGAAGGAAACACTAACGGGGACTTCACAAGGAGTACGGAGCATCAAAAAATTCGGAGTTTCGACAATTTTTTTTCGGCAACCTCAAAACAGCCCGGATTGTCAAATTTCTGAGATTTTTGTGCCCGTAAGACTTGCTCCGGGCACGTAGGTACACTCTCAAACTAGTTATTTCAATATTCGAGTCTTAGGAACAAATGGAGTAAAAGCCCAATTTACTTTTTGTTACGCTTAGTAGCGCGCTTGGGGGCGATTGCTTAGAGTCCTAGGAATTACGTGCCTACTTGCCTACGTGTTTAATTCTGTACACACTTCCTGTCACGGTGCACAGTTTAAATTTTTATCGTATTTGCTTGATTTGTTAAATGGCCTCAAAAAAGAGAAAGACGGGTGAGGGGTCGTCTATGGAGGCGTCCGGTTCTGCTCCGCCTACCATAGAGGCGCCCGAGTCGCCCAAATATGATTTGCTAAAAACCCCGTTTCCTAACCGACCCGTGATGAGACAAAGAAGAGAGGGGAAGGTGAATGTGAGGAAACTGACTGAGTCGAACTTTGACTCGTATCGCTTCATGACCCACGAGGCTCATTATGATTATGACCATGACCATTACCTTACCAAACATGGACAACCAGAGAAAGTGTTCGAATTCCACTCGGAAATGCCCCCACCTATTAAGAGCATTTACGATAGGGAAGGGCTTCTTAAGTGGTTCGAATTGGTCGGAATTTCGAGCGCACCAATCGCTAGGGAGTTTGTTGTCAACCTTAGGTATGCGTTGGATGGTGAGAGTCGCGACCATAGGTTGGTGTACTATCGAAACAAGTGGATAGTCTTCACACCGGAGTCTATCGCCTTTGCACTTAAATTCCCACCTCTAGCGGATGCGTGTGCTTTTTCTCGGGTTGTGTCGGACGAGAACATTTATGAGAAGGTCAAAAAATTTTGTTTTCCGTCGGGTAAGTCTCCGTGGGATAGAAAAGGGTCAATGCTTAAATGGAAGGTTCCAACTGGGGAGTTAAAACCGGAGGCTCGATGGATTTGTGAGTTATTGGAGAATTGGGTTTTGGGAACCACCTCAAACCCCACATTCTCCTTTAGACTTTGTGTGATGGCGTTGTGTCTTTGGGAGGGGCAGAGAATTGATATTCATCGCTTCATATGGGGTAATATCATGGATAGAATTTCTAGAAACAACAAAATGGCCCCCGGACATACTTGCTTGCTCACCCACTTAGCCGTTGTTTCTGAGGTGGTGATTCCCAAATACGACAAAGTCATTCCCGTCTTCCCTAAGAGAGAATGGTCTAAGTTTGACGCCACGGCCAAAGCCTTGAAGCGGAACAAGGGTCGGAAGAAGAGTATAGGGGTCAAGAGAGCTGGTTTTGATGGTGAGGCAGCCTTCAACCAGTTGCGAGAGGAGATGACAGTGGATAGGGAAGAGAGGAGGCGTCAGTTTGAGTGCTTGCAGAGTAACCAAGCCCAATTGGGTAATTTGGTTCAAATGGTTGGTGAATGGGTGCTTTACTCGACTGAGGTGCCTAGAGAGGAATGTGTGCCACCTGTCCCTACCACTGAGAGATGGTATCAAGGGGCCGCGTATGAGGCCCCGCCTGATGAGAATGTGGACGAGGAAGTTGGGGATGATGAAGACGGAGGCGAGGATGCCCCGTACTCCGAAGAGGAAGAGTAGAGGAGAGAGAGCCCTTGCGCTAGGATTGTTGAGTCCTTGGTTTCTCGTTGAGGATAACGATGCATCCTAGTGTGGGGGTGGTGGTACCCTTTTTAGTAGTCAGTAGTCTTTGCATCGCCCGTGTCAGCATTTAGTTAGAGATTTTTGGTTATGTCCTTATTTTTCTTTTTATTCTTCATATTTTTCCGTGCACGTTTTGGTATTATTGAGTCATCCCACCAAAGTATTGAGTCATTAGTCGAGTTGGCCGTGCATGTAGTATAGGTAAAAAAAAAACTAAAAAATGTGAAAAACCAAAAAAATTAAAAATTTGAGAAAGGGCAATCAAAAGAGGCTGAAAATTCGGTAAAATCAAGAAGTGTGAGACTTTTAGGCATAGGGCGTGAATTGCGATCAAGAGTGACAATGTGAGTTTCCCTTAGTAAGTATAGAGAAAATTTCTTTACGGGAATGCGTGCCTATTTTACACGCGGACTTAATTTTTCAAATCCGAAGTGTGTGCCTAGTTTTCTTACAAGAGTCTAGGTGTGAGCTCAACAAGCCGAACATTCTTGTGTACGTCTTAGGTAGTCGCCAACCCGCCTCGTAGTGGCACACAGAACAGCTGTGCGAGGTGTGTATTAGAGCACTCACTGCTTATAGAACTTACCTTGTAGGACCACTAGTAAACCCTGTTTTGAACCTTGGATTCTTTGATAACCTTTGGACCTAGGGTGACGATTCTTGGCCTTCATCAGTGATTGGTTAGAATCACTGCTTTAGTGCGTCACGAGGGTGTTGTAGTTGAGGGGGTTCGATGAGGGAGTACTTCATGTTATACTTGTGTGAGTCTTACATATCGCATGCACTTCATTTGTGATTTTCGAGGGGAATGCGAGGGTGAGTGAGAGTAGGCTTGCGCACTTCGGTGTGGCGGTGTTCCATGACATTACAACATGGACACAAGTGAGGAGAGCCGTGAGTATACCATCTAATACACACAAAACTTGGGTTGGGGAATTTAATAGGTGGATCGTGCTAGGTACCGGATCTTATTCATCATGGTGTAGGAGGTTTGGTTGGATTAGGCACGAGACATATATGTGATTGGCTACTTGAGAGGGGACCGAATTACATTCGAGTGTGGGGTGTCGACTTTTGACTTCGGA
This sequence comes from Linanthus parryae, assembly GCA_023055425.1. Lineage (NCBI taxonomy): Eukaryota > Viridiplantae > Streptophyta > Magnoliopsida > Ericales > Polemoniaceae > Linanthus > Linanthus parryae. Next base: position 731,922 of record JALGPY010000008.1, on the reverse strand, counting down.
CATCGATATTGAGCTTGCGACGACTCCATCCCCACACGTGCTCTATTGTGTTAGCGGATTCGTTGGTTACACCGAGGATTTCATCGAGATAGGGGGAGAGACATTTATTTGTGATTTATACGTGTTGATTTGGATAATATCTTCCCTGATTATCATTTTTAGCTTGACACTTGGAAGACCACTCGAGACGTCTATTGAAGAAATTGTGCAGAAAGTTGAGAGATTCAAAAAAAAAAAAAAAAAAAAAAAACAGAAAATCAGAAAAGAAAAGAAAAAAGAAAAAGAAAAGAGAGAAAAAAATGAGAGTTGAATAAAGGAAGAATGAAAAGCTTTGTGGAAGAACGAGTGGAGAAGCAACTAGTTCACGATCGGGAAATTTTGTCTTATACCTCATTCATGACAATAGCCGCGGAGATCGTAATTGTACCGGGGTGTGAAGGGATCGAGGGCCGGAGATGGTGAGTTTCGGGCTTGGTTTCTATCATTGTTGTGAGGGTGTGTGAGATGTGGTATTTGTGAGAATGTGACGCTTTAGGACTCGTGCTTGATTATTTACCTATTTGTCCCTAAAGCCTCATCATTCTAAACCCGTTAGCGGATTAGGAGCTCGGACCTTGAACGTGTCTTAGCCTAGCGTAGCCTCTTATTTTGTGGCACACATGAAAATGTATTGCGTTCTTGTACTTAGTAAAGCTAGGTTCTCTATACTAGCTAGGGGGAATTCGTGTTGTCGAGTTTGATTTCAATTCATTCCTTGTATCTAGATTTCTCATCGCTTCGTGTGAATCAGTTTAAGCTAATGGAGATTGCCCAATCTCGCAAAAGACAAGAAAAATTTGTTATTTCAATACTTGCATTTTTAATATTGCATTTGCATATAGGTGCATTGTGTATAATCGAGTCGTGTCGACTAGTAAAAAGGATGATTTGTGAATTGATCTACTCGGACTAGTATGCGATTGGTAATGGTTTTGTATGCAATGTGAGGTGGGAAGTATGCAAATGATGTTGTGATAAGTATGCAATGGTAAATGTGGTATGTATGCAAAGAAAGTTTGGAAATCGGGAGAGATTTGAGGAAGTGAGATGAGATTGTGAGAATTGCCTTGAGGATTCGAGAAAAATGTAGTGTGGGGGTAGTTGATAACTCCGTTTTGGAGTTATGTTATTCCTTATTTTTTGCTATGTTTTGCGTGCTTATCATGGAGAATCTTATCGTCTTTGAGCTTTTTGTGCTAAAATTGTGAAATTTGAGTTTTTGAGCGTTCATTGTAAAATACGGGCGTTTCTCGTATGTTTTGTTGCTTTTATTGTGATATGATCGCGGGTTCGTGTTTCCTGTTGTGGTTGGCAGGAAATAGGACGCGAGGATCAAAGGTGGTGAAGAAACGAGCTTCGAAAACAAAGAAAGCAAGGAAAACTCAAGGAAAAGAGCCAGAAAAAAGCTAAGGCAAATTCTCTTCGCACGAAGAGAAAAGTTCTTCGCACGAAGAGAATACTTAGCCAAAATTTCAAATGTCTTCGTGTGGTATGATGCTGTCTCAAAGTGGGAAGACTTTTGCAAGAAGAGTTCAGACAGAGTGAAGAATCTCTTCGCACGAAGAGAAAATGTCTTCGCACGAAGAGATTGCCCAGAAAGCTAAATTCGTCCGGGGTCTTTTTGCAATTATCATAAACTTTTTCATATCATTATAGACACGTATTTAAGTGTGCTAGGTCGAATTTTTGAGTAGTTTTTGACGGTAGACACATCTTTTGGAGTTGGAGAAGCTATTGGGAGAGCTTAGGAGCTTTGGATCATCCGTTTGGATTCTCAACTCTTCTCTTTTCTTGATTTTTATGTTTAAACTCATGAGACTTGTCGTTTTGAATATGGATTATTTACGTTTGTGATCATATTATCTTTGCGAGTAGCTAACGTAGAGATAAACTTAATTAGTTTTCACGTGGTAACTCCGTGAGAACTAGTCGGTAAATTGAATAATCCACCTAGTCGAATCAATGTTTGGTAACTCGACATCGTTAACTAGGATCGTTAAAGTAGAATTATGGTTTCAATGCATGCTTAAAGCTAGAATAGACTTGTTAACTCGGTTTGTTTTGGTTTAAAGTATAGTAAACTTACTTGGTAACTCGGTAAGTTTAATATTGCTTGATTGATAGTGGAAGATACGTGGTTGTTTTACAAGTCAAAAAATAAATTTAGATCAACCTAGTGAACCTAGAGAATTCCCGGTGTTTTTCCCTTATATTACAAAAACCCTAAAATTCATTCTTTATTAATAGTGAACTACTTCACTTGGTTAATTGAGAATATTGTGTTTTTATTTTAGTAGAATTAGATCAAAACACAACTTGCGACGTACCCACATAAGGTTTAGAATAATAATTAATTTAAACAAAGTCCCTTGGGTTCGACAACCCGGATTTCCGGTTTATTACTACACACTACAGCTGTACACTTGCAGTTGGAGCGTGTCACCCAACCGGTCACGTAACAGTATGTGACACCATTTTTGAAGGAGTAGAAATTAAGATTTCGGCTAATACCTTACCAGCCAACCTGATACAGTTTGATCTTGGAGGAATAGATGTGATATTGGGAATGAATTGGCTTGGTAAATATCGAGCAGTTATAGACTGTCACGACCAGAAGATCAGGCTCAGAGGTCCAAAAGGAGAGAAGGTTTCTTACCGTGGTATCACGAAAGAACCATGTATCCGACTAGTGTCAGCCTTGACCATAGTCAACCAAGTGAAGAAGGGGAATAATGCTTATTTGTGTTATGTTTAAGACATGTCTAAGAAGGAGAACGTACAAAAAGAGATACCAATAGTCAGAGACTTTCCCGATGTGTTCCCAGACGAAATTCCAAGAATGGCACCTAGAGGAAAGATTGAATTCACTATGGACTTAGCACCTGGAACAGCTCCAATTTCAAAGGCACCGTACAGAATGGCACCAGTAGAGTTGAAATAAATAAAGGATCAGTTGCAAGAGCTACTTCAAAAGGGCTACATAAGGCCGAGTGTTTCCCCTTGGGGAGCACCGGTATTGTTTGTGAAGAAGAAATACTGAAGCTTGAGGTTGTGCATTGACTATAGAGAGTTGAATAGCGCAACGATCAAGAACAAGTACCCTTTACCCCGAATTGACGACTTGTTCGATCAGTTGCAAGGGGAGAGCGTTTTCTCAAAGATAGACTTGAGATCAGGATATCACCAACTTCGGGTAGCCGAGAAGGAGATCCCAAAGACAGCCTTTAGAACGAGTTATGGACACTACGAGTTTATTGTTATGCCTTTTGATCTAACCAATGCACCAGCAGTATTTATGGATCTCATTAATCGTGTTATGAGGACGTTTCTGGATCGTTTCGTGGTTGTCTTTATTGTTGACATCCTCGTTTACTCAAAGAGCGAGGAAGAACACGAAGAACATCTAAAAGAAGTGTTAGAGACATTGAAACATGATAAGTTGTATGCTAAACTCTCGAAGTGTGAGTTTTGGTTAAAACATGTTCCATTTTTGGGTCACATAATCTCCAAGGAAGGGATATCCGTAGATCCAGGAAAGATTTCAGCAGTGAAAGATTGGCCTACTTCGAAGAATGTGTCCGAAGTAAGAAGTTTTCTGGGATTAGAAGGATATTACAGGCGTTTCGTGAAAGATTTCTCAAAGATAGCTAGACCGCTGACTACGCTAACCAAGAAGACGGTAAAGTATCGGTGGAGCGAAGATTGTGAAGAAGCATTCCGGTTATTGAAGGAAAATTTGACTACAGCACCTGTGTTAGCTTTACCTAATGATTCTGGCAAGTTTGATGTTTACAATGACGCGTCGAAGAAGGGTTTAGGATTCGTGCTTATGCAAGAAAGGAGGGTTATTGCCTATGTTTCAAGACAACTGAAAAATCATGAAGAGAACTATGCTACGCATGATTTAGAGCTTGCAACAATAGTCTTCGCGCTGAAGATATTGAGACATCATTTATATGGATCAGTGTGTAGATTGTATACGGACCACATCAGTCTCAAGTACATCTTCACGCAGAAAGAGCTAAACAACAGGAAAAGACGTTGGTTAGAAGTCATAAAGGATTATGATTTGCGTATCCACTACCACGAAGGTAAGGCAAACGTAGTAGTTGATGCGTTAAGACGAAAATCGAGCCATACATTGGATACTATGCTAGTTTTGCCAGATCGGCTATGCCGAGAATTCCGAAAGCTCGAGATTGAAGTAGTAGAACAAGGTGGAGTAAAGAATATCCTTGGGAATATGAAAGTTGTGACAGATGTCTTGGAAGAAATAAGGAGTAACCAGCCAGGAGATGTGAAGCCGGAAAGAATAAAGAAGATTGCAGAAGGTCACGCAAGGGACTTCAAGATCCATGAAGATGGAAGTATTTGTTACAAGGGAAGATGGTGTGTACCACATAAGTGTGCAGAAACCAAGGAAAAGTTGATGTGAGAAGCGCACAACACACCCTACTCAGTACATCCAGGAGGTGACAAACTCTATAAGGACAAGAAGAAGATGTTTTGGTAGCCCAACATGAAAAAGGAAGTAGCATAATTTGTGGCAAAATGTCTAACTTGTCAAAAGGTGAAGTTTGAACATAAAAGAATGGGAGGTTTAGTGCAATCGTTAGATTTCCCAGTTTGGAAGTGGGATTCGGTTTCAATGGATTTCGTGACTGCGTTACCGACATCGAAGAATGGACTGAATCAGATTTGGGTCGTAGTTGACAGATTAACCAAGACAACAAGGTTTATTCCGATGAAAGACACATGGAACATGGAGCAAAGAGCCGATGCGTATATGAAGAACATTGTGAGGTATCATGGAGTACCAAGCTCTATAGTTTCCAACAGAGATCCAAACTTTCTTTCTCACTTCTGGAAAGCACTCCATGAGGCATTGGGGACTCAGTTGAAATTTAGCACGGCGTTCCACCCTGCTATGGATGGACAAACCGAGAGGAAAATTCAGACTTTGGAAGATATGCTAAGATCGTGTGTTATGGATTTTCAAGGTTCACGGGTTGATAGATTACATTTGATAGAATTTCCCTACAACAACAGTTACCATGCCAGTATCGGAATGGCACCACATGAGGCGTTGTATGGAATAAAGTGTAGACACCATTGTGTTGGAACGATATAAGCGAGACGATTGGTCCACAACTAATTAAAGAGATGACAGATCAAGTGAGACTTATACAGCAGCGAATGAAGGCAGCACAGGATAGGCAGAAATCCTACGCTGATCAGAAAAGGAGACCGTTGGAATTTCAGATTGGAGAAAGAGAATTTCTTAAGGTTTCACCGACTAAAGGAGTCGTGAGGTTCAATCAGAAAGGGAATTTAAGCCCGAAATTCATTGGACCGTATGATGTTATAGAAAAGATTGGATAAGTGGCATATCGACTGGATTTACCATCGAGTTTGGGTCGTGTTCACAACGTATTTCACGTATCTCAGCTGAAGAAGTACGTGCCTGATGCATCCCATGTGTTAGATCTCGAACCAGTAGAATTCGACCCGTCTTTGAGTTATGAAGAACACCCTGTCAAGATTTTAGACACCAAGACAAGGAACACCCGCAACAAGAGTGTCAAGATTGTAAAGGTCTTATGGACAAATCACCTCACTAAAGAGGTAACTTGGGAAGCGGAGGATGATATGAGGAAGAAGTACCCTCACCTGTTTGACGAGGTACCTTGAGTTCCGAGGACGTCACTCCTCTAAGGGGAAGAGGATGTAAACCGACGGATTACACATAAACCTTTTTAATACAGTACTACTTATAGTATATTGCACATCATTCATGACCTTAGGTTTGCATTTAGTAGTGTACCATTGAGGGGAGGTTCATACCTTATTGTGGTTAATGTTTAGTAAATTTTGAGGACGCAGTTCACGTTAAGGAGGGAGGTTTTAGTTTAAACTTCGAGGATGAAGTTCTCTTTAAGGAGGGAAGGATGAAATATCCCATTTTGTGACTATGGGTATTTTGTGATATTATTATAAGCGTTGGGGAGTTAATGTAATTGTCGAGAGTTAATTATAATAGTTACGAGAGTTTGGGGGTCTTTGTGACTTTAATCCAAGAGTTTTAGTGTCTTTTACTTGAGTTTGGGGAGGTAGTTGTCTTTTGACAAAATAAAGGGGAAAAAGTGTCTTTGACCCAATTTTTCTTCCCACGTAAAGTTTCCTAATTCAAGAGGGTTTCCTACTTATGAAGTTGATTTTTTTTCCAACTCTCATAAAACCCTCACTCTCCCTATTTATCTCTATCTCTCTCTCACGTCTCCCTCTCTCACGCGAACCCTCTCTCTCTCTCTCTCTCTCCCTACCCGACGGCAGCAACCACCGCCACCACCGCCGTCTCTCTCTTCCTCCGATCAGGTAATCTCTCTCTTTTCTCTTTTTCTCTCTTTTCTTTCTTTCTTTCTTTCTTTCTTTCTTTCTTTCTTTCTTTCTTTCTTTCTTTCTTTGTCTCTCTCTCTCCGTCCATCTCTCTCTTCCCGTCCAGCCTCCATGGGCGGCGGGCTAGGGATAGTTTTGTTTCTTCTTTTCTTTTCTCTTGTTGATCTGTTGTTCTCATGATCACTTGTTCATGATTCATGTATGTTGCATGCAATCTTTAATTTTAAGTTTGATATTGTTAGGATCATTATTCATGCATTCGTAGGATTGATAATCAAGTTTTAGGGTTTATCATGTTCATAGGTGATGGGAAAAAACCCTAGTTTGGAGGAGAAGTTGATTTAAGCAATTTGGGTGATTTGATGATCATAGTATGTGGTTAGTAACCTGATTTGATGTTGGAAATTATGTTATATTAAGTTTAGTATGAATATAGGATGAACTAGATGCTTGGAGGAAAATTTTCATAGAAATTGATAATTCCCGTATGGGTATTTTGAGTGAAATTGGAAACTTTAAACTAGTGTATCTTTTGATTCAGGAATCAAAATTAAGATCCGTTTGAGGCTAAACTTATTATTTCAAATGTTTTGAATCCAATGAAACTATTTTTGGGCCATGATCTGTTTGGTAAATAGGATAATAAGTCGGTGGTGTTATGATAGGTTATGTATGGTTTATATTAGAGGATTTTGGGGAAAGGTCTTGGATTTTGTTTTGAAGTGTGAATTAACTGGGATGTTGGATTGATGTTAGAACCCTAAACCATTGACTATCATATTCATGTAGCTAGTATAGCAAGTAGTTGCTAGAATTTTTTCTTTAATTAGAACATTGTTACGTGTAGGTGACGAGTTCGTCGACGACGAGTATGTAGAGTACATTGATTGATTGCTATAGTTGGATTTTGCTTTGAGGTAAGTAAACATGCCAAGCCTAGTGTGCTTAACTCCTTCGTGTCAAATGAATTTTTATATTTCTTTACATCTCAAAATGTGTTTATGTGATATGACATGCAATATGTGGTTTTACTTGATAAATGTCTTTCTTGAAAAGTATCATCATGACAATAATAATGAACTAGTACGTAAAGTGGAATAGTTGTGCGGGGACATTTATTATTGGTTACTATTGGCATTGGACGGTTTGATCTTGGTCTTCCGTTTCAATTTATTTTTATTTAATCTGGTTGCAAGTCCCCGGATAGCTCCCTGTACTCACTCCTCTGGCCGCTAGAGTCTTTGGGGGGGTGTCGACACTTAAGGTCTTGGATGCTTGCGAGTGGTTTGGTTTTCCCCCGTCACAACGAATTAATAATGATGGATTTTTGGTTTTGTTAATGGAAAAGAGTTAATGATGGATTTTGGATTTCCTAATGATTATGGAATTGGTTGGAAATATTATGGAATTGGGAACTCTTATGTTTTATTACAAGAGTCAACTTTATTACCGCTGTGTTTGAGAAAAACTCTTACTTATAAATGAGACTTTGTTTTATAACTATCTCATAATCGTTTTACATGTTTGGGTGTTTATTTACCAGTATTTAATGCTGATTTTGTACTGTGGTGTTTCTTTTTTATTCCGCACCACAGGTTTAGAGGGTGGTTATCTGGCGTAGAAGGGGACGCGTATCATCACATGGCCGACGTCGGCGCGTGACGGAGGCGGACGCGCCCACGCGCGGCGGCGCGTGAGGGCGCGTGCGGCCTCCTCCCGCCGTCATCTTTCGTCCGGTTTTTTCCTAGATACTCCAAATTGAATTTCCTATTTTTTGGGTATTTTTTCATAATTTTTGGAGCGACGGAAAATTTTAGTAATTTCCAGATTAATTAATTAGTGTTTAGCACACTTCTCGAGGCAGTTTGACGACCTTAAACACACTTTTTTGAGACCAAATTTTTTCTGGAGACTTAGGTCATTTTTTCCTACGTTTTGCCATAGGTGGTGAGACCCTAAGTGGTAAGGAGCAGTTTTCGATCTTTTTTAGTTGATTAGATTATTGCCTATTAATTTCCAGTAATTAGAGATTAATTCCGGAAAGTTCCAGAAAATTCCAGTATGTTTATTATATTGTTATACATGCTGTTGTGGGTTGAATGGATGTGTTTGGTGCATGGATGTGGCATAGATGTTTTATATTTGGTTTTGGTTTTGGTTTTGAATATGTAATCAAAATACGACCTGTGTGTCGTGCCTCTCTATATACTCTAGTGTCTTCTCTTCTCATCCACTCGCCTCTATGAGGTTAATTCTTACAAGAAATAAGATAGTTAGTAGAGATTGAAGATAGAAGCTTCAAGAGAGGTGGCCAAACCAAAAGCTATGGCGCAAGGTGCATGGAGCAAATAGATGGTCTAAAGGAGCCTCAAGCTTGGAGTCCTTAAGTAGGCGAGATGGCATGGGATGGAGTTCAAGACTTGCTCAAGAAGTATTCCCAATAGTGGGAGTGCACCTTAGGGGCCACATCTATTGCATATTTATTTATGCTTATGCTTGTTTTACGTTATAACTGCGTGTGATTGGATATATGTGTAACCTCGCATGCTAAAGAACTAAAACAAAAGAGCTCACATGATGACATGATTAAAATTGATAGAAAATCACAAGTGATGAGATTTGATTCCTAGGATATACGCTAGGTTTTGGTGGAGTCCTTGTGAGGAACTATTAAGTTTAATCGATGTCACATGTAATTTTGGAGCTAAATAAATGCTAGTGATTAACTTCCACAATGTCTCTATCAATCGTGTCTAAATCGAAACTGTGAAGGCTAAATGGTGACAACAAACGATATGATGAGTCGTCTTACTATGTAACCATCCGTTGGACATAGGTTGTTAGCCACCTACAAACATGGTCGAACCTGTGATGAATAAGTTGTCACAGCAGCACATAGACATTATCTTTAGGCTCACCAATAGTGGGAGGCAGCAGTCAAGATAATGTAATAGAGCATGCTATGAAATGGTGGGGAAATGACCTCATCAGCATGTTCATGACCACTTTTAAAATTGTAGGAAGCCAAAGAAGAATCTTGGATCCATCTTAGCCATTTGCGTACATAAATTGTGAGTAATGACTCCATAATAATCATGCCTTAACTATGAGTTATGGCTCATGTCATAAGATTGAGCACTCGACTTTAACATCTGAGATTGATGCCATCTATGATCAGAAAGTTATAGGCTGTAAGGTACAAGTTATCCGATTTGCAATTTGCTGCAATCTCTGCCACGTTTCATGAAACGTTATATGACACACTTCGTAAGTGTCAAGATGTTTGGATAAGACCAATGCATCACTATGTTCTAGGATCTAAGCAAAGGGAGTTTGCTAAAGAATACTAGTCCAGCATACTTCGGATGCCTAAGCAATATATGATTGCTAAAGGCTGTTAGTGAAGAATGATCATACTTAGTGAAGTATGATAGGCAGATATAGCCCCTAGCCCGGTATTAGGACCAAGGCAACAGGTGGGTCAAGGATAAGAGAATTTAGGGGAAATATTGGTATAATACCAAACAGCCCAAGACTGGCAAACGCAAAAGGGAAAATATTTTTCCTAAGACTAAGAGAAAAGGCCATACCTGGCACTAACTTCTCGTCTAAGGATCCAAAGGATTATCTTTGAGGGAGTAGCCACCAAAATTTGTTTTGGTCAAAGTTTTAACTTTGGATATGGTTATATCATGGTGTTTGCGTTCTTAAGATTCTAGCATAAGTGACGCCTCAGAATCCTTAGATGTCATCTTAAGAGTATGACTTAAGATTCTGATATGTGGCGCGCTAGATTAAGACACACGATGGCAGGAAAGGATGTTCAGGCTAGCTAGGGCAGGCCTGCTTGGATTTTGCCCAAGGTACCCTTACCTGTGTGTGGTTCTTGTCGGACATGAAAGGCAAAGCGCAAATCATCCAGTAGAGCATTAAGGACTACAGAGTCTTTATATATTATTCATTTTGTTGTTGTGTTCCATTATTTGTTAGAGCTAAGACACGGTGCTTACTGCTACATCACATTCGTAGATGATTGTACACGTCTCAGCTATGTGTGCTTGGGCCACATTAGTCTGAGGCACAAGGGTGCTTCAGACAGGTCTCTACAAAAGTTAGAAAACTGTCTGCACAAAATGATATGTCCTTGGCCAGAATGAGATTGCGAGTATCTATCTTAGCAAGAGCTATGTGATGGAGAGAAATAGTAAGGCAGTTGGCTATCCCCACACCCCAGCAATATGTTGTAGAGGATAAAGGGGAATAGGATAATGTAAGAGATGGTCTGATGTATGATAGAGCGTGCAAAGTACATGTTCCCTATTCGGAGGAGATACTTTTCTGAACGGCTATCGACATGCTCAACCATAAGACCACCAAGTCTGTAGCCACTACACCCTACGAGATGTGGACCAAAAGGCAACCTATATGAGGTAACCTTAGGCCATGGGGATCGGTAGCTTATGTAATAACTAAATTTCAAGTCAGGAAGAGGTTTGTTGAGAAGTAAGTCTCTACGAAACAAAGGTTTCACTGGATGACACCCCATTCCTGAATGACCAACAGGAAATAGTTCCTACGGATCTTCACGACAGTGGGAGTAACATGCCTAGTGAACATCCCATCATAGATTATGACTATGTAGAGGAACCCTCTTTGCGTAGGAACGTTCTTTGGAGCGTACCTCGTCGATGAATTGACATCGAAAGAAAGACCATAAGGGTCAACACGCAAGAGAATGATGAACCTAGGATATTGTCCCAGGATGTTTCATCACCTGACAAGAAGGAATTTGAAGTTAGACCCTGGATGGAAGAAACGTATCTTCATGGATTAACGTATCTTCTTATGCTATTCGGAGCATTCTAGGGGTTGCGTATTCGAAACGCAATAGCCAATTAGTAGTATAACGTAAATGGATTCACGAGATATGTGATTTCTCATATGAGATGTCCATAATTAAGGGATATGTTCGTAGAGATGATGATCTCCACGAGCATGGAGGATACCGCTGGAAGATACCCGTTCCTTAGTCGATTACGAGGAATTAGTTCCTCAAGGATCCTTCGGACAGTGGGAGTGACTTTCCAAGCAGGTTGCCCCATCCATAAGGGATGAGAGAAAATGATGATCCTCCTATGCGAAGGAATTGCTCATAGGAACATACCCCATCGACTACTTGAGATCGAAGGGATGATCTTAAGGATCACCTTGCATAAAAGATAGGATAGAATCCTAGGCCTTATCGTTCCCTAATTATGTAGAATGAATATTAAGCTTTACAGGATGAATTAAAGTCTATAAATGGCCAACCAAGTTTAAACAACTAGGTTAACTTTCCAACTGGATGGAAGACTATTGGAGATTAATGGATTTTCAAGGTCAATCAGAAACCCGGACGGAAGCGTGGTAATGCATACGACTTGCGTAGAAGTGAATAAGCCTACACTCATTCTGAGAGTAGACATCGACGATTTTGAGTCGATCCGACGAATTTGTGTTGGTTCAACGAGGTATCCTTCCCAATGTTTTGGGTGGTAAGGATTACGTTGATTCGCTTGATAGCATCAATAGTTGTGGATCCATTCTCGATAAACGTGATAACTGAATTTCTCAATGGAGAAATCCTAGAGGTGACCAAGGTCAAATGCACAGAATGTGTTCAAGCTAACTAAGTCCATATGGGATCTTAGCTGGTCCTCTGGGCAGCAGTATTTCATCAGAGATCGTTTACTATATGTTTACGATAACAATGAAAACCGCTGTGTATCACTCTCACTAGTAGAGAGTTGGTGATCACGTCACTTAAATATCGATGACACACTATTGGTTAGTGGAGCTTAAGGATTGTTCGATTCCCCTAAGGAGTATATGTACTCCTGTAGCTCAGCGCAAGACTTTACGAGCCTAGGCATGTGCCCTAAAAGAGACCATTTAAGATTGACCAGATGACCAGAGTGCCTGATGCATTAGGAGTCTTCTATACACTATGGTGTATACTTAGACCTAGCGAATGCTATGCAATCGGAAGAATTGGATTTCAGGATATTCCAATTTAAGACACAAGATTGTAACCAGGATACTCTAAATGATGGATCACGTGCTATGACTATCGAAGATGATGCTTCGACTAGTTAGCCATACATGCTTACTAGGGTGGGGACCTAGATGCACTTAGATCCAAATCAAGCTATTATCCATGCTCGATGATAGACTCGCATGGAACAAATGCAATATAAGTGTTGCATAATCGTATTGGACCGCTCCATTGACCATGGAAGCGAAGCACGATTGCCTGTTCTGCCATAGGGCAGAAATGTGTTTAACTAAAATGGTTTCCGGTAAGCTTATGAGCTGTTGACAAAACCGATTAACATGAGTAGTGCTGGCATATGGCTATAGCCATGCGGTTAAGTAAAACACATAGTCAAGGGTTCCATTTCACAGAAGGTGAGATGACTACCTAAAGAGTAATCCTGGAGTGGATCGGCTATGGACCAGAATGTTGGTTCATCCCATTCCTAAACCACATGAGAATCGTCCTTGTGGATCTTTTTAGAGAATTGGGACTTGGTAGTCGATAACTAGCAATATGATTGATGAGAACACGAGACATTGATTGACTGGATTTTAATTGGATTTGTTTAAGCAGCATGTTGTTTGATACATGTATGATATGTTACATTTCCGGTACTAGCATAGAGCATGTCACGCAGACACTAGGTCGACTCACTCACACGAGTGACCGCCTTCGCAATAACCTGGATATGTCTGGGTGTGGCGGAAGATGAGACAGAATCCCGATAAGCGCTGAAAGCCTGCGATATGATATGAGATGCCTATCATACGAGCATATGGCCTATGATAAGATCTAGTGTCTATCAGTAGAGCTAGTAGCCTGTCAGACGGATTCAACTGTCGCATTGGAAATAAGTTCAAAGGTGAGACTGGTTATGGGAAATCGAACATGGTTATTACCCCGAATCATGTATAGTCTGCGTAGAGAAAGCCAGATGCGAGAACTGATTACCATTCACAATAGTGTGACACCGCAGTACTCGGGTTGGTGGCCATAAGGGCTACCGGATTGTCATCTGCATAGTGGTCCTTTGCAAGGATAAGACATGCGCTCTGATCAGAGTCTAAACACTATGGCGCATATTCCCCTTGAATAAACGCGCGCTTATGAGTGATTAGTCCCTGGGATTCCTCATCGTGTGAGCCTCGTCGATCATATGAAGGTAATTGACACTGTATACCCTTTTTACTTACGTCTGTGTCATGAGGAGACGGGTCGGTGGTGCTACTTTGGCGTGACACCTTACGGCTATGGATGATTCGGCCTTCCGGACACTGCTGGGAAAGCAGCTGAGCCGAATCTGAGTGACACATGTATGTAAGGAAAGATTCTCGTTGCATCGCTCTTTATTATCTTCATTGGGCCCACCTGCAAGATCTTATGGGATCATGTAGGATATGAAAATATAAAGGAGATGTGGACTCATTGGAGCATGGCCTTCGGGACAAGGCAGGTGCTCATGATCCACGAGATGACAATCGGAGGAATCTGGGGAATACGAGAGTTACGGAGAGCGTTATTACTATTATATGTTTTAAGGGTGCCTTCCTGCGCTGGCTATACGAGTTTGGTATGTGGATCTCCCGAGAGGGTGCCTTCCCATGCTGGCTATACGAGTTTGGTGTACGGATCTCCCGAAATGCAGGTACTCTCACCGGTCACACGCCACGGCCACAACAATACTATTTTGTAGATGATAGATAGTTGGAGATTGATAGAGACTGGATGGATTGTGCAACCCCACTGTGCGAGTGGGAGATGTTAGCAATTGGTGCGCCCATGTGGGGTGCCCAATGCAATTATCATAACCTTATGGGGTTAATTGCACTAATGCACAACCTAGAAGGGTTAGTAGCTAAGGCTCAAACCCTAGGGGTTTATGTGCAAACCTAGGAGAAGTTTTGCATATATAAAGAGGTAGCCTCCTACACATTATGCTAAGGCTTAATGCTATTCAACACAGTAAAGTTACTCTGTCTAGATTCACTCTAGTTGTAGAGAACCCTAGTCTCTCTCCAACTACATCCAAGGAGGTGGAACGTGGTGTGGATCATAGTGTTCGTCCTCGAGATTCACACTAGATTGGTGGGAGCAAGATCAAGAAGGAGGCGCGTGAAAGCAAGCAACACACGATCATCCGCTGCATTAAGGAGCTAAGAAAGACAAGGTAAACACATGAATCTTCCGCTACAATTCATGTTGTACTTCTGTATGTGATAGATCCTTCATGCCCTTCAGAGAGAGATGATATAGTTATAGATATAGAGATATAACGATATAGAGAGAGTCGCTGTCGGCGGCGGGTCGGTCCGTGCGGCACACCAGCGAGAGAGAGTATATGTTTGTTTTTTAATGAATGAGTTAAAATTAGGGTTTCAAAGGTATACATGGTTTAGGAAATATTAACAATTGTTCCCTTGTCCTTAGAGATTGGAATAGGTTTCAAAAGCGTTTAATGAATGACTAAACTAAAATTAAGGAATAAGAATGGTTAAATAAATATATTAGAATGAATGAATAAAATTAATAATAAAATATTAATATTGAAATACTAGGAGCTACCACTCTGTCTCTCCTTGCTCTTTGTTCATAATTTGACTTTTGTCACTATTCACTGGATCACTTTGACCCGGGGATTTAAATAGCAAACCGATGCAATTTTTCGATAATCTTTTCATGGTGTTGTAGATTAAAAATCGCTATAAAATACGGTGAAAAAAATGATCAAAAAATCGTATTACTTTGCTATCCAAATCACCTGGTCAAAGTGATCCAGATATGAGTCAGAAAGTCAGACCGGGAACGAAGAGCAGAGTCGGAGTGGTAAGAATGATGGGAATAAAGTTATGAAAGTTGCAAAATGATCCTCAACTATTTGTTGACTTTAGTATATTTTTCATCGACTTTAAATTTATCATAGTGCTAATCATTTACGAAAACCATAAGGGTGCATAGCGTAAAAAGAAATCTCTCGGCGTCGAATCACAAAACCCCCCTTGCAAAACCCTAGAGCCCTCATCCTCACTTTTGTTCCTCTCCCCCGTCTTTCCAGCCTCCCTCTCCCTCTCTCCTTCTACAGATCTAAAACCCCAATCTCGGTTTTTTCTCTTACCATCATGAACCCTAGTGAAACGAAGAAGATAAAGGTACCAAAATCTTTGGAGGAGGAGAAGCCAAAGAGGAAGGCGGCGGAGGAAGTACACTCTCTCAAGATGGCGAGGAAATTTTCTAGCTATGTTTGACGAAGAGAATAGATAATTCTTAGTTTACATAACCTATTGGAGTTACTCTCTATTAGAAAGATTAATATTTATAGGGTAAAAGAGACTTTCACCCCCTCTAGTTTTATTGAAGGACACTTTCACCCCCTTTGGTTTCGAAAAGGACACTTTTCACCCCTTCGGTGTACCGAAATTCAATTAGTTTACACACTCTGACTTTGACGCCGTTAGTCCGGGAGTGGAGTTCGTCAGTGAAAATCATTTTAGAGACCAATAAGACCCCCATATCATGCAAAAAGTCTACTATACCATTGGGTATTGCCTACAATTTTCATAACATGAGGGAAAATTTGTCCCAAAAATAATTTTTCAGACGATTCTTAATCCCGAACTCACGGTGTAACAACGGGGTTTAAATTTTTTAGAGTTCGGCACACTGAAGGGGTGAAAGTGTCCTTCTATAAAACTAGAGGGGGTGAAAGTGTCTTTCTTTTTTCCGAGGAAAAAAAGAAACTAGAAGGGGTGAAAGTGTCCTTTAAATGAAGAGAGGGTGAAAGTGTCTTTTACCCCGATTTTAACGTGTTTTTGACATTAGTATGATGATCATAGTTCAATTTTATTTGGGAAAATCATAGTTCGATTTTATTGACTTATAGACTCAGTGTATTAATTAGCTGCTGGAGTGTTTTAGGACGTTCCCGTGGGTGATTCTCCTTCCTTTTGTCGCCACCAAAGGTTATTATGTTGTCTTATCGACCTCAGTGGAGTGGAGTGAGAGAGATAGATGACGACTTGAATGTCGTCAAATTTCACTTGCTTTGCTTTTCAGAGTACAAGTCCTCGTTCAACGCCGCGCTACGTGATATATCTATATATGCATATGCATATATGTAGCCCTAAACAATGTAATGACTCCTCCACCATGTCTTCTGTAGACAGACCAAGAGACAATCTCTCTAGGGATGGAAATTGAGTCCGATCCGATCCGATATCCGACATGATCCGACCCTAATGGAGCAGATCAGATCCGATCCGTTTGCAAATGGATCGGATATGGATCACAAGTTTTGGGATTTGTGAAACCCGATCCGATCCGATTAGGTTATCGTACCTAATAAATTCAATAATATTCATGTATTAATATAATTACATATATAGATTTTATTATGTTTACTTCAGATAACGTCTTAAGTTTGATATATCCATATTTTTATTGTGAATAAATTGATAAAATTATAGATGTAAAGTGTATATTAATCCAGTTTTGAGTCTAATTCATAATAATCTCAGGTAAAATGAACTAAAGATATTGTTTGCCATGATCCGATGGGTAATCCGATTCGAATCCGGCAAAATCCGGTCCGATCCGAAACCTTATGGATCGGATCGGATCTGGATATAGGCTAATCCGAGCCAACCCTATCCGTTGCCATACCTAAATCTCTCATTTGCTTTGCTTTTCAGAGTACAAGTCCTCTTCCAACGCCGCGCTACATGATATATCTATATATGTAGCCCCAAACAATGTTATGGCTCCTCCACCATGTCTTCTGTAGACAGGAGGGATGGAAATTGAATCCGATCTGATCCGATATCCGACATGATCAGACCTAATGGAGCAGACCCGGTCCGTTTGCAAATGGATCGGATATGGATCACAATTTTTGTGATCCGTGAAACCCGATCCGATCCGATTAGGTTATCGTACCTAATAAATTCAATAATATTCATGTATGAATATAATTACATGTATAGATTTTAGGGTAAAAGACATTTTCCACCCTCCATTTATGGGTTAAATACATTTTGCCCCCTGATTTATGGGAAAAATACATTTTGCACCCTTGTTAACGGATGGAGGGTGGACATATACCACCCTTCTGTTACAATCCGTTAGTGGAGGTGTGAAAACAAACATTTTGTGACCATTTTACCCTTACTGATTATGGACAACTACCGCCCTTTTTTGTTTAATATATAGAGTTCATCATGTTCTAGATGTTCTTGAGCACCACCTCCACTCCCACCAAATCTCCACCACCACCACCACCAATACCACCACCACCACCACCACCACCACCACCAACAACAACAACAACAACAACAACAACAACAACAACAAACAAAAATAACAAAATCCAGAACAAACTCATTTCTACACAACCACCACCACCCACTGTGTTCTTCCCCAATTAAGAACACAACCCAAACCCTGAAACCAAATAAACATCACCACTGCAAACACCCTCTCCATATTTCTCAAACCCAATGTCTTCTCTGTTTGAATCCACTTGAACAAAAACCCAAACGTGTTCTGGTCGAGATTGTCTGTGATCTCTAGGGATTGCGCTCTCACCATGATCACGTCCAGAACATTCGGATCTCCATCTTCATTATGTTCATCATCATCTTCTGAATCGGAGGCGTTGGAGGTGAAATGAACATCCTCATATCCGGTTTTGTGATTGAAGAGATCAGCCAACGGAACCATCCCGAAGCCGTGGTGTTCATCGATCTGGAACGAGCGAGATGCGATTAGGCTCTTCGCTGCGAAGTACTTTTCGACGGTGAAGAAATCTGGATCCAGATCTAGCGAAGAAGATGAATCCGAAATAAGCTGGAGGATATTTTCCTTCCAATCTTCAAACACAGAGAGCCTTGTCTTCTTTAACATTCTGATGAAGCTCGGTGCCGATAAACAGAGAACCGAATTCGTTCAAACTCCATAGAAGCGGTATGGCTTCGAATTCAGGCAGAAGCTGGAGGTAGCCGAACCATGGGGATCGGTGGCGGAGGCTCCTCTCCTACATGACCGCGACGACGAGGCCGAGGAGGCCGTCGAGGGCGGCATATTCGATTAGGTTTTGAGCGGCGAAGGTTTTGATGGTGAGGCAGGCTTGTTTCGGTATCGTCGCCACCACGTCTCCCTCGTGTAAGTCGGAAGCCGCTCTGACGAAGATTCCTTGGTCGAGATTGTCTGTGATCTCTAGGGATTGGGTATGAGAAATATGGAGGGTGTTCTGGTGATAGACTTAGAGAGAGAGAAAGGTGTTAGACTTAGGGTTACGAATGAGGGGAGAAGAGAAAAATTGAGTTTTATAGTGGTGTAATTTTCTTAAACATTGAGGGTAATTATGTCTTTTCGTCCATCCGTTAGTGCGGTGTTAGTTTTTAACTCTGACAAGGGTGCAAAATATATTTTCCCCATAAATCAAGGGGGAAAATGTATTTAACCCATAAATGGAGGGTGGAAAATGTGTTTTGCCCTAGATTTTATTATGTTTACTTCAGATGACGTCCTAAGTTTGATATATCCATATTTTTATTGTGAATAAAGTAATAAAATTATAGATGTAAAGTGTATATTAATCCAGCTTTGAGTCTAATTCATATTAATCTCAGGTAAAATGAACTAAAAATATTGTTTGCCTTGATCCGATGGATAATCCGATTCGAATCCGGCAAAATCCGGTCCAAATCCGATCTGAAACCTTATGGATCGGATCTGAATCTAGGCTAATCCGAGCCAAACCCGATCCGTTGCCATCCCTAAATTTCTCACTTGCTTTGCTTTTCAGAGGACAAGTCCTCGTCCAAACCGCGCTACATGATATATCTATATATTCATATGCATATATGTAGCCCCAAACAATATTATGGCTCCTCCATGTCTTCTACAATCTCTCAAAGACGAAAATAAACTACTGCCTGGAAAAGGCATGACAAGGAGGAGGAGCAGTAGTTGGCTTCTGCAATTGCAAAGCTAACAACCACAACAACAACAAGAAAATCACGTCAAAGCCAAACATCACATGGTACCATATTCCTACCATATCCAATCCATCCTACCTCGTACAAAAGCCAACAGTTGTTGATAAGTTAGTTGATAAGTTAAATATCATCAGACATCCCAAAATCATCAAAATACGACAAATACCACCACCAAGCCTCCAGAAATAACAATTGTTTGACAAAAACCTCGCCAAGCATAAATTCATAATTACACAGCAGATAGATAGATCAGAATTGACATCTTCTTCATCTTCCTCCCCAGGATGAGCCTTCTTCTTTCTCCTCTCTCTTCTTCCCCTTGGCAGCTACAGCAGCATCAGCATCAGTATCCTCCGCCTCCTCCTCCACCTGTAACGTAATCAACAACACAAAATATACGACTTAGACATCAAAAGAAAGCAATACCTCCTAGCTACTGGATAGTGCATTTACCAAGCATCATCTTTAACTAGAGCTCTATCATCATGCCTGGCTCATGAAATTCCAGATAAACCCAAGATCATACAACTAAAGCATGCAGTTAGATAAAATATTTTGGGTACCATCTATAAGGTTGGCCCTCCTATTTTTTTATAAAACCAGGGCATGTCAATATTTTTAGTAAGAACCTGAATACAATGACACTAAAATATACGCCAAGAAAGGATTAGGCACCACGGCATAAACAGCCGATAAGTGAAAAGCCCCGGCATGGAATGCACTGCCGGCCACCTGGTACATCTGGTCAGTATCACCCACACTATCATCATAAGAATCAACTAACCCATATCATCATAATAATAGTGTTGGCGCATGGGTGATAATGTGTGTGGGTCAGAGAGTTTATTCAAACATAATGCTTAGATAGGATTAATCAACAAAGTGGTGCAAGGCCTGTAGAAGCACAGAATGGTGAAACTTATTTACTTATATAGACTCAATCCAAGTTCATGAAATTCCAGAAAACACAAGATCATACCGTTCACAAGTAAAGCATGCAGTTAGATAAGGTCCCCACTCAATAACCAAGCCATGTCAATATCTTGAGCAAGAACATTGCCACTAAAATTTACGCCAAGGAAGGATACAAAAATGTTTTAGGCTTCTGTACAACGTAGTATTTTCTTTTCCAGCTTGTTTTTCTTCATCTATTATCTTGAGGCGAAAATGCTTAGAAACAATCTCAGCTGCTAAAGTTAATCGAAAAGCCTGAAACAAAAGAACCACTAGAAAGACAGACTCGGTACCCACCACCACCGTCCACCACCACCTCCACCAACAGCTCGGCCACCACCCACCTCATCTAACGCAACGGTACTCTTTGAGACTAATGAGATATACATGAATATTGAAGTCTATGTTGATCTTCATTGCAAAGATCTTATGGAGGATCACTAGAAGGTGGCATGGCCATTCAAGTGATGATATATAGGCTTATGACAACGTAAGAGGCCATGGAAAGCACGCCAGGAAGAAGAAAGATGGTTTTTCGTACTTGTTTGCATTCACGAAAGACGGCTCACACACTTCCTTAACTTTCGGGCTAGGTGCAGCTTCTACTTCAAAGATAAAACAACCAAGGTTTCGTCAAGTCCCGTGATCTAGAAATGAAGTCAGTTGTTAAAACATGTCTGTATTCATTAAATACCTTAAATCTGACTTCATACATAATGACACTGATGAGATGAAATTCATAGCCAATCAAGACTAGAAAACAGTCTAACTAGTGAAAGAAAACATTAAAAAAAAAAAAAAAAACTTCGGGAGCTAATCATCTTTTCTCGCGACTTTGTTTTATCGTATGATGACTCGTTTGCAGTTCAGAGAATGAACCATCCTTGAAGCTTTGGAGCTAGCTTGGATATAAAGCCCCGGGGCATAACGAACCATCCTTCTTTCTTTCTTGATTTCGGCCCGCAAGGTGTGTTTTTGCTTGCTTATATATTTCATGGCTTTTCTGTCCGCAAAACACGATAGGCCTTGTTTGATCTTCATTTGTAGAGAGGGAGACCTTCTGCATCGCTCTTTGATTTATTTATATAATATTTTTTATATAAATACATGTACGTATATAACATGATAATTGGTTGAAGAAGGTGGCCACGGGGCACTTCAAGCGGCGATATAATGGCTTATGACAACGTAGGAGGCCATGGAAAGGACGACGGGAAGAAGAAAGAGGGCTTTGTTGTTGTTCGCATTGATCATGAAGTCCAGGCCACCTTTGTTAACTTCTTCAACAATGGTCTCCAGTCTTGGCACATTGGATGAAGGTTTCCGGGGAGAGATTAGAGAAGCTGGAGCCACCTCTAACCAATTGTGGATGTAGGCAGCAGAGCTCATTTGCTTGGCCATGGCAGAGAGAGAGAGAGAGAGAGAGAGAGAGAGAGAGAGAGAGAGAGAGATCAAATTGGATTTGGGGAGAGATTTTGGTATTTATATGGAGGGGGAGGGAGTTATGTAAATATAGGGTAATCGCCTTTTTTTGTTACTACTAAGAATAGATTAGATAAACTGATGGTTGATATTAAGCCATTAGTGTGGTGCTGAGAGACTCTGTTTATAATCAATATCATTTTAACACTTAATGAGAAACACAAGTCAAATAAATTGTGGTCATATTGTATTGTCTCTCGTAAGACATTTTGCTCACCTGTCATAATCCTTGAGGCCACGTTTTCAATACAACACGTTACAGCTATTGTAGATGTTTTTTTTCGAAATAACAGCTACTGTAGATTAAACAGCTAATAAAATATACTCTCTTCTAGTCATGATCTTCTTAGTTGGCTTAAAGTAGTTCACTTTGACGGACTAATTTAGCTATCGAACCGGGTAACTGAACCGTACCGAACCGATTTAGGCAGTAACGGTTACACGGGCCGGTTAGGGCTTCCGATAAAACACACGTGCCGGTTAACCATAACTGAACCTTAACTGACGGTTCACGGTTTCTTGGTCCAGGCCCAGCTACGTTTAAATGAACTTGACAGCTCTACTAATGAGGTCATCAATCCCAAGCATGATGAACTTGTTGCCTTTGAAGAACAAAAGTTACCCTTCATGATGAACTTGTTGCCTTTACCCTTCATGGACAATCATCAGATCTCCATGAAACCACAACTAAGTTGCTGGACTCTACAACCAAGTTCATGAAGCCATAACTGATACCACCAGGTATCACGAGTCTAGCAAACGCAGAACTAAAAGAGTCAACAAGTTTGCCCTATATCTGCAACTTCGTGGACCAACCTAAAACAGAACCGGGCTTGACTCATAACACTTGGCTCCTAACAGGATCAGTGCATGAAAACCGACAAACAAAAACCACGTAACTATGTGTCACAATGACGAACAATGCAGGCTAAGTTTTAGACTAGAGCAGAGCAGAAAAATAGACACATTAGACCAAAAGAGCAGCCACAAATTTATTGCAGATTAAATGTGGTTTTTTGGAGTTACTAGCCAGATACGCTTTCAAATGGTCATGGTCCCTTCAGAAGAAGATTGAAAACATTAGAGAATACCAATTTCTTGCCAATTAAAGGTACTTTTTGGAGTTATGAGCCATTTTGGATTTGTTTCGTCTCTTACTTTTATTTTGCCCTCTTTATTAGGGCATCCAGAAACTTGTCCATATTTGCAAAGTATCACGGCAGCATCACTGTAATATCCTAAAGCTCTGACAATGGCGGCAAAGGTGGTGGTGGTGGTGGGACCTGGCGATGCAAGCTGTGCACATGGTTAGCCAAAAGACCGAGAATAGTGATCAGTGTGTCGGTGATAGATATGCCATGGCAAAAGAAGATGATTGGTGAACACAGGGAGATAAATGCTATGTTTGGTTGGAGGTAAAATATTTTTCTGTAAAATGTATTCCCTCAAATGATGTAAAATGATTTACACATTCAAATCCGTAAGCCATCTTCCGGAGAGTGAAGGAGCACAACGACAACTCGTACTAACACTTCCACCACCACTACCACCTACCTCCACCCACCTTCACTGTCACCCCATCACTGCCACTGCCGTCACAGCCCACTGTTTTGGCAAGTGTCAACCAAACACGAGAAAATAATTGCAGATAAAACTTTTTCACACAAATATTTTACATGCAGAAAAATTTCCTTTGTAAAACATTTTACTGCGAACCAAACAGAGCCGAAGAGAACAATCAACTCAAATGATGACGATTAAGGTTTTTATTGGCAAGTCCTAGTATGCATCTCACTGTGTTACTCAAAACACAGTGAGATACTACGACTCCTTCCATTATTGTAGTTAATGAACCAGAAATGAGTCGGAGATGCCATCAACTTTTAAACTGACCATATCGAATCATAGAAGTTCTACCAATCACCTCAATTCCAAAAAGACGATACAGGAAAGGCAGCTTTTGGTTAATTTTGAACGTAAAGTAAACTAAATCTAAATCACAAGGAGCTCAAGTTCTCTAAACTGTCTTTTTTGGATGGAGATAATTTTAACCATCGGATCCACTCATTTAGTTTTATTTTTTGGTTAGGAGATTTAGTTTACTTAAAGTAAACTAAATACAAGCACAATATATATAAGAACAGATATATATGGCGAATTAACATATATTCAGAGAGCTCCAACCAAAAGACCGGACAAGTTTTACAGACTTGAATATACTAAAAACAACAGTACTAAACTAATACTAGTATCAATCTATCAGATGACCAAGGCTTAGACAATGGCAGTTTGAAAACACTAAGTCCTACATTGAATCTAAAACCATGACTCGGTAAAAAATAACAGTCCACGGAGTAGATTGGCTATCGTGCTAGCTAGTACAATCTTCCCACTCCTAAGCACACCGATAGTTGATAGCAAAAGATGGCCAAGGCTTCGACACTTCTAAGAAACACTTGGAACTTTTGGACAAGATGCAGCATGGTTTTTCAAGGGATTCATCATCAGCTTCTTCTTCAAAGATTGTTTCAAGAGTTCTTTGGTTCCTGGTTTGGTCTTCTTCAAAGATTGTTTCAAGAGTTTTTTGGGTTCTGGTATCGGTTCTACTCACTGGTGGGAACTGAGAAGGTATGACTGCAGAAAATGGAGTCATCGGAGAAGATGGAAATGGAAACACAATTGGGACAGTAAAAACAGCAGCCATTCCAGAGTTTGGATGGAAATAACAAGATTTTTCTAAAGATTTGAAGGAAGCAAGAAGAGGCTCTACATGGCACTAAGCATACCCCTGTATGTGATTTATATGAAGTTTCAGAAGATACAAGGGGTGTCAATGAAATGACAACAAAGCCCTTTCTTGTTAAATGATTTCATCTTGTCACCCAATAAAGCCCTTTTCTTACTGATTAAAGGTTCTGTTTGGAGTTACTACCTCTGTATTTCTCTACGGTTTGACTTTTTGACTCATATCTGGGTCACTTTGACCGGGTGATTTGGATCGCAAAACGATATGATTTTTTGATAATTTTATCACTGTGTTATAGAGCAACTTTTACTCTTCAACACCATGAAAAAAATTTCAAAAAACCCCCACCATCACGACAACCTTTCCCTATTAATACCAACTCCCAATCACCACAACTTCGGTCACTCACCACTATGACACTACCTTCACATCTGCCATGACAATATTTCAATATCAACCCACCAACCCAACCACCATCACCGCCACTAAAGTCTACCAGTCATATCATGTTACCTTAATAATCAACCCTCATGGAAGCTACCAAGTAGAGGTGGCGCTTCCAGGAGAGAGAGTCAAAAATACGAGTTCACGGTGGCGGCAGCGGCGGTGGTTGTGTCCAATTGAAGGGTTTCATAACATAACAGAGAAGATGTATTCAGAATATCGAAAACAACATTTGAGCCCAAAAGTATATACATCATCATCACAACAAAATGGCAAGAATTTGATTTGGTATGCAATGTAAGGGAGGGAGGATTACTTACCATATGCATATACATCTCCAATTTCATAACTCCTGCCCGGATGGGTGACATAGTGGGAGGAGGTGAGGAAGGTAGGGGTGCCTCCCTGGATGATGTCAAAGAATGAGATTGTGAGATGGCTTTCGAGACAGTTGAAATCTTCGGGGTCATCTGTCCCTGCGGGCGGATTCCCCACCTGAAGAAACGCCATCTTGGTGCCACCAAGACGAACGAGAGTGGAGCAGAGCCTAGGGGAGTCCAGCCTATGGCGGATGACATCAAAGATCTCCTCCTCCTCCGCCTCTCCATCTTCATCAACCACCTTCTTATGGAGTTTGACGATCACAGGTATGGCATCTCGGGCCAAGAATCTGGCAGTGAAAAGCGATCGTCCAATGCTCTTGCTCCGAGTGGCAAAGGAAAAGCTTCGCTTCCTGGCCATCCAACCACCAATGTCGAAGTCCATGTCCCATCTATCGTGCATGATGTGGTAAGAGTGGATAGTTATGTCTCTCCCACCCCACTTTCTTGCCCTGACGAGGAGAACTCTGCCCTCATCCATAACCGTGTGAGATTCCACAATGGAGTTGGTGAATGGAGGCTCAGCTACCAATTGCCATCTAGGGTTGACACCATCAAGATCCAGCACCTCGAAAGGGTGGAGTTCAACTCTGGTACGAGGGCAGCGTTTGTGGCCGGAAAGGAGAAATATCTTTGTGCCAATCACTTCCACCTCGGGACGGAACTTACCACTGTTGAGTGGTGGAGCTCGCTTTAGAACCTCCATCGGGCGGTCTCTGTATGACATGAGTTGGGAGGAGGATGAAATTGGGGACAAATCTAGAACAAATGATTCGGTGTTGTAGGTTCGATCATGACATGAGTATCCCCCGAAGAAATAGAGCTCCTTGTTCACCAAGGCCGAGTTCATGTCCTTGGGCCACTGTGTGTCACTAAACCTCAGCACAGGTTCGATAGGAGCACGTTGGGGAGCCAAGTGGTGTTCCTCCTCAATGGTCTCAACCTGAGTTTGTTTCCCCATTGGGGTGGTGGATGTGGTTACCCTTGTGGTAACCACAGTTTGCTTGAGGCTAGGGTCTTGGGACACATGAGTAGGAGGTGGGAGGGATGGAACATCGATCACAAAGAGGGAGTGGGTATAACTTCCTCCAGAGTGTCGGAGGAAGATGTACATATTTTGCTGCTGCTCCTCATGTCCTCCGCTGCTACAGGGTGCGAGAGGAGGCCACCCCTCCGTCTTTGTACTATGCTCCCCCTCCTTCTTCATCATCTTCTTCTTCTGGGATGAATTGTCTTTCTTTGTAGAGGAGAGAGCAACCAGCCAGTTCCCGAATTTTATGAGACAAATTGCAAACCCTAGATGCAGCTATCAACAATAGTTCAGTTCAGTGCAAATCAACTTACAATACAGAGAGAGAGAGAGAGAGAGAGAGAGATTGATCAGTTGCCTTCCCAAACGAGATACACTTGTCTATGATCAAGCAGATGGAGTGACGGACGGGAGAGGGTTTCTTCTTATATGAATGAAGGAAGATAGCAGCAGCAATTAAAACACAAATGGATTGTCAATAGGCCGGCCCAGTTGAGCGTTAGATGGGCTTTAAATGAGGCCCACATGAATGTGACCCAGATCATCAGGAGGGAGCCAATGAAATGGTTACGCGTAGGCAAATATGACAGCCGCGTCCGAAAAAAAGAAACAGTCGCGTAGGCAAACATCCTCCTCTCTTCTCCTCTCCTCTCTGTAGAGGTAGGTAGATCCTCTTTCTCCGTCTCTCTGATCGATCTCGGAGGAGTTGTGTTCGGAGTGAGTTGTTGGGTGAAGATCAGATTAGATATAAAAAAAGAAACAGTCGGATGGCGGAGGTGGAAAAGTACAACCGGAAGAACCCGGCGGTGAAGAGGATACTACAGGAGGTCAAGGAGATGCAATCCAACCCTTCCGATGATTTCATCAGTCTCCCTCTCGAGGTTATCTCAGATCCCTTTTTTATTTTTTAATTCATTCTTATGAGATCTATTATATCCTCCCTCACACACGCATTAGCTAACTGTATCAATTAGCTGCTGTCTCTCCTCGTTTGTATGGATTGCTATGCCCCCCCTCCCTAATCAAGATTTTCCTTTGCAATAACTAGGTTTGGCAATTTGATGATCCATGTCCCTACCCTACTGATTGATTAACACCACTGTGAAAAATAAGTATGCTGTCATTATTATTCGGCGGAGAACTAGTTAGTACAAAGAGATTTGCGGGATCAACCTTGTCTAGTCTTGCTCACAGACAAGTTCAATATTTTCTTTAATGGTACTATGTATTCCTAAGTTACCTGAATGGCACATGTACATCTCAAGTCACTTGTCATACTACTCAACTTTTATAAATGTCATGTGCTCTCAGGAGAACATATTTGAGTGGCAATTCGCAATTAGGGGGCCCTCCGAAACCGAATTTGAAGGAGGCATATATCATGGGAGAATCCAACTACCTGCAGAGTACCCTTTTCAACCTCCCTCCTTTATGCTATTGACGGTAAGATGTGCATGCAGTTATATAATTACTTACTGTTATGTTACTCATTTTTACTGTTAAATTACAGCAACTTTTCTCGTATTTCACATTATCATCAGTCTTTTATATGCTGACCTTGTTATTTATTACAACTGTTATCAGCCTAATGGTCGATTCGAAACTCAAACAAAGATATGTCTGAGCATCTCCAATCATCATCCTGAGCACTGGCAGCCATCATGGAGCGGTAAATTCCTTGTCCTTGATGTGCATTGGAGAATGTGTTTGTACTGATTTCTAGAGACGAGCTGTGTATCCACATGGATATGGTTGTTTCTAAAACCAAATTTAGCGGTCTTTCTTGCTGACAGCTGCTTATCCGCATTGTTGTTTCTGTAGCCAAATTTAATACGCTGTTTTTGGTGTTTCTGCATATGACTGTTCAAGAAACCACGCAGCAGTCGTAGGTCCTGTAGTGGGATTACCAAAACCTACCTAGCGATTTCCTAACTTTAAGTCAAGAGGGCAAATACCATTGTGATTAAAACCTCAACTCAACTGATCCGGCCTTTGAATTCCACTAACTCTTGTCTGTCCAAAACTATCAGATCAGTTAGGTTGAATTTGATGAAGACTCTTTTGTTTCTGCCCTGGTTTGTCCTGGTCTCCCTCTCTCACTTGCCTACCACCGTGGATTTGGACCATATATTATTTCTCCTTGTTAATGCTCCTAAGGATTGGTCAACTACTGCATGTAGTTTCTGTTTCCTAGTCGATCATAAATAGTATATTGCATCTGTATTGATGTGCATTTCTGTTATGGCCGGCCTGTTTGCCAGCCATACTTTTTCAGCCATTACAGGTCTGATGTTTTAGATAGATTGACTGAGTACAGACTGATATTTGATTTGCTATTCTGTTAAATCACTGTTCTTTTTTCATCTTTGGGGTAGCTTCCCCTGCTATGTGAGTTGTGAAGTTCCAAGTGGAAAGAATCCCGAACTCTATAATTGTGAGAGACTCGCAAATGCTTTGCTTGTTTAGTAATTGAAACTACTAACATGCTTGTAAAGCTTGGAAAAAATTCCAGATAAGAGATAGTGTTCTGTGACTACTGAGTTTTATAGTAGCATACTCGACCAGTACCCTTGTATATATGTATGCAAACACAGGATGTATACGGATGTGTTGCAGCCTGTGACTGCTGTATCATTCCCCCCATTCATCTCCTTCTATTAAGTCCCAGAAATATGCTTAAGCCATGAATAATTCTGAGCAATTAGGATGAATAACACGGGATACATGCGGATAGATGGTTATGTTTTTATTCTACTAACTAACGGCCTTTCTGGTGAATATATCCGTTTGCAGTTCGGACTGCTCTAGTAGCTCTGATAGCATTTATGCCCACCAAGCCGAACGGTGCATTGGGTTCACTGGACTTTAACAAAGAGGAAAGGCGTAAACTGGCTGTTAAATCTCGTGAATCAGCCCCGAAGTTTGGTACAGCTGAACGGCAAAGACTAATTGATGAGGTATGTTATGTCTGGTCACTTTAAAAGGTTATGAGTGCAATGGTTTGTGGGTTTCCCTTTTGAACATATTTCTTTCATGTTGCTTGTATATTTAAGGTTTCCTTTCATGAAACAGATCCATGAATATATGCTAAGCAAGGCTCCTGCAGAATCGTCAAAAACATCCGCTGAACTCTCTACTGACAAAGTGGATGACTCGAGCCAGATTGTCCAAGCTCGAGACGCTGCTCAGGAAGGTGGGATTGTGAATTCAGCTACGAGCGAGGGCGGAGTTGCAAACCCTTCTGTCAGTGAAGGTGGAGTCGCTAACCCATCAGCAAATGATAATGGCATTTTACCAGCTGCTGAAGGGGGTGATAGGATTGTGCAAAATGAAGCTCCTCCAAATGTCAATCGTGTACCTGTGGCGGGGCCTTCTAGGGAGCAGCAGATGCATAATAACTCATCAGCTCAAAGGGTTCAGAAACCAGCTGATGATCGCCTGTTCACATGGGCTGCAGTTGGGCTCACTATTGCCATCATTGTTCTTCTGTTGAAGAAGTTCATGAAAGCCAGTGGATATGGAGCTGTTTTCATGGATGAATCATAGTGACTGGTAGATGCATATATGCTTATACAGATATGTGAGATACTTATCTAAATTTTCTACCAAACAAAGAAAGAGGATTTTGTAAGATATTCTCGCCGCTTATGCCCCCAGCTTGTTAATATTATTACTACAACAATAATAAAATGTTGATCTGCTCATGTTTTGCTTTTCTATAATATCCATACTCATGAAAGTTAGACAATATATGCAGCTTTAATGATTACGTCTACCTCGAGATACTAAATGTTTTGGTCCATGCTACGCGAACTTGTGAAGTCCGCAAGTCATGTTCTCATATTGCTTTAGTTCTTTTGTTTGATTTGAACTAACGTAAATGTATAGATGCTACCTGAACTAGAGGTTAGTAAGCTCTATGGGACAACCAAGAGTTCCCTATGCTATTGTTGAATTGTCTTGCTGGGTCGTTCGTGGTATGTTTTGGGTTTCAAATTCTGCTTTTTTCTTGGCTTCAAAATTGTTAGGGTTTGTTAGTTGGGTTTCTTTCTGAGTGCATAATCGTAAATCAGACTGAAGAAAAGAAGAAAAAAACATTTGACGAACTTGTTTAAGTTTTGTTAATTGTTGGCCTATTTCAGGAAGAACACGAGCTAAACCAACCGGAAAAAATGTGGGCATACAATTCAGCATTTCAAAATCATAATACAACAGGTACAGATTTTACGTAATCTTGATTGGAAAGAAAAAAGGAAAAAAAAAAAAAAAGGGGGGGGGGGGGGGGGGGGGGGGGGGGGAAGACTACTAAATGTGGATTAGGAAGAAAGAAGAGACGAATAGGACGGTGAAATCACTTGATCAAAGAAACAATAGCAAGACAATTGCTAGTCATCTGGGATAGCTTCTCATTGAGATCTGCTAGTTGTTTGTTTTGTCCATGGAGTAGATCAGTGCTGTCGCTGAAAGCTGTTATAGCGGCACTGAGCATGGTATTCGTGGTCCCCGTATCCTTAGCAGGTAAAGCCTCCGACGCGCTCTTGAAATTGTCTAAAGCATCCCTGTAATTGTCAATGCAGTCTCCCAAAATAGCTGAGAGTTCATGAGATGTCCCAGGAGAATTCATGATCTTGGTAGCTGTAGCAATGGCTGATTTGGTTTGAGCGACCGCGGCTTGTATTGCCATTCCAGAAACAGATGCTGGATCTGTCTTTCCATTTAGGTAAGGTGTCACCGCTGCAACACAGACGGCGGCGTAGTCTGTTGATGCACATATCTTCTGGATGTTTGGGTCGATTAGATGTGGTTTTGGATTGATTGTTGTTCTAATCACTTCGTTTGGTTCTTCTGATGATGATAGCGAGTCATTGTCTTCCACGCATGAAAGATCCGATGGGACACATTGGGCTTGTGCAGAGGTGGTGAAAGAAATGAGGGCGGAGAAGAAGAAGAAAAGCATTAACCGGTGAGGCTCCATTTTGGGGACTCCATAAATGAAGATGATTATGAGATTTATGCAATAATGAGGATTAAGACGTGAATTTAGTTGGTGTAATCCGTAAAAGCATGGCGACCCGTCTTCATTTGACTGTCTCCAACTTATTTTAAGGACTTCGGTTTGTGGTTTGACAAAGAAAGGTCCGTTCTTTTGCCTAAAATAGGCGTAGTGACAAGACCAAGGGTGAAGAAAATAAAACTAGGAACAGAAAATGAAACATGAACCATAAAACAGCATGCTTCAATTTGTGCCACCATTCTCTCCAATTGGTCATCTTACAGCCATTCACTTGCTCGCAAAGCGCTTTATAGAAGAACTCGTCCGTGTCCACCTCAACATAGAGCTTCTGGAACAGAGAGACAACATCTTCACTGCTTCCTACTGTATTTGACAGAATCCGTGCTTTGCAGAGTAGTGTCGCGTCTTTTTCTGATTGGACGAGGCTTTTCATGAGACAGACGTACGAGGTTATGTACTTAATTGAACTGACAGAACAGCAACTCTCATAAGCAATGAGGTTTCTAAATGTAACTTCCGTGTACTCGTTAACTTTGAGAGGCGGGATTCTGATTTCTCCTCCTTTGACAAATTTCATGTCCAGTACGCTTTCTGTGGTTGCTTTCTTGAACTCAATCCCAGCTTCTTGGAGCTCTGTGGCACAGCGCAAGTTCTTCTGTGAGGATTTTGAGGGAACTTCCAGGAATGTAGGGAGGTAACAGTTGTGGATGAAATCTAGAAAATGGAGGTGTTGTAGGCTATGATTTGAAACCAAAAGACGGCGAATAGCTCCTGGGAACGGGATGGTTTTCTGGAAGAATGAAAAGGTGAGATCCGTCAGAGACTGGATACACTCTTCAGGAATAGGGACAAGGTTAAACAAACATTGTACAACCAAGAAGGGGATTTGGTTTTCCAGCAAGAGCATGTCGCTTCTTAACTGTAAAAACTTCTCTTTCGATTTAAAGATGGGGTCGTCTCTACGCCTCAAGCCCTTGATCGAATACTTCAAAAGGAGCTCAATGATAAAGCAACCATCAAGTAACATTATTGTCACTAGTTCCTCACTTTCAATTGGGATTTCTTCTCCATAGCATTTCCTTATTCTGGTTTCCAACCCTTTCAATGCACTCACACAGTTTTGCAAGCTTTCGTCTAGGTTTGGCTTCCTGTTGAGCAGCATGTGGAGGTATCGCCATTTCTGAGCTTCCATGGCCTTTACAGTGGCGTCTGTGCGGTGCAAAGGGCCGATTGAAACTAGTTTCGGAAAGTAGTTGTCTTCGCTTCCCTTGAAAAGCTTTTCTGGGACTCTGCAGATACAGTGCAAGAGGGAAACATTTTCCATCTTCTCTTTTATGGAGAGAAGTAGGTGGTTATCATCTTCTGCCATGATTTCAAGTGATCCTGAACTAATCCAATTAGCAGACCTTGGAAGACTATGCCCGCGGCTCCTTGTAAGTAAGTAACCAAATTTGTTAAATGCGGAGCAACATGTCTCGATTGATAAGACATAAACAGCTCTAAAAAAATAGAAAGATATTGAGCAGGTATCTAAGATGACTTGGGGAGATTGATAAGGCAAACTATAAACTAAACCTACCTGCAAAAAGTAGAATCTGAGTTGGTTGCAGTGGGAGATATAAAATAACCCACCAGAAAAGCATTCTGGTGGTACTCTCATTCAAAAGCAAAAGCTTAGTTGATTGCGTCCATAGTAATTCAAGAACTGGGAAATAGTGAAGTTCTTGATGTAGAATAGATAATGTTCCTTGCCTATCCAATAAGGTTAACAAAAACATTATTTGGAAATGTTTTGTTCCCTGGTTGTCGCGTTACCAACAAGTTAGGACCCTCTACAGAGAGCAGAATGTGACATAGAACATATTTGCATATCTTTCCACGCAAGGAAAATAGCCATAGCTATGCAGTTGTGTAACGCCTTCACAATTGGATCGTAGCTTTTACACATTCATTGGTTGATAAGCTTGGTTTCACCCAATGCTGCAATGAAGTGTTGCTCTCTCTCAGAATTTAGCCATAACTTAAGAAGCTTCAATGCAACAGGTCTTAGTCACACTTGAGTGCACGAGTGATTTCCCACGAAGCTTCCCCATATTCTTCACTTAGGGTACCGCTAAGTCCATAACCATTCCTCCTGCTGTTCACTAGTGAAACTGTGAATCTGTCCCTCTCAAGTGAACAAGGGTACATAATTTGCTCGTCCTGAGATCAAAAAAAAAACATTCGTGGAAATATAAGCTTGGGATATGCTAAAGAAGACAAGAAACATTGTGTTTTGTTTAGGCGTTACCTCTGGCAGGTCACAAAATTCGACTGGAGATATTTGGAACAACTCTGTAGCAGTCTGACCGGTACACCATGCTAAGACTTTAGCACTCTGGTCAGCAAGTGTTAATTTTAATTGGAAAGTCCGCACTACTTCAGCAGCATCACAACTACAGTCACAGAAATTGCATTTGACAATCCCACAAGGCGAATTGCTGACAAAATGACCACAGAGGGCATGTGAAAATCTTGTATTTACGTGACAGTGTTCAATCTGATCCAGCCAAACTCGACATATCTGGGATGTAGGCCAAGTTAAGAAAAGAAACAGTAGATGAGGATAAACCCAAATAGTTAAATCTGACAACTCTCGTGGAAAAATACTCGTGCATAATGTAAACATACATCCCTTTTCTATCTGTTCCGCTGTTAATGTATTTTCGTGAAAGAATGTCTTAGATGGTGGATTAGTCCATGCAATAAAATTCAAGAGTTCGTTAAATTGATTGAGTACTACACCTGTTACAACCTCAGGTCATAAGTAGCTTTTGTTTTTTATTTGGTGGAAATACAAGATTTTAGCTGCAGATGAATGAGGCAGTAGAAAATAATCAAAGTAAAAGCAACATCAAGGAAGTATAACTGTATTTATGAAAGCAAAGAAATTGAAGTTGTAAAAGAAAACATACATGTGTATGGCTAGTCTGGCCGGATAGCTCCGATAGTTGCGACAACTTATGGAGACAAGAAGAGTTTAGTAATGCTGGCAAACTACTAAGATTAGTGAATGAAGATCCAGCACTGCTCTCAAACCACGACATCTCGAGCCTGTTCAGAAAAATTCAAGCCTCAAATGACTTAACGACGTGCATGTGGATGAAATACAAGTAAGAGCTTGGCATTTTTTACAGTATTTCATCTAGGATGATTTAAAGAAAAACTCTTAATAGTTTTGGGTGGTAAGACAATACTCAAAATGTTAAGTGTATGGTATAATTACACAAGAGTGATGACTCACCGCATTTGTGTTGTCATAGAACAAGTCAAGCCACACAAGTACACTCTGTGACCAAGGGCTAGTCTCCCTAATGACCTGATACATATAAAGTTCCACGCAAGACCAGAGGAGTAAGAAAGAGTTTCAAAACATGAAAACGATCAGTGAAATGCTGGAAAATAAAACAACTGTTGCTACCATGATCTGATGAAATGTAGCTTTGCCCGAACTTCTCCAGTCGTATCCTCTATGCTCAAGGAGAAAACAGGACCTGAAGTATTACTATCTAGAGTGATGTCTGTAACAACACCATACAGGGTAAAGCCAGTCATCTTGTCATGAAGATCAGCAACGAAGGTCTGCAAAACTTCAAATAAGTGAAAGGTCAAAAAGGACTAACATAAATACTCCTCCGTATGAGAATAATAAGTATGGATTATTGGCATATTCCCCATCTACAACTACGAAGACTAATTAATATCTGATGTTCCGAATGCAACTAGGGGGAATTATGATACCCCAAATTACAAGCTTATGAATTCAAATTTTTTAGGAGTACACTAATAGCACAGTAGCACTTTCAGGCTCAATGCTTATCCTGTTTAATAGAAATGAACTTTGTCTCTGGTATGATTTATTACTAACAACGGAAAATATAGACATACTTTTACCCATGTTGAGGGGTTTACTTTCTTTAATTACAATTATAATATGGTGTAGATGGCAACTCACTCTAAATGGATAGTTACTGTAGTCGACAGACCCTTGAGGATCACAGGGCAATGTAACTTGAGAAACTTTAACTCCCTGACTAGGATCCAGGGTATTCTGCAGCTTTGTTCCTTGAAACCGACTTTGTGTCAATGCCACAGATACCTAAACAAGAAAAAATAAGGATATTTGTTCAGCTTGAAACCCCAAATGTTGTTTCATCTGCAAACCAATCAGCACCTACTTGTTCCTCTTGCTGTATGAAAGGCACCAGATAGAGCTGTGTCGCACTGCCATACTCGAGACACATTTCTTCACTCGAATCAACAAATGGTCTATCCAGAGCTAGCATACTTCCCACACTGAAGATGACAAGTACTATGATGTGCATATGGTGACTATGAAAACAATATCAAAGCAGCAACCAGTTACAGTAGCCTACCTAAAGAGATTTGCAAGAAGAACCTGCTCGCCCCACAAGAGAAATTTTAACCTGATGCCATCATTATCTACAAGACTGATTTGTTTCCTCTGCTTATCATGCTTGCCCTGAATTTCAAGTGACCCAATGCTTTCAATTCTGCACAGTGATGAGGAACGAATTACAAAATTCCCACGTCCAGGAACCGAGAAATCATATTTATATTTCTTAGACTATACCTGTGCCTTTTAAGAAAAGAGGGTGAGCTTATGATTTCTTGTACCATGAGACACAAAATTTATGAATATTATTTAGCATCATCAGCTTTCTTCATATGAATGCTATGAGCTTAGACGTGGACTGGTTACAAAATGCTGAAATATCTGGACTGCCGAAAGAAAACCCAGATTATATCACAGAACATGTGGATTTGGTTTATTGTACCTTGCATAAAGTGAATAAGAAACACCAGAGTTGAATGCATCTAGAGAAACAGACGAGAAAGAATCAGAACAAAACTGTGCTCCAATAAGCATTGCGTCTTCATCCCTATCCTGTGAATAGATGAGCACAAGTTACATATCCATAATGGTAATCCATACACCATACTGGTGTATCACATATGTCGATCCAAGAAATCATACTATATCTGCTGCATCAACGATAACCAGTCCGGCTAACTCACTGACTATTGCCCAAATAGCTAGAACCTTGGAATCACTGAGTTAATAAGTCTGATAAACTGACTAAGAGGTATTTGTGAATAGTGCAGAAGTAAGGAGATAGTTCTGTACCCACGTCTGCCAAATAAATAAATAAATGAAAGACACCAGACAGCATCCATATCTCTATTTGCCACTTTTCGTATTCAATAAGGATATCTTCTATCTAGCCACAAGGATTTGGTAAGATCCAATTACAAAGTTTTTTGACAATTACCTCATCTAACAGTATCACGAGATACTCAGTTGGCAAAAGTCTTGGAGAACTGGATCCTTCAGATGCAGGCCGAAGATAGCATCCTGTAATGAAAATCTCCCGTCCTTTCTTGAGAATTCCGTTGTTTGGATCTGCCAAGTTATAGAATCTTCCACAGAAAAGTGACCATATCAGTGTGCGAAAACATCAATGACTGACGCGCAAAAGGCACACAAGAAAAAAAGATTGCCAACCAAACCAATCACGTATGTTTGTTTATAAAGTGAAACAAGTAATATATCAAGAAAACAAAATCCGTTCATGCAAGTGTACCTAGTACTCCAATCATGTCAGTGTTTCTTTCACGGAAATTAGCATTTACCTGCGGTGAAGGTATAAGCCAATGGTATTCGAGCTCCAAAAATCTCCTAAAGTAAGCATGTAGATATTTGTACCTGAAATATAAATGTGTAAGACTCAGTGCCAGCATATATCTATATCAGTCTTGCCAAGTAAAGAAGGTTGTCAAGTACTCCTAGTTCCTAGACAGAGATCCGGGACTAGAGCAAAAACATATTCATCTCAATCATATATAGAAGAATAGTCATGTGAAATATAGTAGTACTAAACAGTTTATCAAGTCAATTTCATGTGGCATTGCTATCAGATCTTAGTTCATCAATTACAAGAACTGTAGTGCAACTATTTAATCCGGTCCTGTTAAATATCTGCCACTATATCTGAACTGTGAAATTAAAATTCTGAATATGTTCAACCACAACTGAATGATTGTTAAAACACAATACCCCAAATGAAATGTACGAGTTTTATTGTTTCGGTGAAAAAAAACCCCAATGAAAGAAAAGTCATGTGTAGCAGCATTAAGCATTAGTGGTTAGTATACCTGGAAGAAGAAAAGCATCAACAACAACAGCCTCAATAACACTATTCAAGGAGAGGAAGTTCTTGGCGTAAATAGAATCAATAGTGACCAGGTTGGGAAGCTTTGTTCTCTTATGCTTCTTTTTCATTTGATTAATGCATTCGGGTCGCTTACTTGAAGCACCAGCCCTATGCTGCTCATTCCATGCCTAGACATTTTAAAGTGGTTCGTACATAAGCAGGGGTTATAATTGTAATTAGAATATAAGAAGCTTTCAATTGAACAACACTCACCTGAGAGAGATCGGATAGTAGAATAGCAGAGGTGACTCCACTTGAATAAGCAACGCATGTCTTCAGGATCCGAGAAACCGTCCAGCTCCAACCGGGTCCGATGAACTCCTCGTCTTGTTCAGGAGGGGACAAGATTGATATGGCGTAGTCAACGAAGCCCAGAAATGGGTCCTCTTGTTCTTCCACTGGCTCGTCAACATCCATTGCTGAGGCTTCGAGCTTTGATGTGTCGGCAGCCATTTCCTGATGGCTCAATTTTCTCCAAATCGATTTCCGTACAAACCCCGGAAAGCTTCTGTCTTGCCAAGACTAGAGCAAACCCTAGAATAGATGAACCAACAAGCCCCGAATGGTTCTTGGCGGGGTTTTGAGCTTTGGATTTCTTTTCGCTGTTAGTTTCTTCTGTAAAGGTGTATGTGGTTTTGTTAATTTCCACACCGCAATTTGTTTAGAAATTTTTCCTTTCATTTGTAGTCAGTGAGTTCATCTGATACTTCTTATAAGTTGATTAAATTTTATTTCTTCTTTCAATAAGTTAGTTCTTATTCCTCAAAAAAAAAAGTTAGTTCTTATAACTCGTGTTATAATGTAAATTGTTTCTTTGTTTTACAGCATGCATGACGGTGGAGGAACTAGTTTGGGGTCGTGTAGCTGTTCTCCAGTTTGTGATTTCTCTAGCGCGGAAGACACTCTATCTTTTCTCCAATTGCAAAGGCTCGCAATTTTCCCCATTGAGCTTGGTAGAGGTGGAAGTGGCGTAGATTTCACCGTGCGCATATACTTATGTGGATAGGAGTACTTTTGCGGAGGGTGACACAACATGGACTTCACGTTCGTGACCCCTCTTTTGTAAGTTGTAATTGAAGCGACCAATCTTGAAGGGTGAGGTAGTTTGTTATGTCTTCTTCTTTCTCTTCTTTTACGATTGGTTCGATGTTCCGTGTGCAGTCTATGAGTTTAGAGAAGGTGGGCAGATTGTTATTGATTAATATCTCCTTGTACTACAGCCACATGTCTTGGAGGCATATTTCGACTAGCATGTGATCAAGGACTTCTTCCACGCACTCTAAATACTTCAAATAAAAGTTTCTGATAAATGCAACAACTTCATCTCTGTCTTCCTTAGCGAGAAAGGTGTTTGGTAGTGACATTCTCTTGAACCTGAAAGAATTTCGTGTAGAATCTTTTCACCATTTTCTCCCATGTGGGAATAGAAAGGGCTCAATGAGTCTGTACTACTTGTATGTCACGTGCCCTAAATATTCGGGGAACTCTCGCGTCCATAAATTCATGTCTGCACCATAAGGTCCAACAGCTATATGAACCTCATGACATGTTCCTCAACATCGCCACTTACGTCATCAAATTTATCCCACTTTGGGACCTTATAACTTTCGAGATTGGGCATTTGATAAACCTTCATTGGTATGGGAAGTATGCACTATGCAATGGGCATATCAATGTTGATGGTGCCTTGACTCGTCATAAAGCTCTCTAGCCTCTGCTCCAGCACAGTCATAGGAGGCACAAACGTGTTTCTTGTCACATCCGCCATGAGGCCTTGAGGGTTGGCTGCTAGACATACGATGGGAGGTCATGAGAGCTCTGATTTTCTGGAGTAGGACTAGGGGTGTCACGACCTGTAATTTTGACATATCTTAATAAACGTTCTACATTGACTTTAGTGGTCGTGAACGCGCTTTTCGTCTTTAATTCTTCCCAATAAAATGGGAAAAACCTGAGCATACCCATTTAGATAATAGTTTTCCCTTCATAAATGCGGAAAGCGACTTTAAAGTCATTTTGGTCTCCCTCTGAATTTGAAGAGATATGTCAAGTCTTCAGTATTCGATAAACTTTTGACAAAAGAAATGTCTACATCCACCTAGTTAACATTTTATAATAACCTCCAATTAAATTGTCAAATAAGACAGTGATGTCATTAATTCTGAAACGAGCCTTCTATTTGATAATAATATAGTAATTGTATATAGTCCAAATCAAGTAGAGAAATACACAGTAGACTTTCTAACTAGGTCTTGCATGAAATATCAATCTATGGTGTTCAACCATTCATTGTATATAGGCCTTATCAATCATCT
The DNA here is from genome assembly GCA_023055425.1 of Linanthus parryae. NCBI lineage: Eukaryota > Viridiplantae > Streptophyta > Magnoliopsida > Ericales > Polemoniaceae > Linanthus > Linanthus parryae. Next base: position 691,779 of record JALGPY010000008.1, on the reverse strand, counting down.
TGAGTCTCGTACACTGATTTTTTTTTTTTAAAAAAAAGGGGTGAGCTGAGAAGCTCAATGAAGAGCTAGACTCCTCCATTTAATAAACTAAATGAAAATTATTTTAACAAAAATAAAGCTTCAAAAATAAAAAATAGCGTGACATTTCAATTTCAATTTATCAGTTGAGATGCATTTGGTAACTATTCGTGAACTATAGGTTGATATATCCCTTTACCTAGCCGTGAGAGTAGTTGGTAGGACACTAATATATCCGTAATTCGACATGTCTTAGCGCCATCGTAGTGGCTTGTCGCATAGTGTTACCCGGACGACAGGGTCTCGTAAATATAGAACAACAGAAGTTGTCCAAAACATATCGTCTTTACACTTTCTTCATTAGTGATCATTTAAAAATATAATAACATAAAAAATTATAATAGACTTTAAAACAGTTAACTATAAAAGTATCTTCAAACAATAAATCAATAATGAGGTGACAGTAAAATATGTACATCCCATTTTAACAATTAAAAAGTACTTCATTTAAATAACAATAGAAATAACAAAAAATAAGTGTTATAGAATGAGAGTGATTTTACTCACATCCTGACTTAGCCAGATGATTATGTAGACTGCGAGGAAAATAATACCGAAATTGACGCGACCATGTGAAATTGGCATGAGAGTACATAAACTTTGAATAGCAAGTACTTTTTTAAGGAGGATGATTCAAATCATTTGTAACCTCAACCTATCTATAGCCAACCTTAAAGATAAGATGGCCAATCTTATGGGACCAAACCTAACAAATCTTATCTCAAGAATTTACCTCCACCCCAAGTAATATTTTTACTGGACCACAATAATTTGGCCTCATCTTTTACTTTTTAAAGTAGTGTGTTTATTCAAAGTTGAGAAAGATGTCATGGTTAAGAAACATTCATCAACTATTAGCGCCATGAACTATTAGTGCCATGTTTGGCCACATTACATGGAACAAATGATTGGGGATGTTGTAATTTCTTTTGGTCATGGCTAGTCTCATGGACCATGTGAAGTAACTTTCATACATATCATAATATAAAGGCCCATATGATGTAATTTAATTTATTTGCGTTCTTTATTTTTTCTTTCATTTGATTTAAATATGTAACTACCATGAAGATATATGAGAATCAATTAGTACATAAAAGTGACAATTCTTTATATCTTTTTTTTCAAAAGTGTAATTATTTTATTAAAGACACAATTAATCATTTTTCCAAAAATAATAATAATTAATCAATCTATTTTTTGGGCAACTAAATTTTTGAGACACTTTGATAACTACATATAATATAGCGCGAATTAGGAATTAAAAGTGCGGGATATTACAACGGGTCACTCTCGATGTGTTGAGCGCCGATGACAAATTCCTCCGATCCGCAGCTGGCGAGGTTTGGGAGGTACCAAGCACATTCTCTGTCTGCACAAAAGGCCTCGATGGCGGAGGAGGCAAATTTATGTTTTCATAACATTTTGCACAACTGAGATCTCTCTAGCGAGATCCTCGTTTCTTTGGGTGACAGTGGCAGCTATGCCATTGATGAGCTGCATCAGTTTAGTCATTTGGGTATGCATGGCTGCTGCTAATGCATGCACAACGTACCGTTGTGGGGGTCACCATCAACTGAGTTTTACTTGTTTTCTGGTTGGACGTTACCAAGCTAGCTTGGTTAATGGGGGAATCTCCCTATTGTTGGGGGAGACATTTCTATCAACACCATCTCATGAGCGAGACATGGTCAAATCACCAAGTGTATGCTGAAGATTCACGCCGAGTTCACCAATGTGGAAGGGTTAATGTGACAAGAATTGTGACGAGAGTGATCTTGATGACAACTAGTATGACCTCCGGTGATTAATGAGTATGGAAACACAATGAGATTGGTGCTGATGGGGTTGGAAATAAGAAAAGTGTGTATGAAATTAAGGAGAGAGACAACTTTGTGGTGGTCTATGAATAATGAATTAACCAAGCGTCTGTGAAGAGAACTACACATCCTATATATACACAACCAGTAGCAACTGTCACGAGGGAGTTACGTTGTCAATCACGCCCACATTAAGCTATTTGTTGCAGATATTGCTGAATCTACGCGTAGATAGGGGTTCAACAAGTCTCCTTCAGGACATAGGGGTTCAACAAGTCTCCTTCAGGACACACAAGGGTCGCAGGTGGGACAACAACCACATGCGACGAGCCTTATTTCAGCTTCCAAACCACTAAGTCCCCTGACTCCCGTGTGAGTTGCGATCTGCGAGGGACTCAGTCTCGAGGCCCCACGTACTGACACGACATAATCTGGTGCGCATGACATATAGCAAGTTAGCCATGTGCGGGCTGCTAATTGATCCACATGACTGCAGACTTGGACTACGGTTTGAACTATCTAAAAAAAAATAGACCGATATAAAACGTGGTATAGAGTCCCATCACACTTGTTCATACCAATAATTGTGGCTCTCCCAAATTCAGACAAAAAAAAAAAACATTAGAGCTTTGCACTGCAGGCCACTAACATGCTTCTCTATAAATGGTATAGTAATTAGGTTTTGAGTAAACCTCAAAAAAGTAAACTCATCCTCTTTTAATTGATGAAGACAGGTTCAATCCACCACCACCACCCTCTTGTAGATTCATGAACATGCATAATCCTTCTATTTGCATATTTTAAAAACACCCTTTTGACCTGTTAAGGCTACAAACCTAATTTTTCGGCAGAGTGTACATGAATTAGCAATCCACAAAATATCAACTAGTAATAGTAGTACTCATTTATGCCTGTATATATCTCCTTCACCATCCTTGCTACAAGCCCATCATGCCACTACATTTAACTTTTTATTTTTAGTTGCTTTTCACAAAAAATAATTCATAATACTGTTTTTAGTGTGTCAAGGATGGTGGATTTATGGAACAAAAATATATGGGCAAAGAGGCCATGCTGGTTATTTAATCATAATAATAAATATAACAATTTGATTGTTAGGTGAACTCCAAGCGAGTCCAACCCACAAATTAACAATTGAATATAAGTTATCCAAATTTGAAGCCAATCTTGGTTATTAGAATTTCGAAGAACGCTACTTTTTCTTCTTTCTCTAAAGGTTAACTAACATTTATTTAGAATATAAAAGTTAACTAACATCTGTTCTATTGATAAGTGTAAAATGTTCCCTCAAAAAAAGTATAGAATGGAAATAAAAATCAATATAATTACTTGATATTCTTTCAATTTCTCTTGTTGGGCTCCTATTTTTCTGATATGTTCTATGTAGAAACCAAAGATGAGAAAGAAAGAAAGAAAACAAGTGGGAAATGTGTATTTATTGTTGAGTGGGGGGAATAATGAAAATAGGAGTGGAATGAGCAGTAGTAGAAGGTTACCCCCCTTTTTCTTAAATGAAATAAATGAAAATGACGGCAGGAAAAGAGTATCCCCAAGCGCACTATATGCACGCGCAATGAATAAAGTGAGTGGGACGCGTAAAAATAATTGGCTAGCGTCGAACGCGTGTAGTAGACGCAGGAGAGGGAGAACGTGAGCTCCGAATAAGTGGTCACAACGATAGGCGACAGACAACTGGGTCGAGAGAGAGAAAGAAAGAAATGGTTAGTAATAGATTCAAGCAAGGCGAGGAGATAGAAGGAAATGAAACAAAGGAAACCAACCCCCACCCCAAACAGAAAGAGAGCAAAAAAGTGAAAGAAACCCAAAACGGCGAAACCAAAAAAAAATCTGCTGCCCATTCAAGAGAGAATTACTGCTGGTGTGGGAAAGAAGAAGGAGAAGATGATTTGTGGGTGAGAAAAAGAAACAAAGCACAGAACACCCCCTCTTCTTCGTATGCTGCTAGATTTTTTCTTCCACAGATAAAAAGAAAAGAAAAGAAAACATTTCTTTGGAGGAAGAGAGAGAGAGCAAAAAGGAGGAGGTTCCTGACCTCTCAAGCTCCTTCTTCTTCAACAGCAGCAGCACATCTATTGGAATTGACCAGATAGAGAGAGATTGAGTGGATCCATGTCCTGCTTCTTCTTTCCTCCTTGTTCTTCTTCTGACTCTGTCATTGTTAGTCAATCCAACAATAATTTCATCTTCTGACTACATCAATGGACGCCCCAGCGCCACCAGCTGAGGAGCTGCTCAAGAAGATCGAACAGCTGGAAGCAGGCCACGCCCATCTGAAGCAGGAGATGTCCAAGCTCATGCTCTCCGGCGATCACAAATCCCAGATTGACCACCAAAAGCGCCTCCACCACGCCTCCGCCGCCGGAGGAGGGACAACAAATCATCAAAGGTCACACTCCGTCTCCCCCCAGCGGAGGTCCTCCACTCCCGGACGCCGCTCCGCCGGCGCCGGCGCAGGCTTCGATGTCGCGGCGGCTTGGAAGAGGGGCTCAGCTACCTTCCGGCATTCCTCGCCCTTGCAAAGAGAGAGCCGGAGCCGAGACGAGTCGATCTCCGGAGCCGGCGACTGTTCGGGTCCGGCGGCTGTGAAGTTTACAGATAGGCAGTTTTTGAACATATTGCAATCAATGGGTCAGTCTATTCATATTCTCGATCTCACTGGTCGCATCATTTACTGGTAATTCACAACCACTCTTTTCTATTTTTGGTCCTCAATTTCAGATTACTAGTTCTCTTGTCATTGTTGAACCTGACATGTTGTGATGGAGTTGTCTCTACCTTAATAATCTTCTCAATTACCCTAACATGTTGTTGTAAAAGCTGACCTAACAATCACTGAATTGATCACCTAATAATGCAAACATTGATTGAACTATTATTACTACTACTACTACTACTTAATGAGTTGATTATTCCTGTCATAGATATCGGATTTTGTCTCATTCATACAAAATTTCGCAGGAACCGCACAGCAGAGCGCCTTTATGGTTATTCACCTGGAGAAGCTCTTGGCAGGGATGCCATTGAGCTTCTCTCGGATCCGCGTGATTTCGATGTGGCTACAAGCATAGTGAATCGAGTGAAAATGGGTGAGAATTGGACTGGGCAGTTTCCGGTCAGGAATAAGAACGGAGACAGGTTTATGATTCTTGTTACTGATACCCCCTTTTATGATGATGACGGGACTTTGGTTGGGGTCATATGTGTTACTACTGATCCATTCCAAGATATTGAAGCAAAGCGCCCCGAATTATTAGATGCAAGCACCAGCAGCAGATCAAGAAGCATCGCGGCAGCCAAATCAAAAATAACTACCCTGGTGAGTATCATCAATTGCAGTTTTCTTCTCTTCTCTCCAAGGTTTGGAGAAAGTAGTTTTGTGGTCGTAGAGCACCACGTTGTCAGTCATATGCAATGCCCCACTGAGTCAGTAGGAGCGATAAACTATCCATCATCTTGTGAATTGGCGGGACCTTATCACTGCATGTTACTGGCGACGTGGTGATCTAGGAGCACCTAAGTATTCCCTCCAATGGGTCAAACTGATGCATTTTTAATTGATCGAACACATTGATCGAAACAGGCTACCAAGATGACCAACAAAGTGAAGTCAAAGATGACAGGGGAGAACATCACTGTTCGCGAAGGCGGGAGTGGAGATAGTCAGCATTCTGATCATAATTTCAGTGATGCGGCAGCATATTGTGATCACAGGGACGATGCAACTTCCAGTGGAGCTAGTACACCTAGAGGAGAAATACCACCGTCGCCGTTTGGTATATTTTCTCAACACGCTCCTGAAGAAAACTCCTTTGGATATCCCTCCAGGGATTCTGGTGATGAGAGTGAAGGGAAATCTGCAATCCATAAAATATTTGCTGCAAAAGCAGAAGCATGGATTGTGAAGAAAGGAGTGTCTTGGCCTTGGAAAGGGAATGAGCGGGAAACACCAGAGGCAAAGACCACTCGTTTTGCCTGGCCTTGGTCAAATACTGATAACGAGAATGACTTGGGACCTCAGAGAAAACCTGTTTCTGGTTTGAAACCAGAAGGTCAGTTGGGCGAGAATAACCACCGACCAGCACATAATAATAATGATGCTACAGGGTCGTGGTCATCTTCATTCAATATTAACAGCACAGGTAGTGCAAGTAGCTGCGGTAGTACCAGCAGCAGTGCTAATAGAGTGGATGCGGACAGTGACTGCTTAGATTATGAAATCTTGTGGGAGGACTTGACTATTGGAGAGCAAATTGGCCAAGGTAAATTTTTAGGTGTTGGGTTCTTTGTGTGTTCTTAATCTTGCGTTCTTGATGTGATAATGCCTTGAGACGTGTACAATTAGCAAACAGTGCAGTTGCATGAAAGCTCTTATTTTTTCCCTGATAAATCACATTTCTTCAGTTTTCTTGTTATTTTTTCTGGTTGGGTATTGAGTTGAGATCTCCTATTCCCTCTTGGTGTCCCCATGTGTGTCCTTTGTTTTCGATTGGTCCACATCACGAGAAACAAGGGATTTATGTAATATTTAAAATAGCGGTTTCACAAGGGGACACCAAGAGGGAATAGGTGATTTCGAAGTTTTATTTTATTTTTCTGATTGCTTGCTTTTTAATGCAGGTTCTTGTGGAACTGTATACCATGCATTGTGGTATGGATCGGTATGTATTCGATTCCATTGTTAGTACATTTGCGAGTTGTTTTTGGTTAAACTGCATCTCTCATCCCTCTCCCCTACCAACACTAATTATCATCCTTACACAGTTGGAGAGTTGGAGTATCACCCCATACGTAAAAAAAAGAATCAACCACGATATAGATTAATTAGTGGAACTCTGTTGGTGATGCACATGATACTAAAGTGTACTATAGAAAGCAGAAGAGGGTTAAACCGATGATTGCACTAGGACATAGTGTTTCATCAGATATCCCTAGCAGCAGTCAGTTAGAGGATAACTTCGGGAAGGACTGAGGGAAAATATAAGGGGGGTCCAATGTGAGGGGAAAGCAGGAAATATATAGTGGTTGTGTTAGAGGGGCGCCTGAGTGCGCTTCTCTCTCTCTCTTTCTCTCTCTCTCTCTCTCTCTTATAGTATTTGTAATAGAGTAAATTCAGCGTTTTTGGCAGCTTCATCATTTTTCTCAGTCGACTGAGTTGGTGTCTATTAATCGTTCTCAGCTTATGTTCTTGATCAATTTGTTCCTTTTTACATGTCAAAAAGTAAAAGAAACTATTAATGCAATTCAAAATTGATAACCTACATGTTCAATCATCTTCAAGGATTTGTGACCTACTCTGAGTTTCATGTCATTTGAAATAGGATTATTATGATAGGTTAGCACTCTGGATATTAGCATAACAGTGACCTGACTGGGGAATGCTTCCTCAGTGGATACAGTAATTTGTATGAAGAGGGAATCTATTAGTTGTTAGGGGAATAGAGTATAGGTGATAAACAATTCCATGGTCAGATACTAAATCTGATTTCAAGTGGTAAACACTGCGGACCGTTATTTACTCGTGCTTTTACAAGAAACAAATCTACCTTATCGATAGTGGCTGTTTCATTAGTCTGCAATACAACCAACAATAAGATGAAAAATAAAAAGTAGATGATATACATACATTTTTCTTTTTGTTACGAATTCTGAGTATTACTGTCTCATGAACCAACATGTGACTTGGCTAGTACTCCGGAGACAGTAAAAAGGCCTGAATTATACTCAAGTGTTTTTCTGGATGTTGTTTTTAATTACAGCAAAATGTTTCTACAGGATGTTGCCGTCAAGGTTTTCTCTAGGCAGGAATATTCGGAGGATGTGATATTCTCTTTCAGACAGGAGGTTTGTGTTCAAACTTGTTAATGCATCACTTTAAATTCTCTGAAGTTTGTAAAGTCAATAGACATTAAAGTACTGGATCGTTTTTGTTTGGTTTTATATTCTGCAGTGGTGCACATTAAGCTGGCACATTTATGCTTCACCTCATACCTTTCCTTATACATATAATCCCGTATATTTCTATGTTGTTGCAAGTAGTGGGCATTGCATTTATAAATGTTATGGGTTGCAAATAGTGTACCTCGCATTTATAAAATATTTGGTATTATTGCCTTACTTATTTCAACTATGTGCATGCAGAAAATTTGTTAATATTGTATCTGTGTGCTTGGATAAAGCAAAACACCTCATATCGTGTAATCCTGCACTTACCATCTACCATTGACTCCTCCACTTTCCTACTCCGTTTAGGCTTTGTAGAGAATTTTTCGATCACTGGAATGAAGACATGAGGATTTAATTGGATTAAATTCTCTGTCGTGGATTTTTATCGTGCGACTGTCTTTGCCATTACCTTCATAAATTTAGTCAGTCAGAAAATTAATTTCGTGTGTTACTTTTATCCAGGAATTTGAATTAAATGAAATTCTTTAGGTGCCATCTGTGCTGATATCATTTCTTTTTTCTCATCGTGAAGGTATCCCTCATGAAAAGGCTAAGACATCCAAATGTTCTACTGTTTATGGGTGCAGTAACTTCACCTCAGCGTCTCTGTATTATTACAGAGTTCCTTCCACGGTTCACTCTTGACTCCCCCTTCTCAAAATCTCATAAATTTGGAGCTATTTATTTTACAAGTCATGCATGTCAGCATTTTTGTCTGAAGTGGTTTTGTCATTTTCTGGACAACTTTCCGACTTTCATCTTTCTTTATGGACGAGAGTTTTCTTTTTGACTTATACTCCCTGTTGGTTTTGTCTTCTTCTGAAACCGTTTCCTATGTTTGTTTCTACTATTTGGTTTGGAAACTTTGGCTTTAATGATCTATTTATTTTATTTATTTGATTTACTTGTAGTGGAAGCTTGTTTCGGCTGCTGCAAAGGAATACATCCAGATTAGATTGGAGACGGCGTGTTCACATGGCATTGGATATAGTGAGTATCTTACCTCCACTACTGGTCACTTGGTCAATGATTATCTTCATGTTTTTTGGGTTCAGCCTTTGCTATAAGGTGTTATGCTGACGCATGTGTTCTGTGTTCGACTACATCATACACACGACCTTTACATGTTTCGTGATTGTTATCCACTGGACAAGCTTAAACCTCATAATCCTTGCATGTTATTGTTCACCAAAAATGTTACTTGCATTGGACCTCCTTGTGGTATGGGTCTGTTGCAGGGACCCTTCCTAGAAAATAGGCAAATTGTTCCCTTTACCGAATGGAGGGTGTACAAGAATGTTAATTGAGCACGAAAAATACCAAATTGTCATACGAATGGGTCGGCGAAGATGATTCTTTTTCTCCCCATAGAGAAATTTGCATACATCACTTTTCATGGCTGGTTTAGTGGTAAATGAAAAACATGTCGTTTTATCTGTTCATGGATTAATGAACTTGAATTAATGTACATCATAGTGAGAAATATTTTGAATCTCAAGAGAACACAAGAAAAAGCTTAATAGTTACTACTATCTAAGAGAATAAAAACAAATAGAAGACAGAAATGCTGGGATTAACTAATTACTAATGGACTATATAAAATTAAAAATTACTAGGAAGTAGTGTATTTTCAAGCATAAAATCAAACAAACCAACAATTATAAGTGTGTCCAGTCTATTGGTTTTTCATATGTATTCCTATGAGTCCTATCTATCTCTATCATCAGAAACCAAAAGACAAATAATTTGTTTGAATAACCTTTGTTTGTCAGCCGAAATTTGGCCAAGGGTAATCTCGTTGAGCATCGATCTCTAATAGGGAACCTATTGTAGAAATCGACAAGCAACTTACTTTTCATGCATTGTTACGAGTTCTGAGCAATTGCATTGAAGAGATGTAGACTGCACCTAAAATTTGTGTTTGAAGATCAGCGGTAATATCATCTTGGTAATTGTTCATCTTAGAACCTCAATACACCAAATATAGAATAATTTTGCATTCTCCAAGCACATATATCACTTGTGAAAACATAGCCACTGATTATTATTTTGCAATCATGTCAACTGATATAAACTGATATAAATGAACATAGTCACGGTTGTTTGTAATCAACACAAACCTATTCGTACAACTTAATGGGGGTAGTGGGGTTTCCGTTAATTTTAATAGTTGGTTCTTTGATTTTTGTTACTGATAGTCTATATTAGCTCCAGTCCTTTCTGTAAAGTTTGAAATGAGCCGAGGTATATTAGCTCCAGTCCTTTCTGTAAAGTCTATATTACCGACCCATTTGTCATACGAAAAACAAATTTTACCCAAGACAAAGATGATGAGCAACTATTTTTCTAGCCTACTTTACAGAGAGAAGGTGCAGCTGGAAACGAGGTAGCCACTCTCTCGACTACCGACAAACACAAAATATTGGTATTCCTGTGGAGAAACTGAGGATGATCACTAACACTTACGAAATTACTGACAGTCTTTTGAGAGCAGAGAAAATTTAATAAATGAAAATTGAGATTTCTAGAATTTTATGGATCATATCCCTGTGGAAGATGGTTTCCTCTTGCTCAATTGGGCTTACCACATTTTACATCTGAGCTTTTCTGGACCTGTGAATGTAGGCATTTTTATCTTTCTTGTATCTTTGTCTTATTTTGTTCATATACATCATGGGTTAACTTTTGGTGTTTCGCGGGGATTGAAAGGTCCTCTTAATGATTAGATGCGGTTGCATAGGAGCTTCAAGTTTAGTGATTAGTAGTGATTATTCTTCATGTATATTGGGCATTTTCAATTGTGTTGACTTCGCTCATCTTTAGGCACGGGGCATGAACTATCTCCATCACTTCCACCCACCTATTATTCACCGTGATTTGAAGTCTTCAAACCTTTTAGTTGATAAAAACTGGACTGTGAAGGTATGGCTGGCTTCATCCCTGTCCTTGCATTTCTGATTTTATACTCATATTTAACATACACAGTCAGTAGTAATTATTGTTAATTAATATCAAATCTATAATAGGTTGGCGACTTTGGTCTATCCCGTCTGAAGCGAGAAACATATTTGACAACTAAAACCGGGAAAGGAACGGTATGCTAACTGGCACCTCCTGCAGTTATGCTGTTTGTTTCTGTACTCAGGTAACGATAGCACAATGGTAATCTTATTTTTTTTTTTCCTTTTTTTTCTCAGCCTCAATGGATGGCTCCAGAAGTTCTTCGTAATGAACCTGCCGATGAGAAGTATGCAACTCTGTGTAATCAAAATTCCCAAATTTAAATCTGATTGTAAATGTGCAAAAAATTTAACATTTATTTTGACTAAACACTTGTGCAGGTCTGATGTATACAGCTTTGGAGTGATTTTGTGGGAACTGGCTACTGAAAAGATCCCTTGGGATAACCTCAACTCTATGCAGGTATCGTTTTCTCTACTAGATGTTATGTAATCAGCTATCAATAAGTATGTCAAGAGAATGATGGACTGAATAATACCGCATCCTGAAGTTTTGGTTGAGGAACAGCACAAGGGCCCTCAATAATCTGTGTTAGCAGAAATTGTTAAATGTTTTAACTGCCTTCACTGAAATTGAAGTATTTGCCAATAGCCTGGTTGGATTTTCGATCCTATGAAGCATGCTCGCCTAAAGGGTTTCAGAGAGGGTAGGAGTTACCCTTGGTGAGATATAGGTCAAAAATGTCCGAAAATGGCCGTGCTGCCAGTATTAGCAAAGACCAGCAAGAAATGTGTCGTGAGTTTTCTTGCACCTGGACCAATTATGAGAGGAACTATCTATGTATTGATCTTAGTCACTAGAATAATCAATATACAATCATCTCTTACAGTTTTCTTTAACTTCCGCTCTATTCCCTTAATTTCAGCATCACCTCCTCAAGCCCTTCACAGTGCTGTTCCCTCTGCTCCAAGCAGAGAACACATCTTTTTGTATTGTCCCATTTTCCATCTTCCCAGAAATGAGTATAGAAATCTTTGAAATCATCTCCTCTACTGCAATACCATACGACTGGGTTCAGAAAAAGTTCTAGAAGCAGAGGATTGCGTGAATGCATCCTGTAGCTTAGCTTACTGTATTGAAGTCTCTGAAACTGAGAAATACTGCTGGGAAGGGGCACTTGCTGAGGAACTATGAGTCTGGTAATGCCATTGAAGTTAGATGCCGAAGGCACTAAGTTTCTAATTAATTCTGTCTCAGAGAGTTTTTCTGCTGTAGGACTAAGTTGACCATCGAGTGACTGTTTCGGGACTAATGAACAGTGTCTGCGGACATGCACTTGAGCTAGAAAGTAGTAATAAGAAATTTCAATAGGCACGGAAATGGTTTCAGTATCAATTGAGAATAGCCACCCAGGTAGATGGACTTTTGATACATGGTTATGCAGACGAGTTATTTAAATAATTAAATGTGAGTTGATGAATGATCAAGATGATGAGATATTCAGATGTCTAGGCACCAGTAACACACCAAAACATTGATATTCGTCATAGTTACGGTCCCTTATGCAATGGCCCAGGGATGAGGAATGCACTGTGCACAAAAAGACCTTAGGGAGTACTATAACAACTACAAAAATGATGTCAGGTACCGTACTTCGGTCCTCTTAAAGACCTACCCAAATATGAATATGAAAGGGACCTACATGTCTATTTTCTTCCTTGCTGTTGAATTACTAAAGCCGATGTATAAGGGAAAACTGGAACTATTAGCGGTTCTTTAGTCACGTGATCATTTTCCCTTAGTTGACCTGATGTCTTTTAACTGGATCATGTTCTGGGTCAGCTAAAAGTAAGGGTTGAAGTGTACCTGAGGGGGTGCCCTCGTATGCACAGGGTTAGACTAATGAAATAAAAGGGAGTTAAACGATAATGTATGAAACATTCTCATCTTAGGGAAACTATGAGATTTACAGTACAGGCATTTAACAATACTCGGGTTATTATTGCAGGTGATTGGAGCCGTAGGGTTTATGAACCAACGATTAGAGATCCCCAGTGAAGTGGATCCTCAATGGGCTTCATTAATTGAAAATTGCTGGAACAGGTTTGTTTTTCTTTCAGCTGCCTTTTCGTTCTCTCCTTTCCGCACTTGGTAAGCTGTTGTTTTAAGTTTTACATATCACAGAAACTGGTTCCCCGCTATTCATATGTTGATAAAAATATCATTATCACATCTCAAAATTCCATGTTGATAGCTGCAGGTACTGGGTCCAACTAGACATCCAACTGTTACATGTATAAAAAATAGTTAAACTGTGACTTGAGATTCTCTTCGCTTCCATACGCGGCCATATTTATATCTTTTGACCTAAAATATAGGCAACACCAATAAGTATGTACAAGCTTTCACCAGTTAGAAGGATGGTGTTCATTTTCTTACAACTTAGATGATTAGGCAACCAGCTTTCCTCCTGTTTTTCTCTTCTCTTAACATAAAAGAAAGAGAGGCGTGTGACACTTCTCTTCTTCACATTTACTAATGATAACATGTTTAACCCACCAGGGACTCTATTTTCTAAATAATGGCCATTTATATGTAAACTGAAATAAAAAAAAAAAAAATAGAGAAGAGATGTGTTGTACGGTGGAGGCTCATGGGATGGGGGCTATTAGGTTTGTACTTAGTAGCAGAATGCTTCCTGATAATGCTCTTTTGCCTGCAATGTCGGGGCTTTTGGTGCCTGATAGTTACAGTATGTTGCAACAGTCTTTCTCTCCTCTTTTATGGAGTAGTTATATCCTGGAAGCGAATGATAATAGTAGTAATATTTCTATGTCTAATGTTGGTATTGGTGAAATTGTACTAAAAAAATGAAATTATTATTATCCAGCGATCCTCAAGTACGACCGTCCTTCCAAGAGTTGCTTGAAAGGCTCAAAGATATGCAGAAGCACTTCACCCTCCTGCTTCAGGCCTCCCGTTCTGCTGCAGCAGAGAGCCAAAAGGAACAACTGTAGGGTTTGGGGTGCTTTCGCAAAGAATGTTGCATGCGACGCCGGATTTTTGACTTATAAATATTTTTATCCTGTCAAACATTTTGCACCCGCTGCATCAATCACTACTGCCATAAGAAGAAGAAGCTATTTGGAAGACACCTCCTCCAACTGCATTCATTTATTTACGATAAGGTGGGTGACAAAGAAGAGTCAGCAGCGACAAGTGAGTCGGTTTTGGTTGGTCTTGTGATTGTGTTACTAGTAGTAGCCGATAGTTGTAAATTTTTGTAGTGAGTATCATCAAACAAACGATCATTATATTCATTCATCCGCCGCCACCTGTGGCACTTAGACGACGGACCCTATTGTTTACTGATTTGTGACAAGATTGATGTTTATTAAGACCACATCAGAAGACCTTGGTAGGTATTCCTCCATCAAAAACACCCACCATGTTACATTTGCCATTCTATTCAAGTGACCTGATCTTTCTTTCTTTAGAGAATCAGTTGTAACTAGGAGGTTTCTCCAATTTTATCTCTTGTGGGTAATCTACTTTATTCAAGCATCTTGCATATTCTTGCCTTCCTTTCTAGAGTGCGGCGGCCTAGGGTTACCACGAGTATTTTGAATTCTCACCAGAAATGCTAGGTATATAGTTCAGTGTCGAATCTAAGCAATCAAATTCATTTGCAACACCGATCTGGTAGACCTGGTCAATGGGATGATACAATATGAAAGAAAAGCCAACAAAAGATTGCGGACATATTAACCGCGCACGCACCAACAAATACCCAGCTATTTGGATAAGCTGAATTTATTGAGAGTTATAGGTTTATAACCTGAATTAACCTGCAGTTCTGCACCGTTTGAATGAGACAAAATTGTTGCCCGGGAATTAGAGGTCTCAGTTGCCCAATTTGATAGATCGGGACATTTGTCGACTGTCAAAAAGTGATGTAATCCGTATTTAGATCCGGGCATTGTCAGTGTAAAAAAGTGACACAAATCCGGAGGCATGTTCCTAGAAACAAAAAGCCGGATCTGATGACATGCCTGCCAACAGTCTCAGATTATGAGCTTTTCAAAATCAGATTTTAAAATAATCCATAATCATTTAGGTTGTCAAAACATGCTCAATATTATATTACAAAGGAACTAAACCAGCACTCCCCAAGGCTGGAACTTCAAAGCTCAAAGCCTTGGTCCGTGAACTTCAAAGTTCTGAATTCCAAATTCAAAGTGAACATCCATCCATGGTAAGATTATGACAATTATTAAGCCATGTCAAATCCTGCATATTTTGCACACACATTAATTTGGCGGACTGCTCACAAAAACCATCGCGTGGTGAACGCAGAAGAGATAATTGGACAAATATGCTATACCCGAGAGCACTGGAGCTTATCAGACACATAATTCAGGAGAAGTTGAGAGACAAAATGCTCATCATATTTGATTTCAGTACAAAACCCAGAGCATGAACCCGTATGTAATACACAAGGATTGCAACAAATGGTCCTTAAACCAAATCTTTAAACTACATGAAAGCAAGAGGCCAAATCAAATCATTCAGGGATAATACAGGGGACAAACTGACTGCGCAGTTCAAGAGACCAGAAGCTAGGGGTGCTTTATATCGAAATAAGGGATCTTATAGCCGCAACAGCATCACCTTTGTGCTCACGTAAAGTCCTTTCAGCCACCTTCTTATCCAGCTGTTTCAATGTTGAAGGAAATGTAAGTGAAACCTTTTCGACAGCGCTATTCATTGCAACAAATTGAAAACATTAAGTGATGTAACGATTCCTAACCTCCAATTCACTGGCAATGATGTCAACTTCAGCTGCGTTGATCTTAACAGCAGCCAATTCTTTTTCTCTGCAAGCCACAACACAAAGAGTTTATACATTGAAGACACAAACCTACAAATAAGCAGCACTGTTCCCAAAAAGTTGTGTAAAATAGCAGAGGCGTTTATTAACGCCTTCATAGGCACTAAAACATTAACCTCCAACAATTTGATTGAGAGTTAGTATGCATAAATTTAACACTCAAGTAAGAAACCCTTGAATCATATGACCCTAACATAGCACTGAAATATGATTCTGGACTATCCCTCGTACCCAAAATGTTTGTCTTGTTTGGCTTTTCAAGAACAATTCTAATCAAATTTGTTCCGAATCTCTAACAAAATTATCATCGCCTCACAACTTTCAAGTCCATAACAGTATATTGGCAATAATACTTCAACAATACAAGAAAAAACCACCAGACAAATGGAGTATGGACTAATCTACCTTCTTATCCATTTTTTATTAGGAGCTTGTGTACATGTTCACAGAAAAATTTGCAAATCAGCTATCCCCAAACGCTAAAATCCTAGGAAAAACACAGACTGCCAGACATGATCAATGGTTCAGGTTGGGCCAATAGATTAAGACACATTATCTAGTAGTGTAAGTTGGTTAATAGCAAACTTTGACTAACTATTCGCTGTCTTAGTCGATTGTCCTTCAACCATCCCCTGCAACCCCTGACATTAAACCTGAGTCAGAGGCAACCATCAACCTAATAGTGAATTTCCAAGGTCCTGGAGTTTTGTGGCCTTACGTGTGATCCCATAGAATAACAAGCAGTGTTGAAGAAATTGAGGGCATGAGTACATGACATAACCACCCAAAATTGACGAATCATTCTCTAAACCACATATCCCTAGAAAATGGAGCCCATAACATGATTTACTTAAGTCAAGGACAATGCATGTTGGGGAATGGAAGACAGAATGCCCGTAAATCCAGGAGTACAGCAAGATTATGGTAACTATCAATGTATGTACATTAACCACACTTCTTGAATATCAAGGAAAGTGGAGGCACCCATTAGGTCGATCGATCAAAAATACCACATATCACTGTCCCACCTACTTCAAAGACCTCAACTGTAGAGAAATAAATCTCGCTGGGGTGAACTTGACAATGATTTGTAACGACCTGACTACATATCAACTAATTTCGAGTTTCCCAAGAAGTACGAGAGAAATGTTTTGTTTTTCAATTTAGATGACGGAATCTTTGATTTTCACATCAAATGTGATCTAAATTCAGAGTGTTGAGGGGCAGAGAGACAATGTAAATCCTTCTGGTAAAGGGAAAGATTACTTTTACCAAGCATTTAGTACAACTTGTTTAAGTATATCAACAAACACGTACATGGAACAAAAAGTCGCCTTAGTGGTGAGGGAGCTGTTGGAAAATGATTGGTCAACATCAACAAAAGCACTCGCCGTCCAATGGATTCGACCACGTGGACGAGTTTTTTTGGAAGAGTACTTAGATGAGTTATATAGAACATTGCAATAATATTTGTAAGGGAAAACGAATCTCAGTGGAATGAACACCTTGGAGGAAATTGATGTTGCCTGAACTGAATGTCAGAAGACCTTGTTATTTGCATACACAGGCCAGTCCCAACTTCTTAGGGGAGGGTAATAAGTATGTAGTGCGAATTGAACCTAAAAGTTAGTTGGCAATACGTGCGTATCTGGAAGTGGGAACTTCAGCTACTATGGGGGCACAGCATATTTGGATATTGGCTAGTGAGAGCTTAGGTCCAAATGTTGTTGGTTTGAAGTTGAGGAGGTGAAAGCATGCTTTTTTAACCATACGCATTCATTCATTCATTCATTCATTCACAGCATTCATTCTCCAGTTCCTACTTCTTCCTACAGGAACACATTTCTAAAGAGAACAAGTAAACAGGACATACAGAGAGGCACTCAATCATAATTTTGCTTCAACTATGGCATATGATGATGATAAATTTGGAGAGAATACTCTCAGTAGGAGGGAGTTTCCACAACTTTGGTTAAAATGTGAAATGAGGAATCAACGAATTACTCGAGTTGATGGATTTATTAAGTTGATGAGATAAGTCATAACAGGATGATGTTTTATTTTCTGGTAGAATTCATTATTCAGCTAACACCAAAATGAACTAGTTATTTATAAAGTGCACAAGAGAAGAATTGCACTGCAGTGAGAGATTGAAATGTAATAATAAAGCAGATGAAGAAAGAAAGGGACCTACCTGATCCTCATAGCATGGAGGTCAGCTTCCTTGCCTGCAGAAATCGATGCCATGGCCTGATAATAATAATAATAACAATAAATAGAATAGAAATAACAATCGATCAATGAATCAATGAATGATATACACGCAGTGAAAGAAGGAAGGAAAGAAGCGATTGATTGATTGATTGATTGATTACCTCTTGAACGCGAGTGGAGTCGAGCTGACGATCTTCGACATGGTCGGTGAGCTTGTCCAGGGCTTTGTTCTGCTGCTGTACGTCTTTCGAGTCTTCACGAGACTCGATCAACCCTTCCTCTCCTCCTCCTCCGCTTTCCATCTCTCTCTTGTGTTCTACTACTACTTGCTTCTTCGACATCCAAAGCTAGCTCTAGTGTACGTATTTCTCAGCAAAACCACCAGCAGCAGTGACGAAAAGGGGCTAATCTAAGCAAGCTAGGGCTTCCCATCAATTTATACTTATTTCTCTAATACCACCTAATCTTTCAAGTACATGCCAAATGCACCCCCAGCATAAATGCACCGGATCCCACATAACTCCGCAGTTAAGCGTGCTTCTTGGGCGAGAGTAGTACTAGGATGGGTGACTCCTGGGAAGTCCTCGTGTTGCATCCCCACTTTTATTCATCAAAAAAAGTAAATTAGTGTTTAGCCTCCCCTTATACACATGTTTCTGCTCATAAAGGTGGTAAAACACTCCCAATAGTCCATCATATATGCAATGCACATAAACATCTTGTTCGACATGCAATACTTGTACTCTTTTTATAACGAGGGTAATGAAAGTAAGAATAGCGAGTGTCCCTGAATAATCTTGCAGTTGCGTTCAAATAACGTTAGATAATTAAGCTTGTTCATCCAGGCAGTATCCATCTGACAAGTCACACAGTTTGTGCCATACTGCAGTATCAATCAAAAAAATCGTATCAGCCCCAAAGGACTAAGAGCATCTCCAACAGATCATGCAAATCAACAGTTTATGCAAAATATAAAGAATTTTGTAAAAAGTAGGACCCAACAGTACATGCATCTTGAGAGGCAAAATGCAGAAAATGCAAAACTCTCGCCAAACTTGGCGATGATAATTGGTTATGCAAAATATTTTGAACATGTTTTCTATTTTTTCTCAACCCATGTTCCTACAATTACTACATAATGATATATGTGTTCCTACAATTTAGTTTTCTCTCTCATCCACAATTCATCATTTGCACGTGGTGTGAGTGAATATTAAATAGAAAAACATATTTTGCATAACTTTTACAAATTATTGCTGGAGTAGGACACCTTTTGCGAAATGCAAAACAACATTATTATGTATAATTTGCTTTAGAAATGTTATGTCAAACCACCTCACGAACGAATAACGAATAAAAGAAGAACACGAGTATTTTACGTGGTTCGCTAGCAAAATATATGCTAACTACCTCCACGGCGGAAAAGCACTCTTTATTCACTTAAGAGGAACAATTACAATGTTTTGCATACCTAGTAGAGAGACTACTAGCTTCTTTATATAGTACCCTAGAGGAAACCCACAGGCCAAAGGTTTCCAAAACCAAATTGGAAACAAACTTGCTGCCCATAAGTTTCCATCTTTGATATGGAAACAATTCCTAACAATTGCTACCTCATTATTCCACCGCCTTTGACTAATTCAACATATTCAAGGCACCTCCTCAACAAATCTCCACCTTGACTTGAATTCTCTTGTCAACAGCAGCTGCTCCTCTTCTCGTAAACAAAGCTACGTCTTCTCCGCTCCCAATTGTCTCTCGTCACAGAGACTCACTGGACCCCCACCGGGTCCGACATGGCCCCTAAGGGCCTCACTGGCTCAAGATGTTGAGCAATTCCAGACAATGCTGGAACTTGCTCTCCGGAACCGGCTTGGTGAACATATCCGCGGGGTTGTCAGCAGTCCCCACCTTCATCACCTTGATCCTGCTCTCGTTTCTCAGAAAATGATACCTGACGTCGATATGCTTGGTCCTTTCATGATGAACCTGGTCCTTAGTTAAGCAAATCGCACTCAAGCTATCACAGTAGACTATCGCCTGATCTTGAAGTAGCCCTAGATCATTGACCATTCCCTTAAGCCAAATTGCATCCTTTTTTGCTTCCGTTAGAGCCATATACTCCGCCTCCGTGGTGGACAAAGTCACCGTCGGCTGTAGCGTCGCCTTCCAACTCACAACAGATGCTCCCAGAGCAAATACGTAGCCTGTCATTGATCTTCTACTGTCAATATCCCCTGCATAGTCCGCATCCGAGAAACCAGCTACCAAGATGTTTTCACGTGACCCATAGAATAGGCCAATGTCTGACGTACCCTTAAGGTACCTGAATATACGCTTCACCGCCTGCCAATGATCCCTACCCGGATGAGCAATAAAACGACTAACCACACTAACAGCGAATGCTATGTCCGGTCGAGTACAGACCATAGCATACATGAGACTTCCAACTGCGCTAGCATATGCAACCTTGGACATGTACTCCTTCTCCTCCTCAGTCTGAACGGTGTACATTCCTAGCTTGCAGTTAGTTGCCATAGGAGTATCTATAGCTTTAGCTGATAACATCCCGAATCTTGCCAAGATCTTTTTAATGTATCCCTGCTGTGATAAGAAAAGCTTCTTCTTCTTCCTATCTCTATAGATCTCAACTCCCAATATCTTCCGAGCAGCTCCCAGATCCTTCATCTTGAATTCCGCACTAAGGGACCTCTTCAGTTCTCTAATTTCCTTGATATTTCGAGTTGCAATCAAAATATCATCCACATATAAAACTAGGTAAATACGTGACCCACTATGCAACTCTTTGTGATACACGCAGCAATCATACTCGCACTTGTGGTAACCAATCTTCAACATGAAGCTGTCAAACCTCTTGTACCATTGTCTCGGCGACTGCTTAAGTCCGTAGAGAGATCTCTTCAGCTTGCACACGTGGTTCTCTCTTCCGGGAACTTGGAACCCCTCTGGTTGGCTCATGTATATTTCCTCCTCCAACTCTCCGTGCATGAAAGTTGTCTTGACATCCAATTGCTCAAGCTCTAGGTCGTGGTGTGACACTAAAGCTAGTAACACCCGGATAGAAGTATGTCTGACCACCGGTGAGAAGATCTCGCTGTAGTCAACTCCCTCTTTCTTACTGAACCCTCTTGCAACTAGCCTTGCCTTATACTTAACGCCCTCTCCAGATGTAGTTCCTTCCTTTCTTCTGAAAACCCACTTGCAACTGACTATCTTCCTTCCCGCTGGTAATTTAACAAGCTCCCAAGTCGAGTTCTTGCTAAGAGACTCCATCTCTTCTCCCATCGCGGCAATCCACAGTGCTGACTCAGAACTAGATATAGCGGCCTTGTAGGAGGATGGCTCGTCCTCTACCTCTTCCGCTACCTGTAATGCATATCTCACCATACCGTCATCTCTGTATCTCGCTGGAGGCTTTATGACTCTCCTTGGTCTTCCTTCAGCAATACTTTGATGAACCGGTTCCTCTTGTGTAGACGCATCCTCACTATCAGACTCTTCAGCTTCTTCCTCTTCGACTTCCGGCGGCGGTGTAAGGATTTCGGAATCCTTAGGATCAATAGGATCCGACTCTCCCTCCACCTTCTTCTTTGCATCCCCAAGCTCCACCTCCACGGATTTTTTCAACATATGAGACTCATCAAAGACTACACTTCTGCTAAGTATAATCTTGTTGTGTGCCCATATCTTGTATCCCTTCACACCTGTTCCGAAACCCATGAATACTCCCTTCTTAGCTCTTGGTTCTAGTTTGCCATCATGAACGTGATAATAGGAAACACAACCAAATACTCTCAAATCCGAGTATCCACTGCATTACCGGTCCAGACTTCCATAGGAATCTTGCATCCTATACCTGTGTGCGGGCTCCGATTTATGAGATAGCATGCCATGGAAACTGTCTCTCCCCAGAAACCTCTAGAAAGACCTGCATTCGAAAGCATGCACCTTGCTTTTGCCAAAAGTGTCTGATTCATTCTCTCGACTACACCGTTCTGCTGCGGTGTGTGCCGAACGGTGCGATGGCGTGCTATTCCCTGATCCTTGCAGAATCCATCAAACCCTGATGAACAAAACTCTAAGCCGTTGTCCGTGCGCAGCCTCGTCACCTTCTTTCCCACCTGATTCTCTACTAGTGTCTTCCACTCCTTGAATCTTGCGAAGGCTTCACTCTTGTGCTTCATCACGAATATCCAAGTCATCCTGGAGTAGTCGTCTATGATGCTTAGGAAATACCTGTACCCTCCAATCGCCTCGACTCGAGATGGACCCCAGCAATCTGAATGGATATAATCAAGAGTACCTTTCGTTCTATGAACCGCCTTAGGGAACTTGCTACGTTGTAGCTTCCCATACACGCAGTGCCCACAAAACCCTAGGCTTTTGGGCGCATGCCCGGTGAGATAGCCTTTCTTGTGAAGTTCCTGCATTCCACGTTCACTCATATGACCGAGCCTCATATGCCACAACTTAGTTAGATCAGCTTCCTTAATCTCGGCTGAGACAACTCCAGCAGAACCTGTGATCGTCGAACCTTGCACCATGTACAAAGTCCCACTCTTGACTCCCATGAGAATCACCTTAGAACCCGTGCAGACTTGTAGATCTCCACCTTCACCTTTGAAACTGTATCCCTTGCTGTCGAGTAGACTCAAGGAAGATCAGATTCTTCTTAATATGTGGTACATGCCTGACTTGCTCTAAAGTACATAACTTCCCTTCATTCGTCTTCAATCTAACTGAGCCGCTCCCAATCACCTTACAGACGGCTCCGTTTGCCATGTAGACAGACCCTCCATCCGTTTGGTTGTACGTCGAGAATAACTCCCTGTTAGAGCAAATATGATAGGAAGCTCCGGAATCAAGGACCCACGCATCCTGAGAGTGCGTGACAACATCCGCCATTAGAACGTAATCATCCTCGGACGAGTTACCTTGTTCTGCTACGGCTGCGGATCCGTTCTACCCCTGTTGTGCTCGTTTTGGGCAATCTCTCTTCCAATGCCCCTTTTCCTTGCAAAAAGCACAGACATCCTTGGGCAACTTAGAACCAGAAAACTGCTTTTTCTTGTTCTTCTTACCCTTCTTGCTTACCCCCGTTGCCATCAGTCCGGAAGCATGGTCCTCTGTACCTGTGCCTGCACCCTTATGGCGCAGTTCCCTAGCATGGAGTGCCGATCTCACCTCCTCTAGGGATAAGTCGTCCTTGTTCACAATGAACGACTGCACGAAGATCTGATATGATGGAGGTAACGAGATCAATAACAAAAGTGCAGCATCCTCATCTTCCACCTTCTCGCCAATATTACGCAAATCTAACAGAATTGTGTTCAATTGATCAAGATGGTCCTTGAGAGCCGTACCTTCGAGCATCCGCAGGGTGAAGAGCCTTTGCTTTAGCATCAACTTGCTAGTGAGACTCTTCGTCATGTAGAGACTCTCCAACTTGAGCCAGAGCTTCGCTGCTTCCTTCTGATCTGCGATCTCGATGATCACGTCATCCGATAAGCACAACATAATCGTTGTGTGTGCCTTCTCCTCCATTGCCTTGAACTCCGCTGATGCAACATTCATGCCTCCCTTGTCCGCGGTCAAAGGTGCCCACAAGCCTTGCGATTTGAGCAAAGCCTCCATCTTTATCTTCCACAGACTGAAGTTGTTCCCTCCAGTGAACCTGTCGATCTTCAACATCGATTCGGACATCGTTCTTGGTGGATCTTGAACTCTAGTCGTGTGCTCCACCTAGATCGCAAAACCCTAGCTTTGATTTCACCAAGTTGTGAAACCCTAGCTTTGCTCCGCCTTGATCTTGATCTTGAAACACCGCCAACCTTGGCTCTGATACCAGTTTGTTATGTCAAACCACCTCACGAACGAAGAGCGAATAAAAGAAGAACACGAGTATTTTACGTGGTTCGCTAGCAAAATATTTGCTAACTACCTCCACGGCGGAAAAGCAATCTTTATTCACTTAAGAGGAACAATTACAATGTTTTGCATACCTAGTAGAGAGACTGCTAGCTTCTTTATATAGTACCCTAGAGGAAACCCACATGCCAAAGGTTTCCAAAACCAAATTGGAAACAAACTTGCTGCCCATAAGTTTCCATCTTTGATATGGAAACAATTCCTAACAATTGCTACCTCATTATTCCACCGTCTTTGACTAATTCAACATATTCAAGGCACCTCCTCAACAAGAAATACATATTACTGTTGGAGATGCTAACTTTGTAGTAAAATGTCGTTGGCATTGCTCGTACAAAATTTAAAAGACTCGTATGAAACAAGAGCGACGGATGGATGGATCATTGGCGTCTGTACGTACTATGTGGATCGATGCACATGGAGCTATGCTACTAATTAAGGCATATATATTCATTTGGAGGCAATCCACAGGCCAATGTCCTATTTATTTCTTGGACTTTTTTGCTGCTAATTTCTATCCATAGAAGAGTCGTGATGTGTCACCAAACTGTGTCAAGTCAAAAAGAAGAAGAAGAAGAAGACGATAAAGAGTGACCATCCGTCTTAAAGAAAGAAGAGATTATGATCTGACATCTTCTCCTTTGGCAAGTACAGTGAGTGAGTTTCAGAGTGAGATGTGGTAAGAGAGACATTAATGAATTACTTGATCACAATGTATATGGACTTGGACCAGGAGGCAAAGCTAAGTACTTGTAGTTGAGAGAGAGAGCACCTTCATTCTAATTTCTACACATTGGTTAAAGCTTCTTTTCTGTTGCTCTGGTTTTGCATGCCCAACTAAGGATAGTAACTGCATGTATACTTACACACTAGTACTACTACACACATTACATTACTTTCTCTGCACCCATGAATTTATTAAGCTCACGCAGCCACAGACCAGTGTAGTACTGCATCTGCCGCTCCTCGCTCTGCACTTGTATTGGTGGATGATGACTTGTTGCTGTAATTAGTTTGGTTCACCTGCTCACTATACGTACGCCTCATTAATTATCCAACCGACCAACCTGCTGCTAACACTAAATTACTATCTACCTGCTGCGAGTAATCTTTCTCGGCTTTTCTTCAATCCAATATTCTACTAAACCCTTAAATTTCTTAAATAAAATCATTTGTTGTAGGTGTGCGTTCGGTTATGAAGAGGATACTTAATTAACTAGCTTCACATGATAACTTCAACTTTTACGGTTACACTTACATATCCCAGTGCTCCAAAAGATATGGAACTAGTACTAGTACTAGTAGTATTTATTTGTCCGCCAAAAGAAGATATTCAGAAAATTAATGGACTGATACGTACTGCTAGTTAATTAGCCCACGAGCAAGCTATATACTAATGGATTAGTTGTGAGTGGACCAGGAGGGGATGTTTGCTTTTTTTTAAATGGCCTGGGGTGGGGGGCATTCAACCTCCAAACAGTCTGTGGATACAGGAATAGTCTCTTTACTTGTGTACCTAGGAGTATTTAAGTAAGTCCAAACAGTGTTGCAAAAGCCATGAAATATTACTACTACTTACATTTACTAATTCACTATGAGGGTTTTGGGAGGCACACATGGGGTAGTAGTGGTAATGGTAATGTTGAATACCATCATGTGTGTGTTTTGGTGGTGTAGTGCTGCTGATCAGGTTGAAGGGAAACTTTCTTATGGTTTCTATGAAAAGACATGCCCACAACTTGAAAGCATTGTTAGATCTGGCCTTCAATCCATCACTCTTTCTGATCCCACTTCACCACCTGCTCTTCTCAGGCTCATGTTCCATGATTGCCAAGTTCAGGTCTCTCTCTCTCTCTCTCACTCATACTCATACATTCACAAAAAGTAGGGTATTAGTATTTGATTTACTCTAGTTACAACTACATCTGATGATGGATGACAGGGTTGTGATGCATCTATACTTGTCGACACAAGTGACGGCATGACTATGCAATCCGAGACTGAATCCACTAAGAATTTTGGTATCCGGAAAAGGGAGTCGATAGGAGAAATAAAATCAATGGTGGAAGAAGTGTGTCCTCAACAGGTTTCTTGTGCTGACATTCTCATATTAGCTGCTCGTGACGCCGTGGCCATGTCTGGCGGCCCACTAATAGAGGTACCATTGGGCCGGAGAGATTCAAGTTCCACTCCCAGCAATGAACTCGCCGATGCTTCTCTTCCTCCGGCTAATATAGGAGTTGATGGGACTCTTAGGATTTTTTCTCAGAAAGGAATGACAGTTGAGGAAGTTGTTGCCATAATGGGTAATTAACCACTTCTTGTTTACATTTCCTCTAGTGTTAGTTAGAAATTTAAAGGGATAGCTAGTATTAGTTCTGTTTTGCCTGAAACTCTCCAGTTGACTTTTCTCCACTATTTACCGGGTCAAAGTGACATGGTTACGGGCATGGGCGGATGTATATGGAGACAAGTGGAGGCTATAGACCCCACTCAAATTTTGAAAATTATAATTTTCACCTTATATTTTGATAATTTAATTACATTAGCCCCGACTCAAGTTTTGATATGTACATTGTTACCCTACATTCTGTTAATTTAATTACAGTAGTCCCCACTTATTACATATTCGTCTCAGCAATCTATTAATTTCATCATTTTAACCCTTAAATACTTCAAAACGTATAAAAAGATCCTTCATTAAACTTGAATTTTTTTCTAGCCCCACTGTGCCAAATTTCTAGTTCCGCCCCTTGTTACGGGTGGAAAAAGTCAACTGTGAAGTTTCAGGCGAAACAGAGGGTAGTAAGTACTTTAGTCAGTAGCAGGCTAGCTTTATCGTCGTATCAAACTTAACGTTATGTTTTTTTCTTCTTCTTCTTATATTAACTACCTCTCAAACAGATTTAGTCTCTGGTCAATAAATAGTAGAACAAGAATGAGATGTGTGTTGTTGTGGTGTTGCAGGTGCTCACACACTGGGGGTGACCCATTGTTTGAACCTTGTAAACCGGTTATACAGCCAAGAAGGTGAGAGCAGTGATGCTGGGGAGATGGATCCTAGTTTCAGAGCTATGTTGAGATTGAGCTGCCCACCAATGTCTTTGACCCCAAACTCTAGCTTGGTACTGAATGACCTAACTACCCTCACATTTGACAACCTTTACTATGCCAATTCCATGGGAGGCCGCGGCATACTTGGTATTGACGCGGAGTTGGCCTTGGACCCGAGAACTGCTCCTTTTGTCCAGAGATTCGCAGATGACCAGGATGCATTCTTCCAGGCATTTGCTTCTGCATTTGTTAAGCTCTCTGCCTCAGGTGTTCTTACCGGTGATCAAGGCGTTATTAGACAGAATTGCAATGCCTTGAGCTGAGAGCCCATTTTTTTATTGTGTGTGTGTGTATTTGTGGCCTAGCTAATTTTAAGGATGTCTGTGAAATAACATATGAAGTACTAGGTAAAAGAAAATGAATTAATAACTTATTTATTTCATAATTTGAGCTGCTAAATTAATTAGGATGGTTGGGATGCTGTGGTGATAACATGATATTCATGCAAACCCAATAGAAGAAGCAGCAGCAGCAGATGGGTGGGTTGGAGAATGTATTATTCTTTATGGACTTCATCTCAACATCTTACTTTGTAAACATGAAGTTTTTTCTTATGCAAGTACTTGAATCGTTAGTTTTGGTCTGGCTGGCCTCTATCATTAGAAAGAAGATCCTTCATGACCTAGCATAGATTAATATTGTTGCAATTAACTAACAGGAGGAAGGATTTGATAAGAGAGTTTGTTTGGGGGCAATGAATTTTGAGTTAAAGATCAGAATTTCAGAAAGTAGTACCCCCATTAGTTTAAGAAAATTGAATTTGCCATATATTTTCCTGCCAAATGTGTTCCTTGATTAACTACTTGTGTGAAGGGGCAAAGATGTTGCTGCATTTATGAGGAAAGAACCCACCCATCATCCTGAAAGCAACAACAACATGGTTCACAGTAGTAGAGTTCGCTCCTACCAAATACCAAATATTAGGAGTAATAATTAATAATAAGTTTGTATGTGTACAGTTCTCCTTGTCTGTTAGATTGTTCTAGCTTTCATAGTTGCTGTCATGCCCTATACCCACGGCCAGGCAGGCCCCAACAATTTTACCGAATAAACCGGAAAAAAAAAATAGAGAATCAGAAGCCCCTCATCTTTATATTTATCTTCAGGATAATCTACTTCACGCATTCTGCATATTCTTTTTACTTCCTTCTTAGAGCGTGTGGGGGTGGTGCTTCCTAGTTACTAGCATTTTGAATATTGTTGATGTGTTTGATGCAGAAGTTCAATGTAATAGTTCCTTCTACGGACAGTATTCGATCAAATTCAATATTAACACAAATTGAAAGAAAATGCCAACAGAAAGTTGCCCAACCCAAATGATAGAGTGAGGCAGGCATATGGTAGCTGGATGGCTGTTGTAATAACTACTACGACCAGTGTAGTAACTAGTTATGCCCATACTACTGCAATATTAGATTTCCTCTCATGAGTTCACGTCAAATCTCCAATTATATATAGTATAGCTCCAGATATCTACCACTGGGCAGGCATGATTTCATTTTTTTATTGGTTCTGTTGATGATGGTTCACGACTGAATTCTGCTACAACAACGTACTTACTGCTACGTACAATATTGACACATAAATTGTACAGTCCAGTGGTTCCTGCATCCTATCATCTATCTCTGGCAATGTCCATACATCTGAATGAAGCTACCCGCCTACCCGGCCCAATGTTAGTGTGTTCTCGTTTCATTTTTCTGTTTGCTTCCTTTTTCTCGAGCAGTCCTGCTTATCAGAAGCCCGAGTTATATGTATCATCATCGATCGATCTCTTATTTAGTGCACATCTTTATATATTACAGTAAGCTTTTTTGCTGCTGCTACTAGCCTAGCCACGATGAGTCTTGTCATTTGCATGTAAAAGTAGTAGTAGTAACTGTTTCTCTATATAGTATGTCTCAACAAATGAACCACCAACAGATAGACTACCTACCCATATTGTTGGAACGTAAATTAGAGAAGAGCATGTGGGTGGGTATCCTGCTATCTAGCTCAATTGAATTGATCCAACAGATCATAGATCAAAAGACCACCGCCCCCCATACCCAGTAGCTTTCGTCTTTCATCCATTCACCACTAGTCTCCACAACTCATACATATAAATATAAATATATATATATATGTGTGTGTATGTATATAAATGGATGGGATGGTGAGTCACTCCTTAGACAATACTACACACTAGTGCCATCTTCATTTCATTTCATGAATGAATGAATGATACTACTATTGTCACAAACACACCCTATTCAATTTCTACCACCCACCCCCCTATGTGTCAAGCTCCTATTGTTCAATCCTTGCAGGGATGGGGGGCAGTTAGGCTTATTTATTTATGGGCAGCAGTTGAAACATGAGTAGTAAATGTTGTTTGTGTTTCAGATTCACAAAGAATCCCCCATCAAACAAAAGTGCTACTTCTTCTAGTATCTTTCAAATGTGCCGAACTAACCCGGCCAGGGTCTCAACTGCTTGGGTCAGAGGAGGAGGACCGGCAGGCTGTGGACCAGGTCGGTCCTACCAGCTGAACCCCCAGGTCCAGATCGGCCTGCAGGACCCAAACCCCTATAGCTGGGCTGGTACATTCGAGGCAGGCTAGTTCACCCTTGGAACGGGCTGGCCCTGGGAGGTTCGGTGATCCTCCGGCCCGTTTGACAGCTCTACCACTATAGTACTACATAAAGAAAGAAGACCAGACAGAGGAAATTAACAATGTTTATGACTAGTTACTAAAATAAAGTGAAGAAAAATAATTGTCATTCTCCTCAATGCTCAAACAATACTAGCTAGCTAGATAGATGGCAAATTATCTGGACCTTGAAGCCTTATCATTCATTCATGGACATTGTGATATATCTCATATTAACTTCAAAAAATCTGAGATTTAAGGATTTCATTGAAATGAATTGAATTCTATTTTAGATTCTGCAAAGAGAAGCCTTACCATCAAGAAAACATAGGGATTACTTATTTCCATCTTAATTACCTCACAAACATCTGATACTGTAAAACAAATTCAGCCAACATTTTATAATCTTCCATCGCATTTATTATAATGCGAGTATGATAACTAAACCAAACTTGATACTACGACCACCTTAATATTTGCAGAACAACACTAGCGCATGTGCGTACCACTTGATGATGATGATAGGAGTTAATTAGTTACATATAACATCGTCTGCTTGTTGGGAGTCCCTACCTGCTAAAACACAGTCCTGGTAGAGTTCGCAATTTGCACGACACTACTTTTATGGGGTAAAGCGCATACACTGCCTTCCTTCCTTTCTTTGGCAAACCCAACAAGATTAAAAAAACAGCAGCCTAGTACTATAATTTTAATTTCTAGGAGCAGGAGAAGTTGAAACTACTGAGCTGCAATTTGCTACACTGGTATCTTTCCAAATTGGTTGTGTTTAATTTAGTAGTAGCTGATAAATAAAATCAGCCCTAGCTAATAGTCCTAGTTCGGCGGGTAGCTTGCAATTTTGCATAAACATTTTTATTGGTAAAAGCCCCTATTTTATAGGAGTCAAAAGATGACAGTAGAGAGTAATGAGCTGCAGAAGGGCAATTTATATGATTGAATCCATCTTTTCCAAATTGGTTATGTTTTTCAGTAGCACTTTCTGTGCTAGCTGGTTAATTTCACAGGGCATTTAATGCCATTTCAAAAAACAAAACAAAAAACATCTATCTATCTAACCCATCACCTTCTCGCCTTCAAGGTCTCCTCCTCCTATAAGAAGGAGCTTCTTTCCGTTCTCTACACATACAAACTCTACTTCCATTTCATTACCCATTCTTTTTTGTTTCGTTTTTTGTGTGGGGTGGTTCAATTATTAACTGATCACTCTGCATTTTCTTTGCCATTTTCCTCCTATGCATCTCTGATATTCATTATTTTTTCTGCTTTCCCATCAACTAACTGGTTCTTTGACAAAAACATTCAGCATTCTTTGAAATGAGTTTTCTTGAGATGATCATCCTCAGGTTCTTTGGATGTTATTATACTAAAACATTCTTGGTGTTGTTGTTGTTGGGGATATGGTGTTCAGCAGCTAGAGGAGAACTTCCTGCTACTTTTATATTTGGAGATTCATTGGTTGAGGTTGGAAACAACAACTACATTGTTTCCCTCTCTAAAGCTAACTACGTCCCCAACGGCATTGATTTTGGCCGCCCAACTGGACGCTACACCAATGGAAGAACCATAGTTGACATTATTGGCAAGTTTACCCCCCATCCACAGCTATATATATTTTTTGATTTGACATACAACCTCTGTTATACTATGTTGTTGAAGAATGCTTCAGATATTGAACTTGTGGTTTTCTACGCTCTCAACAGGACAAGAAGTTGGGCTGAAGGAGTTTACGCCTCCATACTTGGCTCCAACCACATCGGGGCCAAAGGTGATGAAAGGTGTCAATTATGCTTCAGGTGGAGGCGGTATTCTAAACGAGACTGGAAAAATCTTTGTAACTACTACTCCTCCAATTAGAGTCGCCTCTTTTGCTTTCATTTTCACGTTTTCAGTTGATGATGACCGTGCAGATGATGATGATGTAGGTTGGTAGAATCAACTTGGATGCGCAGTTAGACAACTTTGAAAACACCAAGCAGTACATCATCTCAACAATCGGTGGTCCTGCCACAGATAAGCTGCTTCAAAAGGGTCTCTTTGCTATCGCAATAGGGTCCAACGATTTCATCAACAATTACCTCACCCCTGTGTTGTCAACCGTTGAGCAAAAAGTGGTCTCCCCCGAAGCATTCGTGGATGCCCTCATCTCACGATTCACTCTGCAACTGACGGTAAAAGTCGCTATCCACTCAATCATTTAAGCATTATTGTTTCTAATTGTACAATCAAAGACAGGGGTGTGTTTTTCGAGGTGTTCTTATAGTATATGGTTGGGTGGTTTTAATAAAAATGAAATTCTGACTGACTTGCACAGAGACTGTACAACATGGGAGCAAGAAAGGTTGTGGTGGCAAACGTAGGACCTATTGGGTGCATTCCCTACCAAAGAGAAATAAATCCATCAGCAGGACAAGGTTGTGTTGATCGCCCTAATCAGCTTGCTAGAATGTTCAATACGCGTCTCAAGGTGCTCTTACCAGAACTCACAGCCAATCTCAAAGGGTCAATGTTACTCTACGCTGACGTTTACCGCATTGTAGATGATATTGTCAACAACTATATTTCATATGGTATGTATGTTCACCCATGCTGCCTTTGCATTTATTTATCTCTTTTGGGGAACAGCAAAACAACAGCAACTTTGACATAATGAATTTACTTACTACTGCAGGTTTCTTGAATGCTAATTCAGCTTGTTGTTATGGTGCGGGGCGGTTTGGAGGTTTGATACCCTGTGGACCATCGTGCAAAGTATGTATGGACAGATCAAAGTATGTATTCTGGGATGCTTACCATCCGTCTGATGCTTCTAACCAAATCATAGCAAAGCGTTTGATGGATGGGGATTCACAAGATGTTTCACCAATAAACGTCCGACGCCTCCTCCTCCAAGACTCCTCCTAAATCCTAATGTCGCCGTGCGCAGATGGACGAGGAAGTTGGTCTTCTTGTTTCTATTCCTAGAAATGTACTACTAGCTACTAGTACAACAAGTTATACCTACTACTAGTACCTTCTTACTGACGAGTTTATTTAAGAAGAGTCCCATTATACATACTTATTCAGTGATCAAAAGGAAGGCTTAGTAAAAAGGACGGATGAAGTTATGTAATGAGAGGGACCGGTAATTACTATAATTGGAGTACTATAATGAATGAGTGAATGAATGAAGTTACTATTCCGGCATTAATTATTTTTGCAAACAATGTAATTCCGTATCTTCGGCTGTGAAAGAAGCTTTGATTGTTACAAGGTTACTCCTCCTACTGCTAGAGCTGATTATTAGCTTTCATGGTGTAGTTTGGAAAGTTAATTGACTGTCTAAACCAATCCATTGTAAACCTTTTCCTCACAATATGTGACCCGAAATTTCAGTATACCACACCTTGACCCAAAACGTAGACATCTATTATGAGATGATGATGATCAAGGAGTAGCATATTGCAACTCAACAACTTGATTCTTTTGCGATGCCCTTGACCCATAACATCTTACAAATGGAGTACAAGAAAAAAATTATTTATTTGGAGGCATGAAGTTATCAAGTTGAAGAAATTCCAGCCGAAAATGGTCGGGCTCAATATGTTTGATCTTACATTTACCACCTAATATGTTTAATCTGTCGGAGCAAATATTAAAGGGACCTGCCCAGGGCAACTTCAGTAACTAGTACTGGCATATATCCAGGTGGGTTTCCCCTATCACCTTTGGGGGCAAGAAATAACCTTTCCCCTATCACCTTTGGGGGCAAGAAATAACCTTAGTACTATCTGTTATGACCTACGACGTCGTACTTGAATTATATCATCTTCTAGATTTCACTTTCCAGGCTTCAACAATCAACTTCTCAACATCTACACAAATCTTCCAACCCTTCTACACACACTCTCTCTCAATACAGTACATACTCCTATATAATGAATCTATTTACGGAAACATTTTTCTCTGCTCGACTCTTATAGCTTTTCACTCTCAGTTCTAGTATAGAAGAGGGTTCTGTGTATGCCGTCACTCAAAAAAGATAATATCACCAAAGAGAGACAAAAAAGTACAAATTAATAAAAACAACATTGAACTGGATGTACAGAAATTTAATACTGTATTAGATTAATCCAAATATGTTCTGCTAGTTGCACAGAAACAAAAAAGAATAAACCTGCATTGACAAAAAAAGAAAAAGTCTTTGAATCTCCCCGATCCCATCAGACCCTCAAAATTAGGGTTTCCCGCAATTAGAAGTATACACGGATCACCAACTTCTTAATTTTATAATCGTCATCATCCTACACAAAGTACCTAAATGGAACTTCTAATGTAGAGGGCAGAGCCCCCAGTTGATTCGATGGCGACTCATCCAAGGATTGTCTTCATGTTTTGAGACCTCCATCCATTGTAATGAAGTGGCCAAGAATAAGACTTCCATCCATTGTGATGAAGTGGCCAAATAAGAATACAAGGACACGGGGATACAAGGTTTACTTCTGCGAGGATCTTAATTAATGCCTCTTGGCCAACTCTTTCTCTTGCTCCTTTTTCAGATACCTTTGTGCGGTTGAGTTTACAATCTTGACAAAGAAGTTCATAATCATGATCCACACAATTGTGTTCCAAACTGAAGTAACTGATAAATCCCATGTATTCACCTAATTAAGAAGGATGTCACCAAAAGTAAGAGCAAGTTAATACAAATATATATGTCATTCATCGTATTACCTTGGCATCATTTGAATCCCAATCCTGAGAAAAGGAAAACCTAGCGGGAAAACATTTTCCTTTATACGACCCTTTTTTATTTATACATGCAGGAGAGGCCTCATTCTCGTTGCAAGTCCACAACGAACTTAATCATATTTTACATTTCTTCATTTTCCATTTTGGCGAAACAGTTGGTTTATCCTACAGTCAGATTCCATTGCAAAATCTGTAAGCACGCGATTCAATTTATGCCATAGTGGTTCATACCTTGACATTTGCAGGCTTGGGAGCTGAGGTCGCCATATATTTTGCTCTTGTTGCACGCAACTTTGAGACGATGTTTGGCAAAATAGAAGCAAAACCAGGTATAAAGCTGAGCAGCCAGATAAACTCATTTTCAATCCAGTCAAGCAGTTGATTATTGCAAATTGATATGATGAATATAGTCTGCATGATAACAACAAACTGGATGAGAAATAGAATTCAAATCGTGATAGTTCAAGGCAGAGAAGTTTCACTAGTGATGTGACCACAGTGAAAAGGTTAGACATCATTAGTATCAACCCTTTTACTGCAGTCATATCAGTGTGGCAAACCAAACATCATATCAGAGCTTGCAAACCTGTATATGAGTTTTAATGATAGCCTTCCCAATTAAGGTTGCGAAAAAGAACTTCCAGAAAGGAATTCCAAACTGCCCGCACATGATGCCAGCAAGGTCAAACAGAGGATTCGGTACCTACAAGATACTCGAGGGTTAAAACAATAAAATACGGTGCCTGGGCACAAAAGCAACAATCAGCTCCAAACAATAAAGGAGTACAAAGATATAAGAGGTTAACGCAGCAGCTTAAATGTGTTAACTTAATGGTCGGAATCACGACTCAACCATAAACAAGTCTTTTCCTAGCTACTTGACCTTGGACCGATTCCCCTAAAGGTACTACTTCTCTCCAATGCTACATTATATATTTAACAATACATAGTACAAAACTCACCTACTTGTGTTGTGACAACCCATTTTGTTAGCTATGACCCTTTCTCCAATCTACTATCGAACATAACTGCCCTTTCCATATGCAACTTACAACAGAAAGTAGAGGACTTTCCAGCTAATCCCAATTCTTACTCGGCCACCGGCAATACCTCTAGTTGTGAGAAATACGGTTTATTTATATCAATTATATAGATTTAATAAACACGAGAATATTTTCATACTTCTTTTTCCATTATTATTCCTCTATTTCCCTATCTGTACTCATTTCCGTTAGTAGATTCAGTTATTTCTTCATCCGTGAGTTAATATACTAGCATTGACAACCCAGTCAGCTACTTACCTAAAGGTGAAATACTAAGCCAAACGCGCGGAGTCCCTGAGAGGAACTTAATATACTAGCATTGACAACCCAATCAGCTACTTACCTAAAGGTGAAATACTAAGCCAACCGCGCGGAGTCCCTGGGTATACGACTTCAGCTGTGTTTGATTTTCTTCAACTAAAATTGTCGTTTTATGTAGTGATATCATCGGCTGATAGTAGTTCCCAGATGGCTGACTGACAGAAGAAGTTGTTGACTAAACGGTGTAAACTGCAACTTGTTTTCATGGATGAGTACTGACTGGTACAATTTTCTATGTGCTACAAAGATTCTTTACATGCCACCAAAATAGAAGCTACTTATCAAGTGCCAGTTGCAAGTTCCAAATGCTTACCCCTCGCCAACTACACACCACCCCCAAAGGGAAAAAATATAAAAAATAAAAAGGGAAAGAATTTGTTTGGTTTGCGTGATGTCACATTTGTTTGGCTACTCCCCACAATGCCAATTGATCTTGATTTGGAACTCCGTTAATTTTCAACAGTACCAAACACCTACCTCTTTTTTGGGGGGACTACCAAACACCTACCTGGTTGGACTGTCACACTTGCCTCAAAACACGTTTTGCAGTCCTATTTCGTACCTGCTTTTAGGATTTTTATTTAACTAAAAACAGCTGTTTCTAGAGCCATCAATTTTGATGTTTTTTTTGAGCTTTTATTTTTGCTGTTTTAAAGCAGCAAAAAAGCAGGCTCTTAAGCACACTTCTATTCATCCGCCACACTCATGTTAAGAGCAATGTTTTCCTATATTTCCCCATCCATACAGAACAATTGGCCATATATCTCAAAGTTGGTCAGCTTTTACACAAGTTTATAACCATTAATTTTAGTATAGCCACACATCTTGGCCTTTAGTGCTTTGTTTCATTGACTAAAAAATATCATCTGAAATAAGCATAAACCATGAAATAGCATCCGATATATAGTCTAATAAGGTCAACAGAAATCACACCCTCCGTATGTCCCATTTTATCCATTAGTTTGGACTTCCTATGTGTATTTAGGAAGGTGGTTTAACTTGTAAAATGACATAAGTTAGTAGCAGACCTCTTAAATTTCACTAGAAGTTTTTGAAAAAGACAATTTGTATGCAATTGTTAATAGGGACTACAGTGCAACGGATTCACATAAAAATTGTGATATTTTTGTCCAGAAGAGTCCCAGAAAAATGAATGCTCCCTCCATCACATAATCTCAGACTCTAAACCATCTCTCGTTAATAGAAATTATCAAAATGAATGCTCTCTTTTTTAAATAAGAGCACCAATATATACTTTCAAAACTTCACCAGCTCAAAGTAACTCTTAAAAGTCTCGTAGAATGAGCATTTAGAGGCAGCACCACTATAAAAGCAATTCAAAAAAATTGGTGCAATAATTTCTCGGGCACTTAAAGAGTAGAGTTTCCAAAAGGAACTAAAGTTGTGGGACAAGTGGTTAATAAATGAGAAAAGTAATTATGCAAAGGGGAGGGAAGCAAAATTTACCGAAGCAAGCACTAGTATTGAGAAGAAGTTCAAATACTGCGCATGTGACAAGAACCATCGTTTCATCTGACTTAGACGAGTAGCTATAGCTCCGCTTTCTTCAGTGGCAGAAGTATCAAATTCTTCCATGGCATCCACTTTGCCACCTGACAAGCTAGCTGCATAGATAGGCTAGTATTAACAACCAGTAATACAAATAAATACATAAATAATGGTATAAACAAAAGAAGATACGGGGATCACAAAAATTGTGTCATCAATCACTTACATAACAATCACTACATAATTGAACGAGTAAATATATCTTGATTGCTATGTATAATTTCTACACAGGTGCAAGTGTTTTTCATTTAATAAAATTGAGGGTGGTAATTTAGCTTTCTAGTACGAGAAAGGGACTAAGCATTCGTCCCAAAAGAAATAACTACAGCAACCACGTTTCATCTCATTTTTTTTCTGATCTTCATTTTGGTTCAAGCAATAAGTGGATGAGGGATGTTCTGCGATGGCGTGTTTTGACAGCGTCTTCACGTCTCTGCAAGCATCCACAATGTGTACAGGGTTAAAATGGTATGTGGGAGAATCATCCAGGCTCCATAGCACAATGTTCTAAATTCTTCCTTACAGTATAACATCAAGCCACTATAGATACTTTTTGGCAAGTAGAAATTGTAGAATCGTAAAAGTCTGAGAATTGACGAGATTACAGAAATCCGTTGGTTATCATAGTTGGGTTGAGTGCCAAGAATCAAATGCAACGTAGTTCTATGATATATTGAGATTTTGTTTAGGATAGAGAAGCACAGAAAGCTACCCGTTCGTCATCGTTTACTCAAACACCCTAAGTTGCCAGTTGCATAGTCATTGAAGATGAAAAGTCTGATAAAAGCCCATGGGTTGCTTCGGCTTGAAATGAAACTATGATTACGCTCAGGGGCGGATCCAGGAATTAGTTACAGTGGGGGCTAAATTGAAAATTTTGATAAAAATGTGTAAAATCTGAACTTTGTAAAACTGAGTGGGGGCTATAGTGAAAATTTTGTGAAGTTAAACTGAAAAAACTAATGAAAACAAGGGTTAAAATTCAATTTTCAAAGTTGAGTGTGGGCTACAGCCCCCACTTTGGTGTATGTAGATCCGCCACTGATTAGGCTTTGGGTTATGAAATAGACCCACATGTTATGTTTCGCTGGGTTCCTGTTCACACAGATATCTGACTCGGTCAAGTCCGGCCCATAGTCAGCGACGGAATTGACTTGGTGTCTTCATGCATCCAAGTGCATGTTCAATAAAATAATAATAAATCAAACAACTTAGATTTAGCATCTTTAGAATCTCAAACTTAATACCAAGGCTTGCCATTTCAATGAGGGATTGAATCCCTTTATTACAAATAGTATCCACCTAATGACACAAGTAATGTGTCCGAGTATTATATTCCTATGTAACTAAGAACTTTGATCCTTGCCTCTAAGTACAATGTTTGACGGAAAAAATGTTAGCAGGTACTACTACTCAAGGAAGTCTAGCATCTAAGACTACCGCAAATTAAAGAAAGAAATATCTTCCCAATATCTTCCGTATTGTAAATAGGATCTCCATCTTACGAAAGATGTTCTAAGATTATTCTCATATCCACTTCTTCAATACAATTTACCAAATCGTTGATCCTTGTGTATGACTAATAATTAGGTACTCCGGAGTAAATGATGTGTCCATACTCCAATCCATACAACATATGACACATGATATGAAGTTATTACGTGTCATGTACTGTATAGACTGGAGTACGGACACATCATTTACTCTGGGCTACGTAATAACTACTCCTTGTGTACAGAGTCAGGATGCTTTGCTACATACCCACTTATAATACTACTCATTATTGACTCCAGGTACCGTACCCAACAACACATGTGAGTAAAACCGTGGTGTGCCCATATCAGACACTCAGCATACACCGACATGTATAAAAATCTTCCGGCGCATGTCGAACACATACCTACACATTTTTACTAGCCAGACACCTTGCAAAGTGTCTCGATTCTTTATTAATTCAAATGATAGTATTGCTAATTTCGTGATATGCAACCACAATGAGGTGAAAATTGTAAAATATGATTTCTTTAAACATAAGTCTGTATTTCTCGTCAAGTATTTTAGTAATACTTGAGTATATAGCATGGAATAAACTTATGCAATGCAGATCATCTTCTTGTGCCACTTCATGTATTGATGAGAGTCTCTTTAGAATGTGCAAGCGTTTCAAATCAGCGCCTAAACAAACAACCTGGTAGTCCTTCCGTAGCCTATAGGCAAAGGCCACGTCATGTTTCCTTCCAGTTCAAAGAATAGGGAAAATTAAATGTAAGCTGGCATACCTGCTCTTGAAATAAAATATGGAGGAAGCTCCCCAAGGGCAGTCCCGAGACCCCATAGAATAGCCTCCATTTGGACTTGAGGTAATATGCTGCTTAGAGGCACCTGTGAACCACTAACAGTAGAAAACAAAGACGGACCAAATTCTGAGCAGTCTTTGTCAAGCCATGAAGGGCCTCGTTTCAACTGTATTGTATCATATGGAGCACTTTTCAAATCAACTCGGCCACATTGCATTGCTTTTATTGTGAATAAAGCAATGTGAGGACCAAGGTAAAGGACAAAAGTGTGCAAACCGGAACCTGAGTAAAATAAAGAAACGTTCATCAGGCCACATCGTTAGCAAGAGATCTACATATTCAGCAATCAAACAAGATTAAGCAACTCCTATCAGCTAACAGAAAGGACTGCTAGATCTCTAGGCGCAGACAAAACTGTGATGTCTACCATTGACTGCCATCATGCAAAGAAAAGAAGGAGGGAGGGGCAGGAGTGATAAGTAGAAGAAAACACCAGTAACCAAAGATTAATGCACAAACAACACAAATCATTCGAGCCGATAGGGTTCACTTTTGCTCACCAAGACCAATAGAAGATGCAACTCCAAGAGCCACCCACCATAGTCCAAACTGTAAGTACTCCCGAAGCTCCTCAACATGCTGCAGAATATGACAAAAATATTTCATTTTTCAAAAGAAGTGTCCTAGGAACCTTGGTGGATGCATGCAAAACAAGAAAAAGAAAAATGATAACTCTGAAGTAAACTGCAACCAAAAGAGGCTCAGGAAACTATCTGGATATGAGCTCCAGAAATCAGTCAGCATACAAAACATAGTGTACATAACTTTTCCAAGTAGTGGGTGGTCAGGATATTAAGTTCTAGATTCCACCATGGCAAAGCAGAATTTACCTTTCTGCTCGGTTCCCTGTCAGCTTGGAGTATCGTTGATTCCCTAGCGTAAGATAATAGTATAACATCCCAAGCAACATTGATGAAGGGAATTCAAAAAATATTGGATCTATAAGAATCTAGGTGGCTCACAGCATGAAATTGGTTGACAACATCATAAATGATTCCAGACTTGGAAAATAAACAGTTACGATGCAGAACAAGAGATCACCAAGGACGAGGTATCCAAACCATCCAATGAGAAGGAGCACCCTCAGGTCTGAGTAGTTCTCTGCTTAAAAACGAATGGTCTCCAACGCAAAAGAATTGACAACCAGTGTGGAGGCAACCTGTTCCAAGGCTTTTAACAACATAGATTCTTGAAGACAACCCGTACAAATACATTTGTGGCTTTGCCAACCATAGTCAGTGAAGCACCATAGTCTGACAGAGCAGGAGCTGGACATTAAGGCTTCTCACCTATATTCTATCAAGAATATTGAGGAAAACAAAAGCCTCATCTTTGCAAATGGGTGCTAGCTCAGTGGTAGAGCATTAATAGCCCCTGCATGTGGTCACAGATTCGAACCCGCTAGTTGTTGCGTAGAATAGGAATTTATGTAATGATGTTCTATGTATATGGCAAAAAAAACACCCTCGTCTTTGTGCATATTCATAAGAAGGTTGCTCTCTTCTCGCCTTCTGCATTTTTTATCGTCACAAGTATAATTGTTGATTAAATATCCCCCTTCTCGTGCCTAATATAATGTGTTCGTTCTGTAACAGTATCCTCCATCAATCAAAAAAATAAGAGCCGCGGCTGACTTTTCAGTTTTCACAAAGATTTGCGAGATGCTTTTGACTATGAAGATTTACAAAGTTATCCTTTGTCTTAAAATGTTTCTTCAGAAATGAAAAAGTAAACATTTTGCAAAACAGGTTCAGAGGGAAGTCAAGTGAAAAGATAGGTAATTACATAAGACCGTATTTCAGGACCATAACAAAGGGAAAAGAAGACTCGAAGAGGAGTTGATGGAGTAGACATATTCCAACCAAGTACTGTATTTTTGTTAAGTTTATCACGATTATGCACATAGAATAAGGACATTTCCCATTCCTGTTTGCAGGTTCTGTGTG
Organism: Linanthus parryae; assembly: GCA_023055425.1. NCBI lineage: Eukaryota > Viridiplantae > Streptophyta > Magnoliopsida > Ericales > Polemoniaceae > Linanthus > Linanthus parryae. The sequence goes on along the minus strand of JALGPY010000008.1, from coordinate 650,153 downwards.
CGAACATGATGAGGCGGATAAGTGTGAGTAAGTATCATAGTAGCTCCCCAACTAGACAACATATAGCTCGTGGCTTAGAGGGAGCAACCTCTAGAAAGAGAATGAAGCTGACTACTATATATGAGTTGCCAAATACTTCTCTCTTCAGGTGGTCATAATTTCTGTTCCCTGTAGACTGGCTAACTTCAGAAATACTCTAATCCTAAAATTGAAGCCACGTGACTGACCACCAATGTAAGAATGTTGTAATATAGATCATAAGTGCAGAGTCGCTATGCCAGCTCCCAGTATGTGGTGAGCCAGTCCACACTGCACTGCTATACCCTATAGTTGAAAATTTCAGACAGTGAATCAAAATTCACATTAACTAGTTAGTGGCTCGAATTAAATCATGAATCGTAAAGATTCTCTTGCGATATTTTTAAGTAGATAGATAACATATTTCATTAGACTATACACGCGTGTACAATATTTTCAGATTTGTACTAAAAAAGCTCAATTATTCAGAAACTCGCATACCTAACAGGAGACTACGAGTTTCATACATCTAAAGATGTGGATAATGAAGATATAGGAAGGAACGTGGAACAAGGAACAAGAAGATGCCAAGAAGTTGGAAATAGTAGAAAACTATTAGCCTTGAACTAAAGAAAAATGCACTAGTGATTGTCAAACTAACATATATTCCAAAACAGAAGAAAATGTAGGAAATATTTCTCAGACTGAAGCTCTAACTGAAGAAGACCTTTAGCTGAATTGTACGAATCGGTCGGGATGGCAACCGAATCGTCGGTTCGGTCTCTTGAATCGGGAATGAGACAAATCTTCGTCAATTTAAGATTCACTAGGGATTCACATTGTTTCTTGGGTGAACCCAATCAAAATGTGAAATATGAAACGTGAATTGTAAGAGTTTGAGAAATATTCTAGGGTGTACTGACTTGACGACAATATTATCCATATGTTTCTCTAGTTGGAAAGTAAGACACGTGTAACTAATGGCGTACGATGTGGTTGATCAGTTAAATCAGATGCAATAAATAAGAGAATCTAGGATTACCTTTTCGTGAGGACCGCCACCGGTGAAAGACAATGCTCCAATGAGAACCAGAAGGGTAAAAATAAAGAAGAGCCAGCCACGGTGTCCTAGAAGATAGAATACTGATCTCCTAAGATAGGTAATAACAGCCAAAACGAAATACTTGAATGTTTTAAAAGGCTGGGTCATTAGTGTCAAGTTTTCAAGTTCCTGTTGATGACTCATGGTGAGACCTGCAAAATAAAGGTAGCAGTAGTTTTAAATTGATACAGCATACTACATCACAGTACAAATGAATGAACTATTCTAACACAATGATACAAGTGCTGTCAACTTCATTGTTGCAAACAGTCCAGAAAGCTCCATCACAGCATCGTCCCACACTTAACAGGTTAACATTATGAAATGATGATGAATACCGCGGATGATGATTCATAATGTTAGTTTACTAGAATAGTCAACTACTACTGTCCAGCAAAAACATGTTAGTAAGTAGTGATAATGTTGATTGATTGGTGCCACATTCCTCATCATGTCAGTTTAGTTGATTGATCCAAGTAAACGAATAGAAATTTCTCAAAGGATATTCTGACGAAATAAGATGTGAAAACACGTACGCGAGGCAAATTTTATGTGAGATTACCTTGGATCGTCGACGTATCTCCTTCGGAGGGGGAAGCAGCAGCAGAAGGAGGTGAAGATCTACGAATAGAGTTGGATTTCTTCTTGGAACCCATCACTCCAAATTAATAATAAACCTACATTCGACACCTCTGTCTCTCTCTCTGTCTACAAAATCATCGCCGATTGGGTTTGAATGATATTGCGGCAGAAATCAATCGCAGAGAGGAGGAGGAGGGCGTAATTGGGAAATCTGAATTCGGATCTGAATTGGGGAGAGTCCCAACAACAACAGACAACTGCTAACTCCAATCAGTCAATCAATAAATATAACACAACTCACCCGCACCTGGAGTCTCATACTATAACGCAGCAGAGACCGAGAGAGAGACCAAAGCAAAGACAGACAACAGTGGGTAGGAAGCGGAGGAGGACAAGCCCGGAGATGAGCAAGTAAAGTACGCTTCTACCCCTTTCGTTTACACCCCGATTTCTCTTCAGTCTCAACTCCTACAACTTCCGTATTTTCTTTCTTTCTTTTAGATACTCGGACCTCTGGTGCTCTTTCACTTCCGTCCTTCTATCTTCTTGGGCCGGATCATGCCCCCTTCTTTTCGTAATGGGCTTTGGTCATTATATTCCAGGGTTGTATCCAAGCTCTGACCAGAAAAAGACGAGTTTAATTGTTTTTCTCTCAGCCCATTTCATATCATGCCCCCTTCTTTTCGTAATTGCAGTAAGGATAGCCAGCCCATTTCATATCAATCACTCTCTTCACAGGGCTCATGTTTTTCCTTGTGTCTTTTTTTTATCGTAAAACAAAATTGTAGAAAAATTACAAGCCCAAAGGTGGCTTTAGCAAGGATGGTGCCACCTTACAAAAGCAAGCTTACAAGTCTGAAAAAGGAGAATTGTTTGTTCGCTCTAAGAGCAAATGATGTGGATTTGTTCTAACCATACAGCACATGACACGTCAGGAGGAAAGAGAATGAGTGGCGGACAAAGGAAAGTGAATTCTTACATGTTACCTGACGTGTCATGTGATGTATTGATTACGGCATCATATCATATTTGCTCTTGGATCAAACAATAATTACTCCTGAAAAAGACCAAGTAAGTTATAAATGTCACGAAGAATACTTCGGAAGGGAGGGGTACTCCTCTCCATTTAGGTAGCGTATGATGTTCATACGGTCCGTCTTCAGTTTATTCAACTTAGAGTCTCAGAGATACCCAAACTTCAGGTTGAAGAGGATTATTTGCTTGAAAATTGCTAGATGCTTGAATAGTTGAATCCAAGGCATGCAGCCATCCTGTAACAGAGTTAATATCTTTTTTTGTCCAAGCCACATCAACCATGAAGGTGATACAATTTTTTCGAGGCGACTGGCCTAAAGTTGTAAAATGTCGAAGACTTATTAGTGGAGAGATCATCCATATTGTCGCAAAAGTTTGGAGCTGTGTTGTTCCGAAACTACCTAGAGACCAATAGTTGCAAGGGAAGAGCAAACGCTGATAGTTGACCCTTTCATTGTATGGGCATCCTGTGAGAGTCATATGTGTCAAGAGATAATAGTATAAGAACGGTGTCATCTTTCTCTGTTGTGACTGGAGCATTTGGAGAAAGATTGACTCTGAGACCAAGGTGTGAACCAACCCAAATAACTTGCGCATGGGTGCAAAAGATTAAACAATCAATAATAGTTTTTTCAGAGGCATCACACATGAACACATATTGGGGATGAGAATGGAACTCTCTTACAAACTATAATGGTTTTTTGTTGAGAGAACTGAATTGAGACATTTCATTAGAAGAAGTGAAACACTACCAAATTATGGGCGTATCCACAATTACTCGAAATTTAAATGTGATACTCTGCAATCCAAATTTCTCCTAATGGCGTGGAGATTTTGTACAAGATTAAACAACTGGTTCTTAATAAATCACATACATTTACTTCATAAATTTGACATACAATTTTCATTATTAAATTACATAAGTAGCAAATAGCTTATTTAAATCCTACAACTACACTCAAGTCCTCTTATCAAAACTCCCTTGCATAACCATTACAGTGCACCCGTCTTAGCCCATCATGCAATCACTGTGTGGGGGTTTAGAAAGAACATGCCATAACTTAAAATGTCATCACAAACTTAGTAATAAGTATCCCGACACGTTTAAAGCATGTTTATGAATTCAAGAAAAAATAGTTATCGAAGTAAAGGAAACATGTTATACCTTTTTTTTTAGGAAATAACATAATCAGACTTTCAAAATATAAAGTGTTCCATTATCCATTCCATATCCAGAGTCCTTCTTCAAGAGTAATCAACAATTACTTCATTATCCAAAAATCATTATTGATAGACAAGAGCATAGGGGGTCATATTCAGACTAACAAAAAGTTTAGATTTACTCCAGTTGATGCAGTGATTTGAGTGTTAGACTTTGCAGTAGTTTCTCATAACCAAATCCAGAGAAGCTATTCTACCAGCAGTAACCTTTTGGAAAGCGAATGTTTAGTCTGCAAAGAGAATGTGTGACTTGACTGAGATTTGTTTGCCATGGAGTTGCCTTGAATTTCCTTGGAATCTATAAGACGATGTATCTCTGAGAGCTTCTAATATAATAATGAATAAGAATTGGGAACATCAGGTAGAGTTGAGGAAAGTCAAAGCCTGGTCATTGACTAAAATTGCAGAAGAGACAAAAGTGACACATATCATAATATTTCGAACAAAGATTTGTCCATATCCAGGGTTGACTAGCCACACCTAAAGAGAATCACATGAGACTCAATCGAATGTCTTGTTCGTATCAAGTTTAAGAGCAATAAATACCTCCATATCTTATTTCTTGTGACGAAGAAAATGAAGGAGTTCACGAGCTACAAGAAAACTATCGAAGATAAGCTCCTTGTTGAAATGTAATTGGTTTTCCGAAATAACTAAGGGAATAATCTATATATTTTCTAAGGCTTTAGCAATAACTTTGGTAAACAATATTTTTCTTAATTCAACAACAACAATAACAACAACCCATGTAACCCTACTAGATAATGATTATATGTAGAAAGTTCATGTACCAGAATTTGTGTTCCCACTAAGGGTATCTTCAACCCCATTGGTGAGGGGGGGGGGGGGGGGGGGTGATGGGAAAACTATATAAAAATACAATTCAAGTCCAACCCACTTGAGGGGAAGGGGTGCTATGGGAACAATTTTTTGCATTGGGTGTGGGACGATTATGAGGATTTCGCCATGAAAATCCCCCCCCCTTCCCCCTACATGGGTTGTTTAATTGAATTACTTTTAGACAATATTAATTGTACTTAATAATATTTTATAATTATGTTATGTATTTTTTATTATGATTGATACATTTTAATATTTTTAACTATTTATAAAAGTTATAATGTATTCTCAATTATTAAAAAAATATACGAAAAGTTATCGATATTTTAATTTCTTGAAAATTTGGTAAATCTTATTTTTATACAATTAATAATAAATAATTGAAAAACACAATTAATAGAAATCAAATTTATTGAACCATAAAGATACAAAATATATTAATCAGATCACAGTCAATACCTACATTTATTTTGTATTTAATTTTTTTAGTATTAATAATGTATTTTCAAATTATGTAATATATAAAAAACAATTTGTTCGGTGGGGGAGGAAAATGTTGGAGATGACTTGTAGTTTGAGGAGGGGAGGGGGCGAGGGACGCGAAAAATGGTGGGCCCAAGGGGGAGGTAGGGCGGGCGGGGGGATTGACATGTGTTGGAGATGCCCTAATTGGAAAACAAAATAAGTTAACATGCAATACATAAGTCCACCACAAATGTTTGTTAATCAGGGTGTTGATATGGTCTTTTCTGAGTAATTCTAGAGCTCAGTTAAAGACAATGACCAACAAACCCAAACCATGACAAAATGGAGAAACTGGGGAAGAACATTTTAATTTTAGAGAGATGATTAGATTAAACTCAATTGAATCAATTTGAAAGGTTAAAGAGTCCACAGTAATGTTTGTTGATTATAGATCAATCACAATACCACAAATGTTTAATCAGACCTCGAAGAGTACATTACACTTAATAGAGAATAGAGAAATGCTCTCTACGAAAAATATATACATCACTAAACATATGAGGACATGATCCCTAATTTCATATCTGAAACCCCTATGATATTTGGCGCGAAATCACTTATGCTACCTTAGCAACTCCTACTTCGAGCTTCGCTGGTCTTTCAACAAATCCTTTCACCACTTAACTATGTTGTTAACTGTTGACCCCATCAGTCGATGATCCTTATGCATTTTACTGTACCCTCTGCTCTTCGATGTTGGTCTCGACCCTTGCTGCTGCTTCTCCAATCTTCTGTCATGCTGACTCTTTATTCCACTATTAGTTACTATCTTTCAACTTTATTGTTTAAACCCTTTCACTTATGCAAATTAAGCACATATATCAACACGAAGATGAATATTATCAATTTATTGTACATACCTAAAAATCCATCATTCATGTGGTACTCTTCTAAGAAGTACATATTCGTGACTTTCTCTTTGATGAAATTGATAACTAAGCTAGCTAGGAGTGGTTGAGTGACAATGCTTCATATTCGATTCCTCATTTACCAATTCACAAGCCAATTAAGTTACAAAACCATTTATAACACATATATGGATGAGATCCATTAATTAGATTTTTGAATAAGTGTTTGATGTGATTATTGAATGATTGATTAAGGTGAAGTGTATACGTCTCTCTCTCTCTTCACCCACCTCATACACGTACTCAATAATCTATTTCACCCAAACACACACATATTATAGCTTTACAGTATTATAAATGTATCTTACTTATACTAGTATTATCCATTTGCTCCAGTTTAAGCTATGATAACAATCCTTCTCTTTGATGAACCATTTGCATAACTGGGACCCAGAGTGATATTTCACCACGAAACATTAATTCATGGCCACCTTCTAGAATTACAAAGTGCAGTTGTTGTCTAAAACTTAGAACAATTGTTGAAGGAAAAAACTTGTGAATTTTACCCTCCTTTTATTTATTGGAAGATGCAACAACTTAAATGTTATTATTCATTCTACGTTTAGCTGGATGGCTATGTATGTACAAGGACGAACAACAATGACTAACAACTTATTTACCGAGTATCTACTTTAGTTAGTGCGAACCCATGCACCATCCTTGTCGTGTATTGTAATTGTAGCTGGCCCATTATAAATCACGTGTAAGTAACTCTAATCTACTTTGGAATAAATGAGATGTCATACTCTATCTATACATCACATCCCACATATCTATATAATAAAACAGCATGGTTGATTTTGAAATGTCTTTCACACCATTAGATTAATTTGATCTCAACCATTGGATTGATGCTGAAAAAGAAATTAGACTTTGAAAACACTATGGGGGGAAACTATTTAAGCAAGTACACAATTACCAATTACTTTGGGAGTCACAAAATGTCTTTACTTATAGAAATATTTTGGGAAAAGTAGGACACTTTGAATAGCTATTATTAATTTTTTTTCAAGAAACCTGATCATTATTCTCTATAGATCATATTTTGTTGGTAGTAGAGAGTTTTTTTTTTTGAGTTAGGGAATATGGCCACAAATTTTAGTGTTGCCATAAATTTTAGACCACACAAATATGAAATGCTACCAACGAAGTATTTTTTGAGAAGCTGACAACACAGTATTAATCTAATTTGAGTTTCAAAACCACAAAAAAGTTCAAAAATAAAATAGCAACTCTTGCAATTTCTCTTCTAAATTTCTTTTATGTTAGTTTGGTAGTGCCCTGAGCGCAAGGGTTATCGTGTAGTGTAGGATAAACAATAAGTGACTGAAAAAAAACTAGTGAAGTTTGTAGAATGTTATATTGAATAGAGTACGGGCACGCCATTTATATATTGTTGGAATATATAAGAACTACTTAATAATAGCTACTACCAATTAGTTATTCAGAATGTCAATGAAACCTCAACCCCCATTTCCCAATAAAGTTAATCAAGTTATACAAGTTATTAAGTAGTAGTAATAAATAGTGGTGGTAATTAATTAATTTCGTGACAGACACTTCATTGTGTTTAAACAACTTGTCAAAATTACTCGAATAGTTAGAATTCCAACTCAATTCTTCGTTGGCCGCATGACTTTACTTTTACAACACTAGTTATTTAGCACTCATGATAGGTATATCGAGAGAGATGACGAGTATGCATTAATTATATATTTTTTCTTACTGGTTAAACAAGGTTTAAGCTACGCATGCAGTTCAAGCTGAATTAGTTGTTGCAAACATTTGACTTCACTTTCAGCAAAACAGTTCACCCGATCTTCAAAATTCTACAATACTATTGTTATCATCATCATAGTATATATCAACTGTTTGGTCTCATGACGCAATCACGCATGACAACACGCAATTTTCTTGCTGATAACAAATATGCATTAATTATTTTGATCATCACTCTTGATTGGCCAATTGATTACTACTAATTTATTAGTCTTACAAGCATCACCGATCTATAAAAGGGCGAGTGCGATCATTTCTAACATGTAATTTTACACTGCGTAATCACATAACACAAGAAGAAGAAGTGCACGATCAGTCCGTTGAGTAGTCTCATTTAGTTTAGTTACTACTAAAGAAGTACTGTTGTTTGAGATGGGGGTCATTTCAATTATATTTCAGTATGATTACTACTACTTCTTTACAATGATGATATTGGTCTTGTTTGAAATCATGATAAGCAGTTGCTGCTGTTGGGCAGAGAATGTTGTTGTTCCGCCGGCTAACTTTATATTTGGGGATTCACTGGCTGATGTGGGCAACAACAACTACATGTTTTCCATTGCTAGAGCTAACTACATGCCTAATGGCATTGACTTCGGCAAGCCAACTGGAAGATTCACTAATGGCAAAACGGTTGCCGACATTGTAGGCTAGTTCCACCTCTTTCTTCCTAGCATATATTTTTTTGTTAATGGAACATTAATTAGTAATTTCTATAAAGTTGAGAACTCTCATATATATTGATTGATTTATCATGTAGTTTCTATTGTTCAATTAGTAATTCCTATTTGTGTAGGAGACGAGATTGGGGCTACAAAGTTCATTCCTCCATACTTGGCTCCAACAACTACCGGATCTGTAGTTCTCAAAGGCGTCAACTATGCTTCTGGAGCAGGAGGCATACTAAATGGCTCCGGAATGGCCTTCGTTAGTTTCTAATTATCTCTCTACATATATATATATATATATTGAGATATATTTTTTTATTTTTTAAATATCCGTATTTTAATTGAGTGCACTTCCATGATTATGGCACTTTTTGCATATGTATAAACATTCAAGAATGATCCCAAACTAGTTCTATTGCAAGTTGCTTATGAAAATTAGTATATTTTTAATCTTACTTTGATGATTTTATATATAGGTTGGTAGAATCAACATGGACGGACAAATAGATAACTTTGCGAATACAAGGAGCTACATCATATCGAAGATTGGTACTCATGCAGCCACAAAACTATTTGAGACGGCTCTCTTCTCAATTTCAATGGGCTCAAATGATCTCCTCAACAATTACCTCTCTCCAATTGCAATTTCAACCATGCAATTAATGCCCCCAACAACATACTTGGATGCTCTCATCTCTAGATTCCAGTTGCAACTCAAGGTAAAACACACTCTCTATAAATTTGTAATTTCTGGTGTGATCGGATGATCATCAAGAGCTAGCTTGCATTTTCAGACAACGATTTAATGAATGCTCCTATATACTATATTTCAGAGATTGTACAACATGGGAGCACGGAAGTTTATTGTGTCGAATGTTGCACCACTTGGTTGCATTCCCTATCAAAAGACATTGAACCCGCTGCTATCTGTACAACAAGGATGTGTTGCTAACTATCCAAATAAGATAGCACAGATGTACAATGCCCGACTGAAAGATCTCATAGAGGAACTTAACACAAATCTCGAAGGATCACATTTTCTGTATGCAGATATCTACAACATACTAGCTGACATAATAAATAACTACACTTTATATGGTATATATCTATACTCCCTTTCATATTCGTAATTTCTTTGAACGATCATTGTGCTTCAAATTTAGATCATTTGATTTGTGTTTTGACTCACATGGCAGGTTTTGAGAATGCGGAATCTGCATGTTGTTCTGGGTCAGGGGGGCTGAGGGGATGGTTCCCCTGTCGTCCAAGGTCTAATGTTTGCTCAGACAGATCAAAGTATGTATTCTGGGATCCTTACCATCCAACTGAAGCGACCAACCAAATAATTGCCAAGCGGATGGTACATGGTGGTGTGGATGATATTTGGCCAGTGAATATCATGAAGCTTATTGAATTGTAAGTAGCGCTAGCTAGCATAAGAATAACATGAGTTGGAAGCCTGACTGCTGTCATCTTCTTCCTCATATATATATACATATGTATATGTATATATGAATGTTGTGCGAATAGTGCATAAAAACACAGATCTAGTACAATTACCATCACGAGCACATGTAATATGTACTGATGATATGAATAAATGTTGCTTCCATACTATGTTTCTAAAGTATATATCCGTGTTAATAATACTGAGGGTTATTCTTTTTTTTTTGGGTGATTTGATTAATATACTAGTTGAAATGATAGTTGTAAAACATAATGCTACTATAGTGGTGAAGGTAATCAATGTCACTGAATAAAGAAATGCAAACCATATTGCGTACATGTAAATGAAAGTAGTAGAACTAGGGTATGTTTGGTGCAGAGACTGAAAACATGGGTACTGATGGACCATACAATATTATATGGTGTATTGACATTAAGGGGGATTTTTTTTGCCGAAAACATATATGCATTATTGATTTTGTGAGACTTAACCCATTGTATCATAAATTTTCCACAAAAACTCCCTATATATTTTATTACCTACAAATAGCTTAATCCTATCCGTCTCTGAAAATAAACTTAGGAAAGGCCATCAAATAAAGTCAAGTGATGGGCATTTATATATTTTACCTCATTTAGTGAAGGATAATATGGTATTTTCGCCACCCATTTTTTTTTGTAACATTGCTTTTAATTTTTGATAACATTTTATTTGAATTTCCTTCTCTAAGTTATTGATTTTTTTTTGTTTTATATATGTAAATTATTTTTCAAAATCTGTAAATAAATTTTAAAGTCTCAAAGTTTCTTTAGTTCTCGAGTTTATTTTAATTAAGGCATAAAATGAATAAGGATTTACAACAAAGAAAGAAATTTATGATAATTATTGAATATGACTTTTGTAGAAAACCATTTATAAATAAGGCACACACTCAAATTTGAGCACCACAAAAGACATTAATAGCCTTTTATAGTAAATTAGACTAAAAATGCAGTAATGTAGCATGAAAATTTGAGCATAATTATTCATGTGGCCTGAAATTTAAAGCAAACAAATAATACCCTCAATCAAAGCTAAAAAGTTGGCTTTTGGTTTAAAGATTATCGTAACTTTCCTCTAAAAAAAAGATTATCGTAACTTAAAGCTAAAAGCTACATTCATGTGGCCTTTTTTTTTGAAAACTAACTCCATTAACTAGGCACTAACTCCCAATAAATCAACAGCTAAAACATTCTCTGCCCAGTCGGGCTCCACCCACTCCCAAACAGAGTTCTGGGGAAACAATATCCCCTGCTTGACATAAATGGGCACAATTGTTCATTCCTGTAGATACCCATTCCATTGAATGAGCAGTATGATTGCCTAGCAGTGCTAAGCACTAATCAACGATGTCGACGGCTTCGAAAATATCAACTTCACCTTCATCATGTCCCCTTCGAGAGCATCTCTCGAGCCAAAGCTTCACTAGATTCTTGGAGTCACTTTCCAGCGCCAACGGATTCAACCCCAAGTGTATCGCAAGCGGAACCCCTTCGCGAGTTGCGTAAGCTTTAGCAACCTTCGCCGAACTCCCAAAAGGACGTTCACACATCTTCCCTGCAACAAACAAACCAAACTCATCCCCGAACACCACCCCTCCCGTACTGCGCTTACGCCGCCAATCCCAGGTGGCATCTATGTTTACTTTCCACCAGCCCTCTGGTGGAGGCTTCCGCTTCGCACTATCAGACTGTAGAGTATCCGCTCCCTGTCTCGTACAGACGCTAAATTCCTTGTGGGGTAGAGTCTGAACTAACATGTCCAGTGCTTCCCTCGTTGTTGTCTTCAAATTCTTGAAGACTCTCCTATTTCTCATCCACCAAATTGCCCAAACCTCGCCCGTTAAACGATTTCTTTTGTCGACATTAAAGCTGTCAAAACAGTCTTTGAACCAAACATCGGAATTACCGGCGATTGTTTTAACAAAGCTATCGCCGAAGCATAAAGCCCAAAATTTTTTGCCTTTTTTACATCTCATAAAGAGATGGGATTCCGTCTCTGGTTCACGACTGCAAAGCGGGCATACATCGTCAATCTCTACCCCATCTGCGACTGAGATTGAACCGTACCAGGAGAATATAGTTAATCGCCCGCCACGCCGAAAAAAGAATCTTCTTTCGGATCGCTTGCACCCAAAACCTTCTCCACCACAACAAAAAGCTCATTACCATCAGCATCTACACGGCTACAGCCCGCTTTATCACAAATGAGTCTATAACCCAAACTTACTGAATAGTGACCATTGTTTTCGAAATCCCAGATCAAACGGTCCGGTCGATCCTCCGGAGGAATCGCTACACACAGAATCGTGTCAACATCTTCCTTCCAAAAGTGCAGGCTCAACTTCTCCTTGTCCCAGGTGCGCTTATTGGTCCACAAATATGCTATTTTCAACCCCTCATATTGATGTGTTGATGCCTGCTTCATAGGTTTAAACGTCGAAACACAATGTATCCAAGGGTCTGAAAAAGCTCGAATTCATTGGCTGTTGCCAATCACCCACCGAACACCTCTAAGAACTACATTTTGACCCTCCATAATACTTCTCCACACAAAGGAACTTATATTGTCCGCTTTAGCCTGCATTAGCCCGATCGAAGCATAATATTTTCCTCTCATCACTTGAGCAATCAACGACGAGGTACGGTAGAGAAGTCGCCAGAATTGCTTCTCGAGCATTGCTCGATTGAAGATCCGAAAATTCCTTAGCCCGAGCCCTCCAATCTCCTTAGAACTCCAAAGTTTCTCCTTTAACATCCAGTGAATCACATTATTGCTCTCTTTGGATCCCCACAAAAATTTAGCGACTGCCCTATCCAGTTTTTCACAAAGACTTTGAGGTAGGAGAAAGAAACTCATAGCATACACCGGAACTGCTTGGGCTACAGCCTTTATAAGAACTTCTTTACCTGCAAAAGACAACTTTTTCTTCACCCCCCCTTTGAGTTTGATTTCTACTCTCTCCCAAATGTGGCTGAAATTGAGCATATTCTTCCTGCGAATAGACGTAGGTAGCCCCAAATAACGTTCAAGAAGAGCTTCCAACTTCATACCACTAAGCTGACTAAGAGCAAATTGCCAGTCTTTGTCGATGTTACTAGAAAAAACTACCGCCGATTTCTCTAAATCAATCTTTTGCCCTGTAGCCTTTTCAAAATCCTGCAATAAAGTTGTTAGAGCCACTATCTGCTCCTCATCTTCCTTGGAGAAGAACATACTGTCGTATGCAAAAAATAAATGAGAGATAGCTGGCCCGTTACGTGAAGCCGTAACTCCGGTTAGCCTTCCACAACTCATAAAATGAGAAATAGCACGAGATAAGACTTCCCCACATAACAGAAATAAATACGGTGAAAGCGGACAACCTTGCAGAAAACCTCTCTTCGGCTTTATGAACCCCACCGCTTGACCTTTAAAGTTAATCGAGAACGTCGCCTTCGAAACACAATCTATTACGAGATGAATCCATCTGGGGCCGAACCCCAATTTGTATAAGCTCCATTCAACTCGATCGTACGCCTTACTAATATCAATCTTCATCGCCATGCAACCTTCTTTGCCTTTTTTCCTCGTTTTCATCGAATGAAGCAACCCAAAAGCAAGGATCACACTGTCAGTAATGAGTCGACAAGGGACAAAAGCACATTGATTCTCGGAATCAACTGTGGGAGCACCTGTTTGAACATGTTTGCCATCGTCTTCATAACCAACTTATAAATCACAGTACAAAGACTAATAGGTCTTAAATCAGTTGGTTTACAAACTATTCACGTGGCCAGAAAATCAAAGCTAAGGATTAGAAAAAAAACTCGCCAATTAGAGCTATAAAGTAGTTTTTTGTTTAAAGATGTAAAAATATAGCTATACATGTGACATGAAAATTACGATAATGAGTCATTGTGTCTTTGTAGTGCTCAAATTTGAGTTTTTGCCTTATTGATATATAGTTCTCGACAAATTTTACTGTAAATAATTATCTTATTTTTTTCTTCTAGTAGTATATGCTTGTTCATTTTATGCCTAATTATAATAAACCCACGATTTAAAGCGAATTTGAGATCTCAAAATTTGTTTACAAATTTCAAAAGTGAAATTTAAATATTTAAAGCAAAAGGTAATAACTTAGAAAATAAAATTAAACAAATCTTATCGAAAATATAAAGCGAAGTTACGAAAGAATAATAGGTAGTGAAGTACCATATTACCTGGTGTTAAAAAAAGTACCATATTACCATTCAATAAATGAGATAAAATACATAGATACCCGTAATTTAACTCCATTTGACGGGCTTCCGTTAGTTTATTTAACGGATACAGACGTAAATAGACCGTTAGTAAGTAGATTTTGGCGGAAAATTAATAATGCAGTAGTTGAAGTGTCACAAAACTAATAATGCATATAGATCCACGATAAAAAAATCCTATTAAGGGATTAGTAATTGTTTAAATATCATTATGTAAACATAAACTTTACTTCAGCAACTGCTCTGACCTCTCTCTACTTTGAGAGAGAGAGCACCACCTTACCGGCGGTGGCTCTTCGTCGGTCTTTTTGAGCTCCTCCGGTCTGCTTCGTTCTCGATGGCTCCCTGCAGGTGGTGCGGTAGCCTCCCTTTCCGGCGTCACTCGATTCGCTTCTGTTTGCTATCCCCTGTTCGCAAGCCTCTCCTTGAGGCCAGATCTAGTTGTGAATCGTTTTTTCTTGGTCGTCTCCGGGGATGTTTTGTAACCTCCCAAGCACAAAGCCTTATCTTGAGGCCAGATTTCTCTGAGGTTTCTTTTCCGTCCGGTGATGGGTTCACTTTCAGGTTCCTCTCCCCCTTGGCGTTCAACCCTTCTTTGGGCCACATATTCAGGGGAGTTGTGCTCGGGTTATGTCTCCACTTCTCGTCTTGCTGCCTTTGCTTCCGTCCTCGCGGATTGATGTCTTTGCAGCCTCTTCGCCGGCGTTCTTCTCACCTCCCCGTCGCCGTAAACCCTCTGATGGGTTCGATCTTTTCGGGAAGTGATGGTTCTGTCTTCACCGATCGCCGGCACCGTCTGCCGCCAAGTCATCGACCTCTGTTTGCCGACCTCCGCCCACCGCCAAGCAGCGTCTTCTAGTGTCACCGCCTCACCGTCTTCTTTAGCGGTGGCTTCTTGATAGACATTAGTTTGGCTGGGTTTTATATTTTATTATTAGCGTTTATCTAATGTACTCTGCAGGCGATGAAATGTTTTCACTGTACTTGGATCGGATTGTGCTTTTCTTTATTAATAACATTTCTTTCCTTTTTATCAAAAAAAAAAAATCATTATGTAAGATAACTAAGCTCTGCAAGTGTGTTTACTGCTACTTTCTCACCTATGGAAATTGTTTATACAATGTTACTAAAAAGATATTTTTCGGAAATTTCCTAAAAAGATATTTTTCGGAAATTTCCTAAAAAGATATTTTTAGGAAACTTGTTGAGAATATTATAGTTTCCCGTTTCCTCACTTCCTTTCTGGTTTGACTTTTGCATCTGTAACAGGATCACTTTGACCCAATGGTATGGATAGAAAAAAGTGCAATTGTTTTGGTATTTTTTCCATAGTGTTGTAGATTAAAGTGTACTCTATAACAACATAAAAAGTTACAATTAGCATAGTTTTGTTAATGAAATCAACAATCAGAATGACTCGGTGAATGCAAATTGGTAATAGCTCAGTGATAAAGCGTTTAAAACCCCAACATCAGGTCACAGATACGAACCCGACTATACGATGTAATTCTAAAAAAAAGAAAAAGAACATAGTATCCACAAAAATTGTGAAAGAAGTGCACAAGAAGAAAGAAAACATAGTATCCATAAAAATAAATAAAAAAAAACATAGTAGGAAGTTCTTCTTATCCTACCAGGATAAGGTCCCGCAAACCAAGATGAGTTCCCATCATACTAAACGTTCCCATCATACGAAACACAACTACAATAGGTTGTATTATATGCACAAAGGCCCCCAAATTTACTCCTTTTGACTAGTGTGGTTTTCATAGACTTTTTTTCTTTTTTTCTTTTTCAATCACTCGAGTATTATTAAATTCCGTCGGTACCGTTTGATGACTTTCAGCTAAAAAGCAACTAAAGGAGATACTATGCCTCCGTCCTCCTCTTTCTTACGGGTTGACTTTTAATAGTTTCTTTGATCTGGTGATTTGGTTAACAAATTGATACAAATATTTAGTAATTTTTTCACGGTGTTGTATAAAACACTCATGCATTAATTTGTTAACTAAATTATCAGGTCAAAAGTGACCCTCAAAATCAACCCACAACAGAGGAGGAACGGAAGAAGTACTACTACTACTTTGGTCCAGAGATGACCAAATTGCGATGTGGAATTGGGCTATGATTAGAACAAGGACTTCAATTCAAGGGGTCTATATGAAAGAAGAAAAAGGATCTGGGGTCTAACATTGAAGATTGGAGATCAGTGGGGGTGGGCGGCGGGGGTCTCTACTTTATGGTAATTAACATTATAGTCCTTCGGTGATAAGCTATTCCATTCCATTTAAACAAACAAGTCTTGAATCTTGAAACACCAGAAAGAGAAATAATGGATCGGTCGTCGTCGTTGTCGCCGGAGGAGAAGCTGATACTCGTGACGCGGGAAGCGAACGGAATCGGGCAGGTGGTGATTAACCGTCCGAAGTCGTTGAATTCGCTGACAAAGCAGATGATGACGGACATGGCGCATGCCTTCAAGTCCCTGGACGCGGACGAATCGGTGCGGGTCATCATACTCTCCGGATCCGGACGTGCCTTCTGCTCCGGGGTGGACCTGACCTCCGCGGAGGACGTCTTCAAAGGCGACGTCAAGGATGTGGAGTCCGACCCGGTTGCCCAGATGGAGCGGTGCAGGAAGCCGATAATCGGTGCAATAAGCGGGTTCGCTGTAACTGCCGGGTTCGAGATCGCCCTCGCTTGCGACATATTGGTAGCTTCTAAAGGTGCTAAATTCATGGACACGCATGCTAGGTAATTACTAGTTGTAAACAAGTTTTCCTTATCTTTTTTCAAGTATAGAACTCGCATGTACTTCTACTTATGATTTTAGTGTCCCTTAATTGATTATTGGATTGGAGTGATTGTCTGCCTTTAACTTAACAATGGAACCAATTGGGGGGTTTCAGGGGGAGTAAACCTTTAGATTAGTACTGATATCTCTCTCTTAGATTAGCTTGGCATGTTTGGTTTTATAGTATTAGTGGTATTAACTAGTATTGGACTAATTATAGTACTGTGATTATTAATACTTTGTTTGGTTTGTTCTGGATTAAATTTAATACCGTTATTAAATAGTGAAAAGCATGGGTTTAGTCTACGTTACCCGGACTCTTCTAAATCGCGACCGTACCCGTGTCGATACGATCCGACATGGGTGTGGGTATGGGATGTGTGGCGGGTGTGGCTGGATTCCTCCGGACGCATTGACTACGAGACGCTTACTCAAAACACTGGACTGGGCCAAGAGTTTAGTAATATTTCAGTTATTTTCAGCAGACCTTCAAAAGAACAATCAGTTTTTGCACTAAATTTCAATGTATTCCTTGTAGTGTAGCTATATAACAGTTTTATACGCTAAAAATTGATTAAACATATTGCAATTTTGTATTTTCTATATTCTCATGCATGTAATTTTAATAATATATTTTGAAACAATCATTTTTCTACCATATCCCCGCACCCGTGCCCAAAATCTGGATTCTTTTTAGCCGAGTCGACGTATCCTACTTTTAAATAAATTTGCGAATCCGATCTCCGGATCCGTATCAGATCCGATACCCGCACCCAAGTCCGTGTAACATAGGGTTTAGTACACTATTTTAATCCCTTCCCTCATGAGAGTATTAACAGTATTGGACTATTCAGAAATTTAACATTAATTACACCATCAACTATTCATAATACTTTGTATGGTACATAACCAAACACAGTATTAAATATAATACAACTAATCCAGTCCAATCCTATCCGACCTAGTCCAGTCCGGCTTGTCCGAAAAAACAAACATGACCCGAAAGAAGTTTCCTCAACACTAGACCTATGGGAAGCTATTACGATAAATGAACAAAAATCAACGCTACAGCTTACTAGTATGTTCTATGTTCCAACATAGTCTAAATCCCACCTTACCTACGTTTGACCAAGCAACTAATTAAATAATCCCTAAACTAGACTCAAAGAAAAATCAAACTGCTTTGAAATGAAATAATACACAATTCATAGTATATGTATATACCTTAGTTCACACAAGTTTTGTACCACTATTTTACTGTTTATATATACACTCTGCAGAAAGAACCAACATAAATAGACAAACTATAGGGATAAGAATGGCTCCTGATGGGATATGCCAGCTGTCAAGAAAGAGTATAAGATGTGATACTTACTGGTAAAGCAGATTGCATGTTTAAATCACATTGGTGACTATGATTTTGATGATAAACATAGATAGCGTTTGTACTTGTAAAAAGACATGAATGTGGTGTTTGACGTGAGGGTAATATATTCAAGGAAACATTTAACTAGCGGATGGCAAATTAAGTTGCATCTCAGAAGCATTAAACCAGTGGGTGAAGAAGAAGTATCACAGAAGCATTGGGTGGTAATATGTCACAGCTTGAAAGCAGACTTGTATTGGAAGAGTATATCGTTTCCCACAAGGGAAGGCAAAGGCTGTTGTTAGTCTTCTATGAAAGACTAAAGACACGCGCTATCTTAATTATTGGGAAACAATAAGTGAAAACAGCCTCTATTTGATTGATAATTTTGAGAATGTTGCGTCTTGCTTGGAAGAAGAAAATTAGAAAATAGCGTGGACCATCAAAACCGATAGAATCATTCAAAGATAAATTTCAGTCTTCGGATGGCTATTTTGTCTTAATATTTTCCCAGATTGAGAGAATTTGGAGTTTCTTTTCGGGCTGCTCAGTTAAGTGTTTGATTGTTGTACATTGTGAAAATTGTGCCTGAAATTTTGTGGAGATATATGCTGTTTTAATTGATGATTTTTGTATAATTTGTTCATTTCAGATTTGGAATATTTCCTTCTTGGGGTCTCTCTCAGAAACTTTCGCGTATAATAGGACCCAATAAAGCTCGTGAAGTGTCACTGGGAGCTGTGCCCTTGACTGCAGAACAAGGTGAGAGGTGGGGCTTGGTGAATCATCTTGTTGATGAAAGCGAGTTGTTGAAGAAAGCTCGAGAAGTTGCAGGCGCCATTATTAAAAATAATCAAGATTTAGTATTGCGGTACAAGTCTGTTATAAATGACGGAATTAAGCTGGATCTGGCCCATGCCCTCACACTAGAAAAGGTAATTTTGTTTTACTTTGGAATTAGTCCTTTTTTTTTGACTGATAAAAGCATTAGACTTCTTTTTTCTTTGAGGTTGATAGATTGAAGGTTCTACTCTAAAATGGTCCCTCTTTATGTTCTTTGTGAACTTCACACTCATAAAGATATGTAATTACAGCAGTCTTGCATCAATTTGATCTGGTTGTAGTTCCTTTTGCTATTAACCACTCCTCTCCCTCTGTCTGCTGCATCAATTGATAATTTAGTGTGAACTCAAACCTTTTGAATGTGTTGTTGTGGTCAATCAATTGGTTGTTGCTATATTTCAGGAGAGGGCTCATGAGTATTATAATGGAATGACCAAGGAGCAGTTCCAGAAAATGCAGGAATTCATAGCTGGGCGAGGTTCCAAAAAGCCTTCTTCTAAGTTGTAGAAGTAAGTTGACTAAGGATGTTTCTGTTCTTGTAAAATAAATCTGTTGGATGTACGCTTTTTCTTTCCCCTTTCTAAATCGATTGATCAATAAAGAATTCCGGACTTCCTGTCTGGATTGGACTTAATATTGTATTTGTTGCGATGCTCTTGTATACAAAGGAGAGGTATTACTGTACATAGTCATTTGTGAGAGAAGAGAAAAAATGTACTTTTATTCCTAATCCTATTATACATAATTCAGGACTCTAAGATAGAAGAAGTTGTATGGTTCACTCCTGCTATCCGGAATATTGTCTTCTTTAGAGGAAGGAGTGGCTTAAAGAACAATTGTTATAAATTATTGGCACCTTTTCTTTTCTTAAATATGACATATCATATGAGTTCATGTCAGTTTCTACCTAAAAGGACCTTTAAATGTCACATAAGTAACGTTTAAAGGGTTCCTCCCAATTCCTTTTTGTTCTCAATCAAAAGCCGAAATTACCTGAAACAGTATATCCACATGCTTTAACATGTTTTTTCCTTAATGGATTAAGGGCATCTTCCTCCTAACAAAGGAAATGCGATTAGTGTGCTTCTGAGAAGAATAAAATTTTAATGTCATTGGTAATTAACATCAAGTGGAATCCACGAGATTGTCATGATAAAAAGGGATGCACGAAAGAGAAAAGAGATAAGAGAAACAAGTGGGAACTGAATCTCTTGTCTTAGTGCCTACCTTTGTCTGCTTGTTATTCCCATCAGAACTTGGTACTTTGTCAATAGACATTATATGATTTCTAAGTGGGTAATGGATATGACTGAAAGGTTAAATTATTTTTTAGTGCAATGTAGCCAAATTTGCATATCTTGAGCTGCTTTCCTAAAGGCGCGCATGTTGTTGTTTATTTTGGTGTTCACCTAAATGAAGAATGCTGACTGGGTTCTTTGATCACCAAGAGTACCCTTATGTTACGTTTATCTTGTCTACTTTGTTACGTGTCATTGTCTGGAGGAGATGTTGTCGATTAGTTTGATCAGGGTCATTCAGTTGGTGCGTGGTCGAGTTATCAGCCAACACATAAAGCAATTTATGCGCAACATTCATTGCGTGTTCACATATTCTTTATTTTCACTCTATAAACAACCCTATGTGATTTTTTTCTATGACTGCTTACATAAGTCCCCTACAATACTTCTACACTATTCCATTTTTTTTTTGGTTTGAGCAATAAGCAGAATTAGCTGGAGATGAAGAAATTTCCCAGTAGCTTCCTGTTACTTGCTCTTTGATAAAAATGATGTGATGATAGTGATCACCCACCTAGCCCCCTGTTGCCTTAATTCTCTAGCTAGAGCTTGTTATGGTGTGTGGCCCACTTCTGGTTAGAGACCCAAATTGAGGAAAAGAGCCATTGACTGATGAGCTGAAACAAGCAATAACCATAAACGGAAACTTGTCTTTATCAACTCAAACTTGTAGATGACTCCAAGCTGTCTTTTTTGCTGTATGAACAGTCACATGTTTTATTAGACCTCTCCCTCCCTCTTTCTTTCTCTCTCTCTCAGAGTAAAACTTTGAGCCCTCCCAATGGCTCTCCTCATGAATGGTGATCAAGAGATAGAGGAAGCAGGAGTCGGCAGCTTCCGGCGATTTGATTTGGTTAGCGGGGCTGTCGCCAATTCTGACCACTACTTTGCCAACACTAGCGGCGGCAAAGTTAAGCCCAACAAGAAGAAGCTAACAGACGACTCCCTAGATTGCTTTACAAATTCAAAAAGTGGAGTTCACAAGAAGATCATGAAGGAGTGGAAACTACTAGGCGAAAACCTCCCAGACTCGATTTATGTGCGAGTCTACGAGCACCGCATTGATCTCCTCCGTGCAGCAATCGTTGGCGCCGCCGGAACACCGTACCATGACGGCCTCTTTGTCTTTGACCTTGCCTTCCCATCCGACTACCCTGCTCGACCTCCAAAGGTCCACTACTGGTCATATGGGCTGCAACTGAACCCAAACCTCTACCCAAATGGGACCGTGTGCTTGAGTGTACTCAACACATGGTACGGATCAAAGAGTGAGAGGTGGAACCCCAGTGGCTCCACAGTCCTTCAGGTCCTGCTCTCAATCCAAGCCCTTGTCCTAAACTCTAAACCTTACTTCAATGAACCGGGTATTGGAATCATCCCGGGCCGGGCCAAGAGATCAGCTGCTTATAATGAGAATGCCTTTTTGCTGTCCTGCAAAACCATGCTTTATTTGCTTCGCAGGCCTCCCAAGAACTTTGAAGAGCTCGTTGCGAAACATTTCCGGGAGCGAGCAGGCACCATTTTCAAAGCATGCTATGCTTACATCGATGGTCGGGTAAGAGTTGGTTTCTACAGTTTAAACACCACCCCTGTTGAGTCACCACCACCATCGCGAGCCCATGTGTCAAGGGATTTCGTGGGGTCGATGAGATCGGTGTCCCAGACTTTGCTGGAGGCTTTTGTGCAGAATGGGTCTTCCGTGGATGATTTAAGGCAACAAGTGCAAGCGGAGAAGGCTGAAGCTAAGAAGAATGGTTGGCAGAGGAAAAAGGAGGAGGAGAAGAAGAAAATGTCTCTGGGCACTATAGTCATTAAGAAGGTAAGTTTTGGAGTTGGGAAGATTAAGAAGATACTGGGATTGCACAAAGCTGGGAAGAAATAGGGAGCTGAAGAATTTGATAGTACTACTGTGGTTTAACTTGTTTAAAGACAGAGATTAGTAGTTACTCTGTAGTCTAGTAATAGTTCTGATTCCAGTTAATGGCCAAATCGAAATCAGTAGGAGCCTAGGAGGGTAAGAGCATAAAAAGATGAGACCCAGATAATATTTAAAGCTTTAGGTGTAGCTAATATGCTGGTTACTTGCGTCCTGAAAATAATAGTTTTAGCATAAATGAAATCTCCTTGTCATATTTAAATTTGCTATATGATTCACTTGAAATTTAAAACAATTAGTATTGACTTTGCTTCCTGCGTTTTAGTTTTTGCCATGACCCGATGCAGCAGACTGAGTTCCTCTGTGTTTTAGGGTTGGCTAGAGTAGATGAAAAGCTCAGGAAGGTGAAGGTTGGTAAGCCTCCTCTTGGTGAAATCAATGGCTCTAGCCTTGTGCTTGGAGTCTGAAGTAGTAATGATATGAATTGCTTCTGCACTTCTTTCTTTGCGGTGTTAGTAGCAGGCTTCATCTGGTTCTTACGGAGCTCGTTCTCTATGTTGAGCATGTCCTGTAGCAACGCTACTGAATGGAAGAGGTTCTTGAGGTCGTTCTCTACTTGAATTTGCACTTGGGGGTCATTTGGGGTAAGCTGTGCTCTTGTTCCTGTCTGGTTTAAGCCATATATGACCGGAAGCTCTCAACTCCTAGAAAGGATTTGAACTAAGCTTATCATAGTAATACTAAAGTTATAGCTTTTGGGATGAAAAGAGATGGAACCTGTATGTCGTCGAGTACAGTGGGTTATGCATCTGTGATTTGGGTGGGTATCATTACCGTCCGGAAACTTTCTCATGAAATTGAGGAGATCATCCTTGTCCTCTATTCCATACTGTGACTGTAGTAGTTAAGAATTAGTTGTAGTCAGCAAATAAATTAATTGCCCACAGAATTGGGTGGTTTTGGGTATGAATGAGAATGTATACCACCTTGTAGGAGAAGAGTCTGCCATCATATACGATTTTAGGGTTATTACACAAATTGACAAAGAAGGAGACTTGTGGGCGACCATGTCAATAATGTTTAGAAGTTGGTCAATTTGTTCCCGTCTTAGGGGTTCCCTTTTTTGCATACACAGACGCGCTTAATGGTTGTATCATCATGTAGTAGTGAGACTGTGAATTCTTGTAAGCCCACAGGCTGAACTCTTTGAACAAATCAATAAAGTGCTTGATGAGGGCACCAAAAGGGGGTGGGGGGGGGGGGGGGGGGTGCCCTTTTAGCTTTGGCAATGAAATCAGCAGCAGCAACAGGAGGATCTTCTGTTGTTGTTGGTTTTTGATCATCATCATCATCATTTTGATCACGTGTTGTAACGACAGGTTTGGGATTTCTTGGTCTTCTCCTTGTGGCTTTTCCTTCTCTGTTAGTTTGTGATTTTTGCTTCCTTTTAATTTGCTGTCAGTGGTGGTGGTGGTGGAGGTGGTGGTGGTGAATCCATCACCATGTCTTATATCTCAACATTGAACCCCGACAGAGCTAGAATTCCTTCCTATACAATGAACTCTTCCGATGCCTGCGTTGTGGTTGAACCTGTTTTTATCTTTCTTTCTAAATTTGGCTAATTCTCTCTCTCTGTTACTAGAATGAATTAGATTGTGAAGGGGGAGGGAACCGCTTGAACTGAAATGTTACGAGTAGTATACAATTACTCACACAATTACTTGGCAAAAATATGAGGGAAGGAAGTTAGTTAGTACTAGTATATGTGTTTTCAAGTAATTTCTAAGAATTTATTCCACTACCTATTTCACAGACAGTATTCTTGATCTCACTTTCATCTCAACCTAGCCACACATTTTAAATATATGTATATTAATTAAAGGGTTAAAGACATTTTGCATCCTCGTGGTTTGGATTATATACAAAAAACCCCTACTGTTCGGGGATACACCAAAACCACCCTGAAAGTGGACGGACGGTAACGGCAACTAACGGAAAGCATGATATCACCATTTTACCCTTTCATATTATGTAAGTATGTATATATATATATTTGATTTATGAATTCATAAATGACCATTTTACCCTTTTTGATTTGAGATTATGTGATGGGTGTCCCCCAACCACCGCTATCAATGAAGGTTAAAATTTGAAGGGGTAAACCCAGTCCAGATTCATTCATCTTCTTACCATCGACTGTGTAGAGAGAGAGAGAGAGAGAGAGAGAGAGAGAGGGAGTAATCGTTGGAGGCGAACGACCGAAATCTGGGTGTTCTTCGAGCGTTTCCGGTGAGAATCGCGGTCGTTCATGGTTGTTATCGGTCGATCTGGGTCGGGTGCGATGGCTAGGGGTACGAACGACTTCTCTCTCTATATATCTCTCTGACAGTAAAAATGGGGGTGGAAATTGTCCACATGAATACTGTCCAGGGGTGGTATTTGTCCAGGTGAACAGTGACCAGGGTATAATAGTAATTTAACATACACAGTGCTGATGCAATCATGTTAAAATGTGATGTAAGTATGATAATAATTGAGTTTTAATTAAATATATTAATAAATGGCATAGTTGTCCTAATAAAACTGTTAATAGATGGTAGTTGCAAGGGCTTTTAAGTAATTGACATGGTAGATGGGTATAATAGTCCCAAAAATATCAATTTCAACGTAACATTAACATAGGGGTTTTTTGTCTAACGTCCGTCCACTTTCAGGGTAGTTTTAGTGTATCTTCGAACAACAGGTTTTTTTTGTATATAATCCAAACCATGAGGGTGCAAAATGTCTTTAACCTCTAGTGAAATTATTTGTCATTCTCTACCATTTAACAACTTAAATAAGGGGGAGTGACCGAATGAGTAGTATTTGATTTTTCAATGCCTAATCAAGGCTCTTGCGTATTAAGAGTATGTCCAATGCTAGTAGCTATAATTATGTATACCGGGGTGATTGCGTCCAGAGAGGACCCGTAGTATCATATCTTTTTTTGCGGACGACAATTCTATTTTTACGAAAAAATTGCGAAGTTTAATACAGTATCACAACTAGTACATGAGTACAAACTGGCCTCAGGAGTCAGGACATCATATTAATCTTTAGAAGTCAGCCGCAGTTTTTAAGAGAACGTAAAACATGATGATCGTATTGCTTTGAGTCAACTGTGCGGTGTACAACTTGCAAATACCCACGAGAAGTACTTGGCCCTGCCAACAACAATAGGTTGCCAGAAAAAAAATGTTACTTTTCAGAACATTATTGATCGAGTTAGCTCAAAATTAAATTGTTGGAAGCAAAAAAATTATGTCTATTGCAGGTAACGAAGTGATTATTAAAGCCGTTGTTCAAGCAATCCACACATATGCAGTGAGCTGCTTCCCATTACCTACTGTACACGTCATCTTTTGTAGCTTATGCTTCTTCTTTACATATGTAGAAATGCTCTTGTACACGCCAAAAGAAGGAGAGTTTAGAGGCTCGAATGTAATTTTCTTTTCTTTAAAGCAAGGCACCAAGGCACAGCTCAAAACCACCTGGGTACTTTTGCAATTCTGACAAGGGCAGTTTTGATTTTTTTTATGACATGGAGAGGTGAGTTGGCAGTTTTTAAAGGTAGGGCCGTGTGCACCCATGCCCAAGGTTGGTTCCGCTGCTGCCCAGGCAGTATGATCATTTCAAGAGCAACATCATAACACGATCTCAGCCCATTACTGTCACAGAAATGTCATCTTTATTACTTACTGAAGAACACTGTCCCGGGGGTGGTGTTTGTTGCAGATCAGTATGCATATATGGCAGCAGATTTGGATAGGTAGATGATGATCACATTGCATTGCATTGCTAGTTGAACAAGTAAAAGATCAGTGCTCTTTGTACCAGAGAGGTGGGGGGTGTTAAAAGGTCACTGTCCACAGAAGATTGCTCAAGCAAATTTAATCTTCTTGCTTACCCTGCAGGCTAGGAAGAACTAATAATTATATATACACACTTATTTTTTCTGTCTGTCATGCTATGAGTGCCTAATTATACGAAGAGATATCCACAATTAATAATTACAGTAATAGTAGTAATATGAATTCTCAATAATGAAGCTCGCTCGGGCTCAATATCATGTGCTTGGCCTTTGTATACATCAACGAAAGCATTGCTGGTCCGGGGAGTCATTGTCGTTCCTTTGCTGTTACCTGTATCTGAATTCTGAAACATACCATTTGGGGGATTATTTGTTGTTGCAAGTAAGCTATCTCATCATCCTCCTTCTTTCCATATGGCATGACATGGCATATGGGGAGTGGGTATTAGGTAGAGAGACCAGAGAGCTAAAACAAAACCTCAGAGGGAGGGAGGATCAGGTAATAATATTATGTCATCAGTACTGAAATTGACCTCTTCTTAGTCTTGTGCCTTGAAACTGTCTACTTCTACTCTCACTAATTAGCTCTCTACTACCAACTCCTCTCTCTGTCTATGTCATGTATCATGTTGAGGTAGTACTATTAGAAGCAGCTGCATCTGCTACTCATCATGTCATATCAATATGTCTATATAAGAAGAAGAGCACAACCCACACCAGTAGTATCATCAGCAAACATACTTCCATGAGGGACTACTACCACTACTACTTCATAAACCCTAAACCAGCAGAGATGGAGCCTATGTGCAAAATGGTTTTCTCCTCATCCTTCCATCTTCTTCTTCTACTACTAATAACTGTGCTCAATCATGCAGCAGCAACAAGTCCTCCTCCTCTCGTTGATGATCATCATCAAATTCCATATAACAATACTTCTACTACTAGTGCTACTGCTCCTTCTCAAGGAGGAGCAGTTGACAAAGCATGCATCGATGTTGGTGGTGGTGGGTTAGAAATTGGTATTTACCAAAACAGTTGCCCAGAGGCAGAGCTTATTATCTTCTCTTGGGTACAAAATGCTCTCTCCAAAGACCCCAGAATGGCTGCTTCCTTGCTTCGCCTCCATTTCCATGACTGTTTTGTCAATGCAAGTCCAACTCTTCCCTTCTCCCTTCCTCCATATTTCGACATTTCAGTTTTCATACATAATAAACCTTAATTCTTTTGCAGGGCTGTGATGCTTCTGTGCTGCTGGATGACACTCCAACCTTTGTTGGGGAGAAAACTGCTGCACCGAACTTGAACTCTCTACGAGGCTTCGAAGTCGTCGATGCAATCAAATCAGAAATTGAATCTGTCTGTCCCCAAACTGTTTCTTGTGCTGATATACTCGCTGTTGCAGCCCGAGACTCTGTTGTCTTGGTATGAAGTAGAAGCTAGTACTTGAAATTTTGTTTGATTCACTAAAGTTAGCTAGTTACATAATATTACTAATAACTTTTTCTAATGAATTTCATTTCATATGATTCGCTTTGCAGTCAGGAGGCCCCGGCTGGGAAGTTGAGCTAGGCAGGAAGGATGGCCTGACTGCAAGCAAAGCAGCTGCCAACAACAGCATCCCAGGTCCTAATTTCGATGTCCCAAGGCTTGTTACCGCTTTCCAAAATGTTGGTCTCACCGTCAATGACATGGTGGTCCTTTCAGGTAAATACATCAAAATCTTGCTGCTGAGTAGTTAAATAAGTTAATCCTAGTAGCTATTAAAACTGATTGCACATAATTATGTATGTGTGTCTGAATGAATGGGATTGGGCATGTATATGTATGTATATGCAGGGGCACACACAATGGGGAAAGCAAGGTGCTCGACGTTCAGCGCTAGGTTGAATGGTAATGGAAACTCAAACAGCTCTCCTCCTCCTGCTGATATGATTAATGTGGAGTTCTTGCAGTCACTGCAGAACTTATGCTCAGACGTGAACAATATCAACACCACACTAGCACATCTCGACCTAGCCACACCCTCAACATTTGACAACCAGTATTATGTGAACCTGATTTCTGGTCAGGGGTTGCTTCAATCTGACCAGATACTAATGGCGGGAGATGAACTGACGCGCGAATTAGTGGAGACATATGCATTTGATGCTGAGGCCTTCTTTGAGGACTTTGTCATATCCATGCTTAGAATGGGACGCATTGGAGGAAATAGTAATAATAATGGCGGCCAAATTCGTACAAACTGCAGGGTTGTTAATTATCCTTTTTAGGCAGGCCTAGTACCGATCAAATTCCTCCCTCCCATGGCGAACTGACTAGTGATCATGTACTGCAGAGTGGGAGGAGGGTTAATTAGTAATTTGCTATAATGAAGAATGAAGTCTTAGGATGTTTGTCTAGTCGTCACCGATGTTGCTGTGTTCTACTACTAGGTAGTTTGTGAATAACTTAGCACTGCCTGTGTGTTTGTGTGTTTATGAGAATAGACAAGTAACTAATTCGACCTTATGTTATCAACTCTGTGCTTGATATATTTTTTTCTCTCAAATATGGATTTACTACTACTATTTTGATCATTGTGAACAACCGTATGGCGATCATACATGCATAGCAGCTAGCTAGTGTGATATTTACTCTCACATTATTAGTTATCTTTTACAAGCTAGTGTTATGAAAGGGCGATTGTTGAACAAAACTGGTATCGTAATTGCTAACATGAGTATAAAGTTAGTAAATACTACTTATTAATTAAATTAATTCTATCATCAATGTTATGTATTGGTACTGTGATCACTTACGATTATGTACAATTATTGTTAGTTCAGTACGCACAATTGCATAGTCTACACTCTACAACACTAGTAGTTTGAAAAGCTAACAAATTCATTCTGGGTGTTGTTCTGCACATCAAGTCATCATGTAGTCAAAAGATTTGTGTTAAGAAGTTCAGAAAAACACTGCTAACTCCAAACACACGACAGCGAAATTACTCTAAAACAAATAAACAAACAGGGGAGTTGAATTACTTTTTTTTTGGTGGTAAAACTAAAAATGAATTGGACTGATGTGGTCCAACAACCGCCATGATAAGTTAATGGTGTATTTCTTTCTTATTGGACCACATGATGGGATGACCCTAAAACCACATAATGCCACTCCTGACTTGTGTGTGTAGCACGGTGGCCCTGTTTGAGAACAAATTAAGATATCTCTATGTTTTAAGAACCAAAATCTAAAAGAATGCACTCTGAGATGACGATATTCTAAAACGCGGAGATATCCCGGGTCCTCACACATACAAACCCTACAACGTGAACTCTAAAAATGCATCAACATGGGTGAAATCTAGAATGCAGGAAATTATTGCTCGTACAGTTTCTATTAGGCATCTGTATTGGTAGCGAGT
Organism: Linanthus parryae; assembly: GCA_023055425.1. Lineage (NCBI taxonomy): Eukaryota > Viridiplantae > Streptophyta > Magnoliopsida > Ericales > Polemoniaceae > Linanthus > Linanthus parryae. The sequence goes on along the minus strand of JALGPY010000008.1, from coordinate 620,312 downwards.
ATATGGTAGGAAATTGGTCACTTAATGTGATTGGTTTTCTTGATGCATAGCATAGTGTATGAGAACAAAGGGTAATTAAAGTAGAAAATGTAATGGGAGAAAAAAACAATGATGTCGTGAGAACAAAAGGGTCATTAAAGTAGAAAACTGTCAAATTGTTGTATAATTTCAGACACTAATAGGACAATGATGACAAAGAATCATAATAATTTATTAAATCATGAAATAATTTTTTGCGCTTTTTAAATTTCTGTATCCTTCATGACACAAAATTAAAATTATTAAATCATCAATCATATATTTTGATGTGTAGTTGAATACTGTATTCTCTTAAAAAAAAAAGAATACTGTATCTATGAGAAGAAAGGGTGAAGTAGTGATTTGGTTAGTTGTTGGTGGCCGGAGTCATGTGTGGTGTCTGATAGTAGTAGTGATAAGGAGTTCCCCCAGGCCGTAGCACAGTTGGTACCCGGTGGGGCAAATTTGTTTTCTTAAGGTGCAAGGTGGTTCGAGTCATGACAACCACAATGTTGGAGTTCCACCCTTAACAGGTGGGCTCCTTGTGGGCACCATGCCTCGACCCTCCCCTACTAGGAGACCGCTGTGTACCTAATTTAATCCTCTTTAGTGGCTTGGGGAGGTGCCATAGGGTGCATGATTGTCTCCACCTTTTGTTCCAAAGTAATGAAGGAGAAAAAGAAATGGGGGAGAGGACCCGTTCACCCTTCCAATCAATCACATTTGTCACTTTAACTTCATTACTAGCTAGTACTATTATTGTTGTTATTGAATGCTACATCATTACAGGGCTATATCCTAAGAAATAGAAAGAAATAAATTACAGGGATGGCTATTCTGTAAAACATCCCATATGTTTTCTCAGAGGAGGGGTAACTAGAAACGAATAGATATTCCCAAAAGTTCTTAAAAATTATAACATATACACTTACATATTCTGCTCAATGTAGTGAAAGAAGTACTCATATCTGTAAAGGTAGCTCATCCCGTGTGCCTTTTGTTTGTAAACTGATTATTAGCAATCACAGTGAGATATTTATGTGTACTACTACATAATACTATTCAGTTACAGATAGTACTTGATAACAGTGAGAAGAGCCTTGTATGTTGTGCTTATGTATATGGACTCTGTCACAGTTGTGGGAAGCTCTTCTAGTTGATCTTAGCTGCTAACTCTCAGACTCCACTGACTACTTTTTTTTTCTGCACTGCGAACATTAGGACGGACTAGTTGTATGTATCATCTGTTTTTGTGTTTGTTTGACATGACGACGTTGTTCAGTGTGGGTACAAGTATGGGGTGGTAGTAGTAGTTCTCCATTATATATGTGACATGTGAAGTGAGTCTTCCCATTAGATGGATCATGCCTACCGTGATTCCGCTAAGAAACACAAAATTTATGAATCCCTCCAACTTCCATCCTGAAAGAGTAGTACTAGTCATAAGTTAGATCACACGGAACAGGTGGGATCGATCGATCAATCTTCAAGAGAAAGGGTAGTTAAGAAAAATTGCTAATAAAAACTGAGTGAGATTGTTGTATACATGCAGTAGTATTATACAGAGATAAGACTACATCCATCCTTCAGAACCTCCCTAATTATTAGTATTAACTCTCACTATATAATTGCAGTACTACACAGGTGGTACCATATCATCAGTACAAAAGTGTACGCGTTTAATTCATTTTCTTCTTTTTCAATGAAGTTGCTTCTGCTGCATATCACAGTAGGTAGTCTTGACATGCATTGATCCAGCAGCAGCAGTAGAAGAAAGAAGAAATCACAAAAGGGTTTTTGCAATTGCAGACGCCACCAAGGAGAGGTCATGTACCAACTTATTTGCACTAGTTAGCGGCGGTGACTTGGTGCTGCCAAAAGCCTGCTGGCAGAAATCAGCCTCGTTGGCAGCATCATCCATGCCTGATTGGGCAAACTTGGGATCTCCTAGACTCAAAGCCTGGATGGATGATGGTACATCTGCATTCAGGATTGCGTTGTAATATTGGGCGCACTGTGTGAGGGCAGTCTTGAGCTTTGGGTTGGATTTGATCAGTGTATTGATCCGCTTCAAAGTAGAAGCTGATTTGGATTTGACAGCGTTGACAACTATGAGGCCTAAGCCTGAAACATCTGCAGTTTTGCTTTTGGGGTCTGCACGCAAAGTGGAGATGCAGAGTTGCAACTTTGGTGTCTTATGGCATGTTTCAGACACCAAATCAGCAGCTGAAACTAATACTGATAAACGGGGTACAAGGCAGCAGGCCACCACAACCAAGGCCAGTGAGAGAGAAGAGGAGAACAATAGTTGAGTCTTCATTCTATTTTTCTGGGGGTAATACTACTATAGCCAAGGATGGTGGAGTATGATACTTACTTGAAAATCAAAGGCTCTAGTTTATATATACACAGAGAGAGCTAAGGAGAAAGAGAGATTGGGCTGATCTTGTCTTATCTTTACGCCTTTGTTTAATTGGTAGATAATCATGCAGGGGTGATCCCACATATATATCGTCGGTAGCAACTAGCATTTCATTTTCCTTGGGGGAGGGGGAGGATAGGATTCTTCCTTTCTGAAAGTAACTGCCATATCTTCCTTTTTCATTTTATGGGATTTTTTCCCCTTCTTTATTAAAGTTAGTAGCATGTATGTAGTAATACCATATAATGCAGATTATATGAAAGAGACAAGAAAGAAATATTACTACTTCTACTTGCATGTAGCATGTTTTTTGTTTTGTTACAAGGTCAGAAATCCTATTCTATCCTATGCTGGGGGGGGGGGGGGGGGAGGTGGAACTGGAGAGCTCAATGAACTGCCTCAACGACCCTAACCACTGGGCTAAACAGCGAGTTCTAGCATGGGGGTTTAAAAGTAGTCCAGTAGTAAAGTAAGCACCACAAAATGAAATGATGGAATAAGTGGATGGTATTATTAACACTTGTAATGTGGAGGAGGAATAAAAAAGGAAGAGGACTTTAATTAGTCCTCCTGCATTCAATCACTCGCATTATTCTGAGAGGAGAGGGGAGGGAGTATGTCTAGTGTGGGTTTTAACCAACAGAAATGATGGGATGCCGCCACCTGTCAGAGAATGGCTGGAGGGAGTAAAGAGATGAAATTAATGTCAAAAAAGGAAGGTGATTGATGTGACCTATTGCGGGCCCTGGGATGGAAGGATAGACATGATGACCAGTAGTAGCAGCATAACAGAATTTGGAAGCTGCTGCTGCTGCTGCTGCAAGCTTGATTTTTTGTGATGTCCTCCTCCCAAGTAGAAGTTGTTACTACACCTAGCTACTTGTAGTGATTTCTGAGCATTTCCTCAGCGAGTTTCCGTTTTAATTACTTAGTGCAGAAAAAGGAAGAAACTAGCATTTCCTCAGCGAATCTTGAAAATTAAGGTTTGAGAGGGCGGAGGGGGGGGGGGGGGGGGGGGAATCATATAATTAACAAGGTAGAAGAGGATTGAACCTGAACTCAGGCAGATTGTTTGTGGTTCCTGACACTATATATGTGAGGGATGATGATCATGATGATGCAAATAGAAATTTCAGCATATCTATTGATTGACTACTTTTGAGAGTGAATAGGAGGGGGTGGGACTAAAGTGTTTATTCTTCCCACCACCACCACCACCACCACTGGTAATTAGACTAGTACTAGTTGAACAAGAAAGAGCTACTCGACATATATCATTATATGGGATCAAAGACAACACACACACACACACATGTTTATAATATTATGTTTGGTAGAAGCAACAGCCCCAGGACACCCAGGCAACTTCAGATGAGTTGTATATTAGACTAGTACTAGTAGTAGTCGGTAAGTCCTAGCACACATATGTAATAATATATACTGCCTGCCTTCCTTACATTCCTGAGGAGAAGGAGAATGCTGCTGTAAATGAATGGGGGATTACAGAAGTCAGCCACTCACATTCCTTAGACTAATAAATTGCTCCTATTAAAATGGAATCTGATATTGGACCTGTTATAAATATCATACGTATGTTTTTTCCCTTCCCCTTTTACTTAACAAGATGATCGAATGTTGATGTATTTCTACTAGTAACATACTAACAGAAAGTAGATCATCATCATCAAAGGGCAGTTTCCGCTAATTGGCTGCTTCATTATTAGTTTCCATTAAACTGACATATAACAACATCCCACCTGAAGACGCAAACAGAATCGTTTAATTAAGCAACCACCCACCCAGACCACGTGGTAATCATTCAGAAAATCATACAATTACTACAAGGGAAGAAGATTGGATCAGGTGATACTACTACTATCCACAGAATCTTAGTATTACTCAGTCAAAATTAAAAGAAGAAGAAGAAGGAGACAACAAATCAGATGAGATCAGAGAGTACAACCACAGACAAGGAAAAAACAACAAAGCATAGTGGCCAAGGCCAAGGTCTCAACTACCGTCACCACGCTCCACACCACATGTTCCACCCACGACCACAACAAACTCTGTGACCAGCTTAACAACTCCATCTCATCATCATCAGCAGCAGGGGACCACCACCACCACCGCCACCGAAATAAAATCGACGACGACGACAGATCCTCATATATCGTAAACCAGATGCTGCTGCTGCTGCTGCTACTCATCCTTGATTTCTCTTTCTCTCTCTCTCACTATCAATCGGATACTAGTGATTGATCAGTACTCTGTCAGCTGCCTGTGGAAGAATTTTGATCAAATTCTTGAACCCTAAACAAACCAACCAAAAAAGAGAAAGGGATGGATAGATGAGATCTCTACCTAGCTGAGTTGGGGGAGAAGGAGGAGGAGGAACGTGAAGTAAAGCAAGTCAACTACTGAATAATAATAATAATAATATGTTTTATATGAACACGCTACATGCTCGCAGTAGCTTGCTTGCTTGTTTTGCCACATATACAGGGGACAATACACAGTGATCTCTAGCCAGCCAACCAGCCAGCATTTAAATTTGTGCCTGCCTAACTTCATTGATGCACCACTTGAAATAAATGGGAATCATATGAAAACATGTAGTGTATGTACTATTATAATGAATAGTTATTGTGTAGGTTGAGTTGATAATTTATAATTGGTTTGAGTTTCACAAGTTATTGTGTAGGTTTGGGTTGAACATTCTCCAACCTGAACCTATTGGATTAGGAAGAAATTTTCGGCAAAACCAGTCCGTGTCACCTTATACATTATGAAATCGGTACTGTTGTGAATGACGATGAGCCATTCCATTGTCTTTGTAGTAAGTTACTCCTACACTACGCCTTGCAAATGAAAGAAACATATCGTTATTATCATAATACTAAAAATAAACTTACTGGATTTTTTTAAGGTCTTAATTAACGTAGTCCTATACCCCCTTGCTACCTAGCTTATTACTGCAAACAAACTATATATAGATAATCATTAATCAAACTACAGAAGAGACGAGACTGACGACTATACTTAATTATCAGTACTATTTCTTCTTCTGGCGTCACTATATATGTACGCTTATTCCAATCACCATCCCATAATTGAAAAGAAAAAAAAAAAAAACATGCGTGCGTGCGTGCAGTAGGCAGTTTGGAGAAGTGTTATTTTGCTGGAAGGAGTGATCTGGCAATTCTACCATCAGCACCGTTGGGATAGAATCCGCCAGGAACATGCTCATCCCCAGTGCTGTAGACTATCTTGAGTATTTCTTCTGGAGTCCTTTCATAACCCAATGAATCTTTGTCACCCGCTAGGACATTCCCGTTCACCCTTCCTTCAGCTCCTCTAAATCTTGCCACTATTAGCCCTTCATCTTTGATGCCACGACTTCCCAACCTATTCCTCAGCTCTGATAAACGGTTTGTGAACTCTGCAACTGTTATACCATATGGCTTCACCTTCACTAGAGCCCGCCTGTACAGTAACGTCCGCAGAACTGCATCCTGCCCGGATTCTACTGCCAGAAGCCCTGCCACTAGCTGACCAATTAATGAATATTAGTACTAGTATTAGTTAGTTAGCAACACAATTAAAATCCATGCATGTTTAATTAATTAACTAGTTACCTTCTTGGCGGTATAGCTTTGGAGTTTAGGGTTTGCTCCAACGTAGCCAGTGAGACCGACATAAGGGATGACATAGGATGCAATTAAATAGTTGAGCCCGTTAGCATAAGGATCAAAGGGCGGATTCAAAGGCCTCCCAAATGCGCTATTAATAACTTCTGCAAATGCTTGTGTGCTCAGATTCAGCTGTGGCCTTGGGAACCCTTTCACCGTGTTCTTAATTGCCCTGCATCCATCCCAATATTCATCATATATCCATCCATCAATTACTAACAGAAAACAAAAGGTGGCTGGCTGGCTGGCTGACTAATTTCATTTGCGCCTTAAATAAATAAAAAAATCAAAAATTTACCTGACATGACCGACTTCCTGCAAGGCAAATTGGAGGACAACATCCCTTGTGAAAGGGTCTAGGCGGGCTTTTCTTGCGCCGTATGGTGGGGGGCCACCACCTGTGAGATTGGGAGCAATGACATCTAAGCCACGGCCGAGTGCACCCCACAAGAAAAACTCAGCCTCAAAGTACTCTAGATTCAGAGGGAATTCAAGCAGATCTATATCAGACTGTGGGATGACGTCACGGCGGTTTATGGGAAGAATGGAACAGTGATACGAGTCTGGAAGGAGGAAGAAGAAGACTAGTACTGATAGCAAAGAGAAGATGTTGAGAGTGGAAAAAGATGTAAAAGCCATTATTGCAATTCTCATGCAAGCAAGCTCAATTAACCTCCTACTCCTGCTGCTGATGCTGCTATATATAAGGGAAGTGGCAGATGGTGAAGATCAAGTTGGATTGCCACACGGTATGAGGTAGGTGAGGCCAAATGGATAATGATTTCTTCGGTTGCTTGCTTGTGAGTGAATGAATACGGACAATAATAAATGGCGGTGAGGGGAAGTTTGTTGTTAGATTTGGAAAAAAACGAACAAGAACAAATTCCTCCTGATCTACGCCACTAGATTTGGAGATTTTGTTGCTTCTCCACCTCTTCCTCGTATCTCTCCTGCTGCTGCTGAATTTGCCACCTCCATCTCCATGTATATATACTAGTACATACACATTCTAAAAACAAACAGAATTAACACACATACTTTGCGTTTGAATTTGGTGGTAATTTAACAACTATTCCTCTACTTTCTGACTAGTAATAATCTACTGCTGAGTGAATTACTAGTAGTTAGTTCCCTAAATCACATGCTTTCTGCTTTCTGGCCAAAGTAATAGTAGCAGCAGTAGTGGTAGTAGTATACTTTTACTAATACTAATAATACGTACCTAGTACTAGACCTACTAAGATGTTACTAGTAATAAATAAGTTCCAACTCTTTAAACATAAATAAAATATACTTTAAAAGAGAAAACAATCTTTTGGCGGTCGGTCTAACTAGGTAGTTTCCTTGATGAAATGGATTTTTCTTAATCAAACACTGCACCAACTGATCAGATGTTTCACTTCATTCAAGAAAAGCAGTTCACCTACCAAGCTCTGCTCTGCTCAACATTTGAAAGTGAGATTGACCAAATGGATTTAGTAGATAAACATCAGAGCGAGAGTGTCGTTTTGGACCTCCAAAACTTCAACCATGCAGCCAGCACTTTTATTATACACTCTACGACTCTACCTAGCAGCCACCCCCAGTATTTTACTGCTCCAGTTCATAAGGACAGCAAGCATTTTGTTACATACTACAACTTACTACTACAAGAAAGAAAGAACGAACGGGCAAGCGATTGATTAAGACACAGTACCAACAAGATGACATCTATTGTTTGACTAACAAGAACTGACCCATCTCAATCCCCACACACACACACACAAACGTGTAGAGTTCAACTTCAGACTACCATCTTCGAAGAGCCACTTAACGTGTGGAGTTCTACTTCAGATTTCCATCCAACATTCAACGCCTGAGGCTGAGTCGTTCAATGTATAAGCATCCGGGTGTATATTGTGTGATATAGTTAAGGATTATCGCACCATATGAATTTCATAAGAATCTCACCCAATATAGTTTACTTCCATCAGGTCAGTTAATCACACTAAGTTTGATAAAATCTTAGATTTCATAACACAGTTACAAAAAAAGTGTTCTTTAATCTCCAGAGAGAACTCACAGTTGTTATACACCTTATCAACTGACCTTTCTACATATCCCAACTCTGCAGATACCCACAGACCTATATATACCCATCATCAAATTCCACATTAACGGCTTGATCAACTATTTCTTTTTGGAGGAGGCTAGACCAGCCATCTACAACAGCAATGGTTTCCCGAGGCTTGTAACTGAATGTCTTGCACTGAAGAGAGGCTAATTGCGCAACGCTAGCTGCAAAGTAATTCAACCTAATACTGATCACATTGTCAAACCCTGAAAAAACAAGCAAAAGAAGATGCATCACTAGTTCTGTAATGGAGGAGGCCAGTAATAAAATAGGAATTCACAATTAGGCAAAATATAACAAGGAACGAAGTACGATGTATGCTACTTATTAACAGGATGGTGCTGGGTCTACTATTGAGTTTTGCTCAAAGGCATAAGGTAACTCAACATGTCTGAAAGGATATTTTCAAGAACAATAATTGGCTGAGTTGCTGCTAAGGCTCATCTCCTCGCTAGCCTGAGGCTAGGTTTTGAGACCCGCTGCTAGTCTCTTTTGGTGGTTGATTTGTAATTCTCTTCATAAGCCCTCATAAGAGGCTCAAGCTCTGCTCTGACGCTGGGATGGGGTCGCCTTCCTTACCCCTACACTATTCCTTTGACCAGGAAAGCTACTTAAAGTGAAGCTATTGCAAGAGAATATCAGTATGATAGATATTGTCATTTAAGGAAACTTAATCGTCAAACTGAGAACACAATAGACCAATGATATGTAGAGCAATGCAAAGCTCATAACTGGTTTTCGGTTTCTGCTGTTGAGATAAATGCAAAGCTCGTTTCTTAAGCAAATATTATTTGTAACTTTGTATTAGCATAGACAACTGGAGGTAGAGATTTGAGCTTGTTCACACAGATGGTTTTATAGGTTATGTTTAGAATTTGGAAAATGGATGGAAAAAGAAAAGGAAAAGAAAATATGATCAAGGATTTATTTTTAATTTTTTTTTATTATTATTATTTTTTATTTATTTATTTTTATTTATTTATTTTTTTTTGGAAGTGAAGGGAAAATTTCGACGAAGATGTGGTGAAAGTGGGGTAGTGTTGGGAGATTCACAAGAGTAAAACTGATAGTGCTATTGTCCATTACATCGTGGCAATATTTATAATAATCCTAATTATGTGGGTGTAATTTTAATATAGTAAAATAAAATTATTTTATTATCTTACAAACTTTGCTTTATTACCGAAAAAAGAAGTAAAATAATGCCACACATATTTTTTTCATTTTCTTCTCCACCTTATTTTCCAAGTTCCAAACACACCCATAAAGTTCTACTAAACTCAGCAAGCCTTCTCTCTGTTTAATTTGGGCGGCTCGATCCTCCTATAAAGTCGGTCCCAATTAATCGGAACCCTCTTCTTGTAACGAAGTCCCATTTCTATTACTCTTTCACCTGAAGTGTCATGATAAGTAGGCTCCAGAAGTTTCTAGACAACATTTTCAGCTTTACACATACAGAAAAAGAAAATAATTATGACTGAGACTATTTTATGTAAAAAGAGTGCCTAAGCTGGATATCTTGAAAACTATACAAGTATGAAATGTATTTGAACTAAATAAAAAGTTAAAATAACCAATTACGTGATTGAAAAGCAAACACTCTTGAAAATAGAAGATCGATATCATACCGTGGAAGGGACGACCCATTTTCCATCAATCCAATCTCGATGAGGCCTCAAGTAAAAATGCTGAAATTGCAGTACCTCACTAATCCCTCGTATGCGGACGGCATAGTTTGCACCCTGGAAAACTCTGCAGATGCTACCAACCCACCACATGTCATTGTACCAAACATCAACTAATTCAGACGGTTCAAAAGGCTCAGTCCTTTGAATTACAGGAGGAGAAGGTCTCATGCTGCGAACATCAGCCTCTTCTTTAAGGAGTCCAATGTCATTATCAGCTTTCAGGGTCTTGTACTCTACTAAGAATCTTCCGGTATCTTTAGGGCATATGACCACAGCTGGGTACCAGGAATTTGAGTAACCTTCGCCATCACTTGAAATCTCTACACTCATTCCCGTTGGAAAATAGCTTGCCCCCACCTTTAATATACCATCCTGACTTTTCAGATTCCCTGGTCTGGGCTTCAGAGGCAGCTCAGATGGCCCTCGCTGCATATAAACCATTGTAAATAATCAAAATGATTAACTAAAAATTCCATTAAATGAAAAATCTGGATATATACTATAGAGAAACAGAAGTAGTTCATACATAGCGAAAACAACTAGAAAATTCTTTCCTTTGACAGGTATATGAACTAAAGTTCACGCTATATGATACATGAAAACCAAACAAATGTAGTTTCTAAAGAAAGCAGAAGCAGTACCAAGAAATCAGCAACCCATCTTCCACCAATCAATTCTTGATGAGGTCTCAGATGGACATGATGGAATTCTAGTTCCTCATTTGTAGTCCAGAAGTAGATTACATACTTCAAACCATCAAGAACTCTGCAAACAAGACCTACCCACCAACCATCATTATACCACGCGTCGACTTTCTCAAAAAGTTTGAAACGGTCAAGGCGTCTTATGACAGGGGGGCAAGGTCTAATAGAGAAAGCATCTGTCGTTTCTTGAAGAGGTTCAGATTGATCTTCTGTTTTTAGTGTCTGATATTCCACCAAGAACATGTCTTTTCCCATTGAGCCAACAATGACAGCAGTATACCAAGAACCCTGGTAACCCTCCTCATTGCTTTTGACCTCCACTATCGTTCCTTTGCTGAATTTTGGCTCCTCCGTCCTACAGCTAAATTTTATCTTCAATTTAACATCTCTGTCTGTGCACTTCACCTCCGACCTCGATAACTTCTGCATTTGACCCAGATTATTTTACCCAAATTATTTCAAAAAGAAGAAATAAGAGAACAACTAAACTCATTATTTTAAGTTGAGAAGATGTGCATATGTAGCAGTAGCACTTAAAGAATACTGCACATACTTAGACCCTCTACCGAGACAGCTGTTTGGAAGGACACCACATCTTTTACACCACAAATGACAAAAAAAATTATCATAAGAAATCCGGAAAATGGAAAATGAAAGGCAATACAAGCAATACCTTGGAAGCAGCAACCCATTTGCCGTTAATCCAGTTTTGATGAGGTCTTAACTTAGAATGTTCAACCATCATTTCCACACATGAGCTCGTCAGTCGAACAAAATACATGAACTCATCGATAACTTTAATAACAAGAGCCTCCCACCACCCATTGTTGTACCAAGCATCAACTTCTTGAAGCTCTTTGTAACCTTCTCCTTGTGGCGTTACAGGAGGGGAGGGCCTCATATTAGAAGCATCTATAATTTCGTTGATGAGACCAGTACGATTATATGCCAACAGGTCCTTGTATTGCACCATGAACCTTTTAGGCCCTACCAATTCAACAATGGTTGCAGCGTACCAAGAACCCTCATAACCTTGTTTGTCTCTTTTGACTTCGACCGCTGCTCCCTCTGTGAAAAACATTCCGGATGTTGTTCCACCACACTTGATCCTCAGTTTCAGATCTCTGGGTTCTGAACATTTATTCTGCAATAATATATATTGTAAAATTGACAAATGCGAGTGAATAATAGAAGGAATGAGCATGGAACAGAAACTCGCAGAATTGGGTGGTGAGCGTTGAACAGAAATGTGTATAAATCGGTGATACCTGTAGAACAGACACTTGCAGAAAGGAGCAATTTCATACATATTCCAGAACAGAGCTGATAACTAGTTCTAGATACATTTTCAACTCAATTTCCCTTTTTAGAGGAAGTGGCTTGTGGCAGTTAGTCCCGCATTATTCTTAAGCAGCACCAACATTGGATTATGTGACCATGCATTTCAAAGGTGTAATCCACTATAGACATCAAATGTACGGGTAAAAACATTACCGAGGGAGGAAATCTAATAGTCTCCCACCAAAAGAATCTTGTTTCTCTGCTTATTTTCACCGGTCCAGTTTACGGGGCAAGATGCCATTTTTTTTTATCATTTCATTGATAGCTTTTTAGGGGGGGCATTCAAAATGGGATAAAGAAAGGAATGGGAAGCATAATCTAACATTTGAACTACTCGTATTGTTAATTGTTAGTAGATCATTTGTTAGTAGTATGACAAACAGATACTACTTAGGCTTATTATATCGTGAATAAATTAAAGCAAGCGAAAATTGCAAGAGAACTTGTGAGATGGCCCATTAAAGATAACTGGTAGTAGTAAGTTACATTGTGGGTTAATAATTTCTTTTCAGTGATGAAGAAGATGTAGTAGGGTATTATGGATCAAAGATTGGCCAGCAAGACAAAAGAGAGGATTAAAACACACATGATTGCAGTAAGTAAAGATAGAGAGCTACAGGGAGAAAGAAGCTCCCTCCCTTGTGGGTAATCTGGAAGTCAATCAATGACAGGTAGAAAACAAAACAAGTGGTATAATATTAATAATAAAGAAAATCAACCCCAAGTAATAGTAGAAGTAGAAGAAATAGATGGGGGTACCATACCAGGTGGTGGTGGTGGTGGAAAGGGGGAAGCCAGGAACCATCGTCCCAGTCCCGGTGAAGCCGCAAGTCGCATTGTTGGAACTCCTCCGACGACTTTTCCCCATCCTCCTCAAAGCAGACTGAATAGGTGGAATTCTCCAGCACATCCACGATTTTCCCTCTCCGCCAGGCATTGACCTGAAATGCGTCCACAGAGTCGCCCACTTTGAAGTACCCGTGGAGCTCCAACGGAAGGGCAGGTCTCACACTGGCTGCACAGACATACTCCCTCAGGGGGCTTTTATCGTTTTCATCGCCGGTCAAATTTAAGTACTCCACGAATACCTTGCCCTTGTGCCTAGCGGTAGATGACCGGACCACAACGGCCGAGAACCACCGAGAGGAATCGTTGTTGCGAGTCACCTCCACTTTCTCTCCATTTTCGAAACAAGCAGGTGGTGGCATTTTAGTCGGAATCGAAAAACCCTAGTTTTGCAGAGCACCCTCCAACTCCTAAGGGCTTGTGTGTGTGGAGCAGTGAGTGAGAGAAGAAATGGAATGATCGATACGATACTACCAATCAGGGAAGCGGGAGCATTCTGGCGTGCCACTAATTTATTAGTAGTATAAAATACACTACACTAGTACACTCCTACTAGGAGAAAGTATTCATTGCGGCTTGCCTCACCACGGTGGCATGCCTGCGTGGTGGGGCGCTCCATTCACCTTCTGACAAACATTCAAAATTTTGTGAGTTCCATCTGACTAATGCATATTTGTCAGAAAGTGAATGGTGCGCCCCACCACGCAGGCATGCCAATGAATACTTTCTCCTCCTACTAGCCCTTGTCTTTCACTACGAGCATGCCCCTCACTACTCTTTCTGCTAGCTTGCTCGACTTAAGTCACCTGAAGCAGGAGCAACATAGCGGTAAATATTATAACTATTGGTTTCGAGAGTTGTATTTAAACGTCTATATAAAATATATCACTAACTTCCCAGCATGAGCATATAGGTATTTCCCCTTTGATCATCCCCTTCATAAATCATGTCTTGAGCCATTGGAAGGTTTTGAAAAAAATGCTTCTGGCAGAGCTTTAGCTTCAGCAACCAAAGCTGTAATTGCATAATTTCTAGACCAGCCACTATCAATCATCGCCTCTAAATGATCTCTTGCAATCCAGCCCGAGGTCATAATCAGATCATTCATGTCCCGACTAGCATGATAATTACATTTCAACTTACCTGGATTAGGAGCTTGCCAATTTACCTCCATTTTGTCCTCTGACCTGGCACTTGTTTTATCGGCCTCCTTCTTTTGCTGAAGAATTGATTCATAGAGATTGCAACTCATATGCAACTACTTCATCACCACTCTGGACTGATTTCTGCATTTTCAAATATAGCTATGTTTCTACTTTTTCAAATAAGCCAACAAGCCACCACAATTTTTTCCAAAAATCCACTTTGATTGTGAGAAGGGGTTGAGTAACCATATCCTTTAAAGCCTTTTCTCCCTTGAATGTTAGCAGCTTCAAACGACTTCTTAGCAACATAAGTGGCAGATTTGACTGTAAAGAACCTTGTCTTCACCCCATCCACACAAGTTGGTCTGAGCCATCCCTCCAAGAGATGGAAGTGGCTAGGATGACCTTCACTTCTGCAGTGCTGAAGCTATTAGTAATAACATTTTTCCTCCAACATTTGGCCTCTCTATTTATCAGTTCAGCCACCTTTCTACACCATGCATTTAAGGATTTTTTCTTAATATTCATTCCTTGAGGAGAAACTACCCACTTATCTTCAAACACAATAATCTGAGCACCATCTCCCACCTTCCACATACTGTCCTTCTTTATGATCTCCATACCTTTCATAAGACTTCTCCAAGTCTAGGATGGAGATGAACCCACTTTTGCCTACATGAGAGAACTGTTTCTGAAATGTGCACCCTTCAGCACTTTAGCACACAGAGACTGAGGTTTCTGGATCAAATTCTAACAGTTTTTAGCCAACATAGCTAGGTTGAAAACTTTAATATCTCTAAAAGCCATGCCCCTTCCCATTTTGGCTTTGAAAGATTCTTCCAAATCACCCAACATATTTTCTTTACTAGAGGATTTCCTCCCCACCAGAAATTCGTTAGAACTCTGACAATTTTTGCACAAAGAGCTTTTGGAAAAATCACACAACTCATTAAACAGCTAGGGATGGCCATGACCATAACTTTGATGATGAGTTCTCTGCCTGCATAAGAGAGCGCACTCATCTTCCATCCTTGTAAAAAAGGTTCAATTCTTTCCACAATATACCTTAAGCACTGGGATTTAGACTTACCCCAGAAGGCTGACACACCCAGATACTTAGTATTCATATCCAAAGGAGGCATGATTTATTAAAGTTAATTTCCATTTCATAAGAGCAGTAAAACTTCCCCAAAATCCCCAGAAAACCTTGCATTTCCTCCTTTTAGACATGAAGGAAACACACTGCATCATCTGCAAAAAGAAGATGGTTGATAGCAACCATTCCATGTCCAATTTTAATCCCTCTTAGCTGGTTATTAATCAGGGCTTCTTTGAGATTTCTGGAGGGAACTTCCATTATCAGAACAAACAGATAAGGGGACATTGGGTCCCCTTGTCTAATTCCTCTTTTTGGAGTAAAGGCATCACCACAATCCCCATTAATTTTACCATACATAGAAATTGTACTCAAACATTGTGAAATCATACTAATGAAGTCTCTGTGGAAGCCCAACTTTCCCAACACAGCTATTATGAAATCCTAATTTACGTTGCCATATGCCTTATGAAGGTCCAACTTGACAGCAATAAGACCCTCTTTCCCCAGCTTCTTGTTCTTGATCAGGTGAAGAAATTCTTGGGCAATTAAGATATTCTCCTGAATAAGTCTCCCTGGGACAAAAGCTGACTGTTCTTGAGCTATAAGCCTTGGTAAGACCTCTTTAATTATGTTGGCTAACAGTTTTGCAACCACCTTGTAAACAAAAAGTACATAAAGCCATTGGTCTAAATTCAGACATTTGAGTGGGCACTTAACTTTTGGGATGAGTGCAATCACTGTCTTGTTGAAGCTAGGAAGCATCTCTTTGGAACAGAAAAAGTGTTGAACAACTCCAATAACCTCTTTCTTAATAATGCTTCATTGAGAATGAAAAAACACTCATGTGAAACCATCAAATCCTGGTGCTTTATTGGGGTTGATGGAGAAGACAACATTTTCAATCTCCAATTCAGAAGGGATGGCACACAATCTTCTGTTTTTCTGATCTCGAATTTCACTGTGTATGTTTCTAAGACAATGATGATCCACTTCAACACTTTGTTTATCTAAAAGCTTCTCAAAATAGGCTTTAGCTATTCTCTGGATTTCCTCTTTATCGTCCTGCCACTCCCCAGCCTCATTCTTAAGCTTGTTAATCCTGTTGCCATTTCTTCTATGCATAGTGGATAAGAAGAAAAATTTAGAGTTCTTGTCCCCTTCTCTAAGAAACTGTAATCTTGACATTTATCTCCAATATTTCTCCTCTCTTTCCCAAGCACAACTGATTTGACATTTCAAATTTGTCTGCTCTTTGTGGTTCTCTTCACTCCAAGGCTGATCTGTAGTCTTCTAAGATCATCTTCCAATTTCTTGATCAACTTGGAACTGTTTGCACACTTCTCTTTACTCCACTGTTTCAGGCCCTCCCTGCAACAACTTAGCTTTGCTGTGATATTGGAATATAGATTCGTAGAATACTTATCATCCCATTTCTTTTCCATAACCAGAGAAACATCATCATGACTTAGCCAATTTTTTCTAAAAACAACATTGTATTCCTTACACGCTTCTTCCACTCAGTATCCAGTACCAAGGGGGAATGGTCAGACCCCATCATAAACTCTCTATTGATCTTTGCTCTCTGATTCTTTACGCCCCAAGAGGCACTGAAAAATCCCTGTCTATAAGTTCCCTGAAATTGCCAAATTGGCTGCTATTAGTCCAGCTGTAGTCTAATCCTTGAGCCATCAATTCCATCAAACCACACTTGTTATTAAAATATCTAAAGATATCACATCTCCAAGAATGTACCATTGACTCATACATGGTTTCTCTTGATGATTATGAAGATCTCCATCATGATCTTGATTCACAATAAAACCTGGATTTTCAATGATCGCCCATAGATATATGCAAGAAATTCAGGATGATAAAATTGGTGGTTAATCATCATCTCATATAGTCGTTCACTATGTGAACTTTGAATAAGAAAATGACGACGTGGTTCAGAGTACATGTGAATTGGGCTTGTGAGGAAGACAACGAACATGCCCAAGAATAGTAAAAGGGTGCTCGCAGCTACTACAAGTGCTTGAGGTAAATTTGAATAGGTCTACTATGATCAGTTCCAGGGCTCAAGTTAGGCCAATTATATATATGCTTATATTTGTAGCATCTTCATTGCAAATCTTTTACTACTTCAGTCAGTTCAATTGTCATATTTTGCTACTAATGACATTGTAATCCTTTTTGTTCAATTGTAGCCCCTTGCTATGAGATCGCCTGCTTCGAAGTGGTGTAACTTCAGACTCTGCGGCGACAGAGTAATAAAGCGACAGAGTAATAGAGGGTCTCCTCACATCGGAATATGGCAGAACATAGAAACGAATCACATATATAATCAGTTTCATGCTCTGTTGGCAATACAACAAAGTAAGATGTTTACTCTTATATGTCCATGTCATTGCTTTTTTTTGCTTGGGTTTAATTGTAGTTGTTTACCGTAATTATCTTTTCACGAAATTTCGTAGTACTAAAGTTCTTCTTCTCACAAACAATCTCAGTTGTGTGCAATAGTAATTGTCACATAAAATTCTACGACTGCTGGTCTTCGAGGCAGAGGAGTGATGCAATAAATTAATCTGTACGACTGTACCATTGCCACAAAACAAAATGTTAAAGATAATAACTTCCACTCTGTATTGCCGTTGATACTCTCCGACGACAATCGAATTCATGACAGAATGGATTGAAGATATTACCTGTTCGAACAATACCCATCAACACGAATCAATGATCAAGTGATTGTGTCCCTCAAACTAACTGCCGGCTGGAAGGTCAAGTGATTGTATTTCACCCCGATTCGTGACATTGTCAGGGTATGTCTCTTCCGTGGGCAACATTCAATGCCATTCTTATTAGAAGGTAATGCCTTTTTGCTGATTGTGTACAACACTGTTTGATATTGATCTAATTTCAAGTGCTATGTTACTAGATGTTTGTGTAAATTGTTGCATTTTCAATTTTATGTAGTTTAGATGCAAGTTTTCTTTTTGGAAATCCTCAATTGCAGAATTTCAATTGCAGTGTAGTAGGCACCATGTAAACGATGTGTTTACGAGGTTTGATCATTCAGATTCCAATGTTATGCCTTCGAATGTTTAGTTTCATTCTATATGGGGAGAAAGTATTCATTGGGGCTAGCCCCACCACTGTGTCATGCCTGCGTGGTGGGTCGCGCCATTCAATTTTTAACAAACAAGCAAAATTTGGTAGGTTCCACCTGACTAATGCATATTTGTCAAAAGTTGAATGGCGCGCCCCACCACGCAGGCATGCCACAGTGGTGGGACTAGCCCCAAAGAATACTTTCTCCTATATGGGTCTGCCTTATCAAATTACGACGTTGTAATTTAACATTTGAATTTTTAAGATCAGCACCCCCTTCACCTGCTATTAGGACATTTGAATTTGCATATCTGTTTCTCCTCTTTTTATCGGTATCTTAAATTCATCATATCCGACATGTCATCTAATATCACAAATTCTAGAAACAATAGCAGTAGTAGCTATTAAGCTATAACAATACAGCCCAAGGACAGAAGACAAATGGCCCAAACGCAAGAGCTAACTCAGCTCAAAGCCCAAGGACCAAACCGAACTCTGATCAGCACTTCAAGGACTCAAGGACCATTCTGCTGTTGACTTATCCACTTGTGGACTGCATTGTCAATAATCCTTTATGATCTTTCACCACAGCCGTTTGATCTAATCCAATGGCTAACTCAAATAATGATTTCTGTATTTATGTAATTAGCATTTACTCAATGTAGGGATGGCAATGGATCGGATTCGGATCGGATCCACCTATATCCATATCCGGATCCGATTAAAATAAGTGGATCCATATTCCATCCAGATCCGACCGGATCCTAAACGGATTCGGATCGAAGCCGGACCGGATTTAATTTGCAATATCCGTATTCGATCAGACAATCCAAATCTCCAGAAACGGATCTGGTTCGGATCCAGGTTTGGATCCTAAGCATTTTTTTTACTTATACAAAATACACGACAAATTCAATACGTAAAGAGTCATCACACCAAAAAAATATGCCTAAAAAACAAAAATATATTAAAAATATTTTATCAGTATGAAAAACGTATACTACCAAGAAATATAAGCAAACCATTCAAAAGTTTAAGGCACCAATAATGTCTAAAAATTGTCTACAAATTCAATCAAAACAACAATAAAATTTTCTATAACCATAGTGAAGTATTTTCTCAGGCCTAAAACATAGTGTGTAGTGATTGTGTAATGTGTTTATATATATATGTAGGTAAAAACATATTTTTTATACGCCAAGGGTATTTTTGTCAAATTGTATGTGTTCGGATCCTTTCGGGTCGGATATCCTAATATATTCGGATCGAATTCGGATACGGATCGGATTTTGATTCTTAATATCCATATCCGATCCATTTTAAAATGGATCGAATTCGGACTTGATCCATTATCGAATCACTCGGATTTCGGATCTGATCGAACCGTATTGCCATCCCTAAATCAATGTGATACACGAATATTCCACACAGTTCATTCCCCTTTGGATGCTCTGTTCATCTCCTTCATCTCTGATGAGTTTTGCTCATCAGTTTGTCTTCTGTTGAAACCTTTGGGTTTTCTCACAGTAACTAAATACACATCCCCAATGTGCTTTCTCCATCTACTAGGTTAGTGATCACTACTTGAGAATAAACAAAGTAAGTACCTATGAGACATAACATGCTCTCCAAACTAGGTTAGTGATCACTACTTGAGAATAAACAAAGTAAGTACCTATGAGACATGACATGCTCTCCAAACTTTGGCTTCCGGTGGTATTGAATATTTTTAGATTAACTTCCACCATCCCTTTACTTTATGGGAATCATACCCTAAAGATATAATTTTATGGTGTTTGTTTAAATCTCTCTTGGTTTTACCATTCTATAGCACAAGAATGCTGTGATTTTAATCAAAACATCTCATCTATTGCCATTCTATACATGTAGATTTTGCCTAACATATGACCTGCATAAAATATGTGGAGGCTTGCCCCTGGAAATTGAATATTGTATGCATTCAAAGTGCATCATGTAATCTTCCTGGTGCTAAGTTATGCTAGGTATGATGTGAAGAGCGCAAATAGTATTCCAATTTGTTATCATTTTGACTGATTGAGGAGTACTTATTACCATGGGTTGCTCTCCCAATATGATTCTCGACAAAGGGTTGTTGACCCTATCGAACCTTAACCGGATTGGACAACACCCTTTCCATTTCTTTCCCAAGGTATGCTTTTTAATATCTATCTCTCTCCTTTTCTTTTGTTCCCAATTTCATGTTCTTGATTTTGGATCGAATTGGAGTTTTAGGTTGGTTTTGATTTTGATGATTTGTGGTGTTTGTTGCGAAATATAGGATTTAGCACCAATGGGAGAGAGAAAGTTGAGTTTTTAAAATTGGTGGATGTTTGTAATAGTTTTGATGAATTGAGTGCTCAACGTTCTTCACAAGGCTTAACAATTTAAAATCAATGTTTTGTAATCAAGGTTTTGTAGTTGTGATTAAATACCCATCTTCAAGCTGGAAGAATAATGTACTGTAGAAAAGCTCGGCAGTTTCCATGAAATACATGAGATTAGAAAGTCTTTGTTTGTTAGGGTTATAGTCTCTCCCATCGCACATTGTAGTATAAGTGTCTCCACAATTATTGTTATCTTGATAGAACTGCACCAAATGCAACTCTAAGGTAATTTTCTCAAAGACCAAAGTCATTCCAATTATTATAATGTAAAAGCCATATTGGTTGGAGAATGTGAAGTTGTTTATGAAATCAACTTAAACATGTACCACTCCGTCCCAGCTCTTTCTACCCAAACTGACTTTTGCCACTATTCACTTGGTCACTTTGACCGGTTGATTTGAATAGCAAACCGATGCAACTTTTCGATAATTTTTTCATGGCGTTATAGAGTAAAAGTTTCTCTATAATACGGTGAAAAAATTATCAAAAAATCGTATTATTTTCCTATCCAAATCACCCGGTCAAAGTGACCCAGATACGAGTCAAAAAGTCAACTTGGGTAGAAAGAGCTGGGACGGAGTGGTAGTATTTAGAAAGATTAACGTCAGAATTATACTTTTTTTTTTGTTTTTTTAAAGTTTCTTTAAAAGTGAAGGGCTCACGTGCATGCACCTTACTAGTATGTTCCAAAAGTGCTAAAGCGCATTTTTAGACCGAGAGTGGTGATTATAATGGACCTTTTGAGACTTTAGTGATTACCAATACTGGACGTTTCCGGACCTGGAGGAGTGATTTTGGACTAATATGTTCCAAAAGCGCTAGAGTCCATTTACGCCACCATTGCCGCCTATATAACCCTGATCCGACCAATAAGACTAGAGATCGGTGACCTTAACCAATTGAAACGTCATCCCGACCACAAGAAAAACTCAAGCGGAACCTAATCACAACCACCCATGTCACCACAACATAAACCGACCCTTAGTCGACTTCCATCAAACCCAACCAAACAGCCAGCAGACACCACAACCATTGCCCTCTCGTTACAACAACCATCACCAGTCAGACCAACCGACGGTGACGATATTCCGATTGATTGAGAGATCATAAAAGCCCTAGACTATTCGACCTACGATCCGAATCGACAATTCCGATGCTTCAAACCACAGTGGTGATGGAGATGGCGGTCATAGTGGTGGTGGTTTAAGACTTCATTGGCTAGAAGGGAACGAGGAGGGTGTGGGAAGGAGATTGAGAGGCAGATCGAGAAGTTGAGAGAGATGGGGGGGGGGGGGGGGGGGGGTTAGGAGATGTTACATATCAGTTTTTTTTTTTTTTTTTTTTTTTTTTTTTTTTTAATAGAATTACATCATATGGCCGGATTTGAACCTGAGACCTTATGTTGGGATCTCAATGCTCTACCACTAAACTAGCAGCCATTTGCGTATCTATTTTTCTTCTTCTTCTTCTTTCCAGATTTTTAATGATATTTTTGGGGCAGACCACTTTACCCTTTCTTACTGTTAGCATGGATGATATTTTTCCCCAAAAGTTAATTGTCATTCTTTTAAAACTGGAAATGGTAATGTATAATAACTACAAGAATAGAAAGTATGCATCCAAGTGTACGTGGTGTGATATTCAGTGAATATGACACACCATAAGAATTTGATATAAACTTACCCAATATAAATACTCCCATCTAAGAATTTGATAAAAACTTACCCAGTATAAATTACTTCCATATAAGATTTTGATAAAAACTTACCCAATATAAATTACTTCCATCAGGTTGTAATTAAAACCAGTTTGGTAAAAGCTTAGATTACATAAAAAAAAAAAGAAAAAAGAAAAAGAAAAGCTCTTATCAAAAGTCTTCTTAATCTCCAGAGAGACATCGATCCCAGAGTTGTTTCACTTTCATACGAATTAAGCAAGCACATCGGCTGACCTTTCAACATATCCGAACTCTGCATAAAGTTCAGCTGCAGCAGACCTATACCCATCAAATTTGGCTTGACCTATCATTTCCTTAAGAGGAGGCTAGATCAGACATCTTCAATGCCTGAAAAATAAAGTAAAAGGAGATATGCATCACTTTTCTGTAAACGATGAGGCAACTAACTAAATGGGAGTTCACAAATTAGGCAAAGAAGCTACTTATCTTGAAAACAATATTCGTATGAACTCTATTTGAACAAAAGAAGAAGTTAAAAAATAGCTAGCAAGTAAATTCTCTTGAAAACAGAAGATGGATATATCATACCATGGAAGGGACAAGCCATTTTCCATCGATCCAGTCTTGATGAGTCCTCAGTTCACAATGCTGAAATCGCACAACCTGCCCAGTGCCCCGTATGCGGACATCATAGTTTGCACCCGGGAAAACTTGGCAGATGCTACCGACCCACCAGAGGTTGTTGTGCCAGGCGTCCACTAATTGGGACAATTCAAAGGGTTCAGTCCTGTGAATTTCAGGAGGAGAAGGTCTCATGCAGCGGAAATCAACCTCTTCTCTCAGGAGTCCTCCCATCTCATTATCAGACTCGAGGGTCATGAACTCTAATAAGAACTTCCCATCATCTTTGGGGCTTATGACAATAGCTGGGTACCAAAAATGTGGGTAACCTTCACCATCATCATCATTTGTTACCTCAACTTCCGTTACCTTTGGGAAATAGTATTCCTCCTCTGCCGCCTTTGGTTTACCATTTTGTCTTTCTACATTCCCTGGTCTGGGCTTCAGTGGCAGCCCAGATGGCCCTGCTCCCTGCATATTAAGGCGTTGTGTAAATAATCAAAATTACTTTTAAAATTAATTCCATTACAAGTAAATGAAAAAATTGGATACATGCATACTGCAGAAAAACTGAAGTATATATAGTTCATACTACTACTACGTACACAGCAAAAACAAGTAGTAGCTAGAAGGTTTTCTCCTTTGATAGGTATATATATGAACTAGCTATGAAACATTAAAATCAAACAAAATTTGCAGGCGGGTCGTTTGTAAAGAAAGTAGATGGAAGAAGTAGCTAGGTACGTACCAGGAAATCAGCAGCAGCAACAACCCAAGTTCCGCCAATGAATTCTTGATGAGACCTCAGATCCTCATGACGGAATTCTAGTTCCTCATTTGTGGTCCAGAAGTAAATCATATACTTCGAACCTTCAACAAGGACTCTAGAAACCACACCTACCCACCACCCGTCGTTGTACCATGTATCGACTTTGTCAAAAAGTCTGAAATGGCGGCGACTTGTAATTTCAGGAGGTGGGTAAGGTCTAATCGAGAAAACATCGGCCTTCTCTCGAAGAAGTTGAGATTCATCGTCTGTCGTCAGAGTCTGATACTCAACCAAGTACGTCATGTCGTCTTCTCCCACAGGACCAATAACCACGGCGGCATACCAAGCCCCGAGGTAACCTTTCTCGATACTCTTGACCTCAACTTTCGTTCCTTTTCTGAACTTCGGCTCCTCCGGCCTAGATAATATCTGCACTTAACCCAAATTATTGTTGCCGAGGCATATTCGAAAAGAGGAAATAAGAGAACAACTATGAGGATCAAAATTACCAAATAGAAAAAATGGTACTACACATAACGTTAAGAAGAATCTTATACCAATTGAGGCTTATGAAATCTCAATTTACTGTAGTATCTAAAGTTAAGAAGAATCTTGGTTCGAGATGATGACAACCAATATGTAAGATGTGGGCTTTCACTATCACTCGTTGCAGGAGAGGATGGAGATGTATAACAAATGATAGTAATGGATACAATTAGCAAAAAAGTACCTACTAAGTATGATCCTCTGAGGCCTAAACCACACAATTATTATCTTAGCTTCAACATTCTTCGAAGCAGGGTGGCTGAGTGCACCCTGTTAGAAACTAATGCGGAAGCAAGATACCACTTGTTAGGAACGTATGTGGAAGCAAGATACCACGTGTTAGGAATCAAGAACACGATGAAACGAAGAACAAGACGAAGAACTATTATTTGAATTTCGATTTGGATTCGAAATCCAAAATTTACAATTCTAAAATTTAAAATACAGAGTGATTTGAATATCTCCGTTTCGATGCTATTATTAGTCTAAATTTGAGTTTGGATTTCGTTGCTCTGTTTAATATCCAATGTCAAAAAAGTTATGCATATGTGTTGTTGGCCACCGGCATGCAGTTCATACTAGAATTTGACGTGAGGCTGAGCTGCATTGTCTTAATCCTTGAAATAATCAATTTTAATACCTATTTTATGAAACCCAAATATGGAAATTCAATTTTGTAAGCCTAAGCCGCATGATTATAACTCGGCTAATTCTCCACTTATCGTGCTTCCTCCAGGACAGAATTTCAAATGACATATCATATGTTGGAATTTCAATTATTCATAATTTAGGGGGTTGGATTTGTTCCAAATCAAATCAAAGCCCCTATATTGTATCCAAACGTTGGATTTCATCCGAAATCACCTCAAATTTAAATTCACACCCAATTCCAATGTTATCCAAACAGCCCCTTGGCAATTCTGGACGGTGTTAACTCAACGAGGCTGATTGTTACTGTTTTAGATAGTGTCTGAGGGTTTTAAGGGCAAATCAATATTGTTGGAGGTTTAGTGTTACTTTTTGGCAAATTGCAGATATGTTTAGTGTGGGTTTTAGAGCTTCCGCGGTTTGGATTGGATGGTAAAAGTTCGAAACTGTATATTATGTTGGTTTGGTTGTAGGGTTTACTGACTAAAGTACTGAACCATATATAGGTAGAGTACGTGCCCCTATTGTAATGGGAAGCATAATTTAACATTTGAACCAACATATTACATATATACAAATGGAAGGAATTATCACAAACAAATACTACTACTTGCATGTACAAGTGTTATTATATTATTATTTCCTACAGAAAAGAAGTGCTTAATAAATGATAATTTCAAAACAAGTGAAAATTGGAGTTTTTCACAAAACTAACCCGGTTGGGGCCGGCCAAAACGGAACAAATCCCCAATGGGGAACAAATACGAATCTAGTCCCGTTTAGAAATCGACGGTAGTAGTATCGGTTATTAAGTTTAAAACCGACGGTACTACTGTCGGTTATTACTTCTTAAGAACCGACTGTATCAATATCGATTTATTGCTTGATACGATTTTCTTACCATCGGTTCCATCCTGTTTTAAAACCTTATCTCCCCATTCATTGGCGACAAATCGATCATCTTTTTTACTTGTGCAATTTCCACATATTTCGGATCTGGCCCCGTTGGGCCCGCCAAATACCGAAGAAACCCCAACTTGGAAACAAATACCAATTTAGTCTCGTTTAGAAACTGACAGTACCATGTCGGTTATAAGGAATGCAACCGACGTTAGTACCCACAATTTTAACCTGGTTCTGGCCCAATTGAAAACCGACAGTCGTAACATCGGTAACATAGAACCGATGGTAACAATACCGTTTCCCTTCAGATGAAACCGATGGTGACAACATCGGTTCTTTACTTGTGCAATTTCCACAGATTCTTTCAAATTGTCCTAACCTCCCTATACAAAACCTGCATATCCAACACCAGATTTTCACAGATTTTCATCCACATAACTTCACATCTAAATTTTCTTCCACATAACTTCACATATAATGTTTCCCAAAAAAACATTAATCTTTATATTACATTCAAAAAATTCAAACGCCTATCCTTTTGATATATAAAGTATTTACCCTATATTCCGACAATAATATTTCGTTAGCCCCCACTCGTGCATATTCGCCTCAGAAATCTATTAAAGTCATCATTTTAATTTTAAAAGTCTTCAAAATTTATCAAAAGATCTGTCATTAAACTTGAAATTTTTTGTAGCCCCCACTGGGCCAATTTTCAGGAGCCCCCTGGCCATGAGCCTATGATTTTTCTTAGCTGAGTTTTTTTTCCGAGGTTACTTGCAAGTGAGTAAATGTGTTTTAAAGATGCCTCACTGACTATATACAATCATGTTGATTAATCAATGGCGCTCAAACTATCGCTGATCACTCCAGAACAGATGCAACAATTGTTATACTTACGAATGCAGCTTTTTTCCCTCTTACTCACCCGGTTGGTTTTCTTACTCAACCTGTTGGAGAATAGACAATTTTAACGAAGTGAAATAAACACGTAAACCTTTGATATGCTTTCCCACTGCAATTTGTTCTTAACCAATTTATATGTCAACAAATTGAAAAAAAGAACAAATCCTCTTCATAAATGTATGTCAATTATTTTGCTCCTGAGTTGATATCTAAAGTCATTACATTGATACACAGACAAATCAATTTAAGAAGACCGGAAGAAGTCTTTGGGAATGTAATTGCATTGTTGCTAAAAATTAATGCTTTAAAGAAAAAATGTCCAAAATAATTAAATTTGGTACGTCCAAGAAAAAGAAGACTTGAGTACTGAGAGTGATTTGTTCACGTTAAACTGAAAATTAAGTCCGCGAAGCATTTTGTTATTGTCTTTGTTATACTAATTTCAATCCATTACATACGCGGCGATCATGTTCACGTTAATCTATATCTCATTGTTGTATTCCCGCGCATCGCGCGGACAAACGACTAGTACTTATCATAACCTTTCCTAAAAAAATCAGTGTCGACTGTGACCCAAAATCGCTAGACATCACTTTCCATTTATTTTCTTAAAAGATTGTGCCCTAAAAATTTCACCAACGCAAACTTGACAGTACACAACACAATCAAAGAACAAGAGGATCATACCACCGTTTGCAAGACAACAATCTGCTGTGTGCTTAGTTGATAGATGAAGAAAAAGATTGTACCTGCAGGGGTTGTTGGGAAGTAGAGGCCGAGGAGGGAATAAGCTGCTGCTGCCAGGAGCCGTCGAGCCACTGGCGGTGAGGACGCAAGAACCGTTCATGGAATGGGTAAACCACCTCCAGCTCCTCCTCCTGATCATCTTGTTGGGGGGCATTCCCATTAATAAGGTTTCGAAACGAAACCAAATAGGTGGTGCCGGTGGTGGCGGAATTATTCTTGTCAAGCACATTCACGATCTCTCCTTGCATCCATGCATTGGCGTCCAGTACATCCACTGGGTCGCCGGCTTTGAAGCATGGCCGCTGGAGCTGCTGCGGTGGGACAGGTCTGACATTCCCAGCCGGGACGTACTCCTGCCGCTTCCCCCCGGGAAAGCGGAAGCCGCCGCTGGTGCTGGAATTCAGGTACTCCACCAAAATATTTTTTTCCCCCATGTCCCGAGATGAGCCGACGATCACCGCCTTGAACCAACGAGATGGGTCGTTGTTGCGCCGGACCTCGACTCGATCTCCATTTCTGAAGACGTGGTTCCTCCTCCTCTTCCTGCTCCAGCTGCTTGAAGAAGAAGAAGAAGCAGAAGTTGGCTGCATTTTGTTCGTCAGATAACCCTAGTCGTCCTCCTTGCTAGCTGCGGCAGAGATGTTGTTTATGATGAAGAAGAAGAAGAAGACGACGACAGACGAGATGCTTCATATTTATACTGAGGGAGGCGGGAGCGTTTCTGGCGTGGCTTTTTTGTCTTTATCTCACCTATCTAACGTCACTCTCTCTCTCTCATTACTTGATTCATTGAATTATATCCAACTTACTTAATTCATTTAATTATATCCAGCTTCTAGTCTTTTAATTCATTACTTAATTTTCCTCAAAAAGAAATTCATTACTTAATTCATTTAATTATATCCAGCTTCTTGTCTTTTAATTACGAGAATGCCCCTTACCTACTACTTTTACCTCTCCTCCTCAGACAGACTCTCTTGAGTTTTTTTCTCTCACGACTTGCAAATCACACGTCAAAGAGGTAAACTAATCTACATGTTTTTCGAATTTCCAAACTGAGGCTTCTACCCAAACACTTGAGCATACATGTTTGCCCAACCGTGGCTACACACAACTACGCTCTCTCTCTCTCTCAACGGTGACTGTGTTTTCTCTCTTGCTACATCCCAATCAGACTGCGGGTCAATCTGTTCTTTTCCTCCATTTAAGTACCAGAAATTCAATGAAATTTACGATAACAAGGTTTTAACATAAGACCTCATGAACTTGATGTCTATTGTCAACTCATTACAGTCACATACTGTTTCACTATTTTTCGAGTTTGTATTATATGTAAATTTAAAGTAATACTTGTGACTGACCAACAAATAGAACTTGTCTATGAAAAGAGATTACTTGATCGAATGGACCACACGTTCATAATCACAACTACACAACCGCTCTTCTTTGCCTCCAGGCGCCAGCGTCCTAGACAACTTTCACTTTAGCAGTCATTTTGATGCAAGTAGGCCTTTGTCTGGCAAAAATGAAAATCTGACATAATTGCTCATAAATTAATATGTTGCAAAATCCCTCCATACAAAAAAAATATGGAATGGAGAATGACTTGATGGAATGTGAAAGACGGTTTCTTTCACCAGACAACATATACACACAGATAGCAAATTTCATATCAGTGACTTTCAAGTGAATACAACAGTCAATCAACCATTAATTGCTACAAATTTGTACTACTACTTCAATCACAGTTTGGTTGCAGATCTGTGCAACATTACTTATTCCAGCAACTAGTAGTACTATATAGTGGTAATTGATAATAGCAGCAGTTTCTGGTTTCTGGAACCAGCAACCAACAACACCTCCTCCTCCTCCGTTGTAGGTATATACCAGTAGATTTCTTCTCATTTCATTCTACTACTTGAAAACTGCTGACCCAAGCACATCAAATTACCACCAGCAGCAGCAGCATTAGCTAGTAGAAGATCAAGATGAAGAAGAAAAAGTAATTAGTGGGTTTTTGCACATAAGCTTACAAAGAAACCAATGAGAGATAGCAGTTAATGAGACAACGGAATTCCAGATACGCTAAAGTTCCCTATTACAAGCAGAAAGAAAAAAAGAAGCTAAATCTATCTCCCAAGTCTGTCTTTACAGAAACTAAACTTAATACTACCAAACATTATTGTATAACAAGCCTACCTACTAAACGACAGTAGTATTTAATTCAGAGAGCTTACCTTGCTGTGACTTGTAAGTGGAGTGAGCCGCCATTTAAAAGACGATGGGTTTTCAGCTGAAAAGTAGTACTAACAGAAATGAATTTTTGTCGTCATGTTTGATATAAAAGGAAAGAGATTTGACAGAAAAAATATACGAATTTGAATGACAAGATCTTTCCCCAAAATTCGCCTTCACAGTTGAACTTATTTGAGTAACAGTCTACTTCACTGAATATTGCAACACCCATCAGAATTACCAAAGTGATCCAGTCAAGAATCAGAAGTAGTTTTATGATGAATAAAGCATAAGCAAGAGTTGGTCAAACCTTGCAAAGTCACTAACAGATACTACACCTTTCATACTTGGGGTGGTGGTGCTCTCAAGGACCATTTAGGCTTCACTTTCCTTTTGGAAGAGAAAGGATCAAGGACCCTCCGCAACAAGCGGCTCAAAGGGTCATGCAGACCTACCGGCGCTGTATTGGTTCGTCAAGGGCCTTCTGTTAAAGGAAGATAAACAACCACATATGATGATCAATTCATAGAGATACAAGACATGGCAAAGAGTTTCACAGAGAGTACATAAGAAAGATATGTGTTCTGGTTATTGTGGTAAAGGAACAAACACCATGACTAAACCCAATAGGAGGCAACTTGAATTGGCAAGAAATGTATAAAAGGAACTTCAGGCCTCCTACTAAAATACTATCATCTACGGCAGGAAGAAAGAGTACAACTGAGGCACACCCAGACGTCAGTTGGTGCATCTCTTTGACATCCATCTAACACACAAGCACTTCCCTCACATGTCAAGACACTATATTTAGCTCACTTTTAGAATTGATAGCTACTCATATAAGATATGGCCCAAGCACTTATTTGTTGAGGAGACACAGGTCCAATTCGGACTTGTTGATGTTTATACCGGTCGATCATAGACGAAAAGTTCTGATTCATTCCGATTAATATGAAGCCAGTAAGCAAATAGTGAGTCCAGGAAAAAGTTGAATATTTGATGGAAGAATGGGGGATCCTTTTATAGCTACTCATATAAGATATGATAGCCCTAAAAAGGAGAAGAGGGTCTTATTCTAACAGGCGGGACAAAGAAGAAATCAGAACTGTTGTGCATATTAAGTAATAACTAGAACAAGAACGTTGAAGGGAAGAAAGCTTTGCTCCAACATGCAAGATATCACCTACATCTTACCAACAAACATCAAACCATTTTCATTAACTGCTCGATAAAACAGTCTTGTTTTTCCATCTTTAGCAGCTCGGCCGAGTTCGCTCCATGCATCTTCCCGGTCTTGGTGCGTAACTTCACCCGTGGTTGCCACCTGAAATTCATAATTCCACCTAAAGCTCCAGCCAAATCAACTCAGCAACAAAAAAGTAAAAAATAAAAAAATGGAAAAGCGAAATGAATTATGGGTGATCTATTACTTTGGAGAACAAATGGTACGAAGGACGAGGTAGCTGTGCAAGATTTTTCGTATGGTCAACAGTGACAAGCCCAAACTTGGGACCATAGCCATCAGGCCACTCCCAGTTATTAGCAACAGTCCAGAACAGGTAACCAAGCACTGGTACACCCTTTGAGATAAATTAGATTATTAGCACCGTGACATTGCAAACATTCAAGTGAAAAGTAGCACCTAATGGGAAGATCTGAAATTTGTACGTTGCAGTGTGAAACCATGGTCATAGCTGCGGATATTGCAACTAAATACTCCGATAAGTACGGTCTTCGATAATAGATGGATCATATCTCTCAAGTCATGGACCTGAAGAACAACCCCTATTCTAGCTTTGGGCCTGATGAGAAGCCCAGCCACAAGTGTTAATTTAGATCTACAAAAGCCAGTTTTTATCTCATGTAAATACCCAGTGTTTATAAGGGTAGTTTTGTCTTTTGTGTAACCCTAATCCTTTCCAGCCGTTAGATCGTACGGACCTTCATCCTACCGTTAGTATAGAAGCTATATAAGCTTCTCATGCCTTGTATCGCTTCATTAGCTGAAATACATTTTCTCTCTCTTTCGTTTCGTTTCTTTGCAGAACCCTAGTGGTTCGTTCATTCGAATCATATCTGTCTAATCAGCAACACCATTTTCGGTGATGATAAAAGGCACATTAAGATGTCTGTATCTTTCATCAAACTGTAGCCAACGGAATATATTCGTCCAGAATCACTGTACTCATCAGTCTCTACTAGCTTCAGCCCCGGACCAGTCACCACTTCCTAACAGATAATTTAGGATAAAGAACTAATGTTAATCATAATACTACTAACTCTCACATGAAGATGACACTGATCACGGTGAGAGATGATGTATGAAACCTGTCCATAATAGTTTATACCTATATAGTCCAGCTTGTCAGATATACTATCCACATAAGGAAACATAGCCAAGGAGTCGGCGAACAAAACTGTAGGACCATCAAATAGACCGTATGGAAGCAGAAATGAAGCAAGACGTGCTACTCCAACAAGTGAGCCGGGTAAGGGGCTGGAGAGCTGGAGATTCAAGGGTGTGAAGCTGGAGAGCTGTAATGTAATAAGGGGGTCATTTCAATCAATTATAAAATACTTCTGAAAAATTAACAGGCAATAATAGTAATTTACAACCCCCCTTTGAGCTTCATTACATTTCAACAAAGCAACTTGCACTTATACCAAAAATTTTCCCCAAAAGGAAGAAAACCAAGTGTTTCCGAAAACCATTATATCACTGTACTGCAAGTACTTAAGAGCCAGTACAGTTGCTACAACCAGAGCTCTTTCAGTATCTAAGAAGGCTTATGGTATACATATATTTATACGTGGAATGCCCATCTCCAAAGAGATTCCTTTTGCTTGAGTGCTCACTTCGACCACTGCTCACTCATCAACAAGCAGTGTCTTTTCATTAGGGTGTCATATGTATGTAAAAAAACTAACTGTAAATCTAGGGAGCAAAAGCCACATGTATACTATCTAAGTCTAACTAAGCATAAATGCTCAAAGATATTGCATAAATGGGTCCATTTATGACTTTCCAAACAACATTATAAGGACGTATTTCAAAAATGATAGACAACATAAATTATGCATGATTAGTTCTCCTAATTAACGTAACAAAAAGCCGGGTATGCAGCAAGAACATCTTATAAGACGAAGTAAAGGCTGAAGAGGGCTGACAGCCTGACGGAGTAAGAGCATCACCGGTGATGTGCCTTTTTTGTGCCCGTGCAAAATTTGGCATCTCGAGTGCTCCAATGAGATGCCATTTGTGGTGCCAATGCCAAAATTTCGGTCCTATATATTTGGCATTGGGCCAAAGTTGATGCCAAACGTAGCACCGAGGTTAAGCCATTGACTTTCTTTGATACATCTACATATTTGCAATGCTTTAATTATTTAACTAATCTATCTACCTAGCTAAAAAGAAGCTAAGCTTGTCGCCAACTCATTCGAAATTCCAAGGTGTCCAATCAGCACCTGCAATGTCAGTTGCAGGTGTCATGTCGGGTGAGTATCCAAGAATCCAGTATGCCTAAGTGCCAAAATTCAGGATTCGTCGACTCGGCTAAAAAGTTTCCGAAATTCTGGAAAAGGGTGCGGGGATATGGTCTACTCACTTATGTTATGCTACCGTCATTATGTTAATCATGCATTCCGTCTTTGTTTTTTACTACAATTAAATTGTCTAAACGACCTCTTTATCATGTCAACACCATCTTGAAATAACTGGTCTTTCTCAGTAAATGTTGTTTCATGGGGCTCTATAAGTATTAATTAGGGTCATTGAGTTTAGAAGACGACCAGCATGATTTAGACAAGAAGAACCACGGAACTTCGAGTAAGGTAAAGACAATGGAATGAGGAAACAAACTTGGAGTATCCGCCACAGATCCCATACCCTTATCCACATAGTGTCGTGTCGACACGTGTGCGGCACCAAGAATGAAGAGTCCGGGTAACATAGGTGCACAGATAGAAAATTACCTCACCACCCCTGCCTATTGAAAAAAAATTACACCCATGATCTCCAAGAACAAGTCCAGGTCTCGTCTGTCGGATCTCCAAGAATGGGTCAAGGTTGAAGAAGAACAGGCTGTTGTTTGTGGTAGCAGTGAGTTGTGGTCCGAATTCAGGCTCCTTTGGACCTTGTGTGTGTGTGTGTGTGTGTGTGTGTGTGAGAGAGAGAGAGAGAGAGAGAGAGAGAGAGAGAGAGAAGGGTAGAAGGAGATGAGGGAGAGAGCATGGGTTATGTTTGGAGTGAAATTGGTGAAGGGTGCTATATTCATGATCAATTTCACCCAAAAAGAATTCAAAATAACTCAATAATATGGTGGTTAATATTCAAAATTGAGTCTTTTTGGCCCCAAGTTTGACCATTAACTTTTTGTGATAAAAATGCATAGTTGTCACTTGTATTATTTATCTACATTTTTATAACATCTACAATGTGTTTGATGTCGTTTTTCTAATCTAACTCTGAATATGAGCAAGTCGAATACTAGCCAGTGTGATGCACGGGAGCTCCATGTAGGGTGACGTCTCCGTTCCGGGAACGTCCCGAACTCTGGATCCGCCGGAAGTCCCCAGATCGCTCCCGGAACGACACATGGCGTTCCGATAAAAGTAATGAGTTCAGAACTTATGCGAAACTTCCCGGAGACACGTTCTCCCTTTTTGAAACGTTTGTAGCTTATACTTCAACGGAGATAAAACATATGATGCTTATTAATTTATTATTAATCCTATCAAGATCTCGTGAAAAGATAACACTCGAGTGTCTTCTGATAATTTAAGAAGGTAAGGGATGTTATTTGTAAAATATGATGTACATTATTAATCCTATCAAGATCCCCGACCCCCCAAACTAAAACCTAGCTGCTTATACTTCAACGTTCCCCCGGCATTTCGAGAACTTCTCGACAACCTCCAAGACTTCGAGAACCTCCAATTTCTCCGTTCCCACGGCGTTTCATATCCCCAATTTCTGAAAATTGCCGCTCCGCATCCGCATCTCCGTTTGTCTCGTTCATGTTTCCGTTTCAGCACTACATGTCTTTAATTTGATTAGATGTGTCTTAAAGGATCGTCTAAATAACCCCATAAATTAAGAACTACCAGTCCATTCTCTCATTGCAGTAGTCATTGCCTTAAAATTTTTATAATCCATCCATGATGAATTTAAACAAGAATATTTTAGATACCTTAGTAAAATCCGGCCGCCAATGATGTGCTTATTGGTTTTATTGAGAAATTAGCGAGCAGGTGGTCAAATATGGTTTGGTGTAGTGTGATTCCCATGTAAAAGCGGTAGTTGAAACTTGAAATGAGAGATAAAATGGTGGTTCAGATTAACAATGGCATTTTCTGACATTGAGACATTTTATCATTGGAGCTCGAACGCCAAAATAAGGAATTTACTCCGATGCCAAATCTAGGATTGGTATTTGGCACCTCATTGGAGATGCTGATATAATTAAAGGATATCATGTTACGCACACAGACATAAATATATAAGGCTCATACATTGACATGTAACTATGTAGGTTCCCCTTCCTGAAATTCAGAGTCCCACTTTACTTTTACGGATAGGATTCATTTTGGGGTTCGCTGACATTGCGGACACTATATTGTGATTTATGACAACCTGTATGCGTTATTTCGTTTTTCTGTGGCTGTAACACTTCATAGAAGCAAAAGTTGCAAACCTTTCTCATGGATATAATCATACGGTTTTGATGTGCAATTGCCATCCAGTTCATGGTTTGATGGAAGACACCAGTAGGCAAAGCACATGTAATATCAGGATTACCACCAGGCCAAGCACCGAGACAACAAGGAAAATACAAAAAGGGGGCTCATTGAAAGTTATCCAGTAGTGACACACTGTCAACAACAAGCCTGCAAAATGAAAGAACGGAAGGGCATTAGTAGATTTTAAGACAGATATAGGTTATCCGAAAACCAGAACAATTAGGTATGGATGGCAAGTGACGATTTTTTAAAGAACATAAATGTGAACTGGTATATGTCAACTGTATCGGTACCCATCATATTGAAGAGTTCTTTTTTTTCTTCATTTCTTCAACAATCAACTAAACGAAATTAAAGCAGAGGATAAAAGACGCTGTATAAGTTCATAACACAATTTACTACGAGTTCCTCAGCAATCACTAATCCCTACGTCCATAAATAATCGTCCGGCTTTCTCCCAAGCATTTTGAGGGGGTGATTTGACTGGCAAGAACTTGCCAGTCTTTTCATATTGTTGTAGAGTTACACTAAATACAAGATATTGAACATATTCACTAGTTTTTGTATCGTTATGCTAGCCAAATTACCACCTCAAAGTGCTTCTAGAAAACGTATGAAAATATAAATGGGATGGAGGGAGTACGTCCTTTGGTCAAATTAACAAGCTTTTCCCTAGCTGGACTGGCATCAACTACATGGATCAATCTCCTCCAGCGCCACCTTTCCAAATTCACACTTAGGTTTAATCTGATCGAGTATTGTCGTGCAATCTCTATCGAGGTTCGCTTTGGCGTCCCCATACCTCAGTTCACCCCCCCCCCCCCCCCCCCCACAACTTGAGTGGAACTACTCCTAGCTGGTTCACTAAGGGCCTATGATACACAACTAACCACCTCAAGGCTCAAACACATTTCTCTATGTTTTCTATTGCTGTGACTTCTAGGTTCTTTAAATTAGTTTCATTATGTTTTCTAGTTAAACCACTCATCCATCATAGCATTTGCATATCTACTGTACTCATTTTCTGGTTGTAATTTTTCTTGACCACCCAACATTTCGTACATAATTGCTGGTCTTACAGAAACTCAGTAAATTTTACCTGTCAACCTAGCCGGGAACCTAGGGAAACATAACTAATGATATAACCCACTTCATCCACTTGTATAGTAGAAAAATGTAAAGTCCACAATAGATCTTCATCATAGTTGAACCAAGAATAAAAAATGGCCTTCTTTTGACAACTCTTGTCCATCAAGCAAAACTCCTTTAACATCTCTTGTTTGTTGCTGATGAAAATAACTTACTCACTTCTCTTGCCTCACTTTCTTATCCTGAAATCCAGTAATGAGAAATAAAAAGGCAAAAAGAGCAGTATTTCTCATTTCTTCTCCCATCTGTTAGGCTACAGATTCCTCCTCTATACTCTATAGTCAGCGAGCTTGAAATATCTACTTATTAACCCAGGAACTCATTAACTCTTCTTCTTCTTAAATGTCTGATGTGAGACTTCTCAACACGCTCATTCATGTATGGCATCTTTTGACCTACACGTGGATCTTCTGTTTGCGGGTGGCTGTGAACACGTGAGTCGTTTGACTGTTCACGTGAAATGAACCTAGCTCTGACACCATGAAGGTTTCACGAAAAACTATACCTCTTATTTTCCATATCTCATGCTGCAACAAATCAGTAATTTATACATGTTCAAGAAACATGCGGAGAGAAAGAAATAGATTAATTCCTGATTTCTAGGTGAGGAAATCTTCCTCATTAAACCAGAGATTGAAGCCTATAATAAAAGGCTGAAGATAAAGGTGACAGGATCTCAACTTCCGTTATTTGACTACTACCTAAAACGAAGTTACAGTTGATGCTGTACATCATATCTTTGACTTTGATTTTACACATTCCTTCTAGTCGCTCATACACCAATGACCAAAGCGGTAAACATTGTCGCAGATAACATGCTATTGGTGATGATTCTTGATTTAGAGTGTGATGTTTGACTTATTTCTCAGATCCGAGATGCCTCTATCCATGTTTGAAGACATGGAGGATATCATGAGTGGTTTGCTCAAAGAAAGCGCCGAAATATCAAGAGAGTTAATATCTTCTCTTTGAGATTGTTTGGAGGAGAAAATTTCTAACGTTACGCAGATTGGCCGACAAGTGGGAAAACAAGTTTTCAAAAACAGTTCTACAAGACTTGCGCCTTATTTAGGGAAGGCCACGAAGAACAATATACTTGAAGGCAACATAAATTTCAAGAATATTGATTACAATGGTCATATTTCTAGAATCTCATCCACGACCCTCGCCACAAGGGTTCCTGATTCTCATATTCCAACCATTTTTGTTGTTGGGATACTGAAGCCTATTGTATAAATTTCAAAATGGAGTTTTGTCGCTATCCAAATCAGAAAATACATCATGTTGAGGCCCACAAAGTCTGAGAAGTAAACATTTTCTCTTGTTGAAGGTAGTTCTCTCAAGTCACTTTTATTCTATCGTACTAAGTCTTACTGATGCCTCAAAGACAAGTAACAGACATTTGGTATATGTATGAGAGACGGTAACAAAATCTACCACAACAGGAACTCTTTTGGCTCTTACTGTCGCTTCAAAGAGTTACAAAATCCCTGATATTCTTGACTCCAATCCTATAGTTCGAGATCATGTGGCAATCTATTCAATTTATGGATAAGTGATATTTCCTCAAATACTCAGAAGGCTCATCTACAATTCATGACATCTCCATTGCAAGCTGAAGACTCATGTAGAATTATCAGATTCGAGTATCTTCATTCATCTTGAGGCATGATTTGGAAATATCTCATCCACAGGAAGAATTGCCCCTATGAGTTACTAGATTGTGACACATGGAAATAGTTTAAATGCTGGAAGAATCGTGACAAATCATTTGTCATTGATTTGCCAAAGTATTTGGTTACTTGGAAAAATTACCCGAGTTCTTCAGTTCCTGATAATTTTTGGAGATACTGAGTTCATTTGACAAGCCGTCCAAAACCCCTAATGAAATCCAGAAGTACAAGTGCATTTGATTAGTCGCTCCAACTATTATTTTCAAACTCTACGGGGTAGAGTTAATATCAAACAGGGGAGAATGATGAGGAACAAGGAATGTATTGGAAATAAGTGAGAATCCTAAATTTTGGTTTGAAATTTTAGGGATTCTCTATTTTAATTATGATGATAATAGAATGTCGTTACTTCATGTCCATTATTAGGTTGCTGCAATTAGGGGTTCTAGTTTATATGTAAGGATTGTAACACCTTATGTAACATTTTCAATTCTTGAGATATTGAGAGCTACAATTTCTTGTTAATACGAACCCTTGGTGATTCGGTTTTGGTGCAGTTGTATTCCTGGTGTGTTGTGCATTTAATCAATTTGACTCAACTAGCCTTTTCCATATTTAACCACGATCAGTTACATAGATCAATCTCCTCCAGTTCCATAGGTCCAATGCCATTTGATCGCTATTCTAACTTGACTAGTCTTGGCTCGTTGTCTGTACCCAAGCTCCCAAATTAACATGACTAGTCTTGACTTGTTGTCTGTACCCAAGTTCGTCGTGGTCTCCCACTCCCTCGTCTACCACCACCGATTTGGACCGTATAGTTTTTCCTAATTGATGCATCCAAGGGTGTATGATACACATGACATGACCAAACCACCTTGAACGAGCCTCTCTCATTTTGTCTTCTATTAGGGTAACGTCTACATTCTTTCCTAATTGAGTCATCATATATCCTATTTTTCCTAGTTACACTTCGTACCCACTGCAGCATTCTAATTCCGCTACACTCATTCTATTAGTTACATTTATTCTTCATCACCCGACACTCAGCCTCATACATCCAAACGAATTTTACAGCGTTTGTTATTTTAACAGCAGCTAAAAGGAAGTATCCAGAGGGATGGAAGCAGTGGACGATTCCTCGCATGAAAATTATTTCAGAATGACCATAAAGCAATATGTGAATCAACACATTATACTAGGAGATTGGGATGCATTTGATGTTGCCTACGTGGGTTCAAGTAATAGTGGAAGTGACCAAGTACTCCCAATAAAGTATACTACTAAGAAGTTGTAGAGCATCTACTACTTAACCCCTTGAGAATTTTGTGAATGAAGAATGAATTCAATGGGTGAACTAATTGACCATTAAAGAGATGCCCAAGACAAAAAAGAAAACAACAATCACAATCCCATAGACAAACGTAACTAGTGGTGATTTCTATTGAAAGAAGCATACCTTGTAAAATCCGTGAAATAGTCCACAGTCTTTTCCAGTTTTCATTCTCCATACTCTGCAGCCCATGGCGGCAGTGGATGATGGAACAATATCATCATCATCTTCATACCATAGGAGCGAACCTTACATTTGTAGCATTCCAGTGTGGTATAGTGGACCTAATAGATAAATCTAGCAACATATGAGAAGAAGATATTGAACAAGTATGATAGTAGAAAGATCATCATCCTGAAAACCCAATTACTATTATTATTCAGGATATGTATGTATAAACCCTAAACCCATTACCGAAATGATACAACAGCAGCAACAGTAAAATAGATAACTAAGTAGGCATGGCAACGATTTAATTAGTAAAAATTCAATCAATTGTACAAGGAAAGGAAAGAAAGGAGTGTGAAAGTGATTACCGGAGGAGGAGGAGGGATTGAGATTGAAGATGGGCGTGGGGTGGATCACAACACTCGTCGTCGATAGGAGGGAGAGAAGGGAAGGCTTCTCGCGACAGTAGAGACTACCAAATACGTATTCCTTCCGGCAAAGCTTGGATGACGCTACCATCACTAGTTCGTCATTATTATTATTATCGCGGAGCCTAAACCCTAAACCCTAAACCCTATTATTATTATTTATACTGCAGCGGCTGGAGACTGAGATCAGATGAACGAAAAAATAAGCAAACAGATGACAACGTGGTGGTTTCTTTTTCTTTTCTCGAGATGAGATTTATGGTGGATTTTCATTTTATGATTTTTTTTTAACACATGTAGAGCAGCATTACTTCGCATATATTATCAAGATCAAGCTTGCGACCAATAAAGAATCTATTCCCACGTTATATAAGCAAGTGATAGAGTTTATGCTCAAATTTTTTTTATTGTTTCGATAATATACTAGGTTATGACCCGTGTCCGTAGGGCACTACCAAATTTTCATATCAAGATCTGCAAAGAAGGAACAAAATCATCATTTGAATTGAATATACAAACACATTAAACAAAAAGTCCTTTACAAAATGGGTAAAAGACAAAAACCACCCCTCGAGTATGGGTTATATACAAAAACAACCCTCGTGTTCGGGGATATACAAAAACCACCCTTGCAGTTGGACGGCGGCTAACAGGGATGGACGGAAATTGTTAAAAGACCATTTTACCCTCAAATGAAAAAAAATTACCCTACTATTTAAGTCATTTCTTCTCCTTATCCGTTCATTCTTCCCTATCTGCTTTCTCTCTCTTTATCTTCTCTCATCCCACTTCATCTGTCTCTCTCTCACTATTCAACCCTAGCCGCCACCCTCTTCCACCTCTGTTCATCTCGTCGACCACCATCACAATCATCAAGACCCACATCTGTCCCCTCTCATCTCTCCCTCTCTCCGTCTCTCTCACGGACAAAGTATGCCGATGACCAACCCAACCACCAACCCACCTGCCGACAGCCATTAAATCCGGCGGCTTGATTCTATTAAACCCATATTACTTCCAACCCACACATCTCTCGGTTCGACTGTGAAACCAGGTCGACATTTAAAGCTTCGAACCCAGTGACAGTAGAAGCCCTCTGTTAGTGCATCGCGATTTGGGTTCGAATCGGTTCTCGATTCATAAACTGGGTCGCCCTGGTTCTTCGTCGCTGCCTTCTTCCGCGTCCCCGTCAAGGGTTCTGCAGGCTTCCCGTCGAAGCTGGTAGGTGGGGAAGGTCTCGAGTCGTTTATATTCGAGAACCAATTCTAATTAATGTTGCTTTTTGCATAAGGAGAAGCCCTTCGACGAGGATTGACAGTGACGACGAGAGAGATGGTCACGACGAAAGTTGATGTTCCAGTAGTAATGGAGGAAATTGATTCGGAGAAGCTTGAATCGGAGGATTTGATTGAATTTGGTGATGCTACAGTATGTAAGGATAAAATTGGGGCTTGAATGTCTTCTCTGTAATTGAAGTTTTCTTGCTTGTGATTTGCTTAAATAGATTTTTTTTAGATTGTTCTGAAAAACAGTTGTTTTGCTATTTGAATGAATCAGCAAAGTTCTTGGATTATGAGTTTGTTCTTTCGAAACTAGCAGTCATGGAACCAGAGTAGGCTAACATAGGGGTTTATGCAGTTAGTTGATATTATGATAGTGGTGTTCAACTGTTCATGCTTGAAGTTGGCTATTAGTCCATTGAAAAAATTAAGTTACATAACCATGCTTTGCAACCTACTTGATTTGAATTTGATTGACAATAAAATCATATGGAGTTGGTTGGCAGTGTGGTGATGGGGTGGATGGGTGGAGGAGGAAGAAGAAGAAAGCAATAATTAGATGCAGATAGGGTTTGTATGATTTTGCCAATTTTGTTGTTGTTGTTTGTGTTGGTGGTGGCGTTGTTGGTGGCGGTGAAAATCAGTGGCGGCGATGGCAAATCAGTGGCAGTGGAGGTGGTGGTGGTCAAGAACACCAAGAACATCAACAAAACAAACACAAACACATAGAGGGGCAAAATGGTCACAAAAAAGCCATATTGCACCCCTCTATTGAGGGACATTAACAGAGGGGTGGTGATTGTCTAACTGCCGTCCATTACAAGGGTGATTTTTGTATATCCCCGAACACGAGGGTTGTTTTTGTATATAACCCATACTCGAGGGGTGGTTTTTGTCTTTTACCCTTACAAAATTGGGTTCCATAACAAATAGTATAGTACTGCAGTTATATCACAAAATCAAAATAAATAAAGATTACATTGTAATGCCTATTTAAATATATAATTATGGCATAATTGTATTAATTAACCCTAACCACCATTGGACCTCATCATCACTCCACGGAAAATGCCATTATCCATCGGTGACCTGTATATATACCAAAGAGAGAAATTCAATATTACGAACCGATCAGAATGTCCAGCCTATAAATAATTGATGTGTTATTGTAAATATTTGTATTACATGATTTTCTAAATTTTAAATTAACCAATTTGGGAGAATTCATCAACTTACTCAACGTCACGTTCTCGTCCAAATTCTGCATATAGGAGTAAGAAAAAATTGATGATGTATACTTGCTAGTGTAATCTAAAAGAATATTTTAAGTGCATAGAAAAATGCAAAAACATTTTGGGTGATGAAGTTTTTGTTATCATGAACTTACTATCTCCCACAAACGTTCAATTCCAATTACCCAGGTTGATCAAAATAGATAAACTTTATTTTGTAGTAATCGAATTTTCTATAAATTCTTTGGGAAAGCAGCTAGCCCCAAAATACTTCAGCCGTGTATAGCGACGTGGATAGATTTCTCACAATCAACAGAAAGTTTTCATGTTCAAAATTTCCTAGTATCCACAACCGTTAATATGGTAACCAAGTAGTTATGAAAATAAATATTTTTGTGCTGAAAAATCAAATAGAAAAATTCACCCTCGTATCAAATGATACAAATCCAAGATACATCCTGAACGACGACGACGACGACGACGAAGAAGAAGAAGAAGAAGAAGAAGAAGAAGAAGAAGAAGAAGAAGAAGAAGAAGAAGAAGAAGAAGAAGAAGAAGAAGAAGAAGAAGAAGAACTCACTCTACTTGGAGTCCTGAACCATTCAAATGAAGATGAGAGCATCCAATAGATCAATCAAGGACTCATTCCATGATCAGAATCTGTCAAAAAAAATTCACATTCAAGAAATAAATAAAAAACATCATTGGAAAAATGATATAGATGTCAGTACAATGAAAAAAGAGTGTAATGTAGAAGAGACATGTTGGACGAATGTTGGATGAGCTTATATATTGGTCATTCAAGCGTGCATTAGCAATAAACTGGGATCGTAATTTTCACTAATTTTTAGGCTATTTCCTTTTAACTAATTAAATGTTCTAAGTTACATTAGGAATCAATTACAGAAAATTCAAGAGAGTAATCAACCTCTAATAACAGGTTATTTCCTTCCACGACATTTTCTAACTTGCAAAGATAAATTGATGGAGGGACTTTTTTAGGGAATATGGAGATACTAAAGAAGGAAAGAAAGTTAATTCAATATATTATTTTTTTTTATTTTTCTTCTATTTAAGGTATGGCTTCCTTCCATGACGTTTTTTCCAACTTGCAGAGAGAAAATTATGGAGGAATAGATTATGGACATTCCGTTTTTACT
This sequence comes from Linanthus parryae, assembly GCA_023055425.1. NCBI lineage: Eukaryota > Viridiplantae > Streptophyta > Magnoliopsida > Ericales > Polemoniaceae > Linanthus > Linanthus parryae. The sequence goes on along the minus strand of JALGPY010000008.1, from coordinate 576,516 downwards.
AACATCAGTGGCATTCTTGTAATACTATCTAAAAAACATAGTTGTTTATAAAATATGTCAAGAGACAAAGAACGGTCAATATTGAAAGTTAGGTAAATCAACGATAAAGATTGCTCCGTTGAAATCGTTTTGGCAGGAAACACCGTTCTATTTTATTATATAGATTGTTAGACTATAGGGGTCAATATGTAAATAACATAAAATAGTCTGGAGGGAAAATTAGTTAGAGATAATCACTAATAATTGTGTAATTGTTTTGTTATGGAATTAATGGAAAAGATTCTCTATCTCTCTCTCTCTCTCTCTCCTCATGTTCATCTTCTTCATCTTCTTCGTCTGATTTTGTAATTCTTCATGGTATCAGAGCCAGAAAGGCTTATCGCCGAGCGCTATAAACCACCCGAGGTCTGAGTTTGTCCTCCACACCGTACTCCTCTCTTCGCCGCCGTTGAAATCACCGGAATCGGGCATTTCTGAACCTAGGGCATCATCAATCATCATCAGTTGTTAAGATCTCGATCTTCTCAATAACTCCTGCGATTTCTCTTCTTCGCACACATGTTTATCTTTCATACCGAGTTCTCTGCATCTTATTGATGGCGGATCTCTTCGTTTCTGTACTGAGTCTGCTCTCGAGTTCATTTACCGAGTTTTGCCGAGTTATGTGCTAAATTTATCGAGTTTTGCCGAGTTTAGCTGAGTTCACTACTTATACACCAACTTTTACCGAGTTTTGCCGAGTTAAGGCCGAGTCACATTGAGTCAGCTTACTTCTAGCTATTGCTGTTATGGATTCATCACTTCCAGCTGGTATATTGTTCTTGATATCAAATTTGAGGTCTCTAATTCAACTTAAATTGGATAATTCCAATTACATGCTATGGAAAGCACAACTAGAAGCTATTTTGCAAGCAACTGATTTACAAGAATTCATCACAACTCCTCCTCCCTCAGAAACATGTTTAATTGTTGATAGTTCTGCAACTCCAAACTCTGCTTATGTTTCCTGGAAACACATTGATCAACACCTGAAAACATGCCTCATTGCTTCCATTTCTCTTACTGTACTACCTCTGATATTACATCTACCAACATATTTTGAAATTTGGACAAGCCTTGCTCAAAGGTTTACTTCTCTCTCAAGATCACATGCCCACCAGATCAAATCTCAGCTGATCAGTCTTACTAAGGGTTCTGGAACAATGCTGGAATATTTGGATCATGTCAAGAATTTAGTAGACCAATTACTACAAGTCCAAGAAAATGTCAATGATGAGGACCTAGTGTTGTTCATTTTGCAAGGACTTCCTGCTTCTTATGATCACATTAAGTCTAATGTTAGACTTAGAGCTGGAACACTCAAAGTTAATGAATTATCTGTTGTTCTACTAACTGAAGATCTTCACATCAACAACACCACCACAGCTACTAAGTCTCATTCCCAATCTGCATTCACTCAGGGATCTCTACTCCAACCATCTGATATGCTTTCAGCCTATGCAGCTTACAGACCACCTCAAGGAAGAGGTAGAGGCAATTTCTTTAGAGGAGGATATTCTGGTTATTCAATAGGGAACCATAACTACAACTCTCATTATGGCAGAGGTCAAAAGCAATGGTCATTGTGTACAAGGAAATCCTCAAGAGATATCCACGTGTACACCTCAAGTAGGGGATCTGAGTGTTTGAACACAGAGAGATGTAGAGTGTGAGTAGGTAGAGGGTAAGCACTAGTAACTGCTTGTGAGAGAGATATAGTAAGCTATGTATTGGACCATCATATGACTTGTGTCGCATCGGAGAGCTAACGATCCTATATATAGTGGGGAAGTGACCGTTGAGGGGTTAATACACCATAAATGGCGGCTTAAAGGTAAACCCCCAACGGCACGTTCGACCGTGTATATAGGAACCGTTACACATCTGCTCGCAAGCATCGGAGACCGTTATGAGACCAGTCGCATTGATGGGACACGTAAGTCTAAGATCTCTCAGTTAGTTACCAGAGGTCGCGCAAAAGCTTGGTTGTCGCATGCGCGCGACGAGCCTTAACCTAGCCTCCAAACCACTAAGTCCCTACAAGTCCCGTGTTATGGTGCGCGGGGGCCCTGTCTCGTAGCCCCCACGTGGATCAGCGCGGGTGGTGATCCGATGTTATGGAGCACAGCTGGGTGTGCTGGATGGCTGACACGTGGCGATGATCCGCCTATCTGGAAAGCAGTATCTACACTCATCTACTAGCAGGGCACCTGGATCTCAGTTTCTCACTGAAGTTTATTGCCAAATATGTGGTAAAAGCAGACATACAGCACTTCACTGTTGGTACAGAACTGATACAACTACATACAGCAGTACAAAACCACAGTATCAACACTCCTACAATAAACAACCGCATTCTACCTATCAAGCTCAGTTTAGCCGTACCTCTCCAGCTCAACATCCTAGCAACTTCACTAACACAATGGGTACATATGAACAAGGTTCTCAACCACAGCTGACTGCTCTCTCTAGTCACTTTCCTCAGAACTCAGGTTTGAATTCTTGGATTCTTGACTCTGGTGATAATATACATGTTACTCATGATGAATCACTTATGAATACTCTTATGCCTTATCATGGTGTGCAAAATGTGACAGTTGGTAATGGATCTAAAATCCTATTTCTCATATTGGTGATGGTATTCTCCCACTTCCTTATGGTAAATTTCTTCTCTCCAATACACTTCTTGTACCTGCTATACACTCCAATCTCTTATCCATTTCTAAATTCACTCTTGACAATAACTGTATCACTGTCTTCTCTGGAAAGACTTTTCAAATCAGGGATTTGAACAACAAACTACTCTATCAGGGCCTTTGTAAGGATGGTCTATACACCATACCAACTAAATTGGTTAGTCCATGTCAATCTCTATCTCATAATCATCTTCATGGTCTATCTTATCCTAATAATCCACATGCTATGTCTGTTGCAGCCTCATCTCCTGCTACTACAGACTTGTGGCATCATAGACTGGGACATCCCTCATCTCTTGTTCTTTCTCATCTACCAACTTCAGTATCAGTAGCATCTAAAAATTGTTCTTCTCTCTGTGTATCTTGTGAAATTGCCAAATCCCACAAACTTGAGTTTCCTGTATCTCATTCCAAATCAACTGCTCCTTTTCAACTTGTTCACTCAGATGTATGGGGACCTTCCCCTGTAGCTTCTTGTTCTAAATTTCAGTACTACATTTTGTTTATTGATGATTACACACGGTTCTGCTGGCTATACCCACTTATCACAAAAGACAAAGCTTATGAAGCCTACCTTAACTTTACCACACTTATTCAAACTCAGTTTCAAACCAAAACCAAAGTGTTCAGATCAGACAATGGAACTGAATACTTAAATACTACTTTTGGCACCTATCTACAAACCCAAGGCACTATTCACCAAACTAGCTGTCCATACACACCTCAACAAAATGGTAGAGTAGAGAGAAGACATAGACATCTCATTGAGACTTCTTTAGCTCTTTTACATCATGCTTCCTTGCCAACTAAATATTGGCTAGAAGCTGTTGCTTACTTCAAATTTCCTAATCAATATTCTTCCCAAGAAAACCCTCCAATACAAGTCTTCCTATCAGCTCCTATATCATAAAACTCCTTCTTACCACACTCTAAAAGTGTTTGGATGTCTGTGCTTTCCTTGGTTACAACCCTATACTAAACATAAACTGCAACCAAGATCTAAACCATGTGTCTTTCTAGGGTATTGCCCAAATACAAAGGGCTATAAGTGCCTTGATCCTACTACATCTACTGTCTATATATCTAGACATGTTAGATTCTTTGAAACTGAGTTTCCATTTCTTAAACTCACTCATCCATCATCCAATACAACTTCTGATCTCCTCAAAACATCTTATATTAGTTCTTGGCTTCAATTTCCACCAGTGTTTCATAATATCCCATCAGTCTCTCCATCTCTTCTTGTATCTACACCTCCTATCCATCTCTCACCACCACCAACATCACCATTACCATCATCTCCCATTCTCACACCTCCTATCTCACCACCAGACTCACAAACTCATTTTTCTTCAAATTCCACAACCCCTGATTCATTACATCCAACTCACATCATGCAAACCAGATCCAAGGCAGGCATTCACAAACTCAATCCCAAATATCAACTGCACATCTTAAGGATCCATTTTCTGAGCCTTCTTCTCACATAGAAGCTATGAAATATCCTCACTGGTTCTCAGCCATAACTGAAGAATATAATGCACTAATGCAATAGCACACCTGGTCATTGGTGCCTCTTCCTTCCTCTAGAAAACCAATTGGCTGCAAATGGGTTTTCAAATTTAAGAAGAACATAGATGGTACTGTTTCTAGGTATAAAGCAAGGTTGGTGGCTAAAGGTTTTCATCAAAAGTATGGTTTGGATTATGAAGAAACTTTCAGTCCAGTAGCAAGACAACAAACTGTAAGAATTGTTCTATCAGTAGCCTTAACCAAGTCTTGGGGAGTCAGACAACTTGATGTAAGCAATGCCTTTCTTCATGATCATCTCAGTGAAGAAGTGTATATGGAACAACCACCTGGATTTATTCAACAACCTGGGTTGGTTTGTAAGCTTCATAAATCTCTATATGCCCTCAAGCAAGCTCCAAGAGAATGGTACAATCTGCTTTCCTCCTTTCTTATCAGAAATCGGTTCAAACTCAGCCTAGCTGATGCTTCTTTATTTGTTCTTAGAACGAACTCACTTACTGTAGTATTCCTCATCTATGTAGATGATATTCTTATCACTGGAAGTGACAAGAACTACATTGACTCCCTTGTGCATCACATGTCAACTAGCTTTGCTATGAAGGATCTTGGATCACTTTTCTATTTTCTGGGCATTCAAATCAGCACCAATATGCAGGGTTTTAATCTACAACAAGCTAAATATGCCTCTGATCTTCTTACCAGAGCAGGCATGACAGATTGCAAACCATGTGTCTCTCATATCTCACCTAAAACAGTGCTTTCCTCTGCTGATTATCAACCTTTTGGGGATGTTCATCAATATAGAAGTCTTGTAGGTGCTCTACAGTATCTGACTGTTACAAGACCAGACATTCAGTTTGCTGTAAATAAAGCTTGTCAACACCTTCACAACCCAAGGCAGTGTGAGTACATGGGAGTTAAGAGAACTCTGAGATATATCAAAGGTACTCTGCATATAGGACTTCAGTTCTCTCCTGGTGACCTTGACATAAATGCACTCAGATGCTGACTGGGCAGGAGACTGTGAATAGAAGAAGTACTACAGGGTTCTGCATTTTCCTAGGATCTAATCTCATCTCTTAGGGATCAAAGAAACAGAACACAGTGGCAAGAAACTCCACAGAAGCAGAGTACAGGACCATGGCAACTACAGCTGTTGAAGTCAAGTGGTTAACCTATATTCTAGCTGATTTGGGCATCACAATGTCACATAAACCACAATTATGGTGTGACAATGTTTCAGCTCTTATGCTCAGCACAAACCCAGTATTTCATGAGAAGAGTAAACACATTGAATGTGATTTTCATTTCATCAGAGAACAGGTCTCAAGAAAACAGCTTCAAGTTGCTCACATTGCCTCCAAACTTCAGCTAGCTGATGTCCTTACTAAGGCATTGCCAATAGCTGCATGAAATACCCTAAATCGCGAATAGGGGGTGATTGTGCATTTTCTTAAAAGTATTTATTACCAAGTTGGGGGTTTACATGTCTTTTACCTAAACTAATATTTTATTACGTATTAATACGGTGTTTATACTAGTACTAATACGCGTATTTTATACCCATACCCATACGGTACAATACGTTATGTAATACGTATAAAATACTATACTATAATAATAATAATAATAATAATAAGGGTAAAAGACACTGACCACCCCTGGGTTTAGGGAAAAATCCACAGACCACCCCTGGGTTTTGGATAAAGACACTGAGCACCATTTTTGGATGGAGGCTAACGAATTACTAACAGTGCGAGTTGAAAAGACTATTTTACCCCTGAGATGTAATGTAATTACACCATATATATTAACCTTACTTCTCTATCCTTCATTTCTAACCCTAGGTTCTCTCTCTCCCTCCTTTTTCTCTCTTCTCCAGCAGAAACAAGCCGCCACCCCTCATTTCTCCCATCTTCTTCATTTCTCCTTCATTTCTCTCATTTTCTCCACTCTCTCTCTCGATCTGAACTCTGAAGCCTCCGAGATCCACACAACTCCAGAAATCCACCGCCAAACACCACCTCCGAAACCACCGTTGCTATTGCTGGGGCCGTCGTTCGCCGCAACGGCGTCGGCGTTGACTTCTAGGGCTCCGATCGACGATTCTCCGACCCAGAATCGTCGTGGACGGAGGGTCTCCGATATCGCCACCCCTCCTCTCCTACCATCCCCTCGCCTCCTCCTGCTGCAACGAAGTTCATATCTGGACTTCGTGGTTGTCGCACATGGAGGTGTTCTGGGTTTTCCCTCATCTCTCTGTCTCTCTCTCTATCTCCCTCACTCTCTGTCTCAGATGACGGCAACAGAGATGACTGCCAAGACCCGGCGAACAAGATCGACGAAGGAGGTATCAGTTCGCCTCCCTATCCTCGTCTTCTTATCTGGCCTCTGGGGCAAAAGAAAGACACATCAATTTCAGATAGCTCAGATGAAGAATTCGACGTCGTCGGTGGTGGGTCTAGCGACTCAACACCCACCGGCGATTCTCTCGATGTCCTCAAGGTAGAACTCTCACTCTCACCGGAAAATTGAAAAAATATGTTTCTGCTTGTTTAATTGGGCAAAATCTGATGAATTGATTTGATTTTTTACAGGGTTTGGTTCCATGTGCGATGGTTTCTGAGAGGAATCGGTTAGCGGACACTTCGAAGATCGTCGAGATGAACAAATCCATCAAGCTGAAGGAAGATCAGAGGAAAATCGTCTCCGGCAAGCTCTTACTTCTCGCCGTCGCCGCTTCAATTTGCAAATCCCGATGGGAAGATCTTCCTCATATCCCGCCGGTAAATCCCATTTCTACAACTTTTTTCCTCCTTGAAGCTTTCGCCGGATTTTTCACTGATTTGGAACTTAATTCATTTATGGGTTTGATTTTTTACAGGCGATTACGAGTATGTGGATGTGATTATCGACCAACATCACAGCAACAGTTCCGACGAGAGCTCAAGTGGCGACGGCGATAACGACGGAGGTTTCGCCGCCGTATCTCACCAACATCAAGCGAGAGAAGCTGATTTCATTCGGTACCCAGATCGGAAAACTCCCCGCTGTTCTTTCTTGGTTTTAAGTGAGTTGGGTGTATTTCGATTGGGGATTCTGGGTTTTGGTCTTGATTCTCAATTTTTCTGGTTTTCGAGTCGGTTGAGGTATATTTCGTTTAGAGTGAAATTGGAGACTAAGGTATTGAACATCTTTGATTCACCTTCTCCACCTACATTTGAGTACAAGTGAGGATCTTTCTTCAGTATATGTTATGAATTTAACCTAGTTTACTTAGAGTTTTGTTCTTGCTGCTGCTATGATATGGTGATATGATAAAGCTATCTGGATTAAACTTGGATTTGATATATGGGTGTATCATAACTGCCTGGAGTGTTCTTCTTTAATTGTATTGAAGAAGAATGAATTAAATTTGGATTAAATATGGATTGTTGTGTTTGTGTGGTTGGTTTTTTGTTTTGATTTGATGCATAGGTGTTCTTCGAGTTCTTGGTGTTCTTCGAGTTCTTGAACCATGAACACCAAGAACACGAAGAACATCAACACAAAAAAACATGACACCAAATGTGAGAATCAATTATGTGGTTTGTTATTGGGGTTGATGTTTTGGATTCAAAGAGTGGAGTTGGTGTTCATGTTTTTGGATTGAAAGAGCAAAAAATTGGTGTTGATAGTTTTTTGCTTTATTGAGATTTTTTTGTGTTCTTGGCTTGGTGTTCTTGATGTTCTTAGCTTAGTGGTGTTCTGGGTTGATGTTCTATGAGTTCTTGATGATAAACATGGGAAAAAAAAACTAGAAAAACACAAGGGTAATATAGTCCGAAAATGTTTAATAACTACTTTTCTAACGGAACATAACAGAAGGGTGCTAAGTGTCCACGGAATATTCCGTTAATTGGGTGCGGAGTGTCTTTATCCAAAACCCAGGGGTGGTCAGTGGAATTTTCCCTAAACCCAAGGGTGGTCAGTGTCTTTTACCCTAATAATAATAATAATAATAATAATAATAATAATAATAATAATAATAATAATAATAATAATGAAAGAAGAAGAGGAAAAAAAAAGGAATGAAACCCACACTCTCCAACTTCTGCAGAGTTTTGTGTTCCCCAACACATTACTCCTTCCCCTCCACGCCATCTCACCTTCCTCCCTCTATTTATCTCCCTCTTCTTCCTCTATCACCCGACACCCACCATCACCACGGCCACCACCATCTTCACCTCCCTCTTTCCCCTCCATCTCTCCCTCTATCTCCCTCTTCCTCTCTGTTTTGGCGACAAGAAGCAGCAGCAGCTGCAGCGGCAATAGCCGCTGCCTCCGGCGACTCACCAACCTCCACCAATACCAACGCCATCACCACCCCCTCTGCCTATCTCTCTCTGCCTTACCTCCCCTCTGTCGAGCACCACCAGAAGAAGGCAGCAGCAGCAGCTGGAAGCCACGACCAGCCACCACCGCTGCCACCTCCGGCGAAGACCCCGACGGAAAACACCCCATTTGCCCCGATCTCTCCTCTCTCTCTCACAATCTCCCTCTCTCTCTGACTCTCCCTGTTCCCCGAAACCAGAAACAGAGGAAGGAGAAGAAGCCGCGGCGGCCTGAGCCACCGCCGAAGCCGACCCGAAGGCCAGACCCGACGGGAACCCGGCGCCACCCCTCTGCGCCTCCCTCTCGGCCTCTTCCGGCGACTTAACCACCCTCCTAAGGGTCCGACCACGCTCAGAGAACACCAATCCCGGCCACCCAGCCACCGTAAATCCATTAATTCCGGCGAGTTCTTCGCCGAACTTCGGCGATCGATTTCTTTCCCATTCGGTAATCGATTTCAATAATTTTTGGCTCAAATCCGTATGATTTAACTTGAATTAGAGTTTTGCATTAACTAAATCGAATGGGTATCAATGTATGCTGAGATTCATGATTTGGTCATAGAAGGGTGAAGAAGATGATGTTTTGGTATTTTCAGAAAGTTTGGGGGTGGTTTATGTTACTAACAGAAACTGATTTTATAATGAAAGGGGGAGTTAGTTGTAGATTGGGCTTCTTGTTTTATTTAATCAATAAATTATTAAAACTATTTTCTGAAAATAAACAATTAGGATAATAAGTGAAATTTTAGATATTAATAACTTTTGTAAATAATTACTTGATGTAATGTCGATAATTTTAAGCTATACCTCTTTATAAATAGCTATGGTAGTTAGTTTTAAATTCTTTAAATTTACACAATTACTCTAGAAGTTGAATTAGAAGAGTGTTATTAAAATGAATGGGCTATAATGAATAATAGTATGCCTTCAAATATATATATATATATATATATATATAAAACCGAATTAGTTAATTAGTATTGTGATAATGAGGGAAGAATTATTGTGGCCATAGTCATAATCATTACTTGAAGTAAAAATATACAAGTTTAATAATTTGATAAATAATCGAATATTTATGATAAAAATGTCTTCTTAATTAATCGATTTTATTATAAAACTTATTTTAGAATGATACTTAGACATTTCCTCTATTAAAAAAATGCGATATTAATATTAACGACAATCTATAGTTGCTTCTTAATTAACTTGTGGTTTTTATTTATAATTAATGAAAAGTGAATAGAAATTTATCCTTCCAAGTAATTGTCAAAGTAAACTTCTAATTAGCTTAGATCTCTTTTATTATCTTCATAAGATTATTCCCTAAGCAACTATGGCTTAAAATTAATATTTATTATTATTAATAAATAGATTCTTGTAAACTATAATAGCAATTGTTGGGGGGAAATTAATAACGGGCACACTTTCACATTGCATATAGAGCAAGGTTACATTTGTCGTATGAATAAACTATATGTATTAATTAGGATTAATTGCGTATTTGTAGACACCCAATTCGTAGGCGACGAGTTTATCGAGTACGAGTACTAGGACTTCTCTTGACGCGCGTGCACCACTCTACTTATCTCGGTAAGTTCACATGTACAACACCTTAACTGTCAAAATGTGAATTTGGCGTGCGTTGCTTTCAAATTACTGTCTTGCTATACCTCTTGACTTTGAAATATTTTATGAATTGATCACACGTTGAGGTTAATTATTTTGAAGACTCTTTGAACATCCCGTTTGGAAAATATGCGATTATGATACGATCTTTGAATCAAATGATATGGTGGTGTAACAACGGTTGAATAATGCACTATAATATCAATGGGGTGATGTACAGAGGATGTGTGTGGAGGCTAAGGCCGGAGGCGCATGTGAGTCGATCCTCCTCGGGTGCTAATCCTACGAGATTACATACCCGGCCCCCGTGGTTGGCTGTCACGCACCGAGGTGGTGCAGTCCCGGGGTTATTTATATGTGAAAACTATGGAGTACTACTTATGCCTGTGTGGGTCACTACGGTATAGGGGTGTCGACACTTAAGGTCTCATAGTTATGTTTATGAGCGGGGATTGACGTAGGGGCTCCCATAACGCTCGGGTGAATTGGGATTTGTGATATCCCAAGAGGCACCCTATTTTGATATATATTGCATCGTGACCCCTCTGTGGACATTCGTTACCCGCTGGTCTCTTATACGCCCAGCTGAACTAATGATTAAAATGTGGAATCAGTTATTGTTACAACTCATGTGGGTTTACTCCAGTTTTACATGTTGATTATATAATCGTGTAGCCAAAACTCGTTTTACATGTTGTAGTATGATTCTTACTCAGTTTTTACTGATTAAAAATTTTCCTGCGGTCGGCTTTTGCTATTTCAAAACCCGCAGGTTACCAGGAGGGGGACGCTCACGACTACTGATGGACTTATGCTATGAACACCTAGTGTTTCACTTTGTATCTCTATTCCACCAAATAATGTACTTTAATCTTTTCAGACTCTGTCACTATGCTACCTTTTAAATTGTAATAAATTATGTTGTGGATTATCGATGACCGTACTAACTGTGAACCGGCGATCCTCCTCCGTTCCCAATGGGGTTTACCTCCTCGGGCGGAGGCACCTTTCCAAATGTACGGTTCGGCCGGCCGTATGATTTGGGGGTGTTTCACTGCATTTCAAAATGTACTACCCAGTCTTTGTTAATGTTCTTTTACTCCAGTTCAGTCTTTTCTGAATCATTAGAAAAGAGACATTGTTTTGACGGGGAATGTTAGACTATAGGGGTCAATGTGTAAATAACAAAAAATAGTCTGGAGGGAAAATTAGTTAGCGATAATCACTATTAATTGTGTAATTGTTCTGTTATGGAATTAATGGAAAAGATTCTCTCTCTCCTCCTGTTCATCTTCTTCGTTGTTGTTTGGTTAGGTATGTTACATACTTTATTTCATCTTCTTTTACTCCAGGTCTCATATATTTGTTGTTTGGTTAGGTATGTTACATACTTTATTTCAATAAAAAAAAAAAGTATGTTACATACTTCCTCCGTTTTCTCTCTTTTTTCTGGTTTGATTTTTCATCCGTAAACTAGGACTGCAACTCGGGCGGGCTGGGCGGGTTGACACCCTTGTCCAAGACCAAGCCCGAGTTATGTCAGGGTTGCCCAAGCCCAGCCCAGCCCGAGTTACGAGCATCGCCAACCCGTCCAAGCCCGAATTCGAACAAACCAATTCGGGTTCGGGTTGAATTTGGGCTAGCCCATTAACCGAAATAAAATAGCATAATTTTCATATTCAACTCAATTAAAATTGTGCCCTTATAGTTAAATTAATAACATATATATAAAAATAGATACTAAATGTAGATACTTCATTTTTTTTATTTAAGGCTAAACAAGAATGACTATATATTGTTAGAATGAATTTAAAAATTATCCGTTTATACAAGACAATACTAAATATTTTGTGAGAAAAATTTATTAGTTAAGAACATAAACATCATTAAAAATATTATTAATATTTAATAGAAAAATAATATATTCTTGATGAAAATGCAATATAATACTCTCCAAATATATCATTTGTAGGTAATGAGTATACAAATCGGGCAATTCGGGCTAGCCCGTCTTTTAATATTCGAACCCAAGCCCGACCCTAATTGCAATTCGGGTTGAGAATTCTTGCCCGAGCCCGTCCAAATTATTCAAAACATGTGCCCAAGCCCAACTTTAGTCCGGGCTGGGTTCGGGTTGGTCGGGTTCAGCCTGTCCAAGTTGCACCCCTACCGTAAACCGAGTCAAAAACTTTGGTAACCTTTTCATGGTGTTGTAGATTAAAGTGTACGACACGATCATGAAAAGATTACCAAATTCTCGCATCATTTTGACAATCTAATCATCGGATCAATTGCCCAGTTAATTGTACTAAAATGGGACCACGAAGAAAGAAATGAAACAAAATGTAGCAAAATATATGTGCACGGTGATTGCAGAAAGATGAATAATAATAATAATAATAATAATAATAATAATAATAATAATAATAATAATAATAATAATAATAATAATAATAATAATAATAATAATAAGTTCTGGGTAGAGAGCAACCGGGGATGAAAACAAGCTCCCCAAACCCTTTCTTCTGGTTATGTGGAAACCAATCACATTTGGTAGAAAACAGACAATTAATCAACCATATAGACCTGCCAACTAATTTGAACTTTAATCACAGTTTGGGTGCACATTCTCAGGTTTCTGGAACCAACCAACAACAAATCCGTCGTTTTCGAATACAAGATTTCTTCTCACTTCATTCTACTACTTGATATAACTGCTGACCCAACAATACACCACATCAAATTAACAGCACCAGCACCAGCACCAGCACCAGCACTACCTACTGGAAGATGAAGAAGAAGAAAACAAATTAGTTGATTTTCACAATTATGGATGGGTTTTCTGCTGACAAGCAACAGAAATGAAATTTTATTTGTCGTGTTTTTTAATGAAAATAATCTTTTCCCATATTCTCCTTCACAAGATCTGGATGCTACATCCGATAATACGGCTAAAGTTATTCAAGCAACTGTCTACTTCGCCACTTCGCCAAATATTGCTACACCCATCAGAATTACCAAAGTGATCAAGTCATGAATCAGAAAGTTCATGATGAAAAAAAGCACAAGCAAGAGTTGGTCAAACCTTGTAAGTCACTCACGGCTATCGTGCTTGGGCTACTCAACAAACAACTAACTCTCTATGTCATGAGACTCAATGATCTTTTAGGCTTCGCTTTCCTTTTGGAAGAGAAAGGACGGAGTATAGTCCGCGACAAGCGGCTCAACGGGTCATGCAGACCTTCCATCTCATAGTGTCCAAATCGCCAGTCCCGGTCAATGTACGGGCGCTGTATTGGTTCGTCAAGGCCTCCTGTTGTTAAAAGGAAGATAAACAACCAGATATGATTAATTCATAGACACGAAATATGGCAATAGTTTCCACATATTACGTGAGAAAGAGCCCCACGACTTACACTTGCTTAATACATGAGTATCTATGCTCTGATTATTGTACAGATCCACTTATATTGTGGTAGAGGAACAAATACCATGAGTTTTCATAATAGGAAACTTGAAATGGTAAGAAATGTAGCATAAGAGGAACTTCAGGCCTCTTATTTTAGATACCACAAATGTTTATGTTTCATTAAGGGCAGAACAAAAGACTACTTCTGAAGCACACCCAGTGGTCGTTGGTGTATCTCTTTAACTAGTACTAAGTTCAAATCAATCTAACACACGGCCACTTTGGAGACATGTCAAGACACTATATTTAGCTCACGTTTGGAACTGACGGCTTCTCCTATAAGACTAAAAAGAAATGAAAAGGTGAAGAAAGCCTTATTCCAACAGACAGGAGAGAAAGAAAAAACCCAGATGTGTTGCATATTGACAATTAGGTATAACAAGAACTTTGAAACGAAGAAAGCTTTGCTCCAACATGCGTGTGAGTAAAGATATCAACTACTTCATCTTACCAGCATACATCAAACCACTTTTGTTAACTGCTCGATAAAACGGCCTTGTTTTTCCATCTTCAGCAGCTCTCTGGAGTTCATTCCATGCATCTTCCCGATCTTGGCGTGTAACTTTACCCGTGGTTGCCACCTGAAATTTAAAGTTCCACCTACAGCTCCAGCCAAATGAACTCAGCAAAAAAACGGAAAAGCGAAATGAATTGGGGGCGATATATTACTTTGGAGAACAAATGGTACGAAGGACGAGGTAGCCGTGCAAGATTGTTCGCGCGATCAACAGCGACAAGCCCAAACTTTGGACCATAGCCATCAGCCCACTCCCAGTTATCAGAAATAGTCCAGAACAGGTAACCAAGCACCGGTACACCCTTCAAAATAAATGAGAATATTAGCACCCTGACATTGCAAACATTCAAGTGAAATGTAGCACCTTATGGGAAAATCTGAAATTTGTATGTTGCAGTGTGTTCAAACCATAGTCATAGCCGCGTATATTGCAACTAAATGCTCCAGTAAGTACGGTTTTCGAATCACATCAGTCTCATCAGCAACGCCATTTTCGGTGATGATAAAAGGCACATTAAGATGTTTGTATCGTTCATGAAACTGAAGCAGCATGCGGTACAAGCCATCGGGATAAACTCCTCTTCCAGATTCACTGTACTCATCAGTTTCTACTAACTTCAGCCCAGAGCCACAAACCACTTCCTAACAGATGATAATTCAGGAACTAATGTTATCATAACACTAAATCACACATGAAGAAGACATTGATTATGATAAGAGATGTATGAAACCTGTCCATAATAGTTTATTCCTATATAGTCCAGCTTGTCAGATATACTATCCACGTAAGGAAAGGTAGTCAAGGAGTTGGCGAACAAAACTGCAGGAACATCAAATAGACCGTCCGGACGCATAAATGACACATGGTGTGCTACTCCAACAAGTGAGCCTGGTAAGGGGCTGCAAGCACAATGTAATCAAAAACCAAGTTGTCAAGCTGGAGAGCTATAATATAATAAGGCGTTCGAGCAATTATGACGTACTCCTTAAAACTTCATAGGCAATAATAGTCATTTAAACCTTATTCAATGTTTCCCCTTTCAGCTTTATTCCATTTCAACAAAACAACTTGCACTTTTATAAAGAATTATCCCCGAAAAGAAGAAAAAAGAGCATTTCCAAAAGCCAATTATATCAGTGTACTACAAGTACTTAGTAGCCAACGCATTTGCTAGAACCAGAGCTCTTTCGATATGTATGAAGGGTTATGGAATATGTTTCTTCATGGAATCCCCTTCTCCAAAGAGATTTCTTTTCTGTAGTGCTCACTTCGATCACTTCTCACTCATCAAGAAGCACTCCCTTTTCATGAGGAGGTCATATGTAAGTCAACCTAACGGTAAATCCAGGGCACAAAAAGCCACATGTAGTATATGTGAGACCATTATATACACGTCATGGACTACTGTCTAACTAAACATAAATGCGCAAAAGATATTGCATAAAATAGTCCATTTGTGACTCCTCATATATAACTGTAAGGAGTAAGGACATATCTCAAGAATGATAGATACATAAATATGCATGACTTGTTCTCTTAATTAACATAAAAAAAGGCTGCACAAGGCTGATAGCCTGACGCAGTAAGAGCATCCCCAGTGACGTGCCATTTTTCATGCCAATGCAAATATCTGGTATCCCGAGAGCTCCAATAAGGTTCCGGTTTTTTGAGACAAAATTGTGGTGCCAGATTTGACATTGGACCAATGTTGGTGCCAAATGTAGCACAAAGGTTGAGCCATTGACTTACTTCGATAGATCTACATATTTTCCATTCTTTCATTACTTAGCTAATCTTATGTTATCTTGACAAATATGTTACACTAATTAGTCCACACTAATTTTCTTTCAGTTTAAGTCACATTTTAAACATTTTCTCTTCAACTTATCAATGTTATAATAGGGCAATAAAATCCCCCAACATGGAGAAGTAAAATCCTAAAAGAACATCAAAGAACGCACAACGAGCACTATATTGTGATTTATGACAACCTGTCTGTATAATTTCTATTTTCTGTGGATGTAACATCTTAAAAGTTGCAAACCTTTTCTCATGGATATAGTCATACGCTTTTGAATGTGCAATTGCCATCCAGTTCATGGTTTGATGGAAAACACCAGTGGGCAAAGTAGAGGCAGCAGCCTCCAACATATCAGGGTTACCCCCAGGCCAAGCACCACAACAATATGTAAGCATAGAAAAGACATGGGGCTCATTGAAAGTTATCCAGTAGTCTACCATGTCTGACACACTGTCAACAACAACCCTGTAAAATGGAAGAACATAGGCGCATTAGTAGATGTGTAGAATAGATATACGTTATCCAAAAACAAGAACAGTTGGGCGTGACTAGCAAGTGAAGACTTTCTTTAAGAAAACAAAGGTGAACTGGTATTTGTCAATTGTGGCAGTATCCAACACGTTGAAGAGTATTTGTAAATTGTAATGCAACCAGCTGTTCCAAACAATTAAACTAACAGACTTGTAATGGCAACTGAAGAGAATACTGACTGACGGGAATTACTAAAGGAAGAAATATAAGCTATTTCAGCTAGGAAGATGAAACTAACTGAAAGAAATAATACGGAGAAGAACAATAATAGAACCAAGCACAAAACCCTGACGAGTATAACCTGTGTGCTAAGGTGCCCCTCCCACAAAGCTTTGAAATAATTTTCACGTTTATTCCCTACTTCTATTCCTTCTTTTATTCTCTCTCAAAGCCCAAAAGCCCAATAATGATGATATTACTCTGATACCCTCTCACTTATCCTAGTTAACTAATCACACAATTACAGCGACTGCCTCAGCAATCAATGTAACAAGCCTTTTCCCAGCTTGGCTAGCATCAGCTACATAGATCAATCTCTTACATTCAATTTGATTAAGTATTGCCCTACTATCTCTATCCATGTTTGCTTTGGAGTCCCCGTACCTCTGTTTTTTCACGCCCGGACTTGAATGGACCTAGTGCATCCAATTGCCTAAGATACACACAACCTAACCATCTCAAACGCTTTTCTCTACTTCTGCCTTCTGTTGGAGTGGCTTCTACGTTTTTTGATGGTTTCATTATGTGTTCTATGTTTGCTAGTCAGACCACTTATCAATCATAGCATTTACATTTCAGAAGCACTCATTTTCTGATTGTAATTTTTCTTAACTACCCAACATTTAGTACATCATTGCGGGTCTTAAAGAGGCTCAGTGAAACAAACCTTTCAACCTAGCTGGGAACTTACAAAACATAACTACTGATATAATCCACTCCATGCACTTTACTAAAAGGTAGAGAAAGAAAACGCAGATGCAGCCATATTATTTTTTTTGACTCTCATCTGTCTGGTTGTGGATATCAATTATACTCTATAATGAGTGAAGCTTGAAATATCTACTCCATCTACAAGGTTCCGAAAGAGGGACAGAAAATATCAAGGCACATATTATGTAAGACTACATATCCGGAACCATATTTGCTAACAAGAGGAAAATCTGAGGAATTGGATAAGAATGAGATTCCAAATAAAGGAAAATCGAAATAAGACTCTTGATATTGGAATGAGTCACTAAATAGATGGAAACAAAAACATCCTTTTCCTTCATGAACAATCAAATTAAATCAACTCAACTAGCATATTTCCAATTTAACCAGGGTCGGCTACATGGATCACTCTCCCCCAGTTTCATATGTACAATGCCATTTCCTGGCAAATTTAATTTGACCAGTCTTGTCTTGTTGTTTGTACTCACGTTGTCTGTGGTCTCCCACTACCACATCTACCACCATCGATTGGGACCCTATCACTTCTCCTAATTGATGCATCCAAGGGCCTTAGATACACATGACATGACCAAATCGCCTCAAACGAGCCTCTCTCTCATTTTATCTTTGTATGAATCCATGAGGTTCCACCCGAAAACCAATTGGCACTGAGGGCAGAAATCCAGTATCTTATTAATAGTTGAAGCATATTGCAAATTCCTGATTCCCAATGTGGGACTTCTCAACAAGCCCCCTCATGTCTGGGGTTATTTAAGCCTAACCCATGGATATTGACTGCAGGTAAACTGTGAGGTAGATGAAATGTAGGTCGTTTGAGCAAAGACGCGAAGAAAGAGCTTGAGCTTTGATAACATGTAAGAATCTATGGGGTTCCACCTCAACACCAATTGGCAATGGGGGGAGTATTCAAAGATCTTATTAGTATTAAATTAACCTGATGTGGGACTTCTCAACAGTCTTCTATTAGGGAAACACCCACATTGTTTCCAACTGTATCATCATATATATTATCTTTCCTAGTTACACCCATTACCCACCGTAACTTTATTTTGCTATACTCAATCTTTTAATTGTATATGTTCATAATTTCCCAAAGCTCAGTCCCATACATCAAAATGGATCTTACAGCGGTCTTATAGAACTTACTCTTGAACCGATCAAATTATGAAACTCTACAGCAGCTAAAGGGAAGTGGCCGGACAGATGGAAGCAAGCAGTGGACTATTCCTAGCACGAAGATAAATTCAGAATGACTATCAACCAATATGCTAATCAACACATAAGACTATCTCCAATAGTAATATGTAACTGTAATGTAAATATACCTAAAAACGCTGTTTTGTATTTTGCACAAGGAGCCCTACTCCAATATTACTATGCAAAAGTTAGGCAAAATATTTATTTTAATTTAGTCTTCACTTGCAAAACGTGCAACTATTGAATTATGGATGAGAGAGAAAGAGAAATCGCAGCAAAATAGTTATCGACATGTAGTAAATGTAGGAAAATAGACTGAGAAAAAATAGGAATAGTGGTTAAAAAAGATTTGCAGAACCAATTGTCCTCGCCAGGTTCGCCGAGGCTTATACATGTTTTGTGTTTTGCCTCCCAATATGCATGTTCTATTGGAGTCCAAACTTTGACATACTCCTTAATATTTTACATAAAATGTTGATTTACATGATCTATTGGAGATGCCCTAGTACTAGGACATTGGAATGCATATGATGTCGTCTAAGCGGGTCAAGTAATAGTGGAGGTGACCAAGTACTCAAATGAAGTATACTGCTAAGAACTTGTTGATCATTCACTAATTAACCCCTTCAGAATTTTGTGAATGAATAATGAATTCAATACTTATCTACCATAAAAGAGATGTCTACGAGTAGAGAGGAAACAACAATCATATTCCAAATTTCCAGTATACAAACATAACTGGGTGTTATTGCAGTTGAAAGAAAGTCTAACCTTGTAAAATCCATGAAATAGTCCACAGTCTTTTCCAGTTTCCATCCTCCATACTCTCCAGCCCATGGCGGCAGTGAATGATGGAACAATGTCAACATCACCTTCATACCATAGGAGCGAACCCTACTGATAATCCATTTGTATCGTTCAAGTGCGGCATAGTTGATCTAACAGATAATATCGAGCAAATCAATTTGGTGTGTCTATGCAACTTAGTAACACATGACAATTATTTTAACCCAACAAAAATTCTAGCTTCTATCCGAATTTAAGATAGCCAAATGGCAGCATGAGGCGCAAAAAGTTACGCAGAGCCGCACTGACAGAGCCACAAGCACAAAAATTCGGCAGATAACACTTACAACTTCTTTACTCCCATTGACGGGCTCCTTGGGCATTATCCTTGTCCAATCAATACCCATGCGAAAGACACTAATTCCAGTGTCTTTAGCTAATTTCAGTTCAACGTCTGGATCAGACCAGAACTTAAGCCTCTCCTCCCTGAATGCGATAAAAAAAAACAATCAGTTTTCCAAGTCAACAGTTATCGAAGAATTGACAGTTCGTTGTGTTAGTTGAAGAACACGATGACATCGAAGGTAAAATAGAAACTTGATTTGAAAAAAAGTTGTCAGAAAAGAACTTACGGGTGTGAAACATTGTGCCAAGCAGCCACATTCTGGTGACAATCTTCACATGGTTCAGGATCTTCTTGTTCTGTATGCTTTCCGATTCCTCTAACCATGGCTTCCATAGCCAACTTAATAGGCTTGTTTCTTTCGGAAGTTGTTTTATCTTGTGTATTTGCCGATGATGCTGGCTGAGATCCACCATCACCAGCGGCAGAGCCTATAACAGCATCAGCTATTTGTAAGTCATGCTGATGTTCGGGATTCTCACACGGATTCTCTTCAGCAAATTCGAGCCAAGCATCATGAAGCCTGTCTTCAACATGTGCAGGTGCAGTTGCCAATCCGAAAAAGAATTCCTTGTCCTCTTCTGTAGCATATTATGATGTTATTAGCTCATAAACATCAGATTAATAAAATATGGCCCACAGAACAGCATTAAATATCAGCACATACGTATCCAATTTTCAGCGTCCTGCGACGTAGTCAACGATGTCCTCTGCTGTGAATCAATTTCACAATTGTCACGGCCACTAAGGGTGCAAAATCATGGAGTACAAACCAATCCTCCAGATGAAATGCAGAGAAAAAGAAAGTCAAGAGATCAAACTTTTCTAGTTGTGGCTCTCCGAAGTCGATGATTTCCTTAAATGAAATAGGCCTAGGTCGTGTCTTATTGTCTCTACCCATGTTCTTTTCAGGCTCATACTCCCTTGTCTAACACGGTCGATCTGGAATGTATCACTTATCCTAACTGGTCCATCATCCAACAACCAAACCAACGCAGATGACTCTTTCATTTTGTCTTCTATCGGTGCAAAATCTAGATTCTTACTAATCGTGTCATCATGTATCCTAGTTACAGCACTCATCCAGCATAGTATTCTGGAATCTGCTACACATCATTTATTATATTATGTTCCTTCTTAATCGGCAAACACCAATTCATCATTCCCGGTCTCTCTTAAACATACAGTAACTGCTACTAATTATACTAGTATGATTTTTTCAATAAAACAACCAACCAGAAGGCATTTGCTAGTAGGAGCCCCAAAAGTTGTTTCATCCTGAATTAAAGGCAATCCTAAACGTGCAATATATAAATAATGGAGCAAAGAATCAACAACAAGAGTAAACTAGTACTGGGAGTGGGTATTGGGGGTCAATTGTAATGAATGAATAGTGCAAACAAGGAAAGGAGTGTGCAAATAAGTAAGGGAGGGTGAGAGTGAGAGTGAGAGTGAGAGTGATGAGTGATTACCGGAGGAGGAGGAGGGATTGAAGAAGAGGGCGTGGGTGTCAGAAGACTCGTCGATAGGAGAAGTAAAGGGGCGGAGGTTCTTTCGACGGTAGCGAGAGAAGGACAAGGCGTTGGCTGCAAAGGAGACGCTGACTAATATCCCCGCCAGCTTCGTAGCCGCTACCAACAGTGCCCCAATCGTCATTTCTTCTTCTTCTTCTTCTTCTTGTAATTGTAATTGGCAACCCCACTCACTCACTCGCCGGAGGAAGAGGATAGCCTGGTGGTGGTGATTTCTATCCACACTAGTAGTAATTAAGTTGATTTTAGTAAAGAGAATGATGGATGAGCAAGTGAACGTTATCCACACCCGTTACCGTCCAGCTACTCCTTTGGGTCGGATTCATTCCATGGACCCTCCACTTCAGCCCAGCCCAGCCCAGCCCAATTTTAATAAAAATCTAAGTAGAAAGTGTAATAAATATAACACCAGAGCCTGTGAAACAGTTGTGCATGTTGAAGTTAATAACAACAGATCTAGACAAACAACTCTTCCCCTGCTTCTCCAAAACTGCGGTGAAAAAGCATTTCCTGTCTAGAAAGTAAATAAATAATAATTTACTAAACACATGAATAACCGGTTTTAACAATAAAAAACAACGTTCTAGAAGGCAAATATATTATCAAACGGACTCCAAGTATTAGTAATAGAAAGAACATGCACACAAATGGATGTTAGTTTAGTTATAGAGCGTTTCAAGCCCCCTGCATAACATATCGGATTTCAAACCTTAATCTACTTTCGTTTCTCTTAACATACTATGGAGTCTATTTAGGGTGAGTTTGGGAATGCTTCTGCTGCCAGCACAGCTGCTTTCAGACAGCAGAAGCAGTTTTAGTGTGTTTGGTAAAAATAAAATTTCTGCTTTTCCGGACAGTTTCTGCTGTCCCACAGCAGTTTTCAGGAAGCAAGGGGGGAGATGCTTTTCCAGAAAGTGATTTTGATTAATTTATCTACAACCGATTTTGACCTTACAAGTTTTTAAAATATCATTAGTTATCTTTCCGGAAATGACACGTGTCATATATTTTTGTCATTTTACCCTCTCACAGCAACTTCACAGTAGATTTTACCAAACACAAAATTACTATATCAATATTTCACAGCAACTTCTACGTAATATTTACCAAACAACATTTTATCAAGAATTCACAGCAGCTTTCTACAGTGTTTTCACACAGCAGCTTTCTACCACCGCCACAGCATTCCCAAACTAGCCTATAGTGGCTCAACTTTGTTTTAAGTTAGCGGATGCCATGTGTTACTTTTGTAATGGCCTCTGTCTATGTCCGTTTTTACACATAATCCATCAGAGTGCATGAGTCGATGCCGATCATTTCCTTACGTTACGAAGACCTAATTTGTAAGCCTTCGTTCCAGAAAAAAAAAAAAAAAAAAAAAAAGAAAAAAAAGAAAAAAAAAATGTGAGCCTTCTAAGTTTGTTGGTTCTCCTTTAAAAGTAGAACACACTTAAGAGTCTATTTCTACTTTTCGAATCTAAACACAATATTAATGTATTTGAAAAATTTATTTTTTCTACTTTTTGCAAAGTAGTTGCTTCTCCACAGCGGTTTTGGAAAAGCAAAGAAAGAATTGTTGTTTATCTTTTTGAGGAAAGAGGGGGGTTGCTTTTCAGGACATGTTTTTTCGATTAATGTATTACTATTATTTGACATTCTTATCTGTTTTTTTTTTAGATTTTTCTTATTCATTAAAAAAAGGGTAAAAGACAAAAACCACCCCTCGAGTATGGGGTATATATAAAAAAACCCCTCGTGTTCGGGGATATACGAAAACCACCCTTGCCGAGACAAAAACCACCCCTCTCAGTGGATGGACGTTAGACGAAAAACACCCTTCTGTTACAATCAATTAGTATGGGGTGCATTCTGTCTTTTTTTATGACCATTTTACCCCTGTTTGTATATTTTTGTTTATTTTGCTCATGTTCTTGGTGTTCTTGGTGTTCTTGGCGACCACCACCACATCCCCGCCATCACCAACAACACCACCACCACCGCCGCCACTGCCACAACAATAACAAAACAAAGAACAATAAAGAAAAAAATATATATATCAAGAGACTCACAATAAACATCAAAAGTATATCAATTAAAGAAGAACAATAACAACACCACATTTGCATTCAAAAGAGGTTCTCAAAAACAAACTTGCTTGTGGGTCTTCAAAATACAAGTACTGCATCAATCAATTTGATACCCCCAAAACAATAATCAGGATAAAAAAAATGTTAAAAATTGAAACTTTACTCAATCAGAAGTGATAATGGTTGGGTCTGGCTGGTCCCAGAATCAATCCCCAAATCGCAACAAACAGATAGTATGAGAAGGGGAAGGGATTTGAGGTTAGAACAGTCTCTTCCCTACCTTTTTCCCCTTCTTCCTCCACAGTTACTCATTCTGATGCTGAGCAATTCCCCTCCACGTCCTCTTCCTCCAAGGCGGCGCCACCACCCAATTCGCCGCCGTACAGTTGAATCTCTGCAAAAACCCGGAAGATCCCGTCGCTACATCGTCACCGGATCGTGGGGGCCTTCAAGGAGGCGACGAAATACAGCAAACCCATAACGATCTGGTCGCAAATCTGAGAAATAAACCACTGCTTCAACAACCGCCAACATCACCCAATCGCCTCCAACACCGCCAACCACTGCCAACCACTGCTTCAACAGCCCAGAACGATCTGGAGTCCCCACCTTTGATGAAATCGCCGCCAACATCACCCAATCGCCTCCAACACCGCCAACCACTGCTTCAACAGTCGCCACCATCGCCAGATCTAAGCTGTCCTGAACCCGTCGGCCCCCTCCGCCAGTCTCTGTCTGGCGAAATCACAGGCCCTGGCGACCGCCATCGAACCCAGACCGCACCTTTCCCGCAGCTTCAACAAGCCATTGAAGTCGGCACCAAAGAGTCCTCCGGCGACCACACCCACAGCCTCCGCAAAGCCCACACCGTCGGCAACCTCCAGCCACCACAACCGCCGACCCTGAACTCGGTCGGACCAACCAGAGCCAACGCCGAACTCAATTCGGCCACCACACCAACATTCAACGACCTCCCGTCGCAGCAGCCTGATTCGAAACCCCCCGAACCCCCTGACCCCTCCGGTCTCTTCGTCGTGCCTGCCATCTCCGGCGCTACAACCAGCGCCGCCACCACCGCCATCCATCAATTCAATTCCTACTTTAATCTCATTGTTATTCCTAACGATCGAAACCCAGCACAGAAAGGGGGGGGAAAGGAACAAAAGGAGGGCTTGATTTCTTCCTTGAAACCCTAGTGCGATGTAATTGAATTGATTGATTGGTTGACAAGGAGGATCGATCGAGAGAGGCGCATGTGTTGTGCCGTGGGAGAAAAAAGAGAAGAGAGGAGGAAGGGAGAAAGAGACGGGGAAGAGATAATGTTGGATTAGGTTATGAATTGAAGATAAGGGAAGGAAAGGGGATATAAATGGGGGTAATTACCAAAAAGGTTAGCGGTATGTTTGTCTTTTCATTATTCCGTTAGTGTGCTGTTAGTCACTAACTCTGACAGGGGTGGTTTTCGTATATCCCCGAACACGAGGGGTTTTTTTGTATATACCCCATACTCGAGGGGTGGTTTTTGTCTTTTACCCTTAAAAAAAGGATGGTGATAATTACAGAACAAAGATCTATAAGTACAACACCCTTCATTTGTACATTACTATTTAACCCTTCATCCATTTCCCTCGTTCTCCTGTCTCACTAGGCACCCCTACAGTTATCACACCTCCAAATCTGACATCACCAAGAAACCCAATCGATCACCACATTAAGATCGACACTACCCAAACGTTATCTCCTCCACAAAATCCACCGGCGTTATTAGCAGAAATCTAAATAACGTTCTTGATGGTTGATACAAGTCTCAAACATTCTAAGACGTCAAGAAGATGACACAATCGACTCCATATCTGTAACACATCATTCAAACTCTCCGGGATTGATATCCTATCATTCAAACAAACCCACCGATTTTGTAAATTTAATAACCAAAGCAATTAAAATCTATCGTTCTTTGGGATTTTCTCGACACCCACTAACCTAATCGAAAACCCAACAGCAAATCAAGAATTGAAGAAAAGAGGTGGCCGATCTTGAGATTATGTACTCTAATTCACCCAAAAGGCTTCGTGATTTTCCTCTGATGGGTGTTTGGGTTCGAGGTTGGGTGGGGTTTCGTTCTAATTTGTGCCAGATGATGATGAGTGACGACGCCCCACCGGTTGCGGATTGTTGGGTACTCGGGTGAGGGAACTTGTTGAAGGAAGATAAGATATTAGGAAAACTGCGTTGGTTAGCCGGCGAGCCTCGTTGTTATCGATGGGAACGCTGCCGGAGAGTAAAGAGACGATAGAGTCATTTGCCAAACATTTTTTCTGAAAACGGTGTACAACAATAAATTCCTTTAAATTATTTAGGGGTATTATTGTCCCTCTAAATAATGGTGTACTGTAATTATAATTTATGGTTCTGTAATTATCCCTACCCTAAAAAAATATCAATAATCATTTATTGTAATAACACTTATATTATATTATGTCTGATACTGTCATCCGACGGTAACAGCAACTTTAAAACACTAATTATCAAAAATAAAATGACAAAAGTGCTTTCCCGCGGAAGCTTAAATACAGAATTTACCAAGCATTTTTCGCGTAGCTTCCACATCAGCTTTATCACAGTATTTCCTACACATCAGCTTTCTACGAGGTTGTTTGGTAATGATGCGGCGTTCTAGAAAGTCGTTGTGTAGGAAGTGTTGTGATAAAGCTACTGTGAAAATCTATACAAAGTGTTTGATCCCGTATTTAAGTTGCTGTGAGAAATGACTTTTGACATTTTTTGTTTGGTAAATAGTGTTTTAAAGTTGTTATTACTGTCGAAATGACAATATCAGACATGATACAATAAATAGTGTTATTATAATAAATAATTATTGTTGTTTACTATTGATAAGAATGTCACATACATACATCGAAAAACAGGTCCTGGAAAGAAACCGCACCCCTATTTGTCAAAGATGTTGTGGGGAAGCAAATGTTGTTCATAAAGCAGAAGAAAAAAATAATAATTTACCAAATACATTAATATTGTTTTTTAAATTTAAAAAGCAGCATTCTAGAAAGCAAAAGTATTATAAAACGGGCTCTAAAATGTCACAGCATTAGCAGGCAGACTAGCCCTTACAAAGTTACAAAAATGCAACCTCAGTTCAAATGCGAGGGACTAAAATCGCCCGCTTTATTCATACTACACTATCATATACTGACATAGTACATTTAATGATACATTCCTTTGCTTGCATCCAGGGCAAGGTGCAACACTAGTTCTACAAGTAGTACTTCCTTTCAGGAAAAATAAAATAAAATAAAATAAAATGAGGCGGGTTGGCTCACGCTGCCTGTAATAGTACAAGGTTGGGAGCTTGATGGTGGTCGTTTTGTGCAAATGATCGCCAGCCAGACGTGAGCTCCATCATACCACACCACTTTAAGATCTTGGTTTCGATAAGAAGGAAAATAAAAACAATAGTACTAATACAAATGAAGGAATGTCCACACAAAATCGTTTAGTAGTAGAATTATCTATCTTATGAGGTTTGGCACAAATTTAATTTGGTAATCTTCTTTGTTACTTAAATGCCAGGGTGGTCGAGTTGCAGTTGTGACAAGTTGATTAAATCTTGGTCTTGTTGTTGATCAGTACTATTATCCCAGAAATTTCCCATGTTATCAGCAGCAGTAGCAGCATAGTGGCATAAGTGGTGGTGGTTGGAGGTCATCTGGACTGCAGAATGGAAGCAATCCAAACCACCACTACCGTCATCGTCATTATGGTTCGTGAACGGGTAACCTCCTGATGATGGCTCAAGTAACGAGGACAAGTCAGAAGAGTGATTGTTCTGTTGGCCGTAATTCCTCTCCTCCACCCGGTTGTTACTCGTATCATTGTAGTAATGGTAGTAGTAGTTGTTGTTGAGTTCCGAGTCCGACACATGCATTTGATCAGTCCCAAATGATTCTGTGGTGCAAGATTTAACCCCTCCTGCCATGGTCATCGGATCAGCTTGTTCGAGTCCCATGCTGTTGGTGCAGCAATTTGTGGGTGTTTGAGGGATTTGGTCGGTGATCATCATGTTTGTGTTGTTGTTGTTGTTATAATAGTAATGATTACAACTGGCCTGCATGCTGGAACTGCTGGAGGGTGAGGAGGAAGATGCTTGAATCGTCTTCTCAACTAACCTAGGCATCCAGAGATAACGCATGGTGTCCTTGAATTGCTGGCTGTTGACATCGCAGTGGAGCTGTTTGGCATGTTTTTGTACCCGTGTTCTCCAGTAGTTCTTTATCTCGTTGTCTGTTCTTCCAGGTAAATGTTGAGCAATTTTCGACCACCTGCACACACCCCCACCCACCAAAATTTTAAGAATGAATAATAGTAGTTAGTCCTATACTCACTCCTATATCATAAACTCAACTCACAAGCCTGTTTTTACACTGGGGAGGTGGGTGAATCCAAGGGCTTACGCAACACGTGACAGTAGTAGTAGGAGGAGGAGGAGGAGGAGGAGGAGGAGGAGGACTACCTCAAACAAGTTTTTCCCTGTTTATCATGTTTTGGTACACCGTCTATATCTCCCTGAAATTATTTTGATTCCATATTGTATCTTCTTTTTAAAGATCGAGTGCTGTAAAAAATTGATATGGACTTTGTACAAAACATCGGGAATGAAGTTCATAAAGGGGTGCTGAAGAACGTACGTACCGGTTGCCCCATCGGGAATGAAGTTCCAGAAGGAGAAGTTGTTCTTCAAGAGTGATATTTCCACGACGAACATCAGGGCGTAAATAGTTCAGCCACCGCAACCTACAGCTCTTTCCAGTCCGTTTCAGACCTGGTTAATTTTTCCACACCAACAACAAAAGAACAACAACCATTGATGAGCTGCTATATATATCATGCAATGCATAAACAAACTTGGTTAAATTTACACGAAGAAACAATGTTTGAATATGTGTTGACGTGTACACACTGAAGAAGAAGAAGAAGAAGAAGAAGAAGAAGAAGAAGAAGATGGAAAATGCATTTAACTACCAACAGAGCGAGCAAGGGAATTCCAACGGCCTTCACCATGAGTGGAGATATAATTGATGAGTGCAAAGTCTTCTTCAACAGTCCATGGACCTCTCCTCAACTCCTCCTCTTCCTCCTCCACCATCATCCCTAATTCATGTTGATCGCCACTGCTACAACCTTGTACTACATCGTCAAGTGAAGAAGATGGCGATGATGAACTTCCAACTGCTAATCTTCTACCTCCAACCTCCATTTCTCTGGTCTCCAGAATATTTTATTTTTGGGCAGAGATGGATGCACACAAACTTCTCAAGCCCACGATCGAAGATTATAGTACAATGATGGTGATGGTTACAAGATGACATATATAGATAGGTGATCAAGGGGATGTGAATAATGCCCCTAGCTTAGCTATAGTCTATATTATTATACTAGTAGTAGTAGTAGCATCTCTATATACAAACGCACTTAGTGATATTAAATAGTACTACTCCCCCTATAGGATAGTTTGAAAAAATGGCAAAAGGTGGCATGTGATGATTGAGAGAAACACCAACTACGAGCCGCAAATGTATATGTTTAGACCAAAAGTCTGCTTTTCTGAATTGTTTCCATTAACTATCCTTTCTTTACGAGCTCCACAACATTAAAAACCTCGACCACGCAAGAATTTTAATATTTGCACTTACAAGTCTATTTTATGTCATCCCATTTTCTTCGTGTGGGGTATAAATATCATCACGAATAAATTGCAGTTGCTGAATATCGTTAGCTACCCTCATGCAAAGATTAATAAAATGCCGGGCGTCTATGTATTATATGTATGTATGTGCGAGAAATGTAATTACTCCAATCTGAAACTTAAGCCAGAACGCAATCGTTTCAACTAACCTCTACCTACATGTTTGCTTGCGGCTACTTAACTACAAGCAAGACTTCCCTTCCCTACTCAATAATTAAAGATGAGGAGATTCATGTCTTATAGAGGTACCACAAAGAAGACAAACAAAGAACACTAGTAATAAAATGACTCGTTCCTTGTACGTACTATATATATTGTCCCTGCCTGATTCATTGAATTGTACTATATTTTTACAAGAGAGCTCATGACGACAAGCCTCTAAGTAAGAGAACATTGAATTCCGGCCACCAGGAAATGGAAGAGTTTCCAATGAACATAATATATATTGATACAAAAAAAGGTATGCCAGAAAAGAATAAAAATACCATTTCATCCACACTTCAAGTCTAACTAGCTAGCTCCTTGAACAACTAATGTGCAAATAATTCAACAGTGCTCTAGCTATTAGAAATCAGAGGCACCACCGCCTCACTAATATGGATAATAATTATGCATATTCAATAATGCATTCAAGTTAATAATAATCCAAATGTAAGCTATATTCTTATGCAGTAAATTGCACCACTCAATAAAGTGGCCAACACAGTTAAATTACTTCTAATCAATTAGTTGCTTTAGGATGTTCTTGAAGTTCAGGAATAACTACATAATGTTACCTTGAGTATCTGATATGTTCATTTTAGTTCAGATATGCATTTTACATTAATTGCCTGATCGCATGCCGTCTGTCATGTGATCTACATTATACGTAAGCACATACATACATACATACATACATACATATACGTATGTATGTATGTATGAATGCAAATATATGTGTCTGAGTGTGCATAACACTCAAACTAATGGAGTATTTAATTATTCTCTACAATGCCATTGTAGTACTATGCTCAGTACTCATGGTAAAGCATAGTAGACACACGGGGGCCTGAATCTAGCAGCATGGGTGGCAGACAGGACAACAAAAAGACATGAAGAGATTATTGTTATTATTAACAATAATTAGTTACCATCTTACACGAAAAACTACCAAAAATTAAAGGTAACCAAATAATCGCCACCTCGCTCGTGCACTTCAATTGCACTTTTATATCGACCTTTTCTCTTTTTAATCATTTCATTGTCCAACCATCTATCAAATATCAACCTGATTTTAAAATGCTGGGCAAACAAATTACTAATGGCTTAGACATAATCAGTAAGTGTTTGAAACTTTTAAGTGAAAGATTCCTCTAACCAAATAAGGTTAAATGAATTTGAGCATCCTCAGAAGGCCATGACAATTACAGTTCTTTTTACCTTATTCCTCGATCTTATTGGACGCATGACAGCACGGTATTGACAAACAAGTTTAAAAAGATGTGTGGAATTTATAATCAATCAGTAGACACCGATAATTGGCAACATGCATATTATAACCGAGATATCTAAAAAAATAGAAGTGAAGCAGGAAATTTACAAATTTGTTAATGAATTGTGGGGGGGGGGGGTTCATCAGAAACATTCTTTATTAAGGTAATTTATTATTTCAATGTGGTTTGAAGGATTGAAAGAAACATTAAAGAAAGGCGAGCAATGTGCCAATGCATGTATTTGATAAAGAGTGTGAATGGAGATCGTTTAGCTGCAAATTAAAGTTTGTGGGGACTAGTGGGGAGCAAGCTAAGGGTCAGACAGCAATTTAGTTTTCTAAAGAGTTTCTAGAAACTGAATTTCATAGTAGCTCAGCTCCCCAATAGGAAACTGAAAGTTAAATTAGGCTTATGTAAAGCATAAACTATCCCTCCCTAGTCCCTCCCTCTCTCTCTCTCACACACACACAAAAGACACATGCACTACCAAGTAAATAATCTGCCTTCTGAAGCTCTTTTATGGATCAAGACCAATGTGTGTCAGCTCTTCTCATAGAACTCAACTCAGACGAAAAAAATCCATTCGTTATATTCTTCATCTGATTGATATTTGTCTTCTATAGTGTGGCAGCCGCAAGCTTCTCAATTATTTCATTAGCTATATTCTTCATCTGATTGACATTATAGAGATTGATAGTCTCCACAAATAGGAATGCATGCAATTTAACACCAGTGGCTAACTATGCAAGATCGCCTATGGTTAGCTGTATGAGACATATGTTCAGTTCAAACAAGTAGAGCTCTCAAAGAATTAATGTTTCTTAAGTCTAGAGTACATACTAATATTAAAGTGTAGGTAACACGAGATGAGTTGGCCTAAACTGTACAATGGTTAAAATAAGATAACCAACGAAATTAATATAAGTTTATGGAATTACAATTACAGTGTCGCTGAGAGGTCCTAAATTCTTATCATAAGTGACAAACTTACCATTTTTTGCTCTTTTTCAAATAAAATATGGAAGCTGGTAGAAAATGAATTTTTAACCGCTTAAATATGCCAGGCGTGAACGATTGTCTTTATTCACTTTATGTGTAGGCCTGGCAAAATAAACTCAGACATCGAAAGTAATAGTAGTACAACATGATTGGAAAAAAAAATCGTTTCACCGCTCACGACGAGACTTAGTTAATTTGACGATAGGCAAAATTAGTTTTGTTCATTATTTATTTCTATTCAATAATATGCAAATGTCCTACTCTAACCAAAACAAGTGTTCAGCAGCGCCAAGATGTAACCAAAGTCAGGCCGCCATTTGTTGATTCTGCTTGCTTAAGAGGACCATATACTAGGTAGCTTGTAAGACATTGCCATCTCTATCAAATGATAATGACAGTGCATTATACAATTTGACTGTAGCAAGCATTTGTTTCAACCAGTCTTCCTTCTTTAGTTTTGTCAAAAGGTAACCCCGCCTTCTAAGGATCTGACTTAATCCAAACACTTTGATGTTTCCAATAATTTGGACGGTTGTACTAATGCGAGTTCATCTTCCTCTTCTTTGTAGCTCTTCTTCTGAAGCGTCTTTGACCAGAACATCTACTCTTACTAATAATTATTCGTCACAGTTTAAGGTTATATGTTAGGTATTGAATTTTTTTGAGTACTAGTTCAATACTATATAATTGTATGTACATACTCCCATATACTAGACGAATCCGATCCTAACCTAACAGATAACAATTACACTCCAATTAACTATATGTGCTTTGAGCAACTCAATTCTTTAAAGTATACAGCCCCAATCGTCAATTCGCTTCTAAATTTGTAGATAGTTGCCTACTCTTAAGTCTTAGTTACTCACTAAACTCGACTACATATGATTGATTGGGAATTCGGGATCTCTAGGCAGGAGATAGTTTGGCCTCCTCTAACATTTTAGTTAGTGAGATCCATTTAAATGTAAGAACAACAATTTTCCGTTAAAGGAAGGAAGGCAGGAAGGGGATACATGTGTGTGGATCTGTGTGTACATATCACATAATCATGATGTTCTTTTTTCTTTAATAAGAAGTGAAACGACAAATCAATTATATGTGGTGTGGCCCGTGTGGGTTTTGTCTCTTGATAACAAGTATGAACTCGACAATGCTGGATTAATTCCGAACGAGAACACAAAGTAAGCGCTTATTCTTTTCGTCTCCAGGAAACATAAGTTCACTAAAAGTCTCAACAGCATGATGCAAAATGGCTACTAATATATATTACTTCAAAGTTAAATATACTTTTATACGTACCAACTTGAGGCTAAACATAGCTCTCACAGCATCTCACGCAAACAAAACTGGATAGATATAAACCTACTCAGTATACTTAACTATTTTTCTGAAAAAGGATCTATCTTATAATAGTTCGTTAGCTTTTCTATTGAAAGCATCGTTCATTTTTTTCCATAATGGACAACTCGCAGCTTCTACTTCATATATATAATAAATGAAAATTCGTATAAATTAGGCTAGTGATAACGACTGCGCAAGTCTCAAAGCATGCAGCATATTAAACTTGTGCAAGATTTTAGCTGCTTTATAAAATGTCTTGCAGTAGAAAAGATGTGTTCTGTGTTTATCATTTCCAATTAATTAATAGATCTATGACTATTGGGTGGCGCTTTCTCATTTCTGCATGAACTGCTACCAATGCATATGAATCACTCCTACTTGTGGCCACGTACACCTGAGCTAGCCGATGATATAATGACGGAGTTACAAGTCAACAAAGGAAGCTCAATAAAAAGAGCTTCCCTGTGATACCGGCCACACATGTAGCTCCTTATAATTATTGTACTCGTTTATAGCCAATTTATGAATTTGTCATATAGGAACACTATTCGTGTTATATAGGCTGCCTAAGCTTATTAAATTTTGACATTCAACCCTGGGACTTGCGTTCATAGACATTACGTATGCAAGATCTTATCGAATTGTTTAAGCTTTTTTCAGTTACTCATCCACCTCTGGTGAGTCAACGTTAAGCTAATACTCCACTTTTAAAGAAAAATCTGATACCTAAATCCATTTGAATATCAAACTCATATTACAATATCATCACAATTCAAGAGGTCTTATTCTGGAAAACTGGAATCCTTGCAGATTGTTTTTGACTTAAAATCTTAAGTTGAGGGGTTCTACGGTTCTACCCCTACAATACAGTATACCCTTCTCCATCTCTATGGATACTTCATCTACATATATATTACATTATCAATAACCAAATGCCACGCCCAAATTAAAAGTTAAACTCGCAAAACGCATATCAAATTATCAACAAAACAAATTTCTCTGAAGTACACATTAAAATCTAAAGTGAAACATCTACATGTACGCACCGTGGATAGGGAAGAAAGTGGAAATAGCCAGGTGCTTGTTAAGCTTCGGCTTTAGGAATATGGCTCAAATCTAGTCCTTCAGCAGGCAAGTCCACATAAACTGGACCTAGAACACCGTCAGAGTTCAGGGTTAATCCGCTCTGCGAAACAATTAATCAAAGGGTCAGTTGGTTTCCTCCTCGCCAATTTATGCCTGATAATAAGCAATGCACGGAATAATATGCTCCAAACCCAGAAGGGCTGAGTCACACTATGATGGTTTTGATACGAATTTTCAGCCGGTTTATCATTTAACAAGAGTGTGGATGATGGTAAACTGTACACAAGTCTCCAAATAGCCCAATGTGGGTAAAATCTCAACGCAATGGTCAGCATTTGTACAGTCAATGATTCAGTGTACTCCCACATTGAATTGTTACCTATCCAGATAAAACCACTGCTCAGAGCTTAACAATTTTTTTGAAAAGAAAAGGCAGCACCACTACCTCAAACATTAAGTCAATTTGCAATTCAACAATACTGTAAGCTATAAAACTTCAGAAAATGAAGAAAAATCTTCTAAAAAGACTAAGATGAAAGCTATATCTTGTCTGTGACTCTTGTCCAAAGCCGCTTCAGTGAAGACAGGAATGAAAACGGTAATCCCAGATGAGGGGCACAAAGCGGCCTCCCAAGATGAGGACTGAAGTTATGGCTACAAGGATCACAAGGAAGGGTTTCTAATAGGTCCCGGTTTGCAGTAAAAAAACTTAACAACAGAAATTGAGAGGTTCCCTGCAACCTTTGATATGACAATAAGCGTAAACAAGCAATGCAGGATAGAAGTTGTTCTTAGCATATCCAGAGGGCGAATGAAGTCGTAGAACTAAAAGTTGGCCTATCCAAGCCGTCGCAGCTGCGAAGTTATATTTCTTTCCAGTGACTTGGGATAATAAGTTGATGCTAGACACAGAACCATTCCCATACTGCTCTTAAATTCATAGTGTCCTCTCTTCAAACCATAGTAGAAGAGCTTTGATGACCATTACTGTGACTAGACTGCTTTGAAGTTGGGATGGCAAATTTGCTAGTTTGAGGATGAATCATGTGCACAAAATTGTATCTTTAGGATATTCATGTTTCTTGCATTGCTTATCTGCGCCATTCTGATAAGGGACATAATTCGCCCATTTGTTATTGATTTACAATACAAATGTCGTTCATGTTTTAGTGTACTTACATACGTTCTTTAGTTTCATATTGAGATCATTTGCTGTCAGTCCTAGCAACATTATGAAGTTTATCTGGCTAAAGGTCGTTGGGGTCCACCTGATAAAGATCCTTCACCCTATAGTCTATCCTTGACTGCACAAGTTCCCAAGTACTCCTCCCAAGTATTAAGTCCCAGGTCCTAAATGGTTTCTCTTTGCATTAGCCAAAGAAGATAGACCACAATGTCAGAAGGGAATTATATCAGGTGACACCTAAGCCTTGGGTGGGTGGCGGACTTGGTTTTCGTCATCATATTATACTCATATCAACCTTGGCCATATAATCCAGCACGTGAGGCTTGAATTGTGTCCAAGGAGCATAGTAATGATTTAAGGGCTTAGAAGAAATGCAGTTTTAGGCAGCGATCAGCGGACTTCTGAACCTGGTACCATGCACCTAGATTGTACTCTTTATGCATATGTACTTCTTGACCTGGATGAACCATCTAGGATCTATATGCATAGGTCCGCTTAATGGAAGTCATTCTTGGCTATCAAGCTCAAAATGCAATTGGGAACAATAGGGAAGGCCGAGAAACAAGACAATATCCTATTGCGGGAGTAGATAAGGACAGGGTTCCGGTGCATCTACATAGATCCCTTGAGAGTTTTTACGTGGCTAGGGCCTTCCAGACCCTGGATCAAGGTTAGCAGCTCAGACTCAAAAGACTTCTCTTGGGCAGGTTAGTACTTATTAGTACAGAGAGTCAATACCTAGATTTATCTTTCAAGTTTGATCATCTTAGACTTCCAGGTCTCTTCTCTTTTCAGGCATTGTTTTAGTTTCAACTTTCAAGTGAAGCAGAATATTCATGAACAAGAAGCTGCATAATTGAATTAGTACCGCATGTTGGAAACGAAGCAAGTCTGCACGAGCAATTGCTTCTGCTTGAGCTATTCTTTGCCTGAATGTCTGGGCCATCTCCTCCGCCTATAGAACAAGGCCAAACATGAAAAAGGTCATATTTTCCCATTTAAGAAATATCAAATAAAATATTCGGAAGTATAGAATCAAAGAATAAACCTAAACCCAGTCATCCTTCTGACAGCGAAGATTAGTGGTTAGAGCCTTGCTCTGGAGCAATTCTCATGAGATGACATGGAACCTTCACCAATGAGGTGACAAATGTGGCATAGAGCAAATTTTGTATGGCATATTTGACGAATATCTTAGAAGAAACTGGTGTAACATGGAACACTTGTACCAAATTAATACTTGCCATTAATTTGTCAACTAGTGCACCCACATTGAACACCGTCCCTTTCACCTAAGGAAGGACCATCAAAATGATGATTGAATTACTACTACTGATCAATCATGAAGAGACTGATTGGTTGAGTAATAAGGTAGTAGTACTAAGTAAAACACAGGTATGTTTTCGATGATATGCCAGAGAGGGTGAGTGGTCAACAGACCTTGAAGTCGTAATTTCCCAAGGCGGCGTGGAAGTCATCGATGGTGGTCCGGTATCTCTCCCGAGCATCTTCGAACAGCAATTTCTCTATTTTCTCTAGTCTGGGCATTAAGGATATGGCCACTGCCGCAACAATTACGGTCCCCGGAGAGCTTCGTTGTCGTAGAAGATGGTTGGCCAACAATTTGTTTCTCCTCCTCCCTCGTTTCTTGCTCCATCGGAGAAAACATTTTTGACAACTAAAAACTGGACCAACTCTCTATACGATAGACCCCGTTAAACTAAAGCTTGGATTCGTGGGCCGCTCAATTACTCAAATTAAGGGTGTACAGAGAACCGCTTGACCCATCCAACCCGATTAATCCAAACCAATCCAATCCAATCTTATTGGTTTGAAATGATTTGAGCTGAATACGGATTAGTATATTTTAGCGAATTTAACTATAAAATCCTGAAACAGACCGAACCCAACCCAAAATAGGTAATATATAAAATAAATTAATAATATCTATAAACTATTTATCATATCTATTAAATAATTTATTATTTAATGTACATGTCAAAGTCTAAACTCTTTTTTTTTTTGAGAGGAATCCAATGGATTATATTAAGGAGGCTGGGCCTCAAAACGGTCCAATACATATTCTAACAAAACATCAGAGGCCCAAACCGGGGGATGATCTACCCAAGTTGTGGACCCATTTACAGAGAGCCCATAATGAGCCATCCTATCTGCTACGCCGTCTCGATTGCGTGGTGTATGAACCACCACGTGGCCCTCCATTTGCTCGAGAAGAGCGTTACAGCTATCAATAATCCTCTTGGCTTCTGTGATATCTGGATGCTTCTCTGCCTTCCGTTCATTTCTCATCTCTCTAGCTAGAGAGAGAGCGTCCGTTTCGATCCAGATCTGTGTTAGGTTCAGCTCCGAAGCGAGTTTAATGCTTTCAAGCATTGCTTTAGCTTCAGCAATTCTCGCCGAGAGTGGGAAAGGGAGCCTCCTAACGCGGCCGGCGATGAAGACTCCTTCTCGGGTTCGGATTACCGTACCGGACGCTGCTGCTTTCCTTTCTGAATTCCAAGCAGCGTCCGTATTAACTACGAACCATCCCTCCTGTGGCCTTTGTGCCGACGAATTGCGGGGGGGGAGTTTTATAGATCTGAGCCGTCGCAAGGGGTTTCGTTTGCTGCATGTGTTCCTTGAACTCCTCAATTAGACTTAAGGTATCTGAAACAACAATTTCTGGGGGTTTTTCTTGATTTTTGAAGATCAACTTGTTTCTAGCTGCCCAGATTTGATGAATAAACATGCATATCTTCTTCCTTTCTTCTTTATTTGCGTCCAAAAACGCCCGTGGAAACCAGATCTGGAAAGGGCCTGTTAAATTTTGAACAAAAGATGCATCAAAAAGCCGTTTCCACCCTTTGATGTTGTGTTGACACTGAAGGAATAGATGGGTTTCTGATTCTGTGTGTCGTTTACAGAAGGCACAAACTTCTTCTACTTGTATGTTCCTTCTTCTGAGATTTTCACAAACTGGTAAACTGTTGTGCATTGTTCTCCAGATCGGGTAGAGGAATTTTTTTGGAATCTTTTGTTTCCAAAAAGAATTCCACCAGTCCTGAGATTGGGAAGTAGAACCACCATAGACTGATTTGTCTTTCATTTCTTTCTGCAGCAAAAGCAGCTGATACCCAGATTTAACTGTGTACTGGCCGTGGTCGGAATGATGCCAAATAAGGCGATCTGGAACTGGGATTTCAGGTATCGCAATTCTCTTTATCTCAAAAATGTCCTCTTCCAGAAAAGATTTTCCAACTTATGATTGTCCCACTTTCTGTCTTCAGTGATGAGATCTGCTACTGTGATCTTGTGGTCGGTGGTTCTCGGGGTGAAGGGTTTGAATAGATGGGGACGGTAGAGCCAGGGGTCGGAGAAGGAATCAAGCCTTTCTCCGTTACCTAATCTCCACATGCACCCGCTTAACACCAAATTTTTGCTCGCCATTATACTTCTCCACAGGTATGAACAACCCTGTTTTAAATCTGCATTTAAGAGTCCTGTATCTCTGTAATACTTGTTCCTAAGAACTCTGGAAAGTAACGTGTCTGGATTATTGAGAATTCTCCAAAACTGTTTGCCCAGCAAGGCTATATTGAATAGTTTCAGATGATGAAAACCAAGCCCTCCTTCTGATTTAGTTCTCTTCAATTTTTCCCAGGCAATCCAAGACATTTTCCGTCTCTCCGCAGTCGAACCCCACCAGAATTGAGCCATCTTGGATTCAATGTAGTCACAGAGAGACATTGGGAGTTGGAAACAGCTCATTGTGTGTGTTGGTGTTGCTTCAACAACGGCTTTGAGCAACGTCTCATTTCCAGCCGAATTAAGGTACTTTTCTTTCCAAGTGTTCATTTTTCCTTGTACCCGCTCCTCAATATTCTTGAACTTGACCATCTTCTTTCTTCCTATTTCGGTTGGGAGACCCAGGTACTTGTCATGAAGTTTGTCAATCTTCACACCGAGGATTTGCCCGAGCTCAAATACCTATCCTTTCATTTTTTTACATAGCAACGTCAGATCTTTTATATCAATCCCTATTTTCTCCCCATTTTTTTCATTTTTCTTATCTAATTTTTCCTTTACTGTACATAAGAGTTTTGCTTTAAGCAGCTTCTTCAAGTTATTTTGGAATTTTGTAGCAACCAAGTAATCATCTGGATGGACATGATTTGTTAAGTATTTCAATTCATTTTCTTTGTTAACTCTAAGCTTTAATATTTGAAATGACAATACATATTCTACGCCGGATTGTTGATTTCTGCATCAACAGTCTAACACATTGATATTTAGAAACTGAAAATAACATTTTGTTTTCAATGAAGGCAACCCGGCCAACCCACCCAAACCGAACCAATCCATCTTGTTAGTTTGGTCTGATTTTTCTAGTAGCCGGATTGGGTTTGATTTGCATTTATCTAACCCAATGATTATTGGATTGGGTGCCTTTTTCCCACATAAACCACCCAAACCGACCCATGTACACCCCTAACTCAAATGCACCGGTGCCAATAACAACTTATATAGGTCAAACAGTGGGCTTGGGCAGTTGGGCTCGTGTATAAACTGGCTCATTTAATTGGGCGGGTTATAGTGGGTCAATATAAACTCAAACCCCGCCCATTTAGCCTGTTTAACCAAAAGCTACTCTTAACATGGTTACCACCACAAAGATAGGGACACAATAAGAGCATCTCCAAGAGATTGTGTAAAAACTGTCTTTGGCACAAATATAAGCCAGATTTGTCCAAAAACCAGCTCCAACAACTGGTGCAAAATCTGGCCTATATTTACACCTGGCCTATTTTTAGACCACATCTGGCCTAAACCAAAGCCAATTTGGACCTGGTGTAAAAATTAAAAAAGTCAGTTTTAATGCTCTCCTCCTCTCCACTTCTCCTACAAATTTAACATTTGGATTAATTATTCACTCACTTCAACAAATTAATTAATCTGTAATTTAAAAATAAAAATAATGATTCGTCATTTATTACTAATTAATTATTTATAATAAATAAATAAATAAAAACAAATAAATAATTACAAATTCTCTCACTTCAACAAATTAATCAATTCTTTATTTTTTTTCTAAATTTAATTAGTTATTAAACATATGTAGTAGCATGATTGTTTAATAATAGAAACTATAAAATATTTAAATAATGCTAGTGGCCTATATTTAGGCCATCTGCTGGAGCAAAAACTCAAAAAGTGCTGGTGTAAAATTTAGGGCAGGTACAAATTTAGTCCAAGGACAATTTTGCTGTTGGAGATGCTCTAAAACAACATAAGGAAAGAATACTAACTCGGAATCCTCAGGGTTGGTAGTTGCATAACTCGTACATTAGTTTGTCCAACGCAGTAGGGAGATGCGGCAAACACAGTCTTATCGTTGCATCAAATCTTCGCTTAGACCTTTCCTCTCTAGGTTGCACAATATTATAAGACTCTGCTTAGGGATTTGCTTTTTGTTTGATCTTTGCTGATGGGGCGGTGGGGCGTTCCCGATAATGTAAAGTTCGGGTGGTACCTTCGGTAAAAGACTTTTAAACATTGTTTTAATAAAAAATATATAAAAATATTAAAAAACTACGTACATAAAATTAACATCTCGGGTTATTCAAAAAAAAAAAAAAAAAAACATCTCGGGTTAACTAGGCTCACTTGCCCGCCCAAGTGTGTGTTGAAATGTGATGGACAATACTCCTCATTTATTTAAACGGGCCAATTTCGAACCATTTAAAGAATGCGTGCATGGACAGACAAATGAGCTGAGCTCATTTTTACGGATCTAATCATTACCATCATGCGGTACAACGAGTAATTTTGATCGGTCGATTACATTTTAATTAACTGTAATATCATAGTTATAGTATTACTACATTCACATAATTGACTCAATTGCTTAAAGGTCTATACGTGGGCAGTGTCTACGTTTCGTCTATTAGTATGGTACGTAGATATTCAATTTTGAATTTCGCCATACATATTTTCTTATTTTTTACTTTCGTTCAAATTCGTTGATGACATTTTTCTCTAAACAACTTTATAAAAAGCGAGTCGTTAGAGCTCTTTCAGTGAAATTAACACATTCCTTTTCACTTTATATAATCTCTGCACTCTTATAATCTTAAAATATCATATATAGCAAAAGATGATATCGAATAGTAGGGTATCAAAATGTGAGGGTTGGAATGCTAATATAAGAAATTGCCGAGAATGTGTCTTTGGGGCATGATAATTTTTAGATGTACAAAAAGTCCTGTTAGTTTCAGTGAAAGAGATAAGAAATCAAACATACAAATGGTGACCATCACGTAAATATCCGACAGTCAAGTCAACAACGTGAGTAAGAGAAAGCACGCAGACCCACTAGAGCCTCCCTCATATGCTATCTTCCTCTCAACCAATCCCATTATGAAAATGCCTTGCTCATCAATTTATACTGAACGAAAAATAATATTGAGAATTATATTATCATTTGTTAATGATAACTATATGCTTTACATGCCATTTTGCGAGAGATTTGAGTGTCTGAGAGGCATATTTGAACATTTTATCTGAAAACAAGTTTTACGTACGTTCTTAATAGTCTGGGCATTTTCCAGCATAGTTTAATGATTAAATTAAACATGTGTAGTGTTACTCTGTACAATCACATAATTCTCATTGACTGACTTAAATTGGACTTGTATAAATAGAAGGGTCACTCTTACTTTAGAGTACAACAACACAAGTTGTAGAGATGTATTTCTCCTCTACGACATATACAGTTTGTTTTCCTCCCATTTACTCCTAAATTCCTAAATGTCTTTGTTTCCATCTATGTTATGCATCTCTTTTGATTATTTGTTTTGATTGTAGCCCTTGTTAGTTGAAACTATAAGTCAATTGATTAAGCCAAATCACACTCCCTTACTTACACTAAGCAACTCGCACGGACATAAGAGTCAAAAAAAAAGTTTGAAGTTCCCAACTTTTTTTTTCACCTGCAACGAAAGAAATTTATAACATCGAAAACGATTACAATAAAGTAGGGGCATACCCCTAAGATGAAAAAACAACAAACGAAGAAACTACCTACTGCCAAAAAAAGTCCAACATAAATGTCGCCTCACCAATGGGATAATGCTCAAAGGCACCCAAAGCAAACTCAAACAAATTAGAAATGGGCCGGGCGAAACCCAAGAGCCTCCTAACCCTCTAGAGTACAGAACAGCCCAAACAATAAAAGCCCAACACAAGCCCGACAAAGAGAAAAGGCCCAAAGGCCATGAACCAGGCCCAACAAGCCAGCAGCCCACATGAAACAAACCCTAAAACAAACCCACAAGAAGCGGCGACCACCGTGGCTGGAAGGGGTGGTGATGGTGTGGTGCCGCTGAAGCGCCAAGACCTTC
The DNA here is from genome assembly GCA_023055425.1 of Linanthus parryae. Taxonomy (NCBI): domain Eukaryota; kingdom Viridiplantae; phylum Streptophyta; class Magnoliopsida; order Ericales; family Polemoniaceae; genus Linanthus; species Linanthus parryae. The sequence continues at coordinate 533,723 of JALGPY010000008.1, read as the reverse complement.
CGACCGAGAAGATTGACTGAAAGCAACCCAAACCAGACAAAATAGGCTCATAGTGGTGTTGGTGGCCGGTGAGAGGACTTCTCCGGGGGACTCGGATATGCCTTAGATCTAGGCATATCAGAGGGGGAGGGGGAAGGAGGAGCCTCACAACCGGGGGAGGGGGGAACAGTCACCGTAGTACCTACATCATCTGGGGGGAGGTGGAAGGGGTTACTTACAGGGGAGAAACACCCAAGTCGGATGGGGGAAGACGCTTCGGCGGCAGTGGAGAGCAGCGGCATCGCTGGAGGCGGAGAGCGGCGACGTCGCGGCGGATGAGCGGGTCTGGGAAGCAATCTGGACGTCAGGCGGGAGGCGGTGCTTGGCGCGGCGGCGGGCAAGAACTGAAGCGGCTGGAATCTCGGGAGGGGTCGGGGTAGTTGAAGAAGACGCCGGAGCCCTCCTCAGCTCAAGGAGGTGGGAGGGTGATAACGCCCAATTAGGGGTTATCTTTTAGCCTGATTTCACGAGTATTTGTGTCGGAATTAGCGGTTTTTGCCGGAAAATGCCTTAGAATGCCCCAGGAATCTAGAACGAGACGTTTATTTGTACTTCCTGGATTTCTGCTTATTTATTGCTATATTTGGATATGATCGCGGGTTTTCGTTCGTGTTGCCTTTTCAGGAACAGGTTCGGGAGGTGCATCGGGAAGCGTTCCGGGACCAAGCCGGGACCGTCTCGGGAAACGTGCACAAGACCGGGACACGACGGAAACATGGAAAAGCAGGAGAACACCGAAGAGGCAAACCGGGAGCGTCAGGCAGAAGAGTGGGACCCAGGGGACCCAACCTGGCCCACCAAAGGACCAAGCAGGGCCCACATCTCCACCCCCTGCCTGCGTATATACGCAGGGAGGGAGGGAGATGGGGGGTGGTTTATATGCTCTGGTTGCGTATATACGCAACCCTGCGTATATACGCAGCCAGTTTTGACTTTTTGGTCGAAGGCGGTGGACCGATGGCAGATTCCGTAGTTTCGAGCACAAGCATTTTCAGGAAACAGCACTATTTAAAGACTCGTCGAGACTCGTTTTGAAGACAGGGAGACACAACACAATTCTCAGCACAACCGAAGGGCAAGTCAGAGCATTCAAGGAGAGCACGAAAGCGCGATTCGAGATTCGAAGACTTAGTTTGATTTCGTTCTCTCTTTATATTCAGAAACTGCGTTTTGTATTATGTCTAGTCGTAGCTAAACTTTTCACCTAGGTTCTCGGTGAACCTAGGGTTTCGTACCCAGATTTTATGACTACGTTGTTTATGGATTCATGATTGTTATCTTAATTCAGCAAGTTATATCTGTTATTCTGGTTTTGATTGTTATCGTATATGCATGATAGGATTGATCACCCAGGATTGCTATAGACCCGAGCTTGTAGGTGAAAATGTCAAGTTAGGGTTAGGAAGAAAAACCAGGATTTAGTACCTTACCCTGATCGACCGACCAGAGAAAGGGAGATAGGGCTAGCATTGAAGAACGTGAGACAAACTGTTAGAGAATTTGACCCGGGCCATTCAGACAGGTTAGAAACCCTAACAGGATTAGACCGAGACTGCAGATTGAGGCAGCTTAACAAGAATCCGAAAGTCTGCAGGATCGGGATTACGTGTGGAATCTGAAAAGTCACTGCACAACTGGTACGTTGCACAGATATCGAAACTGCTGAGTGTTCTCATAATCGAACGTAAAACTGAAATCTGTAGAAACCCTAGGGGATCCTGGAGCCTAGTCTTCATCTATTATCGTTACAACCAAATCAGCTTATTTCAGAAAACGTCACAAAAAATATTTACGTTTACGTTTTTAATTTCTGTTTTTAGTTTAGTCACTACAATCACAACCTACTCCTCCTTGTTACTACACTCGGTTAACCGAAACTGACAACGTAAGTAAACCCGAAACAGTCCTCGTGGGAACGATCACCCGAGTCTAATTGCACCCGGTACTACAAGATTCGTACACTTGCGACAGCACGTTAGTTTGCGCATCAAGTTTTTGGCGCCGTTGCCGGGGAACTTTTTAGGGTCTATTTAGTAGTCAGAATTAGTTTTCTGAGTTTTTATTTACTTTCAGTTTTGTTATTTTTCTTTTTATCTCACTGTGTTTTTGAATCTGCGTTTTCAGGACTGTTTAGTTGATGCCCAGATTGCCTCGCGATTTGGTGTCACCACTCGACAACCCGGAAAAACTGTATACCGAACAGAACCGCAGAAACCGAGAAAGCAGGATGGCAACCAACGAGAGAGATCCACCCGAGAACACCGAAGCCGGTGGTCAGGAACGAGAGACACGTACCCCAGCCCAGATGGCTCGGTACATTGAGGAGCTTGTCACAGCGGGACTTGCTGCCCGAAGCAACCAAAGAACATATAACCGATCTGGGAAGGCGTTGGTGGAAAATTTTGAAGTCCCCACCGGGGGGCATGAGCGAGCTATTGTGGTGCCCGAGATTACCGCCGAGCACTTTGACATCAAACCATCCACCATCCAGACGGTACAAACTCTCTGCCCGTTTCATGGCAGGGCCGACGAAGACCCGAACGATTTTATCGGGAAATTCGAAGATTACTACAACAAGGTCAGATACAAGGGGGTAGAAGCAGAGGCACTCATGTTGATCTTATTTCCGTACTGTCTTTATGGAGTAGCCAAAGACTGGCTCGAATCCCGACCACCCCGATCCATCACCACATGGGAGGAGTGTGTCAAGGATTTTCTGGCAAAGTTCTATCCCGCCTCCCGAGTCATACAGTTACAGAGCGAGATCCTGTCATTCAGACAGAAGATGGGGGAGACGGTGGTGGACGCATGCGACAGGCTCATGAGATTGGTCAAACGGTGCCCGAACCACGGTTTTGGAGACGCGAAAATCCTGCAGGTTTTCTACCATGCCCTAGACAGGGAGAACGCCGACAGGATTGACAGAGAGGCCGGGGGAAACTTCTTGTATCACGTGGAAAAAGAAGGTGCGTATGACCTGATGAAGCAGTTGGCCAAGCAAGACACCCGACTGTTTGATGACCGCAGGATGGCGGCTAGAGCCGAACCTGCAGAAGATGACCGGATAGACAATCTGGCCAGGATCGTTCATGACTTGGTCACGAAAGTCTACTCGGATAAGAAGACTGTTGCAGCAGTCGAAGAACCTGATCTGGACGCGGCCATTGAGGAAATAAGGACTGAAGATACCAATTACATACAGCAGCAGTGGGACCCGAGCCGGTACCGACCGGGTACGAGAGACCATCCCGGGTTTCGGTACGGAAACCCGAACGCAGCAGTATTCCAGCACAGGCCACCAGCTCAACAGGCTGCCCCAGCCCAGCAGGCTCAGTCAGTCCCATCAGCACAGCAGTACGACGCTCATATGAAAGAGATTAAGTCCATGTTCCAGACTATGAAGTCCCGGTTCAAGCACATGGACACCTTGACGGCAGATATGCAGACAACCAAAACGTCATTGCGCGCTTTGGAAGTACAGGTGGGGTAGTTAGCACAGCAGCTAACGGAGAGACAGCCAGGAAACCTACCCTCGAATACAATAAACAATCCACGGGTTCAGATCAATGCTATCTCCACTCGGAGTGGATTGGCACTGCAGGATCCACCGTATCCCAGCCACGCAAGTGCAGAAAATTCGAAAGAAGTAGAACGCAACTTGTCGGACCAGGATAACAGCACAGTCGATCGCCCCCAGCCAAAGGGCTCGGTTGAGCAGGATGCAGTGCAGAACGAGACAGGTGCAGAAATCGTACCAGTTTCCAAGGAGGTCCCGTACCCCTTACGAACACGAAAGAGGGATGACAGCAAGGACTACGCCAGGTTTCTCGAGATGTTCAAGCAGCTGCAGATTAACATACCTTTTGCTGAGGCTTTGGCTAAGATGCCCACTTACGCCAAATTCCTCAAGGACATCTTGTATGGGAGGAGGCGAATGAGCGATTTCGAGGCCATAAACCTGACGGCAGAAGTGAGCAATTGTGTGAAGAATGGGCCACCGAGGAAGAAAAATGATCCTGGCAGTTTCGTTATACCGGTTACCCTAGGGAATGCTTACACAGGAAAGGCTCTGTGTGACCTAGGGGCCAGCATCAACCTGATGCCGTTGACGATTTTCAAAAGTTTGAAAGTCGGTGAACCCCGACCCACCAGAATCATGCTACAGATGGCAGACAGGTCCGTAAAACAGGCCTACGGGGTCATCGAGGATATTCTGGTCAAGGTCGGCGAGCTGATTTTTCCGGCAGATTTCGTCATCCTGGACATGGAGGCAGGGGAGGTACCGCTCATACTTGGCAGGCCGTTTTTGGCCACGGGCGAAGCAATGATAAACTGCAAGAGCGGGGAGCTGACCATGCAGATTAACGAGGAAAAGGTGAAATTCAACGTTTTCAAAAATCTGCAACTGCCAAATTACTACGACCACGAGGACATCTTTGCTATAGATGTGGTGGACGAAGGCTGGGAAAACGAGGAGATGGACCAATTATGGGAAGAGATTGACAGCATGTACGGGGAAGAAAAGGAGAAGACTCGGTGCGAGCACGCCATGAGAGCCGAGGATTGGACCACCTTGCACCGGGACGAAGACGGCGGGCAAAAGATGATTCTGGTCCCGTCACTCAAGGAGCCACCCGCACTGGAGTTGAAACCGCTCCCGAGCCATCTCAGGTATGCATATATTGGTGAAAATAGTACTCTGCCCGTAATTGTTTCGTCTCGTTTATCTCAGGAACAGGAGCAGAAACTGCTGGATGTATTGCGAGAGCATAAGGAATCAATCGCATGGACGATTGCAGATATCAAGGGGATCAGCCCCTCCTACTGCATGCACAAGATCCGAATTGAAGAAGGCAAGAAACCGGTGATTCAGCCCCAGCGGAGACTGAATCCGAACATGAAGGATGTTGTGCGAAAAGAGGTCATGAAGTGGCTGGAAGCGGGAATCATCTACCCCATATCGGACAGCACGTGGATCAGCCCGGTCCAGTGCGTGCCCAAAAAGGGGGTATTACGGTGGTGCAGAATAAAGATCAGGAGAAGATTGCGCAGCGCACCGTTACGGGCTGGCGGATCTGCATGGATTATCGGTGGCTAAATGACGCAACACTGAAGGACCACTTCCCGCTGCCATTCATGGACCAGATGCTGGACTGGCTCGCCCACCACGCCTATTACTGTTTTCTGGAAGGGTATTCCGGGTACAACCAGATTTGCATAGCCCCAGAAGATCAGGAAAAGACGACGTTTACCTGCCCGTACGGTACGTTCGCGTTTCGGCGCATGCCGTTCGGGTTGTGTAATGCTCCTGCCACGTTCCAGAGATGTATGATGGCGATTTTTTCCGACATGATCGAGAAAAATCTGGAGGTCTTCATGGACGACTTTTCACTATTCGGGGACAGTTTCGACGACTGCCTGTTCCATTTGGGCCAGGTTCTGATCCGATGCAAGAAGGCGAATTTGGTGCTCAATTGGGAATAGTGTCACTTTATGGTCACCGAGGGGATCGTGCTGGGTCACAGAATTTCCAGCAAAGGACTCGAGGTGGACAGGGCGAAGATCGAGGTGATAAAGCAGCTTCCATACCCGACGAACGTAAGGGCGATCAAAAGTTTTCTGGGTCATGCAGGATTTTACCGAAGATTCATCAAAGATTTTTCCAAGATCACAAAGCCACTCTGCGCTTTACTCGGAAAAGATGTACCCTTTGATTTCGATGCAGCATGTCGGCAGGCTTTTGACCACTTGAAAGAGAAGCTGACCACAGCCCCGGTTATAACCACGCCAGATTGGTCACTCCCGTTTGAGCTGATGTGTGACGCCAGCGACTACGCAGTCGGGGCAGTTTTGGGACAGCGAAAGGATAAGGTATGCCACGTCATTTATTATGCGAGCCGGGTACTCAACGATGCCCAACTCAACTATGGCACGACAGAAAAGGAACTGCTGGCCGTGGTGTATGCCTTGGATAAATTCAGGCCCTATTTGGTCGGGTCGAAAGTTATCGTTTTTACCGACCATAGTGCCCTGAAATACCTGCTGGACAAGAAGGACGCGAAACCGAGACTGTTGAGGTGGGTACTACTGATGCAGGAATTCGATGTGGAAATCCGGGACAAGAAGGGAGTTGAGAACGTGGTAGCGGATCACCTATCCAGACTTGAGAACGTGAAGGTGGACCCGGTGCCGATCAAGGAAAACTTCCCGGACGAGCACATCATGGCAGTAAAAATCGGGAGACCGTGGTACTATGCCATAGCCAATTACTTGGTAACTGGCACGCTTCCCGAGGATCTCACCCCGTCGCAGCGGAAAAATTTCATTGCCGAAAGTCGACAGTATTTCTGGGACGACCCGTACTTGTTCAAACAGGGGGCCGACAACATCCTGAGAAGGTGTATCCCGACCCACGAGGCCTGGAACGTGATCCGACACTGCCACTCATCACAGTGTGGGGGTCATTTTGGGGGAACGCGAACAGCTCATAAAATACTGCAGTCCGGTTTTTTCTGGCCGACAATCTTCAAAGACTGTCACGACTATGTGCAGGGATGTGATAGGTGCAAGAGGACAGGAAACACGTCACACCGGGACGAGATGCCGATGACCGTGTGGCAGGAGGTAGAGCCATTTGATGTATGGGGGATTGACTTCATGGGTCCGTTCCCGTCTTCGATGGGAAATCTTTACATTCTGCTGGCAGTAGATTATGTGACAAAGTGGATCGAAGCGATCGCGTGTCAGAAAAACGATGCAGCTACCGTTGAGCGTTTTCTGAAACGTAACGTTTTCACTCGTTTCGGGACTCCCAGGGCAATGATTAGCGATGAGGGGTCGCACTTCATCAATCGAGTTTTTGCGAAAGTTCTGAAACAGTACGGCGTGTCAGTTCATAAAGTCTCGTTACCCTACCATCCGCAGACGAACGGGCAAGCCGAGGTGTCGAATCGAGAGATTAAGAGAATACTCGAGAAAACAGTGAATCTCGGCCGAAAGGATTGGTCCGTTAGAATGGACGATGCGCTTTGGGCCTACAGGACTGCTTTCAAAACACCGGTGGGAATGTCACCATACCAGCTTGTTTTTGGGAAAGCGTGCCACTTACCGGTAGAATTGGAGCACAAGGCGTATTGGGCCATCAAACTGCTCAACTTGGACCAGAATCTAGCAGGAGATAAGAGGAAGATGGCGCTGCTGGAATTAGAGGAGTTCCGCAGAACGGCTTTCGAGAGCGCCAAAATTTATAAAGAGAAGACAAAGAAGTGGCATGATAACCGTATCTGTCACACCCCTCTCCCGTCGACCCCGATTAGCGGGAGGGAAGTGCGACAGGCGCCGGTGAGGCCTTAACTCATCAAGGGGCTAAATAAGTAAGTTATGAAAAGTAGCTTTAATAATGATATATTTTTTTTTTGTTAGCGGAAGCATACTAAGAAAACGTTTAGGGGTCGTCATGGATAAAAATGAGAAAATTTATATGTGAGATAAAAATAACTATTGCTTCGGATGAAAAGTTCTAAAACTTGTGCTTGTAAATAAAAGATAATTTAGCCCGCTTGACTTGTGACATGACAGAGCATAATCCGAGGGTAGCGAGGGATAACAACAAAGTTAGTCCATGAGTCATACATACATAGTTCCACTTTATACATAGCCAAAAGCCTCCTTATGCCAAAATATGCTAACATAGCTTACACATTCAAAAGAAAGTTCATACATATCCTACACGACATAGCTTAGGTACCCAAAACAAAGCAGCCACACCTCATGCAAGTTAATCACTCTAGGGCGTTCTCGGTCTCCTTGTTACCTGAAAAAAAATAAAGTCCCAAAAGGGTGAGCTCAACTAGCTCAGTGAGTTACGGTTACGTCCCTCCGTAGGTTTGGAAAATGAAAAGGCTAAACTTATTCCATGGACATGAATTAAATCGTTTCATAAACTTCAGAATAATATTATTTCATATAAATCAAAAGCATAACATGTGTAACTGAGAACATACGTGCATGAATCATACTAGTTTTTCTTAGGCCCGTGATAACCATCATGACATAACATAACGTAGGGACATGTCCAACACGACGGCTCGTGAGGCGACGCGTGCCTGCTTATATTGCCCCGGCAAAAGGGCCATAGCCTGCCTATACCCGACAGGGGGTTTCACTCCGGTATCGTGGCCTTTCTAAAACGTGTCTTGAGTCATAAAGAATTATCTTAAATCGTTTATTGTGTCCATGGGGTCATAACAATCGTTTATGAGTACAAATCGTGTTGCAAATAACAATTGAACATTTATAATTTGGAGCATTTCATCATAAACATTGAAACATGTAAATCATATCATGGGACCAATTTAAAACGTATACATATCGAAACAATAAGTGAGGCTGGGTACAAACTTTGGGAAGTAAAGTAACTCACCTCGCTATGCCCGAATTAGTCTCAACTCTAAGAATCTTACCGCGGAGCTTAGCTAGGTCCTAACTTGATCTAGATACACATAACACAAGAATATAGAAGAATAACATAAGTGTCGCGAATCACATATAGTTCCTAGTACTACATGCATTGCAACCTAGGGGATTCATAACGTGCCACTTACAAAAACTATAGAATTACTAACTAAAATGGTAAAAATATATTATAAACATAATAAAATATAATTTGGACCCAAACTTAAAGTTTGTAAAACTTATATGAAAAAGTTTCTACATTTTACTTGTAGGCAAAGTGTAACCATCGATAGTTCACAAATTCATATCTAATTCAAAATAATTATCCGGGACTCGAAATTTTTACGTTACATAGATAAAGAGTTCACCTATAACATACTGTAATATCAATAATTTTAAAATTTTATAAATATTTTTAAAGATAATATTTCGGATCAGTTTTAGTACAAAAACATGGGCTGGTAGCAGCCTTAGAAATAAATTCATAAAATATTCATATAAATTCCAAAAATTATAAAATTTTTACAGTAGGTAGAGAACATATCTGGGAACAACATATCCAAATTTGGCAAGAATTGAAGTAGTTTAAGTACATGAAATTGATGATTTACCGGACTGGTTCAGAGTTGAATAGAGTATCAAAACAGATCCGGTTTGTGGTGGATTAAAAATTCAATTTAGCTCCATTTGTTCTGAAATTTTTACTGTATAAACAACACATGCAAATACACATACTGTAAATTTTTCATAATTTTCTGAAAATTCTAAATATTTTTCCTAATTTTGTTAAAATGGACTCAAAATATGAGTTTTGTGATTTTTTATACTCCAAACTTGATGCATGATGAAATTAATCTACTAAATCATGAAATTACCCCAAAAAAAAAACTCTAAATCACCTACTTAAAACTAGTCATAACATATTCTTCTATGATCCTAAGTGTGATTACTCATAAAACTTATTTTTGTTGACATGCATGGCTAATCTATATGAATGGGAGTGAAAAAAATTAAACCCACAAGATGAATTTTACCTCAAGTGATGATGATGAGGTTGTTCTTGAATCTCCTAGCCTCCTAAGATGAAGCTCCTAGCATAACTTGGTGGAAATTGTGAAGAATTGAGGGTTGGTCTTCTAATTTGGGAGATTTTGAGAGAATTTAGGAGTTGTGCTAGAGAATGAAGAAGTTCATAAGAGAAGAATGAATAGGAGGCCGGATGGGTTTTGGAGGAGGAGGAGATAGTGGAGAATGAAGTGGGAGGAAGATAGACATGTGGCCTTGAGGGGGTGTGACAAGTGTTGATGGGGGAGTGACAAGTGGAAGAGTTGTTCATGCACATGGGGGGAGTGATTTGGTGCAACAATTGTACCATTCTACCACTCTATGAGTTTCTAAATTCGACACGTATAGACATGTGGTTACGCGTGTGGCAAAACTACTATGTAATACTTGTACAATTACAATACACTATCATACATACTAAACTAATTTTTAATTATTCTCTTAACCCTACTCCAACTTATTTCTTGGTTATGCCAAACACCCAAAAGTTTAGCAAATTTTAAACTTAGTACCCAACAATTAATATTCATCAAATATAATCATTTAACATAATTAGGCACATATTAATAGTAATACTATTTAACTAACACAGTTAATAGAATTTAAGAAATAACTTCATGACTTAAATATTAGAGTTACCACATCCTACCCACCTTAGAAAGAGTTTGTCCCCAAACTCGAGCTTCCTCAGTTGAAAAGGTGCGGATACTTTGTCCTTATCTCGTCCTCACGCTCCCAGGTTGCTTCTTCAACCGCATGATTTCTCCAAAGAACCTTCACCAACGGTATGACTTTACTCCTCAAAACTTGATCCCTTCGCGCTAAGATCTCCACGGGCACCTCTTGGTAGGTAAGATCCTCTTGCACGTTCAGTGGCTCATACTCTATCACATGGCTCGGATCGTACACATACTTTTTAAGCATGGACACGTGAAATACATTGTGTACTTTCTCCATTTCAGGGGGTAACGCCAAGCGATAAGCAACTGGTCCTACCCTTTCTAGAATCTCAAACGGTCCAACATAGCGAGGGCTTAGTTTTCCTTTCTTACTAAAACGCAACACACCCTTGATTGGAGACACTTTCAGAAACACGTGGTCTCCCACACCAAACTCTAGTTCCCTTCTTCGGTTGTCACTATAACTTTTCTGGCGACTTTGAGCTGTTTTAAGACGGTCCTGGATAGTTCGAATCTTTTCGGTTGTCAGCTGCACCAACTCTGGACCATACAATTTTCTTTCACCCACCTCTGCCCAACAAATAGGTGACCTGCACTTCCTTCCATACAACGCCTCGAAGGGAGCCATCTTGATACTTGCTTGGAAGCTATTATTGTAAGCAAATTCGATCAAGGGAAGGTGTTCCTCCCATCCTCCCTTGAAATCCAAAATACAAAGGCGAAGCAAATCTTCAAGCGTCTGAATAACCCTTTCCGATTGACCATCTGTCTGAGGATGAAAAGCTGTGCTAAAGTTCAACTTCGTACCTAAAGCCTCCTGTAGTCCCTTCCAAAACCTTGATACAAACCTCGGATCGCGGTCTGAAACAATAGAAACCGGTATCCCATGCAGACGAATAATTTCTTGAATATACAATTGAGCTAGCTTCTGTAGTGAATGAGTCGTCTTCACAGCCAAGAAATGAGATGATTTAGTCAGTCGATCGACTATAACCCAAATAGCATTGTTGCCACATGACGATCTTGGAAGCCCAGTGACAAAATCCATTGTTATATGCTCCCACTTCCACTCAGGAATAGGAAGGGGTTGTAGAAGTCCTCCTGGTTGTTGGTGTTCCGCCTTGACTTGCTGGCAATGAAGACATCGAGCCACGAAGTCTGTAATCTCTCGCTTCATTCCCGTCCACCAGAAAAGCTCGCGAAGGTCTTGGTACATCTTGGTAGATCCTGGGTGTACTGCGAAGCTGGAGTGGTGAGCTTGTTGGAGTACTTTATGCTTGATCTCTGGATCATTTGGGACACATACACGACCATGGTACTTCAGGATTCCATCATGGATAGAGAAATCAGTATTCCTTCCTTCAGTCACTTCATCTCGAATCTTTACAAGAGTAGGATCATTCTGCTGTGCTTCTCGAATCTCGTCTATCAATGCGGGTTGGACCGTGAGTGCATATACGCAACTAGATGTTCCATGAGGGATTACTTCTAGTTCGAGCTTCTCGATTTCCTCTTTCAGCCTTTCTTGTGTAGTGAGGAGGTAAGTGAGGTTTCCGGAAGATTTCCTACTCAAGGCGTCTGCCACAACATTAGCCTTCCCCGGGTGATAGTGAATGGTGAGATCGTAGTCCTTCATTAACTCCAGCCACCTCCGTTGTCTCATGTTCAACTCCTTCTGAGTGAATAAATACTTAAGGCTCTTATGATCCGTGTAAATCTCGCAAGACTCCCCATACAGATAGTGCCGCCAAATCTTAAGAGCAAATATCACCGCCGCGAGTTCTAGGTCATGCGTTGGGTAATTCACTTCGTAGGGTTTCAGTTGCCTTGAAGCATAAGCAATCACCTTTCCATTCTGCATTAGAACACACCCTAAACCTTTCTTTGAGGCATCACTATATATAACAATTCCACCTGATCCTCTAGGCAATGCCAAGATGGGAGCTGACACCAGTCTATTCTTCAATTCCTGAAAACTATTTTCACACTCATCAGTCCATTGAAATGGCACTTCCTTCCGCGTTAGCCTGGTTAATGGGGACGCCAACAAAGAGAAATCCTTTACAAATCTCCGGTAATAACCCGCTAGTCCAAGGAAACTACAAATTTCTGGAACATTGGTCGGTCTAGGCCAGTTCACTACTGCTTCAACCTTCTGCGGGTCTACCGATATCCCATCCTTTGACACGACATGTCCTAAAAATGATATATGTTGCAACCAAAACTCGCACTTACTAAACTTTGCATACAACTTCTTTTCCCGTAGGGTCTGCAGGACAACTCGCAAATGTCGGTCATGATCCTCCTCGCTCTTAGAGTATACCAAGATGTCATCAATAAAGACTATAATGAATTCATCTATATACGGCTGGAATACCCTATTCATTAAATCCATAAACGCTGCAGGGGCATTGGTCAAGCCGAATGGCATCACAAGAAACTCATAGTGGCCATACCTAGTGCGGAATGCACTCTTGGGTACATCATCTGCTTTGATGCGCAACTGGTGGTATCCTGACCTCAAGTCAATCTTAGAAAATACCCTAGCTCCCTGTAACTGGTCAAACAAGTCATCAATTCTTGGCAACGGGTACTTATTCTTTATGGTGACCTTGTTCAATTCCCTATAATCAATGCATAACCTCATTGTACCATCCTTCTTCTTGACAAATAAAACAGGTGCTCCCCAAGGCGAGGTACTAGGCCTTATAAACCCCTTATCAAGCAATTCCTGAATCTGTACCTTTAACTCTCTCAATTCCGCAGGGGCCATTCTATATGGGGCTTTCGAGATAGGTGAGGTTCCGGGAATCACATCAATACTAAACTCAATTTCTCTCTCTGGAGGTAAATTGGTTAAGTCATCAGGGAAAACATCTTGGTATTCATTTACTACCGGAATATCCTTAGGACTGAGCTCTTTGGATGATTTGTCCAAAATCCAAGCAAGGTAACCCTGACACCCTTTCTTGAGTAGCTTATTCGCTTTCATAGCGGACAACACGTAAGGTGGGGATACTACTCCATCTCCTGAAAAGGTAAACTCTGACATCCCTGGAATGCAAAATACGACCTTCTTGTTCGAACAATCTATGGTGGCATGATTTAAGGTAAGCCAATCCATTCCCAAGATAACATCAAAGTCATGAATTCCTAAGGGTATCAGGTCGACAACTAAAGGGATCCCATCTACCACAATTCCACATTTACGATATACAGAGGAACTACCCAAGGTTATGCCAGCAGGTGTAGACACACTAAGCGTAAAGCCTAACGGTTCCGGAGACTTATGGATATTACCAACAAAATGAGAAGCAACAAAAGAATGGCTAGAACCAGAATCAATTAACACATGAGCGGGAGTTGCTTCAATAGGTAAAGTACCTGCCACGACGGATGCAGCTGCCTGAACGTCTCCAGGAACTAGGGCAAAAGCTCTACCCTGTCGATTCTGTGGGGCTCCAGTAGGTTGAGGCTGGTGAACTGAAACACTTGGTGCGCTGGAGGGAGTTGTCTTAGCAGTTGGGCATTCTTTCAAAACGTGACCTGGCTTCCCACATCGATAACACACGTTGGAACCAAAATAGCATGCACCCCTATGAAGCTTGTTGCACTTAGAGCATCGTGGGTAGCTACCACTTGTGTTGGATGAAGCGCTCTTACTGAAGTTGGAACCGCTTCCCTGCTTCTTGAAAGACGTGCTTTGATTCGGCCCAATCCTCTGTGTATTCTTGCTCGTGTCATTCCTCTTTTTCTGCTCCCTCTGTTTGTTATACTCCTCAGTTCCCCTTTCAGCCATCATTGCCTTTTCCACGACTTCATTGTAGGTTGGAAGCTTCAGTAGTTCAACCCTATTCCTGATGCCCATGCGAAGACCGCTTTCAAACTTGCGTGCTTTCTTCCCCTCGGTATCAACCACATACGGAGCGTAACGAGACAGCGTTGTGAACTGAGCCTCATACTGAGCGACTGTGAGGTTCCCCTGGGTGAGAGTCAAGAACTCGTTTACTTTCATATTCTGTAACGCGGGTGGGAAGTACTTATCATTGAAGGCCTCCACAAATTGGTTCCAGGTGAGGTTTGGACGATTGAGCTTTAACATCAACCACCACCTATATGCTTCATCCTTAAGGGTGTATGTCGCAAAGTTGACCTTCTGCTGATCATCGCACTGTAAGACATCAAAGTTCTTCTCCATCTCTAGAAGCCATGATTCAGCGGCTGCCGGATCAGCTGCTCCATTGAACGATGGGGGTCCCAGTGCCTTGAACTTGTCAATCGTCACCCTTGAACTACCCGAGAGCATTTGCATAAGTCCTTCAACGGCTCTCTCCAATCCATGAGAGTTTCCTCCAGCCGATGATCCTCCGCCCTCGTTTCCGGTGTTTGTCTCATGTTGCACGTGGCCAGTGGTTCCGTCACCCATAGCGTTGTTGCCGTTCCCGTCTCCCAAACCAATCCTGCTTAGGTTGTTCATCGTCCTAGGTGGAAGTTATAAAATTTTCTTATAACATACTATTATCCCTAAACCAAGGAGCTAACATAATACATGCATACATAAGCATAAATTTGAATACGCATACTGATGGTACCAAGAACTTTACTATCATACTTATCTAGTAAACACATAAAAGGTTTCCTAGTATTAATAACTACGGTCTCTATAACCTATTGCTCTGATACCACAAACTGTCACACCCCTCTCCCGTCGACCCCGATTAGCGGGAGGGAAGTGCGACAGGCGCCGGTGAGGCCTTAACTCATCAAGGGGCTAAATAAGTAAGTTATGAAAAGTAGCTTTAATAATGATATATTTTTTTTTTTGTTAGCGGAAGCATACTAAGAAAACGTTTAGGGGTCGTCATGGATAAAAATGAGAAAATTTATATGTGAGATAAAAATAACTATTGCTTCGGATGAAAAGTTCCAAAACTTGTGCTTGTAAATAAAAGATAATTTAGCCCGCTTGACTTGTGACATGACAGAGCATAATCCGAGGGTAGCGAGGGATAACAACAAAGTTAGTCCATGAGTCATACATACATAGTTCCACTTTATACATAGCCAAAAGCCTCCTTATGCCAAAATATGCTAACATAGCTTACACATTCAAAAGAAAGTTCATACATATCCTACACGACATAGCTTAGGTACCCAAAACAAAGCAGCCACACCTCATGCAAGTTAATCACTCTAGGGCGTTCTCGGTCTCCTTGTTACCTGAAAAAAAATAAAGTCCCAAAAGGGTGAGCTCAACTAGCTCAGTGAGTTACGGTTACGTCCCTCCGTAGGTTTGGAAAATGAAAAGGCTAAACTTATTCCATGGACATGAATTAAATCGTTTCATAAACTTCAGAATAATATTATTTCATATAAATCAAAAGCATAACATGTGTAACTGAGAACATACGTGCATGAGTCATACTAGTTTTTCTTAGGCCCGTGATAACCATCATGACATAACATAACGTAGGGACATGTCCAACACGACGGCTCGTGAGGCGACGCGTGCCTGCTTATATTGCCCCGGCAAAAGGGCCATAGCCTGCCTATACCCGACAGGGGGTTTCACTCCGGTATCGTGGCCTTTCTAAAACGTGTCTTGAGTCATAAAGAATTATCTTAAATCGTTTATTGTGTCCATGGGGTCATAACAATCGTTTATGAGTACAAATCGTGTTGCAAATAACAATTGAACATTTATAATTTGGAGCATTTCATCATAAACATTGAAACATGTAAATCATATCATGGGACCAATTTAAAACGTATACATATCGAAACAATAAGTGAGGCTGGGTACAAACTTTGGGAAGTAAAGTAACTCACCTCGCTATGCCCGAATTAGTCTCAACTCTAAGAATCTTACCGCGGAGCTTAGCTAGGTCCTAACTTGATCTAGATACACATAACACAAGAATATAGAAGAATAACATAAGTGTCGCGAATCACATATAGTTCCTAGTACTACATGCATTGCAACCTAGGGGATTCATAACGTGCCACTTACAAAAACTATAGAATTACTAACTAAAATGGTAAAAATATATTATAAACATAATAAAATATAATTTGGACCCAAACTTAAAGTTTGTAAAACTTATATGAAAAAGTTTCTACATTTTACTTGTAGGCAAAGTGTAACCATCGATAGTTCACAAATTCATATCTAATTCAAAATAATTATCCGGGACTAGAAATTTTTACGTTACATAGATAAAGAGTTCACCTATAACATACTGTAATATCAATAATTTTAAAATTTTATAAATATTTTTAAAGATAATATTTCGGATCAGTTTTAGTACAAAAACATGGGCTGGTAGCAGCCTTAGAAATAAATTCATAAAATATTCATATAAATTCCAAAAATTATAAAATTTTTACAGTAGGTAGAGAACATATCTGGGAACAACATATCCAAATTTGGTAAGAATTGAAGTAGTTTAAGTACATGAAATTGATGATTTACCGGACTGGTTCAGAGTTGAATAGAGTATCAAAACAGATCCGGTTTGTGGTGGATTAAAAATTCAATTTAGCTCCATTTGTTCTGAAATTTTTACTGTATAAACAACACATGCAAATACACATACTGTAAATTTTTCATAATTTTCTGAAAATTCTAAATATTTTTCCTAATTTTGTTAAAATGGACTCAAAATATGAGTTTTGTGATTTTTTATACTCCAAACTTGATGCATGATGAAATTACTCTACTAAATCATGAAATTACCCCAAAAAAAAAAACTCTAAATCACCTACTTAAAACTAGTCATAACATATTCTTCTATGATCCTAAGTGTGATTACTCATAAAACTTATTTTTGTTGACATGCATGGCTAATCTATATGAATGGGAGTGAAAAAAATTAAACCCACAAGATGAATTTTACCTCAAGTGATGATGATGAGGTTGTTCTTGAATCTCCTAGCCTCCTAAGATGAAGCTCCTAGCATAACTTGGTGGAAATTGTGAAGAATTGAGGGTTGGTCTTCTAATTTGGGAGATTTTGAGAGAATTTAGGAGTTGTGCTAGAGAATGAAGAAGTTCATAAGAGAAGAATGAATAGGAGGCCGGATGGGTTTTGGAGGAGGAGGAGATAGTGGAGAATGAAGTGGGAGGAAGATAGACATGTGGCCTTGAGGGGGTGTGACAAGTGTTGATGGGGGAGTGACAAGTGGAAGAGTTGTTCATGCACATGGGGGAGTGATTTGGTGCAACAATTGTACCATTCTACCACTCTATGAGTTTCTAAATTCGACACGTATAGACATGTGGTTACGCGTGTGGCAAAACTACTATGTAATACTTGTACAATTACAATACACTATCATACATACTAAACTAATTTTTAATTATTCTCTTAACCCTACTCCAACTTATTTCTTGGTTATGCCAAACACCCAAAAGTTTAGCAAATTTTAAACTTAGTACCCAACAATTAATATTCATCAAATATAATCATTTAACATAATTAGGCACATATTAATAGTAATACTATTTAACTAACACAGTTAATAGAATTTAAGAAATAACTTCATGACTTAAATATTAGAGTTACCACAGTATCACGCCAAAGCAGTTTAACGAAGGCGACAAAGTGCTTCTCTACAATACCCGGATGCGGTTCTTTCCGGGCAAGCTGAGGTCTCGTTGGTCGGGACCGTTCATCATCAAGCAGATTTTTGCCTGGGGGGCATTCGAGCTGGAAAATCCAAAAGACAAGTCCAGTTTCAGGGTGAACGGGAACCGGATCAACCCGTATCTCGAGACCGCCGAAGTCGTCAAAATAGACCCGGTCTATTTTGATGATCCGTAAGAGGTAACAAGGTCGGGCCGTCGACCGTAAATCACAAGGCGCTGTTTGGGAGGCAACCCAAAATTAATCGTTTATTTATTTATTTCTATTAGTTATTACGTTATTATGTTCAGTTCTGAATTTTCGAGAGAGGCGAGATGAGCGGGTTTTTGACTTTGAATTTGAGAATGTGCAGACACAAAAACATCCAAAACAGCCAGAACCGGGAAAACAGAGGAAGAGAGATGATTTGAAAAAAAAATAAAAAAAAATAAAAATTTTTTGCCTCGGGCTGCGTATACGCAGCCCTGCGTATATACGCAACCCGAGGGCAAAAATTTTTATTTTTTGTTTTTTTTTTTCTTTTTGTTTTCTGATTGCGTATATACGCAGTATTGCGTATATACGCAGTATGGCGTATATACGCAAACAGAAAAAGAAAAAAAAATCGTAATTTTTTCAAAACCCCAAGGGCATTTTGGTCATTTTGACCTTTTAGGGTTTATAGGGCAAGAGGGGGCCGGCCAACTCCATTGTTGGCACATCTCTTTCTCTCTCTTCCTCCATTTCCTCTCACTTGAAGAACACAAATTTTGCATCGGACCTCCGAATCAAAATCCGGGCACATTTCTGGAATCCCCTCGTCGCAAGGATCAAGTTTCATCCATCAAAATCAAGAAACAAGCGAAAATCGAGTGGGCAATTATCATCAAATAGTGAAGTGTTCTTGAGGAAAAGTGCAGATTCGAAGGTGTTAGAGCAAGAACTAGCAAAAACCGTACAAGGGAACGTGAACGAGGAGATCGAGGGCTTCGATTTGGTGGGTTCGGATTTCAATTCCAGGCAGTTTGGTTTTCCGGCGATTTTTCCGGCGACCGCCAGCGGTTTTCCGGCGACTTTCCGGACAAAATCTCCGGTCTTCACCCCTGTTTAGGGAAGGTCGAAAATCTCATCCCTCGCTTTATTTTCCGTTTTGGCACGGCCCGTAGCCGGGCCCGTTATTTTCGGTAATTTTGCTTTTTGGAGCGGCACTTGCCGTGTGGACCTCTGGTAGCTCTTAGGTGGACTATCTATTGAGACACACTATTTTTGTGCACGTTTCACGTTTTTGCTTATTGTTCCCGAGTCGGCACGTTTTACGAGGTTTGGTCTGTTATGGAGTTTAACGTACCCATCCTAGACCCCGAGCGAGATGCCATCCCGACTGACTATGAGGCGGATGAGATTACCTCTAGGCAGTTTGACAGTTTTAGGTTCGTCAACCATAACGCTCAGTTTTACTTTTTGACCGGAACCAAATTGGGTCATAGCCTTCCCGTAGACTACCAGTTTCAACTCGACCATACGAGCATGCCACCAGAGATGGCAGAGTATGCAAGTCGACCGGAAATTTTCAGAACGTCCCTAGCGGGATTTCCGGACGTTTCTAGTTCTGACTTGGTGCGTGAGTTTTACGCAAACCTCATGCACAAGGGGGAGGGTGAGGCCAACGGGGATGTCCGCTGGGTGTATTTGCGGCGTACGTTTCTGTTGATCACGGCAGATACCATCCGCCAGGCGTACCAGATTCCGATGCGCCATTTCTCGTGCGCATATGTTGAGTGTGCAGATTACCCGCCTAGCGATTCTGAGCTTTTGCGGGTTGTGACTGGGGGGTACCCGGGTGCCCATTTCGAGAGAGAGGGGCCAGGAGAGATAGGCAAGAAATTGCATTCTCGCTTTATTACCGGCCCGCCACGTTGGTGGGTCGAGTGGGTAGTGAACAGGGTAGTGGGTATTAAGCATTTTACCTACCTTGACTTTGAGTACGTACTCTTAGTCTATTGCCTTGTTCTCCGACGAGAGGTGGACATTCCTCGTCGCATTTGGGTGTACATGCAGGAGCGGAACTGCTCCGGTAGCCACAAGGGATTGGGGTACGCCAACCTCATTGCCAAACTGGCACGGGAGTTTGAGGTTCCGATGTATGATGTAGAGGGTGATCTACTTCCTCCTAGGCCACGGCCTTATAGGAAGCTCATAGCCCGCCACCCGGGCCCACCCCAGCCGGTCGTTGACCTCGATGAGGATGACGATATTATGGAGGAGGACCCGACTCCTGCACCTGCCCCTGCCCCTAGGAGGCGTTCGACTCAGGAGCGACCAGTCAGTCGCCAGGCATCGGCCGGACTTCGGCGGTGCCGTACTAGTAGAGAGAGTGAGCGTCCCGAGTCGAGTAGACATGGGACTGAGAGGAATGCCCAGCCTCAGCCTGCCCGACAGCGAGTTGAGCCGGCCCCACGGGCCAACCCGACACCACGAGCTAGACCGGCCCCGCCACGTAGACTGCCCCGAGTGGACGAGAGATTTGAGGGGTGTCAGGGCGGACGCAAGTCCATCGGAGAGAAGGTGTATGAGAGCGTGGGCAAGCTTTGGAAAGCGTTGACGCATAACCGCCGGACTCAGCGGAAGGTCACGAAGGACACCCAGGCTGCCCTAGCTAGTATTCGAGAGGAGCAGCGGGATGCGGCTCGGCACGCAGGCCGAGAACCGCCACTTCCGCTGTATTTTCCACCCACCTACTCCAGTAGCTTTACCGAGGGTTGGTCGGATGACGGGGACTCTAGCGAGTGTACATCCGCTCCACCACCTCCAACCCAGCCACCGCCCCCGACTCAGCCATCACCGCCACCTGCCCGACCGGAGAGACGACAGCCTGGGACACGTCCTCTGATTACCGGCCCCGTACACGGGCGCGTCAGCTGGTCTTTAGGTCTGATTCCGGTAGCAGCTCGCCGGGTAGCATATCCGGTACGTCCGAGACCGGGTCCGACCCGACATTTTTTCCGGACGAGTGAGTGCCATGAGGGCATGCCACCTCTTAGTGTGGGGGTGGTAGTCGTGTATGCATTTACCCGGTCTGCACGTTTTTTCGTATTTATTTGCAGTTTTATTTTTATTTTTGAGTCAGCATATTTTCTTTATTTGAGTCAACCCACCATAATCATTCTGGCCATGCATTGTATATAATTTAAAAAAAATATATATATATATAATGAGAAAATTAAAAAAAATTTATGTTGCTGGTTGGGTATATACGCAGACCTGCGTATATACGCAAACAACAAGTATAAATGATTTTTCAAAAAAAAAAAAGTTAAAATCAGAAAATTTTGAGAAAGGGCAATCAAGATAACGAAAACAGTGAAGAAATTGAGTTTGAATCCTTTGAAAGAGAAGAAAACTTGCACCGAGGTATAGTAGATAGGTGAGAGCCAGCGACCTTTGGAATCCACAAGTAATTGTCACCTGAGCTAAAAATCCGACTAGTTGCTACACCACCGTCACATAGGTAGTCGACAACCAGCCCACGGGCGCCGTCACGGTCATCGCATTTTTCGGTGGAGTGACTGGCTATCAAGGGACCTCACGTCCTGCTTCCTACCCCTAGGTCCAATAAGTCAACCCGTTTGAAGCCATTTACCCTCTTTCTTCGTAGCCACTTTAGCCTAGGCAGCCTTCTTTGAGACCTCATCAGTCGATAGTTGGCTATTCTACGTGTTATGACGGAGGGAGTGAGTAGGGGCAGGTTTTAGATGGGGAAGCTTCATGAGTTGTCAGTTTTGGACAGTTTCAATTTTGACACGTTTTTCGAGGAAAGGACAGGGTGAGTTAGTGGCGACAGTGCATTAATTTGCGGAGGTGGATCACTTCACTACATAGTGACCACAGGAGGAGTTAGTCGCGTGCGAGTATCCTTTCACACAAAATGGGGTTCCGGGGGGGGGGGGTTGTAGGGTCAATTGGTGGTTGTGCCGTTTTTCTACATCTTTGGTGATGAGGAGGTTCGGTAGGACTGCACAGTTTTATCTCGACTACAGGATCAGCGCTTCAGGATTAGTGTGGGGGTACTTCACATGAGGACATTTTACGTACCCCACGGCAGAAATTTATTTTCACTCACTCAGCTTAGTCAGTTTAGTATTGTTAGTATTCGTGTACGTTTGTATATATAGTTGTGTTATAAAAAAAACAAAATATATATATATATATATATATAAAGAAGAAAAAAAAAGAAAAAAAAAGAAGAAGAAAAAGAAAAAGAAAAAAATCATGATCTAGTTTTTAGTTTGTTTTATGTTTTTGTCATTTAAATAAAAAGCTGAGTGAGTGGCACAATTTTCGAGACATTTTGCACCGCTTCACATTTGTGGCCGCGAGCACGGCGAAGACACACCGGGGGACAGGAGAATTGGGAAGCAGGGACTTAGGTGTTTCGGGCAGTTTTTCGGGATCTCGGTGAGGGGTGTGAGTTTGGTAAATTGTGAGAATGTCATAACAAGTAGGATTATGCCGTACCTTGATACATACTTATCCTACCTGATTAGACATAGATCCTTTCGGAAACAGCTCGGATGGTAAGTTAGCTAGGGATTTGCTCAGTTTGATAACCACAGTAATAGTATTTTGGTCCAGTGCTTAATTCCACCATATAAATCTGTTCAGACTTACCGATCGCTTGCAGGGAAGTAAATTCTGAAGAGGATGAGATCACGAGGACACACTGTTTATGTTTTTGAGGTTGCCCAACCTCGCCAAAAATATTTTTGTAACTAGTCTGTTTTGAGTCGTTTGAGTCTGTGTATATTCTATATGAGTCAGTTTTTCTATCGAGTCGTCCGGTTGAAAGGTTTGGGTCGAAAGCGTATGCAACGGTAGGGTATGTACAGAGTCAGTCACGAGGGCAGAAATGCAGGCTAGAGTTGGCAGGATTGCTCGGGACGAGCAATGTTTAGTGCGGGGGTATTTGATAACGCCCAATTAGGGGTTATCTTTTAGCCTGATTTCACGAGTATTTGTGTCGGAATTAGCGGTTTTTGCCGGAAAATGCCTTAGAATGCCTCGGGAATCTAGAACGAGACGATTATTTGTACTTCCTGGATTTCTGCTTATTTATTGCTATATTTGGATATGATCGCGGGTTTTCGTTCGTGTTGCCTTTTCAGGAACAGGTTCGGGAGGTGCATCGGGAAGCGTGTCGGGACCAAGCCGGGACCGTCTCGGGAAACGTGCACAAGACCGGGACACGACGGAAACACGGAAAAGCAGGAGAACACCGAAGAGGCAAACCGGGAGCGTCATGCAGAAGAGTGGGACCCAGGGGACCCAACCTGGCCCACCAAAGGACCAAGTAGGGCCCACATCTCCACTCCCTGCCTGCGTATATACGCAGGCCTGCGTATATACGCAAGGCGGTTTATATGCTCTGGTTGCGTATATACGCAACCCTGCGTATATACGCAGCCAGTTTTGACTTTTTGGTCGAAGGCGGTGGACCGATGGCAGATTCCGTAATTTCGAGCACAAGCGTTTTCAGGAAACAGCACTATTTAAAGACTCGTCCAGACTCGTTTTGAAGACAGGGAGACACAACACAATTCTCAGCACAACCGAAGGGCAAGTCAGAGCATTCACGGAGAGCACGAAAGCGCGATTCGAGATTCGAAGACTTAGTTTGATTTCGTTCTCTCTTTATATTCAGAAACTGCGTTTTGTATTATGTCTAGTCGTAGCTAAACTTTTCACCTAGGTTCTCGGTGAACCTAGGGTTTCGTACCCAGATTTTATGACTACGTCGTTTATGGATTCATGATTGTTATCTTAATTCAGCAAGTTATATCTGTTATTCTGGTTTTGATTGTTATCGTATATGCATGATAGGATTGATCACCCAGGATTTCTATAGACCCGAGCTTGTAGGTGAAAACGTCAAGTTAGGGTTAGGAAGAAAAACCAGGATTTAGTACCTTACCCTGATAGACCGACCAGAGAAAGGGAGATAGGGCTAGCATTGAAGAACGTGAGACCAACTGTTAGAGAATTTGACCCGGGCCATTCGGACAGGTTAGAAACCCTAACAGGATTAGACCGAGACTGCAGATTTAGGCAGCTTAACAAGAATCCGAAAGTCTGCAGGATCGGGATTACGTGTGGAATCTGAAAAGTCACTGCACAACTGGTACGTTGCACAGATATCGAAACTGCTGAGTGTTCTCATAATCGAACGTAAAACTGAAATCTGTAGAAACCCTAGGGGATCCTGGAGCCTAGTCTTCATCTATTATCGTTACAACCAAATCAGCTTATTTCAGAAAACGTCACAAAAAATATTTACGTTTACGTTTTTAATTTCTGTTTTTAGTTTAGTCACTACAATCACAACCTACTCCTCCTTGTTACTACACTCGGTTAACCGAAACTGACAACGTAAGTAAACCCAAAACAGTCCTCGTGGGAACGATCACCCGAGTCTAATTGCACCCGGTACTACAAGATTCGTACACTTGCGACAGCACGTTAGTTTGCGCATCAGAGGGCTAGGTGAAGAGGGGTATGCCCGAATTCGTTGCCGGCGAAAAGACCGGCAGAGCACCCAGATCTAATCGCAGAACCGGTCGGGCGGCTTCGAACCCGAGGAGAACCGGCGCGCAGCGGTGAAGGGACGGCGGTGGAGGACATGGGAGGTAGGGAGCTGATGTGAGGAGCTTCGATCTGGACTGGGTGTAGCGTGACACCCGGCGGCAGCTCCGATTGGAGCCGTCGCCGGTGTGGGGAGCGACTGGTTTTAGGGTCTTATTGAGAGGAAGGCTTTTTCAATCACACTTTTTTTAAGTTCCCAACTTGTACGAGCCAAAATTGACCTTCTTTTTTTTGACACGAGGTGCAACTTAGCTCACACGAGCTCTATGTGCAATCCCACAAGAAATTTTGGGAAATTCGTGCTATGTTGACAACTCGTGTAACACCCCATATTTTTCTAAGTTTTATTGACGTATTTTTCCTAAACTTAATCACTTAGTTTCAAAAATATATAGCTAGCGGGGAAGTAGTTGTAATTTTACATAATATTATATAGTTGTTGTTGGGGTTATTATTTGTCTTTTACGAAACTTTTAGTACTCAATACTTGTATTGTATTTATACTATACGTATTGTTATATTGTATTCATACTCTACTTGTACATATTTTATACTATATTTATTACTATAATAAGAATAATAATAATAATAATAATAATAATAATAATAATAATAATAATAATAATAATAATAATAATAATAATAATAATAAAATGTTGAAGAAACCCTGACTTTCCCCCGTTCCCCAAGAATTTCTCATCCCCCCAACAATCTCTCTTTTTTTTATTCTCCCTCTCTCACGTCTCTCTCTCCCTCTCTATTTATTCTCTCCATCTTCTCCTTCAACACCATCACCACCCGACACCCTCACCACCACAACCAGCTCCCTCCTCTCAACCTCCCCTCCCCTCCATCTCTTTCCCTCTGTCTCACCCCTCTCTGCCCAGAAACAACGACAACAACAGCAGCGGCAGCAGCTGCAAGAAGGCAGCCCGCCACCACCTCCATCTCCGGCGACCACGCCATCATCACCACCATCTCCCTCTCTGCTCTCACCCCCTCTCACCCACCATCTCTCCCTCCTCTGTTCTGTACGTCGGACGCAGCAAGAGGCAGCAGCGGCAGCGGCCTTGCCGCTGCCATCTCCGGCGACCCACCACCAGCGGGAACATCCCATCCGCGACCACCACCACCTCTAGCTATCTCTCTCTCTGTCTCCCTGACCTCTCTCTCCCTCTCGGAACAACCGCAGAAGCAGCAGAAGCAGCAGCTGCAGCGGAAACAATGGCCGCCGCTGCCACCGGCGAAGTCCCCGACGGGAAACAACCACCCCTCTCCACCTTTCTGTTTCTCTCTCCCTCGATCCCCTCATCGTTTCAAGAAAAGAAGGAGAAGACGATAAAGGCAGCGTAGCAATGGCAGAGGCAAAACCGCTGGCATCCACCATGGATTCCGGCGAGTTCCTCGCCGGAGTTGATCCATGACGACCCAAGACGCCAAATCAGTACCGTTCAACTCAGAAAAGCCCGACCTAGCTCCAGGAGGCCTCCATCGAAGCCAAGAACGACCGGAGAACGCCCAGGCGAGCTCCAACTCCGGCGACACCGACGGCTATCTTGACCCGTACCGATTCTGGACCGTTTCTCGCGAAATTTGATATGGGTATGCTTGAAATCTTCCCCTGAGTTGTTTTTAATAATCAAAACCAAGTTTTAAAGCCTTAAATCCAAGATTTGAATTGATAGTTTGAATGTTCATGTTTAGGGGGTTAAAGTGTCTTTTTCAGAAAGTTTTTAGGGGGTTATAATGTCGTTTCAGAAACTTTGGGGGAGGCAGTTGACATTTCAGAAATTTTTTGCAGTTTTTAATTTCAGATTTATTTATAAAATTAGTTTTTCTTTAATTTGATTAGATTATTATTTATAAATTAATAACTATATTTTTTTGGGGGAAAATATTATTAAAGAAAATATAATTTTAGGTTTATAAATAAGTTAAAATTAATATTGTCTTGAGAAAAATAAAAGGAGCGAGAAATAAATATAGGATGTATATTTGTTGAAATTGTATTAAGTTAGAAGCTCCGATTTGTAGGTGACGTTTTTGTAGACGAGACGACTTCTATGACGTGCTTGGATTTTGGTAAGTTAATATGCCTAGCCTCGTGTGCCTTTCTTTCATTTTGCGTATCGCGTGAGTTATTTGTGAAATTACTACCATACTTGATTTATTTGAGTTGTTTATTTATTTTGAAATACTCCTCTTTGAAGCTAGTTTGAAATCGGTATCCAAATCTTAAATAACAATCCGAAAGATGATATTGTGAAATACTTGTAAAAGTGATTCCCCAAGACGGACCACGTCATTGGGTTGGAAGTACGAAATTTCAAATCGTTGCCTCGGTTACCAAGAGTAGCACACCGCTTACTTATTGGTCGAATCTGAATATCTCTCAATCGTACCTCGATTATTATTATTATTTTGTGCCACACCGGCTTTTTGTTCGAAGCTCCTTACATGATTCTATACCTTGAATGAAAATACGTAATTATGTAAAGTGGAAAGCCGTTGTGCGTGGGTTTGTGCCATATCCCTGATACGATACATTTCTGACATATTGTGTTGGTTACTGTTATGAGATTATGAGATTATGAGGCTCTGACCTCCTCTTGATTGAGTTATGGTTATGAGGCGCTATGATGCGACCTCCTGTGATTGAGTTATGGTTATGTGGGTGCTTTTGCACATATGAGAAAGAGGTTGTGGATTGGATATGGTCACGCCCCGTATCAACTAGTTACTAAAATGGATTTCTGGAGTCGATTCATATGGATATGAGATATCTTGAGATTTTAAGTAATATTGGGAATTTTGCTATTAACAATGAGATCCCGAGATGGACAACATCTTCGGGTTGGAACACGAAATTTGAGATGGCTACGAGGTTTGACACACCGAATCAGCTGTGAACGCTATTCCCGCGAGTGTTTGATATTTATTATTTATCAGCGAATTGGTTACTCCTGTCATATGTCTCATCATCTGTTTACGTGCTATGGGTGTTAGCTTACTCAGCCGTTTGCTGACTATTTTCTGTAAAAACTGCGTCGGCTTTTGCTATTTTAAAACCGCAGGTTGGCTATCGAGGTGGGGGAACGTTCACGACACTTTGCACAGGAAAGCTTGCTAGTTGGAAGATCACATAGTATATCATCTCACCTAAAAGTGTATTCATTGATTTCAAAAGATTATCACCGTTTGTATTTGTATGGAAATTGTAAAAGTTATAATTTGAAGTTTTGAAATGTTATCGATGGTTGTACTAGCTGTGAACCGACGATCCTTATCCGTTCCCAATGAGGCTCATCACCTCGGGCGGAGGCATCTCTTCCGAACGTGGGGCCCGGCCGGCCTTGCGGCTCGGGAGGGTGTTAAAACTCGTACACATGAAAACATGAGTTTTGGGAAAAGAACGACCTATGGACCTGGGAGTCATTGATACACGTATGCAAGTTTTGGAGCAGCTCGGGAGCGCGGATCATCAGCTTGGGGAATAATGGAAGATGTTAGAGCAACTCCAACAGTTGGTGAAAACTGTTATTTGACACAAAAAATAGGCCTGATTTGGCTAAAATCTGGCTCTAACAGATGGACTAAAACCTCGTGTAAATTTACACCAGGCCTAAAATTTTGACAAAGCTGGAGAAAAACTAAGTTTACTATAGTGAGTGAAAAACTATTAAAAAAACAGATTTATTCAACGTCCCTCTTCCTGCAACTCTCATGCAAACTCCTCTGCCCCATCCAACGTTGATATCCACTTACAGATGGTAAATTTGAAAAAATCTTTACATACCTATCAAGAATTTCAGTGAAGAGAAGAAAACAATAAAAAAAAATCTTCTATTGCATATTCAACATTAAAAAAAAAACTAATAAATTTGCTCATTTTAACAAATTAATTAATTCGAGGGTGTAAGTGGAGTTTTTCTAAACTAGCGGGGCTGTAAGTGAGTTTTACGCAAAAAGAAGGCAAATATCATATTTGGAGTTAGATCATCTCCGGGATCCAGCCCTTTTACGATTGTCACTCTTTCTTTCAGGGGTCGGAGAGTGAGAGAGAGAGAGAAGGTAAATTACTAGCAGCAAAGTTATGGCGTCGGCAGCGGGGGGAGTAGTGAAGCACATATTGCTAGCAAAGTTCAAAGAGGAAGTTACTGCTCAAGAGATTGATAAGCTCATCACTGGTTACGCCAAGCTTGTTCACCAGATCGAGCCCATGAAGGCATTCCACTGGTACGCACGCATATAAATACCTACTACTACTACTACTACTACTACTTGCTCGCTCTACTGTCTGATTGACTGATGCGTCAATCGACTGGTTCTTTGCATTTCGATTTTGATTTAGGGTTTCTACTCTAGGCCTTAGATTTTAAGCAAACTGGTGGGATCTCTACATTTGGCTGTAGCTTAAGAATTCAACTATCTGTCTGTCAGAAATGTATTACGACTACAGATTTGCTCTGGTCAAGTTACATAATCAATCAATCGAATTTTCGCCTACTTGTTGCTGGTATTTGCTTGATACAGATAATTAGCAGCAAATAATTTGGGAGAAAAGATAGATAACATCCGGGCGCCATTACCTACCAAATACCGATCCCACAACTACCTGCCTAATGCAACTCCTAAAGACTAGGAGATATGAACACAGACTAATTCAACTCTTTTAAGCACTGTTTCTTCAAATAAACACACCCACCCTGATCCATCGTTTTTATCTGGTTCTCACCTCGCCCGATACTTATGATCTGGGCGACGACACCTCTGTGGAACTCTACAACAGATCCACTTGATACACAATTTGCATATACATTTTCATGCTAACATACCATACCTCTGTTTCGGAAGAACGTGTATATTTGGTTGGTTTTACATCTTGTCTGCTAGTATTATTATTGACTATTGACAGTCTTCTTTGGATAACATGGAGATCTAGCAAACTCGTGGTTTACTTAGAATGTGGAAAATCTCGCTGGTCACTTGCCAGTACTAGCATTAGTAATTAATGATGTGTAGGTTTGAAGTGGATATATAGCCATTTTACATGTAAAGATGTTTCTACACAACATATTTATATTAAACCCTAGCTTCTTGACAGTGACAAGGTAATCATAAGACTATATGCCAGTTGATTTTACAATTTTACAGGTACCTTGGGCATGGCACCATTTAAAGTTTAACATCATGACTAAATAACTTATGGATAAACTACAATAGCTTTCCTCGAGGTATTAATTTGACTCATAAATAAAGTAAGACCCTCACAATTGCCGACAACACTTCGAGTGCCAACAAACAATGCCTATGAACATATCCCGAGTCTCAAAAACTCATTCGCTGATGAGCATCTTTGTCAAATATCTCCACTTGAGCAGTAAACTGCAAAACACTAAAATAGAAGTTTAGCATATCTTGCTCTGCCAAATGCGACTAATACCTGACTCTCTCTTAGATAGCACTTGCATTTGAAATGTCAGCTTACACCAAAGTAGAAGAACTCAAGCAGTGAAATAGAAGTTTAGTTTGTCTTGCTCTGCCAAATGGGTTCTTATTGAAGAGAATCTACTTAAAATGTTGACTAAATTATGGGTATCCGTATACGCTGGTTGTAATTTTCTGTCAACAAGGCTACCTCTTTCTCTGTCAGTTCTTAGTAAGACAATGCTTCAAAGAGGAAAACAATTGGAGAGTTGGAAAAGTAAGCAGTGGTTATCAGCTAGTCTATCTATCCAAAAGAGACAAAGTTTAAGCTTCATTTAGTTCAGTGCAAAGCATATAGAAGACAAGAACAGAAATGGTGACTTAATACATTCAGAATTCAAATAGGAAATACAGGAAAAACTATGATATCTTTCAATCAAGGGTCATCTGCATTCATATTTCAGAGCATTACCTTAACATAAAGACATGGCCTCTGGTGTCCAAGACTACCTCTGACTGAATTTACATGAAGTGGTTTTCATAGTGTTTGACTAAGGATATATTCCTTGATTGATTGTAAGTTACAAGACAGACATTTGATATATCTTTTTTTCTTGAGATATATCACATGCTGGCCTGAGAAGATAAGAAGTTATGCAGAATATGTTTACAGTTACAATTATCACCGTAATAAACAATCATATAGAACGAACGGTTTCATGCTAATAGATGAAAGGCCACTATTAAATGGACATCAACATAAATGTTGCTGTTCTGTTGCCAGAAATTATCTTCATTTGCAGGAGTTGGCTGAGAACAAAGGAACATTCTCTAGCTTCTTTCTGCATCTGCTAATTAAATTGTTTCCTTCCGAAGGAGTTTTTCAGTTCCATGTCAAAAAAAGTATACATTCTTCGTGCTTGGGCCAAAAGAAGTTGCATTTGAAAAGAGAGACTCTTGTCTGATAAAGGCTTCACGATCTGAACTCTGTGGAAAACGTAGAAGAGAGTCGGAGCTACTGCTCTGAGTTTCATGAGCATGTATTTACCTTAGCTGTATTTGTCAAGCAGCTGGTGGGCGAGAAGGAACACCCATGTGAAAGAACACCACAAAAATGCAACAACAAAAAGTAACATACAAAGCTAAGAAAACTCAGGATGTTCGGAAAACAACACAAGAAATGTAGCATGACCATAATAAATACTTGAATTTAGAAATATTTAGCAGTTCCTTACCTGAATGCAGAACCAACAAGATTAGCCATTATCCACACACACACTAGCCAATCCTCATGCTGACTTTGCGATCACTTAGCATCAAAATTGGAAGATCCAGATAGACGCGATGGTAGGGAGGGAGACAGAAAGGCAACTCTGTTGCCTTTTATTGTAATTATTATTTATGTTTATTATATTTTTTTGAGACGATTTTATTTAAGTTCATTATACCAAATCTGCTGTGAGTGAATATGCAGCTCTTGTAACGCTCTCTGGGTCTTGCTTGCTTGTATCAGGGGGAAAGACGTAAGCATTGAGAACCTGCATCAAGGTTTCACTCATGTTTTCGAGTCTAGCTTTGAGAGTGTGGAGGGCCTTGCTGAGTACGTTTCTCATCCAGTCCACGTTGAATTTGCAAACTTGTTCCTCCCAGCTCTCGAGAAAGTCCTGGTCATTGACTACAAGCCTGCACCGGTCCAACTCTGAACCTTTTTTTTTTTTTTACCATTTCTCCAACTCTGAATCTTTTTTTTTTTTTTTTTTTTTTTTTAACCATTTCTCTTAAATAATAAGGTTGCTGTGGACCTGTACCAAATGTTTGGTAGTATTTTGGTTAGCAGAGTTAGAATAAACATTTGACTCAGATTACTATGTGCTCTTTCTGTTGTTTCTTGGCTTAACTTTAGTTCTGCTCTCAAAATTGTGAACACTTGAACCTGTTACAGGTGACGACAGACCAATGCAGTAGTAGTATCCATCAGTTTATTTCAGTGTCTGCAAAGTGAGACTTGGTGACCATTCTTTTTTTAATGTCCCCAAAGTGTGTTAGCTGCTACTACGATTAGACTAAATTAAATTTGCACCACAATCAATGGTCTGTAATAATAATACCCTTCCATGTTTGAGGAAATGGTGGCTGCACTTCATTTTGCACAATGCAGCAGTATGTTTGTCTGCTTGATGCTTTAACTATAAATGGTGACACACACGCGCGCGCGCACACACACACACACACACCACGTAATGCTTTTACTTGTGTGAAGCACAGAATTGAAGAGGCATACAAATACAGGCAGCTACCCTCTATGATTGAAGGCGATGCACTGACTGGTGGTAAGCTGCTGGACAATATTCATTACAAGTGAGACTCACTCAGCTAGCGGCCTCCTCCTTCCAAGATGGGGCGGGGGCACCATCATTAATCAAGACAAGAACAAACTTGTATCCATTGCCTGCCTGGTGTTGTTGTTGGATGAAGGAGAATTGCAGGCTGCTGGCATGATGGATGGGCAAGGCCGGAGTTGTTGTTTTATTCAAAATTTAAAAGAATTGGTGAAAATTAGACTTGCAATTCCTAAAATACAAAATGCAGACGTGCAATTCCCTCCTTTGTTGCTTGGACAGAAGATTTTAAATCATGTTTCATATTTTGTCTCTCCTTTTTTTTCCTATTTTCCCTAACTTGGATGATAACATTTTTCCTAAATTCTCACTCATCACAATCATTAGATAAGAAAAAAAAGTCCTAAATTCTCACTCATCACAATCATTAGATAAAAAAAAAGAAAAAAAAAATGCATGCCGCTACTGGAGGTAAATTATTGTTATACAACATGCAAAAAAGTGATTTTATTTCCAATTTGTATTAAAATTGCATATCACTATTGGAGATGCTATAAGTGAAACAATGGATCGATGCCATCTAGTAATTTATTAATTATCCATCTGGCGGAAAACGGCCAAAAAGATCTGGAATAGTATTCCAAGACTGCGAGTATTCTGGCGGACTGGGGAGGGATCGCTGACTGGAACTTCATAGGCATCTCCGCAATCTTCAATTGCAAACAGAGCATCTCCTCCTTCATCCTGCACACTCCCAAGCTTTCCCAACTTGATGTCCTGTTTGGCTGCATTTAGATGGCTAATGGCCGCGTTGTACTTGGCAAGACAGGTCTCATATACCTCCTTCAGCTCGGCATGAGTAGAAGCAGAGGAAGAAGAGACTAAGCCTGACAAGAGGGTTTGGGTTTTTGAAGTACTTGCATATGTCAAATCAAAAGATATCAATGCAAGACCACGGAGATCCACTGATGCCGAATGAGCCTTCAACACTTTGAAACAGAAGGCAGACTCAGTGACGTGTGAGCATATTTGATGAAGTAAAGCATCAGTTACCTTCACATTTGGTGGCTCTGCTGCACTACTTGGGACAAATACTTGTATGAGCAGCAGCAGCAGTAACCGGAAAACTGGGCTGCTGCTGCTGCTAACTAAACAAGCAGAAGAAGATTTCTTCTTCATCATCATCTTCTCTCCCTCCTATGGTGAACGCATGCAAGAGCTCCAACCTTTTATAGAGGCCTAGCGCTGCACAAGAAACGGAATAGATCCGTCCACTAAATGATATCGTGATTTCATTCACCTTTCGTTTAGGAAAACAAATCATTTCCTCATTGGCAGAGTTTGGTACGTACTACATTAACACATACTAATAGTATATACCAATGAAAAACAAGGGAATATTATTATTTAATTCTATATATTTTTTCCAATCTCAAAATGGAAAAAAAATAAAAAAACATCTATTTTCCATTTTAGTGTAAACTCATCACGAAAGTAAAGAAACTAATCACCAACTCGGGTGATTTTCACCTCAGCCGATTAATCTATGACAATTGGCTGTTTGTCTCTGCAATTTGTTACCAAAACTACCAGCTCAATTCATGTTTGTTTCTGCATTTTGAGATAAACAGTAATTTCTGTTTGCGCGCACCTCGACTATTAGAGATCAAGGACCAAATTGCACTGCATGATAAACTAATGACATGAACTCAAATGCTTCAGTAGCCGTTGGATCACTTTAGAGTATTGTTCAGTAGCCGTCAGATGCTTATAGCCGTTCATTTCAAACCAGTAAGTGGAATGGTGTCGTTCTTCCTCTCAACGGTTGTTAGCACACAATCAGCACCTAGGAGCTCTCTGATTGGTTGAGACTTGTCACTTTCTCCTACGTGTACACCTAGTCAGGTAGGTCGTTAACATTTCTTGTTTATTACATTTAGACCCATACTATTTAAATTATATGCTAGTATTTTTGTAATTTGATTTTGTTGAATGCAATTTTTCAATTCTCTCTGCAACTATCTTCGTCCTCTTCTCTCTTTTCACTCTCTTTCTTCTTCTTCTTCTTCTTCTTCTTCTTCTTCTTCTTCTTCTTCTTCTTCTTCTTCTTCTTCTTCTTCTTCTTCTTCTTCTTCTTCTTCAAGCTATCTTCTTTTACTCTGATATGGTATCAGAGCCAGGTTGTTGGCTCAATTAATTTCTCATAGAAGTGTAGATCAGCCCCTGGAGATTATTTTTGGTATAGTGAAGATCTAATTCTGGGAGCTTGATGGAGACACCTAATGTGGCTGGTAGTTGACGTTTCGGCTGCAGTTCTGACGGTATTTACGGTAATGAATTCTCAAACTCTCTCTATTTCATTGCTAGCTCTGAAAACCCTGGAGCTATTCTAGTCTCTCAGCTTCTCACTGGAGAGAATTACTACTCTTGGGAGAAATCTATGAAAGTTGCTTTACAAGCTAAGAATAAACTTGAGTTTATTGATGGAAGCCTTCTTCAGCCTGAAGTTACCTCTGATTTGTTTCTTCTGTGGAGGAGATGTGATAGTATGGTCATCTCCTGGCTTCTTACTTCTGTTTCTACAGAAATTTCTTGTAGTTTGGTTGGAATCTCTACTGCTAGAGAAATATGGATAGATCTTCAAGAAAGGTTTTCTCAAGGCAATCATCCTAGGGTTTTTCAATTGAATGAAATGATAGCTGGACTCAAACAAGGGGATAATACTATCACTATGTATTATACAAAATTGAGGACTATGTGGGATGAATTAGCTAATTATAAGCCTTTGCCTGCTTGTACTTGTGGTGCTTTTGCTTTGATAAGACAAAGAAGGGAAGAGGAGTACATATGCAGTTCTTAATGGGGCTGAATGAACAATATAAGGCAGTGAGAGAACAAATTTTGCTTGTGGAACCCCTACCTACACTTGATCAGGTTTACTCTAAAGTTGTCCAGCATGAAAGGGAATTCGCCATTTCAGTCACTAAGCCTACTCCCAGTGTTGCAATGTACACCAATTCATCTCACCAAAATTTGTCTTATCCCAATGCTCCTTATCTAGCCATCTTCAGTACCTAGATATTCTTCTACTTCTGGTTATAAAAAGGTTTGTCACCATTGTGGAGATACTGGACATGTCAAAAGAAAATGTTACAAGTTACATGGTTATCCTTCACACTACAAAAACAAACATAAAGTCAATAGTGTGAAAATTCACCACAAACTCCTACACTTTCCTTATCACCAGTTCAATGTCAACAGATTGTGTCGCTTCTTAGTACACAATTACAGTCTCAATCTCTTACATCACCTACTTCTCCTACTTAAGTCAATTGAGTGAGTCCTTATGATTCTATTTCTCATGTTATGGGTCTGGAATCACCTCTTCAACACCACACTAAATCAA
Source organism: Linanthus parryae (assembly GCA_023055425.1). Lineage (NCBI taxonomy): Eukaryota > Viridiplantae > Streptophyta > Magnoliopsida > Ericales > Polemoniaceae > Linanthus > Linanthus parryae. Next base: position 498,052 of record JALGPY010000008.1, on the reverse strand, counting down.
CACCCTCTTCTGGTTCTACAAGTTCTAATCATCTTCATTTTATGGCTGGCATCTCTAGTTCCTTTTCTCTTCATATCTCAAAACTTTCACCTGATTTTGCTGCACCATCTTGGATTATTGATACAGGAGCTACAACACATGTGTTGCAACTCCACTCTCTTTTCTGAGATGCATCATGTTACCAACACCAATTTTCATTTACCTAATGGTAAATATTTTATGGTTTCTCATATTGGATCAGTAGTCTTGAATGACACCTTGACCCTTCATCATTTGCTTTATGCGCCTTCTTTCAAATTTAATATGATTTCAGTTAGTAAGCTTACACATTCATCTTCTTGTGTCTTTCTTTGTGAGCTTGATTCTTGCACTTTCTATGACAACCAAACCAATGCTGTTCTTGGAAAAGGACACAAGACCGGTGGTCTCTATTTGTTAGATTCCACACCTTTTTCCTTCAATACTGTAATTTCAAGAGACTCCATTTCTAAATCCGTTCTTTGGCATATGAGATTGAGACATCCCTCTTTCAAGAAACTTCAACCTCTTGCACACTCACATTCCTTCACCAATTGAAGCTACCAATCTTACCTGCACTATTTGTCCCCTTGCTAAACACAAAAGACTACCATTCCCAAATGGCAATCACATTACTTCTTTACCATTTTCTGTTGTACATTGTGACACTTGGAGCCCATATAAAGTCTCTACTCCTTCTGGTCACAAATATTTTTGATGCAAAACAAGTCAGATGCTGCTGCCATTTTGATAGATTTATGCACCTATGTTGAGACACAGTTTTCTACAAAAGTGAAGAGGTTTAGAAGTGATAATGCACCTGACCTACATTTGGCAGATTTCTTTGCTAGGAAGGGTATTGTGCTTGAACTTAGCTGTGTTGAGACACCTGAGCAGAACTCAGTTGTTGAAAGGAAGCATCAGCATCTACTTAATGTGGCCAGGGCACTAAGATTTCAGTCAGGTGTACCTTTCAGTTGTTGAAAGGAAGCATCAGCATCTACTTCAGTAGTCGTTGGATCACTTTGGAGTATGGTCCAGTAGCCGTCGAATGCTTATAGTCGTTCATTTCAAACAAGTAAGTGGAACGGTGTCGTTCTTCCTCTCAACGGTTGTTAGCACACAGTCAGCACCTAGGAGCTCTCTGATTGGTTGAGACTCGTCACTTTCTCCTACGTGTACACCTAGTCAGCTAGGTCGTTAACATTTCTTGTTTATTACATTTAGACCAAGATTATTCAAAATATTTGCTAGTAATTTTGTAATTTGATTTTGTTGAATGCAATTTCCAATTCTCTCTGCAACTGTCTTCGTCCTCTTCTCTCTTCACTCTCTTTCTTCTTCTTCTTCTTCAAGCTATTTTCTTACTCTGATATTGACTAAATTTGTGATTATTGGTCATGGGGTTTGGACAACATGAGACTTCAAGGGGAGCAAACCCTTATATTCCAAACCTCACCCATTAGGCCAACTGTTTGTGGTTTATGTCTGTATTCTCAAGTAAAGAAGACGACTACTCCACCTATGACTTAGAGTGAGGGGTGGCAACTTAGACCCTAATGCCACCAGAAATCAATGGCCAGGTGGAGGGGAGACCGTTAGGCAGTTCTATTTATTAGAATTCAGAATTCTTACCTAGCTTCTTTTGTAATTTCTGTTTTGGGGTAAAACGTTTCATTTTGAATTCATTCTAGAATATTATCAAGACCCTCCCTAGTCTCTCTTCTGTGTTTCCACCTTTCCCTCTCTTCCTCTCTCGGATCTAATCTTCTCATTTTTCCTGTGAATGGCCGGAATCCGGTCGCCTGAAAACCGGACCACTGTCATGACAACAACAGATCAAATCAAATGTTCAAAGTAATTAACTGATTGAAGAAACATCATGTAACTGCTACTCAACCTACAAACGTTGAAAGACAGGCAGCAAATAACAGTGCATCCGTTCAAGAGGTCCCGACATTGTAATTATTAGCATCAGCAACTTGGCTAAGATAGTTTCCCACGGATAGCAATAGTAATATCTCATTAAGTCTGCCTCCTGAGGGCTTTAAGAATGAATTTAGAGAAAAGTTTAAATACAAATATGTCAATCATTAATCATTAATTAGTAGTAGTAATCAACAAGTACAAGTAAGAAAAGATAAAAAGAGAAAGGGTCGCCTTCATTGTTTCTTCCCCAAGATAGAAAACACAGCCAGCCAGGCAGATATCTAGATGTGAATGGGCTTGTCATAAGTAGCCATGGCAGCCTCCTTCAATGCTTCGCTCATAGTAGGATGTGCATGACATGTGCGTGCAATGTCCTCGCTTGAAGCACCGTAGTGCAAAGCCAACACAGCTTCGTGAATCAGCTCTCCAGCGTTTGGTGCCATTATATGAACCCCCAGTATCTTGTCGCTCTCCTTGTCCGCGATTACTTTAACCACTCCTTCAGCGTCGTCAATGGCTTTTGCCCTGCTGTTAGCCATCAAAGGGAACTTGCCAACACGGTACTCCACCCCAAGGCTCTTCACTTGCTCCTCCGTCTTCCCAACCGACGCCACCTCTGGATGCGTGTAAACAACTCCAGGAACTAAATCATAGTCCACATGACCTTCTTTCCCAGCTATGAACTCCACACAAGCAACTCCATCTTCTTCTGCCTTGTGGGCTAACATTGGCCCAGGAATCACATCCCCAATTGCATAAACCCCTGCCACATTTGATGCAAACCGTTTGTTCACCAGGATCCGCCCAGCCTTGTCAGTCTCCACCCCTATCTTCTCCAACCCTAGCCCTGCTGTAAAGGGATTTCTACCCGCAGAAACAAGGACAACATCTGCTTCAATTGTGGTTTGCTCACCACAACCAGATGCTGGCTCAAGAGTCAACTTCACACCACCACCACTTGCCAAAGTTTCAACTGCAACAACTTTAGTTTTCAGCACGAATTTCATCTTCTGCTTCTCCAAGGAACGCTGGAACTGCCTGCGCACTTCGGCGTCCATGGTTGGGACGATGTCGGGACCGAATTCGACAACTGTGACCTCAGAACCGAGACGGCCCCAAACGGAGCCCATCTCCAGGCCAATGTAGCCAGCTCCAATGACGACGAGTTTCTTTGGGACTTGTGACAATGCTAAAGCTCCAGTAGAGGATACAATCCTCTTCTCATCAATGGTGATTCCAGGGAGGGACTTGACGTCGGATCCAGTGGCAACTATGATATGCTTTCCTTTCACAATGGTATTTCCACCATCGATAGTATCAACAGAAACTTCAGAAGGGGAGACGAATTTGCCATAGCCTTTGACATAAGTGACTTTGTTTTTCTTGAAGAGACCTTCAATACCACGAGTGAGATTGGCCACAGCTTTATCCTTTTGTCCCATCATGGCTGGTAGATCAACCTCGACAGAAGCAATTTTGACACCATGGCTAGCGAAAGAGTGTTTGGCTTCGTGGTACATGTGAGAGGAATGGAGTAGGGCCTTGCAAAGAGGAAATAGTAATTATTATTAGTAGCACTACTGACATATACCAGGTACAACACTACATGACCGACTGTGTCTGTGTTTGAGGGAAGCCTCAGGGAAGATGGAGAAGAAGGAACATGAGTTACCACAAAATTCAGAATTACTAGTACTAGTTGAGTGGGGATTATGGCATGCTCAAGTATCAAATACTAGTAGTATAAACAACCAACATTCATCCATTCCAGCTAACATCCATCAAGTAAGAAAATTGATGGAACAAAGGGAAGCAGGCAACACTCATCAATTAATGTCGTATAATAACACATCTGTTTGTAATTACTTCTTCTTCTTGAGAAAAAAACTACTAACAGTTGTTGTTACTCAACTGAAGTGATCAATTTTGCTATTTTTACGCCATCTTTCAAAGAAAGATTTAGCTACAGCTATTTATTTACATCAAAGAAGAAGGATTGAACAGCTATTCCAAATTAGACATCTAAGTAAGTATCATATAAAGCTTTAGTACTATTGTACTGACATACTATAGTAGAAAGGAGGACGATCTGGAAGACTGGGAGGAAATTACAAAGAGTTAACCATTAGAATGAGTGAGTGATTGAGGAAGATATGGAAATTATTAGAATGATTTTAACAAACAAATTACTGGGAGGAGTACTAATTATAGAATAGGAGATGAAATAATCATAACAATAATAAGAATGTACTTCACCTTGGAGGGAATACATCCAACGTTGAGGCAGGTGCCTCCTAGAGTTCCTCGCTTCTCTATACAGGTGGTCTTCAGCCCCAACTGAGCAGCTTTTATCGCCGCCACATAGCCCCCAGGACCGCCGCCGATAACGACAACATCATTTTCCTCAGACGAAGAAGCAAAACCTCGAGACAAGGAGGAGGATGAGGAGGTCAGAAAAAGGGAGTATCTGAATACACCGGAGGTGAGAAAAGAGGAAGCTGCTTTTCTTCTGGTCAAGCTTGCTACCGCCATCATTCTTCTTCTTCTCGGCCAAACCACACACACGGTGGTGGTTTAAAACAAACAATAAACTCAACCCCCCAACTCAAGGCCAGGCAAACAATAAAAATGGGTGGTTGAACCACGCCACGAAATTCTAACATTTGAAGAAGGATATAGTGACAAGAATGTGCAATAAACAAAGAAATATAACACTTGTGTTAAGGGTAGTGATTCATACACCTCTAAATTTGATGGTTGCACCAGAGTGCTATTAACTTGTCTCATTTATTGAGATGACTAGTACAATTTTGATTCTGTAAAATATTATTTCCATATAAAGTTTGATTAAAGTTGTAATGTCAAGAAATGATCTGAGCCTGGATTAGTTATTTCTTAGTATTAGAAATGGGAAATGCATCCACAAGTGTCCTCTTCTTGCTCAGTGGAAATTGTTGCTAAATTGAAATTGAGTTAGATATTTCTCGGAATAATTGAAAATCAACCAGTTTTCAAACATGTATGCTCCACTAGTTGGGTCGTAAAGTGGCTGGTTATTCACTGACATTGACCGATTTTGTGCATGAGCGATTCTAGAAGATCGAACCGGACCGGTCTGGTTTAAAACAATGAAACTAATACCAACAACTAGAATTTAACCAGGTCTATCCGTTGTAATATCACCTCGTAATGTTAAATATGAAGTATTAGCGTACAGTTGACATAGCCGTCTAGATTGCAAGCTCATGCTTGTCTTGGGCTCGTTTCGAGATCTGTATTACAGAGCTCGGTTTGTGATATAAAGAATGAGAACTTGGTCGCGAGCTCCACAATCTGTCAAGCTCGTGAAATAGCGGAAAGAATGATTACTACAACTACAAATTCGATTTTAACTTCTGGTCCTCTGTCATGACAGGTTAAGTAGTCCCATGCTTCCTCCGTTAGCATTCTTTTTCTCTAGGTACCTGCTCCGGTATCAAATTGCAAAACGAATCAGGCTTGAATCGCATGGACGAGGGAGCTAAATTCAAATTTAGTTTGCATAACTACATAGAGACATGGAAACGGAACAGATTTATTATTATTATTATTTGCTATTATTATTATACGTGATGAGTGAATGAGAAACAGAGAAAAGATGAATAACTGGTGGCCTCACACACCTTAGCATTATTATCCATTTTGATTGACTGATATATATCAAACAATCATCACCTCAACTAGCTTTAGCCTGGGTGTGTGTTTGTGGCTCGTTAATTAGTACCACTCCGTCTCTACTCTTCGTTCTCATCTTGACTTTTTGACTCGTATTTGGGTTATTTTGACCGGGTGATTTAAATAGCAAAATAATGAGATTTATTTCTTTTACCGTATTATGGAATACATTTTAATTTTTACTCTACAACACCATGAAAAGATTATCAAAAAATTGCATTATTTTATATCCAAATTACCGGGTCAAAGTGACACAGTGAACTGTGATAAAAGTCAGGATGAGAACAAAGAGCAAAGACGGAGTGGTAGGTGATGCTACTCTACAAGCCATCCATCCATTCGGCCAGCTAGACATGACGACGACCAAAACAAACGGAAATCGAATTCGGCCAGCTAGACATGACGACGACCAAAACAAAGAGGAATCGAAGGTTTCTAGCCGGGGCCTCTCCTCTCCTCCCATGGCTACTAAGAGTATCTCCAACTCGTCATGTTAATGATGAAAACAAGTGATACAAGGTGCTATTATGTAGTTAGTAGAATATGTGGGGGTTGTATGTAATAAACAAGAGTGTGTAACAGAATTACATATAAGTAGTGTGTTAGTTGATGTTTAAGTGTAATAATCATCTTCTGAATACATAATCAATGTTCACTTTCTCTTTCCTCTTCTTCGTCTTCCCTCTTTCTCTTCTCTGTGAATTGAAGCTTCTTCGGTGAATTACCATGGCTAAACTTGGTCTTCTACATGGTATCAGAGCCTCTAAAGGCTAGTCGCCGCTCGCTCGTAGGTCTTGGTGCTCCGGCGTGTTCAATTTCAGCTCCGGTGAGTTCGTCGGCCTACTTTCGCCTCTCCGACAAGGTCTTTTGCCTTCGTTCTTTCATTAATGGCGTTCTCGAGTTTCGATTGCTTCTCTGCATCTTAATTCTATCCAAAGATTCGCTGCATTCAAGTGTTTTGGCGTTTGGTTTTCATCTTTGAGTCAGTTCCGTGTTGTTGCTCCGAGTTTTGCCGAGTTTGGGGTTTTGTGAACCGAGTTTTGCCGAGTTCTACGGTTTTTGTCCGAGTTTTGCCGAGTTCAACGGTTTGCGTCCGAGTTTTGCCGAGTTAGCTGCTATTCAACTTATTTTTCTTCATTTCTTCATGGCCATCCTTCTGCATCTACCTCAGGTGTTTTGGCTTCTCAACTCAAGCTTTCAGCCACAACTAGTAATAGCTTTTGTACTCATTGTCAAGTGTCTAAAAGCCATAAACTACCATTTTCCATTTCTTCAGCACATGCTACTCATTGTTTTGATTTGGTTCATTCAGATGTATGGGGTCCTTCCCCTTTTCCATCTTTTAAACAATATAGATATTACCTTCTCTTTATTGATGATTTTTCTAGATATTGTTTGCTCTATCCATTAAAAGCTAAGTCAGATGCTCACAATGCCTACTTGGCTTTCACTTCCTTCATCTCTACTCAGTTTAATGCTACTGTTAAAGTTTTTAGGACTGATAATGGCACTGAGTATGTCAATCACACCTTCAGCTCCTATTTGCAATCTCAGGGGACTGTTCATCAAACTTCATGTCCCCATACCCCTGAACAGAATGGGAGAGTTGAGAGAAAGCATAGACACCTCATTGAAACAACTTTGTGCTTGCTTCACCAAGCACATTTACCTTCTTCTTTTTGGTTAGAAGCTCTAGTTACAACAAATTTTCTTATCAATAGAATGCCTAAGAAACTTCTTCATAACAAATCTCCTTTTCAATGCTTGTTTCATCATTCCCCAGATTACTCCACATTTAGAGTATTTGGGTGTCTTTGCTATCCCTGGCTCAGACCTTACACCTCCCACAAACTGCAGTTTAGATCCTCTCCTTGTGTGTTCTTGGGTTACTGTGCTACTACAAAAGGGTATAGATGTTATGACATTTTGACACACAAAGTCTTTGTGTCCAGACATGTTCAATTTTGTGAAACTGTTTTTCCATATCAGTCTAGCTCTTCTTCTCTCCCTCACACACCTACCTCTTACAAGTCACTATTTCCTCCTATTTTTATGTCTACCACTCCTTCTTCTCCATCATCTATATCACAACCTCCTCAAGTGTTCTCTGATTCTTCTTCCTCCACCATTGAAGTTTCTTCTCCAGCTACACCTCCTTCTTCATCACCTGCACCTTCACCAGTACCCTCTCATCCCATGATCACCAGACTTAGGTCTGGCATTGTCAAACCCAATCCCAAATACCAAGTTCATACAGCTGTTACAGCTTCAGACATAGCTGAACCCTCCTCTTTCAAGCAAGCTTCTGAGCTGCCTTGCTAGCAAAATGCCATGAATGAAGAATTTCAGGCTCTTCTCCATCAACACACCTGGACTTTAGTACCCTTGCCATATGGTAGAACACCAATTGGCTGCAAATGGGTCTACAAAATCAAGAGACATGCAGATGGTTCTGTGGCTAGACACAAGGCTAGATTAGTAGCCAAAGGGTTTTTACAGACATATGGTCTTGACTACAGTGAGACCTTCATTCTTGCTGCCAAACACCAAACAGTCAGAATAGTATTGTCTCTTGCACTGCATTATGATTGGCCTCTCAAGCAGCTAGACATTAGTAATGCCTTTCTACATGGTACTGTTGAAGAAGAACTTTTTATGTCTCAACCACCAGGGTTTGTGCATCCTCAATACCCTCATTATGTGTGTAAGCTTCACAAGTCTCTTTATGGACTGAAACAAGCTCCTAGAGCTTGGTACAAAAAGTTTTCCTCCTTTCTGCTTCAGCTTGGGTTCACTTGTAGCAGAGCTGATACTTCTCTCTTTGTGTTGCACACTTCTGCTTATATGGTGGTTCTCTTAGTATATGTGGATGATATCATATTGACTGGCAGCTCCTCTACTGTGTTGACTTCCATTCTTCAAGTTCTTCAGTCTCAATTTGCTGTCAAAGACTTGGGTAAACTGCATTATTTTCTGGGCATTGAGCTGGATTACACTGCTTCTGGTGCTCTTCTACATCAAACTAAGTATGCCACTGATCTTCTCACTAAGACCAAGTTATTGGACAGCAAGCCTTGTGCTACTCCATGTGCTCAGAAGTCCAGTGGGGTTGTGTCTGATCTCTCTCTCTATTCAGCTCCCTCTTATTATAGAAGCATTGTGGGGGCTCTTCAGTATCTTACCATTACCAGGCCTGACATTCAGTTTGCAGTAAATGCTCTTTGTCAACACATGCATTCTCCTACTCAAGCTGACTTTGTTGCAATGAAAAGGGTACTGAGGTATATTAAAGGCAGCTTACATCAGGGTATCACCATTTCTCCTAGTCATTTTTTGTTATCAGCTTATGCAGATGCTGATTGGGCTGGAGACTGCTTTGACAGAAGATCCACCACTAGTTTTTGTATCTATTTGGGTGACAATTTGGTTTCTTGGAGCTCTAAGAAGCAAGACACAGTGGCTAGATCCTCCACTGAGGCAGAGTACGAGGCCTTAGCTATAACATCTTCTGAATTGAAATGGATGCAGTATCTACTCTATGATCTTCACATTCTCCCATCTTCACCTCCTACTTTGTGGTGTGACAACACTTCTTCTTTAGCTCTGGCCTCCAATCCTGTGTTTCATGCCAGGACTAAACATATTGAAATAGACTTCCATTTTGTTAGATAAATGGTGGTGGCTAAGAGACTTCTTCTTGGACATGTTTCTTCTCTTGCTCGACCAGCTGATCTATTCACTAAACCTCTTGCTGAGTTCCAGTTCAACACTTTGAAGTCCAAGCTTAACTTGGCTGAAGCCAAGTTTAGCTTGAGGGAGGTTGTTAATGATGAAAACAAGTGATACAAGGTGCTATTATGTAGTTAGTAGAATATGTGGGGTCTGTATGTAATAAACAAGAGTGTGTAACAGAATTACATATAAGTAGTGTGTTAGTTGATGTTTAGGTGTAATAATCATCTTCTGAATACATAATCTATGTTCACTTTTTCTTTCCTCTTCTTCGTCTACCCTCTTTCTCTTCTCTGTGAATTGAAGCTTCTTCGGTGAATTACCATGGCTAAACATGGTCTTCTACACGTCACCCTCCCAATGGGCTCACAATTTTCCCTTCCCCCTACCCGTCCCTTTCCCCAAACTACTCATAATCCATTAAATTTATTTTTAAAAATATAATTAATGTTTTAAAAATAAATCTACTAGAACTAATATAATGAAATACAAAAAATTACCAATATATATAATCTCTGAAAGTGATAATAACAAACACTATTATTCGTCAAAATAACGAATACAAGTACGAGTAAATAAGTCTTTATAAGAAAAAAATTAACCTTACAACAGAAAGAATGAAAATGATAATTATTTTTAGAATACATGAAGACCCAGAGAGGGTTAGTCGTGTTTTTAAACATAAATAATATCCTAATTCGAGTGTCTTAGATGCTGAACTACAGGCCAATTGTTCGTTCGCATGGAGATCAATTTTCAGCTCTACGCATATTCTGAGTCGTGGACTAAGGTGGAAAGTAGGTGACGACTCTCGGCTTCGAATCCACGAGGACTCATGGATTAAAAGTCCATTCAAATTCATTCCTCTCGCTACCTCACCTCAAGCTCGGAACTCGAAAGTAGCTGACTTCATTACAACTACTCGTGAGTGGGACATGGAGCGCATCAAGCCTTATGGCATGGAAATTGACATTGATGAAATTGTGAAGGTTCCTATCCCATTAATCCCCTCTTAGGACTCTCGTATATGGCACTTCACAGAATCAGGCAACTACTCGGTGGCTTCGGAGATGATTCGTTTGGAAAAAGGGATTGTCTGAGCGAATGGTCAAGGATCGTCTGCGGGTACTTCTAAAAAGTGGCTCAACTTGCTCAGGAAAACGAAAGTTCAACCCTGGATGATTTACACAGTATGAAGAGTGTCTTAGAACTCGCTAGCTACAAGAGATAAAGTCAGGAAGTCTAAAGAGGTTAATCCCAGATGCCCTCTTTGCAAAAGTGGCGACGAATCAGCTACACACTTATTCATGGAGTGCAAGTTCTCAACTTACATTTGGAAAAAACTTTTTGGAGCATATTTCTTAGCCCAGAGGAAAGGAAATATAGTTTCCTAGATACCTTCTGTCTTTGACAATCTGAGTGCTAATGGTCGCGAGAAGTTTTGCACGACAATTTGGAGTATATGGAGGAATCGCAACTCAGCTATCTTCCAAGGTCTTGTGAAGAACACGAAGGAGGTACTCAATGAAATCGAAGTTAATACTACCCTCAATATTTTGTGACCCATCAGCGGGCAAGCAGAGGTATGTGCAGAGAGGTGACTCCGGCAGAGTGTTGACGTCCTCCCGACGAAGGTTCTCACGAAATCAACTCGGACGATGCATGGATACACACCGATGATAAAGCAGCAGGTGGTGCCGTTATTCGTGACTCCCGTGGTAAGTTCCTAGCCGGAATGGCGACACCTCTCTTCAATGCAAACTCAGCCAAAGAATCTGAGTGCATGGCAGTCCGGGAAGGGCTCCGAATTGCATCGGATTCTCAACTAAGAGTCGTGGAGGTGGAGACAGATGCAAAGGTCGTCGTGGATGCATTCAATAACTAACATAGTGTTGCGAACTTTCGTTCTGAGTTTGGCGACATCATTCACGAAATCTGGCACTCACAACCTGATTCCAGAGGGTCTCTTTTGTCTACTCAAAGCGAAACTCCAATACTGTAGCTCATGCGTTGGCGAAATTTGAATTGAGTTGTTCAAACACGCATATTTGGCTTGATGTTAACCATAGTCAGTGATATTTTTCTTAATGATGTAAAGGGGGGTTACCCAACTCCATTATTTTTTTATTAATAAGAAGAATTTATTCTCCTAAAAAAAAGAAGACCCGTAGAGAGAATTCTCCCTCTAGTGACCGTGAAACCCTAGCTAGCCATGGAGGCTACAAAGAAAAGCACTAAAATGCTACCGGTGTTGCCAATGGGTGTAATATAATCACAGTTGTATAGGGACTAATATGTAAATACTTGTTGTATAATCCCATTTGTATTGGCATACGATAATCAGTCCTATCTTAGGACTTCCACACGATCTCTCGATCTTACATAATATCAGAGCATGCGGTTATAAACTCGATCGCACGGCCTCCTCTACCAACATCGACGTCCCTTCCGTACATCATGCCTTCTAATGCACATTGTACCAAGCACCGCCTCCCACAACTGTCGTTGTCGCAGTTGGTTGCTTCCTCCCACACCGACGATTTGTGACCTCTCTATCGCATCGTCCTTTTTTGGTGATCATCCTTCTTCATTCGCTCTACTCTATGATTGTCCTTCTTCATTCGCTTTACTGTTGCGTATTCTTGACATCGTGCGCGCCCGTAACTCTAATCCCCCGACAACAAATCTCAACTCTACTATTGCGGTTCATCCCTCTCTACCTTTGTCGTGCTTGTTACTGTGAATTCTGCAACTCAAATGACGTAGGTGGGTCATCATTAGTTCACAATTTTTTTTAATACTTGAAATCAAATCACGCGGGTGGGCCTACCTATTTTCCTTGTTTTACAACCTGAAACAATATATTATTGCGTGTTGCTCTCATTCAGTTGCTTCCTTCAATTTTTTAAGTGTCATGGCTGCTGAAAGATCCAAAGAATTGCTTTACTCTATTTTTTGGTGACGAACATCGAGAAGAAAGTCAGGTACCCGCTCGGTAATAATAAAGTTCAGTATGATCATTGGGTGAAATTTTTGGCTGCATACGGATTTGTACGGTGTTTCTGACCATCTCGATCTGCCCACTGATACCATTCCTATAGGAGATCCTCCGTGGAAATCGATTGATGTTGTTATTTTTCTTGGATTTATCAGACTATATCTGACGACTTGGTGCTCCGATTCTGGCCCCAAATCAGTCTACTCGAGAGGCATGGGTAAACATGAGACACTTTTCCGTGACAATAAGGGTTCTCGGGTTGCTGAATTGGAGCTTCAGTTTGCCTCTTTGTGGTTGGACATGTGTTCTCTTGACAAATACTGCAACAAACTAAGATCTCTTGCAGATCGCATTGGTACGCCAGTTGGGAAGGAGCCGTTGGTGATCCCATTCACAAATTGTTTGACTCCGGCGTATGGTGGCGTCTCCACGTTGATTGAACATACGTTATGAGTGCACTTGTTTCTTGCAGCCATCTCAATGCTGGGTTTGGAGGAGCTTCGCTTTGCTCGTCAAGAGGCTGCTATTCATGGTGTAACACCCCTAATTTCTGAGAGAGTTCTTAGTGCAACATCATGACTTTGGGGAAAAATTTGTATATAGTCTGTCACGGCTTTAAAGTTGGAATTTTGGAGTGTTGGCAATATTTGGAAGGTGTTAGAATGATTTTGAGGCGATTAAAATATTTGGGGTGGTTGTGTAATTCTCTGAAACATAGCAGTTATCCAATTCTAGTTTGTATCATAAAGTTTTAAAAGTTACGCTTTCTACCCTAATCATTTTTATTTTTTGCACTTCTAGCCCCCAAGCATGATGGACACTTGTCCTAAGTGTTTTGACACAAGTCCTATGAGTTGGCAACACCCAACAGCTCTATTCAGCCTCTTTCAGCAGAATGTTTCATCATTTATATCATCTCATTTCTTTCCCTCTTCCTTCTCAACCACCAAGAACACCACCACCTCCACCATCGAAACCACCACCAAACCAACACCAACTCCAAAACTGCTACTACCCCAGAACCACATCTGAATGGTGAGCAAAACCCACAAATTAGTTTGAAGATTCATTGCGCGAGGAGAAAGAATTTCAGATTAAAAATTGAGGAACCCTAGCTCTTTAATCGTCAATTCTCCTATTCAGTGTCGAGTTTCCGTGTTTGGATGATGAAGTTGTGCTCCTGAGGTTCAGGCAAACCCAACAGACCCAAAGAAGGTCACCAAATCATCAGTTTTAGAGAGGGTCACCGAGCTGCTGCCGGAAACTGCATGGAGCAGTTGGAGAATTCGGTAAATTCTTAGTTTTGGACTATTGAAATCACCTATAATAGCTTCCATGAGGTCTGTGACTAACGTGGAGTGCAATAACAGGACCAAACTGGGGAGAATTGGACGGAATTCGGGCTGAGAAGACGCCGAATTCTGCACTTTTTGCCGGAAAGTGCCATACCCGACGGGAATGAGGTAACTCCCCCATTTCTTCTATGTTTCTGCCAATTTTTGCACCAAAATGACCCTTAGATAATTTAGAACAGCTCTAGACCCTGCATTGCAACTCAGGAAGTCGTTTAATTCGGGTTTGAATTAATTACTGGGCATTTTTCCGACATATTTTTGGGTCAGGTTTAGGCTGTTGTAACTTCGTAGTTTTTATCCGTTTTGGGTGATCTTTAGTATGTTGGAAACGCTGGGCATTGTTGTTTAACATAGTGTTGATTGGGTGCTATAATTTCCTCTCTAGGTTGCCTCAAAATCAGTCCAAACATGCTAGGTTTGAGGTGGTAGTTGAACTGTGTTCTTGAAGTTCTTCCTGAGCTGCATTTTTGGTTGATCTTTGAAGAACTGTATCTCCTTCACCAACAGCTAGAGTGATTCTTGTCTCTGTGCACTCTCTTTGTTTCCCTCTACAAACTTTGTATTGTTTTGAATGCATGATCATGTCTCTAACTAACCAGAATCTAAGCCCGAATTTGAGGAAAATGCGGTGTTCTTGAGTTGTTATGGCAGATTTTTATAAGTATATAATTAGTTGTTGATGTACCCATTTTCTGACATTCGTAACTTCCTCAAAACTTAATCAAATGTTGGTATGCTTCCTCCTACATGAAGCTCGTGCATAATACTTCGAATCATCGTCTCGAGGTCATGTTCAAATTTGTAACGTATTTTTCTCAAAACGAGCCTAAAGTTGCTAGTTTGAACTCATGAAACGAACTTGAACCTTTTTAAGTATTGAATCGTAATTTTCATCCAACCTTGACTAGCGATATCATTTTGAATACTTGGAGTTTTTAGGAGTTAAAATATGTTTCGGAATCCTTGAACTATCATCTTCAAGATCATATTCCTAGTTTCTCAAAACTCTTTCTCAACTGATCAGAAATCATCCGCGAAGTTGACTGCTTGAAGTGACTTTTTCTCTATCTTTGACCTTCGGTTTTGATGCAGGAAGAATTTTGCCAGTTTCAGAAAAGCTGTTTCGGTCCATACGTAGAATCAGGGGCAGAATTGACGGATTGATGAACGGGGTTGAACCATACATGAATCTGACCAGAAACGACGTTCTAAAGATATTTCGTGACTTTAGTCACGATCACCATGCTGATTTGGCAAAATTCGGCTGTTTAGGGCACGAAATCGTCAAATTTGCTATTTTTAGTAATAATCTTTTGGTTAATTAGGAGGTCAATTTAAACCCGATTTGGGTCAATCTTTTTCCAGTATGCTTTTCTTTAGTAGGACTTTAATTCAGAATAATAGTTGAGATTTTGCTATTTTAGGTAAAATTTAGGTTTTTTGCTATTTAAGTTCGGCTTGTGGACTTATTTCAGCAGTTAATCGATTATTGAGTTTATTTCAGAAAACTTTGTGTTTTCTATGAACCCTATGGAGGTTCTTTCATGATTTCCCTTCCATCTTCGTTGCTTCTTGCTGCTCCCATAAAACGCCTTGATTCTCTCCGGCGTCAGTTTGGTATCAGAGCTCAAAGCTCCGTGGGAAGAAGATCGTCATAACCATGGTGCGTGGACGACCTGGCGGCTGCGGGCAGGTTCCGGCTGAGGAAGCCCCCCAACGGGAACGTAACGTCCAAGACGTTATGATGATACAAGATCTGCAAAGGCAGATTGCAGACCTAACCCATGGCCTTGCGGTGCGGTATTTGCAGCGGCAGGTTGCAAATTTAACTCGACACTTAGCGGCACGGGAATTCGAGGATTGCAATGCCTTTAATCAAGACTCGCAGCCCGCGTTCGAGATCCGCTACGACGGTGATTCCGGTGGTCGGAACGAGCGTTATGGAGGAGCGAGTTTGAAGACTGACGTGTCAGATTATTCCGGTACGTTAGTAGTTGAACATATTTATGGTGGTGCAATATTTTATAAGCGTATTTCAAGTTCAATCGATAGTTATGTAGACTGGAATAAACCACCGGTTTATGATAACTATGGAGACGAAGATGAAGATGAAGATGATGATGTGAAAATTGGATTAGCGGAGTCGTTGGTGTTTCCGTTCAAGTTCTCATCTTACTTTAGTGATCCGTTCTTGGTGGAGACCTTCTTTCATGAACCTAAATTGAACTCGAGGGAGAGTTCTTTTGAAGAGGGAGTGACTGATGCAGGAAGAATTTTGTCAGTTTCAGAAAAGCTGTTTCGGTCCATACGTAGAATCAAGGGCAGAATTGACAGATTGATGAACGGGGTCGAACCATACATGAATCTGACCAGAAACGACGTTCTAAAGATATTTCGTGACTCTAGTCACGATCACCATGCTGATTTGGCAAAATTCGGCTGTTTAGGGCACGAAATCGTCAAATTTGCTATTTTTAGTAATAATCTTTTGGTTAATTAGGAGGTCAATTTAAACCCGATTTGGGTCAATCTTTTTCCAGTATGCTTTTCTTTAGTAGGACTTTAATTCAGAATAATAGTTGAGATTTTGCTATTTTAGGTAAAATTTAGGTTTTTTGCTATTTAAGTTCGGCTTGTGGACTTATTTCAGCAGTTAATCGATTATTGAGTTTATTTCAGAAAACTTTGTGTTTTCTATGAACCCTATGGAGGTTCTTTCATGATTTCCCTTCCATCTTCGTTGCTTCTTGCTGCTCCCATAAAACGCCTTGATTCTCTCCGGCGTCAGTTTGGTATCAGAGCTCAAAGCTCCGTGGGAAGAAGATCGTCATAACCATGGTGCGTGGACGACCTGGCGGCTGCGGGCAGGTTCCGGCTGAGGAAGCCCCCCAACGGGAACGTAACGTCCAAGACGTTATGATGATACAAGATCTGCAAAGGCAGATTGCAGACCTAACCCATGGCCTTGCGGTGCGGTATTTGCAGCGGCAGGTTGCAAATTTAACTCGACACTTAGCGGCACGGGAATTCGAGGATTGCAATGCCTTTAATCAAGACTCGCAGCCCGCGTTCGAGATCCGCTACGACGGTGATTCCGGTGGTCGGAACGAGCGTTATGGAGGAGCGAGTTTGAAGACTGACGTGTCAGATTATTCCGGTACGTTAGTAGTTGAACATATTTATGGTGGTGCAATATTTTATAAGCGTATTTCAAGTTCAATCGATAGTTATGTAGACTGGAATAAACCACCGGTTTATGATAACTATGGAGACGAAGATGAAGATGAAGATGATGATGTGAAAATTGGATTAGCGGAGTCGTTGGTGTTTCCGTTCAAGTTCTCATCTTACTTTAGTGATCCGTTCTTGGTGGAGACCTTCTTTCATGAACCTAAATTGAACTCGAGGGAGAGTTCTTTTGAAGAGGGAGTGACTGATGCAGGAAGAATTTTGTCAGTTTCAGAAAAGCTGTTTCGGTCCATACGTAGAATCAAGGGCAGAATTGACGGATTGATGAACGGGGTCGAACCATACATGAATCTGACCAGAAACGACGTTCTAAAGATATTTCGTGACTCTAGTCACGATCACCATGCTGATTTGGCAAAATTCGGCTGTTTAGGGCACGAAATCGTCAAATTTGCTATTTTTAGTAATAATCTTTTGGTTAATTAGGAGGTCAATTTAAACCCGATTTGGGTCAATCTTTTTCCAGTATGCTTTTCTTTAGTAGGACTTTAATTCAGAATAATAGTTGAGATTTTGCTATTTTAGGTAAAATTTAGATTTTGGCTATTTAAGTCCGGCTTGTGGACTTATTTCAGCAGTTAATCGATTATTGAGTTTATTTCAGAAAACTTTGTGTTTTCTATGAACCCTATGGAGGTTCTTTCATGATTTCCCTTCCATCTTCGTTGCTTCTTGCTGCTCCCATAAAACGCCTTGATTCTCTCCGGCGTCAGGTTTTGACCATTTGAACGACGTTTCTACCCTTAACATTCTTTATGAAACTTGTTTGTATTCATATTTTGAGTCTAAATATCAAATTTGACCAAATTTAGCTTTACGGAAACCGTAGTTTGATTGATCGGGATAGGAGGGGCAAAATAATAATTCACTTAAGGTTTGAATTCAGATTAAGTTAGTAACTTGGATTTGTCGGCATGTTTTGTATGCGTATAGGAGTACTCGTATGTCATTCTCGGATAGGGTTGACCAAGTTAACAGTTGGGGCATTTTTGCTGTTTTAATAAACTTTAGGGTCTAAGTGTAAATTACTGGAAGTTGTAGATTTCAATTCTAAGTTCATACGGGTGAGTTAGGAGTCATTTCTGCATGTTGTTAGACCAGTATGAGTATAATTTGGGGTCGACTTCTGGACAGTTTCGGAGTATCAGGGCCGTTTTGGTCAAGTTAGCTTGCATGATCTGCATTTCATTGCATTCTTGCATACACCCTCATATAGAGGGTATATATGCTCATAGGATGTATACTTGACTTGTTTATATATGGCCGTTGTGATCGACCAAGTAGGCATATGTATTTGTGCTGCTGCATTGACTGTGGGACCCGGCTTCATATGAGACGATCGTTATGGCCGGAGTGCTAGCTTTACTTTCCGCCCGTTCTTGGCGCATTGTTAAGTACATATGTGCGGCCTTTGCTTATCAAAATACGTGTATGTGTGTGATGTTTCAAATGAATACTTTGTTATATGAAGAAGTATGAGACTGCATGATTCAAACTCGAAAGTTGTTTGGAATATTTTATTGATCTCCTTTGAGAACTCTTGGAGATTACTTGTGAAATATTGAATACGATGACGAGAAGAATTAAAACACTTCTACTAGATTTAGGACGATGTACAGAGTTGTGTTTATTTATGGCTCCGATCGGAGGCGTCAAGCGATCCTCCCGTTACTTATGGCTACGACCATCGTAGCAATGCTTCATATTATTGGATAGAACTTTAATGTTCACAAATCCGCCCACGTCGAGCCAAAAGTACCAAGGTATTGCGACCAAGGGGTTTGTAGAGCAATAGAGTGCTACTTATATTTGTAAGGGTCACTACGGTATAGGGGTGTCGACACTTAAGGCCTTTTAGCTAATGTTGTGGGCGGGGTTGACGAATGGGCTCCCTTAACGCTCGGGTGAAATAGGGTTTGATAGACCCTAGAAGGAACCCTTTCTGGTTGCTTTGTGATCCCTCTGTCTACATCGATCCTGCTGGTGGCTCTGGACATGCCTCAACTAAACTTAACTGTTAATTTAAGTTGAAAGAAAGTCGCTTACTCTAACGATCCTGTTAGTGGCTCTGGATATGCCCCAACCAGATTATATGAAACTGAAAGAAATTTGGTACTCATGAATTAAATGTTCTTCAGTGAAACATAATTTGCTCACATGAGCTTGCAATGGTTTAAGAGTATCTTGACTACTCGTGATCTATAAATGTTTTAAAGCTGAGAAGTTTTCCTACATATTTAATCATAATTATTCCAAATATTCCCAACTCTTTTTCTTATTGATATTTCAAATCTCTTTATTTATTTCAACTTATGCTTGTGTGCGACTCGATGCTTTACATGTCGTAGTGTGTATTTACTCAGTTTTTACTGATCATTTTCTTCAAAACTGCGTCGGCTTTTGCCATTTTAAAACCGCACGTCATCAATCAAGGTGGGGTGATGGGAACGCGGATCGAGACGAAGACGTTAAGCTTGAGTTATATTACATAGTTTTTTTTTTCTTTTCAACATACTAATCTTGTAGACTTGTCTTCTCAAAGATTATTTTATTTATTAGATAAATTATAATATCGGTAAACATATTTCTACTGTTGGTTATCGATTGTCTCTTCAACCCTGAACCGAGATCCCGGGTTGTTTCACATGGGTCTCAAGAGGTTATGATAGCTACAACTCATGGACATCGTCCAGCCGTTAGGAGACTGCTGCTTCTCCTCTCCCGGAACCAACTCAGCAGTCACAATGTTGCGAGGGAAATGGTAATTGCTGTCATTCTGGCCGTACGTCGCACTCCACAAGGTACTCAGCAGCACCCTACACCTCTTGCCTCTCCTCGCGGCAGCAGGGTGAGGTGCCCTGCCACATCGTTCCCGAGTGAACTAGTAAGCCCCTATCCCACAACACTAGGTTGGGCATCGCCAGGTCCTTCTCATCCTATTTGGGCTGTCACGACGGGTATTCTTGGCTCTGGCTCTGCTCAACGTAGCCAGGCATTTGTAGCCACTACGGGTTAGGTACATAGTTCTCAGGCATGACTCTCAATGTTCCGGATCAGAGATGGTATATGGATTCGCGGACGTCTTCTCACCTCACATCTTAAACAAATAATATCTCATCTGTCTTATTTAGTTCCCTTGTTTCTAATATGATAGTTGGTAATGACATGAGCATCCCGGTGTGTTTGGTAAAAATATAATTTATGCTTTTTCGGACAGTTTCTGCTGTCCGGAAATTGCTTTTCCAGAAAGTGCTTCCGATTAGTTTATCCACAACCGATTTTAGCCATACATTTTTTTAAAAATATCAATAGTAATATTTACTTTTATCAACCAAAAAATAATAATCTTTACGAAAATGACACGTGTTATTTTTGTCATTTTACCCTCTCACAACAAGTTCACAGTTGATATTACCAAACACAAAATTACTACAGTAAAACCTCTATAAACTAAGACTCGATAAATTAATAACTTCGATAAAATTAGTAATTTGTCCAGTCCCAACTTGGGACCAGTACAAAATTGGACCACAATCGATAAAATAATAAGATAATAATTTTTTTGAAATCCCAATGTACATATATTAGTCCCCACGAAACTATAAATTAATAATTACTAAAATATTCAAAACTCTAAGATTTTATAATAAAAAATAAATCTATAGTCACTTGGATTTTTTTCGTTGAACTTCAAATCTATATTGAGTTCATCTTTAACTCTCATTTTAGTTAAGAGTTGAGGCATTATGGGGCATTATCTTCTCGTATTGCAACAAAAAGCTGTGCCTTGGGATATGGTTTTGTAATTTATTTGTCATATCTAATTAATATACATTGTAACTAGTACATTGGACTTGGAAATTTAAAGATCACAAGTAATATCTCTTTAAATTAACATATTATTAATTTATCGATATAATAATATCTCGCTAAATTTATAAAATATTTCGGTCCTAACATTATAATTTATAGAGGTTTTACAGTATATCAATATTTCATAGCAGTTTTTACGTAATATTTATCGAACAATATTTTATTTAGAATTCACAACAGTTTTCTCACAGTATTTTTCACACAGTAGCTTATAGCACCGCCACAACATTCCCAAACTAGCCCTTAGTATACCTCGAACTCCATCCATGTAATCACCAAAATATGTATACTAATTCAGATTTATGCAAAGCCAAATAAATAAAAAAATAAATAATCAGGTACGCAGTATAAAATATACTGAGATATTTTTGGAAGGAGGAGCATCAACAACAATTGATTAATAATATACAGCACGTGAAAGAAAGAAAGAAGAAGCAATGGAGCTAGCTAGCTGCTCGGATGAATTAGTAGTGAGTGATGCATGAATGGTTGATGTAGAAATTAGAGATTGGAAGTACTCATCAACAGTGGACAACCATAGATATCCATATGGAGGACAGTGAGGTGAGTATGCGATGATGATCAATGAGAGTGGTATGGAAGGAGTACAGTTCACAACGTACGACACATGCACCATGTGGACCTTCCTTTGATCGATGTACTCCGTATATAATAACAATAATAATAATATAATAATACTTGTTCGTAACGTTTGTACTAAACTTTTTTTAGGAAAATATATGTACTAATTAATAGTCCCCCCTCACTGTCTTTGTCATCTCAAGCTAGACAACAACCAACCTTCACGAGGACGCTACCCCCTCAAACAAAAATTCATCAATTGCTGTTGGTGCTACTAACAGTTATTTTCTAGGTCTCTTTCTTCGTCTCTCTGTAGTGTACATCCCACACATATACGTACACACATCAATATTGAACATGTGCGCGGTTATCATCATCATCAGAAGTAAATCCAGAATACAGCTTCATTACTAATCAAATACTTAAAATAATACAACTTTATCTCCAAAAAAATAAAATAAAAAAACAATCTAACTACAGAGATAGCATGCAAAGATAATAACTATACTTCTACTAGTACTGGATTTGGCGAGCTTCTGGTAAGACAGACATGCATGCTAAGCTTGGCTACCAGACTTGTATAAAACACATTACTAATCACTATATATCCAGGCAGACGCACACACGAAAGCCAAGGAAAGGACTCTTCCACCCCCAGGAAGAGAATCAATACCTCGGATCTACCCCTCTGTGCATGCATGGACCACGATAACATATTCATTCATCCATATATGATTCAACCAGAGACACACACATATGGACGACGTAGACATAGCCTGAAAGCATTCCATAAAAATCTGTTTGTCACCTTCTACCCCAGAACAACACCAACTCCTCCTCCTTCGTTGGCCGGATAGTCGTCGTCATATTCGGACCAATCAGAACTCAGACACAGTTTCCACATTATTCTCATTTAACGGAGCCAGCGAGGCTGTTTCTTCTCCGCCTCATGTAGTAGTATAAGTAAATTACCTCCCCGCTTGCTTCAGTTGTCTTACTCGCTCGCGCTCTCTCTTTCTCCTCCTAATCTTTCATTCCTCATTTCTTACTAACTGCAGCAAGCAAGCAAGGTTTTTGTTTCTCTGTCGCTTGCACATGGCGGATGCAATTCAGTACAGCTGGTTTTATTTGACAACTGCTTTGCTGTTTCTTGTATCCCAAAACCTTCTCCTAACCAATACTACTACTGCTGTGGTTGCAAGACAACATCATCATTTACAGAATACTAGTAGTAATACATCTGCTTCCAGTGCGTCGTCATCGTCTGCTGCTGCAGCAAATTCTTCCACCATCATCTTCGACGTCACTGCTTTTGGTGCGGTCGGCGACGGCTCTACAGACGACACTGCTTCTTTCGCCGACGCATGGACAGCCGCGTGCGCAGTTGAATCTGCTCTTCTTTTGGTTCCCTCAAACCACACGTTTATGATCACTTCAACCGTCTTCTCTGGCCCATGTAACCCGGGATTAGTGTTTCAGGTAACCAACCTTGCTTTCTTCTAGTCTCAATCTCAACCTACTTACTCACTCTGCACTAGGCTAGTAATATGATGTAATGTAAATTGTGATTTTCTAATCATAATTAATACATTTTAGGAAATCAATCCCGACAATTTAGTTAGCAAAGGTGGTTTATTGAATTATTATTATAACTATTTTGGTAATTCTGTGAAGGTGGATGGCGCGCTAATGCCGCCTAATGGACCAGACTCCTGGCCAAAATCAGACAGCATAGAGCAATGGCTTGTCTTCTACGAGCTTGATGACATGACCTTCACTGGAACCGGAACCATTGAAGGGAAAGGTCACCAGTGGTGGGAACTCCCTTGCAAACCACACCGGGCACGTACTCATCATCATCATTTTTGTACTAGTATATATTAAATTAATTTACCTCCTAGCAGTATCCTAAAACAGGTTAATTAATTAATTCTACCACTAGCTAATTACACTTTTCAAACATCTTTTTTTCTTAATTCAGGGTCCGAATGGATCAACCTTGCCAGGACCATGCGTCAGCCCTTCTGTGAGTCTGTGCACATATATGCAGCTAGCTAGCTGGTTTCCAGTCAATTATCGGAACTAATTAATAAGTCTAGCTCTTCTTCTTTTTTCTTTTTCTACTTAATTAAGCAATCAGTTTCCTGGTTTTACAGCTAATCCGTTTCTTCATGAGCTCCAATTTGGTGGTTACCAGATTGAACATCAACAACAGTCCTGAATTTCACATCAAGTTTGACAGCTGTGAAGGAGTGCGGATTGATGGGTTGTCTATATCTTCTCCTAAACACAGTCCAAACACAGATGGAATCCACATCGAGAACACACAAAATGTTCACATTCACAATTCTATCATAGCCAATGGTGAGTACTGGAAAAGCTGATGAGTATTCCCGAGTTAGAAAAAAATAAAAAATCATCCCTTCAGTTTAAAATACCCCCAAAATGTTAACTTCTGCAGGGGATGATTGCATTTCAATAGGATCTGGGAGCAGGAATGTTGATATAAAAAACGTTACATGTGGCCCAAGTCATGGGATCAGGTACAGCTACTAGTATTTATTTATATCTGGCATAGCGAAGAAGCTTTGATTATATAGTATATATAAACAGCAAGCTCTGAGAATAAAGTACTTCATCCTTGTTGTGCTAGTGTAAATTGATTCCAGGCCAAGAATAATAATCAATATTTCACTGACATCACAAGTGACTAGTAGTAAATACCAGAAAGAGAAGAAACATAGTGGTAAGTAACTAAGCAGTTTCTTTCTTTCCTTTGCAGCATCGGAAGCTTAGGCATACACAATTCTCAGGCATGTGTGTCAAACATAACAGTTCGTAACTCTCACATAAAGAACTCTGACAATGGCCTGAGGATAAAAACATGGCAAGGTGGCTCTGGTTCTGTCACAGACGTATCTTTCCATGACATCCATATGCAGAATGTCCTAAACTGCATGGTCATAGATCAGTACTACTGTTTAACAAGGGACTGCCAGAACCAGACCATGGCAGTTCAGTTGACCGACGTGTCCTACCGCAACATCAAAGGAACTTACAACCCCCGGAACCCTCCATTTCACTTTGCCTGTAGTGATGCCATGCCCTGCACAAACATAACACTGTCTCAAGTACAGTTACTTCCACATCAAGGGCAATGGGCCGACGACCCTCTCTGCTGGAATGCCTATGGGACACAGGAAACCCTAACTATACCTCCCATTAATTGCTTGCTAGACGGAGAGCCTGACACTGTGGGAGAGGCTTCCACCCATGGATGTTACTAGCAGCACCAGCAGTAATGTATGAGAACTCTTTTGTGTTTCTATTGCATGCACCTTAAACATCATCATCCATATCTACCCTTCTGGGGTTTTGTGTCCCTTCCCTTGTGTGATTTCATTCAGTTAGAATTTGGGTAATCATACACCCTGCAATGTAAATAGTGCACTGTACTCCCACCTTTTTATACGAGATAAATAGCATAATGGTAATAGTAGGGATATGGTAAGAGCATTATGGTAATAGATAGTAGGGATATGGTAAGAGCATCATGGTAATAGTAATATTGTGATAATTATTGTAAGACTCCATAATAGCATTATGGTAATAGTAGTGTTATGGTGATAATTGTCAGATTCCATGTGTACTCTATCTAGAGAAACTCCTACTCTCTCAATATTAAGTATCAATACAATTACCAAGTTCTATATGGTATTAGGGCATCTACACTCCTGGTGACCTAAAATTAGTCCGCCTCTTCTTGCGGGCGGCCCCACTACTAGTCGCCCTCCGAACTGATAGACTGAATATATTATTGAATGAATAATTGTGCAAGACTACATCTCTTTATATAGAATACCAAGAAGCTACTAGAAGCTAGGTCTAAAGTAATTGCTATTTAGTCCCTACAGTTTCTATACGCCCCCGCAAGATGGAGGGTCGTGACAAGACTCCAATCTTGCCACGAAGACCAAGAAACGAAACTCTTGAAAGAGCCTTGGTAAGACAGTCCGCAAGCTGATCAGCTGAGGAGACATGAGAGACACGTAGTTGACGTGCTTGAGCTTGTTCGCGCACAAAGTGGAAATCCAATGCCAGATGCTTCATGCGAGAGTGGAAAACATGATTGGAGCAGAGGTAAGTGGCACCAATATTGTCGCAGTAGATAACCGGAGAGGAGCTGAGGGTAACGCCAAGTTCAGCAAGCAGGTAAGAGACCCAACATAACTCAGCAGAAGTGGCAGCCACAGCACGATACTCAGCCTCAGTAGACGATCGAGCCACAGTCTTCTGCTTCTTAGAACTTCAAGCTACGAGGGAACCACCGATGTAGACCAAGAAACCATTCGTAGAGCAAAAATCATCCTTGTCCCCTGCCCAGTCAGCATCGGAAAAGGCATAGAGGGAAGCCGGACCACGACGAATAACAATTCCCATATCGAGAGTACCCTGTAGATAGCGAAGAAGACGCCGGACAGCATGCCAGTGAGTAGTGGTAGGACGATGCATGAACTGAGACAACTTGTTAACAGCATAGGCAATATCCGGCCTTGTAAGAGACAAGTACTGCAAGCTCCCAACAACAGTCCTATAAGCAGTAGCATCCGAGAGAGCCGAACCACTAGTGAGGGAGAGAGTTGCAGATGGATCCAGCGGAGTCTGAACCGGATTGGCATCGGACATGCCCTGTCGCTGGAGGAGGTCACGAACATAACCACTCTGAGAGAGCAACAAACCATCACGATGGCGAAGAACCTCAACTCCCAGAAAATAAGATAAGTCACCTAAGTCTTTGAGAGAAAACCTGTGAGACAAGACAGAGATACACTTCTGGACAGAGGAAGCATCAGAACCAGTAACAATGATGTCATCAACGTAAACCAGAAGGAATACAGTCGTGCCTGAACCACGATACATAAAAAGAGAGGTGTCGGCCTTGGAGTTAGTGAACCCTTGCTGAAGAAGAAATTGGCGCAATTCAGCATACCAAACCCGTGGAGCCTGTTTAAGGCCAGAGATCGCCTTTTTGAGGCGACATACATGAGTGGGACGATCCCGGTCAATGACCCCTGAGGCTGGGCCATGAATACATCCTCATGAAGAGTACCCTGTAGGAAGGCATTGTTGACATCCATCTGCTTCAGTGGCCAACCCTGACTGAAAGCAATAGCGAGAATAACACGAATGGTAGTCGGCTTCACAACCGGACTGAAAGTATCATGATAGTCAATACCAGGGCGCTGATGAAAACCCTTGGCCACAAGTCGGGCTTTATACCTGTCAATAGAGCCATCCTGTCGTCGCTTGATGCGAAACACCCACCTGCAACCAACCAGATTTTGTCTGGAAGTGGCAGGAACTAGGTCCCAAGTGTCATTGCTCAGGAGAGCATCAAACTCGGCAGCCATAGCAGACCGCCACTGAGGGTCACGCAATGCCTGAGTGACTGTAGACAGCTCATCATCTGAAGAACTGAATGTGGCACTGAGAGAGTACTTCTGACGAGGCGGTAGTGTTCCATCTTTAGAGTGGGTAACCATGCCATGACCAAGCGGAACTGAAGGACCCGCGAAAACTGAAGAGGGATCCAATGCAACAGTGGGAACCATAGGGTCCAGCGAGGCCGTGGGGGCCACTAGATCAGAAGATGCTGGTGGAGCCGACGGCCTAGATCAGAAGATGCTGGTTGAGCCGACGGTTTAGGCCGTCTACTGTACTGTAACCCAGAGTACCGCTGAGGGGGAGGAACAGGGGGATCAGTGGGGGGCGCCACTACAGGGGGTAAGAACTGGACAGAAGGGAACCAGTCATCAGAAGGAAGCTCGGTGTTAGTGCTAAGAAGAAGTGATGGGGATAGGGGAAACTGAGACTCGTCAAACTGAACATGTCTGGAGACATACAAGCGATGAGTGACGGGATCAAGACATAGATATGCACTCTGACTAAGGGAGTAGCCAACAAAGATGCAGGGAACATATCGAGGATCAAGCTTATGGGAGGTGTAGGGACGCAACCAAGGATAGCACCTACAACCAAAGATGTGAAGCTTGAGATAGTTGGGAGTTTGTTTAAAAATCACTTTGAAGGGAGACACCATGTGGAGAGTACGGGTGGGAAGTCTATTGATGAGATAGACAGCTGTGGCAATGGCATATGGCCAGTAGGTAGTGGGCATACAGGCGTGGTGGAGAAGAGCTATACCAGTTTCGACAATGTGTCGGTGTCGGTGCTCGGCGTAGCCATTGTGCTCAGGCGTGTGAGGTGGAGAGGTAAGATGTGAGATTCCATTGGACGACAAATAGTCACGAAGACCAATGTACTCACCACCATTGTAAGAAAATAATGTTTTGATTTGTAGGGAAAAATAATTTTCAGCTAGAGCAAGAAAGCGAATAAAAACGTCATACAACTGAGACTTGCGTTTCATGGGATTAAACCAAATATATTTCGAAAAATGATCAATGAATATGACAAAGTATTTAGACCCATCGAAGGAGTAAACTGGAGAAGTCCAAACATCAGAAAATATAAACTCTAGCGGCCGAGTAGACCTAATACTAGAGGCCTGAAAAGGCAATTTATGACTCTTAGCACACTGACACGCAGGACAAATGTGCGACTAAGACTTATTAACTACAGAAAGAGAAAACCTATAAATAAGATGCTGACAAATGGGAACAGCAGGATGACCAAGGCGATGATGCCAAGAACTGAAAGTGGGTCTGGACTCCATGGTAAGTGCAAGAGGAGGTGAATGGTTGGCTGGCCAGAGATAGACTCCATTCCTAAGAGGTCCTGTGAGAAGTGGCGCCCCCGAAGTTCGATCCTTCAAAACAAAACCAGTATGTGAGAACTCAACAGTTAGATGATTTTGTTCACACAATTTCGCAACAAATATCAAGTTTTGTTTAATTGAAGGAACACATAAAACTCCAGATAAAGAAAAACGATGGGCACCATGCAAAAGATAAACAGAACCAGTGTGAGTAATCGGAAGACCTGTACCATCACCAATCATGACATCCTCAGTATGCTGATAAGGCTGATGAAAAGAGAGATTCTGCAGATCGGAAGTGATGTGATGAGTGGCACCACTATCTAAGAGCCACGTCGGAGTCACTGGACTAGGTGTTGAGGGAGCAGTGGCAAGGTTAGCCCCGGCAGGAGGCCTAAATGATCCAAACTGAGGAGGTCCGGATTTAACAGAGACACTGAACTGGGGGCAGTCTCGAATCTGATGACCCTGGGCATTACACCCTTGACAGAACCCTTTAAAGGGTTTGGGACCGCGGTTACCAGATTACTGTTGCTGGGAACCGGTTGGGTTCCATGGAGCGGACGGAGCCGACCACTGCTGTGGCTGTGGAGATGGCTACTGCTGCGACGGGGGGTTTGGCCAGTACTGCTGATAGGGTTGAGAGGGCTGCGAATGTGGTTGCTGCTAGCCACGGTTGCGCCCTTCATTCTTGACTGAAGGCCCCGTGCTGTAATTGGCAGATGCAGGAGATCCACTGATCGGAGTTAGAGACTGACTCTGGAGTGTAAGTTCCTGATGAGATAGCTTTTCAAATAGTTCTTCGTATCCAATATCAGTGTCCCTACTCCTGATAGCTGCAACCACTGGATGATAAACCTCATTGAGGACATCTAAGATTCGATCAACCACATCAACTTCGTACATGGGTTTGCCAAGGAGGGCGAGTTCATCGGCTTTGTTTTTACAAAGCGGAGAAACTCCGTAATTGTGCGAGTTTCTTGGAGAGGACGCTTCAGGTGCTCCTTGATCTGCATAATATGACTCCTGGAGGGTTTAGCGTAGATGTTGTGAAGTGTATCCCAGATCTGAACCGCAGATTGTGCGCGTGCGACATGGGAAACGCCGTGGGTGTCAGAGTACTCACTAAGTATGCAGCGATCAACTGATCCTGCTGGTACCAAGCCATATAGCTTGGATTAGGGACCACTTGTCCAGCAGCCGGCGTAGCCGAAGTGTCGGAGGTGGATTCGGACATGCCGGACGAGGCAGTGCCGGTACCGGTGGAGGCAGCGGTGGTTTCGGTCGTCGTCTGCTTCTTAGCTGCGGCAGCATCCTGTTTCGTCACAGTTGGTGGCGGTGGGAGGATCGTGCCATCAATAAACCCAGCAAGCCCATGCCCTCGTAGGGTGAAGAGGGTTTGTGACTGCCAAAGGGTGTAGTTGCCAACATCAAGTTTTTGGATGGCATTGGTAGGGTTGATCACCACCAAGGGTTTGGTGGCGTCGAAAACAGCGAGAGCGGAAGAGAAAAACGGCGTGGTTTGAGCCATTTCGTCGAACGGTGGGGTTGTTCAGAGGGTGGGGCGGCTAGGGTTAGGGTTAGGGTTTTGAGAGAAGACGCGGATCGTCTGCTCTGATACCATGATAGACTGAATATATTATTGAATGAATAATTGTGCAAGACTACATCTCTTTATATAGAATACCAAGAAGCTACTAGAAGCTAGGTCTAAAGTAATTGCTATTTAGTCCCTACAGTTTCTATACGAACAACCATTTTTTTTCCAACAACGCTTTCTACATACAGCAAGTCGCTGCTCCTGTTTCCACCTACCAGATTTCGCCGCTGCAACCAATTACCGCATCCTCACTGTCTCAAGTCACCAATATGTACTAGCATAGCAACCAATTTCTCAGTCGCCCTCATCATTCCCAGCCACAACCGCCTTCTTTTACTAGTGATGTTCGCACCGTCTGGACGCTACCTATTGGTGGAGGGTTCATCAACCAACTCTCCAGTTTTTCCCTGAACCACTATTGGTTCTGCTGTCTCATCGCATGAGATCCAAATCCCAGTCATCGCTACCATTGTTCTTCAGCCTTCTCTGTTTTGACCGCTGTTAAAAGTCCCCTCGTTGTTTTGTTATTGACCTCGATATGGTTAAACTATCTGTTTCGACCTAACATGTCATAAACAGTTTTCTTTTTCTTCTCGACACAATCTATCATAATTAATTTCGTTTTTTTCCGCTTCTCAGACACAATTATCGTAAAACTTTTTTTTCTCTTCTCGACACATTTTGTCGTAAAACTTTTTCCATTTCCCTTGATTTTCTCTACACAATCTATCATAAAACCATTTTTCTTCTTCTTCTCAACACTATGTCGGAAATAAATTTTCTTTTCGTCTTCTTCACACAACATGTCATAAAATTATTGCTTTTCTTTTCCGACGCCGGCAAACCCGGCCTTTTTCTTTATCCTTCATCTGTCGGCAAAACCAGCTTTATCACTCTCGGACGCCGGCTCAATGCCTTCTACTCTCGTTGCATTGAAGACCAAGATTGGTGTCTCCTTCAGATCAAGGTTACCTAGATCGCGGATCGCACCGGAACGGGAACGTAATTCGGGATCGCAATATGTACTACCCTATAGAATTCCGTTTGCTAGGGGTAGGCTTCTTCGGATTGCTAGAGCAGAACGAAATTCGTTAGCTCGGATCGCGGAACGAAATTTAGGATTGATTTTATTCTATTCATGCCATTATAATCATATTGCAGTGTTATATTTATAAATTAATAAAAAGTGCTTACCCTCAAAACTATAGTACTTTTTTCTTTAAAAAAAAAACTATAGGTTTCTCAAAAAAATATCAAACAAAAAAATCTATAGGCACTCTCTTAAAAGAAAACTATAGTACAATTTTTTAACCCTTGAAAATCAGAATTATTTCGTTCTTGAAACTAGGGTTGTAGTCTTCACAAAATATGTGTTAATTAGCTGTTTGGTTTAAGAATTTTTATGAATTATATGTTGTTAACTAGTTATATAGTTTTAGACTTTTTTTATTTTGG
This sequence comes from Linanthus parryae, assembly GCA_023055425.1. Lineage (NCBI taxonomy): Eukaryota > Viridiplantae > Streptophyta > Magnoliopsida > Ericales > Polemoniaceae > Linanthus > Linanthus parryae. Next base: position 466,769 of record JALGPY010000008.1, on the reverse strand, counting down.
GCAACTTTTTTAAAATTTCACTTAAAAAATGGTTTTTTACAAACTGAAAATTAACACAATTGGGGTCCACAACTAAAAGCTTTTTTTAAGTAAGACTAATAGTTTTTTTTAACCACTAAGAGCTTTTATTACGTGCCTAAAATAAAGGAAAATTATAGTAACAATGTTTGACCAAGAAAATCCCAACAAATTTTGCAAGATCCAATCCCGTCAATCTCTGCATGACTTCTCCCGCTCTCTCTCTTCTTGATATTTTCCGACTATTGGGAACTCTCCCCTCTCTGTGCTGAATATTTTCCGACGATCGGGATTTCCTGTGTGATTCTTTGATTGACGACGAGATTCCTTAACCAATAGGCGACTGAGGTCTGAATCGACGTCTTCTAGTGTCGTACTTCGTTCTTTTGGTAACCTCTATTCTTGTATACTGCCAGCGCAGGAACGCCTAGATCTCCGTTCCAGATCGCCGGCGACCCGCGATTGGGAACGCCTGATCCGGTTCGTAGATCGCGGCTATCTCAGCGAATTATGGTAACGCTGCTTCAGATCGGGGGCGTATAGGAGATAAATAGCATTATAGAAATAGTATTGTTATGGTAATACCGTTATGGTAATAGCGATATTTTGGTAATAATTGTCGGATTCCATAATAGCATTATGGTAATAATAGTGTTATGCTAACAATTGTCAGATTCCATGTGTACCCTTAAGGAGTGTCTATATAAACTCCTACTCTCTCAACATTCAGTATCAACAATTACCAAATTCTATACTTTCACTTGATCTAAGAAAATTTGCTTATATTTCTTATAGTTCAAGCAAAACTTCTGAACTTCTATGCTTTGACTTAGTGTGTTTTGCCCCTTCCCTCTACAAGAATATAGCAATGCCACAACAGGATGTCAAGCTGTTTAGATTTGCCAAATCAGAAGGTGTGGACTTCAGTATAGACCCCTATGTGTATAGTTTCAAGAGTAAAAAGATGAGACACAATTGCATGTAGGAAGATAGGTTTATACTAAAAATACTAGGAGTGGTCCAGTGCACGAATTGATGCAGGACAGTCTACTTTGAAAAATCATAATTCAATATCTGAAAATGAACAAGGACTGAAATGTTCATAGTAGGCTCCCCCCATGAGTCTTGTTTATGAGAAAAATACAGTTTCAATTTATTGAAGTGTTCAAAGTTAAGTAAAACAACGAAAATCACACAGTCCAAATTTTTAACATACCAAAATTGACCAAATCACACAAGTGCTACTAAATCAAGTGAGATTAAAACATGCAAGTATAAAAACATGATCTAACACTCAAATCACAAATTTGAACATGTCAGCATACATGCAAGTCAAAATAAGGCCTCATGCTAGATGAGAGAAGTATAAGAACATAATCTAGAGCTTGAATCAACCATGGCAAAGAAGAAATTCAAGTTTTAAGCTACTGATTCAAGTTGAAATTGAACATGTAATCTTGGATCATCAAATTTTCAAGTAATTCAAGTAAAAAGGAACATGCATTGCTTGTTCTTGACAAAAAAAACATGAAGATAAGAGTCAAACACTTGTTAGGAGAAAAGGAGTATGATTATTACTTGCAATGGAATCAAGAGAGCTAATGGAGAAATTTGGAGGAATTTTAAAAAGATACTTGAAGACTTGAAGACTTGGGGGAGGCTTGAGAGAGCTAGAGTGCTTGAAGAGAGAGAGAGGGGCTGAGTGTGGGAGGTTTGGGTCTTTATATAGAGGTTGGGTGAGTGGAGTGTGATGTAGACTAGTGGAAAATGATGTAATATTGGGGTTTGCATGTGAAGTTGTAAAAAAATTAGGGGCTTTTCAAATTTCTAGTAGTTTAGAAGTTCTTTTGAAATAAATTTGTTGTGAAGTCTGACATCGGACATTCAAGAAGAAGAAACATAATTAATAAGTTTCCTGGTCTACTCCCCTCATAGCCAATTGGTTTTGAGGTGAAACCGCATGGATTCTTACATGGTATCAGAGTCAGGTTCCACACACGTGAATGTTTGACAACCCACGTGCTCACCGCCACCCGCAGACAAAAAATCCACGTGTAGGACAAAGAATGCCACATGTGAGGGGGGCGTGTTGAGAAGTCCCACATCGGACGTTCAAGAAGAAAAAATATAATTAATAAGTATCCTGGGCTACTCCCGTCATTGCCAATTGGTTTTCATGTGGAACCCCATGGATTCTTACAATAACGAAGACAACCCGCACCAATCTCAAGCACCCAATACAAAAGCCCTGAGATCCAAAAATCGAATTCGAGGGAATGATGAATGAGAGAAACTACCGAATTGAATTATATCAACATCACTTAATCAGATCCAAATATCCATCAAATGGATCACTATTAGACCTCGATGAACGATTCAATTTCACAATGTAAACACAGAATAACAACCGGTATAAAGCAAGAGAGCAATTCTAAATTCTCTCTTCACTCTCCTCCCTGTGCTATCTTAGAATGAGAATTCTCGTTTTCTACGAACTGACCCCTCCCTTATATACTGATCTAGAGTAGCTCCTCCCTCTCAGCCAGCTCAGCATTGCTGGGCTTCTCCTTCGTTGTTGTACTTGTACTCTTGGTCCTTAGCTAGCTCTTCTGCCACTTATAGCACTCAATAGCGCGGTTGACCATTGACTTCTTCATTCGCTGAGCTTCATCTCCATAGCCTCTACGTAAACCCCTATCTTTTGTTGACTCTTCATTCCACTGCTCCTACTACCCCCTTTAATTTACATTTTAACCCTCAGATATTATACGGATGAAGCATTTATATCAGCATTAGCCTCTTGCACATGTCCCTGTCGCATTGGTCCTTTCGCGAAATGGAGGCGTCCTTAGGGCTTCAACAATTATCGGGTGCAACTTTCAATAACCACTCAATTACTTTGCCCGTTTATGCTTCAATCACCTCGATAGATTTATCCTTCTCCAGTGGTCATGATAGAACCGTCATCTCTTGCAGATACGCCCAAACTATTCATATATCATCTACCCCTTGCACTCATTTTAGGCTTTTTACCTTTACCTACTTATCCTCGTTGTAACATGTTCCCCTTTTCTCTCCAAGAACACTTCATCCTTTTCTAGCAACCATGTCCTAAGGAGTCCCCTTCATTAGGCAACCTAACCACAACTAGCAAACTCCTACCTATTAAGGGTGGAGCCTGGATTGGGGAAACGCGTGTTATAAACCAACTCAATTAATGTTTTACTATGACCTGAACCCCCGAAAAAAAATATTGTTACCCGGTTTGACTTGTTATGGGCTTGGATTGGGGAAACCCGTGTTATAAACCAACTCAATCAATGTTTTACTACGACCTGAACCCCCGAAAAAAAATATTGTTACCCGGTTTGACTTGTTATGGGCTTGGATCCGGCCCGTTTTAATAGTTTTTCTATTTATAGATTTCTTAGGTTCGTAGCAAGAATGTTGAGTGTTTTCTGATTTTGCTTGTAATTCTCTCTGCCATCTGTTTTTAGTGAAATCCCTGCAACTTTGTGGATGTAGGTTGTTTTGCCGAACCATGTAAATCTGTGTGTTTTGTTTCTTTCTTTTTTGTCATTTCCTATTACAAAACACTACCCAAAAAGCTTCTTCGCATGACTTACCCGCCGAGGTCCCGACAATGAGATTTTGGAGAAGGGCAACCTATTTTGAAACGGAGGAAGACATATTCTGAACCTATGCTTGTAAGAGAAACAAATCAATAACCTTTGCAATCAATTCTCTCTCGACCCCCTCTGTGTGTGCGTTGTAATGAGAACCAAAACAACCCTTAAATAGCCCTATAGTGGGGCGGTGGATTTAATGCCTGCCCACACCACCGCCCCTGACTATGTTATTTCCATGTGTGCTTTTTCCTTTGTTTTTTTTTTTTGCCAACTTTGTTTCCTAATGACTTGGCCTTTTGACTTTGTCTTTGCTTGCCATCCAATTAATTCAAGACACCAACATGTCGTTAGGTTGGAAAGCCACTTTCGATATAACTCTCACACATCATCCTCAAAAGGCAGACATGGCTTCCCTATCTAGCATCTAAGAATGTATCTACGGTTATCCGTTTACCCAGCGCCTTCACAGAATCCATCCCAGGATCGCGCTCTCCTGCATAAGTGACTTCAACCAAGTCCTTCCTGAACGACACTAATGACAAAATGGGGTCAGCCTCAGCCATACGAGGTACCCCTTCCTCTAAAAATTCGTTTGAAGCTAGTTGCACCTCTTGAAAATTGCTTTCTCAGACTCCCATCTGAGAAAGGTGAAAATTGTACCTATGAAAGACCCAACCACGTATTCTGTGACCCCGACTCGCTAACCCTCTTCCCTCAGGGCCATGTTCTTAACATCCCAGAACACAACTTATGAAAGTTCGATCCTGCTTAAACCCAGCAAGGACACCATAGCCACATCCCAGAACACGGCTTATGAAGGTTCGATCCTCTTTCAAGTGGTTCAAAAAAGGAAATCAAAAAGAAATTCCTACTGCTTTGACGTCAAGAGGCATTCCCCTCCTTCATCCGAAAAAATCAAACCTCCAACAAAGCTCTTACAATGTCATGCTCAGCCATAGAAACCATTTTTCCAAGCCACGGAATCAAGTACCTACTTCGGTTTGAGGCTTTGAGCAACTCCTTATCATAGAAGTATAGAGGCTGGCTGAGAAAGCCAAGGACCAAGGTCAAATGACTAGTTGACTACTCAGCGGCGACGAACACTAACACCATTTTTTCAGCCAAGGACCAAGGTCAAATGGCTAAATAGCGCGGGGTGTCTAATTTGTCAAATTCGGTTCTTTCTACCCTTCCCATCTATACCTCCTCCACCTTTAAGCTCCTTATGCTCCCAATGTCAGACTATGAACGCGTTTCTACAACCACCAGACCTTTTGGTAGAACCCGAACTCCCTTAAATCCATTCACTTTGTAAATAAACATCGACTCAAGCCCGAAACCTAAGGAGGACCGAGCCTCACATATCTTCCTGTCTCCAACCAAGCCCTCATATAGAACTTTTGAACCAAAGTTGATGTTTCCTAACAAAACCAAAACCTCCTCACCTCCTGAACCCTACTTGTCAAATATTGCACAAATGAAAACCTTGCGAGTGTTCAACTGACCAATCGATCTCCTTGACATGGAAAAGCATCTTGCATAACTAAAAGAAGGGTTATTCGCACCAGAAACTCGGCCATAGTCTATAAAGATACATGGATTCCTTCTCTTAAGCCCAACCTGGCCAATTTCCTAGGGCATAACCCAAACACCCTCTCCAACAGTCTCAAACCTCAATTTTTATATGCTCTGACCCCATTGGAAGATAATGCCCTTTCCACCGATGTACCACACTTCCGAATCCCAAATACTATGGCAATCATGCTTCACCCCCACAGAACAAGAGATCAACTTGTTTGGCCTTTCACGGAAACAAAGAGGGACAGATCAACCCTAGCCACATCCCTGCTTCCGCCACTGAAGATTTCACGAGCAAGAAAAACATAACGAATGGAAAATCCTTGGGGCCTTTCGCTACCGAAAAAGTAAAAGTTTGACTTTGGAAATCCCTCTTCAACTCCCTTCTCATGAAAAAGACCATCGCTACCTGACTCCCTCTTTCAATAATGCATGCAAGCCATTGAAATTTGGGCCACCTCCCCATTTACCTACCAAATCATTTCCAACCCCAAATCAAAACTACTAAACCACTGGCTGACAACTCTGCGCTTAGACAACAAGAACGTGTGTGCTTTCACTTCAATCCTATTGAGCTGTTGGAAAGCAGGAAACATAGGTGTCTCCCAAGATCACCATAAATCCATGTAAAAAAAACATTTTTTCTTAACTGAGCAGCTACCTCCTCTTTTATTATGTCATGGTATAGTTTGTTGTACTTTTGAGCGCATGTCCCCTGGACTTCTATCTGCATTGACCTCTTATTTTCTTAAATAACATCCTTCCTTTCCCGGTGAAAAAATAATCTGGGGCATACATTGTAAATCTTCTCGGTTATGTCCCCATCGCATGTGTCTGAAGATTTTTTTTTTTCAAATCTTTTTTAAAGAAAATCCTTCTGAACAGGACAAGAAGAGAACAAATTTTTCATCCACTAAATATTTCGTTCAGGTTGAACGCGCACAATCCGATAGCTTAACATCACCAGGTTGAACGGTAAAGATTGTGAATCTAAAAGAACTTGAACTGATATGCATTTACATATGCATGTTCATCTCAAGCTTTTCCTCTTTGGGATGGAAAGACAATCACTAGTTAGGTAAAATATACCCAAAGAAATGAAGGACAGTCATTTCCGATACCTCAGAACCATCCACGGGAACAGTTAAAAAGTGCATGTCCAAATCTAACGCACATAGTTGCTTCATACACTTGTCCAAGAACTACATACTTTGATACTCCGAGCATCTCATAAACCAAATTGTTTGTGCCAATTTGTTTGTGCACGAGAAAAAATCACATTATAAACAATGATATATATATATATATATTTAATTTATACTGAATATACATACACACACTAGTACTCCATCTTAACACAAGGGAGTGGTTACCTATGTCATTAATGAAACTAATCAATGGGGGTTGATTTACGAATTATTTCACTTCCCAGGATAGATGTCATATTTCTCTAATATTACCTGCAGGACCTTTCGTGCAGAGGCCACAGAAAGTAGTTTTCACTTTTCACACAAAAGTTAGACTTTTGGATGTTGTACTTGCCTATATTTTCCCTATGAAATGAGCTACTCGAACAATCCATAGTTAGCATGAGTAATACATAGTGACAATTATAGCAACATTAAAGTGGAGGAACAAAACAGGAGAATTACCAAATATAACCACTGTAAATTATCGCAGAAACAAGACAGAATTCTTACATGGTTTGTAAGGATGTTCCATGATGGCAAGTCAGAACCTTAGCTCTCAATCTTTGCCACAGTATTCTCATAATAGGACATGGTTCAAGTTCCACCACTGTTATTTGAAATCCTCAATGTCAGAAGAACCAGATACCTTGTGCTACAGAAAAAAAAAAAAAAAAAAAAAAAAAAATTATGAGATGACCAGGTGTATACACTAAATTATATCATTTGTAAATTATATATCATACTGACTTCAAAAAACAAGCAATACCTTGGCTGGAAAGGAAATTTCCAAACTACCCAGCGGCGAAGACTCAATGTGCTAAATCCTTTTTTTTGGCCAATAAGTCTATAATTAACTGGGATAATATTGAACATTTATATATTTTCACTAAGGCGGTTCTTCAGGAACAAGCAACATCCAGTAATGCAGAGGAAGGGATCCTACGGACTTTGATGGCATTTGAAAAGGTAATGTTTGTTGTGCAAGTGCAATCAAGAGTATGAACCGATGGCAGATTATGTTGCAATTCCAAGTCCCCATAGAAGGTCATAGTCATAATAGATACAATCTCTCATGATGTGATATCTATCATGTCGAATTATAAAGAACACAAGTTACACAAGAGAGCATGCCTGAATCCAGAAAAAATGAATTGACAGGATAGAGATTCCCTATAGAAATTTCTCCGGATAGCTTAATGTATTGTTTCTCTTGCATATGGGGAAGGAGCAGCTAATGATTATGATATAGCTTTGGGGACGGTAATATGATAGAGCGATCCTCCTTGTATACTAGCTACTTAAGTACATATTAACCCTAACTAATGTAGCATAAATATGAATCATTGTATCTAATAGGTACAGGATAATTCTTTGCTCTTTTCAACCCGTAACCCATACAGATTAGATGTTTTGGAACCTAATGGTCAGTCAATCACGTACCGGAGTGAAGATACATGAACATGATTGTGCCACGTGGACATGAAGCATTCCTATGGAAGAGGGCCGCACATACTCTCACGGAGTGCCTTTCATATCAAAGCATTGGTGAGCCGTCATTTCCTTAGCCAAGAGACAGGGCTATTGCACTGGACTTCTAGGGGACTTAAGGGGCATGGAGGCTGGAGTAAGGACCGTTCTACGCAAGCAAGAAAGGCCTAGTCACAATGGGGGAAGAGGCTTGCTTCCATCACTCATCAATCCTAGATATACCTTGTTACATCACAACAACATAATGTAGAGATTATCTTACTCAGACTATCCTCCCTCCTTACTGAAAGATAGACATTTGAACAGGAGGAGCAGATCACTACTATTTCCCACTTACAAGAATCAGTAATAGTAAGGGTTGGAAAATATCTAACAATGAACTCCATAGCAGTAATAGTAAGGGATTCTTCATCTTGTTTATACAGGTCTGACGACAACCACAACGAACAAGTAGTAGTAACTATCACTAGAAAGAACCAATTTTCGACCATAGATAGTAACACAAACGGACCCAGATAAAATGAAGCAAAGACTTGATCGAAACAGATTTTGATTAAGCACCTGATCGAAAGGAGAGTGGCCCGCCTGACACCGAGAGAGAGAGAGGAACGCAGCTTTGCAGCATACCCTCGGTCGGTTGATAATGAAGATTACTGAGAGCATGTTTGGTTCCAACTTAAAATCTCAATATTCATTCTAATAGAAAACTATTATATTTTGACATGTACTAGGGAATAGCCCGTGCCCGAGGGCACTAACCCCAAAGAAAAATATTACAATGGTTCACAAATATAGAGCAGCCGAAGAAAGATGGAAAAATTAATCCGTTTATGTACAAAAATACAATTTAAAATGATTCTATTCTTCGATGGTTATTAGCTTTTAATCAATTATTTGAAATATATGTATGATTATTACATGAAAAAATATGTATGGTTATTAGCCAAAGAGAGAGGGTAGGTTTCCAAGTAGTGGGTAGTTGTTTCTAACTATAAGTGAGTGGTAGGTGAAATCTAATGGCTGGGGTTAATTTAATCTAAAGGCTAAAAATACATTTTAAAAGTCAAATCATGCTGTTTTATAGAATAGATTCAAAATTTTAATTAAATTTTAAACCCATTTGGCAAAACCCATAACTTTTATCACCAAATTTACGAAAAATTTCTTAATTTAAACTTATAATACGTCTAAGATGTTATGTGTTAACAAATTAATAATTCATGCATAAAATAGATGGTAGAATATGATAGTTCAAATGTCATACTTAACAAAATTTCAAAAGTGGAGACTATATAATCTGCATATTATTAGTCAACATAAACTAAAATCTGACTCAAAAAAATTACAAAAAGAAAAGAGATTAAATTCTTTGGCAATTACGATTAAAATCTCCAATCAAACATACACTGAAGAGTACTTTTGAGTTTTGACGATTGAAGAGTACTTAGTTTGACGAATAAACTTATATATTATTAATGAACACAAAATTTAACGAACATGTTAACCAAATGAAATTACGTTTGAGGAAATTTTTGACGAATGAACCCAGTGTTGACGAATTTGTTGATGAACGGACTGTTCCTTCACATCAATACCTTTAAATTGTTGAAACTTTTGACGGATGAGTATTTTGCAACTAATGAATTCAGACAAGGTTAGTATACAAACTCAGTTTGGTGGAAAGACATCCATCAATTTTTGAGAATTTCTTTTTTCTTTTCTGGTACAAGACTGAGAATTTCTACCAAAACCTTCCAGAATACTACAAACATGTGCTGAAGTCCTATTTTGATCAGGACTAGGCTCAGGTCGGTAGAGCAAACCTTCTGAGCAACTAACTACTGCAAATATGAACTATGATGAATGTTGTGGCAGTGCAGAAAGCTATTGTGTGAAAATCAATGTGAAAAAATTACAGTGTATTTTAGACAAAATGTTGTTCGATAAATCCTTCGTAAAAGCTACAATGAAATACTCATACGGTGATTTTATGTTTGGTAAAACTAACTGTGACGAGAGAGTAAAATGACAAAAGAAATTGTATGATACTTATTTTATTGTATATTTTAGGAGAGAAATGTAGTTTCTATTGAAAAAAAAATAGAATGCATTTCTCTGAAGATAAATATTTGAATTTTTTATAAGATTGCAAGGTCAAAATCGGTTGTTGGAGAGTTAATCAAAAGCATATTACGGAAAAAACACCCCCCCCCCTTGTTTTCTGAAAGCTGTTGTGAGCCTGTGACAGCAACAACTGTCCAGAAAAGCAGAAAATTTATCTTTACAACGCATAGAAAATGTTTGTGGTCAAAAATGATGTGCTTGCAGCAAAAACATGACCAAACTGGCCCTAAAAACGGATGACTATTCTCTTTGCATAATGCAATTAAAAGAAAAAACTGTGTCAAGTAATAGTTTACGTTACACAATGTACTCATGCGCCACCCACCTCCCAAAAAATATATACTCTTATGAAATACCAGCAGCTCATATACTATACGATGCTTCCAACTATTTGGGTCCTCCCAAGCACAAATACCCCCCACTCAACATTAAGATTGAGAATCATTTTTATCAGTACCAGGCTCATTGGTCTTTAACGCCTTGGAATCAAGGGTGATGGATCCAACTGTAAGGAAACCAGAAGATTTTACAGAACTGTTCACCATCACTGGCATAGACCCAACTGTGACAATATTGTCAGCAGGTTTAGCTCTAGCTTTGGCTGGCTTGTGCTTGATTGCAAGTGAGCCAATCTTCAATGATGACACATTGTCGTCACTTTGAGCTTCATCTGCAATATTCTCCCCATCAATCTTTAACCTTCTTGCATTTGTATCTGATGGAAGCTGTTCAGCTACAGTGTCCACATTCTTAACCAATTCACGAAGCTCACTAGACTTCATAACCATTTCATCTTTTTTGCTACAAGGCATGTCAACCAAAAAACTTTGTTTCCGGGGAGGATCTAATGCGGGTGCAATGAAAGCACTGCCATAGCTCTTGACCAGTAATCTAGCTTTCTCATCTTGCATGATCTTCTGCCGATTTTCATAGTACATAAAATCGTCAAGTAAAGATGTCTTCACGGTATAACTTTTGAAAATCTTCAGCATTTCAATACCTTGTTTGTACCTTATCTGCACACACAAACTATAATTAGGACCCAACCAATCAGTTGACAGGAGAAACAGCACGGTCAGGTCCAAATAAACCACGCAACAAACTTCTAAATCCGGAGGAAGCTATGCAATTGGCGCCAACTTGCAAGTGCCATAGAGCAATGATGGAAACATAAATTATATATATAGTTTGTAGAAGAGCAAATACAGAAAAAAGAGTAACTAGGTATTGACATGTTCTAGCTTTTAAATTTGTAAGAGTTAAGGGATCCATGTTCTAGCTCTTCTGTCGAAATTCACTTCAGGCAACTGTATCTGAAATATGTACTGTATTGAAACAAACCTCTTGTGTATCCCTGCTGTTAGTTACGGGTTTATTTTCATTATTCTCCAAGATGATGTGCCTGAAGCAAGGATTCGGTACATCTTTAATGAAATGCCACTTCACAGGGAAGCTTCCGCTCCATTTATCTTGCTGCCAGAAATCCATATCGTTACTGAAATCAACTGGCCCAATCATTTCAGCAACACCACAGAACTGGCCACTTGCATTAACCTGCAAATTTGGGATATAAGGAAACATCAAGAACCTCCCACGTACAGAAGTTCAGAGCAATAATTTGTACTTCACAGAATGTTTAAACAAAAGTCAAATGATAACAGGTTACTCACCGAAAAAAACAAAAATATGGGACAGGCACCCGGTACACCAGCAGATACTCTTTGGGCATCTTCATATGCGCTATGCAGCTTCTTGTTTCCATTTGGTGTAGACGACCAAACATTATATTTGATACTTTTGTGCACATCATCCTCACTGTATGATTTGATAACAAAAAACTTTGCATTCACATGGTCCAACAAAAATTCATCCTTGTTATACTGATCAGTATAAATAATGATATTCCCTTTTGCATCACTATCTCCGGCTCTTGTGGTGTAAGCCTTAACAGCCAAATGACTTTTTGATTTGCTAGGTTTAGCTCCTTGATAGCTATAAATCGTTGCATCTGAAGTTCCATTTACACCATCAGAGCTTCTTCCATACTGGAACTTGGAGTGGGTTTTTTCCAATGATACAAGTCCATGACCGCTTAAATCAATGTTAGACGAGTCATGAACGGGAGCCATTTTAACATGGTTACGGTGAGACAAAGCCTTCCCATGTAATATATCATCAACTGGCCGAACACTCCAACCCTGTAGATAAAGAAGCCAGCAACCAACAAAAGTAATTCATACATCTGAAGAGATAATATACAACATGATTAGAGCGGGGAAAAGCAGCAGATCCTAAAGTGTCCCTTTGGATGCAGAAAATAAGAACTGGAAGTCCCTAAAATTCTACTGTTACAGTTCTTTGAACACTCCTACAAGTAGTTGAATATATAATATCATGCTCAATGCCTGCTCAGCGCCTATAATCTAAGACTTGAATATTATGCATGTAGAGAAACCTATTTTAACGGAATCCATACGAAGCCCACTTGACAAGTCCAGCCCATTCTCCCTTAGTCTAATACAAGCCCATCTTTTATGTAAGCTCTTTGTCTATAAGGGCATTATTGTCTCTTCTCTATATTTGTTAACCTAATTTGTCTCTCTTCAGATCCTACCGTTGTTTTGTACCGTTAGATCAACCCATGTATATATTGTCTCTTCCCATTAGATTAGGGTTAAGGTGGCGGAAGGAGTATTACACCTTTTTTGTAAATATTGAAACGGCTTTTCATCTTTCTCACCTCTGTGTTTATCATTTCTGCAAATCTTTCTCAATTCCTTTCATGGTATCAGAGCCATGGCTCTGTCTGCCGCCTCAAATCCACCACTCTCTACACTAATTCATCTCCTTTCTAATATACATAACTTACTTCCATTCAAATTAGATGGATCCAACTTTGTCTAGTGGAAACATCAGATTTCCTCAATTTTTCGCACTCACAATCTGTTTGGCCATCTTGATGGTTCATCTCCTTGTCCCCCTCAGTATCTTGCCGTCACAACTGGCAGCGAGGCCACCGTTAACCCAGCCTTCACATCTTGGGTTCTTCAAGATCAGGGTGTGCTTACAGTCCTTAATTCAACCCTATCCACAGAAGCTCTCACTCTCGTTATCGGTTGTGCAGACTCCAGATCTGCCTGAGTTTCCTTAGAGAGGCGTTACGCCTCTCTCACCCGATCAACATATTACAGTTCAATGCCACCCTTTAAACCTACAAGAAGGGATCTGGATCTATCGATTCTTACGTGCAGAAACTCAAAACCATCAGAAATCAGTTGGCGGTGTTTTCTGTTCTTACCGACGATGAAGATATGCTCCTGCATGCGCTCAACGGACTCCCACCTGAGTTCAACTCATTTCAACCCTCTCTCCGCACCAGATCTGAGCCTCTACCATTTGAGGAACTCCATGTTCTTCTCCGTGCTGAAGAACAGATGCTTGAATCTCAGAGCTCCGGCCCAGATCTCACAAACCCCACCGCCTTCTTCACTCCTCAGACATAAAACCAGCGTGGCGGATGTGGCGGCCGTCAACGGTGGTTCAAGAGGCGGTGGCCGTTCAGGTCCTGGTGGTAAATGATCCGACTCTCATCGAGGCGGACAGTTCGGATCCGGTTATAACAGTGGATCTGAGTACGGTTTTGGGCTACGGATCCGGATCTGGTTACGGGTATGGATCCTGTTCAGGATCCGGTCCCGGGAATCAAACTTTCGGTTCGGTCGTGGATCTTAGGGTCGCAACAACAGGTCAAAAGGTCGATCTGGTTATTCTTCGGGTCGTGGTGGCGGTCCTGTCAATTGCCAAATCTGCCGCAATGACAATCACAGCCCTGGATTGCTATCATCACATGGATCATGCGTACCAGGGCCGTTTACCACCCCATCAATTGTCTGCTATGGCTGCTTCTTCCAACAACAACAACAACACTGTCTCAGCTCCACCTGAGGTCTAGCTCACTGCTACTGGAGCCTCGAACCGTATGACAGCAGACCTCCGCAATTTATTCAGAGCCTTACAATGGACCAGATCAGGTCACTGACGGTAATGGCACCTCCCTTCCTATTCAACATTCTGGTAACGACCTACTGCTAATAATTCCTTTCAGTTAACAAACACATTACATGTGCCTGAGCTATATGTGAATCTTTTATCTGTTAATAAGTTCTATTTGGATCATGACGTCCGCTTTATTTTTGACCAAACCTCATTCTGCATTCAGGCCAGGGCTTCGGGCAGATACTTTATCAGGGTCTTTCTAAAATTGGGCTTTACCCCATCTCTTCTTCCTCTCTACCATCTGGTCCTCAAGCTCTATTGGGACAAAGAGTCAAGTCTAGTCTGTGGCATTCTCGGCTTGGACATCCATCAAACTCTATTTTATTACAGTGTGTTACCTAAATCTGTTAATACTGCTGCTTTATGTGAATCCTGCTTGGCTGGGAAAATGTCTCGGCTCCCCTACTCTATGTCTACTTCCACTGCTGATACTCCTTTGCATTTAATACACAGTGACATTTATGGACCAGCCTCTGTCCAATCTTAATTGTTATAAATATTACGTGATGTTTATTGACGACTATTCACGATTTACTTGGCTTTTTCCTCATGTTAATTCAGAAGTTGCATTTGCTTTTACTAAGTACAAACTATTTATTGAGAAACTACTTGGCACTTCAATTAAAATTCTTCGTTCAGATGGTGGTGGTGAGTTCACTGCCTTGTGTTCCAAAAAAAATTATCTGAAAATGGTATTATTCATCAAAAGAGCTGCCCCCATACACTACGCCACAACAAAACGGAGTGGCTGAACGTAAACATCGCCATATAACTGAGACGGCTGTTACTTTGTTACTTGATCAATTGTTTACCTAGCAAGAACACCTTTAATAAGTCCCCCTTTAAGCTATTATTTCACAGATTTCCTGATTTCTCACCTTAAAGTCTTCGCACCATATATGCTTTCAAAATTGGATCCCCAAACAAAACCATGTGTTTCTCTGGGATATGCAGATGGATAAAAGGGTTATTTATGCTTTGATAAGAACAATAACAGATTCTTTATCATTCGCGATGTTATCTTTGATGAATTTCATTTCCTTATGCTCAACTGTTAATACTACCAACTCCCATGACTCATCAGCTTCTGATTTTCCTATTTCAGGTGGCTCTCTTGATCCATGTTGCCCCATTGATTCTACTTGTCCCATACCACACACTTATATTTCTGAGGGGTCATCTGACTTGTTGCAGCCTGCTGGTACGCCTGTGGTTGCATCCCCGCTGCCTTCTCCTCACCAAGAACTGAATACTACACCGCTGCATCCCACTACCAGTCAAGGTGAGGCACAATCAGCCTCCCCAATGATGATTCCCCCCCCCCCTACCCCTCCTCTTCCCCCTTCTCGGGGTCAACCTATGCAAACCCGAAGCAAGTCAGGTGTGAGTAAGAAGAAACTTCTATTTTTTGCATTTTCTAAGTCTTCTCCCTGTTCTGGTTTTACTGCTTCTTCTTCTACACCTCCTTAACCCACTGCACCTAGTGATCCAACTAGTTTTTCAGAGGCTTCGAAATATTCGCAGTGGCAACATGCAATGGCTGACGAATTTCGAAGCCTCCTGCAGCAACAAACTTGGGATTAGTACCACCTCCTCCCGGTTCAAATATAATTGAGAATAAGTAGGTAGTTAAAACTAAATATAATCCCAATGGGACTGTTTCTCGCTACAAGGCTCGCCTTGTCGCCAAAGGCTTTCGTCAAACACCCGACCTTGATTACTCCAAAACATTTAGTCCCGTTGCAAAAACATGCCCCAGTTCGCTGCATTTTGGCCCTAGCAGCTTCTTTTTCTTGGCACTTGCAATAACTCGATGTGAAAAACGCCTTTTTACACGATTTTTTTCGTGAAACCCTCTATAAGAAACAACCCACTGGTTTTGTGCATCCTCACTTTCCCAAACATGTGTGTCAACTTAAGAAATTGATATATGGTTTGAAAGCTCCGCGCGCTTGGTTCGAACGTTTTACCACTTATCTACTTTCTTTAGGCTTTGTTGCATCTTTTGCTGATACTTCGTTGTTTATTCGTCACTCTAATAATCACATTACTATTCTTCTTTTATATGTTGACGACATTATCGTCACCCGCAATGATCTCGCGTATATTTCAACGCTTGTTAGCCGTCTTAGTTCTGAGTTTGAGATGACTATTAATCTCGGCCCCCTTACATATTTTTTGGGGCTGCAAATTACCAGATTTGTTGCTGGTATTTTAGTCACTAAAGAAATATACATTGGCGACTTACTCATTTTAATATGGGAATTGCAAGCCCTGTAACACACCAATGGCTGCTGGAGTTAAATACCATATTCTTGATGGCTCTGCTCTCACAGAACCCACTGTTTATAGACAGCTTTTGAGTGGACTCCAGTATTTAACATTTAGTCGTCCGGACATCGCTTTCGCGGTGAATCACCAATGCCAATTCATGCATAATCCTACATCTCTACATCTTAGTGGTGCAAAGTGTATTTTACGCTATCTACAAGGCACTAAAACATCACGACATTTTTAATAAACCCGGTCACTTACCCTTTCAAGTGTTTGCAGAAGCGGATTGGGCCGGAAATCCCACGGACCGGAGGAGTACAACGGGTTTGGTTGTTTTCCTTGGGCCCAACTCGATTCACTGGGCTTCAAAAAAATAGCCCACCGTTGCAAGATCATCAGCCGAGGCCGAGTATCGCGCCCTCGCCACTGCTGCGGCATATATTTCTTGGTTCAAACAATTATTTCATGATTTAAAATTTCGCATTAATACTCCTTTATTATGGACGGATAATTATTCGGCATTGATCTCACCGCTAACCCCCTTTTTCACGCATGCACCAAGCCCATAGAACTAGACTACCATTACGTTCGTGAAAAGGCTCTTCGCAAAGAACTCACTATCTCTAGTATTTTTAGTGCAAACCAAGTTGCCGATGTTTTTACAAAAGCTCTCCCGTCCTCTACATTTGAAGATCATAAAAGTAATCTGATGGTCCAAGCTTCCCCATCAGTTTAAAGGGGCGTATTAACGGAAGCCATACGAAGCCCACTTGACAAGTCCAGCCCATTCTCCCTTAGTCTAATACAAGCCCATCTCTTATGTAAGCCCATTGTCTATAAGGGCATTATTGTCTCTTCCCTATATTTGTTAACCCTAATTTTTCTCTCTTCAGATCCTACCGTTGCTTTGTACCGTTAGATCAACCCATGTATATATTGTCTCTTCCCATTAGATTACGTTTAAGGTGGCGTAAGGTGTATAACACCTTCTTTGTAAATATTGAAACAGCTGTTCATCGTTCTCTCTCAATACACCTCCGTGTTTATCATTTCTGCAAATCTTTCTCAATTCCTTTCAACCTAATCTTCCTTCCAGCTAAAACTACCTACAAAAATGATTGGACAATACCTGTGAATTATAACGTCCCGTAAACAGACTACGACACAAGCACGATTAGACACAGAGGAATGGAGGAAAAATAGAAAAACAACTTTCATGTTCAGCAGCTTTCATCACACTGTGTAATATGTTCTCACCAAATCAACAAAATGCGGCCCGGAACTGTGAAACTTAAAAATCCCCGATATCACAAATAAATGCCCGCGTAACACTGCCAAAAGGCAGGAACATGGTAGTACTTTTTGTGACATCTGCAACTTGACCTCTTGCTGAGATATCAGGAATGCAAAATTGTACTGCTATCAAGATTCTCCTAGATAAAATACAGATCTACTTCAATGATGGTTGTTGACGTGCGGAGCAGCGGAGTCCTTCCTTTACACGCTAAATCATGCGTCTTTCATAATTATTTCAACAAGAGCTAAAAGATCCCGTGTGTCATAGCTATGAATTCTGAGTCAGTATGTGATCAAGTCCCAAGCTTTGTTTTTGCTTCTCCAAGTAACCATACTCATGATTATTAAAACATTAATAGCATTTTAGGCGTGTGAATGTTGACTGAGCCTCTAAAATTTGGTGCACAAAATGAGGCATTTGCATATTATGAGTATTGAACTAACTTTGTAAATTATGTTAGTTTAAGATAACGGCATTTCAGGAATGTAGAAGTTTGACGGGACATTAAAACTTCCGAAAATGAAGTATTTGCAGATAGTACTAGTACTCTAATAGACACTGGCTAGTCCTACTAAGGGAGAGGAAGTTGGGGGATTGGACTAGCTTGCCGACGTGAGAGTACCCGGTTCAACCTTAATAAGGAGATTCACTGCATAGCTTAGCCTATAGAACTTAAAGTAATGAGAACAGTTTGCTAAAAGAACACAATTGCAGCCTATTGCTACCTCGAAATTAGTAGGGATGGCAATTGGGTCCGATCCGATCAGATATCCGATATGATTCGACTCCAATGGAGCAGATCCGGTCCAGTCCGTTTACAAATGGATCAGATATGGATCACAAGTTTTGTGATCTGTGAAACCCGATCTGATCCAATTATGTAATCATAACTAAAATTCAATAATATACATGTAATAACGTAGTTACATAAATATAAATTTTACTATGCTTACTTAAGATAACGTCCTAAGTTTGATATATATATATATATTTTTTATTGTGAACAAATTGATAAAATTATTGATATAAAGTGTATGTTAATCCAATTTTGATAATAGGCGATAATAATTTTAAGTCAGATAAACTAAAAGTACCGTTTGTCGTGATCCGATGGATAATCCGATTTGAATCCGGCAAAATCCGGACCGAATCCGATCCGATCCGAAACCTTATGGATCGGATCTGGATCTAAGCTGATCCGATCCAAACCCGATCCGTTGCCATCCCCAGAAATTAGGCTCCGGTGGAAGACAAGTAAAAGATTTATCGTACAGTTCGCTAAAGATTGTAATGCTTTAATGGTTCCACAGAATCAACCGAATGGTAAGGGCGGGAGGAGGGAAGTGAGGAAATACAGCGATCTACTCAGTAAGAGATGTGAAGAGATGATTATGTGTTAGAAAAGAAACGGAGAAGGGATTTTGCGGTAGATCTATTTTTTTCACCTATTCCTTTGTCTTTCTTCTACTAAAAGCGGGAACAGCGGCTAAGAGAGATGTTTGGAGCTATGAATGATAAAAGCCATAAATTAGTAAACTCTTACTACACATGGTACATCGACTGAAAAAAATCAATGCACATACTGTCAAATGTGATTACACCCTTTTCTGATTAATTGGTAGTACGATACCTTCTAATCTTACAGACACAATCTTACTTGGTAGCCATTATTAGGAGCAAAAGATGCTATTCAGACATAATTTTTGGAGGATTTGTAGTATTAAGCTAGTACAAAGGTTACCAACTGGAGCAGAGTCATAATCATAATATTTGGAGATAATACGCATATTGGTACGGATAAAAACCATTGTGAGAGAATACATGAAGGCCGTGATGCACGGCAACTCCATGTAGAGTGAGGTCCCAGTTCCAGTAACGTCTCAAACTCAGGAACTCTGCCAGAACTCCACAAAACGCCACATGGTGTTAGTGTTACCGTAAAAATATTAAGTCCGCAACTTATGAGGAACATCCCTGGGACGCATTCCCCCTTTCCGAAACGTTTAGGGAATGCCCCTGGGTCAAGAAAATGAAACTCGGGTCTTATTATAAATTAAAAAAGATAAGGGGTGTAGGTTGTAAATAAAATATGATGAGTACTACTAATCCTATTAGATCCCCCACCCCAATATACAGCCTAGACGCTTATACATCAATGGAGAGAAGACGGTTTGGAGACTTTCAAGACTTGCGGACTACCTCAGACTTTGACGGCCTCCACTTCTCAAGTACCTCCAAATATTGTTAATCATATGTGTGTGTGTCTGGATGGGCTTTCACAGAGATTAATGTTGTGCTTTTGACTAGTTAGATAACTAAAATATCCTTTGTTGTATGTGATACTTTTCCTGTGAAGTGAAAAAGTAATGATTGAACAAGGCGTATGGAGGGAATTACAGTGAAAAAGTAACTTTTTGGTAGGACACTGATTTTGGGACATCCATTTTGGAAAGGAAGACACTTAAATTGGGACGACGGGAGTACATATATGGCTGACGTTCCCCCGATGTTTTGCCTCCCCAATTTCTGAAATATGCTATTCTGACGTCCCTGTTTTCTCTCGTCCCCGTTTGCGCTTCGATACTAGTATGCTACATAGCATGGAGGCTTTGGTTTAAGAGAGAGATGACGAGGGAGCAACATCTTGAAGTTCACTTTGGCACATGATCTAGTAGTAGCGAGCAGATTATTTAGGAAGAGGTGTACATTTGCAAGTGGTCTCAGTGTTAGTCACCTCATAAAAATTCTAGAGTTATAGTAGGTGGGAGTTTGACCACCCAACATAGGATTTTGGTTCAGGAGGTAAATATCATGAGTTAAATGACTACAAGTCAAACTACGTGGTGAATTTAGTTGGTGAACGCTTCTAAGTTTTTGAAAACTAGATATTTGAGGATAGAATATGGCCGCAACCTAACTGTGTAGGACATGGCCCCTGGACATGGCTAAGAAAGAGGCTAAGGAGAGTTCGTGATTGTTCTCAGTGAAAATTCAATTTTACGGACAGGGATATTTTAAAAGTGGCAAAGATTATAGAGAGGAAAGGGAGGTAGGGTTTCAGTTTGCACGATTGAGTAAAAGAGGAGATGTCACTTCAAGAATCTCTTGCATGAAAAAAAATCATGTGATTTCTGGAGGGAATCTGAAGGATTTAGGATAGTAGAACTAGATCAGGAAAAACGGTCTTTTATCAAATGGATCAAACCATTTAGCCGGCTAATAAATGAACTGGATCCTGTCTATTTGATAAACGAGTATTATTAGTTGGATTATCCATTTTAACCCATTTGTTAAATGATTTTATAAGGACTATCCCCTTTCACTAATTAGGTACCCTTTTATAAAAAAATATGAGTTACATTGTCAATATACTAATATTCAATTATTTTATTGTTTGGAAAAAAAAATATTGTCCTTCGTTAATTATACCCAATTATTATATTACCCTTATTAGTCGAGACTTTTTGCTTCAATCAGACCGATCTGACAAATCTGGAGATCTACGGATTGTATCCTGGTTCTTTCGGCAATGGTTGTGATTGTAGTGGTGGCGAAGAGGTGGAGGTGGTTACCAGTGGTTGCAGTGAGAGGCAAGGAAATGACAACGGCGTACGAAAAGACGTCGACTGTGCTTCTGATGTTAATCCATTTCTAGATGGCAACGGCGGAGCAAGATGATAGCAGCGGCTCCATTGCTGTCGGGAAGAGAGAGAGCCAACTAGTTGGCCGGAACCCATGGAGCTCGTCGGCCGGTGGATTAGCAGAACCGGGGATGCAGTTGTGGAGATGTAGAGTGTAGGGGCGTGATTGAAATTTTAAACCAGTGATAAGATTATTTCGGTAAAAGGATATCCAACATTAAGTGATTAAAACCCTAGTAGACTGTAGTTGGGCTTTAAAGTCTGAGGGTTAAATTAATAGTTGTGACTTACTTGGACTACTCATGATTATCCAGTCCATTGGAATCTAGTCTGATGAAGCCTAATTAAAAATTTGAAGTTTTTAACTATTAGACCCAATCCATATAAATCCAAACCAAATCCACCAAAATCATCCATTTTTCCAGGTCTAAGTAGATCCAAGACAGATGACTAAATTTGGCAGCCATAGGGATGTGCCAGCGGAGGCTGTAACTGTCACTTCAGGTATCTCAGGTCAATAATTCATATTGATGGTGAGATTAATGAGGGTGCCACTTACAGGATAAGATCAACAGGACTAGAGCAGGGTGAAGTGTGGACTGCATATGGAGTGTTAGTGTTGTGTGGCCACAAAGTCCCGGAATGGGAAGTTTCATAATAGAGCCGTTGTAACACCGCTTCGATGTATGGGACCAAATGTTTGGAGATTAAGAAAATGCTAAGGAGGCCGAGTGGTGTAACTAGGAAAGACAAGATACGCAATGACATCACTGAAAAGAATCTAGACTCTACGCCTATAGAAGACAAAATGAAAGAATCGCTTGAAGTGGTTTGGTCGTGTGTAATCGTGATTGTTGGATGCACCAATTAATAAAAGTGATATGATGCATGTCGACTGTTGCAGAGGGAGACTAAAACTCACATGGGTAGAGACAATAAGACAAGACTCGGTCACATTAAACATAAGTGAGAAAATGGCATTAGAAAGATGTAAGTTGAGTGAACTTGGTCCATGTAGCCTCATGTTTTCAATGTTAGCAGAAGAAAAAAATAAGATGAATCAGCTGGTTCCAGGCTTCCAACAGAAGACATAAATGTTTTAAGATGTGTAGCCACAAACAAATGTTGGATCCCTTAGTTTTTGAGTAATTTGATGCATTACGTTACCTAAAGCAGGAAAGAAAGGTTTTCCCCAAAATCTACATCATAGAAGAGTCGAATTCTGTTGTCCCACAACCCATCTTTCCAAGTAGCTCAAAACATGCTGATTCCATAAAGGGGTCTTCATGCTGATTCCATAAAGGGGTCTTAACATGAGTTTGGATTTGCCCCGGTTCGGGGATGTATGGCTTCTGTGCAAATCGGATGGATGGAGATCATTCTACGCGTAAAAGTTCTTGTGTTACTAAATATGGGGTGTTTTCCACCAAGCATATCCACGCGCTGCTTTACACAAATTCTCTCATCCTGATAACACACTCTCTCTCTCTCATCTCTGACCTCACTCTCTGTTTCTAAGATCTCGCGAAGAAACACAAATTAGGATGACATCATGTTCCTGACCGCTTGAACACGTGACTCAGTTTATTTTTGTTCTAACATCAATATCTTCTCAATTGAAAAGCAAGGTTTTGTGTAATGATTATTGGTTGAACAGATCAATGGGAAGAAATGGTACTAAAATAAATCAACCTTCTGCGCTAAGAGAGAGAAAGGAAGACACTTCAAGTCGTGGAGTCTCTGGCAAAGAGAGATCAAAAGACCTAACGAAGGGGCATGTGGATTTGAGTTAGAAAATACAGAAGTGATGAGTCTAAGAATGTTGTTCATGTGGCGAAATATAGGCCCTACGATTCGAACTCCACAAGAGCTGTACGGATCCAAGCTGTAGAAAAGCCGAGCCCTCTTAACATAAGAGAGCTTTTAATATTATTTTCATTATATTAATCAATCTCATCAAAATATAACCAAATGATACTGGATGTATTTGTCTAGTACAGAACATTATTCGAGCGAGGCATACTTCTGCCATCAGACATTAACACTTTGTGCATCAAAGCCTTTGGATGATGCTACTATCCGTAGTCTGATTAAATTCTTTACGGAAAGGCTGGGAGACTGGAAGGCCTTGTGTGGTGCACTGATTGGCTGTTCGACACTTATTAGGAGGATAAGGAATGCTGGCATGGTTAATGATGATGAAGCAAAAGTAGTGGCACAATTCTACTTACATAACTTACAAGTCCAATCTTAAGTACGGCATGACGGCAAGCTCTGTTTTGAACTTCAGGAGTTCCAATCAAATTGCTATGGTTGCAGCACTGGGTGATGACCTAACCAAGTTGGTAAAGGGAAAATGTTGGTTTCCAATAAGATAGCCTAATTCTTTTACAGATTATATAAACTTATAACACAGACACACACACGAAACTCCGTGAAGGTAATCCCTTTACCACTAAACCCTGCAATTCCTTGTGATTTTTATATTACATAGTTTGTCTGCTCACGTAGTAATGTCTTGTAATGCGAATAAATAAGTTGGTCAAGAGTAAATGTCTGGACTCTCGAGACATCAAGTAAATATCATAAAGAAGATAGAGCAAGACCTAGTTAGTATTCAATTAAGTTCATATTTGTGTTGCAAGGCCTTTTGAGGTTCAACAGCAATCATTTCGTCGGGAAATGAACTTAGACGTCATCTGTCCAGCCTGGATTCTCTCAGCCACTCACTATGAGTCGAAGTCACGCATACTCCACCAACCGTCGGGAAATTTGAAGCAAGATAAATCTTATTGTTGAAACCTTATTATTGAATTTTGTATGGTTTACAGATACAAGCTCCATCCCATCTTTCTTATGTCGCATGGGCAGGTCAAGATATACCAGAGCAAGACCAAATGCAAACCTAATTTTCAATAGAGCATAAAAGACTAGACCGAACGAAAGTTCCACAAAGAGTAATAAACAGAGCAAAAATACCTGTTGTTCATGTGATGGAACCAGACTGGAAAGAGTGCTACTAGTAGTAGTTCCATGTGCTGCAGGTAGCTTACTTGGTCCTGCATTGGTTTTGGGTCCTGCTGCTGCACTCACAAAAGAACGTGTTTGATCCGAAGAAGGTTTTGTCGACATCCCAGTGGAATTCGCAGACGTGGAAGAGAGGTTATTTTTCGCACCAGGAACATCAGATCTACTCGCAGCGAAGGCACGAGTGTCGAAGAAGAGGTCGGTGGCTCCACCAGATATGATGTCTGGCCCTGATTGAGCAACCATGGGGAAGTATGCGGGAGAAGAATTCTGTTGTTCACACGACGGGACGGTATAGTACTGTTGGGATCCTGTGATAGAGCTATCAACCCCCATCATAGCACCAGGAATGTAAGGGTTATATGGGTTGTACAGAGACTGAGTGTACCCATAGCTAGGCGCAAAATACATGTAGGGGAAGTTCTCAATCTGCGAACCCTGAAGGAAAATATACATTTAAGCAAGAGAACATATAAAATCCATCCTATTGCTATGATAGTGACTGAAGAAAAGGAGCTATTACTGACCACGTACTGAACTTCTTGACCGTCCACACCCAGAAAATTATTGTGTCCGTCCCACTCGGTAGATGGTTCATATCCTGATTCATTGATCGTAGAAATTGCACCAAAACCATCAATTTTCCACCAGCAAGATATGGTAATACAGCTAAAAGTTTGAGAACCCAAATTTTCGAGGCACTGAAAATTACCTGTACATATATAACCAAAGTTGGGTGCAGTAGAATAATACAAGCCCTGTTCGACAACATATTCTGGAGCTCCATCAGCATACATGGCTTCAAGTTGTCCAAGAGGTGAACTTGAATGATGTATGTTCAAACCCGTGTTCTGAATATATGTGCCAAAAAATATATGTAATTGCCCATTATAAATGAGGCTACCAATGAAAGAGCTTCTTCCATAAAAAAGAGCAGTAACTGGTCTAGATAGAGAACGAGAAGAAATGGTGAAGGAGTTACCAGATATGTCTCTGTACTCCCAAATTCAGGAAGACTGTACATTTCCATCACAAAGAAGCAACCACTGTGAAATGAGAGAACAGAATACTAGATGAGTATACACACACCCAAAGACAAAGCAGAGCTTAATTCCAATTCGCAGTCAACAAGAATAGCAGAAATACTTGGAGCATGAATTTAAAGAAAGAAAAGAAAACCGGACGTGACTCGATGGTTTTCCTAGAATTAACAACTTTTATAAGTTCACTTCTAACCATAGGCAAAGGAAGTGCTGGTCCAACAACTCCGACCCCCAGAAGGGCTGGGCCGTGCAATTATGATCGGAAGTCCCAAAGATAATCAAGCAGATGAGGCATTAAAATTGATTGAAAAATAGATATACAAACAACAGAAACTTGAATGAAGCTAATCCTAATACGTATAAACTGAGTCCAACAACAAACGAATGCCAGAATACAGAAAGAAGAAGTGAGGAAATTACCAGGAAAAGAAAATAGTCAATCAACAATGACCTAGGAAGTGGTTAAGAGGCGAAATTGGGGGAAAAGTATGGGGATATCAAGAACATTATGGGCGGTCCAAGTGGAATAGGGGTAAGGAAAACCCTAACCCTAAATAGCCACGGAGCAGGGAAGAGAGTAAGCCGAGCGGTGTTGGAGGGAGAGACGGGATTCGCTGGCTAGCACGATAGTAGGATACCAACCGTATTGTTTTCTGCAGCAGCAGCAATATCTTCTTCTGGTGCGGGAAGAAGGATTTTTTTTTTTTTTTGTTTGATTTCCCAACCGGTTCCGTGGCTCGCCCCGTAATCCGGTCCGACCCGGGTCGCATGCCTGGTATGGCAGGTGAGTCTCTCAGTGAGAATTTTCTGCATACACAAGGACGCGAACCCGAAACCTTCTTAAGCGAAACCAAGTTGCTTACCACTTTGACCAACTCCCATTGGTGGAAGAAGGATTTCTCATTTGAATCTTTTTTACTAAAATTACCCCTCTCTATTCTCTCAAAAACAAGAAAGGTAAGGGTGAAATATAAGGTGCAATACACTTTCACCCCTTTCAGTTTGAAACAAATACACTTTTGCCCCTTCACTGCACCAAATTTCAGGACGTCAAACAGTGGCGGAGCCAGGATTTCATCCAAGGGGGGGCACAATTCGGCTAGTCGGCTAGTATGTTTGCTATTAAAAAAACCAGATAACAAGAAAGTCAGCGAAAGCCTCCTTTCTCAGTTGGTAAACCTTTTCCTTATCGACTCTGGCCACAATAGTTCGAGTCTGTTGGGGAACGTTTGTATTTTCTTTGTTTTTTTAATTTTGTCCAAAAAAAAAATTAAAATCGCGCATGGCGTGGGTCGAAACCCCGACGCATTAGATAATAGTGCAACACATTTAACCAACTGCACTGTGCGCGCTTGGAGAACAGGGGGGCACTTTTATAATTTTATAGAGACATTATTAATTTTTTTTACAAATTAAGGATTATCTAGTGTTTTCCGAGAATTTTGGGTAGCACGTGCCCCCCCCCCCCCCCCCCCCCCCGTGCCCCTACATGGCTCCGCCCCTGACGTCAGACACTCCCTAATTGTGACGCAGTGTAGGAGTGGGTCTCATTTGCTCTCCTAGCGTACCGTATGACACAATTAGGGGTGCAAATATCAGAAAATTTAACACACAAAAGGGGTGAAAATGTCCTTTCCCGAACTACAAAGCGTGGAAATGGCTTTGCATCAAACCTAAGTGGTAAAAGTGTCATTTACCCTAATATATGATGTCAAATGTTACAAATCTGTTTGGGTATTGGTTTTTCTGGATTTTGTCTTTTGATTTCTTAGGACTTTTTTTAGCCAATCAAGGAGAACATCAAATTATATCACATAAGAAGTACAAGAGATTTAAGACAATACAAAAACAGTACAAGCTACAAACTACTAAACATGTAGCAAAGTAAAGGGTACTGCCCAAACCAACACTACGCATCCCGGAAGAACATGGACGTCAAAAACAAACAAGGAAACCTCCAACAAAAAACATATTAAAACTTTCAACGTCGTCGTCAAGAACCAAAAGGGGATGCTGACAGGAACCGACAAGAGAGACATCATGACCTGAACCAAAATATAGAAACATCAAACAAACCAAACCAGTAGTAACCAGAACAGATAACCGACCAAACGAAAGCCAAGGATTGGCTACTTGAAAATCAGTGGCATAAACGTTCCATATCTCCATCAGGTGGCCGGAACTTGAAAATGAGCCTGAATTTTTTTGCTGCACAACAATACCCAAAAAAGAAAATCCATTATATCTTCACTCCGCCGTTTCGTAGTCAGGATCCTTGAAGTATTCTCCTTGCAATCAATGTCCATAGAGATCTCAGCCGAGTGATTGGGTTTAACAACTGCTCTCGGGTCGTGTACTGGTATAAGGTTTTGGATCGGGTCGGTTAGGTGTTGCTTGTTCAGATTTTGAGATTGATTTGGTCGTTTTGCACCCTGCATTTGGTCTTATCTCATGGATCAGATTAAAGAAACGGGTTGGGAAGTGGGTCAAATTCTTTGCTGGAAAAGAGGCTTGAGGACTCAAATATGGTTGGGCAAAATCATGAGCAGTAGGGTCATTAGGGTGAGTAAACTTGCTTTTTTTATGTCTCTTCTTTCGGAGGAAAAGTCGACGGAGAACAGAAAATTTGACCCGAACAGGTTCCAACTGATTTTCATCCACCTGAATAGATCGGCGAACTTGCTAGGCATACTAGTAAGGATCAATCTGGACCTCCTGGTTAGTTCGTCGGTTCACAAAAGTAAACCTAGTTGATTTGTTCAGATCGGAAAAATTAACCATGGCTTCGTCAATCTCCCCGCTTTCTACAGGCTCTTGTAAATTATGAGGTTTGTAGATGCACGAAACGTAAGCAAATCAATTCCGATCTATTGTAGCTACGAGTCTTTTTTGAAGCAGCACAGTCCGAGTGGTGAAAACCACCTTTTTCATTAAGTTGTTTCAAGCTAGGAAGCTCCGATACCCAATCGACACATCGTTTCCGACTCGTCTCAACCTTCTATGTGGGGTACACCGTGGGATGTGATAAGAGCCTGCTCCGTTTTTTATGAGAGTGGGGCTCTAAGGCAGTGGAAACAAACACAAATTCTACCATGGTAAGGACAGAGGGGACAAAGATGAGAGAGAAAGATGAAACACAGAACTACAAGAAAATGAAAAGAGAGCAGTGAAGACAAGGGAGGTGAAATAAGGTAAAGAGTAAAGAGAATGAGAATCCTAAAATAAAAGGTAGAAAATTAACAGAAATATGTGTAGAGTTTGATTGAAAGGGCCGAAACTAGTAAAAGGAGTTGAGGGTCAACACAACAACTAACAACCAAAATAGAGATACAAACATACAACTATAACAAAAACCAAGTAAGGATGAAAACAATCAAACATAAAAAGGGATGGATAATGGTAAAGTTTTGGGAAAAAGATGATAGAACAGGAGAAACGATCTAATGGAAACAGTGCATTATAACGGTGGTAGTGATGAGCTCGGTGTCGACGGCGAAAGCCAGGGAGAGTCGAGAGCAAACGGGACACAGCGAAAAGGACTAGATTAGAATATTTGATCTCAAGAACAAAAGCGGAAAACACCGATTGATTGAGATGGTTGAGATGAACTCGGCGGCGGCGATAGCCAAGGAGGGTCGAGAACAAAACGGGAAAATAGGGTTTTCTAGAGATTGGAGAGAGAATTTTCTCTCTCTAAAGCACACCCTAGTTTAGGAAGTGAGTGATTGTATAGTAAAAGAAACAGAAACCTACTTAGGTTATTTTCTCTCTTCCACCTACTTAACTTTTTTTAGAGAAAAAAAATCTCTATTAAAGGGTAGTTAGCCCCAGTAAATCATTGTTTTGAACATCATGCGCCCAAAATTAGCGTTTGGGGAATAAAAAGAAATATCCTCTTCATATATAGCTGTAAAAGCAACTAAATCAGCAAATCTTTTTCCTTCTCTGTGAACATGGAGGATTTCAATATCTTCAAACTTTGAGAGCTTAATTCTACAATCTTCAAGCACTTCCTTAAGATTTGAAATGGCATTGAGATCCTTAATCTTTTCCTAGCAAAACCATTTCTCAACAACAACACTTCCGTGAGACTGCACCTTGGTTAACCCCAGTTCCATCGCTAGCACCATGCCTTCGCTAGCAGCAGCAAGTTCGACCATCAATGGTGAACGTTGTCATGGAATTCTTCGTTGTCGAGCTACTTTGAAATGTTTGTCATCGTTTCTGATAACACGCCCAACACCCGAACCCGGATAGAACTCTCTCCAAGACGCATCACAATTTATTTTGAAGAAATTTTATTTCGGGAAATTCTAGTAGCAACAGCTCGTTTGGTTCGCCGTCGGCTGATCCTCCATATATCCAACAACTCTTGATTCCTTGTACCAGTTCATCAGAGCTCTATTATTTCGAACAACACTATCTGGGTCATTACCTTTGCCACTAAAACATTTATCATTGCGATTCTTCTACATGGACCAGATTGCCATGACAAAGAGCTCACATATGGGTTTCTCTTCCTTTAGCACAAAGTTGGCTATGAGTTCTTTAATATCGCCAAAATGATGATAGTCATGGACACTTCCCAACAGAAGAAACGAAATTGATTGTGCATGTTGGCACTCAAAGAATAAATGGCAAGTGTTTCAACGTCCTTCTTTCATATGTTGCACTCCATTGGTACTTCAACTCCTTTATTCCTCGGGTTGATGGTGACTGGCAATGAGGAATGCCACAATTTCTATACAGGCATCATCATTTTCTTCGATATTTTTAGGTTCCAAAACTTCTTCATCCAATATGGACTGAGCTGGAGAATAGGGGTTAGAACATAAAATATCCCTTTGAGCTTTGTAACCCGACTTGACCGAGTAAATCCCGCCCTTCGGGTGAACCCACTAAGGATGGTCCGAGAATCCTTGATGAACTATAGGGACGGAAATAGTTGCCTCTACGTCTACCTGCCACAATTCCTGTTGTACCTTCGCCAGATCCCAAGTGCCAGAATTTTCATCGATTAATTCGCTCACTTCGCTTCCTCCCTTCCCGGTGGGCATGCAGTTATTACTTTGAAAGTGCCCGGTCTCAACAATCACTTCCTTGTAGATTTTCACACTTGGTACATCTTTAATTTTCCACACAAGCCTGCTTTTCAACAAATCTCTACCCGCCAATAAGCTTCTAAAAACATAAGAAAATTGAGATGTCTTCCTCAGCACGAAATCAAGGATAGATGAATTTCGAAAATACTTATCTTTGAAGACTCGGAAAAATTAAAGAATTTGGTTCCCTCTCCTGCAAGGTCGAGTCCTTCGGCCCTCTCATTTTGGTCGAGCTATAAATAACCTCTCACTATAGATTAGATTGAGCCCCTTCTCCCGCGTGGTTGAGTCTTTCAGCCTCTTCCGCGTGGTTGAGTCTTTCAGTTGCATGAATCTCCACACTTGCTTTGCTAGCATAGCTTTGTTGAAATCTTGGAAATCTCGGAATCCAAGGCCGCCATTCAATCGATATTACTTAATCTTATCACAAGCAACCCAATGTCCTCTTGTACTCATCACCACCTCACCAAAATTGTCTGAGAGCTTTCTCGAGATCCTTACATAGGGAGCATAAAGCAACTCATAGTATATATTGGAATGGCTTGTATAACTGCTTTGATCAACACTCCCCTTCCTACAGTAGATAGCAAATTTCCTTTCCAACCCTTAATTTTATTTAACACCTTTTCGACCAGAGGACTGAAAGTAGTAGACTTGCACCTACCCATTCGAGTTGGAAGCCCTAGATAAGAATCATGATGCATCTCCAACTGTACATCGCAAAGAGCATTTAGAGAGGTCCGGTCTTCAGCTCCAATATTGTCTAAGAAGATGACTGAAGATCTATGAAGATTCATCATTTGAATGGAGGCAATTTCATAGTCACAGAGCACGCCTCTAAGAACCACGATCTCCTTAGTCGTTGCTTTGCTAAATAAAAGGCTATCGTCTGCAAAAAATAGATGAGAAATCTTAGGGCCTTCCCTAGATGCGCCCATTCCTAAAAGACGACATTCATGCACAGTAGTTGTTAGACTTCTAGATAATGTTTCACTAATAAGAAGGAAAAGATATGGTGATAGAGGGCAACCATGGCGCAAACCCTTTTCTGGTAGAATTTTTCCTTGAACTTCGTCATTGATAATTAGACTGTAAGAGACCGTAGTAATACAGTTCATTACTAGATTAATGTAGCGAAAGCCAAAGCCCATTCTTTCCATCACTGCCCGAAGAAAATCCCACTCGATCCAATCATACGCTTTGCTCATCCTGTTTTGCCCTTCTTTTGACTTTTCATAGAATGCAAAAGCTCAAAATCCGCAAGAATATTATCAGAAATTTGTCTGCCGGGGAAAAAAGCGAGTGATTTTTCAAAAAAACTCGAATCAAGACAACATTTAAGCCGGTTTGCCATAAATTTTGAAATAATTTTATAAACTGTAGTACATAAGCTGATAGGGCGTAAATCAGTAGGTTTTCTGACATGTTTCACCTTGGGAATCAAGGCTATAAAAGTATGATTGAAACCTTAAATATCTCCATCTCCACTGAGGATATTGAGGTGCAAAGCTTCAACTTCGCCCCCCCCCCCCCCCACCAGCCCCCAAAATTGTTGAAAAAATACTACTGGAAAGCCTTCTGGACCCGGAGCTTTGGACGGGGCAAGTTGTTGAAGAGCTGCGCGCACTTCAAGAGAAGTAAAAGGTTGGTCGATTGATGCTCTTTTCACCAGTGAGATGCGTTCTTCCACATTACCCAACATGCGTTCAGTTTGAGCTCGAGAAGGATCTGTGGAGGAGAAAATAGTCTTAAAATATTCCGAAAGAATGGAGGTAATCCGTCCCTTTTCCATTGACCAAGCACCGTTTGAATCCTCTAGGCCTACTATACGATTTTTGTTGCGCCAAGTGAAGCGAACTCCTGAGATACCAATATCCCTTAACTGCAGTTGATTTATAACTCCTGTAAAACCCTCTATCTGACTGAAGGAGACTGATCTTCCTCCTTCCTTTTCAGCAATAGACGAGAAGGCATTAAAATCTCCAACTACACACCAAGGTTGATAATGGGGACGAAGACGTTCCATCAAAGTCCACGAATTGTGTCTTTGATTTCTGTCAGGATCCCCGTAAAAACCTGCCAAATTTCCATGCTTGTCTTCACTTATAATACTAAAGAAACCATGAGTGTAATATCTTAACATATTAGCGAGTGAGAAATTGACTTCCTCATCCCATATCAACGCAAGTCCTCCCCGACGATCTACGCAATCTCTGAAAATCCCATTACGAAACCCGAGCCTATCCCTGATTCTTTCCATCTCAGCTGCATATTGTTTTGTCTCCATCAAGAAGACTATGTTGGGCTTCTGTATCCTTACTAAATCGCAAAAAGAGAAATAACGCTACGGGTGTTCCCAAGCCCCCGTACGTTCCAGCCACAGTTTTAAAAACCGGACCGCACCGGCCGGTTCGACCGGTCGGACCGGCGAACCGGTCCTTGACCGGTCCGGTCCAGTTATACGGCCATGCAACAGAACCGGGCCACGTCATCCAAACCGGCGGTTCAATCGGTGAACTGGTTGAACCAGCCGGCGGCTGACCCGCCCGGTTCGTAAATTAAAATTTATATTGCGCCAATGTGAAGAATCGAACCCCAGACCTCACTGAAGAGGTAAAGGACACTTACCACCACGCCAGCGCAACTTTTATTAATGAAACAGAGCACTAAATTACTTAACTCTACTAGCATGATAAGGAACCAACTTCATTTTGTTTTCAACTGTTCGTTTTTTTTTTCTTTCTATTTCTTTTTAGAAATCTAAGAGATTATGAGTATTTTGTTTTTCAAAAGTATTTCAACCGTAAATTATATCGCAAATTGTACTTAAGCATTTACACCCAAATTTTCACAACCATAAATGACCATCGCTACGATAGAAATTGATATAAAAAAAATGAATATGCGCTCCATCAAAAATAGACACGATTATTTTATTTGTCAGTTACTTGTGTTCTTAAAAGTTACGACTATTTATATATAAATCTCAAAATACAATTGTTAATGTCAATCAACCTTTACATATATATATATATAAGATTCAAACTATAACATTCGAGTATTTTTTTATGTCTGTTTTTCATTATGTTTACTATTTATTAAATAAAAATTATAAATATATATTAAATAAACGTGCGATTAAACCGGTCCGACCACCGGTCCGACCGGTCCGACCATGAACCGGTGCCTCACCGGTTCGATGGCCGGTCCGGTTTTTAAAACTTTGGTTCCAGCTGAGAAGACTCATTGCGACTGGCTGGGTTGTTCGCCAACCTCAGCCAATGAAAGTGGTGGAGTCTTTAAGGCACCCTCATCCTGTATCAGAATCCCCGCAGTAGAAACCTGAGTCTGGTGATGTTAAAAGAAGCGTCATCCTTTTGTTAACCATTGGGTTCGTGTGGGCTGTATGAGTGGCTTGTATGTTGACCCGATTACCTTGGTCGTTCCCTCGTCCAGAATTTGAAATAGTATTCGTTCTTCTACCCCTCATCACACCTCATCCACCACGTCCCCCTGACCTCCGCAACCTCTTTGTACCGCTGTCGTAGATCGCTGGCCTCCACTCGCGAGTCACGTGCCTCTATCCATGTTGGGTAGTATGTTTTTCGCATTTTCTTTCCAATTCGAGCTAAGATTCACCTCACTGACCTTCTCTTTTGCTCTTGTAGCTGCCTGGCTAGTGCCACGACGATACCTTTGCCTTTCTCTTCATTTGAAAAGCGTCATGTCTTATCAAAATTTGCCAGTGGATTGTTATTAATAGTCATGGACTCGCTGTCAAGGGACTTCACATAATGGGTCGTGGGGCTTTCATTCCCCCAAACTACTGTTGTCTGACGCCTCGTTTGAGACCATATCTTCACCGGCGGTGGCATCCTTTGGATTCTCTTCGTCCCTCGCAACAGAGTTATAATTCCAATCGTCCCCTTCCTCTTTGAGTGCATCGAACAATATTTTCTTCGGGGGTGGTCTGAATAACAACCAGTCCCCAAAACTCAGCTGGTTTTGAGTCTTTTTCACATCAGTGTGAGCTAGGCAGTCCTCCCCATAATGGTTGATCATTTCGCACAATGGACAGAGACCAGGGATGCGCTCGTACTTATAATCAAGCCAAATTTTCTTCCCTAACAGTTTAATAAATCACCCACTACGTAAAGCTTTGTTGAGATCCAACCTAAACCTTGCTCTCATGTAATCTCCACCCAGGCCAAAGAAGAATTTATGATCACTAGTTAAGATAGTACCCATGTTCTTGAGGATTTTCCGAAGATCGTTGTCAGTTTGATTATACAAAGAGATGTTCTTCATCTGCACCCAAACGTCGATCGTCTCAAAAGATATTCCATCTATGTCATCTGCCAAATCCCAACGTTTAAGAACCACTAGATTTTCGTCGAAGATCCAAGGCCCTCCTGTATAAACCGTTTCCAATGCTTCCTTGTTTGGAAATTGAAAAACAAAGACATGCGAAGTAGTCCCTAAAACTTCGACTTCTTCATCTTCATTAAGAGATAGCTTCGTGAAGTCGGTGTTTCCAGACCCACAGCCATCACTTTTGCACGCTGCCACCGACGTCGCCGAGAGGATCTGCGCTGTCGTCGATCGCGAAAACTTAAACCCCAATCGTCCCAAACCGCCTCCGGACTTTCCGGAGTTAGGTAACCTCGCTTAACTTTTTAACACCTGTCAACAGCTACTCAATTATTTTGTTAAATGTCAAAATATAAATGGAATAGATTATGAGCTTTTATGAATTGTGCACCCGTACCAGACTGAAATGCGGATTGATGGGGTAGATTAGAAGAAGTGGTTGAAAGTCAGTGCCATCAACGGGGCAATTGGAAATATGCCAGTATGTGAATTGGTCTTAGAAAAAGGCATTCGGGTGAATTGGTATTTGAAAAATACCCTCCTTTTTAAACACTAGGTAACAAGGGGTTGTTAGCAGGGTAGTGGGGCCATCTGTCTCTCTCGTCTCCAACTTCCATCTTTCTCTCGTCTCCAAACACAGGTATCTATTGTAATAACCGACATTTCTAAGTCATGTTAGCACGTTAATAATATGTGATTATACGTTTATATGTCATTAAATTTTGACTTTTAACTCATGCAAAATAATGAGTAGCATGTTATGTGTAAATAAACTAGAGTTGAATGCATTGTTTTATTATTCAAATTTCATCTTGTAAAATATGTAATAAATAATTATGTGCCTAGTTAGATTAAATGACTAGTTTCGGTGAAAGTTAATTGTTGGATGTTAAGTTGCTAATTACTAGTGCCTTTAGTGTAAATTGTAAACCAAAAATAAATTTGAATAGTGCGTGAGAAGAATTGAAAATTGAATGCAATGTTTTATGTATACAAGTACTACGTGGTAGGTTTCCTATATGTATCACATACGTAGCCATAATCATGTATGCGTCGAATTTATAATCGCATCAAACACAAGAGTGGTGGAATTGTTGCACCAAATAACTCCCAAATACCCAACTTGCATGCTAGACACTTGGCCGCACTCACTTACCACTTGTCATCCCTCCATGCAAGTGTCAATTTGCCCTCCTTACACATGTCACTCTCCCTAGTTTCTTATGGGCATATAAAAGCCACCTAGTACATCTTTTACATCATTTTTTCTCCATATTTTCTCTCTCTAAAATTGTTTCAAGCTCTCATTTCTCTCCTCATCACCACAATCCTGATTTTATACTAGACCCTCCAAAAACATGGTCCAAACATGAGATTTTTGAGGTTTTAAGTGAAGAAAATCCATCTTGGGTGTTAGTTTATCGAGTGGGTAGCAAGTTTTGAGCATTTTCATCAAGTGCGAAGCCCCTAGAAAGCCATTATACACCACTTCTTCATAAGCCTTCTCAAGAACTTTATGAAATTGAGGAGTAAGTTCTATTTCTTTGCATCTACATCATAATCTTAGTTCTTCACACCTCATTCTTGTAATTTCATGGCAAATCTCTACTTGCATGTTAAGAATTCATCATCCTCAAGACAAGAATTGAGCATGTATCATGTCATTTGTATGATAGCATAGTATATTTATGGGTGCATGTTCTTGATTCATCACAATCTTCATGATTTACATACATGCATGTCAAAAGCTAAGTTTTGATAGTAGCTACTTCTTAATTTGATAAAATAAATCTCAATTCTTCTTCTCTTAGACATGATTTTATTCCTTGAAAGATCATTATGTGTTTCTATGGTGAATTTATAGTTGCATGTTTTTGATTCATCACCATTTTCATGATCTAAACACATGCATGGAAGAAATTAGAAAGCAAGATCACCTAGTAGAGCAAATCATGTTTTACAACTTATATTCATGTTATGTGTTGAATTCTCTTGCATATATGTCTTAGGGGTTTTAATTGGGGCTAGAGGCATGATTTTATTTGAAAGAGTTTGAAGAAAATGAAAGAAGAAACATGAATTTTCGGACAGAAAAATCTGCTCTCGGGTAAAAGTTTTGACCCAACTTTAGAGGGTCATAACTCACTCATATGAACTCGGTTTTGGGTGTTTTTTGTACCGTTTCAAAGCTATATGTGTCTACTATCATTTCCAGTTAGTTTTATGCCAAAAGAATCTCTAGATTTTCTGTAATATTGAAAATACTAAAGTGTGTCAAATCTGAATTTTGCTAGTTGCTTGACATATTCTATGCCATGTTTGGTAATTAATTTCTTGTACCTCCAATCCATGAAATGGTATGAAAATAAGCATGCATGTGATTTAATATGTCTATTTTATGGTATTATAATTTAGAAGTTCATAAGTTAGAAGATCACATGAAAATAAGCAATTCTTTCAAGCTTAGTTTATGTAAGTTTCATGTTTTAGCTCATAATATGTGATCTTGCATTTATGTGTTGCATTAAACATCTAATTTGTATCAAATAAAAAGTATAAGGTCCATGAGTATGTGAATATAAGAAAAGTTAGTTCATGTGCATCTTAGAGATGTAGGCATGTGCTATGCTTTGATTGAATTAATGCTAAGTGATTATATGTGTGATTTGTAGCATTCTTTGCTAGTTATGTGACGGCGGAGTAGATGATCACGTGCATTAAGTTGATTGAAATTGGACTAAGGAATGTTAAGTAAATGGCTTAAGCTCACAAGGTGAGTTACCCTACCTCCCAAAGTTTGTACCTACCCTCAAGTTTCTACAAGCTTATGTATGTTCATGTCGTCACTATATTATGTATGTATGCTTTCTTTACTCAAGTGAAATGTTTTATGCCCATGGATGCTAAGAAAGATAAAAGATGTTTCATAAGATAAAACACGTTTTCAGAAAGGCCCCGGTTACCGTAGTGAAACCCCCTGTCGGGTATAGGCAGGCTACGGCCCTTTTGCCGGGGCAATATAAAACGGCACGCGTCGCCTCACGAACCGTCGCGATGGACATGTCCCTACGTTATGTTAAGTCACGAAGGTTACACGGGCCATAAGATAAGAAAATAAGCAAGTATGTTCAAGTACGTTATTGTCTCCACGTGAGACGAATTAAGCAAGGTTCCTACTTGGAACAATATGATTTCACAAGTCTCAAGTTATGCTTTACGTTAAGCTTTCTTTACGATACAACTTAGATTTTATGAATGCCATGATCTTTCAAGTTTCACAAGTATATGTATGTATGACTATGCCTTATGTTCATGTCGCTCCATGGGAAATTTAGCAATTTTTGGTTTTCCAAACCTACGGAGGGGCGTAGATGTAACTCACTGAGCTAGTTGAGCTCACTCTTTCAATTTTAATTTTTTTTCAGGTTTTAATAACACGTAAGAAGCAAGATGTAGCATGGATTTAAGTTTATATGTGATTACGTGCTTGATGACGCTTATGTTCTTAGATGCCGAGTATATGCTAGCCGACTTGGAGTTACTATGAAATACATGTCGTTGTTTTTTTGGTTTAAGAATGTATAATTTATATAATTGTGTATATAAGACTTTGTATGAGCCTTGTATGATATCTAGAACCTTTCCCGAGTTATGCTGTGTTACGATACGAGTCGAGATGGCTAAGTGACATTTAATTTTTATGTTCCAACTTTCTTTTCTTACAATTCAAATTGTTTATCAAGACGACCCCAAGTTATTTTTTATTTACGCTTCCGCAAAGTTATTTTTGAAACTTTTATCACGACTTTTATAAATTACTTATTTAGCCTCTCGACGAGTCAAGGCCGCACCGGCATGTCGCACCCTCCTCCCGTTAACACAAGCTTTATACTTAATTAATCGGGGTCGGCGGGAGGGGGATGTGACATTTTGTGGTATCAGAGCAATAGGTTATAGATACTTAAGATTAGTAAACCTTAGGAACCCGTTATGTCCTTACTTATGTGAAACTTTATGTGTATGTATGTTATGTATATGCTTCAATACTATGTTAGTATGACACTAATATTTAAAAGGCCCAAGATCATAAGATAGATGCCATGTTTATATGATTTCTATGTGACGTATGTGGCTAAGTGCTTCTTTAAATGTTTTGTGAGCTATGTGTAAGTTGTTATGCAAGATTATGGTTTAAGTTAACTTGATTTCTTTTAGATACATGAATATGTCTTATGCATGAGGATTGTTTTACCTTCTTTAATCATGACTAAGATAATAAAAAAAGAATGTAAGTTTCAAGAGAATGTTTAAGCTAAGAGCATGTCCCATATGAACAAGATAAAGAATACGTGTAGGCTAAGGGTTCGTAGATAAGTATAGTTACATGGTTATTATTTCTTGATTGTTTGCCCAAGTAATGTGATAAGCGGGATATTTGAAAGGTTTTGTTATGAAATTTTATTGTGTGATAAGTGTGTGTTTATGTGATCCATATGCCATCATGACTCTTTCATGTATGCAAGGTGATTATATGTGTAAATGCATGTACATGTTATGTGAGGATTATTGACACTAAGTATGCTATGTTTCACGATTAAGCATGATGCTTGTACAAAACAAAAAGGTGAAAAATTTAGAAAAAAAATATCACAAGCTTTGAAATATGTTGTTGGTTGTTCTAATTGAAGGCTTTATATGAGACAAGTGTGATTTTTGTATGTCCAAAATAAATGTATACAAAACTTTTTGTTATGTTAAGTCATGCCATTACACATTATGTTATGTCCATGATATATGCTTGAACTATGCTTTTGTTTGTACCATTTGAGCATATAAATTATGTGATGTATTACGTGTCGATTATGCATGCCATGTATGTTTCAGCGATTGGTAAGTTATTTCCATGTATGTATGCTTGTTAGTAAGTAAATTAATTATAAATCTGAGCATGTCGAAAGTTTAAACCGATGTGCGAATGTCAAGTGTTTCGTCCGCTACATGTGCAAGATTGGACGAGCAGCTATATCATTGTGATGGTATAAGTTGTTCCCGCTATGCTGTACGGTCGAACGGGGACTTCTAACACAATTACGAGCTTGCTGGAGCGGTACAAAGTGTGACGACACGATGTATTGGTTCCCTCTCGTATGCGTGAAAGACAGAACCTCTGAAACAATTACGAGCTTGATGGAGCGGTACAAAGTGTGACGACACTGCGTATTGTTCCCTCTCGTAAGCGTGACAGACTTGATGCATTTGCCAGCCCGAATAAAAGGGGTCAGATGATCAAAAAGGGTAAGTTGTGCATTGATTTCATGTTAGTTAGAATCTTATGTGATTTCATTCATTTTATAAATATGTTAAGCGAATTCGAGGACAAATTCTTTATAAGGTGGGTAGAATGTAATAACCGACATTTCTAAGTCATGTTAGCACGTTAATAATATGTGATTATACGTTTATATGTCATTAAATTTTGACTTTTAACTCATGCAAAATAATGAGTAGCATGTTATGTGTAAATAAACTAGAGTTGAATGCATTGTTTTATTATTCAAATTTCATCTTGTAAAATATGTAATAAATAATTATGTGCCTAGTTAGATTAAATGACTAGTTTCGGTGAAAGTTAATTGTTGGATGTTAAGTTGCTAATTACTAGTGCCTTTAGTGTAAATTGTAAACCAAAAATAAATTTGAATAGTGCGTGAGAAGAATTGAAAATTGAATGCAATGTTTTATGTATACAAGTACTACGTGGTAGGTTTCCTATATGTATCACATACGTAGCCATAATCATGTATGCGTCGAATTTATAATCGCATCAAACACAAGAGTGGTGGAATTGTTGCACCAAATAACTCCCAAATACCCAACTTGCATGCTAGACACTTGGCCGCACTCACTTACCACTTGTCATCCCTCCATGCAAGTGTCAATTTGCCCTCCTTACACATGTCACTCTCCCTAGTTTCTTATGGGCATATAAAAGCCACCTAGTACATCTTTTACATCATTTTTTCTCCATATTTTCTCTCTCTAAAATTGTTTCAAGCTCTCATTTCTCTCCTCATCACCACAATCCTGATTTTATACTAGACCCTCCAAAAACATGGTCCAAACATGAGATTTTTGAGGTTTTAAGTGAAGAAAATCCATCTTGGGTGTTAGTTTATCGAGTGGGTAGCAAGTTTTGAGCATTTTCATCAAGTGCGAAGCCCCTAGAAAGCCATTATACACCACTTCTTCATAAGCCTTCTCAAGAACTTTATGAAATTGAGGAGTAAGTTCTATTTCTTTGCATCTACATCATAATCTTAGTTCTTCACACCTCATTCTTGTAATTTCATGGCAAATCTCTACTTGCATGTTAAGAATTTATCATCCTCAAGACAAGAATTGAGCATGTATCATGTCATTTGTATGATAGCATAGTATATTTATGGGTGCATGTTCTTGATTCATCACAATCTTCATGATTTACATACATGCATGTCAAAAGCTAAGTTTTGATAGTAGCTACTTCTTAATTTGATAAAATAAATCTCAATTCTTCTTCTCTTAGACATGATTTTATTCCTTGAAAGATCATTATGTGTTTCTATGGTGAATTTATAGTTGCATGTTTTTGATTCATCACCATTTTCATGATCTAAACACATGCATGGAAGAAATTAGAAAGCAAGATCACCTAGTAGAGCAAATCATGTTTTACAACTTATATTCATGTTATGTGTTGAATTCTCTTGCATATATGTCTTAGGGGTTTTAATTGGGGCTAGAGGCATGATTTTATTTGAAAGAGTTTGAAGAAAATGAAAGAAGAAACATGAATTTTCGGACAGAAAAATCTGCTCTCGGGTAAAAGTTTTGACCCAACTTTAGAGGGTCATAACTCACTCATATGAACTCGGTTTTGGGTGTTTTTTGTACCGTTTCAAAGCTATATGTGTCTACTATCATTGCCAGTTAGTTTTATGCCAAAAGAATCTCTAGATTTTCTGTAATATTGAAAATACTAAAGTGTGTCAAATCTGAATTTTGCTAGTTGCTTGACATATTCTATGCCATGTTTGGTAATTAATTTCTTGTACCTCCAATCCATGAAATGGTATGAAAATAAGCATGCATGTGATTTAATATGTCTATTTTATGGTATTGTAATTTAGAAGTTCATAAGTTAGAAGATCACATGAAAATAAGCAATTCTTTCAAGCTAGTTTATGTAAGTTTCATGTTTTAGCTCATAATATGTGATCTTGCATTTATGTGTTGCATTAAACATCTAATTTGCATCAAATAAAAAGTATAAGGTCCATGAGTATGTGAATATAAGAAAAGTTAGTTCATGTGCATCTTAGAGATGTAGGCATGTGCTATGCTTTGATTGAATTAATGCTAAGTGATTATATGTGTGATTTGTAGCATTCTTTGCTAGTTATGTGACGGCGGAGTAGATGATCACGTGCATTAAGTTGATTGAAATTGGACTAAGGAATGTTAAGTAAATGGCTTAAGCTCACAAGGTGAGTTACCCTACCTCCCAAAGTTTGTACCTACCCTCAAGTTTCTACAAGCTTATGTATGTTCATGTCGTCACTATATTATGTATGTATGCTTTCTTTACTCAAGTGAAATGTTTTATGCCCATGGATGCTAAGAAAGATAAAAGATGTTTCATAAGATAAAACACGTTTTCAGAAAGGCCCCGGTTACCGTAGTGAAACCCCCTGTCGGGTATAGGCAGGCTACGGCCCTTTTGCCGGGGCAATATAAAACGGCACGCGTCGCCTCACGAACCGTCGCGATGGACATGTCCCTACGTTATGTTAAGTCACGAAGGTTACACGGGCCATAAGATAAGAAAATAAGCAAGTATGTTCAAGTACGTTATTGTCTCCACGTGAGACGAATTAAGCAAGGTTCCTACTTGGAACAATATGATTTCACAAGTCTCAAGTTATGCTTTACGTTAAGCTTTCTTTACGATACAACTTAGATTTTATGAATGCCATGATCTTTCAAGTTTCACAAGTATATGTATGTATGACTATGCCTTATGTTCATGTCGCTCCATGGGAAATTTAGCAATTTTTGGTTTTCCAAACCTACGGAGGGGCGTAGATGTAACTCACTGAGCTAGTTGAGCTCACTCTTTCAATTTTAATTTTTTTTCAGGTTTTAATAACACGTAAGAAGCAAGATGTAGCATGGATTTAAGTTTATATGTGATTACGTGCTTGATGACGCTTATGTTCTTAGATGCCGAGTATATGCTAGCCGACTTGGAGTTACTATGAAATACATGTCGTTGTTTTTTTGGTTTAAGAATGTATAATTTATATAATTGTGTATATAAGACTTTGTATGAGCCTTGTATGATATCTAGAACCTTTCCCGAGTTATGCTGTGTTACGATACGAGTCGAGATGGCTAAGTGACATTTAATTTTTATGTTCCAACTTTCTTTTCTTACAATTCAAATTGTTTATCAAGACGACCCCAAGTTATTTTTTATTTACGCTTCCGCAAAGTTATTTTTGAAACTTTTATCACGACTTTTATAAATTACTTATTTAGCCTCTCGACGAGTCAAGGCCGCACCGGCATGTCGCACCCTCCTCCCGTTAACACAAGCTTTATACTTAATTAATCGGGGTCGGCGGGAGGGGGATGTGACATTTTGTGGTATCAGAGCAATAGGTTATAGATACTTAAGATTAGTAAACCTTAGGAACCCGTTATGTCCTTACTTATGTGAAACTTTATGTGTATGTATGTTATGTATATGCTTCAATACTATGTTAGTATGACACTAATATTTAAAAGGCCCAAGATCATAAGATAGATGCCATGTTTATATGATTTCTATGTGACGTATGTGGCTAAGTGCTTCTTTAAATGTTTTGTGAGCTATGTGTAAGTTGTTATGCAAGATTATGGTTTAAGTTAACTTGATTTCTTTTAGATACATGAATATGTCTTATGCA
This sequence comes from Linanthus parryae, assembly GCA_023055425.1. NCBI lineage: Eukaryota > Viridiplantae > Streptophyta > Magnoliopsida > Ericales > Polemoniaceae > Linanthus > Linanthus parryae. Next base: position 422,941 of record JALGPY010000008.1, on the reverse strand, counting down.
TGAGGATTGTTTTACCTTCTTTAATCATGACTAAGATAATAAAAAAAGAATGTAAGTTTCAAGAGAATGTTTAAGCTAAGAGCATGTCCCATATGAACAAGATAAAGAATACGTGTAGGCTAAGGGTTCGTAGATAAGTATAGTTACATGGTTATTATTTCTTGATTGTTTGCCCAAGTAATGTGATAAGCGGGATATTTGAAAGGTTATGTTATGAAATTTTATTGTGTGATAAGTGTGTGTTTATGTGATCCATATGCCATCATGACTCTTTCATGTATGCAAGGTGATTATATGTGTAAATGCATGTACATGTTATGTGAGGATTATTGACACTAAGTATGCTATGTTTCACGATTAAGCATGATGCTTGTACAAAACAAAAAGGTGAAAAATTTAGAAAAAAAATATCACAAGCTTTGAAATATGTTGTTGGTTGTTCTAATTGAAGGCTTTATATGAGACAAGTGTGATTTTTGTATGTCCAAAATAAATGTATACAAAACTTTTTGTTATGTTAAGTCATGCCATTACACATTATGTTATGTCCATGATATATGCTTGAACTATGCTTTTGTTTGTACCATTTGAGCATATAAATTATGTGATGTATTACGTGTCGATTATGCATGCCATGTATGTTTCAGCGATTGGTAAGTTATTTCCATGTATGTATGCTTGTTAGTAAGTAAATTAATTATAAATATGAGCATGTCGAAAGTTTAAACCGATGTGCGAATGTCAAGTGTTTCGTCCGCTACATGTGCAAGATTGGACGAGCAGCTATATCATTGTGATGGTATAAGTTGTTCCCGCTATGCTGTACGGTCGAACGGGGACTTCTAACACAATTACGAGCTTGCTGGAGCGGTACAAAGTGTGACGACACGATGTATTGGTTCCCTCTCGTATGCGTGAAAGACAGAACCTCTGAAACAATTACGAGCTTGATGGAGCGGTACAAAGTGTGACGACACTGCGTATTGTTCCCTCTCGTAAGCGTGACAGACTTGATGCATTTGCCAGCCCGAATAAAAGGGGTCAGATGATCAAAAAGGGTAAGTTGTGCATTGATTTCATGTTAGTTAGAATCTTATGTGATTTCATTCATTTTATAAATATGTTAAGCGAATTCGAGGACAAATTCTTTATAAGGTGGGTAGAATGTAATAACCGACATTTCTAAGTCATGTTAGCACGTTAATAATATGTGATTATACGTTTATATGTCATTTAAATTTGGACTTTTAACTCATGCAAAATAATGAGTAGCATGTTATGTGTAAATAAACTAGAGTTGAATGCATTGTTTTATTATTCAAATTTCATCTTGTAAAATATGTGATAAATAATTATGTGCCTAGTTAGATTAAATGACTAGTTTCGGTGAAAGTTAATTGTTGGATGTTAAGTTGCTAATTACTAGTGCCTTTAGTGTAAATTGTAAACCAAAAATAAATTTGAATAGTGCGTGAGAAGAATTGAAAATTGAATGCAATGTTTTATGTATACAAGTACTACGTGGTAGGTTTCCTATATGTATCACATACGTAGCCATAATCATGTATGCGTCGAATTTATAATCGCATCAAACACAAGAGTGGTGGAATTGTTGCACCAAATAACTCCCAAATACCCAACTTGCATGCTAGACACTTGGCCGCACTCACTTACCACTTGTCATCCCTCCATGCAAGTGTCAATTTGCCCTCCTTACACATGTCACTCTCCCTAGTTTCTTATGGGCATATAAAAGCCACCTAGTACATCTTTTACATCATTTTTTCTCCATATTTTCTCTCTCTAAAATTGTTTCAAGCTCTCATTTCTCTCCTCATCACCACAATCCTGATTTTATACTAGACCCTCCAAAAACATGGTCCAAACATGAGATTTTTGAGGTTTTAAGTGAAGAAAATCCATCTTGGGTGTTAGTTTATCGAGTGGGTAGCAAGTTTTGAGCATTTTCATCAAGTGCGAAGCCCCTAGGAAGCCATTATACACCACTTCTTCATAAGCCTTCTCAAGAACTTTATGAAATTGAGGAGTAAGTTCTATTTCTTTGCATCTACATCATAATCTTAGTTCTTCACACCTCATTCTTGTAATTTCATGGCAAATCTCTACTTGCATGTTAAGAATTCATCATCCTCAAGACAAGAATTGAGCATGTATCATGTCATTTGTATGATAGTATAGTATATTTATGGGTGCATGTTCTTGATTCATCACAATCTTCATGATTTACATACATGCATGTCAAAAGCTAAGTTTTGATAGTAGCTACTTCTTAATTTGATAAAATAAATCTCAATTCTTTTTCTCTTAGACATGATTTTATTCCTTGAAAGATCATTATGTGTTTCTATGGTGAATTTATAGTTGCATGTTTTTGATTCATCACCATTTTCATGATCTAAACACATGCATGGAAGAAATTAGAAAGCAAGATCACCTAGTAGTGCAAATCATGTTTTACAACTTATATTCATGTTATGTGTTGAATTCTCTTGCATATATGTCTTAGGGGTTTTAATTGGGGCTAGAGGCATGATTTTATTTGAAAGAGTTTGAAGAAAATGAAAGAAGAAACATGAATTTTCGGACAGAAAAATCTGCTCTCAGGTAAAAGTTTTGACCCAACTTTAGAGGGTCATAACTCACTCATATGAACTCGGTTTTGGGTGTTTTTTGTACCGTTTCAAAGCTATATGTGTCTACTATCATTTCCAGTTAGTTTTATGCCAAAAGAATCTCTAGATTTTCTGTAATATTGAAAAAATACTAAAGTGTGTCAAATCTGAATTTTGCTAGTTGCTTGACATATTCTATGCCATGTTTGGTAATTAATTTCTTGTACCTCCAATCCATGAAATGGTATGAAAATAAGCATGCATGTGATTTAATATGTCTATTTTATGGTATTATAATTTAGAAGTTCATAAGTTAGAATATCACTTGAAAATAAGCAATTCTTTCAAGCTAGTTTATGTAAGTTTCATGTTTTAGCTCATAATATGTGATCTTGCATTTATGTGTTGCATTAAACATCTAATTTGCATCAAATAAAAAGTATAAGGTCCATGAGTATGTGAATATAATAAAAGTTAGTTCATGTGCATCTTAGAGATGTAGGCATGTGCTATGCTTTGATTGAATTAATGCTAAGTGATTATATGTGTGATTTGTAGCATTCTTTGCTAGTTATGTGACGGCGGAGTAGATGATCACGTGCATTAAGTTGATTGAAATTGGACTAAGGAATGTTAAGTAAATGGCTTAAGCTCGCAAGGTGAGTTACCCTACCTCCCAAAGTTTGTACCTACCCTCAAGTTTCTACAAGCTTATGTATGTTCATGTCGTCCCTATATTATGTATGTATGCTTTCTTTACTCAAGTGAAATGTTTTATGCCCATGGATGCTAAGAAAGATAAAAGATGTTTCATAAGATAAAACACGTTTTCAGAAAGGCCACGGTTACCGTAGTGAAACCCCCTGTCGGGTATAGGCAGGCTACGGCCCTTTTGCCGGGGCAATATAAAACGGCACGCGTCGCCTCACGAACCGTCGCGATGGACATGTCCCTACGTTATGTTAAGTCACGAAGGTTACACGGGCCATAAGATAAGAAAATAAGCAAGTATGTTCAAGTACGTTATGGTCTCCACGTGAGACGAATTAAGTAAGGTTCCTACTTGGAACAATATGATTTCACAAGTCTCAAGTTATGCTTTACGTTAAGCTTTCTTTACGATACAAGTTAGATTTTATGAATGCCATGATCTTTCAAGTTTCACAAGTATATGTATGTATGACTATGCCTTATGTTCATGTCGCTCCATGGGAAATTTAGCCATTTTTGGTTTTCCAAACCTACGGAGGGGCGTAGATGTAACTCACTGAGCTAGTTGAGCTCACTCTTTCAATTTTAATTTTTTTTCAGGTTTTAATAACACGTAAGAAGCAAGAAGTAGCATGGATTTAAGTTCATATGTGATTACGTGCTTGATGACGCTTATGTGCTTAGATGCCGAGTATATGCTAGCCGACTTGGAGTTACTATGAAATACATGTCGTTGTTTTATTGGTTTAAGAATGTATAAGTTATATAATTGTGTATATAAGACTTTGTATGAGCCTTGTATGATATCTAGAACCTTTCCCGAGTTATGCTGTGTTACGATACGAGTCGAGATGGCTAAATGACATTTAATTTTTATGTTCCAACTTTCTTTTCTTACAATTCAAATTGTTTATCAAGACGACCCCAAGTTATTTGTTATTTACGCTTTCGCAAAGTTATTTTTGAAACTTTTATCACGACTTTTATAAATTACTTATTTAGCCTCTCGACGAGTCAAGGCCGCACCGGCATGTCGCACCCTCCTCCCGTTAACACAAGTTTTATACTTAATTAATCGGGGTCGGCGGGAGGGGGATGTGACATTTTGTGGTATCAGAGCAATAGGTTATAGATACTTAAGATTAGTAAACCTTAGGAACCCGTTATGTCCTTACTTATGTGAAACTTTATGTGTATGTATGTTATGTATATGCTTCAATACTATGTTAGTATGACACTAATATTTAAAAGGCCCAAGATCATAAGATAGATGCCATGTTTATATGATTTCTATGTGACGTATGTGGCTAAGTGCTTCTTTAAATGTTTTGTGAGCTATGTGTAAGTTGTTATGCAAGATTATGGTTTAAGTTAACTTGATTTCTTTTAGATACATGAATATGTCTTATGCATGAGGATTGTTTTACCTTCTTTAATCATGACTAAGATAATAAAAAAAGAATGTAAGTTTCAAGAGAATGTTTAAGCTAAGAGCATGTCCCATATGAACAAGATAAAGAATACGTGTAGGCTAAGGGTTCGTAGATAAGTATAGTTACATGGTTATTATTTCTTGATTGTTTGCCCAAGTAATGTGATAAGCGGGATATTTGAAAGGTTATGTTATGAAATTTTATTGTGTGATAAGTGTGTGTTTATGTGATCCATATGCCATCATGACTCTTTCATGTATGCAAGGTGATTATATGTGTAAATGCATGTACATGTTATGTGAGGATTATTGACACTAAGTATGCTATGTTTCACGATTAAGCATGATGCTTGTACAAAACAAAAAGGTGAAAAATTTAGAAAAAAAATATCACAAGCTTTGAAATATGTTGTTGGTTGTTCTAATTGAAGGCTTTATATGAGACAAGTGTGATTTTTGTATGTCCAAAATAAATGTATACAAAACTTTTTGTTATGTTAAGTCATGCCATTACACATTATGTTATGTCCATGATATATGCTTGAACTATGCTTTTGTTTGTACCATTTGAGCATATAAATTATGTGATGTATTACGTGTCGATTATGCATGCCATGTATGTTTCAGCGATTGGTAAGTTATTTCCATGTATGTATGCTTGTTAGTAAGTAAATTAATTATAAATCTGAGCATGTCGAAAGTTTAAACCGATGTGCGAATGTCAAGTGTTTCGTCCGCTACATGTGCAAGATTGGACGAGCAGCTATATCATTGTGATGGTATAAGTTGTTCCCGCTATGCTGTACGGTCGAACGGGGACTTCTAACACAATTACGAGCTTGCTGGAGCGGTACAAAGTGTGACGACACGATGTATTGGTTCCCTCTCGTATGCGTGAAAGACAGAACCTCTGAAACAATTACGAGCTTGATGGAGCGGTACAAAGTGTGACGACACTGCGTATTGTTCCCTCTCGTAAGCGTGACAGACTTGATGCATTTGCCAGCCCGAATAAAAGGGGTCAGATGATCAAAAAGGGTAAGTTGTGCATTGATTTCATGTTAGTTAGAATCTTATGTGATTTCATTCATTTTATAAATATGTTAAGCGAATTCGAGGACAAATTCTTTATAAGGTGGGTAGAATGTAATAACCGACATTTCTAAGTCATGTTAGCACGTTAATAATATGTGATTATACGTTTATATGTCATTTAAATTTGGACTTTTAACTCATGCAAAATAATGAGTAGCATGTTATGTGTAAATAAACTAGAGTTGAATGCATTGTTTTATTATTCAAATTTCATCTTGTAAAATATGTGATAAATAATTATGTGTCTAGTTAGATTAAATGACTAGTTTCGGTGAAAGTTAATTGTTGGATGTTAAGTTGCTAATTACTAGTGCCTTTAGTGTAAATTGTAAACTAAAAATAAATTTGAATAGTGCGTGAGAAGAATTGAAAATTGAATGCAATGTTTTATGTATACAAGTACTACGTGGTAGGTTTCCTATATTTATCACATACGTAGCCATAATCATGTATGCGTCGAATTTATAATCGCATCAAACACAAGAGTGGTGGAATTGTTGCACCAAATAACTCCCAAATACCCAACTTGCATGCTAGACACTTGGCCGCACTCACTTACCACTTGTCATCCCTCCATGCAAGTGTCAATTTGCCCTCCTTACACATGTCACTCTCCCTAGTTTCTTATGGGCATATAAAAGCCACCTAGTACATCTTTTACATCATTTTTTCTCCATATTTTCTCTCTCTAAAATTGTTTCAAGCTCTCATTTCTCTCCTCATCACCACAATCCTGATTTTATACTAGACCCTCCAAAAACATGGTCCAAACATGAGATTTTTGAGGTTTTAAGTGAAGAAAATCCATCTTGGGTGTTAGTTTATCGAGTGGGTAGCAAGTTTTGAGCATTTTCATCAAGTGCGAAGCCCCGAGAAAGCCATTATACACCACTTCTTCATAAGCCTTCTCAAGAACTTTATGAAATTGAGGAGTAAGTTCTATTTCTTTGCATCTACATCATAATCTTAGTTCTTCACACCTCATTCTTGTAATTTCATGGCAAATCTCTACTTGCATGTTAAGAATTCATCATCCTCAAGACAAGAATTGAGCATGTATCATGTCATTTGTATGATAGCATAGTATATTTATGGGTGCATGTTCTTGATTCATCACAATCTTCATGATTTACATACATGCATGTCAAAAGCTAAGTTTTGATAGTAGCTACTTCTTAATTTGATAAAATAAATCTCAATTCTTCTTCTCTTAGACATGATTTTATTCCTTGAAAGATCATTATGTGTTTCTATGGTGAATTTATAGTTGCATGTTTTTGATTCATCACCATTTTCATGATCTAAACACATGCATGGAAGAAATTAGAAAGCAAGATCACCTAGTAGTACAAATCATGTTTTACAACTTATATTCATGTTATGTGTTGAATTCTCTTGCATATATGTCTTAGGGGTTTTAATTGGGGCTAGAGGCATGATTTTATTTGAAAGAGTTTGAAGAAAATGAAAGAAGAAACATGAATTTTCGGACAGAAAAATCTGCTCTCGGGTAAAAGTTTTGACCCAACTTTAGAGGGTCATAACTCACTCATATGAACTCGGTTTTGGGTGTTTTTTGTACCGTTTCAAAGCTATATGTGTCTACTATCATTGCCAGTTAGTTTTATGCCAAAAGAATCTCTAGATTTTCTGTAATATTGAAAATACTAAAGTGTGTCAAATCTGAATTTTGCTAGTTGCTTGACATATTCTATGCCATGTTTGGTAATTAATTTCTTGTACCTCCAATCCATGAAATGGTATGAAAATAAGCATGCATGTGATTTAATATGTCTATTTTATGGTATTGTAATTTAGAAGTTCATAAGTTAGAAGATCACATGAAAATAAGCAATTCTTTCAAGCTAGTTTATGTAAGTTTCATGTTTTAGCTCATAATATGTGATCTTGCATTTATGTGTTGCATTAAACATCTAATTTGCATCAAATAAAAAGTATAAGGTCCATGAGTATGTGAATATAAGAAAAGTTAGTTCATGTGCATCTTAGAGATGTAGGCATGTGCTATGCTTTGATTGAATTAATGCTAAGTGATTATATGTGTGATTTGTAGCATTCTTTGCTAGTTATGTGACGGCGGAGTAGATGATCACGTGCATTAAGTTGATTGAAATTGGACTAAGGAATGTTAAGTAAATGGCTTAAGCTCGCAAGGTGAGTTACCCTACCTCCCAAAGTTTGTACCTACCCTCAAGTTTCTACAAGCTTATGTATGTTCATGTCGTCCCTATATTATGTATGTATGCTTTCTTTACTCAAGTGAAATGTTTTATGCCCATGGATGATAAGAAATATAAAAGATGTTTCATAAGATAAAACACGTTTTCAGAAAGGCCACGGTTACCGTAGTGAAACCCCCTGTCGGGTATAGGCAGGCTACGGCCCTTTTGCCGGGGCAATATAAAACGGCACGCGTCGCCTCACGAACCGTCGCGATGGACATGTCCCTACGTTATGTTAAGTCACGAAGGTTACACGGGCCATAAGATAAGAAAATAAGCAAGTATGTTCAAGTACGTTATGGTCTCCACGTGAGACGAATTAAGCAAGGTTCCTACTTGGAACAATATGATTTCACAAGTCTCAAGTTATGCTTTACGTTAAAATTTCTTTACGATACAAGTTAGATTTTATGAATGCCATGATCTTTCAAGTTTCACAAGTATATGTACGTATGACTATGCCTTATGTGTAATACCCCGTTTAATTAACAGGGGTAAAATAGTCATTATAATAGCATAATAATAATTTTAGTGACAAAATAATGTTTAAATCTATTTTAGAGTTTTATTTGCAAAGAAAATTTTAAAATAGTTACTAGAATCACAATCGTGAATAAATACGATAACGTTTAATAAATTTAGTTAAAGTTTTAATTTTAGACGCGTACCCGACCACCGCGAGACTAGGTGTGATTGCCACACCGAATCACCAAAAGCCCTAGTACCTCAACCATACCCTACAACTCCTCCCTCTCTCACATTTTCACCAAGTCTCTTCTTCACGACAAAGCAACCCAAGCCGCCTCCAACCCTCACCGCCCCAACACCTTCGGGCTTCACCACCGCCCTCCACTCCTTGCCCACCAAGTCACCTAGGCTATATAAAGCCTTCACCAGCAGCCCTACTCCTCACAGCCACCAGTAGCCACCACCACCACCTCCATCACCGTCCACATCACCATCACCACCATTGTTGAAGCCTCGGCCAAAATCTCACCACCACCACCACTCAGCTCTCTCTCTCTCTCCCTCCTCACCTATCTGCCACCAGAGAGCCAACAGCAGCAGCGGAGGAAGTGAAGCAGCAGCCACCCCCATCCACCACTGCCGCCATTGTTTCCGGCAGCAAGAACCACCAAGCCCACCACTGCTCCATCTCAACCCCTGTTTCCTCTCACTCTCACCTCCTCTCTGTTCGGAGCCCACTGCAGCAACTGCTAGCAGAGTGAAGCCGAGCCACCACAGCCGTCGAGTTTCCCGTCGGGTCAACCACCGAGAAGACCCACTTCACCACCACCCTCTCTCTCCTCTTCGTCCCTCTCTCTCTCAGCTTCTCTTAATTGGTTGAGAACCCAGGAGGGGTCGGAGAAACCAGAGAGTAGCAGCAGCAGCAGCGAAAGCCATCACTGCCGCCGCCGCCACCATTGTTTCCGGCGACCAACTCGGGAAATCACCACCAGCGCCACCCACTCTCTCCCACTGCTTCCAGTAGACTCCTAGAGCCTCGACTAAGTCAGCAGAAGACCCAGAACCAGCCAAGAGGCCATTAATTCCGGCGAGTGAGCTTCAAAGTCCGACGACTCCGATTCGAGACTTCGACCCGACGCGTATCTCAACGGTTTCCGGCCATTTTTGGCCTAGGTATGTGCTATACCCTCTGTTTATTCATTATACACAATCAAAACCAGAAGTTGATAGCTAGATTTAGGATTTGGAGAACTAAAATGAGTTGTTCTTGAAAAGGGGTCAAAGTGTAATTTTCAGAAATATTTTAACATGTTATAAGGGGGGCTGTTTGATGTTTTCAGAAACTTTAGGGTGGCTAGTGTCTTTTAATATAACTGTTTTAATATAATTTAGAGTATTTGTTGATTTTTATTACAAATTAGAATTTGTATAATTAAATTGCACTTTTAGCTAAAAATAATAATAATAATAATAATAATAATAATAATACTATTAATAATGATTTTGGGATTAAAGATAATATCTAAAAATAGTAGCTTTTGTCTCGGAAAATTTATTCGGTTAAAGAAATAGTAAACAAGTTGTTTGAAACTAAAATAGAAACGTTTTTGTAAAAGTTTTGATTAAATATTGTTTAATTGCAAAATCTATAACATTAGTTATTAAACTTGTGAAATTAGACTTTTCTAAATATTATAGTATCGTGTATAGTTTTTCTTAAAAATATAATAGTCGAGAATCACTTTCGAATTAATTCTTAAAGTATAATTTCTATAGCTCATAATTTTATTAATCACTTTTAATTAATAATAATATTAGTTGTTTAAAAATAGATGAGTTGTTTTATTTCTAGGAAATTATAAGTGGGTAATAAAATGATAAGAAATATAAATAGTGGGGTTTAAATTGATATAAATACTCTTTAAGACTTATAGCATTTTACTTGGATATTTGTTGACGTAGAAGACACGATTTGTAGGTGACGTCTTTGTAGGCCCGAGCCACTGCTAGGACGTGCTTTTGCTACGGAAAGTAAGGTAAGTGAACATGCCAAGTCTTGCGAGCCTAGTTCCTTTCGTGTCTCGTTTTAGCTTTTATACTCGTCTCAAAATATTTATTGTTTATTTTCATGTTAAATTGTGACATTCTTATAATTTCAGAAGTTGCTCTGTTTATTTTTGTCACACGAATAATATTAATGCATAATTAATTAAAGTGGAAAGAGTTGTGCGGGGATCGTTGTGAAATCATTTATCTAGATTGGTCGTGTTGGCTTCGTCCTCTCGACCCGCTTATTTTAACCCGGTCGCAACCTGCCGGGTCGCTCCATGTACTCACCTCTCTGGCCGCGAGGAGTCTTAGGGGGGTGCCGGCACTTAAGGTCATGGCTGCTAGTGATAGTATAGTAGATCTTCCCCGTATCAACACAGAGTAATAATACAGTTTTCCTGAGTTTCGGATATTATAAAAGAAAGAAGTTTAGTAAAGAAGAGAAGTTTCAGTTGAGCTTTTGTTTCAGAGAAGTTATTATATTCCTGTTATTCATTTCCTGTTCTGAGTTATTGCAAAAGAAAAGATATTCATTCTTCATCTGTTTTACATGCTTGGGTGTCGCTTACTCAGTCTTTTGTACTGACTTTGAAACTGCGGTTCCTGTTTCCTTCCCACCGCAGGCTTAGGAGCTGAGGACTATGGCATAGCAGGGTACGGGACTCACGTAGACGGTTTTCAGCACGAGTAGTGATGTAGTTGGCTAGCTCACCTTATGTAGTAATTTTGAGAAGACTTATGTAATATCTAATGACTTTTGGATGTTTAATATTATGTAATAAATAAGTGGGATGTTAAGCTTTTGATTTCCGCCGTTACTTTAGCATCGCCCTCCCGGTCTTGTCCGAGCCGGATAAGGGGGTTGTTGCAGGTGGTATCAGAGCAGGCAATCCGTAAAAAGGGAATTAAAAACCTGTAGGGCAACTTAAAATGGACGTAGGGCAAGATAATTAAAAATTGGAAAGCCGTTCGGGATATGGGTAGCTTAGGAGATTGGTCTTGAGTATTCCCGCCCACCCACATCCTGTTTTGCGAGTTTCATGAGTTATCTTCACTCTCTCTGATCATTATAGTGAAAAAGGAGGAAGGCAGAGTTTGAATTATATTGGATGAGTTAAAGACTTGAGTATTTTGTGCCTTATTATAGAATTGCTATGCTATGCATGTTATTTTAAGTTTATGTTGGATTTGTTTACTGTGAACTAATGGCTTGATTACTGAGGTTTCCGCGACCTTAACCAAGGATACCGTAGGGCGTGACTAATAGACCACTTCGTTATCACTATATAGGAAATTTGAACAGGACAAATGGCTGATAACATATCCATGGAGCAATTTTTCACCCAAATGTCCCAGATGATGAACAACGGGGGACAGACAGGGACTAACTGGGCTAAGAAAGTAGTTGAGATGAAACCAATGGAATTCACTGGGAGAGAAGATCCTGTCGAGTTAGAAGACTGGATCGTGGAAATGGATAAAATTCTGGAGACAATAGAATGCCCCGATGATAAGAAAGTCAATTGCGCAGTCTTCTACTTGAAGAGTGAAGCAAACCTCTGGTGGAGGAATGCACGAGAAACACTCCTGGCTGATCCCAAGTTCGACTGGGAAGCACTTCAAGCTGCGCTCAGAGCACGTTTTTACCCTCACCATGTGAAGAGGAGCAAGGAACAGGAATTCCAGAACCTACAACAGGGGAATGACTCAGTGACGGAATATTTCCGGAAGTTCACGGAATTGACACGATTCGTGGGGAACATGGTGCCTGACGAAGATTCCAAGGTTTCTCGATTCATCGGTGGATTACACGAAAGGCTGCAAGAATCTCTCCTGAGCAGGACTTACTCCACACTTCATGAAGCCTACGACAGAGCTGCAGACATTTGGCGGGTTCGTGTCACCCAGGAAGAGAAACGCAAGAAGCGTAAGATGGAAGAGGCCGGGGGAAGCAACAACTTTTCCAGGGGAATTCAGAAATTCAGGCCTAACAATGGAGGAGGTAACCAGGGGCAGAATCGTGGCAACCAGCAAAACACTGGGAATCAGAAAGTTCGGCGATATTTCTGCAAATGGTGCCCACGGAACCATCCAGGAGAAGATTGTGCAGGGAATGTTGTCACTTGTAACAACTGCGGTAAGAGGGGGCATCGGTCCTATGAATGCCGTTCACAACCAGTTGGGAACCAACAAATAATCCAAGGCGGTAATTTTGGGAGGCCACAGCTGAACAACTATCAAGGGAACCGCCAGCAGAATGGGAATAATTTTGCCCGCAACCAGCAGTTTGGAAACCAACATAATGGGAATCGCAACCAGAACAATGGAGGCAATGGATATGGCAGGCAGCAGAACTACAACCCAGGCAATGCAGGTCAGAATGGAGGTCCACCCAGGATCGGAAACGGTAACGCTGGTTATGGAAACAACAACAATGGAGCAGGAGCAGGAGGAGCAGGAAATCAGAATGCAAATGTGGGAAGAATTGCTGTGATGACCAAGACTGAAGCAGAAGCTGCACACGGAGTTGTTACGGGTACTTTTTCTGTTTATGAGCACCCTGCTTTCGTTCTGTTTGATTCTGGCGCATCATTTTCTTTTATTTCGTCTGCATTTGTTGATAAGCTGGGTTTACATAAATCATCTAGTATATCCATCCCAGTAGCAACCCCTGATGGCCAAATAACGCTTTGTGACACTGTATATGAAGGGGTGGAACTGAAAATCCTAAATAGTGTCTTACCTGCCAACTTAATAAGATTTAATCTAGGAGGCATAGATGTGATCCTAGGAATGGATTGGTTGGGAAAGTATCGGGCAGTTATCAATTGCTATGACCAGAAGGTTCGATTTAGGGGACCTAAAGGAGAAAAGATCACCTACCGGGGAATTCCTACTAAGCCTCGGATTAGACTAGTATCAGCTCTGGCAATAATTAACCAAATGAGGAAGGGGAACTCTGCCTATGTGTGTTATGTCCAAGACGTAACCAAGAAGGAGAATGTGCTGGAAGAGATACCAGTTGTGAGGGAATTTCCTGATGTATTTCCTGATGAAATTCCCGGAATGCCACCTCATCGAGAAGTGGAGTTTACTTTAGACCTGGTACCTGGAACTGCACCCATTTCCAAGGCACCGTATCGGATGGCACCTGTGGAATTGAAAGAGCTGAAGGAACAGATACAAGAACTTCTACAGAAGGGGTACATACGACCTAGTGTGTCACCCTAGGGAGCACCAGTGCTATTTGTCAGGAAGAAGGATGGAAGCTTGCGATTATGCATTGACTACCGGGAGCTGAACAGTGCCACTATCAAGAACAAGTATCCGCTACCCCGGATTGATGATTTATTCGACCAGCTGCAAGGAGCCAGTGTTTTCTCCAAGATCGATCTGAGGTCTGGTTATCATCAACTCCGCGTAGCCGAGAAAGATATTCCAAAGACGGCCTTTAGCACCAGATACGGTCACTACGAGTTCACAGTTATGCCGTTCGGTTTGACTAATGCACCCGCGGTTTTCATGGACTTAATGAATCGCGTAATGAAGCCATTTTTGGACCAGTTCGTGGTTGTTTTCATTGATGACATCTTGGTGTACTCGAAGAACGAAGGAGATCACGAAGAACATCTCCGGACAGTATTGCAGACCTTAAGGCAAGAGCAGCTGTACGCCAAGCTTTCCAAGTGTGATTTCTGGTTAGATCGTGTGCCGTTTCTAGGCCACATCATCTCCAAGGAAGGAATATCCGTTGACCCGTCGAAGATCTCAGCGGTTAAAGATTGGCCTACGCCGAAGAATGTGTCCGAAATTCGAAGCTTCCTTGGTTTAGCTGGCTATTACAGGCGTTTCGTGAAGGATTTCTCAAAGATTGCCAGACCATTGACGACGTTAACAAAGAAGGCGGTAAAGTATCACTGGGATGACAGCTGTGAAGAGGCGTTCCAGACTTTGAAGGAGAAGCTGACTACGGCACCAGTACTAGCTTTGCCAAATGACTCTGGAGAATTCGAAGTATATAGCGATGCGTCGAAGAAAGGGCTTGGCTGTGTGTTGATGCAAGACCGAAGGGTGATTGCTTACGCGTCTAGACAGCTGAAACCGCACGAGGAGAATTATGCCACGCACGACCTGGAACTAGCAGCGGTAGTGTTCGCGTTAAAGATATGGAGGCATCATCTCTACGGGGCAGTTTGCAAGCTCTACACAGATCACCGTAGCCTGAAGTACATTTTCACACAGAAGGAACTAAACAACAGGCCACGAAGATGGCTGGAAATCATCAAGGACTACTGATAACGCCCAATTAGGGGTTATCTTTAGCCTGATTTCACGAGTATTTGTGTCGGAATTAGCGGTTTTTGCCGGAAAACGCCTTAGAATGCCCCGGGAATCTAGAACGAGACGTTTATTCATACTTGCTGGATTTCTGCTTATTTCTGCTCATTTCTTGCTATATTTGGATATGATCGCGGGTGTTCGTTCGTGTCGCCTTTTCAGGAACAGGTTCGGGAGGTGCATCGGGAAGCGTGCCGGGACCAAGCCGGGACCGTCTCGGGAAACGTGCACAAGACCGGGACATGACGGGAACACGGAAAAGCAGAAGAGCACCGAAGAGGCAAGCCGGGAGCATCAGGAAGAAGAGTGGGACCCAGGGGACCAGTCCTGGCCCACCAGAGGACCAAGTGGGCCCCACATACCCCACGGCCTGCGTATATACGCAGGCCCTGCGTATATACGCAGCACCTGCGTATATACGCAGGCAGTGGGGAGGTGGGGGGATCTTGGTTGGGCCCTGGTTGCGTATATACGCAACCCTTGCGTATATACGCAGCCAGTTTGACTTTTTGACAAAGACGGTGGACCGATGGCATATTCCGTAATTTCGAGCACAAGCGTTTTCAGGAAACAGCACTATTTAAAGACTCGTCCAGACTCGTTTTGAAGACACGAAGGACACAGCACAATTCACAGCACAACCGAAGGACAAGTCGGAGCATTCACAGAGAGCACGAAAGCGCGATTCGAGATTCGAAGACTTAGTTTGATTTCGTTCTCTCTCTTTATATTTAGAAACTGCGTTTTGTATTATGTCTAGTCGTAGCTAAACTTTTCACCTAGGTTCTCGGTGAACCTAGGGTTTCGTACTCAGATTTTATGATTACTACGTTTATGGATTCATGATGATTGTCTTAATTCAGCAAGTTGTATCTGTTATTCTGGTTTGATTATTATCGTATATGCATGATAGGATTGATCACCCAGGATTGCTATAGACCCGAGCTTGTAGGTGAAAACGTCAAGTTAGGGTTAGGAAGAAAAACCGGGATTTAGTACCTTACCCTGATAGACCGACCAGAGAAAGGGAGATAGGGCTAGCATTGAAAAACGTGAGACCAACTGTTAGAGAATTTGACCCGGGCCATTCGGACAGGTTAGAAACCCTAACAGGATTAGATCGAGACTGCAGACTTAGGCAGCTTAACAAGAATCCGAAAGTCTGCAGGATCGGGATTACGTGTGGAATCTGAAAAGTCACTGCACAACTGGTACGTTGCACAGATACCGAAACTGCTGAGTGTTTTCATAAACGAACGTAAAACTGAAATCTGTAGAAACCCTAGGGGATCCTGGAGCCTAGTCTTCATCTATTATCGTTACAACAAAATCAGCTTATTTCAGAAAACGTCACAAAAATATTTACAGTTTTAAATTCTGTTTTTAGTTTAGTCACTATAATCTCAACTTACTCCTCCTGGTTACTACTCTTGGGAAACCGAAACTGACAACGTGAGTAAACCCGAAACAGTCCTCGTGGGAACGATAATCCGAGTCTAATTGCACCCGGTACTACAAGATTCGTACACTTGCGATAGCACGTTAGTTTGCGCATCAAGTTTTTGGCGCCGTTGCCGGGGATCTTTTAGGGTCTATTTAGTAGTCAGGATTAGTTTTCTGAGTTTTTATTTATTTTCAGTTTTGTTATTTTTCTTTTTATCTCACTGCGTTTTCGAATCTGCGTTTTCAGGACTGTTTAGTTGATGCCCAGATTGCCTCGCGATTTGGTGACACCACTCGACAACCCGGAAAAGCTGTATACCGAACAGAACCGCAGAAACCGAGAAAGCAGGATGGCAACCAACGAGAGAGATCCACCCGAGAACACCGCAGCCGGTGGTCAGGAACGAGAGACACGTACCCCAGCCCAGATGGCGAGGTACATTGAGGAGCTTGTCACAGCGGGACTTGCTGCCCGAAGCAACCAGAGAACATATAACCGATCTGGGAAGGCGTTGGTGGAAAATTTCGAGGTCCCCACCGGGGGGCATGAGCGAGCCATTGTGGTGCCCGAGATCACCGCAGAGCACTTTGACATCAAACCATCCACCATCCAGACGGTACAAACTCTCTGCCCGTTTCATGGCAGGGCCGACGAAGACCCGAACGATTTCATCGGGAAATTCGAAGATTACTGCAACAAGGTCAGATACAAGGGGGTAGAAGCAGAGGCACTCATGTTGATCTTATTTCCGTACTGTCTTTATGGAGTAGCCAAGGACTGGCTCGAATCCCGACCACCCCGATCCATCACCACATGGGAGGAGTGTGTCGCAGATTTTCTGGCGAAGTTCTATCCCGCCTCCCGAGTCATACAGTTACAGAGTGAAATACTGTCATTCAGACAGAAGATGGGGGAGACGGTAGTGGACGCATGGGACAGGCTCATGAGATTGGTCAAACGGTGCCCGAACCACGGTTTTGGAGACGCAAAAATCCTGCAGGTTTTCTACCATGCCCTAGACAGGGAGAACGCCGACAGGATTGACAGAGAGGCCGGGGGTAACTTCTTGTATCACGTGGACAAAGAAGGTGCGTATGACCTGATGAAGCAGTTGGCCAAGCAGGACACCCGACTGTTTGACGATCGCAGGATGGCGGCTAGAGCCGAACCTGCAGAGGATGACCGGATAGACAACCTGGCCAAGATCGTTCACGACTTGGTCAAGAAAGTCTACTCGGACAAGAAGACTGTTGCAGCAGTCGAGGAACCGGATCTGGACACAGCCATTGAGGAGCTAAGGACTGAAGATACCAACTACGTACAGCAGCAGTGGGACCCGAGCCGGTACCGACCGGGCACGAGAGACCATCCCGGGTTTCGGTACGGAAACCCGAACGCAGCAGTTTATGCACCGGGGTTCCAGCACAGGCCACCAGCTCAGCAGGCTGCCCCGGCCCAGCAGGCTCAGACAGTCCCGTCAGCACAGCAGTACGACGCTCAGATGAAAGAAATCAAGTCCATGTTCCAAACTATGGAGTCCCGGTTCAAGCACATGGACACCTTGACGGCAGATATGCAGACAACCAAAACGTCACTGCGCGCTTTGGAAGTACAGGTGGGGCAGTTAGCATAGCAGCTAACGGAGAGACAGCCAGGAAACTTACCCTCGAACACAGTGAATAATCCACGGGCTCAGATCAATGCTATCTCCACTCGGAGTGGATTGGCACTGCAGGATCCACCGTATCCCAGCCACGCACGTGCAGAAAATTCGAAAGAAGTAGAACGCAACTTGTCGGGCCAGGATAACAGCACAGTCGATCGCCCCCAGCCGAAGGGCTCGGTTGAGCAGGATGCAGTGCAGAACGAGACAGGTGCAGAAACTGTACCCGTCTCCAAGGAGGTCCCGTACCCCTTGCGAACACGAAAGAGGGATGACAGCAAGGACTACGCCAGGTTTCTCGAGATGTTCAAGCAGCTGCAGATTAACATACCTTTTGCTGAGGCTTTGGCTAAGATGCCCACTTACGCCAAATTCCTCAAGGACATCTTGTATGGGAGGAGGCGAATGAGCGATTTCGAGACCATAAACCTGACGGCAGAAGTGAGCAATTGTGTGAAGAATGGGCTACCGAGGAAGAGAAAGGATCCTGGCAGTTTCGTCATACCGGTCACCCTAGGTAACGCTTACACAGGAAAGGCTCTGTGTGACCTAGGGGCCAGCATCAACCTGATGCCATTAACGATTTTCAAAAGTTTGAAAGTCGGTGAACCCCGACCCACCAGAATCATGCTGCAGATGGCAGACAGGTCCGTAAAACAGGCCTACGGGGTTATCGAGGATATTCTGGTCAAGTTCGGCGAGCTTATTTTTCCGGCAGATTTCGTCATCCTGGACATGGAGGCAGGGGAGGTACCGCTCATACTTGGCAGGCCGTTTTTGGCCACGGGCGAAGCAATGATAAACTGCAAGAGCGGGGAGCTGACCATGCAGATTAACGAGGAAAAAGTCAAATTCAACGTTTTCAAAAATCTGCAACTGCCAAACTACTACGACCACGAGGACATCTTTGCTATCGATGTTGTGAACGAAGGCTGGGAAAACGAGGAGATGGACCAATTGTGGGAAGAGATTGACAGCATGTACGGGGAAGAAAAGGAGAAGACTCGGTGCGAGCACGCCATGAGAGCCGAGGACTGGACCACTTTGCACCAGGACGAAGACGGCGGGCAAAAGATGATTCTGGTCCCGTCACTCAAGGAGCCACCCGCACTGGAGCTGAAACCGCTCCCGAGCCATCTCAGGTATGCGTATATTGGTGAAAATAGTACTCTGCCCGTAATTGTTTCGTCTCGTTTATCTCAGGAACAGGAGCAGAAACTGCTGGAAGTATTGCGAGAGCATAAGGAAGCAATCGCCTGGACGATTGCAGATATCAAGGGGATCAGCCCCGCCTACTGCATGCACAAGATCCGAATTGAAGAAGGCAAGAAACCGGTGATTCAGCCCCAGCGGAGACTGAACCCGAACATGAAGGACGTTGTGCGGAAAGAGGTCATGAAGTGGCTGGAAGCGGGAATCATCTACCCCATATCGGACAGCACGTGGATCAGCCCGGTCCAGTGCGTGCCCAAAAAGGGGGGTATTACGGTGGTGCAGAATAATGATCAGGAGCAGATTGCGCAGCGCACCGTTACGGGCTGGCGGATCTGCATGGACTATCGGAGGCTAAACGATGCAACATTGAAGGACCACTTCCCGCTGCCATTCATGGACCAGATGCTGGACCGGCTCGCCCATCATGCCTACTACTGTTTTCTGGACGGGTATTCCGGGTACAACCAGATTTGCATAGCCCCGGAGGATCAGGAAAAGACGACGTTTACCTGCCCGTACGGTACGTTCGCGTTTCGGCGCATGCCATTCGGGCTGTGTAACGCCCCTGCCACGTTTCAGAGATGTATGATGGCAATTTTTTCCGACATGATCGAGAAAAATCTGGAGGTGTTCATGGACGACTTTTCACTCTTCGGGGACAGTTTCGATGACTGCCTGTTCCATTTGGGCCAGGTTCTGATCCGATGCAAGAAGGCAAATTTGGTGCTCAATTGGGAAAAGTGTCACTTTATGGTCACCGAGGGGATCGTGCTGGGTCACAGAATTTCCAGTAAGGGACTCGAGGTGGACAGGGCTAAGATCGAGGTGATAAAGCAGCTTCCATACCCGACGAACGTAAAGGCGATCAAAAGTTTTCTGGGACATGCAGGATTTTACCGAAGATTCATCAAGGACTTTTCCAAGATCACAAAGCCACTTTGCGCGTTACTCGGAAAAGACGTACCCTTTGATTTCGATGCAGCATGTCGGCAAGCTTTTGACCACTTGAAAGAGAAGCTGACCACAGCCCCGGTTATAACCACGCCAGATTGGTCACTCCCGTTTGAGCTGATGTGTGACGCCAGCGACTATGCAGTCGGGGCAGTTTTGGGACAGCGGAAGGATAAGGTATGCCACGTTATTTATTATGCGAGCCGGGTACTCAACGATGCCCAGCTCAACTATGGCACGACAGAAAAAGAACTGCTGGTCGTGGTGTATGCACTAGACAAATTCAGGCCCTATTTGGTCGGGTCAAAAGTTATCGTTTTTACCGACCATAGTGCTCTGAAATACCTGCTGGACAAGAAGGACGCAAAACCGAGACTGTTGAGGTGGGTACTACTGATGCAGGAATTCGATGTGGAAATCCGGGACAAGAAGGGTGTTGAGAACGTGGTAGCGGATCACCTATCCAGACTTGAGAACGTGAAGGTGGACCCGGTGCCGATCAAGGAAAACTTCCCGGACGAACACATCATGGCAGTCAAGATCGGGAGACCATGGTACTATGCCATAGCCAACTACTTGGTAACTGGCACGCTTCCCGAGGATCTCACCCCGTCGCAGCGGAAAAAGTTCATTGCCGAGAGCCGACAGTATTTCTGGGACGACCCGTACTTGTTCAAACAGGGGGCCGACAACATCCTGAGAAGGTGTATCCCGACCCACGAGGCCTGGAACGTGATCCGACACTGCCACTCATCACAGTGTGGGGGTCATTTTGGGGGAACGCGAACAGCGCATAAAATACTGCAGTCCGGTTTTTTCTGGCCGACAATCTTCAAGGACTGTCACGACTATGTGCAGGGATGCGATAGGTGCCAGAGGACAGGAAACACGTCACACCGGGACGAGATGCCGATGACCGTGTGGCAGGAGGTAGAGCCATTTGATGTATGGGGGATTGACTTCATGGGTCCGTTCCCGTCTTCGATGGGGAATCTTTACATTCTGCTGGCAGTGGATTATGTGACAAAGTGGATCGAGGCGATCGCGTGTCAGAAAAACGATGCAGCTACCGTTGAGCGTTTTCTGAAACGCAACGTTTTCACTCGTTTCGGGACTCCCAAGGCAATGATCAGCGACGAGGGCTCTCACTTCATCAATCGAGTTTTTGCGAAAGTTCTGAAACAGTACGGCGTGTCAGTTCATAAAGTCTCGTTACCTTACCATCCGCAGACGAACGGGCAAGCCGAGGTGTCGAATCGAGAGATCAAGAGCATACTCGAGAAAATAGTGAATCTCGGCCGAAAGGATTGGTCAGTCAGACTAGACGATGCGCTTTGGGCCTACAGGACAGCTTTCAAAACACCGCTGGGAATGTCACCGTACCAGCTCGTTTTTGGGAAAGCGTGCCACTTACCGGTGGAACTGGAGCATAAGGCGTATTGGGCCATCAAACTGCTGAACTTGGACCAGAACCTAGCAGGGGATAAGAGGAAGATGGCACTGCTGGAATTGGAAGAATTCCGCAGAACGGCTTTCGAGAGCGCCAAAATTTACAAAGAGAAGACAAAGAAGTGGCATGATCATCGTATCACGCCAAAGCAGTTTAACGAAGGCGACAAAGTGCTTCTCTACAATACCCGGATGCGGTTCTTTCCGGGGAAGCTGAGGTCTCGTTGGTCGGGACCGTTCATCATCAAGCAGATTTTTGCCTGGGGGGCATTCGAGCTGGAAAATCCAAAAGACAACTCCAGTTTCAGGGTGAACGGGAACCGGATCAAGCCGTATCTCGAGACCGCCGAAGTCGTCAAAATAGACCCGGTCTATTTTGATGACCCGTAAAAGGTAACAAGGTCGGGCCGTCGACCGTAAATCACAAGGCGCTGTTTGGGAGGCAACCCAAAATTTATCGTTTATTTAGTTAGTCTTATTAGTTATTACGTTAGTATGTCAGTTCTGAATTTTCGAGAGAAGCGAGATGAGTGGGATTTTAACGTTGAATTTGAAAGTGTGCAGAAACAGAATCATCCAAAACAGCCAAGATCAGGAAAGCAGGGGGAGAGAGAAACTTTGAAAAAAAAAAAAAAAAAAAATTGCATTTTTGCCCTCGGGCTGCGTATATACGCAGCCCCTGCGTATATACGCAACCCGTGGGGCAAGGTTGCAATTTTTTTTCGTTTTTTGGTTGATTTCTGGTTGGGTATATACGCAGTACTGCGTATATACGTAAACAGGAAGAAAAAGAAAAAAAAAAAAAAAATTGAAAATTTTTCAAAACCCCGGGGGTATTTTGGTCATTTTGACCAAATTAGGTCATATGCAAAGGGGGGGGACGGGTAGCCATTGTTGGCACCTCCCTTTCTCTCTCTACCTCCATTTGCTCTCACTTGAAGAACACATTTTTTGACTCGGACCTCCAAATCAAATTCCGGGCACATTTCTGGAATCCTCTCGTCGCAAGGAGCAAGATTCATCCATCCAAATCCAGAAACAAGTGAAAATCGAGAGAGCAAGTTCCATCAAAAAGTGAGGTGTTCTTGAAGAAAAGTGCAGATTCGGAGGTGTTAGAGCAAGAACTTGCAAAATCCGTAGAAGGGAACGTGAACGAGGAGATCGAGGGCTTCGATTTGGTGGGCTCGGAATTCAATTCCGGGCAGTTGACTTTTCCGGCGACTTTTCCGGCGACCACCGGCGGTTTTCCGGCGACTTTCCGGGCAGAATCTCCGGTCTTCACCCCTGTTTAGGGAAGGTCGAAAATCTCATCCCTCGCTTTATTTTCCGTTTTGGCACGGCCCGTAGCCGGGCCCGTTTTTTTTTTCGGTAATTTTGCATTTGGAGCGGCACTTGCCGTGTGGACCTCTGGTAGATCTTAGGTGGACTACCTATTGCGACACACTATTCTTGTGCACGTTTCACGTTTTGCTCTATCTCCCGAGTAGGCACGTTTTTCGAAATTAGGCTGTTATGGAGTTTCATGTGCCCCTCTTAGACCATAACCGTGATGACATCCCTACGGATTATGAGCCGGAAGAGCTCACCCCTTTGCTATTTGACAGTTTTAGGTTCGTTAGCTATCAAGCCCAATTTTACTTTATGACGGCGACCAAAATGACTCATAGCATTCCCGTAGACTACAAGTTTGAGGTCGACCATACTTACATGCCGCCAGAGATGGCCGCCTATGCGAGTCGACCGGACATTTTCGGGACGTCCCTAGCGGGGTTCCCGGACTTGTCCGATACTGACTTGGTGCGTGAGTTCTACGCGAACCTCATGTGCAGGGGGGAGGGGGAAGCCAATGGGGATGTCCGTTGGGTCTATATGAGGCGTACGTTTATTTTGCTCACGGCGGATACCATCCGCCAAGCGTATCAGATTCCGATGCGCCACATCTCGTGCTCATATGCCGAGTGTGCTGACTACCCGCCGAGCGATGCTGAGCTGTTGCGGGTTGTGACTGGGGGGCACCCGGGGGCCCATTTCGAGAGAGAGGGGCCAGGCGAGATAGGCAAGAAATTGCATTCTCGTTTTATTACCGGCCCGCCACGGTGGTGGGCCGCGTGGGTAGTGAACAGGGTTGTAGGTATTAAACACTTCACCTACCTTGACTTCGAGTATGTACTCTTAGTCTATTGCCTTGTGCTGGGACGAGACGTGGACATTCCTCGTCGTATTTGGGTGTATATGATGGAGCGGAACTGCACCGGTAGCAAGAAGGGATTGGGGTACGCCAACCTCATTGCCAAACTTGCACGGGAGTACGAGGTTCCGATGCCAGATTTACAGGGTGACTTAGCGCCTCCTTTGCTCCGGCCTTATAGGAAGCTTATTAGTCGTCACCCGGGCCCGCCACCTCCAGTTGTTGACCTCGATGAGGATGATGACTTTATGGAGGAGGACCCGGCACCTGCCCCAGCCCCTGCCCCTAGGAGGAGATCGACTCAGGAGCGACCAGTCAGTCGCCAGGCATCGGCCGGACTCCGGCGATGCAGTACTTCTCGAGAGAGCGAGCGCCCCGAGTCGAGTAGGCAGGGGACTGAGAGGAATGCCCAGCCTCAGCCTGCCCATGAGAGAGAGAGACCGGCCCCACGGGCCAACCCGGCCCCACGAGCTAGACCGGCCCCGCCCCGTAGACTGCCCAGAGTGGATGAGAGATTTGAGGGCTGTAGGGGTGGACGCAAGTCCATTGGAGAGAAGGTGTTAGAGGGAGTGGGCAAGATCTGGAGAGCGGTGACGCATGTCCGCCGGACTCAGCGGAAGGTCACCAAGGACACCCAGGATGCCCTTGCGAGTATTCGAGAGGAGCAGCGGGATGCGGCTCGGCACGCAGGCCGAGACCCGCCACTCCCGCTGTATTTTCCGCCCACCTACTCCAGTAGCTTTACTGAGGGGTGGTCGGATGACGGGGACTCTAGCGAGTACACGTCTGCTCCGCCACCCCCGACCCAGCCACCACCACCGACTCAGCCATCACCACCACCTGCCAGACAGGAGAGACGGCAGCCTGGGACACGATCCCGGCAGCCTACGGGTCGTCAGGCTGGGACACGTACCCGACAGACTGGGACCCGTACCCAGCAGACTGGGGCCCGTTCTCACCAGCAGTCCAGTGGCAGGACGACTTTGCGGTCCCAGCCACCTAGCAGTTGGACTGGGTCCGAGTCGCAGTCCTCGGATTACCGGCCCCGTACACGGGCGCGCCAGCCGGTATTTAGGACTGATTCAGAGAGCAGCTCACCGGGTAGCATTTCCGGTACGTCCGAGACCGGGTCCGACCCGACATTTTTTCCGGACGAGTGAGTGCCATGAGGGCATGCCACCTCTTAGTGGGGGGGTGGTAGTCGTGTCTGCATTAACCCGGTCTGCATGTTTTTTTCGTATTTATTTTTATTTTTATTTTTATTTTTGAGTCAGCATATTTTCTTTATTTGAGTCAACCCACCATAATCATTCTAGCCATGCATTGTATATAATTTAAAAAAAAAACAAAAAAAAAATGGAAAAATTGAAAAAATTAAAAATTTTTTATGCTGCTGATTGGGTATATACGCAGGACCTGCGTATATACGCAAACAGCAAGTATAAATTATTTTTCAAAAAAAAAAAAAGTTTAAAATCAGAAAATTTTGAGAAAGGGCAATCGAGATAACGAAAACAGTGAAGAAATTGAGTTTGAATCCTTTGAAAGAAAAGAAAACTTGCACCGAGGTATAGTAGATAGGTGAGAGCCAGTGACCTTTGGAATCCGCAAGTAGTTATCGACTGAGCGAAAAATCCGACTAGTTGCTACACCACCGTCACATAGGTAGTCGACAACCCGCCCACGGGCGCCGTCACGGTCATCGCATTTTTCGGTGGAGTGACTGGCTATCAAGGGACCTCACGTCCTGTTTCTTACCCCTAGGTCCAACTAGTCAACCCGTTTGAAGCCATTTACCCTCTTTCTTCGTAGTCACTTTAGCATAGGCAGCCTTCTTTGAGACCTCATCAGTCGATAGTTTGCTATTCTACGTGTTATGACGGAGGGAGTGAGTAGGGGACAGGTTTTAGATAGGGGAGCTTCATGAGATATCAGTTTTGGACAGTTTCGGTTTTGACACGTTTTTCGAGGGAAGGACAGGGTGAGTGAGAGGCGACAATGCATTAATTTGCGGAGGTGGATCACTTCACTACATGGTGACCACAGGAGGAGTTAGTCGCGTGCGAGCATCTTTCGCACAAACCGGGGTTCCGGGGGGTTGTAGGGTCAATTGGTGGTGGTGCCGTTTTTCTACATCTTTGGTGATGAGGAGGTTCGGTGGGACTGCACAATATTATTTCGACTACAGGATCAGCGCTTCAGGATTAGTGTGGGGGTACTTCACATGAGGACATTTTACGTACCCACGACAGAGATTTATTTTCACTCACTCAGCTTTAGTCAGTTTAGCATTGTTGATATTCGTGTGCGTATGTATATATAGTTGTGAAAAAAGAAAAAAAAGAAAAAAAAAAATAAAAAAAAAGAAAAAAAAAAGAAAAAAAGAAAAAAAAAAAAGAAAAATTATTATGATCTAGTTTTTAGTTTGTTTTGTGTTTTTGTTGTTTAAATAAAAAGCTGAGTGAGTGGCACAATTTTCGAGACGTTTGCACCGCTTCACATTTGTGGCCGCGAGCACGGCAAGGATACACCGGGGGACAGGAGAATTGGGAAAGCAGGAACTTAGGTGTTTCGGGCAGTTTTTCGGGATCCCGGTGAGGGGTGTGAGTTTGGTAAATTGTGAGAATGTCATAACATGTAGGATTAGGCCGTACCTTGATACATATATCTATCCTACCTGATTAGACATAGATCCTTTCGGAAATAGCTCGGATGGTAAAGTTAGCTAGGGATTTGCTCAGTTTGATAACCAAAGTAATAGTACTTCGGTCCAGTGCTTAAATCCACCATATAAATCTGTTCAGACTTACCGATCGCTTGCAGGGAAGTAAATTCTGAAAAGGATGAGATCACGAGGACACACTGTTTATGTTTTTGAGGTTGCCCGATCTCGCCAAAAATATTTTTGTCACTAGTCTGTTTTGAGTCGTTTGAGTCTGTGTATATTCTATCTGCGTCAGTTTCTATCGAGTCGTCCGGTTGAAAGGTTCGGGTCGAAAGTGTATGCAACGGTAGGGTATGTACAGAGTCAGTCACGAGGACAGAACTGCAGGACTAGAGTTGGCAGGATTGCTCGGGACGAGCAATGTGTAGTGCGGGGGTATTTGATAACGCCCAATTAGGGGTTATCTTTTAGCCTGATTTCACGAGTATTTGTGTCGGAATTAGCGGTTTTTGCCGGAAAACGCCTTAGAATGCCCTGGGAATCTAGAACGAGACGTTTATTCATACTTGCTGGATTTCTGCTTATTTCTGCTCATTTCTTGCTATATTTGGATATGATCGCGGGTGTTCGTTCGTGTCGCCTTTTCAGGAACAGGTTCGGGAGGTGCATCGGGAAGCGTGCCGGGACCAAGCCGGGACCGTCTCGGGAAACGTGCACAAGACCGGGACATGACGGGAACACGGAAAAGCAGAAGAGCACCGAAGAGGCAAGCCGGGAGCATCAGGAAGAAGAGTGGGACCCAGGGGACCAGTCCTGGCCCACCAGAGGACCAAGTGGGCCCCACATACCCCACGGCCTGCGTATATACGCAGGCCCTGCGTATATACGCAGCACCTGCGTATATACGCAGGCAGTGGGGAGGTGGGGGGATCTTGGTTGGGCCCTGGTTGCGTATATACGCAACCCTTGCGTATATACGCAGCCAGTTTGACTTTTTGACAAAGACGGTGGACCGATGGCATATTCCGTAATTTCGAGCACAAGCGTTTTCAGGAAACAGCACTATTTAAAGACTCGTCCAGACTCGTTTTGAAGACACGAAGGACACAGCACAATTCACAGCACAACCGAAGGACAAGTCGGAGCATTCACGGAGAGCACGAAAGCGCGATTCGAGATTCGAAGACTTAGTTTGATTTCGTTCTCTCTCTTTATATTTAGAAACTGCGTTTTGTATTATGTCTAGTCGTAGCTAAACTTTTCACCTAGGTTCTCGGTGAACCTAGGGTTTCGTACTCAGATTTTATGATTACTACGTTTATGGATTCATGATGATTGTCTTAATTCAGCAAGTTGTATCTGTTATTCTGGTTTGATTATTATCGTATATGCATGATAGGATTGATCACCCAGGATTGCTATAGACCCGAGCTTGTAGGTGAAAACGTCAAGTTAGGGTTAGGAAGAAAAACCGGGATTTAGTACCTTACCCTGATAGACCGACCAGAGAAAGGGAGATAGGGCTAGCATTGAAAAACGTGAGACCAACTGTTAGAGAATTTGACCCGGGCCATTCGGACAGGTTAGAAACCCTAACAGGATTAGATCGAGACTGCAGACTTAGGCAGCTTAACAAGAATCCGAAAGTCTGCAGGATCGGGATTACGTGTGGAATCTGAAAAGTCACTGCACAACTGGTACGTTGCACAGATACCGAAACTGCTGAGTGTTTTCATAAACGAACGTAAAACTGAAATCTGTAGAAACCCTAGGGGATCCTGGAGCCTAGTCTTCATCTATTATCGTTACAACAAAATCAGCTTATTTCAGAAAACGTCACAAAAATATTTACAGTTTTAAATTCTGTTTTTAGTTTAGTCACTATAATCTCAACTTACTCCTCCTGGTTACTACTCTTGGGAAACCGAAACTGACAACGTGAGTAAACCCGAAACAGTCCTCGTGGGAACGATAATCCGAGTCTAATTGCACCCGGTACTACAAGATTCGTACACTTGTGATAGCACGTTAGTTTGCGCATCAACTACGATCTACGCATCCAGTACCACGAAGGGAAAGCTAATGTAGTCGCTGACGCACTAAGCCGCAAGTCGAGCCATGGAGTGAACGCTATGGTAATCCTGTCGAATTGGTTATGTCACCAGTTCCAGAAGCTTAACATCGAAGTGGTAGAGCAAGGAACAGTACAGAAGCTACTCGGAAGCCTGACAGCGGTACCAGACTTCTTCGAAGAAATACGAAACAACCAAGCAGGAGATGTGAAGCTTGAAAGGATCAAGAAGAAGATTGCAGCAGGAGAGGCCAAGGAATTCCAAATTCACGAAGATGGGAGCATCCGTTACAAAGGACGATGGTGCGTGCCACAAAAGTGTTCGGAGGTTAAGAAGAAGTTAATGCAGGAGGCACACAACACTCCATACTCTGTCCATCCTGGAGGCGATAAGCTTTACAAGGATCTGAAGAAGACGTTCTGGTGGCCCAATATGAAGAAGGAGGTAGCCGAGTTCGTGGCCAGATGCCTAACATGCCAGAAAGTGAAATTCGAGCACAAGAGAATGGGAGGTCTACTCCAACCGTGAGATGTTCCAGTCTGGAAATGGGACTCCATATCAATGGATTTCGTCACAGCTTTGCCTACATCGAAGAATGGACTCAACCAGATATGGGTAGTCGTTGACCGGTTAACAAAGACGGCGAGATTTATTCCAATGAAAGACACGTGGAACATGGAGCAAAGGGCAGATGCATACGTCAGAAACATCATAAGGTATCATGGGGTTCCGAGTTCGATAATCTCGGACAGAGACCCTAACTTTCTTTCTCACTTTTGGAAGGCGCTTCAAGACGCACTGGGAACTCAGCTGAAGTTCAGTACTGCTTTCCACCCAGCCACAGACGGTCAGACGGAGAGAACTATCCAGACGCTGGAGGATATGTTAAGAGCCTGTGTTATGGATTTCCAAGGGTCATGGGTCGATAAACTGCCGTTAATAGAATTCTCCTACAACAACAGCTATCACGCCAGCATCGGGATGGCACCGTACGAAGCCTTGTATGGAAGGAAGTGTCGGTCACCACTGTGTTGGAGTGACATCAGCGAGACGGTGGTCATTGGCCCGCAGATGATTGAAGACATGACAAATCAAGTACGACTTATCCAGCAAAGAATGAAAGCAGCTCAAGACAGACAAAAGTCATACGCGGATCAGAAGAGAAGGCCTCTAGAGTTCCAAGTAGGAGAAAAGGCGTTTCTGCGAGTCTCACCTACTAAAGGAGTAACCAGGTTCAACCTGAAAGGAAAATTAAGTCCTAAATTTATTGGCCCATACGATGTTATTGAGAAAATAGGGGAAGTTGCTTACCGACTGGACCTACCATCAAATTTGGGGAAAGTACACAATGTTTTTCACGTCTCCCAGCTAAAGAAGTACGTACCCGATCCGTCTCAGGTGTTGGATCCGGAACCAGTGGATTTCGACCCATCGCTGAACTACGAGGAACAACCTGTTAAGATACTGGATACAAAGACAAGGGATACGAGGACCAAGAGTGTCAAACTAGTCAAAGTCCTTTGGACCAACCACCAAACGGAAGAAGCAACTTGGGAAGCTGAAGAAGAAATGAGAAAGAAGTACCCGCACTTGTTTAATGAGGTACGTGGAGTTCCGGGGACGTCACTCTCTAAGGGGGAGAGGACGCAACCCTCTGTTTAATACCATTACATCTTAGTTTGATATTTTCACGTCTTAAGCACCTTTGAGATACGTTTGAATACCTTTGAGATACGTTTGACCTTGGGACTTAGAAACCGAATGAGACTAAGACCACTTAATTAGATAGATGTGACCACGACCTTATTTGGTGTTACGTGTTGCATTACGTATGTTTTAATTGGCTACTTGCTATTAGTTGTTATGTGTTGGATTACATTGGCTACTCGCTATTATTTGTTACGTGAAATTATTTGTCAGCCGTGCGATAGTAATTCTGTTAGATAATTGTTTGTTGGATTGATAGAGTATCATGAGTAGTTGCCTGATTTTAGCTTCGAGGACGAAGCTCTGTTTAAGGGGGGAAGAATGTAATACCCCGTTTAATTAACAGGGGTAAAATAGTCATTATAATAGCATAATAATAATTTTAGTGACAAAATAATGTTTAAATCTATTTTAGAGTTTTATTTGCAAAGAAAATTTTAAAATAGTTACTAGAATCACAATCGTGAATAAATACGGTAACGTTTAATAAATTTAGTTAAAGTTTTAATTTTAGACGCGTACCCGACCACCGCGAGACTAGGTGTGATTGCCACACCGAATCACCAAAAGCCCTAGTACCTCAACCATACCCTACAACTCCTCCCTCTCTCACATTTTCACCAAGTCTCTTCTTCACGACAAAGCAACCCAAGCCGCCTCCAACCCTCACCGCCCCAACACCTTCGGGCTTCACCACCGCCCTCCACTCCTTGCCCACCAAGTCACCTAGGCTATATAAAGCCTTCACCAGCAGCCCTACTCCTCACAGCCACCAGTAGCCACCACCACCACCTCCATCACCGTCCACATCACCATCACCACCATTGTTGAAGCCTCGGCCAAAATCTCACCACCACCACCACTCAGCTCTCTCTCTCTCTCCCTCCTCACCTATCTGCCACCAGAGAGCCAACAGCAGCAGCGGAGGAAGTGAAGCAGCAGCCACCCCCATCCACCACTGCCGCCATTGTTTCCGGCAGCAAGAACCACCAAGCCCACCACTGCTCCATCTCAACCCCTGTTTCCTCTCACTCTCACCTCCTCTCTGTTCGGAGCCCACTGCAGCAACTGCTAGCAGAGTGAAGCCGAGCCACCACATCCGTCGAGTTTCCCGTCGGGTCAACCACCGAGAAGACCCACTTCACCACCACCCTCTCTCTCCTCTTCGTCCCTCTCTCTCTCAGCTTCTCTTAATTGGTTGAGAACCCAGGAGGGGTCGGAGAAACCAGAGAGTAGCAGCAGCAGCAGCGAAAGCCATCACTGCCGCCGCCGCCACCATTGTTTCCGGCGACCAACTCGGGAAATCACCACCAGCGCCACCCACTCTCTCCCACTGCTTCCAGTAGACTCCTACAGCCTCGACTAAGTCAGCAGAAGACCCAGAACCAGCCAAGAGGCCATTAATTCCGGCGAGTGAGCTTCAAAGTCCGACGACTCCGATTCGAGACTTCGACCCGACGCGTATCTCAACGGTTTCCGGCCATTTTTGGCCTAGGTATGTGCTATACCCTCTGTTTATTCATTATACACAATCAAAACCAGAAGTTGATAGCTAGATTTAGGATTTGGAGAACTAAAATGAGTTGTTCTTGAAAAAGGGGTCAAAGTGTAATTTTCAGAAATATTTTAACATGTTATAAGGGGGGCTGTTTGATGTTTTCAGAAACTTTAGGGTGGCTAGTGTCTTTTAATATAACTGTTTTAATATAATTTAGAGTATTTGTTGATTTTTATTACAAATTAGAATTTGTATAATTAAATTGCACTTTTAGCTAAAAATAATAATAATAATAATAATAATAATAATAATAATACTATTAATAATGATTTTGGGATTAAAGATAATATCTAAAAATAGTAGCTTTTGTCTCGGAAAATTTATTCGGTTAAAGAAATAGTAAACAAGTTGTTTGAAACTAAAATAGAAACGTTTTTGTAAAAGTTTTGATTAAATATTGTTTAATTGCAAAATCTATAACATTAGTTATTAAACTTGTAAAATTAGACTTTTCTAAATATTATAGTATCGTGTATAGTTTTTCTTAAAAATATAATAGTCGAGAATCACTTTCGAATTAATTCTTAAAGTATAATTTCTATAGCTCATAATTTTATTAATCACTTTTAATTAATAATAATATTAGTTGTTTAAAAATAGATGAGTTGTTTTATTTCTAGGAAATTATAAGTGGGTAATAAAATGATAAGAAATATAAATAGTGGGGTTTAAATTGATATAAATACTCTTTAAGACTTATAGCATTTTACTTGGATATTTGTTGACGTAGAAGACACGATTTGTAGGTGACGTCTTTGTAGGCCCGAGCCACTGCTAGGACGTGCTTTTGCTACGGAAAGTAAGGTAAGTGAACATGCCAAGTCTTGCGAGCCTAGTTCCTTTCGTGTCTCGTTTTAGCTTTTATACTCGTCTCAAAATATTTATTGTTTATTTTCATGTTAAATTGTGACATTCTTATAATTTCAGAAGTTGCTCTGTTTATTTCTGTCACACGAATAATATTAATGCATAATTAATTAAAGTGGAAAGAGTTGTGCGGGGATCGTTGTGAAATCATTTATCTAGATTGGTCGTGTTGGCTTCGTCCTCTCGACCCGCTTATTTTAACCCGGTCGCAACCTGCCGGGTCGCTCCATGTACTCACCTCTCTGGCCGCGAGGAGTCTTAGGGGGGTGCCGGCACTTAAGGTCATGGCTGCTAGTGATAGTATAGTAGATCTTCCCCGTATCAACACAGAGTAATAATACAGTTTTCCTGAGTTTCGGATATTATAAAAGAAAGAAGTTTAGTAAAGAAGAGAAGTTTCAGTTGAGCTTTTGTTTCAGAGAAGTTATTATATTCCTGTTATTCATTTCCTGTTCTGAGTTATTGCAAAAGAAAAGATATTCATTCTTCATCTGTTTTACATGCTTGGGTGTCGCTTACTCAGTCTTTTGTACTGACTTTGAAACTGCGGTTCCTGTTTCCTTCCCACCGCAGGCTTAGGAGCTGAGGACTATGGCATAGCAGGGTACGGGACTCACGTAGACGGTTTTCAGCACGAGTAGTGATGTAGTTGGCTAGCTCACCTTATGTAGTAATTTTGAGAAGACTTATGTAATATCTAATGACTTTTGGATGTTTAATATTATGTAATAAATAAGTGGGATGTTAAGCTTTTGATTTCCGCCGTTACTTTAGCATCGCCCTCCCGGTCTTGTCCGAACCGGATAAGGGGGTTGTTGCATTATGTTCATGTCGCTCCATGGGAAATTTAGCCATTTTTGGTTTTCCAAACCTACGGAGGGGCGTAGATGTAACTCACTGAGCTAGTTGAGCTCACTCTTTCAATTTTAATTTTTTTTCAGGTTTTAATAACACGTAAGAAGCAAGAAGTAGCATGGATTTAAGTTCATATGTGATTACGTGCTTGATGACGCTTATGTGCTTAGATGCCGAGTATATGCTAGCCGACTTGGAGTTACTATGAAATACATGTCGTTGTTTTTTTGGTTTAAGAATGTATAAGTTCTATAATTGTGTATATAAGACTTTGTATGAGCCTTGTATGATATCTAGAACCTTTCCCGAGTTATGCTGTGTTACGATACGAGTCGAGATGGCTAAATGACATTTAATTTTTATGTTCCAACTTTCTTTTCTTACAATTCAAATTGTTTATCAAGACGACCCCAAGTTATTTGTTATTTACGCTTCCGCAAAGTTATTTTTGAAACTTTTATCACGACTTTTATAAATTACTTATTTAGCCTCTCGACGAGTCAAGGCCGCACCGGCATGTCGCACCCTCCTCCCGTTAACACAAGCTTTATACTTAATTAATCGGGGTCGGCGGGAGGGGGATGTGACATCTGTCGTCTCCAAACACATGGGGAGATTTGTTAAATGACTCTGCTACCCTTATCATCACAAAAAAAACCCTAAAATCGCGTACTCTCTCTCTCCAACATTGAATTTTTTGTATCTACCTCAACCTACCAAGTATAGTTGAATTTACTCCAACTATAAGCTTTATGAATGTATACCTTAAACTCCTCAAGAATATGGCTCATTTATCACTCTCATTGGCTCCAGTTCTCCCATAGAAGTATCCCATTTGTCTGTACAATTCTCTCTCTTTCCTCACTTTTGTTCTTCAGCTACGGTAAAAAATTAAACTCTCATCTCTCTGCTTTTGTCTTTATTATATGTTGATCACAGTACTCTAAAATGTATGATATTCTCATTTTTTACTTTCATCCTTCCAATATGTTCATCACATTACTCTAAAATGTAGGTTACGTTCGTTATATTTCTTCTCTGTTCTTCATTATTGGTTTGATGTGTGTTGTTGTATGTGGAGAGACTGGGACGAGTATATTCATCGTCTCTGTCTTCTCATGAAACTGAGACGTGAAATATGCTCGTACCAGTCTTCCACATGCACAACTGGGAAGAGCAAGGCCTGCCAGACTGGGACGAGAAATCTCTCGTCTGGCATTCAAATCACAGACGAGAGAGGACTCGTCCCAGTCTGGAATTAGATAGACTCGTGGGACGAGTAATCTCTCGTCTGGCATTCAAATTGCATACGAGAGAGGACTCGTCCCAGTATGGCGTGTGATAGACTCGTACGAGTACGATACTCAAAGATGAGAAGACAGGGACGACAAAGACGAGCATACCCTAAACCCTAAACCCTGAAATCCTCTCTTATCATGAAAAAATGGCATTCAATATTGCTAAAAATGTAAATTGTAAGTCCTAAACCATATAATCATGTAATCTAAACTATAAACTCAAAGTAGTACAATAATCATCTCTTAATCATGTAAAGCCTAAACCTTATACATACCATTAAACCATATATCATCCAAACAAAATCCTACATTTGTAGATACTAAACACAAGAAACCAACTAAGTATCATTCATATAGGCACTAAAGATGTTAATTGTAAGTCCTAAACCATATAATCATGTAATCTAAACTATAAACTCAAAATACTACAATCATCATCTCTTAATCATGTAAAGCCTAAACCTTATACATACCATTAAACCACATATCATCCAAACAAAATCCTACATTTGTAGATACTAAACACAAGAAACCAACTAAGTATCATTCATATAGGCACTAAAGATGTTAATTGTAAGTCCTAAACCATATAATCATGTAATCTAAACTATAAACTCAAAATCATACAATCATCATCTCTTAATCATGTAAAGCCTAAACCTTATACATACCATTAAACCATATATCATCCAAACAAAATCCTACATTTGTAGACACTAAACACTAGAACCAACTAAGTATCATTCCTATAGCCACTAAATATGTTAATTGTAAGTC
The DNA here is from genome assembly GCA_023055425.1 of Linanthus parryae. Classification (NCBI taxonomy): domain Eukaryota; kingdom Viridiplantae; phylum Streptophyta; class Magnoliopsida; order Ericales; family Polemoniaceae; genus Linanthus; species Linanthus parryae. Next base: position 387,263 of record JALGPY010000008.1, on the reverse strand, counting down.
ATAAACCATATAATCATGTAATCTAAACTATAAACTCAAAATCCTATAACATCATCTCTTAATCATGTAAAGCCTAAATCTTATACATACCATTAAACCAACTAAGTAAAATCTAAACACTAGAACCAACTAATTATCATTCCTATAGCTACTTAAAGTGTTATTAAATAATATTAAACCTGAATCCCTAAATCATAGAACATCTAAGCATTTTAAGTAAACCCTAAGATTGTACACCTAAGACTGGGACGAGTATGCTCTCGTCCCAGTTGGAAATACTGGAACGAGTGATAACTCTTTATTAGAGTTATATTTCTTGCATATTTAATATCGTTTTGCGTGATTCCGGGGTTGAAATATAAGTTTTACACTATGAATGTTGAGAAAACGTAGAAAGTTGAGTTTTTAGCACTTTATTGTGAATTCGGGCGTTTCGATGCATATTTCAACGTTATTTGTCAAATATAACCGCTTGGTATGGTTGTTCATGTTGTCTTGATAGGAACGGATGCTAAACGATAACTAGGAGGCATGAAACGAGCTTCGGAAACAAAGCAAACTCAAGAGGAAGCAAGAGAAGCAAAGTCGGAGGAGCAAAAGTGACCAATCTCCACTATTTTGATAGTATCTCGAGATCTACAATACATTTTTGAGTGAGACCAGGGGCAAATGAAAGTAGACTCAAAGAGATTTCCAACGATAGGTCACAGAGCTAAAACAGAGATCGGACGAGAAAGTTAAGGTCCGTCGAAGAGGATGAAAATCTGAGTTCATCTCCAGGGGTGTTCGTGCGAACAAAAACACTTAGAAAATTTTTGGGACAGCCAAAAAAGGTGAAAAAGGGACTGCAAAATTGTATGAACAAGATTTCTATTCGTGCGAACAGAGAGCAAAAAGCTGTTTGTGCGAACACCCGTGTGTTCGTGCGAACAGAGGGCTAAATCGCAATTTTTTGGGCTGTTTTGTAATTTTTAAAGAGTTTGAGCTTTGTGGACCTCTTCTAACCTAAGACTCCGTCCTTGAGGGAGGAGACACGCATCTTGGGAAGAAAATAAGGCAAAAGACGAAGACGGAGGAGGAAGATCCGAACTTCACCATTGGAGGACTCTAGGGTTTGAATTATTTCTTCTTCTCTTCTCAATCATTGTATGGAGAAACTTGTAAGTTGTGTTTGGTTGATTACTATTAGCTAAACTCCATTTCTAGGCATCTCTAAGGGTTATGTAGACGGATGATTTCCCGGATTCAAGTCTTTGTTTCATGCCTATGTCTTTGATTCAATGAATAATTGTTAGCTTTTCATGATATAATTGATGATTCTAGTCTATTGACACGGCTAGTGTAGGATTTGATTGTCATTGAAGCTAGGTTTGTTCTTGAACCATTGTCTTGCTTAATGTCAATTTTTTTTCTTCTTACATGCTCATGCATTGTGCTTAATCCTTGGCATGAATGGATTCGCGACCCGGACTTGTTAAATAACTAGAGAGTGCACGATAGTGACTTAACCTAGTTGTGAAGAGTGTATGAACACAATCTCGAATCACCGAGACCGAAAAGGAGAAGTGTTAGGATTGGCCTTAGTGGGTAGATTTGGTAGGATTATTCAGCTGTTTCGTGAAACGGTGGACCGACAGGACCCGTTATCGTACCAGTAGATGACCTGCTAGAACGGACCGGTAGACAACATGAGACCGAGAGGAGATTGTAGTTAACCGAGACGTAAAATGACATGAGACCGACAGGATAGTGTCATAGCCTATTACCCGGCTGAACTAGAACTAGATTGACGTGTTACATAGCTGAACTAGAATTCGTCTACAGCCCTAGGTGATCTAGAGATTGCCTAGTTTCTCCATGTCTTCTTTCTTAAATATAAAAATCCAAAAATATTACTTATTTGTTATTTCAATCCAGTCTCTTGTTTGTGGGCGACAACTCTTTTAATCACTTAATTTTCCTCCTTGCACCGTACTCTAAATTAATCTACTAATTAAATAGTCTAAAGTCTGTCCTCGTGGGATCGATAACTCGGGGTTGAAATATCACCCCTATATTACTTGACCGTGCGCTTGCGTTTAAACGCATTAGTAAATCGCGTCAACGAGCATTTCCTCGTCTCAGTTGGCGTGTCTGCTCGTCCCTGACACAAGTAAGGAGCAACCCAGCAGTCCTTACAAAATGTTGTCTCACTAAGACTGGGACGAGTGTGTGCTCGTCCCATTCTTAAAATAAAAATGTTGTCTCAGATGGTGGTGGTCCCTCTCGTCACTGTCTTCTCGGAAAAAAAGTACAGAACATTCTCTACCAATTAGATAGTAGGGTATGATGAGAGAAAACCTTTTACTTTGTCAGACTAAACCCTAATATCATCCAAACCCTAAAATCATTCTCTCTCTTCCTACTATCCAACCCCTAAAACCTAAACCCTAAAATCATTCTCTCTCTTGACAAGTAGAAATGGTGAAAAAATTGATGTTCCGTGCTGTTTGGAATGGTGAATGGACGCGTGCTGAAGGTAGACACATATACATAGGTCAGGTAGTGAAGAATGTTGTTTTCAAGATAATCCAAGGCATTACCGTCGAATCTTTGGAGCATGAAGTTTCGGTCAGAATGGATACATATTGTCCGCCTACCAAAAAGGTGGTCTTATGTTATCATTTCCAATTTCCAGATGCTAACTTGATCGAGCCTAATATCCTCACTAAAGATTTAGAAATCAAAGATATCTTTGATACTACAGAAAAGGGATCTATTGTAACCATGTACGTCACGTTAAAGGATTTGGTGGATCAACCATACATAAATGCTGACGTTGGTGACCAGGATTTGGTGGATCAAACTGAAACTCTTAACCGTCTGTTGGTTCCTTTGAGCCCCCCCCCCTTACATACCACGAGGATTACTTTTAGGGTATCGTGATACTCGCCGAGGATCATGACGAATACAGGGTAGCATATAATGCAATAGATCTTACTCCATCGTCTTCGGTTCACCGTAACGACATTGTGCAATTAGCTGACAAAGATATGGTTTCCACTCAGGAGTAAATGGAGCAAACTAATCTTGCATTGGCAACTGTTGCGGTAGATTGTACAGAGAGTCGTGGACAGACTGGTGTGGGAAAGCTAGACGGTCTGGAAATAGAGATGAAAGGTTTGTATACTGGGAGGGCGTTGTCCCACCATATCAGAACGGTTGCTGGTTTAAAGAGATGGACTTTTTTTACGTTTATAAGCGAGACCAGACTCGTATTATACTGCGGTGCTTGAATGTTGAATTCAAATGGATGCTTGGGGCGTACAAGCATAAAGATTCCGTCCACTACCAGGTGAAGAAACATAACCCCATTCACACATGTACGACATGCAGCGTAGATGGGAAGCACCGTAACATTAATAGCGACGTAATCGCGCATGAATTGCTGGGAATGATGGGCCAAACAAAAAAGACCCCCACAATTAGTGAAGTACAGAACATCGCCTTAAGAATGGGAAGTAGAATATCGTACTGGCCCGCATGGTATGCACGTCAAAGGGCTAAACAGATGATCCAGGGTATTAGTGCTCAAAATTACGCCGATCTTCCCTTGTTCATGTCATTATGTGAAATCCTGAACCCCGGTACTAAATGGGATATGGGAGTGGACGAAGGTGGTGTTTTCTTGTACTGCTTCCTTGCGTTCGGGGCACAAATTCAGGGGATACCGTATATGCGACCCGTAATTGTCATCGACATGTCGCACCTGAAGAAAGAACCCCTGCAATTGGTCGTATGCACAATGGTTGATAGCGAGAAACAGTGCTATCCCATTGCATGGGGACTAGTGGACAAGGAGAACACCGTTGCATGGACTTGGTTCTTAAACAGACTGAGATTAATTGTCAAGGATCACGATGAGTTGACGTTCGTTTCAGATCGGCACCAGACTATCATCAATTCAATCAAGGCCGTTTACCCCTTATCCAACCACGTCCACTACTATTACCATTTGAAAATGAACGCTCTGTCGCATTACAATACACAAAAGCTGGTGCCTCATTACCACGATGCGGGCTATACATTTGATAAGGATGCGTGTGAGTCACATCTGATAGACATGGGTATTGAGTGCGACTGTGTAAACGACGTTAACCACAAGACCGTCGAACGTTACTTACGGGATGCTGGTCTAGAGAAATGGGCAAGGTCGTATTGTAAAACAACACGGTTTGAGATGCTTACATCCAACCATGCAGAGTCTATTAACTCGTGCCTGCTGCCGACGCGGTCTGACAAAGCTCTTATAATGTTCTCCCAAATATGCGACCATCAGAGCGAGTGGCACCTGAAAAAACGAAACTTGGGCATTGACATGGGACACACCTACCTGACTGCAAAAAGGGAGAAAAGAATGTTGAGCCGTTCTTTAAAGTGTATAGGTTTTTGCGTGCGAGCAATTTTAGAGTCTGTATGAAGTCCGCGGTAATCATCTGAAAACTCATATCGTGGAATTGAAACCAGGACATTGCCTCTGAACCTGCACGTGCGGCAAATACCAACATATGTGGTTCCCGTGTGTACATGCGTGTGCTTGTGCAAAAAAACTCATAAAACTTGTCCGTTACAATGTCGACCACGATATGAAGGTCATGTACGACCACACCAGCGTGTTCTATTCACTGGACTTCTACAATCTGGCTTATGCAGGTACAATTAAGACTCCTCCCAACCCAGCAACGTGGGACACAAGCGAAGTACCTGCACACATAAAAAATATTCGCCCACTTCCACCGAAGAAAGTGGTAACAATTGGGAGGAACAAGGAGAAAAGACACAAGCCAATGGTCGAAACCGTGTGTGAAAAGAAGCGAGGAACGGGAACGTACGGATGTAGCCATTGCCATGTAAATGGGCATACCAGAAAGATTTGCCCTCAATTGAAAAATTAATGTTGTGATAGAAGCCGTTGTTCTTCGTTCTTTGTAATCTCAAGTTCGCAACCTCTTCTGATGATTGCGCAAACAATATATCTTTTGTTTCGATCAATTATTGCGTTTTTTTAATATAAATATGCATTTTATTACATAAATAAACAATTTATTATTTAAATTTAGTGGCAAAGAGGAAAACATTGATACATTGTAAAACTGTTACATGTTTTAAATTTTGATACAATTTTTACAAAAACTGTTACATTTTTCAAGAATGTATCAAAATTATTACAATTTTCTACAAAAACATGCATGCATGTTTTCTAGAAAATGTATCCAAATTATTACGTTTTCTAGAAAACATGCTAAACATAACCACGACACGTGAACCTTAAATCTCTTTCCGTCTCTTCATCTACCCAGTAAGCATCTACAAAAGCCACTGTTCTCTCCTCCCAAACTCACCACATCTGAAATGGCAAAGAAAAAGCTACCAAAGGAGTGGGAAAGCGACGAGGAGGAAAGTGAAAGGTCCAAGGAAAGTGACGAGGAAGAGGAAGAGGAAACGGACGAAGAAGATGAAGACAACGAAGAAACCGACAGTGATGCAGAAATTATTGCATCTTTCAGGGTAAAAAGGGGCTCCGAAACGACTCAGTAAACTGAAGATGAAGAGGAAGAAGATGATGATGACTCGGTGGTCTCTCCGCCATCTCCACCGCTGAACAAAAGAAATAGAGACGAGAGCAGTGAAGAAGAAGATCCGGAGCTGTGGGGTTTCAAACCAAAAAAAACCCAAATAAATGTAATCTTTTTTCAGTGTTTTTAAGTTTCTAATGTCATGAACCGTTTTGTTTCCATTTGGGATCTTTTTAAACTGTTCTGTAATCTGACTGTTGGGTTTAACTGAAATTGTTTTGTGTTTTTTTCTGGAAAAACACAGTTTCTTGCTCGTCCCAGTATAGGTTGCTCGTCTAAGTATATTGTCATACTGATACCTAGACGAGCAGAACTCTCGTCTCAGTATATTGCCACACTGAGACAAGGGAATACAAACACGAACATTAACTGGGACGAGAAACAACTGGGACTAGCAAACAAGTCTCACGTCCCAATTGTTAAGAAGAGAGAAGAGAGAGTTTTGTTTTTTAAAAAAAGTTAATTAAAAGATGATTTTTTTTTGGACAATAATTAAAAGATGATTGAATTAATTACAATGGTTAACCTAAGTCACGTCAACAAATAAACATAAGTGAGAGACATATATTTTTCAAAGACCAATTCACGAGGAACAATTTTTTAGTGCTCCAAAAGAGGACTAAAAAATTTCTCATTCACCAGACGGGTAGGAGGCCAATTCTTTCGCCATCAACCCCATGTATGCCTGGTAGATCTCGAAGCCGAGGGAAAGCGAACATTCGTTCCTTGGTTCCTCCTCCATCTAGGTCTAGGGTATGAGGAATGGAAGGAGGAAATAATCAATTTTGTTACAAGTGCCTGTGTCGTCAAATCCAAGCAGATTTCTCAGACAAACTCATCTTCTCCCATGTCGCCGTATCCGATTACGCCTTCCCTATTGCCTCTACCGCCGTCGTTCAGGTACTATTACTACGACTTCAATCTCTCTCTCTCTCAATCTTACTACTGCTACTACTTCTGTTCCCCTTGGTTGATCTATCTATCTATCTATCTTTCTATGTAGATGTCAAGTTCTTCGTCTCAGTTTACTCTTTCTTATCTTCCACGCACCGGAGAGTGTTTGAAAACATACATGTAAGCTGCTACTTTACTCCAATTTAACAATTTGATGATGATCCATCCATTTTAAGTACTACTGGTACTAGTATAAGAATGGAGTTTGATTCTTAATATGCAGTGACGATTGCTGTCCAGAAGATGTTGAAGATAATCAAACCCATAAGAACAACAATAACACGATTGGCACTCTAAATACTCCAGCAGCACTGTCTGCTTATACATGTAAAAGTTTAGTTTGCTACTGTTCTGGTAGATTTTCTTGCACAAGGACAATCACTGCTCTGGCTCCCATTGCTTGCGTCCGCATTTCATCTTACTCAGCCTTTGAAGAAATTGCTTCTAATTATGTCTCCCAACCTATTGAAGACCACATCCTAAGCTCACTCTCTTGTTTGATTGAAGGAAAAACATCCGGTCGAGATAGCATAAATCTTCTTACTTTAATTGGGATCCCTTCGTTTGATGAGGATATATTACCTGGCTGCTTAAGGCATCCCAACATAGCCCCCGTTTTGGGATTGTTAAAGACACCCACTTACATAAATATAGTGGTCCCTAAGACCCCATTCACCTTAGAGAACGTTCTTCACTTTTCTCCAAATGCCTTCAAATCTGATTGGCATAAAAGCTTTTTGATTTACCAAATTCTCTCTGCTTTGGCTTACATGCATAGCCTAGGCATTGCCCACGGTAATATATGCCCCTCCAACGTGATGTTGTCTGCTTCGTGCTGGTCTTGGTTGCGCGTTGTTGATAATCCTCAATTGAGCTGTAACAAAGGTACGAGACCTAAGGAAGAATTGCCTCCATCTTCTCCTCTCCGGACAGTTTGCTGTAATAATGATTGTCCTTCCCGAGCACTTTATGCCGACTTGAAGCTTTCAGACTCTATAGACTGGGGTTCTGCATTTACAGGTTGGTGGAGTGGAGAGTTAAGCAACTTTGAATATCTTCTCATCTTGAATAGGTTAGCTGGGAGAAGGTGGGGGGATCACACGTTTCATATGGTGATGCCATGGGTCATAGATTGTAGTGTGAACCCAGATGAGACTAACAATACTGGTTGGCGAGATTTGAGCAAGAGCAAATGGCGGTTGGCAAAAGGTGACGAACAATTGGATTTTACATATTCAACGTCAGAAATCCCTCATCATATATCAGATGAATGCCTCTCCGAATTGGCTGTTTGCAGTTACAAAGCCAGGAGGCTACCACTGAGTGTTCTAAGGACAGCGGTTCGATCAGTTTACGAGCCAAATGAATATCCTTCTAGCATGCAAAGACTTTACCAATGGACTCCAGATGAGTGCATCCCAGAATTTTATTGTGATCCCGAAGTTTTTTATTCGATACACACTGGTATGGCTGATTTGGCAGTACCTTCATGGGCTGGAACTCCTGAAGAGTTCATTAAGTTGCATCGAAGAGCTTTAGAGAGCAGCCGTGTCTCATGCGAAATTCATCACTGGATTGACATCACATTTGGGTACAAGATGGCAGGTCTGGACGCTGTTGCAGCCAAGAATGTCATGCTGTCTGCGTCAACGTCTGCGACGCTCAGGTCAGCTGGGCGCCGCCAGCTTTTTGCTCATCCACACCCTGCTAGGAGAACACGTACCATTAGGGAGTCAACTTTACAGGAATCACAAGTTAATCCCAACGAGGATGCCAAGAGTCTCCTCTCTGGAACTGTTCATTTACAAGAACTTGAAGAAGCAGCTGAATTCCGTGAACATGCTCGGTATCTGAGTCCTGTATACAGCTATCGTCTTAAAACTTCCGGGGAAGATTATTATGCAGAAAGGCCTTTTGGTCGGGGTTCTGATAGAAATATATCCAGAGAAAGCAACTTTTGTGTGCAGTCAAACATGACCTTACCTTATCTTCTTGAGAAGATTGAGTTGGACAGTGATACATCTGTAAGTTATCAGGAGTTGCTGCTTTGGATGGAAGAACCATCATGTTCTGCAAATGTTTCACAGAACATCGCAAAGGATATGTTTTCTGTTGGGTGCATCATGGCAGAACTTTATTTGGGAAGACCACTATTTGATCCCATCTCGCTAGATCTGTACTTGGAGAGGGGTGTCTTACCTAGGCTGGTGCGACAGATTCCTCCACACACTAAAATTCTTGTTGAGGCATGCCTTCTGAGGGATTGGAAGAGGTCTGTGTTTGAATACCTTCAACCCTAAATGTTATTGCAGCTTTTCGTGGAACATCAACATGGGTGTTTTTCTTAACTTTCTCCTAGTTCAAACGAAGGGTGCTTGTCACATTTTCTCTTTACTCATAAGCTAATACAGCCATTTTCCTCTTAATTATTTAGGAGGCCATCTGCTAAATGCCTTTTGGAATGCCCTTATTTTCCACCAACAGTCAGGTCAGCGTACCTGTTTCTTGCCCCGCTTCAACTGTTAGTGAAAGATTCATCTCGTCTCAGATACATTGCGAACTTTGGGAAAGAAGGAGCCTTCAAAGCTATGGGACCTTTGGCATCTGAAATGTGTGCTCTTTATTGCTTGCCGCTCGTGATGACCCCCGTGTCGGATATTGAAGCAGAGTGGGCATATATGTTATTGTATGAATTCTTGAAATACCTGACAACTGAAGCAGTAACGACACACATTTTACCTGCCATTCAGAAGATTCTGCAGGCTAGTTATGAACATTGTGGATATTCTTTAAACATAAATCCTTGTTTTTCATTTTCTTACTTTCTCAGTGACGCCAATCAATTCTTTCAGACCACAAATTATTCACGCTTGAAAGTTTCACTACTTCAAGACTCATTTGTTCGTGAAATCTGGAAACGAGTTGGCAAACAGGCGTATCTTGAAAGTATACATCCTGTTGTCCTATCAAATTTATATGTTGCTCCTCATAAGAGTTCTGCTGCTGCCGCTTCTGTTTTGCTGATTGGTTCTAGTGAAGAGCTGGGTGTCCCTGTTACAGTTTATCAGGTTCTCCCCTTCTCAGATTCCTGTTGTAATGATTTTAACTAATTATGGAACTCTCTCTCTCCCCCCGCTCCCAACCTCGCCTTTTCAATCAGGTTTGCTAACTTTGATTGTCTATAACAGACTATCTTACCTCTTATTCACTGTTTTGGGAGAGGACTTTGCGCTGATGGAATTGACGTCCTGGTCAGAATTGGTATTCCCAATTTTTTTGGGTTGTTAAGCTGCTTGATATCGGAAATTCTGCCTTTCTAAATTGTTAAACTGTTTCTTTTTCACTCAGGTTGTCTTTTGGGAGAAAACTTCGTTGTAAGACAGATTCTGCCATTACTACGTAATGTTTTTCGTTCGTGCATTGATGCTTCATGTATGAATAAGCCTGAGCCTCAGCAGAATTGGAGTTCTTTAGCCATTACCGACTGTCTAATGACATTAGATGGCGTAGTTGCTGTCCTTCCAAGAGACATTGTTGTAAAGGAGTTAATAGAAGTATGGAAATTAATGCTTTTGTACCTTCTTTTTGCTGACAAAAAAACAGAGTTGACTAGGGATGATATGTGCTTCTACAGGATGGAAGTTGTCTACATGTCATGATTCTCACACAAACCCATTTGGAGCTCGCTGTACTTCAGGTGCTTTAATATCTGTTTGGTATTTCTCAAAATTCTGAGAAATTATATCAGTAACGGTGCTCATACACCCTGTAAAGTACTTCAAGTGCTGATGTCCTTCATATCTCGTACAGTGCGCACAGACGCTCGCGTTTACAGATGCATATATAATTGTTTACAGCTTTTATTCATTGAAATTTAAAAGCATGCATGTAAAGAGTGATAACCTTTTCGTTAACCTGTAATCCTTGCTAACCAATATAGTTACGGATCATCTTTTTTTTCCTTTAAATCTAAAAAAAAACATATTCATTCTTTGCAAGTCTGGTCGGTGTTATGTTTACATGTCTTTAATATTGGGTGGAGTATGGCGGTTTGGTTATCATCTTGTAGTGTGAATCGGCCACTCTTTTGGTGGGTAGGAAAAGTTGGCTGTGGAGTAACTGGGTTACTTTTGCTTGTTTAACATATCGGACAAAGTTACTCTTTGTTAAGCTAACTTTAAGATACAATCAGGAATCCCATTGGCTAATAATGGTAATGAGGAGGTTTGTCTGCTTTAGTTTCGAGTAATGACAAGCATTATATTGTTTTGGACATGCTCTTTCTAAAAGTGTTCCCAACTTTCTTAATATCTATTTTCTAGAATGTAACCCCAACTAAGACATACATATATTTGTGTTCACAAGAAGGTAAATGAGTAAACTGCAGTTCAAAAAGTCTACTTAGATATCAAAAGTCTAGAAATTACTTGGGGATAGAATTTACTTCTTTTGATGTATCTAGGCGAATCTCCTATGCATTATTTTAACAATAACCCCTAAACAGGCTGCTGCAACGAGTCTTCTTGCAGTTTGTGAGCTTATTGGTCCGGATTTAACAGCATTGCATATCCTGCCAAAACTCAGAGAGCTATTTGAGGAGCTTGCTTTCTCTCAGGAAACCACCATGTCACCTGATACTCCGGACAGATGCTTGAAGGTCGGCAAACCACTAGAATCCGAGGAGGGTCAAATAGCAAGCCGTATGGATCTTGTGTGAGTACACTCTTATGAAGTGCTTAGTAAGGCATCGTCTAGTTCAAGTTCATATGGAACGGAGTAATCCACATTCCCTGCTGCCATGTCTTCCTGTCATGCTGTAAGAGATACGAAACTGATAGGACTTGTACAGGTTGTTTTTGTATCCTCCTCTTGCGGCTCTTCTTGGGATAGAGAAACTTCGTCAGTGTTGTGCCACATGGTTGCTTCTTGAGCAGTTCCTTCTACAGTGTCACAAATGGAAGGTACATTTATTCTATCTGATTTTGTAGACATAGGACTTAGCCCACATTCATGTTATGCACCTGAAACCTTTTAGCCAAGTTGCGCGGACCTGTTTGGGAGACGAGGAATTCTTTTGAGAAAATAAGAACTCCAAAATCCCCTTCATGGGGTTAGTGATGCTTTTCTAATTTACGTTACGTTGTTGCATTGCATATATCTGAAAGTTGCATGATTCAGTGGGAATATGCAGGGGAGTCATTTCGAAGTAATCCAGACAACAGTGATGGCAAAAGACCTATTTATAGAAGGAGCTCAACATCTGATTGTACTCCTGCTAAGTTGTTGCTTAATGGGGTTGGGTGGTCAATGCCTCAATCGCAGGGATGCAAAGGGGCCAGCCACTTAATGCAGTATAGGCGAGCTAATGAGCTTCAACAGAATCTGGTTGAAACTCAAGAAAGAACCTCCACTTTCGTCAAGCCTGAGCCATGGCATTGGTTTCCCAGTGCAGCTGGAAGCTACGATGGGCCTGATTATCTTGGTCGTGCTGGGAGCCTGAAAGATGAACGCCCATGGAAGATTAGAGCGTCTGTAATAAACTCTACGCGGGCTCATCATGGAGCTATCAGGTGTTTAGCTGTTTGCCATGATGAGTGCACAGTCTTTACAGCAGGAGTTGGTCCAGGATTCAAGGGAACTGTTCAGAAATGGGATCTATCTAGAATTGATTGCTCCCCTGGTTACTGCGGCCATGATGAGGTTTCTTTCTTCCCGCCCCTTAGTTAACCTAAATAATAATCATATAATTTTATCATTAAGAAACTGGATACTAATTCGTAGCCCCCCCCCCCCCCCCCCCCCCCCCCCCCCCCCTACCTAGGTCGTGCTGCAAATGCTTGAATTTAGTACAGGAGAAATTTAGTCACGAGCTCCATTGCTTGTTGTACCATCAAATCAAATTGTTTTTGTCCTTGCTTCATACACATATACGAACATAACTGCATTTTTAAAACCACCGATTTCAGTTATGATCTTTTATGCATTCATGTAATTTGTTTACATATCACTGAATGATGGAAAATATCTTGGCAATGGTCTCTACTGCAGTACACTGTCTTTATTTCGTGTTTCAATTGTCATCGTGAGTGCGTGCTCCTAAATACTTGTGCTAACTTTCAGGTTGTCAATGATATTAGTGTCTTCTCATCCAGTGATAGGGTAGCTTCATGTGATGGAACTGTACATGTTTGGAACAGCCAAACGGGGAAACTGATGTCTATATTTTCTGAAGCTTCAACTTCAGCACAGGTTGTTGGTTCTTCAGCCTCTGCATCAAAGACAAACAGTGATCAGTCCAGTATGCTGAATTCTAGTCCACTGTCCAGTGGAATACTATCCACTGCATTTGATGGGAGCTTGTATACTTGCATGCATCACTTAGAGTTTGTTCAAAAGCTCGTTGTTGGCACAGGAAATGGTTCTCTCAGGTGAAAACGAGCTCTTGGTTAGATTTGGTTTTAGATAGATGGAAAGATAGAGAGGGATGGTTCAACATTTAATTTTCCTCGTGAGATGCAGATTCATCGATGTTCACCAACCTCAAAAACTTCATCTTTGGAGAAGTGAATCTGCAGAGTCCAGTTTCCACTCTCTCATTTCTTCCATATGCTCGTGCGGGTCTGACAAAATGCAAATAGATGGAACAGCAGCTTCACCCTCTTGGATTGCAGCTGGACTAAGCTCTGGATTCTGCAGGTTGCTCGATGTCAGAAGTGGTAACATAATATCCTCTTGGCGGGCACATGATGGATATGTGACGAAGGTAGTTTTTTTTTTTTTTTTTGGCCTCGTAATAGAAATGAGGATCACCATATGAAGTATGAACATATAGTAACTCCATTAATCTTTGCATTTCTGTAGTTAGCTGCACCAGAGGAACATCTGCTCATCACCAGCTCTCTTGATAGAACTTTAAAGGTTTGGGACTTGCGAAGGTAATGCCTTACTTTCCGCCCGCTGTTGACAAGTTATTTGGAAATACTCAACATTTTAACTTTATTCACATCAAGCAAGATGGCTATGTTCTGGAATTGGGACGACGTAATCAACTCAAGTAGTTGTAACTTGTAACTAATCAGCATGTTATATCATATTTTTGAATTCTGGTTTGTTGTATTAGAAAAAGCATCCAATCAAGATCTATTAAGAGTATCTTATGAGTTTTTCATAATAAGTTATTAGCTGAATGGCGCTTACGGCGTCTGGATTTCCTTAATCCTGGTGCATGGGATCTAGGAAATGAACTCCCTGGCCAGTTTTTTGTTTTTGTTTCAGTAATACAGTAGCAGAGTCATCAACTCTGAGCAGTTTTCATCAATCTTCTCTTGCAGGAATTTGCCACCAGCTCCCACTATTTTCAGAGGTCACAGTGACAGTATATCTGATTTTTCTGTGTGGGGGCTAGATGTGATTTCAATTGCAAAAAATAAGATCGGGCTGTCCTCTTTGTCTAGAGCTGGATATGAAGTATGTATTGCAAAGTGGTCTTTGGTTTCTTCTTCTTATGTTTATTTTTTTATTTTTGCAAATAACTTGTTATAGCTTTATTCTTCTGACCCTATCCAATGTGGCAGGAGGGACAGCATCGTGTCACCCCGCAGCATCTGTATTCGGCGGATCGTGGTGGAGTAAGGAACATGTCTGCTTTATCGAGCTTAAGTATTCTGCCTTTCTCTCGATTGTTTCTTGTTGGAACAGAAGATGGTCATTTGAAAATCTGTTGCTAGCTTCATCTTGGAGGAGTATTTGATTTGTATACTTATGAAGTACATATCTCTCCTAGCAAGTATTTTGAAATAATTTCTGCACTCTTCTTTACAGTATAAACTTTGATTAAACTCCTGCGTGTCATTTTATTATTATTATTATTATTATTATTATTATTATTATTATTATTATTATTATTATTATTATTATTATTATTATTATTATTATTATTATACAAAGAACCTAAACATTTTTCTAGGAAACAAAGTTTTTATTAAGGTTGGGCTGAAAGGCCCATCAAAGTCGTGCTCGAGTACAGAGAAAGCCCGATGTGGTTCTTGCATGTACCATAAACCGCTCCTTATAGTGCTGTTTTGCAAAATAAATAATGGGCACAGCTGTTCATTTCTCGAGACACCCAATAACTCGAGACACTCCTCTGCTATCTCTGCACATTCAGAGATGTCCTCATCTTAACCAGATTTGTTGATTAAGAGCAATGGGGTTGAGATCAAACATCTTTGCCAGAGCCACCTACTCCTCTCAAAGCTCTCGCTTCTGCCATCTTTGTAGAGTTGCCGAGCGATCAATATCTCTGTACTTTCGTCTCTGAAGACATTGGTGGTGGTGGTGGTGTTTCTCCCATATTTCTCCGGCGAGGTTTGTGGGATTCTAAGCCGCCGAATTCACCCTCTATCAATCTGTTTATATTTCCGACCAATTGATCGTGCTTGGTTCTCTCTAGCTTGATATGTTTCCTACATCCATTTTGCATAATCTAGGTATCTCAGTTTCGGACCATGCCTCTAGCTTAGTAACCAACGTGTTTTTATTAATAAAGTTTTGCGCTTAGAGGCTTGGTGGCTTAGGAGATTTGAAGTCCTCGACTTAATCAAATTTGTTTGGAACCTTCCACTAATTGGCTTTCCTTGTTTAGAGTGGTCAAGTACTTACAAATTAAATTACATTAAATACTCTTGTCTGTTGGCACAAAAACTCGAACTCGCTCACTAATCAGATTGCCAACTGTAAACAGGAGCTTTCTTCAATTCAAAACAATTTTTTTAACCCTTCGGCTTTTGAATGCTTTAAAACCCTCCAATCCCATCTTTCTAATCTCTAAATGACTACGAAAACTACTGGACTCAAAGAGCAAGATGTAAGTGGCTTAAAGAAGGAGATGGTAATACTATTTTTTTTTCATAATTATGCTAGAATTAAGAAAGCTAGAAACATAATTTATAGTCTTAATGATGGTAATGGTTCTTTAGTAACGGATCATAACGATATTACCACCTTATTCCTGCAATATTTTCAAGATAATTACTCCCTGCCGTCTCCCCCCAATAATAACTTAGAATTTTTATACGGTCATGACCTTGCTTTTGACTTACTATTCAACATTAACACTTTTCTAAATTTGGATCAGCAACACTTTCTTTCTTCTCCTTTCACTGATGAAGAAATTAAAACAGCTGTGTTTAGTATGGACCCTTTAAAGGCCCCTGGACCCAAAGTTTTCAGAAGCGGACGGGCCATCGAACCGGTGAGACACCGGTTCACGGTCGGACCGATCGGACCAGTGGTCGGACCGGTTTAACCGCACGTTATTTTGAGTAATATATCAATATTATTTATATTTATATATGTAATAAAAATATAATATAAAGATGAAATTAATCAAGAATAGTTTAAAAACATTTATATTCATTGTTACCAATGTGACAATTTGGTTAAAATTTTCATGCTAAAGTCACAACCCTTAGTAAAAATTTTAAAATCGTCCCAGCTCACTAACTGATGTAAACATATTAACATAGTTAATTTACAAAATTCATAGAAATGTAAAAAATTAACTAAACGTGGGCAAAAAAAAAACGTGGGCTTGAATAGATGACATGGCATTTGACCTTTCAAAATCCCACATAAACCTAACCCATATCTTCCACTACCTGTTGATTCTCTTCTGATTTAGTTCTATCTTTTGTTCTTATCCTTTTGCGTCTCTCTCTCTCTCTTCGAATAATGCAGAGAGTCACAAACCCATCTCTATCATCGTCGTCTCTCTGTCTTCGCTCTGGGAACAACTCATCTCTCTTCCTCTTCATCTCGCCGCCGCTATCTCTCGCTGCCATGATTCAGTGGTTCCAAGAGATTCTCCTCTGATTTCACCGTTTCTCACAGGTTTGGAGGTAGACTAAGGGCATCGATCGAGAAGATCGACCCACTTAATCATGGCGGTTGCATCAGCCATCAAGTCTGTCGATTGTGAAACGGGGTTTAGGGATGTATGCAGAAACTGGTGAAACCGGAGATAACCGGCCGGTTCACCGGTTTGGCTATAAACCGGCGGTTTTGTCCGGTTCCGACCGGTTCGTATACATGGGCGATCCAAAGGCTGAACCGGACCGGCTAGGCAGCGGTTCACCGGTCGAACCGGTCCGGTCCGGTTTCTAAAACTATGCCTGGACCTGATGGATTTCAACCTATCTTCTTTCAAAAATGTTGGCCTATTATCTCTACTAAAATCATCTCTGCTGTTTTATCTTTTCTTAAATCTGGTTATATGCTCTCGGAGCTTAATATTACAAATATTGTTCTTATTCCGAAGGTTAGGGATCATTCTCAGTAAATAATTATCGTCCTATTAGTCTTTGCAATGTCTTATACATAATTATCTCCAAAGTTTTTAGGGAACCACATTAAAGTAGTTTTACCTTCTTTGATTTCAGACAAACAAAATGGGTTTGTACCAAACCGTAGTATTCAACACAATATTCTACTCACAAAAGATATTTTACACAACATTTCTAAATACTCTGACCCTACTTTACCAAAGTATGCTGTCATGAAATTAGACCTTTCGAAAGTTTTTGATAGACCTAGGTGGGACTTCATAGAGGCCACACTTCACCAATTTCACTTTCCCTCCTTCTTTACTCGCCTTATTATGCAATGTCTCACAACGGTTTCATATTCTATCATTATTAATGGCTCTCCGTCACCAAAGTTTAAACCTTACCATGGCCTGAGACAAGGTGACCCTTTATCACCATTTATCTTCATTCTGTGTGCTGAAGCGTTATCAAAATCTATTGCTTTTTCTTGTAACTCAGGACTCATGCACGATGCCCCTTCAGATTGTAACAGTCTTTCTATTTCCCATCTACATTTTGCAGATGACAGCATTATATTCTTTATAGTCACCCCTAATGTTGGTAATGTCATTTTAAATATTCTTAATAGGTTTGCCAATCAGTCAGGACAAGTTATTAATTTTTCTAAGTCTTCCATCACTTACTCTCCTAATTGTAATCGTGATGATATTAGCCACTTAATCTCTACACTTAATCTAAATTGCACTTCTCATATAGGTAATTACCTGGTTTTTTTCTTTGATTCTACGTTTAGTCTCTCCAAAAACAGAAATGAATCTCTCATTATTGATAAGGTCAGAAACAAACGTGCTTCTTGGAAGGGTTTGTTACTAAATAAATTTGGCCGTGCTACCTTAATTAAGGCTATTTTAACTAACTTTTTAGTTTATCCACTTTCGATTATGTTCTCTCTTCAAAAACATCTAAGACTCTTACTTCTATTTTCAATAACTTCTTTTGGACATGTAACCCCTCCAAAAAGACCCTTCACTGTACCTCTTGGAATAATCTTTGTCTTAGGCTTAATAAGGGGGCCTTAGGTTTTTACAAATATTAATTTTTTTAATAATGCTCTTTTCTATAAAAATGTCAGGAATCTTCTATCAAATCAGCATTCTTTGGCTTCAAATTTTTTGCTTTCTAAATATTGTAAAAGAAACTTTTTCTGGTTACACAATGCTCCTCCGACTGCATCTCCGACATCGAAGACAATAATCAAAGGTAAGAACCTCTTGCAAGGCTGTCTCATTTGGAAGCTTGCAGATGGCAATCGTATTTCTGTAACTAAGCACCCTTGGATTCCTGATGTACCGGGTGATTCTATCAGCCATTATTTGCATGGTAACTGCAATATTAAATGGGTCAAAGGTCTAACAAATCCATGTGATGGAGTAGGGGTTGCTTGGAACTATAATCTTTTAGTTAACATATTCCCTTCTTGGATTGTTAATCTCATTATTTGCACTCCTTTAAACTCAGCCTCTAATGATCCTAGCTGGGCTTTAACTGCTAATCAAACCTTCTCTGTGATATACCTCTACAACTATTTGCACTCTCCTTTACCTAGTCCCAACTTAAGTTTAAATTTCAAATTCTTCAATCCGAGTACTCTTAGGGTACGTTTGATTTTTTAGGATTAGCGGTATTAGGTAGGATTGGACTAAATATAGTTCAGGTATTAGTTAATACCGTGCTTGGTTGTTCTGGACTAATTTTAATACCAGTACTAAATAGTGAAAAGATGGTGTTTAATACCACAAATTAGTACCCTCGCACATGAGGGTATTAGCAGGATTGGACTATTTATAACTCAATACTGAATTAATACTGTACAAAACCAAACACATTATTAATTATAGCATAGCTGATCCAATCCAATCCTATCCGGAAAATTTAGTCCAGTCCAGTCCAGTCCGGATAGTCCGGAAAACCAAACGTGCCGTTAATCTTATTGGAAGCATCTTTCGAAGCTTAAATTGCCTTTCAAACTTAAATTCTTTGCTTGGCAAATGGCTCATCAAATCTTAACTACAAGGGACTTTCTGAGCTCTAGAGGGATCAATTGCAATTCTAACTGTATTCTTTGCCTTCAAGCAAATGAAACTGTGAATCACCTTTTCTTAGATTGCAACTTTTCAAAAAATCTTTTTGCAAAATTCAACATAAATGTTTTCACTTCAAATATTGGAAAATGGATCAATCTTTGGACTAAGAGGACAGCACATTCAGAATTTGAAGGTGTCTATTGGATTACGACATGTTTGATCATTTGAAAAAATAGAAATACTGCCATTTTCAAGAACATTACCCATTTGGTACAATTGCTATTTTGAGGTTGTGAATCTAACAGCTAAATTATTAATGCTTTTATGCCTAACAATAGGCACGCTTTTGGATAAGAAGAAGAAATCCAGTCATCTGGTTCTGGATCTTCAAAGCAGAGAAAGCCTCGAGCCTCAAGTGTGGACAAAGGGAAAGCACCAATGCTGGAGGAGGGTGGAGGAGAAAAGAAGAAGAAGGGTTTTGCAGCTAGTCTAGACCGTTTCTTGGAAGACAAGATTAAAAATGAGGAACAAATGAAGATAAAAGTTGAAGAGGAGGATGGAAGAGTTTACAGCAATGTACAAGGCAAAATCACAAGGTTTCATTTTGGTGGATCCAAATGAGGAAGCTCTGCTCAATTTTCTCAAAGCGAAGTCATGATCAAGGAAAGGAAAATCGGTTTAGAGTCCTAAATCCTAAGTCCATGCCATTAGCTTTGATTTCTGCTACTAGCTTTATACTCTCTTGAAGAATCTACTGTAATTTTCTTGACTTTGTGCTGCTGGCTGTGCGAATTTGGTTAGTGGATGGGAGCACGGTAAGTGTGTGCTCGGTGTGTCTTGTATCGTCAGTTGTATTCTTCACTTCTTATTAATTAAGTTCTCAATGATTAAATGTCAACTTTTGACTATTATTAAAATAATTGGGCACGATACAGCTTTTTTTAATATCTTCAAACGGCTGAAAGGTATTTGGAAGACTAAACAAGATTTTACCCTCATAGATCTTGATTATGGCTTCTATATAGTCTCATTTCAGAACCATGATGATTATCATGAGATTCTTCATGATGGACCATGGTATCTGGGTGAATATTGTCTCTATCATCAAAAGTGGGAACCCAACTTCCGAGCAGCTGCAGCAAAAATCACTTCCATGCCAGTTTGGATTCGACTAGAAAGTCTTCCCATTGAATATTTTGATGACCGGGCTCTCACAGATCTCTGTCAAATCCTGGGTCCACTCCTCAAAATTGATAACGCCACTAAAGAAGCCACTAGAGGCAAATATTCTAGAATCTGTGTCCAAATGTACCTTTCCCAACCTCTTAAGAAAACTATCAAGTTCCCAACATTTGAACAACCCATATTATATGAAAATTTACCATCGTTTTGTTATACATGTGGCATGGTTGGACACTTTCAAAATCAATGCAATTCTTCTTTAGAAAAAATCTCCCCTGTAAACAATAATCTAGAAAAAACTTTTTCTCTTTCTGAGGTTCCAAAATCGACTCCTACTAATGCAAATAGCAACTCATCTCCCCATTCCGAATGCCACGTGGATACGTACGGGCCGTGGATGGAGACAAAGAGAAAAACTAGAAGAACACGTAAATCCATTACTCCGGCAAAGTCAAACTCACCGCATGAAAAATCTCCCACTTTATCTTCTACCCATAAAAGTAATCAACCTTTACCATTAAACAATAATAAATTTTCCATCATTACTCCTACTGAGTCACGTCAATCCAACCCTAATTCACCCCACCCTTCCTCACCGACGACTTCATCAAATAAAAAACAAAAACCTCCTACGTCAGCCCCACATCCAGAAGACTCCTCCCACGTTTCCTCACACCTCACTTCCTCCTCTGTCACTCTCATAAATTCCTCCCACAACACACCTCCCAAATCACTGGTATCACCAAATCTCTCTCAAGACCACACTACTCCTCACCACCATGGCGACACCACCAAACCCACCACCACCAACTCAATCAGAGGAATCGGTCACCTCCAAACCACAGGTAGTCCCCCAACTACACAACGAAACCACCCCGCCGACGATCCCCCCGACGCCCTGTACTCATCAGATACCCTACAATCCGACCACTCCGCCGATCTGGTTCTACCAATGCAACGAATGCAGAGAACCAGTTCCTTTCCTCCCAGTTCCGATTCCACCTCCGGCGACTCTTGCATGGATCACCGACCAGGTCCGACCGCAAGTGAAAGCCAAGAACCCAAGCGACACGGAGGAAAACAACTCTCAGATGCGATCCCCAATTCCGGGACATGCTCCTATGATGAACCCAACTCAGAATTTGGGCACTGTGCCCAACCCGGTCATTCATCCGATCAACCCACCGGAAGTCTCCCAGCCCCGCAAGGAGACACCACCAAGCCCTCACCAGGGTATCAGCTTCCAGCGTCGTCACAACTACAACAAGAACAAGATCCCACCCAAGAAACGGGAACCCGAATGCTTTCTACCAAAACCGGAGGCTATCCACCATCATCTCACCCGGGAGTCACTCGAACTCGAAATTCCCACGGAGGTCGATACTGTCGAGGTCATCCATATCAACAACACCCTGTTTCCTCTGTCACTGGTGTTCAAGCAGTGGCAAAGACTCAATCTCCCCACGGAGGGCAGCATGTTGAAGCTCAAACCCCTGGGGAAACCGAAAGATCCGCTGGCCAATTGGAAGACGGTGGTCATATATCCCAGTAACCTTCTCAAAGATCTGCTTTCCAACCCACCTATCATCCCGATGAAAATTTTCGCTTGGAATGGAAATGGTACTGGTTCGACTCGATTTGAGATTCAATCTCAAGACCTCCTCAACCGTTTTGACCCGGAGATATGTCTAATCTTCGAAACTAAAACCGCGGGTAGAGAGGCGATGGAAAGAGCCAGGGTTCTTGGCTTCCTCGGCATGCATATCATAGATGCAATGGGGCAGAAAGGGGGCATATGGGTCTTGTAGAAGCCTCATCTGGTGGACCTTGATTTTATGGATGAATCGTTTCAAGTTGCTTCTGCTGTGGTCCAGGTTCATAACACAAAGCAAACTTTTATTTTATCAGCTGTTTATGCTTCTCCTAAGGCTGCTATTCGTACTTTTTTATGGTCAAAACTTCGTCATTTGCATTCTGTTATTAATTTACCATGGCTCCTTATGGGGGCTTTTAATGATATTGTTGCTCCGACTGAAAAATTTGGTGGACGTATGTATCATTACACTCGTGAATCCCTTGCTACTTGCATGCATGACTGTAGTGTTCAGGACCTAGGTTTCAATGGTGTACCCTACACGTGGACCAATAAACGACTCCTTCCTAACTTAATTATGGAACGTTTAGACAGTGGCTTGGTCAACGACAACTGGAATATTTTATTTCCTAACAATTTTATTCAACATTTACCACATTTACAATCTGATCACAATCCTATTTTATTATACACGGACAATTATCACACACCCCCACGTACGTCTTATTTTCGACTGGAATCTTTTTGGGTACGTCAGCATACTTTTAATAATTTAGTCACTAATTATTGGACTGACCATCAAACTCTCCCTCTATGGACGAAACTGATGAATTTACAGTCTCACATTCAACAATGGAACTACCACGAAATGGTAATCTTTTTTCTCAAATCAAAACACTTCGTACTAGAATTGAACAAATTCAACTCCGAAATGCCTTTTCACCCACAACACAAAGTTTATCCTTAGAACATGCTCTTCTTGCTGAACTTTGTCAACTTCAAAACGATGAAAAAGACTACTGAAAACTCCGTGCTGGTTGTGACTGGCTTTCTGATGGCGACCAAAATACGGCTTTTTTCCATCGTATTGTCCTTCACAAACGACGGAAAAATAAAATTACAATGCTTAAAGATAATTTTGGTGAGTGGTGTTTCGATCCCACTATTATAAAAAACCTTGTTACCAACCACTTTCATAATAGATTTCAAGTTAATCCTTATCCAGGCCAACATTATCTTAACATTCCGGACAATTACGATAGTTCTCCAGAATTACATCATCTCACCTCTTCAATCACCTTGGACGAACTCAAAAATGCGGTCTTCTCAATGAAACCTCATAAAAGTCCAGGACACGATGGATATCATCCATATTTCTTTCAACATTTTTGGGAATCCATTCACCTTGATTTACTTTACACTATTAACCTGTATTTCCAAGAAGGGACAATCCCACCCCATATTAATCAAACCCTTCTGATTCTTATCCCAAAACATTTGGCACCTCAATCTCCCAATGACTTTCGGCCTATCGGTTTATGTACCACTTTTTACAAAATTATTACTAAAATTTTAGTTCACCGTCTCCGACCTCTGGTGACCCATTGGGTCTCCCCTACCCAAGCAGGGTTCATTGCTGGGAGAAGGGCGGCTGACCACATTCTTCTCGCGCAAGAAGCAATGTACAATATCTCAAAAAGCAAAGCAAAACAGGGTTATTTTGCTGCTAAACTTGATCTTACGCAAGCCTATGACAAACTCAATTGGAATTATTTATTTCAAACCCTGTTTCATCTCAAACTCCCTCTCACCATCATTAAATTAATACATCAATGTGTTACTAATACTTCCTATTCACTCATTTAAATGGAACTCGTGGAGAATATTTCAAACCTACAGGTGGAGTTCGTCAAGGAGACCCGTTATCTCTGTATTTGTTTATCCTTTGTCTTAATAATCTTTCCCAAGCTTTAGAATCAAAAATTCATCATAAAACTTTTCTGCCTCTTTACCTCTCCAAACATGGCCTTCCGTTAAGCCACCTGTTTTTCGCGAATGACATATTATTTTTCGGCAAAGCCACAAAGAAAAATATGCAAACTCTTCACGAATTAATCACAACTTTTTGCAACAAGTCCGGTCAAATGGTCAACCCTGCTAAATCTCATCTGGTTTTCTCCCCTAACATGACTGCGACCCATAAAAATCAGTTAGCCTCTCTTTGTGGGTTTTCCATTACTACGCAACTGGGCATTTATCTCGGAGTTCCCATTCTAACACGTACGGGGACCAAACACGATTACGCCTACCTCATTGACAAATTCGTCAAAAATCTTGCGGCTTGGAAAACCAACTTTCTAACTCTTGCAGGTCGAAAGATTCTCTCGTCTCATAGTCTTAACTCAATCCCCCAATACACCATGCAAACAAAGCTCCTTCCATTTTCTATAACAAAAAAAATCGATAAAATACAGCGTAATTTTCTTTGGGGAACATCTTTCCACGCTGCTTCATGGGAACAAGTCACCCAACCACTTAAACAGGGCGGTCTTGGCTTGCGCCAGGCACAATTAAATGACAGGGCACACCTAATGAATCTTTTTTGGCGAATTGTAACCCTTCCCAATGCTTGGTGGGTAAAGATCCTCCAGGACAAATATTTCCCTAATTCCCCCTCCTAAAACACCACACTTGCCCCCCCACGACAAGTCCCTTTTGGAAAAAACTTTGTAATATAAAGAACAAATACTTTTTACCACACATCCAACATATCATAGGAGATGGTACGACTATCAACTTCTGGACAGACTTTTGGCTCCCCTTCGGTCCAATACGTTCCATTCTTCATGGGCCCCTCCCTCACAACGAACAACCACGCACCATTCACCACTATCGAAACCATGATGGTACTTGGAACATTGAAGCAATTCCTTTTCCCTTACCCTCACACCTTCTTGACTACATTAAAAAAACTATTTTTCCTTGCTTTCCGCGGCAAGACAATTTTATTTGGTCTACCCATAAGGGAACACTGCACGACCAAAGCAGCCTACTCAATCCATACACGTCGTACTTCAGCATCCACAACTTGGATTTGGAAACTCCCAGCTGATCCATAAATACGATGTTTTATTTGGCGAATTATTTCGGGAAGACTTCCATTAAATGTCAATCTAGGCCCATCTCATGACCATGCATGTTCCCTATGTAACAAACAAATGGAAACTTTACTTCACCTATTCCGAGACTGCTACTTCACGCCCATCATCTGGAAACATATTCTTCCCAATGCTTCCTCTACTTTCTGGCAGATCATTAATTGCACGGACTGGATTTATCAACAATGCGCTCACCATATTCCCCTCACCTACCCCAAAGCACCATGGATCAACCTCTTCTGCTACACGCTTTGGAACATTTGGGTTGCTCGAAATAATTTTATTTTCAGAAGCTCGGGTTTTTACACCTTTAATATCATTAATAACACATACAACTCCACCCACAATTACACTTTTCTCCAGCCCGTTCACATCCCAACAGCCGACTACTACAATTGAAGTCGCTTGGTCCCCTACCCCACTTAATACGACCAAACTCAACACCGACGGGTCCTTCAACTCTCATACGAGTTTAGGTTGCAGCGGGGGGATTTTTCGGGACCCTCACGGCAATTGGCTTGTAGGATTCTCCGCTGCCACGCATTTTTCTTCGGTTTTAGAGGCTGAATGTCTTGCGTTGTGGTACGGGTTGGCTCTTGCCCACCATTTCCACCATACTAATTTAATAATTGAACTTGACTCTGCCACACTTGTACATCTCCTTCAACATGCTACTCCTGCTCCTTACTACATTCATAACATGTTGTTGGATTGCAGGCAACTCATGCAGCTCCATCGGGATTGGACGGTCAAACATGTCTACAGGGAGGCACATCAAGCGGCCACTACTAGAAATATTAGCAAATACTACATTTTATTTGCAGCATTTGAACAAATGCGGTAATTGGTACCCTAAAGCAGCATTAATATTAATGTTGCAAAGCAAATGCTGTAATATTGTAGCATTAATTCTATAATGCTGCAATTTTTGGCTAAAGAGCTTTTAAATTGCAACATTAATGGATTAATGCTGCAAAGTTTGGCTAAACAGCATACACATTGCAGCATTAATCCCATTAGTGCTGCTTTTTTTGACTCAGCTGTGCAGCATTAACACTGTAATGATGCAATCAGTAAAAAAAAAAACAAAAAGCAAACCCTCACATCTGAAACAAAACCCGATCTTCCTTCATCTCCCTCTCAAAAATTTCACCGAACCTGCCATCTTCCTTCATCCCCCTCTCAAAAATTTCACCAAATCTTCATCTCCCTCTCAATCTGAAACCAAATCTTCATCTCCCTCTCAATTTGAAACTCATTTCCCTCCCAAAAATCATTTCATCTCCAAAAACTCATCTCATCTCCCTCTCAAATCTCAAAACTCATTTCTCTGTCTTCGGTTTGTGGCCATATGCGAAGCTCGGCACCGGATTTCGTGGTTCTAGTCTCAGGTGGCCATTTACAACCGGAGTTCGTGGTTCTAGTCTCAGGTAGTCTCTTTGTCAAATCCAATTAGGGTTTGTGGTTATAGTCTCCCTGATTTCAATTAGGGTTCTGAGTTAAATTAGGGTTCTTTGGTCAGGTTTACTACCGTAGTTCAATTAGGGTTCTTTGTTCAGGTACTATCCTCTCTCTTCTCTTGTTTTGCTGGAATTCAATTTACGATTTCAATTAGGTTTCTGAGTTAAATTGGGTTTCTAAGTTCAGGCTTACAACCGGAGTTCAATTAGGTTCTTTGTTCTTGTTTACAAAGCTCAGTTCAGGTACTATCCTCTCTCTTCTCTTGCATTGATTTCTCAAATTGAATTTGGTATACTATCTATTTCATGTGAATTGAAAGCTCAGTTCAGGTGTGTCGTAAGAGCTGATCTGTGTTATCTTCTAGTGCTGTAGTGTGCATACTCTCTTTTGTAAATGATGTGTTTTTTAGAAATCATGTGATAGCCTTAATCGCAGACTATGAATTTGTTCAATCTTCTTACATTATGTTGAAATTTCAAGTACCGAATGTGCTTATGATAACTTCACTTGTGTTTCAACAATAATGTAATTTTTGCCTAATTTACGAGTTCAGTTATGTTTCTGTTTGTTTCGCAAGTATGCCCGGTTAATTCTGCTTTATTTACATGCATGTTGTATGTTTTATGTGATGCATATAAGTATTGTTTGCTGCTTATTTAAGAGAGGGGTAATGGATAAGAGTTGGACTCATTTAGAAGATAGGAGTGATCCATCTTATTTGGAGGGTTGTGAAAAGTTTATTAATTTTGCCTACATAAACCATCCAGAGGATGGAAAGATAACTTGCCCTTGTCGAAAGTGTGTCAATTGATTTTACATAACACGGCAAGTCGTGAAGGAGCATATAATCTGTAACGGATTTTATGCTGCGTATACTAAGTGGACAGATCATGGAGAGTCCTGTGAGGTCAATGAAGGGGGAAATGTGGATGAATGCATTGGAGATGACATGGTTGGTATGGTGAATGAGGCATTTGGGGTTCATCATGAACATGCCTTTCTTAATGGAATGCAAAATGAGAATTCAAATCCTGAGAAAGATAAGGAGTATAACAAATATAAAAAGCTCTTAGAGGATGCCGAGCGAGAGTTGTATCCTGGTTGCACCTATTTCACTACATTATCTTTTGTGGTTAAATTACTACACATAAAAGTCTTGTATGGATTACCGAATGTCGCATTTGATGACACTATCCAATTGATAAAAAAAGCATATCCAATGAGCAAACATTTACCAAATTCATTTTATGAAGCCAAAAAGATTAAAGAGTCTTTGGGTTTCAGTTTCGTAAAGTATGATGCTTGCCCAAATGACTGCATGTTGTTCTGGAAGGATAAGCAATCTCTAGATAAATGCGATATATGCGGCAGTATGAGGTACAAAGATTCTGATGTTACCTTAGATGATGGAACAACTAAGTTCTCTAAGGTTGCTTTAAAACAAGTCAGGTATTTCCCTTTGAAACCAAGACTTCAGCGGTTGTATATGTGCTCCAAAACTACATCTGATATGAGATGACACGATGAGGTACGGGTAGACGATGGAATTTTACGACATCCAGCGGATTCAATGGCTTGGAAAACCTTCGATATGAAACATCATGACTCATTTGGCAAAGAGTGTCGAAATGTTAGACTTGGCTTGGCAGCCGATGGTTTTAATCCATTTCGAACAATGAGCATTGCACATAGTACATGGCCTGTTGTTCTTTTGAATTACAATTTGTCTCCTGAGTTATGTTTTAAACAGCCATTCTTTATACTCTCTGTATTGGTTGATGGTCCACGTGCACCCGGTAATGTTCTTGATGTTTATATGCAACCATTGATTGAGGAATTGAACGGATTTTGGTCAGTTGGTTTTCGTACGTGGGATGCTCATAAGGGTGAATATTTTCAAATGAAATCCGCTCTTATGTGGACAATAAATGATTTTTCTGCGTATGCAAACTTATCCGGTTATAACACAAAAGGAAGATTGGCTTGCCCACCTTGCAATAACAACACCGATTCTCACTGGTTGAGGAATAGTAACAAACATTGTTATCTAGGGCATCGTCGCTTCTTAGATGAGGGTCACAGGTTAAGGAGCGATAAAAGAGACTTCAATGGAGAAAAAGAAACTAGAGAACATCCACCAGTATTATCTGGGGAGGATATCTTAGAGCAGGTTAAGCACATTTAAAACAAGTTTGGAAAGGTTGACAAAAGTGGGCCTTTGTTGATTGGTCAAAAGAGGAAGCGTAAATCTAGAGACACCGGTCAGAATGACCAGTCCTCAAATTGGAAAAAGAAAAGTATTTTCTTTGACTTACCTTACTGGAAGGATCACCTAATACGCCACAATCTTGATGCCCTGCACATTGAAAAGAATGTTTGCGATAGTGTTGTTAATACTATTCTTGGCGTTCAAGGAAAGAGTAAAGATAATTTAAATGCTCGGCTCGATCTTGAAGAAAGGAAAATACGTAGTGACCTCCATCCTCAATACAAGGCCAACAGAAAAGCTATTTCGCCCCATGCTAGTTTCACCATGACTAAAGCTGATAAGGCTCAGTTTTTGAAAGTACTGAAAGATGTAAAAGTCCCAGGTGGGTATTCTTCGAATATTTCACGACGTATAAATCTTACGTAGGGAACTATTACTGGCCTCAAAAGTCACGACTGTCATATATTAATGCAGCAGTTGTTGCCTGTTGCTTTGCGAGGTCTTTTACCCAAGAATGTTGTGAGCGTGTTGATTGAGTTATGTACTTTCTTTCGAAAGTTTTGCTCAAAAGGGTTGGATCAATTCCAATTTAGCGAGCTTCAAGAGAAAATAAAATTAACAATGGTTCACTTGGATAAGATATTTCCTCCGTCGTTTTTCCATATCATGCTACATCTTCCAATTCATTTAGCAGAAGAAGCTAGAATTGTAGGACCAGTTGTTTATCGATGGATGTACCATATTGAGAGGTAATTTCACATACAGTAAATTAACATTTTACTTCTAAAATGACCTGGTCACGTGTATTTCTTAGTTCTCACTAATGTATTTTCTATTTACATAGGTACCTGCTTACCTTAAAATCAT
The DNA here is from genome assembly GCA_023055425.1 of Linanthus parryae. Lineage (NCBI taxonomy): Eukaryota > Viridiplantae > Streptophyta > Magnoliopsida > Ericales > Polemoniaceae > Linanthus > Linanthus parryae. Next base: position 357,814 of record JALGPY010000008.1, on the reverse strand, counting down.
CCAGAGGGCTCCATTGCTGAGGGTTACTTAGTTTAAGAGTGTTTAAACTTTTGTAGTAGGTACTTGGGTGACGTGGAGACAAAATTAAATCGGCCTTCAAGGAATGTTGATGATGGGAGTGGTGGTCGTCCCATAGGTGCTGCAAAGCAGGTTTTCCTAGATACTGTCGAGTGGGAGCAGTGTCATAGATACGTATTGGAGAATAAGGCCTCAATTGACCCGTTCAGAGAGTAATTCCGCACTTTAATTATCGAGTTAAATCCTTACGAAATTTAATACAATCTAGTTTAACACTTATATCTATTTATATGCAGTGAACATCTTGCACTAATAATGTCAGCAAATGGTCGATCAACTGAGTGGGAAATCAAGAAAAAACATAATGAAAGTTTTCCGAGTTGGCTACAGAACCGTGTAAGTGTGTAAATCATTTTTAATACTCATCATATCTAATAAAATTTATATGATATAAAACACTATATCGGTGTGAACTTGTAGGTTAACGCTTCAGGACCCGTATCTCATATATCCGATGAAGTACGGATTCTGTCATCTGGTCCTGATCAGTGGGAAAGACAATACTCAGGCTATGTAGTCAATGGTCTAAGGTTTCATACAAAATATAGAGAAAGAAGGAGGAGAACCTGAAATGGTGGAGTTATGGTTAGTGCATCGACACAGAGTTACGCCACTGCAAATGACCGACGTCCACATACTGGTGACGTGGCGTTTTATGGCATATTGACAAAAGTGATTGAACTACGTTACTCAAATGACGTCAAGTTTGTGATGTTTAAGTGTGTCTGGGTGGATAACAGATTCGGTTTGAAACAAGACGAGTACAAGTTTACTCTAGTTAACTTTAAGCATCTCTTGTATAAACGGAACTTAGTAACGGATGAACCATCATCTTAGCCTCTAAAGCTCAGCAAGTTTTGTATATGAAAGACCCTGTTCATGCTGACTGGAGTGTTACTATAGGGATTGCACCGAGAGAGTTTTGTGATGTACCTGAGAGAGAAAATGGCAATTATTCTGTTACCTGTCCTCTGGCAGAACCTTTTAGTAGTCAACAGCTGGCCGATGTTCCAATTCGCTGGAGTAGGGCGGATTTAGAAGGCACCTCAGTTGACCTCCCTCATGTTGATAAAACTGTCGCAGCCGCCGTCGGAGATGAGAGTAGCACCGCCGAAGATGATTATGATTATGACGGTGATTATATTTCTGAGGATGATGCTATACTTAGTGACCATGATGAAGACGAGAACGATGTTGATGGTGCTGATGATTTTGTTGATTAGTTCACATTTTAGCTACATTTTAAAAAATTGTAAGCATAGACATTTTGCGTTATAAGTTTATATTCTGCAGCAATATTTATGACATGGTATTAACAGATAATGGATATAAATTAATTTTGCAGGTTACGATGACGACCAAACGCTCATTATTCTCCGCTCGTGCAATGGATGCTTTGGATGACAACAATATTGTAATATACCCTTATTCCCTTCAAATAGCATTACTGACTTGTATTTGAAAGCATGGGCTTATATTAGAAAATCTAAACTGCCGGTAGTCAAATTATCCGTATTCGAATGAGATAATGTTTCTTCTTTGTAGCTCTTTCAGATCAAGTCAATTTTAACAGTCTGGTTTTTATAACTGTGTTTGAAATCTCATGCAATGCAATCTGAGAAACCATCCTGATTGCTGTACGTGTCTTGCAATCCTAAAGCTAATATAGCATGTCCACCTTTTGGTGCAAGTATCTGAGTTGTCGTGTGTCTCTGACATCTAAATGTCTGAGTTGTCGAGATAGTGTAGCTTCTTTGTAGCTCTTTCATTACAAATTGTATTTTGTATGCTTAACATTTGTAAATATGTGGACATTGGCTTTCTTTTTGTGTGTTTACTACAGGAACATGTGAGTACTGCAAAACGATCTTAGAACAAGGCATGTCCCATGGATGATATGGACGGTGCTATGGTTCAATCTATGAACGTAAGTGTAGTGTATGTAGTATTTATGCCTCTTAACTAATTACTGTCTATATATTACAGAAGTTAAGGATTTTACTATACATGTAGATGATGTGTTCCAGTGGAGGGCCTGAGAAGCTTGCAGAGTATGAGATACAGAGGAGGAAGACAATCGAAGAAAATAGAGCAAAAATGGAAGCTTTGGGACTGAACAGATTTTCGGATAATAATGACAGTGCTATGGGTATTCATGGTAGCAACGTAAGTGAACTGTATACCTTATTAATGTTACATTGCACATTCATGGTATTATAGTTCTTTTTTACTTGTTATGTCGTTGTTAATTTTACAGGAGTCCCAAAGTAGCAGGATGCGTATAAAAAACTCAGCATGTAACAACGTTACAAAAAATAATATGGTGATTGAGGGCAACAATGTAAGGATGCATACATATATATAATATGATTGTTTTTTTAATAATTACATGTATAACATTCATGTTCCGTGTCGTGCTCGTATATAAGGTTGCAAATCGAACGAGGAGCTCAACTCGTGTCGAGGTTGAAGACGGTCCTTCTGCTGCTCCGACTAACATGGCAACTCCAGTTGATGGAACTCCTAATTTACAACAACCTAATGTGGAAGTGAATATCCAAACTTCTGACAATGGAAGTGAAATTGGTACAAATTTGTCTTTACACCTTTGATATTTATATTAATTTTTCCAAATAATAGTTATGGGAGCTACTATTTCTGAATTTTACAGGCCAAAGTAGCATGAATAAGAGATAGGGAGGTCGACCTTGTGGAGACTGGGGTACTGGAAAAAAGTTGGACCTTCAATTCAACAAGTACATGGTCCCCGTAGGCCCAATCAGGAAAACATATGCATCCCAACTAGGCGTGCTTGCTAGGAAAGGGAACATGTTGCCTTTGACATTCACATATTGGAGGGCTAAGGAGTTGGAACCGCTTAAGGAGAATTGCTGGAAAGAAATAAAGGTAATCTAGGGAGTTTGTGATTCTGGTGTTCTATGATTATGCATGGCGTGTTTTTACGTTTATATGGGATCGTAGTAGTACTAAATTTTCCAGTTAGAAGTAGTCAGTCCCGAGTCACATGTCTTATGAACTCTTTGTTAAACTAGGTCGGTTACCCCCTCTCGCCGTTGTGGGCTGTCCGCTAGGGTGTAATGCCTAAACAATTGTGAAGTGAAAAATCTGGATTGGTTAAGCATATTAGTTTACAAAAAATTATTGAAAGATATGTTTGGATTTAGGTAACTGTTTTTAACTTTATATATGGATAGATTTTTCTACCTACACATTTTCTCATCCAAACAAACCTAGCGGGCAATCCACAACGGAACAACCTCGACGAACATGACAAAGTTTCAGGGTAACTTGACGGGAGAAAGCGGTGGAGTGCTGTCAGTGCATCGATCGGAGACGACGAGCAGTTGTTGAGACTCTCTTCGGCAACACCATTCTTCAAACTGCTCGTCGTCTTCGATCGATGCTCTGACAGCTCTCCACCGCTTCCTCCCATCGATTTTCCCTGAAACTTTGTCATGCTCGTCGAGGTTGCTCCGGTGTGGCTGACCGCTGGTTTTGTTTGGAGGAGAGAATGTGTGGATAGACAAATGTATCTATATATAAAGTTAAAAATAGTTACCTAAGTCTCAACATATCTTTCAATAAGTATTTGTAGGGTTTTGATTCATGGATGCGCAACGGAAACAAAAATAACCATGCAAAACCCTCCAAGGATCACAAGTCAAGAGACATAACGATGGTAAAGGAAGAAATCAACAACACACCTTAGGGTTCTCCTTTGATGAATTGAAACGCGATTTGTGTCACGTTCTCTATGGTTGATCCACGCCTAGAGTTGATCCTAGATCTCCCAAGTCCTTGGTGCTAGCCCGGAAGAGGAAGAGGGAGAAAAATCATGCAAAACGAGACCAAAAGGGGGCTCTCGGCCTCCTTTGTGGCCGACGGGATGGGCGGCAAGAGGGGCGGTCGGGCTCCTCTTGTTTGCTTGCTCTCACACATTTTGTTCTCTCCCACTCTTGTTATGTTCAATAATGAGCATAAGTTGTGGGAAGGAAGGAAGGAAGGTCCTTTATATAGTCCAACAACTCCTTGCCAACTACCTAAAGGACTTATTCTAGTCCTACTAGAATTCAATTTAGTCCCTTCCTTGCAAATTAGTCCCTACTAAGTTTGCAAGGTTTTGCAAAGTGATCCTTCTAAATTAATTAATCCAATTAATCAATTCCCAAATCTAGTTCAACTCTATATAGCGTGTGACCCCATAGGCTCTATCTAGTTGGTAGCAACTATTTGCTAATATGGAGCGGTTTCTAGCAAAACATCCATTCTAGCCAACTAATAGAATAGTCATCTTGACAACCTTGTACAAGTAATTGTCTCATCCCTTTGTCTCCATATCCGGATTGGACACGAGACATACAAGTCACACTCGTATATCCAATCCATAGTTTCTCGATCCATGGGAATAGCCTTATTCTTTCAAATAACATCAATATCCCATATTGATTTATTTGAGTCTGGCCAGACATTCTATAAGCACTATCTCTCGAGTGGCCTCGGATATTTTCTCCCGTTATGTGGGAGGGACAGATTCTATCTACGTCCACTACGATCTCTAAGCTTGCTTCTTATTGTATCCATTACACGCCTTTATAACTACCCAGTTACGGTGTAGCGTTTAACGCTACCAAAATCACAGTAATCCACAACTAGAATATCTAGTGACTTCAAGTCTAATGGCAATACCATTGCACCGCGAGAAGCGCTTGTGACTCAACATAACATGTATGTAGCCTTCTCGGAGATGGGTCAATCCAGTGCGACATTACCCTTAATGCACACCTATGTGATGGATCATGATATCTCCATATCAATCCAACCCCATACTAGTCTATAGATAATTGTTCCATTAATCATTATACTGGACTAGGGATATTTAAGATAAACAACACAATTGTAAATCTAAGGACTTCATTATATTAAATATCCAATAAATAATAAATGAATTTCTAGCCACAAATAAATTCATACTAAACTAGATTGCCTCTAGGGCATCTATTCCAACATTATTAACATTACACCTGTTAATTTCAACTCTAGAAACTGCGGCGCCACGCCGTTCCGGCCCCATTCCCCTGCTGTTTGGAAAGCCAGCTTTTGTGGGGATGCCACCATCCAGCTCCGGGAACATAGTTACCATACTTTGCAAAAACTAGCCCATTCAATACAAATAGTAATTAACATACTCAATTTAGTTTGCTAATTTTTAGTGAAGTAGCTGCAGAACATAAACATTGGTAAAACAATACAAAGAAGACTAAGTGCATAAAAAAACCACAATGCACATCAGCAAACTGAGTAGCAAGCCTAGAATCACTCGTTGACCGATACCACTGGCCAGAATATAAGTCCAACATGGATGTTACACAACTCAACAGCAAACTGTGTCATTGGTGGATATACAATCTGATTATGGCTGATTGATTCTATTTGTAGGCTAACATTAATGTGCCCGAGGCTTTTCGGCATAAATGTTTGAAGGATCTCGGTAGAAAGTGGAACCAATGGAAGGAAACTGTGTGGAGGAAGTATTATGTAGCATATGAAACTGACGAAGAGCGTCTGGCAAAATGCCCATCGCGTGTGAAATACGATCAATGGGTTAAGTTGGTGAAATACTGGGGACGGCCTAAAGTACAGGTACATACTACAAAACTAGTATATTCTTAAAGCGATTTACAATTTTCTACTAATATATGCATATATATATACCTGTATATATATCTGATGTAAATAACAGGTTAAGTGCTTGAAAAACAAGACTGTAAGACGAGGCCAAAAAGGTTTACATAGGAGCGGGAGAATATCTCATGCACAAGTAGAAGAAGAGGCGAATTTTTAGTTTATAAGTTGTTTTTTTTACATTTTATATATATATATATATACATATATGTTCTGAAGTTTTTTACAATATGACAGATTGAGACTTATGGTGTATACAATGCAGCTTAAGAAAGATGGGAAACATCATGATCGTATGGCTGTTTACATCGCTACCCACAGGAAGAAAAAATCTGAAGAGCCTTCTGACTCTGTGTCTGGTGAAAATATCGTAAGTTTTTCCATATATAATATTTTGAATTGCTTATGCATAGCATTAGAGTTTTATGAATTCATTCCTACTCAATTTTTATAGGCTCAAATGGAAGATAAATTGGACAAAGCAAGTCAGGAGGATAAGGATTCTGAATCTTACCGAGAATCTGTGTTTGTTGATGTCATGGGACCAGATAATCGTGGTCGTGTTCGTACATTGGGATGTGGGCCTTGACCAACTGAAGTGTTTGGAAGCACATTTTGTTACCCTTGATGTGGACAGAATGCATGACGAGATACGCAATGAGTTGCGTGAGGAGATGCGTATCGAGATGCGCGAGGAGTTGCGAGGTGAGATACGTAACGTGGTACGAGATGAGATGCGAGGTGAGATGCGTATTGAGCTACGGGATGAGCTGCGTACTGAGCTACGCGACGAGTTTAGTGATATGAGGATGGTGCAAATGGCGGAAATGGAAGCAAGACTAAAAGAAAACAATTCAATCCAGTCAAAATTTAAGCAACTGTCTGATTCTGGCCGAGTTCAAGTGGCCCGCCAACGTGCACCAGTGCCTCAAGGTCCTCCTCAAAGTATTGTGCAAGCAGCACCATCCGATAACTCTCGTGCTGATCATGTCGAAGATGCAGTTGATGTAAGTATAACAGCAAGTTGGTTATGCTATTTCCAGTATGCGCATTATTCTTTAGGATGCTGTCAGTGACTTCCATTTTGCTTGTGCAGGGTGGACATCCATCAGTGGAGTTGCTTGGAATCGGGAAACAGAGGATGGTTGTTGCGGAAGGACTTCTCATTTCAAGTAAACCACAAACCATAGTCAACGGAGAACCTATTGGCGCGGGCTATTATGAAGTGCACGTTACGAAGACAGTGAAACGAGAATACCACTTGCTGAAATCAAAATACCCGATGATGAAAATTGGAGATGCATAAAACAAATCCGTAAGCTTATCTTTCATTTTATTACTATTAGTTTTGATGCATTCTGTTGTTAATTCATTACAGCATAATTGTTGTCAACTTGTTATCTTATTCTTGTGGAAAGAGTGTAATTATGAGTATATTTGAGTAAAAATGATATCCAGTTAACTTAACAAACAATTAGGAAACTAAATTTTGAGTCGATTTGTGAGTTGAACCAATTGCTTAACTACTTCTCTCATGATATGACACTGTAAATTGAATCACCCTGAAATTGTTGGTAAATAATCGAACATGTTTGCAGGATTATCATTACCATAGGGTTAGGTGCTTTCTCAATTTGGTTCAAAATTATTCAATGAGAGCTTTGTCGATATCTCATGTTCCTTTTGGGACAGATAGCAGTTTAATGTGAAGTGAAGTAGGGTATTAGGAGATCGATTCCACAGTTGGGGTGATTATTCAATAAACTGAATTTTTAGTTTCAAGTTTTAACCCTAACAATAACATGCCTCAGCTTGCTTTCTCAGTTCTGACTCCACAGTTATCGAAACTCTCTTAAAATTTATATAGCTTGTTTAGTGGGGTAGGGACATTTTGTAACGTGACTTGTCAACTGGGAGTGGTGGCGGCTTAATTGGTTGTACTAGCAAGTTTCTGTTATGGTGGAGGTGGTGGTGGGAGTGTAGGTGTGAAGTACATCTGTGATCTGTGAGGTGTTTTTGGTCACTGGATTCTGGGCTTACTTTCGGAAATCTGGGGGGCGATGCCAATGGATGTGGCAGTGGCTGTAGGCTGTTAGTGTAGATGATTGTTTTTATGCTTTTGATTGCTCTTATAGACTTGAAATCCATCTGAATTTGAATATGATGTGATGAAACCGTAGACGAAATGAACCCTTGTTGCGCTACTGGTCATTTGTTTTGATTTGCAATTTGAATATGCTTCCATTTGACCGAGTTTGATATGTTTGCATCCACAATACTGTTCTGAGCCTGAGATGGTAGCAGTTTTCTTAAGTTCTCTTATTCGTCTTCTTATTTTCAGTGCTGTTCTGGGTGGGTTTGAATGGTTAGCTGCTGAAGTTTAATGTGTTCAGCAACTAACCATTCACAACCACCCAGAACATCACAGAATACAGGAGGAAGAAGCTATAAAACTGGTAAGAAAACTGCCACCATTTAAGTAGCATTGGCTTATGTTTGAGATAAAGTTGGAATGAAATTGTTCTAAAATACTCGGAATATGGTTTGTGCCCCTCCTATTTTCATTGTCACCTTTCTGTAGGTATAGGGGTTACCAGAGTCTACTCTTGATCCTTGTGGTGGAAATTCAGAGTTGTCTAAGTGTTTGGTGTTTATGGTGGTAGTTTTTCGTATCCCAGTGTTTTGTTATTCAGTGTTGTTGATGATTCCAGCGTCTTGGTGTCGATGGTTTGTGTTCTTATAGGTGGTGCGTAAGAAGAACTAGCTGGGTACGTTGATCGCTCGAGTAAGCAACGTGCAGTTGGCGGAGACAAGATAGCAAGCTAGAGCGTCTTGGCATGTGGAAACAGTGATCGCGCGCACTTGGTATTTTGATAGCTCGGGTAAATTAGAAAGTCAAGTAATTTGTAATGTTATCCCGAGTTTGTAATGTAAATTAGACTTCCGAGTTTTTGTACGTGTACTTTGATGGTACATTGACTATAATGTAAGCACAGTTATTTATTAATTTGTAATGAAAATTGTGTATTTAGAAATTTAATTGTGTTGTATATTTTGTATTTAGCAGGGTTTATATGAATTCTTGTATTTAGCCGGGTTTATATTGATTTTAGGCATAAATGTGGTGTGGTTACATATACTTTGCATCATTAGTCAAATGTTGCAAAGTAGTATAAAAAAAACAGCATTACTCCTCATAATGCTGCAAAAAATGCCTCAAAATTGCAGAATTAATCATTATAATGCTGCAAAATAAGCTGTAAAATGCAGCATTAGGTTGTAATAATGCTGCAAAATTAAGTATAAAATTGCTGCATTAAAGCCCTATAATGCTGCAATTTCATTCTCAAATGCAGCATTAGTGTGTTAATGGTGCAGGGTGTGAGTAGAATGCACCATTAGTTAATGCTGCAAGTAATGCTGTTTTTGCTAGCAGCATTAGCTTAATGCTGCAATGCAAAAAACAGCACTGGCTAATGCAGCATTAGCATTAATGCTGCAATTAATGCTCTTTTTGCTAAATACAACATTAAATTTAGCAAAAACCGCATTAATCTAATGACGCTTTTGCTAATATTTCTAGTAGTGGGCGGACCTTCTGGCCGCGGAGGGCCAACGGCTCTCTAAACCTTTTCAGCTACACCAGACAGCACCACCAGCGGTACAGCTAGTGTTGGAGAATGACAAGCTGCATAGAACTACTCCCCGCACCATTTCCACAACTGCACCAACCTGATGGCTCCTGTCCACTTTTGAAATCTGGACCTGTCTTTTGCTAGTCTCTTGCTATCTTGTCTTGCGTCAGTATGTACAAATGTTTGTGTAACTACTTGTAATATTCCCATGCACTATTTAGCTAGTTGGGATCTTTTGGTATGGCCTTGTAAGATATTGGGCGGCCACCCTACCTTCTGTCACTGTCACAAGATGGCCTTGCTGGCCAAGTCTCTGTTGTTGGACTTTTCTATGTAATATAACTGTGTTTTTAGCAAAAAAAAATCTCTTGATGTTCTCATTTTGATGCACTTTTTTTCTCTCTCTTCCAGATAGCTCCTGTTAACTTCTTTCTTTCTTGTGCTGCTTATAGCCAGATGCTCAAATGTACCATGAACCAATTTCTGAAGTCTCCTCTTAGGATCCGTAAGCAGATTATAAGATATTTTTGAAATTTAGTCCTCACATGCATGCCCTTAGGGAGATGCCCTTGGGGAGAGAATATAAAGAGATAGTATCAGTGCTAAAGCGATAGTATTAGAGCTCGCCATGGGCCGTGCCCAAATCCAACCTAAAAGTCTAAACCCAATCCCAACTCGCGGGACTAAATTATTTATTTCAAATAATAACAATTAAAGTTAAAAAGGTACGTAAAATATAAATATGTTTGAAATTAATCTCGCGCACTTTACTATGTAGGACATTTTTTTTATCAACTAATTAACAAGACATGTATAACACATATTTTATAACATACATTTAATTACGTGAGTATACACATTTATTTTAATATAAATTACACAAAGAAATACTTCGGGCGGACCCAAAAGTACAGTGTCCCAACCCAACCCATATGTTGATCAGCCTCAAATATTGAGCCCAAACCTACCTACGGGCTAAAATTGGTCAAACCCAAACCATAAATATCATGGGCTGGGCTGGGCTGGGACAAAAAAAGCTTGAACAACACACCACATTCAGCGAAGGATCGGAAAAGAAGTAAACAACAAACACACATGCTGATGATATTCATTAATTCAACTAAATACTGGGAGTGGGAGAGACGGGCAGAAGTAACACAAGAGTAGACACAGAGTACAAAACAGATCCAACTAGACTATACAGACTAGCAGCAGGAGTAGGTAGAACTACAAGTTGAGGAGTTATTTATTTAGTAATTAATCGGTACTGTGGGGTCAGACATTAGTGAAGCGGAGGTAATCCTTGTTGGAGGGAAGCTGAGTGGAGTTGAAACCCTGTGGGAACATGCGTTTGGCTTCATCACTGGACACGCTTGGTGATATGACTACAGGCTCTCCTTGTTTCCAGTTAGCTGGAGTAGCAACCTTGTGCTTTGCAGACTTCTGCAGCGAGTCCAACACCCTTACAACTTCATCCATGTTCCGACCAGTGCTTGCTGGATAAAGGAAGCTTAGCTTGATCTGATGCAGTGAATTAATTAATTAATTAATTTGCTATCTATCTATCACCAACACACACATGCACAACAACTAGAAGAAGCATATATATATATATATATATATATATATATATATGTATATATATATATATATATATATTAATACGTACCTTCTTGTCTGGGCCTATAATATGAAGAGCACGAGAGGGCAGTTGTTCTCCAGAAGCAGGGTCTTTCTCGTCGGGATCTACCATGTTGAGTTGTTTGATTAGTTGGCGGTTTGGGTCGGCTATGATGGGATATTCCACTTTGTGATGGCCTTTGTTATAGGCTTCTATGTCCTTGATCCACTGTTTGTGTGATTCAATGTCATCGCAAGACAAACCCAAAAGCTTCGCACCTCGTTCTGCAAATTTCTCTGCGTAGGCAGCCATCATACCCAGCTCCGTCGTGCACACCGGAGTGAAATCACCTGCACATCCACCCACATATATATATTAGGGAATCCATCATATATATATATATATAGACAGATAAAAGAGTACCGACCTGGATGTGAGAAGAGGATGACCCAGTTGCTGTTGTCAATGTAATCATAGAGGCTGATGGTTCCATGGGTGGTTTCAAATCGGAGGTCTGGCACCGTGTCTCCTATGGTAAGACCTGGCATTTTGTTGGGATGGAGCCGTGTTCAAAAATGAATCAAAGATATCGCCACCCATTCAATGAATGGATATTATATATATATATCGTCATGGAGACCAGACCACCGAGAGAGACTTACCATACTTGGTACACTTGTCAAAGTCTTTGCATGAAGAGAACGTGGCGTCAATCGTGGCTTATAGTTGCTCCTGCCACCTGCCCCCTGCTATCCTCTTGTGTACTCTTTCTTGTCCAAAATATAATACTAATACTGAGTAAATCCAACATCAACTCTTGTACACTACTGTACGCTTTCTCCCCACTTGTGTAATAGCTCCGCCGGTTCTCTTTTGATTACTCCTGTTTGCAACCGGTTATATAGTAGCAGTATGATCCAATGGCCTTGTAATATCTGAGGCGACCACCCCGGCACTAGTTTGTTCACCAACATGGCCGATACGGCCACTCTTTTGCTGCTGTAAAATATGTAATATAAGGATGTTTTGTTCCAAAAAAAAAAGAGTGGCCGGGCTTCAGCTGACAAGGCGGGGCCGGGCTGGTTAAGGGGCCGTGCTTGGAGCGGACCGGGCTGGGCCGGTTCAGGGACGATGAAATGTGAACCCCACCGGGCACATGCCCAAATTCGGAGTTAGGGGGGTTATTTGGACCGGGCTTTTTCCAATTTATTATATATGCATATATATTTACATTTTTTTATATGTATATTTATATTCGTGCATATATGTATATTTTTGTAGACTTTATTATATATGCATAAGTATATTTAAAATAAAATGTTAGTAAACAACAAATATATAATGATCTTTTTCTAGAAATACGATTAGAAATTCAAAATTTGGGAGTTATTTTTTTTTTGTTTTTTTTTTTGAGAAAAAATTTTGGGAGTTATATTCACTGAACTACTATTAATGAGCCAACTCGGGAAAGAGGAGGACCACTTCCCATCACCAGCTTTTAAAGTGTGCTCAGCTAAAAAATGCGCTATCCGGTTCTTATCTCGAGGTATCCATTGCCATTCCACCGACAAAAATTTGAGGTTCTCTTCTAGCCCCTCCATGATTAGTCTAGTGGGAGTCCTATAGGGTTTTAATGCAGGCTACGCATCGGAAATAAAAAATAAATTCTTGATCAAATCCCTTCACATCTTGTGCTAGCAACGTCGAAGAGGGAGGCAAAATGATCACGCAAAACGGAGCACAGGTGGCCGAACCACCTATGGAGGCCGACGGGTAAGGGGCGGCTCCTTGCTTGGTGTCTCTCTCCTTGCTCTCTTATTTCTCTTAATGACAACTCATTGCGAAATAATTAGGTAGGCTTGCCCTTTTATAGTTAATAACTCCTTATTAACTATAAACTTGCATGAATACTAGTCATGTCTATACACTGATTAGTCCACTTTAAAACTTAGTCCAACTAAGTTTGCATGTGGTTGCATTTTGATCATTTTAATTAATTAGTCCAACTAATTAATATCCACATCCAGTTTAATCCATAAGGTGTGTGACCCTGTACGCAACGACCCCCTTATCCGGCTCGGACGAGACGGGGAGGCCGGTGCCAAATGTAACAGCAAAACATCAAAAGCACAACATCCAGACATATATATTACATACTATTAAACATTACATACGATCTCAAGTCTGTCACACGTCCTATTATACATTATTCTAACATTATTCATACTATGCTACAACTTATGACAAAACTTCCCTTAGTGAGTCTTGTACCCGGTCATGCTATAGTCGTCTTCTTCTAAACCTGCGGGGGAAGGAAACAAAGACCGCAGTTTTCTAAAATCAGCATAAAGTACTGAGTAAGTAAATACCCTAGCTTGTAAACCGGAGGATAGAACATTATTTTATTTCATGTCAAAATACAAGGAGGGATAAGTCAAAAAAGTATAAACTTGCTGAATAACATAAGAATGCAAATAACCTCTTATCTTTGAAACTTTCTTTCTTATTCTATAACGGGGAGTGATATCCCGATTATTTCTTCTTTCTCTTTATGAACTTCCTTGTCTTATAGAAAAAACCTTATTAACTTTGTTGATACGGGGAAATATCTACTATACTATCACTAGCTACCATGACCTTAACTACCGGCAGCCCCCAAAGACTTCTTGCGGCCAGAGGGGTGACTACATGGAGACACCCGGCAGGTTGCGACCGGGTTAAAATAATAGGGGTCGAGTGACCGAAGTCAACACGAGAATAATAATAAGTTTCTCCCGTACAACTCTTTCCACTTTACGTTATTACGTTTTATTATTTTCGTGTGACGATTTCAAGAAAGCATTTCAAATCGTAAACAATCTCAAGTAAAACAGATATATCACCAAACACATTTTTAAAACAAATATTAAAATCACATTACGACACGAAAGGAGCTAGACACGCTAGGCTAGGCATATTTACTTACCTCGATCCTTAGCACGTAAAATCTCCTAGAACGTCACGTGGTCTTCGTCTACAAACTTGTCATCTACACGTTACTTTTCTTTATTTGATCACAAGTTTATCGACACAAATTTGCAATCGGAAATTATTATAATAGTATTCATATTTTTAATAATATTCTGATTTTTAATATTACGTAGAAACTCATAATTTAAGTCCATAAACTTTTGATAATTATTAAATATTAATTTTATTAACATATCTACTTCTAAATAAATAAGAAATTATTTAATTAATTTGGCCATTTATTTATCACACTTACCGGACTATTTATAATATTTTAGTGGACAAATACAAGTTGGAAAAATTATTCTTTTTATTTATACAATTAAACGGTCGTTATTAATTGAGAAATCCATTAATTTAAAATTCTAAAATATTTCGTAGTTACCAACTAATTTAAAACAAACCGAAAATTAGTAATTACAAGTCATGCTTCTTATTCGTTTATTTTCAAAATAATTTCTATTTAACTAGCCCATATTTTATCTATTAAATTATTTAGCTTACTTTTTATTTTACTATTATTATTACTATTGCTATTATTGTTATTACTATTTATTAAAAGTAATACTATTATTTTTATTACTATTATTACTACCAGTATTATTATTAGTATTACTTCTATTGTTGTTGTTGTTGTTGTTGTTGTTGTTGTTGTTGTTGTTGTTGTTGTTGTTGTTGTTGTTGTTGTTGTTGTTGTTGTTGTTGTTGTTATTATTATTATTATTATTATTATTATTATTATTATTATTGCTACTACTACTACCACTACTACTATTACTATTGCTATCATTATAACTATTAATATAACTACTACTACTATTATTATTATTATTATTATTATTATTATTATTATTATTATTATTATTATTATTATTATTATTATTATTATTATTATTATTATTATTATTATTATTATTATTATTACTACTATTATCATTATTATTATTATTACTACTAGTATTATTATTAGTATTACTTCTATTGTTGTTGTTGTTGTTGTTGTTGTTATCATTATTATTATTATTATTATTATTATTATTATTATTATTATTATTATTATTATTATTATTATTATTATTATTATTATTATTATTATTATTATAACAATATCTAGAAAGTGTGGAAATTAATTTAAACTTAAAAATTCTATTTTTATTTTGTTTCTATATTTCAGACTGCTAAATAACAAACAGACCCCCATGTTTACTGAAATAACATAATTACCTCCTTTCTTTAGCTTATGTATTTTCTGAAAATGACAACTACCTCCACCTAAACATGAATTTCCAAGTTGATCAATCTAAACGTGAATCTAAGCATCAATACATGATTTTAATTATGTAAGTCGACTCCGGGCGAAGAGTAGAGCGTACCGGTACCAAAAATTGCGAGAAACGATGGAGAATTGAGTCGGGTTGGGTGGCCGAACGACGGCGTCGGAGATGGAGCTCGAGTCCGGCGATCGGGGCGGTTCTGGGTTCATCTGAGCTTCCTACTATCTTGGTCGAGCCTCTAGGAGATGATTAGACCCGATTTCAGGTGGTGGGTGTGCTTCGGTGGCTTGGGCGAAAACCTTCGCCGGTTTTAATGGCCTGACGGTGGCGGCGACAGTGCTCTGTTTTGGTGGTTGTTGTCTTCATCTCTGTTTTGGGATGGAGAATGATTGAGGTAGAGCAGAGAGGGATGGAGAGGAGAGCTAAGAGCTTTTCGAAGTGGTGGTGGTTGGTGGTCGTCGTTTCCCGACGGTGGTGTAGCTCGGTGGTGGCCGTTGGCCACTGCTTTGTAGTTGCAGCTTCATCATTATTATTATTATTATTATTATTATTATTATTATTATTATTATTATTATTATTATTATTATTATTATTATTATTATTATTATTATTATTATTATTATTATTATTATTATTATTATTATTATTATCCTTTTAAAGTGTGCTCAGCTAAAAAATGCGCTATCCGGTTCTTATCTCGAGGTATCCATTGCCATTCCACCGACAAAAATTTGAGGTTCTCTTCTAGCCCCTCCATGATTAGTCTAGTGGGAGTCCTATAGGGTTTTAATGCAGGCTACGCATCGGAAATAAAAAATAAATTCTTGATCAAATCCCTTCACATCTTGTGCTAGCAACGTCGAAGAGGGAGGCAAAATGATCACGCAAAACGGAGCACAGGTGGCCGAACCACCTATGGAGGCCGACGGGTAAGGGGCGGCTCCTTGCTTGGTGTCTCTCTCCTTGCTCTCTTATTTCTCTTAATGACAACTCATTGCGAAATAATTAGGTAGGCTTGCCCTTTTATAGTTAATAACTCCTTATTAACTATAAACTTGCATGAATACTAGTCATGTCTATACACTGATTAGTCCACTTTAAAACTTAGTCCAACTAAGTTTGCATGTGGTTGCATTTTGATCATTTTAATTAATTAGTCCAACTAATTAATATCCACATCCAGTTTAATCCATAAGGTGTGTGACCCTGTACGCAACGACCCCCTTATCCGGCTCGGACGAGACGGGGAGGCCGGTGCCAAATGTAACAGCAAAACATCAAAAGCACAACATCCAGACATATATATTACATACTATTAAACATTACATACGATCTCAAGTCTGTCACACGTCCTATTATACATTATTCTAACATTATTCATACTATGCTACAACTTATGACAAAACTTCCCTTAGTGAGTCTTGTACCCGGTCATGCTATAGTCGTCTTCTTCTAAACCTGCGGGGGAAGGAAACAAAGACCGCAGTTTTCTAAAATCAGCATAAAGTACTGAGTAAGTAAATACCCTAGCTTGTAAACCGGAGGATAGAACATTATTTTATTTCATGTCAAAATACAAGGAGGGATAAGTCAAAAAAGTATAAACTTGCTGAATAACATAAGAATGCAAATAACCTCTTATCTTTGAAACTTTCTTTCTTATTCTATAACGGGGAGTGATATCCCGATTATTTCTTCTTTCTCTTTATGAACTTCCTTGTCTTATAGAAAAAACCTTATTAACTTTGTTGATACGGGGAAATATCTACTATACTATCACTAGCTACCATGACCTTAACTACCGGCAGCCCCCAAAGACTTCTTGCGGCCAGAGGGGTGACTACATGGAGACACCCGGCAGGTTGCGACCGGGTTAAAATAATAGGGGTCGAGTGACCGAAGTCAACACGAGAATAATAATAAGTTTCTCCCGTACAACTCTTTCCACTTTACGTTATTACGTTTTATTATTTTCGTGTGACGATTTCAAGAAAGCATTTCAAATCGTAAACAATCTCAAGTAAAACAGATATATCACCAAACACATTTTGAGACAAATATTAAAATCACATTACGACACGAAAGGAGCTAGACACGCTAGGCTAGGCATATTTACTTACCTCGATCCTTAGCACGTAAAATCTCCTAGAACGTCACGTGGTCTTCGTCTACAAACTTGTCATCTACACGTTACTTTTCTTTATTTGATCACAAGTTTATCGACACAAATTTGCAATCGGAAATTATTATAATAGTATTCATATTTTTAATAATATTCTGATTTTTAATATTACGTAGAAACTCATAATTTAAGTCCATAAACTTTTGATAATTATTAAATATTAATTTTATTAACATATCTACTTCTAAATAAATAAGAAATTATTTAATTAATTTGGCCATTTATTTATCACACTTACCGGACTATTTATAATATTTTAGTGGACAAATGCAAGTTGGAAAAATTATTCTTTTTATTTATACAATTAAACGGTCGTTATTAATTGAGAAATCCATTAATTTAAAATTCTAAAATATTTCGTAGTTACCAACTAATTTAAAACAAACCGAAAATTAGTAATTACAAGTCATGCTTCTTATTCGTTTATTTTCAAAATAATTTCTATTTAACTAGCCCATATTTTATCTATTAAATTATTTAGCTTACTTTTTATTTTACTATTATTATTACTATTGCTATTATTGTTATTACTATTTATTAAAAGTAATACTATTATTTTTATTACTATTATTACTACCAGTATTATTATTAGTATTACTTCTATTGTTGTTGTTGTTGTTGTTGTTGTTGTTGTTGTTGTTGTTGTTGTTGTTGTTGTTGTTGTTGTTGTTGTTGTTGTTGTTGTTGTTGTTGTTGTTGTTGTTATTATTATTATTATTATTATTATTATTATTATTATTGCTACTACTACTACCACTACTACTATTACTATTGCTATCATTATAACTATTAATATAACTACTACTACTATTATTATTATTATTATTATTATTATTATTATTATTATTATTATTATTATTATTATTATTATTATTATTATTATTATTATTACTACTACTATTATCATTATTATTATTATTACTACTAGTATTATTATTAGTATTACTTCTATTGTTGTTGTTGTTGTTGTTGTTGTTGTTATCATTATTATTATTATTATTATTATTATTATTATTATTATTATTATTATTATTATTATTATTATTATTATTATTATTATTATTATTATTATTATTATTATTATTATTATTATAACAATATCTAGAAAGTGTGGAAATTAATTTAAACTTAAAAATTCTATTTTTATTTTGTTTCTATATTTCAGACTGCTAAATAACAAACAGACCCCCATGTTTACTGAAATAACATAATTACCTCCTTTCTTTAGCTTATGTATTTTCTGAAAATGACAACTACCTCCACCTAAACATGAATTTCCAAGTTGATCAATCTAAACGTGAATCTAAGCATCAATACATGATTTTAATTATGTAAGTCGACTCCGGGCGAAGAGTAGAGCGTACCGGTACCAAAAATTGCGAGAAACGATGGAGAATTGAGTCGGGTTGGGTGGCCGAACGACGGCGTCGGAGATGGAGCTCGAGTCCGGCGATCGGGGCGGTTCTGGGTTCATCTGAGCTTCCTACTATCTTGGTCGAGCCTCTAGGAGATGATTAGACCCGATTTCAGGTGGTGGGTGTGCTTCGGTGGCTTGGGCGAAAACCTTCGCCGGTTTTAATGGCCTGACGGTGGCGGCGACAGTGCTCTGTTTTGGTGGTTGTTGTCTTCATCTCTGTTTTGGGATGGAGAATGATTGAGGTAGAGCAGAGAGGGATGGAGAGGAGAGCTAAGAGCTTTTCGAAGTGGTGGTGGTTGGTGGTCGTCGTTTCCCGACGGTGGTGTAGCTCGGTGGTGGCCGTTGGCCACTGCTTTGTAGTTGCAGCTTCATCATTATTATTATTATTATTATTATTATTATTATTATTATTATTATTATTATTATTATTATTATTATTATTATTATTATTATTATTATTATTATTATTATTATTATTATTATTATTATTATATCAAAAAGTTTTCTTTTAGGATTACCTTATTTGAATAGTTAGTTACATGTATAATAGTTGGTGAGTGTGGTGTGTCGTGTAACATTTGTAACGTGTCCAAAATGTAACTTTTAATTACTTTTACGTAGCGGACCACCGCGCCAAGTGGTATACCCTGTAATACCCCGTCTGATTAGTAAGGCAGAATAGTCATTTTTAGCAAGTTAAATAAGAATTTAGTTGTGAAAAATAAAGTTGGGTGATTATTGTGTTTTTTATCGTTAAGAAAGTGGTGTGAAATTTTAGAAAAAAAAATGTTAGATTCGTAATCGTAAATAACTCGAGAACCTAAATTAGAATCTAGTTGTAAATAATAATTTGGGGCAATGTCGGGTAATACTCCATATCTCATCTAAGGGAAAATAGACAATCTTAGTATACACATTTTAAGGAATAATTGGATAATATTAATTTTATGGCAAATTGAGAATTTTAGAAGTACAAATTTAAAGTGATAGTTTAGAACTTAGCCGGGGCATTCGTGTACCATAATTTCATACGTTATATTAGACTAGCTTACACAAGTCATAACTCTACCTACTTGTACACCTATGGCACTAGATTGCTTAAGCTAGCAATACACCTAAAACACCCACTAGCAAAGTGGTACAACCGGCCCACCTCACAACTTCTTTTGATTTCATCTTCTCCAAGCAAACTAGCTTCGGGAGATTTCTCAACCCACCCCCATTGTCACCATCATCTTCCACCGCCCTTACGAGACTCACCTCTCTAAGAAACCTAGTCCTATATAAGACTCTCACAACCTCCCTCACACCACAGCCACCCTCCATCACCACCATCATCTCCATCATCACCACAACCATTAACACCACCACGTTCAAGCTCCGACAAGGCAAACCCGCCACCATCTACACCCTCTGTTCTGCTCTCTCCCACTCTCTGTTCTTCGTGGACAACAAAAACAGCAGCTGGGTGGTAGCAGCAACCACCCACCACCGCAGCCACCAAGGCCGCCAACGAACCACCCGACTGGAAGAAATTAAGAAAACCCACCTCCATATATCTTTTCCTAGCTCTCTCTCTGTCTCTCACTCTCAGAAGACAGCGGCTGCAACAAAAGCAGAGGTGGCCGCAACCACCTCCACCACCATAGCTGTATGGTTTTTATTCATGGATGCGCAACGGAAACAATAATTAACCATGCAAAACCCTCCAAGGATCACAAGTCAAGAGACATAACGATGGTAAAGGAAGAAATCAATTAACACACCTTAGGGTTCTCCTTTGATGACTTCAAACGCGAATTGTGTCACGTTCTGTATAGTTGATCCACGCCTAGAGTTGATTTCTAGATCCCCCACTCATGGGTGCTAGCCCGGAAAGAGGAAGAGGAAGAAGAATCACGCAAAACGAGACGAACCAAAGGAGGTTCGGCCTCCTTTGGGGCCGACGGGGACGGGGCGGCGAGCAAGGGGGGGGGGGGCGGCTCCTTCTTGCTTGCTTGCTCTCTCCTTTTGTTCTCTCCCACTCAAGTTATGATCTAATGAATCATAAGTGCGGGAAGGAAGGAAGGAAGGTCCTTTATATAGTCCAACAAATCCTTGCCAACTACCTAAAGGACTTATTCTAGTCCTACTAGAATTCAATTTAGTCCATTCCTTGCAAATTAGTCCCTACTAAGTTTGCAAGGTTTTGCAAAGTGATCCTTCTAATTAATTAATCCAATTAAATAATTCCCAAATCTAGTTCAACTCTATCTAGCGTGTGACCCCATAGGTTCTATCTAGTTGGTAGCAACTATTTGCTAATATGAAGCGGTTTCTAGCAAAACATCCATTCTAGCCAACTAATAGAATAGTCATCATGACAACCTTTGTACAAGTAATTGTCTCATCCCTTTGTCTCTATATCCGGATTGGACACGAGACATACAAGTCACACTCGTATATCCAATCCAAATTTTCTCGATCCATGGGAATAGCCTTATTCGTGCAAATAACATCAATATCCCATATTGATTTATTTGAGACTGGCTAGACATTCTATAAGCACTATCCCTTGAGTGGCCTAGGATATTTGCTCCCATTATGTGGGAGGGACAAATTCTATCTACGTCCACTACGATCTCTAAGCTTGCTTCGTATTGTATCCAGTACACGCCTTTATAACTACCCAGTTACGGTGTAGCGTTTAACGCTACCAAAATCACAATAATCCACAACTATAATATCTAGTGACTTCAAGTCTAAGGATGACAATACCATTGCACCGCGAGAAGCGCTTGTGACTCAACATAACGTGTATGTAGCCTTCTCGGAGATGGGTCAATCCAGTGCGTCATTACCCTTAATGCACACCTATGTGTTGGATCATGATATCTCCATATCAATCCAACCCCATACTAGTCTATAGATGATTGTCCCATTAATCATTATACTGGACTAGGGATATTTAAGATAAACAACACAATTGTAAATCTAAGGACTTCAATATATTAAATATCCAATAAATAATAAATGAATTTCTAGCCACAAATAAATTCATACTAAACTAGATTGCCTCTAGGGCATCTATTCCAACAATAGCCACCATTGTTGCCGGCGGCAACCCCCTAAGAGCAAACCCACCTACTTTCTCTCTCATCTCCCCTGTCTTCTCCGACCCATTCTGCTCGTCCCTGCACTTCTCCGACCTGGAGCAGAGCCCAAGGAAGCAACAAAAGCAGTAGTAGAAGCCTTAGCCATCACTCCGACCTCCATTTTTGCCAGCCAAACTCCGGCAAGTTCGCCGGAGGGATTCAGCGGCACCCACTCTCCTCTCTCGCTTGCAGTAGACTCCTGGGAGGCCGACAAGATCAGTAGCAGGCTCAGACCTGTCTTGAGAAGCCATTAAAGCCGGCCACGAAGCTCACCTCCGGCGACTCCAACGTGATACTTGGACCCGACTAATTTCTTGACGATTTCCGACCATTTTTGGGCTAGGTATGTCCTAAATCTTCTAATTAGTTGATTTAGATAGTCAAAATCTCAACTTGCTTGCTTGATTCCAAGTTTAGAACGATAAAATTGAAATTTTTGTGAAAGGGGGTTAAAGTGTCTTTTTCAGAAATTTTATAACATGATAAAGGGGGGTGTTCTTGTATTTTCAGAAAACAGTAGGTAGGAAGTATGCTTTAACAATCATATTTGGTCTCTAGTTGGGGTGTTTGCTATCTTTTAATATAACTTGGGGGCTTTACGCGTCTTTTACCAAAACTTGACACTTTTCGCTAAAAATAAAAATAATAACTTCGGATTAAAAATAATTTGTTAAATAACTAGGTTTCGTCCCCGTCCCGGAAAAGTGATTCGTGCGTAGAAAGAATGAACGGGTCGTTTGTTAAAATTAAACTAGAAACATTTTTGTTAAAACTTTAAATAAGTATTATTGAATCATTTAGCTAACAACTTGGACGTTAACACTTGTAAATTGGATATTTCGTCAGATTATAAACATCTCTTTATTTAGAAGAAGTTCTCTTAGAATTGAATAGTCTTAAATATTGTTTAAACTCTATAACAATAATCTTTATTTTCATAAAAATAAACTAGCTTTCGTTTTTACTATTATATCAAGTCTTTTATAACACCTCTAATTGGTTAACCACTTTTATTCAATAATAATATTAATAATAATAACAGTGGTTTAAAAATAGACGCGTTGTTTTATATAGTTTCGTTTTTAGAAAATTCTAACTAATTAGCTAGAGGGGTTTGGGTTGAAATAAAAGAAAATACTCTCTAGGAATTGTATCATTTTACTTGGATATTTAATTGACATAAAAGTTACGGGTTGTAGGTGACAGTTTTGTAGGCCGAGCCACTTTTAGACGTGCTAGTGCTACGGAATTAAGGTAAGTGACATGCCAAGCGTTGAGCCTAGCTTCTTTCGTGTCTTAATATGATTTTTATTACTTGTCTCGGAATACATTTTATTGTTTATTCACTAACTTGTTTTAGTTGAAGCTCCCTTCTATTTCAAAGAAGTTATTTACTTGATGTTGTCACATGATTAATATTAATAATTCGTAATTAACGTAAAGTGGAAAGAGTTGTGCGGGAGAAGCTTATTATTGTCGTGTTGACTTCGGTCACTCGGCCTGTGATCAGATTTTATGTAAACTCGGTCGCAACCTGCCGGGTCGCTCCATGTACTCACCTCTCTGGCCGCAAGAAGTCTTAGGGGGCTGCCGGCAGTTATGGTCATGGGTGCTAGTGATAGAATAGTAGATTCTTCCCCGTATCAACACAGTTAATAATACAGTTTCTATGAGATTTGGATATTTAAGAAAGAGAATAAGAGATTGACTAATCCTCCCCGTTTGAAAGTTGAGAAAGGAAGATCAAAAGAATGAGAATTTTATAAGCGTTCTTACTGGATCCACCAGGTTCAATTCTTACAATTTTACAATTTATATTTGAGTTCCTGATTTACTCAGCTAGTTTACATCTTTATGATTTATTTCCTCTGTATATTTATTGTGAAAAGAAGGTTACGCTTCGTCTTCTGATTTACGAGCTTGGGTGTCACTTACTCAGTATTTCCATGCTGACTTTGAAAACTGCGATTCCTGTTTCCTTCCCACCGTAGGTTTGGGATCTGAGGACTATGGCATAGCTGGGTACGAGACTCACTTCGTTGGATTTCACCACGAGTAGAATCTAGTCCAGTTAGCCAGAATTATGTAGTAGTTTTGAAAATGCTTTTGTAAAATCTAGAGACTTATGTAAAGTTAAATATTATGAAATAAATAAAGAAGTTGGGATGTTATGCTTATGATTTCCGCCGTTACTTTTAGCAGCGCCCTCCTGGGCTTTCCGGTCCGGAACGGAAGGCTTGGGAATTCACAGGTCGTTGCATACCCGCCACACCATAACCATCCTCCCATCATCTTTTTCCTCCCTACCATTTTGGGCGGAGAAAATTTTCTCTAAGATTTCTCCGGCGACCACCACGTCAAGGTCAGAAATTCGACCTCCTCTCCCCCCGATGTTCGTCCCAATTCGTCCCAAACAAGTCAAGACGAAATCCCTTACATCAATTTCACCAATTTATCATTCCAAATCCAATCCGAGAATCCCTCTCGTCGAATGTCAATTTCAATCGATTTTCACCCGATCTCTCTCTCTCTCTCTCTCTCTTTCCCTCTCTCTCGCCCTCTCTTTCTCTCTATGTGTTGTGGTGCCGAAGCAAAACCAACCGCCGACCCAGGTCCGACTCTGTTCTGCCGCCCGTTCGCCGACCTCCTCTGTCCCGTTCGCCGTCGCCACCACAGCCTCTCTCCCGTCTTTCTCTCTATCCTGCGATTAGCACCAGCAGCGGAGCCCACTCGTGCCAAAACCAAACTCCTCAATTGCCGCCGCCTTCCTCCTGTTCGTTGTCCTTCATTCGGAAACCCATACCTTCTTCTTTTATATTTACTTTTCATTTCGAAATCCACCATTTTGTTCCACCATTTTCTCTGATCTTAGTAGGATTTAATTGAAGGTTTCGTGGGTTTGGTTGTTCAGTGGCTTTTATTTGTGAAGAAACTGAAGTGAAGTTTGGTTGTAAATTATGGGGTAGTTTTGTATGATGTGAAACTGTGGGTTAACTCTTGTATGATATGATCTGAGAGGGTATGTTGTTGTCTTTTACAGAATCTATTTTACTTCATATGAGGCAACCCCGGGATCTCGGTTCAGGGTTAATGCGACAATCGATAAACAAAAGTAGATTATTACTTAGATAGATTACATTTTAGTTCATGTATACAACAAATATTCCGAAAACAAGTACAATTTGAAAATAAATGTTTGTGATCTGCTAAGTGATCTAATCTTATGCTCGACGACCTCGTCTCGATCCGCGTTCCCATCCCGGTCTGCACTAACCTGTGGTGGTTTTGAAATAACAAACACATACAAAACAGTTTGAAAACAATTAGTTAAAACTGAGTAAATACACTGTGACACGTAAACCAATGAGTGCTCACAAGCATAAGTTGAAATAAACCAAGAAAATTAAAATATTAATAAGTAAAAGAGTTGGAATGATTTGGAAGAATTATAGGTAAACGTGTAGCAAAACTTCTCAACTTTAAAGCACTTATAAATCACGAGTAGTCAAGATATTCTTACAACATAGCAATCTCACAGGAGCAATTCATGTTTCACTGTAAAACGTATTAATTCACAAGTCCAAAGTTCTTTCAAATTCACTTATTTTGGTTGGGGCATATCCAGAGCCACAAACATGATCGATAGAGTAAGCAACTTTCTTTCAACTTCAATTTACAGTTAAGTTTAGTTGAGGCATGTCCAGAGCCACCGGCGGAGGATCACAAAGTTATCATAGAGGGTTCCTTCTAGGGTCTATCAAACCCTATTTCACCCGAGCGTTAAGGTAGCCCATACGTCACTCCCGCTGAAAAATCATAGCTAAAAGGCCTTTAATGTCGACATCCCTATACCGTAGTGACCCTTACAAGTATAAGTAGCAATCTATAGCTCTACAAACCCCTTGGCCGCAATACCTTGGTACATTTTGGCTCGTCGGGGGAGGATTTGAGAGCATTAATGTTCTATCCAATAATATGAAGCATTGCTTCGATGGCCGTAGCCATAAGTAACAGGAGGATCGCTTGGCGCCTCCGGCCAGAGCCATAAATAACACAACCATGTACATCGTCCTACATCTATTAGAAGTATTTTATTTCTTCTCTTTCACATAACCAGAATCAGAATATCAACATTTCACCAGTAATTTTCAAGAGTTCTCACAAGAGAGTCATAGGTATTCAAACAATTTTAAAAAATAAGACATGCTTCTCATATTATTTTCAGTTGACAAAATATTCATTCGAAACGTCATACGCATACGCACATTTTGATAAGTAAGGGTCGCACATATATATGTACTTACCACTGAGAAAAGAATGGCGAAAATCAAAGCTAGCACTCCTATAACGCTCATCTCATATGGATCCGGGTCTCACAATCAATACAGCAACACTGACACGTACATCTACAGCGGAACAATCCTCAACACCGGCGAAGCTCCGCCGGCCATGACAGGTTTCCGGTGAAGGGGCTGTCCTACCCAATGACTGTAGTGATTTTGTGGCGACATATAAGTTGTTCTTGTGCTTCGTGTACTCGCGTCGATCGATTATCTCACTCGTTACTCGCCCGGTTGCCAAATTGTTTAAGGGCTTTTGATCCTCACGATACCAGCAAGCTCCAGTAACAATAGCTCGAGAGAAGGAGGAGTGGAGAGGGTGGTTGAGTGGTGAATTCGTGGTGAGAGATTGTTGGTTTTCATGGTGAGGAAAGAGAAGTTGAAGAAGATGAAAGTTAAGATCATTCTTACTCTAGAACTATCCAGATTTAGGGATAAGCCATAGGGAGCTGCCACCTCACCCATTGAGGTGGTAAACATGCACAAAGTGAGTAGGCAAGTGGCTAACATGCATAGGGGGTGAAGGAGTAGTTTACCAAACTTTAGGGTACAATTAGAATCAGAGGTTCTACTTACTTTTGGGGAATTCTACTACCACCCCGAACATTTCAAGTTCTTCAAAATCATGCTAACAACTTCTAAATATTGCCAACACTCCAAAATGCCCACTTTAAAGCCGTGACAGATTATTTAAAAAATTCATCCCCAAAGTCTTGATATTGAACTTGAGGGTGTTACATCATATGTTCATAAGATAGCATTTTATTTTACATATATTATTAAACATAACTAACAACAATTTTCTGAAAATAAATTTATATCTTTATAATTGTTAAAATGGTATTTTTTTGAAAAATACCAGTATACATTTATATTATGTTCTGTGTAAATCTCAAAATGAATTCCATCAACTTAATAACATTATTTTCGTCAATATGACTTTTTAAAATTAAAGAATAATTGGGTTTAGTTATTAATATAAGTTTACCCTTTCTTTATAAGTTAATCGTTAAATTCAAATAACTATATTTTATTTACATAAATGTACCTTCTTTAAACAAATAAATATTATGAGATAAATGTACCTTCTCAATTCTTACTTTTATATTCATAAACCACTATTTTTCTTATTAAATGTATATTCTAAGCGTGCAACTTATATCTAGTAAAATATAATTGTTTGGGGAGGGTATGGGGATTACGCTTGCATTCATATAAGACATTTTAATTGTAATTTATTGGGTGGATGAAAATGTGTTAATATTGAATTATGTGATTATTGTAGATTCAGAATTCGTAGGAGGCGAATTCGTTCAGGACCCCTACTACTACTAGTTTATGTGCTTGCTTGTGTGTGAAACTCTCTCCATTTCCAAGTAAGTTTACATGCACAACATTTTTAAATATCAAATGTGTTGTTTTGTGTGCGTTATCTCAAACTGTAAATTCGTTTATGCTTTGCAATACCATGAGTTTTCTAGTAATTTATTATGAACAGATTTGAGAAGCATGTGGTTACTAATCGAATTTGTGGTTTATTACCCATGTGATAAAATGATGAATAAATGTACAATAATGGAATTGGGAACGATGTACAAAGGATGCGCGTGAAGGCTACAGCCGGGGACACACGTGTGATGATTCCACTAGGGTACATACCCTCTTATATATCGCGAAAACTATGAGTACTACCTATGCATGTTAAGGTCACAAATGTATAGGGGTGTCGACACTTAAGGTTGTAAGTTCACATGTGTCACATGCTTGAAATAGGCCTTGAATCAGTTTTCAAAGCCTTGAATCAAGTTTCACAGGCTTGGAATAGCAGAGCTATTTCAAGGCCTTGAAATAAGATTCAAAACCTTGAAACTGCCTGACCTGTATGCATATTCTAAGGGGGAGTTTCTCTGATCTCTTCTGATCTGATTCTACCTCTCTCACCCCTATGCTTTATCTGTTATTATTTGATGATGAAAGGCAAACGATTTTGTTATATCTAACACTAGTTAATCCATCTGTTTAACTCAGTTTTGCAGGGAAATATTATTTTCAAGTTTGCAGGATTGGTTTCCTAATCTGGTTTCGCAGGAAAGGAAACTTGGAGAGAATGTTATTCTGTGATCAATCAGACACTCTTGACAGCTTCTCAATTTGTTTAAAGACAAGATCAGATCAATTTTTCTGAGAAGATTATGATCAACTATCCGTTGGAGAAGGCTGTTTAAAGAGTCAAAGTTGTTGCCTAAACATGAAGTTTGTTGCTGAATATTTGGGAAGATTTGCAGAGCTCTGAGCTGTATAAATAGAGCTCCTTTTGAATAAAAAAAACAACACTCAACGGGAAAAAAGAGAGACACTTTTCATGATTGAAAAGCATCAAATAAGCACATCATTCTCACAATCCAACTCACAGAAGATCAATGCATTCTTCACTGCAGTTTTACACTTCCAGTGTTCTTTTTGGCTTGTACTCCATTTGTATATCATTCTTATACTACTTCTTTATCTAATTCTCAAGGATTGTTCAAAGTGAACAATAGAGAATTCTTAGTTAATCATTTAGCTAGAGTAGGTACTAGATAAGTTGGAGAGAACCACAAGCTGTAACAGAGTAAGGCATATCTCTGTGCTTGAGATCTAGGGATTAGCTTTTGATTAATAAGAATTGTGTTGAAAATACTGCAGGGAGAAGATCCCTGAGGCAGAGACGTAGGTCCAAGTGGACTGAACTCTATCAATCCCGTGTCTCTTGCACTTACAGTTTCTTTTGCATACTTAGCTTTTTGCAGCATTTAAAGTAGTCTGTTTTTCAAGGGTTTGAAACTCTTTTCAAGGCCTTGAAAAAGACTTGTCTGTTTTATTTCAAACTGTATTTCATTCCAAAGGCTTGAAACTATTTTCAAGGCCTTGATTTTCATTGCTCTTCACAAAAAAATCATCTCTTATACAAGTTTTGCAAAAAGTTGGCATACTCTATTCAACACCCCTTCTAGAGTATTTGTATTATATTTCTACCTGCATACTCCCCTTTCAAAGGTCTCATACATTATTTTACGGAGAATCGGGATCTGTGATATTCCAAGAAGCAACATACTTTATTATTTTTCCATGGTGACCTCTCTGTCCACATCGTACCTGTTGGGGCTCGTGGGCTACGCCTCAACCAAAATAAATTAATAAAATATAGTTACTGCTTATCTTACTGCTTATATCCTCGTATTAGCCAAAAACTATGTTTTTACGTGTTGTGGTATATTCTTACTCAGTTTTTACTGATAAAATGTTTCTCTGCGTTGAATTTTGATATTTTAAACCCACATGTCAAGAATAAGCTAGCGGGGGTGGAAACGTGCACACAAGTAAAATTTTAGGATCATGGCAAGCAACACTTTTTTTTAGAATTTCATTCGCTGTAGATGAAAGAGAGGTCACCATGAATTCTGGAGAAGACCGGTGATGAAGGAGTGGAAGCACAAGAAGAAGAAATTTGCAAAGGCCGTCTTTTACGACTTCTTCTTGCCATATGTGTCTGATGCATGCTCACTTGAGAAGAGACAAAAAGGGAGACGATGGTGGAAGAAGAAAAGTGGAGTGAAAAACCTCCTTAACATCTTTTGAGGTAACTGGGTCGGGTCGTCGACCTTAAATTACAAGGCGCTTGTTGGGAGGCAACCCAACCTATTTATTCCGTTAATTTAGGGAGTTAGTTTTTAATACAGTTGTGTGTGTTTTATTTATTTATTTTGAAGAGATGAGAGAGAGAGAGGGACTGACATTTGTTTCCAAGGGACATATTTGAGCAGATTATGGGAGAATCTACCCCGGTGTGACATGGCACACATGACCGTCATAGGGACTCCTTATTAACTATAAACTTGCATGAATACTAGTCATGTCTATACACTGATTAGTCCACTTTAAAACTTAGTCCAACTAAGTTTGCATGTGGTTGCATTTTGATCATTTTAATTAATTAGTCCAACTAATTAATATCCACATCCAGTTTAATCCATAAGGTGTGTGACCCTGTACGCAACGACCCCCTTATCCGGCTCGGACGAGACGGGGAGGCCGGTGCCAAATGTAACAGCAGAACATCAAAAGCACAACATCCAGACATATATATTACATACTATTAAACATTACATACGATCTCAAGTCTGTCACACGTCCTATTATACATTATTCTAACATTATTCATACTATGCTACAACTTATGACAAAACTTCCCTTAGTGAGTCTTGTACCCGGTCATGCCATAGTCGTCTTCTTCTAAACCTGCGGGGGAAGGAAACAAAGACCGCAGTTTTCTAAAATCAGCATAAAGTACTGAGTAAGTAAATACCCTAGCTTGTAAACCGGAGGATAGAACATTATTTTATTTCATGTCAAAATACAAGGAGGGATAAGTCAAAAAAGTATAAACTTGCTGAATAACATAAGAATGCAAATAACCTCTTATCTTTGAAACTTTCTTTCTTATTCTATAACGGGGAGTGATATCCCGATTATTTCTTCTTTCTCTTTATGAACTTCCTTGTCTTATAGAAAAACCCTTATTAACTTTGTTGATACGGGGAAATATCTACTATACTATCACTAGCTACCATGACCTTAACTACCGGCAGCCCCCAAAGACTTCTTGCGGCCAGAGGGGTGACTACATGGAGACACCCGGCAGGTTGCGACCGGGTTAAAATAATAGGGGTCGAGTGACCGAAGTCAACACGAGAATAATAATAAGTTTCTCCCGTACAACTCTTTCCACTTTACGTTATTACGTTTTATTATTTTCGTGTGACGATTTCAAGAAAGCATTTCAAATCGTAAACAATCTCAAGTAAAACAGATATATCACCAAACACATTTTGAGACAAATATTAAAATCACATTACGACACGAAAGGAGCTAGGCACGCTAGGCTAGGCATATTTACTTACCTCGATCCTTAGCACGTAAAATCTCCTAGAACGTCACGTGGTCTTCGTCTACAAACTTGTCATCTACACGTTACTTTTCTTTATTTGATCACAAGTTTATCGACACAAATTTGCAATCGGAAATTATTATAATAGTATTCATATTTTTAATAATATTCTGATTTTTAATATTACGTAGAAACTCATAATTTAAGTCCATAAACTTTTGATAATTATTAAATATTAATTTTATTAACATATCTACTTCTAAATAAATAAGAAATTATTTAATTAATTTGGCCATTTATTTATCACACTTACCGGACTATTTATAATATTTTAGTGGACAAATACAAGTTGGAAAAATTATTCTTTTTATTTATACAATTAAACGGTCGTTATTAATTGAGAAATCCATTAATTTAAAATTCTAAAATATTTCGTAGTTACCAACTAATTTAAAACAAACCGAAAATTAGTAATTACAAGTCATGCTTCTTATTCGTTTATTTTCAAAATAATTTCTATTTAACTAGCCCATATTTTATCTATTAAATTATTTAGCTTACTTTTTATTTTACTATTATTATTACTATTGCTATTGTTATTACTATTTATTAAAAGTAATACTATTATTTTTATTACTATTATTACTACCAGTATTATTATTAGTATTACTTCTATTGTTGTTGTTGTTGTTGTTGTTGTTGTTGTTGTTGTTGTTGTTGTTGTTGTTGTTGTTGTTATTATTATTATTATTATTATTATTATTATTATTATTATTGCTACTACTACTACCACTACTACTATTACTATTGCTATCATTATAACTATTAATATAACTACTACTACTACTATTATTATTATTATTATTATTATTATTATTATTATTATTATTATTATTATTATTATTATTATTATTATTATTATTACTACTACTATTATCATTATTATTATTATTACTACTAGTATTATTATTAGTATTACTTCTATTGTTGTTGTTGTTGTTGTTGTTGTTATCATTATTATTATTATTATTATTATTATTATTATTATTATTATTATTATTATTATTATTATTATTATTATTATTATTATTATTATTATTATTATTATTATTATTATTATTATTATTATTATTATTATTATTATTATTATTATTATTATTATTATTATTATTATAACAATATCTAGAAAGTGTGGAAATTAATTTAAACTTAAAAATTCTATTTTTATTTTGTTTCTATATGTCAGACTGCTAAATAACAAACAGACCCCCATGTTTACTGAAATAACATAATTACCTCCTTTCTTTAGCTTATGTATTTTCTGAAAATGACAACTACCTCCCCCTAAACATGAATTTCCAAGTTGATCAATCTAAACGTGAATCTAAGCATCAATACATGATTTTAATTATGTAAGTCGACTCCGGGCGAAGAGTAGAGCGTACCGGTACCAAAAATTGCGAGAAACGATGGAGAATTGAGTCGGGTTGGGTGGCCGAACGACGGCGTCGGAGATGGAGCTCGAGTCCGGCGATCGGGGCGGTTCTGGGTTCATCTGAGCTTCCTACTATCTTGGTCGAGCCTCTAGGAGATGATTAGACCCGATTTCAGGTGGTGGGTGTGCTTCGGTGGCTTGGGCGAAAACCTTCGCCGGTTTTAATGGCCTGACGGTGGCGGCGACAGTGCTCTGTTTTGGTGGTTGTTGTCTTCATCTCTGTTTTGGGATGGAGAATGATTGAGGTAGAGCAGAGAGGGATGGAGAGGAGAGCTAAGAGCTTTTCGAAGTGGTGGTGGTTGGTGGTCGTCGTTTCCCGACGGTGGTGTAGCTCGGTGGTGGCCGTTGGCCACTGCTTTGTAGTTGCAGCTTCATCATTATTATTATTATTATTATTATTATTATTATTATTATTATTATTATTATTATTATTATTATTATTATTATTATTATTATTATTATTATTATTATTATTATTATTATTATTATTATTATTATTATTATTATATCAAAAAGTTTTTTTTTAGGATTACCTTATTTGAATAGTTAGTTACATGTATAATAGTTGGTGAGTGTGGTGTGTCGTGTAACATTTGTAACGTGTCCAAAATGTAGCTTTTAATTACTTTTACGTAGCGGACCACCGCGCCAAGTGGTATACCCTGTAATACCCCGTCTGATTAGTAAGGCAGAATAGTCATTTTTAGCAAGTTAAATAAGAATTTAGTTGTGAAAAATAAAGTTGGGTGATTATTGTGTTTTTTATCGTTAAGAAAGTGGTGTGAAATTTTAGAAAAAAAAATGTTAGATTCGTAATCGTAAATAACTCGAGAACCTAAATTAGAATCTAGTTGTAAATAATAATTTGGGGCAATGTCGGGTAATACTCCATATCTCATCTAAGGGAAAATAGACAATCTTAGTATACACATTTTAAGGAATAATTGGATAATATTAATTTTATGGCAAATTGAGAATTTTAGAAGTACAAATTTAAAGTGATAGTTTAGAACTTAGCCGGGGCATTCGTGTACCATAATTTCATACGTTATATTAGACTAGCTTACACAAGTCATAACTCTACCTACTTGTACATCTATGGCACTAGATTGCTTAAGCTAGCAATACACCTAAAACACCCACTAGCAAAGTGGTACAACCGGCCCACCTCACAACTTCTTTTGATTTCATCTTCTCCAAGCAAACTAGCTTCGGGAGATTTCTCAACCCACCCCCATTGTCACCATCATC
The DNA here is from genome assembly GCA_023055425.1 of Linanthus parryae. Classification (NCBI taxonomy): domain Eukaryota; kingdom Viridiplantae; phylum Streptophyta; class Magnoliopsida; order Ericales; family Polemoniaceae; genus Linanthus; species Linanthus parryae. The sequence goes on along the minus strand of JALGPY010000008.1, from coordinate 323,748 downwards.
TTCCACCGCCCTTACGAGACTCACCTCTCTAAGAAACCTAGTCCTATATAAGACTCTCACAACCTCCCTCACACCACAGCCACCCTCCATCACCACCATCATCTCCATCATCACCACCACCATTAACACCACCACGTTCAAGCTCCGACAAGGCAAACCCGCCACCATCTACACCCTCTGTTCTGCTCTCTCCCACTCTCTGTTCTTCGTGGACAACAAAAACAGCAGCTGGGTGGTAGCAGCAACCACCCACCACCGCAGCCACCAAGGCCGCCAACGAACCACCCGACTGGAAGAAATTAAGAAAACCCACCTCCATATATCTTTTCCTAGCTCTCTCTCTGTCTCTCACTCTCAGAAGACAGCGGCTGCAACAAAAGCAGAGGTGGCCGCAACCACCTCCACCACCATAGCTGTATGGTTTTTATTCATGGATGCGCAACGGAAACAATAATTAACCATGCAAAACCCTCCAAGGATCACAAGTCAAGAGACATAACGATGGTAAAGGAAGAAATCAATTAACACACCTTAGGGTTCTCCTTTGATGACTTCAAACGCGAATTGTGTCACGTTCTGTATAGTTGATCCACGCCTAGAGTTGATTTCTAGATCCCCCACTCATGGGTGCTAGCCCGGAAAGAGGAAGAGGAAGAAGAATCACGCAAAACGAGACGAACCAAAGGAGGTTCGGCCTCCTTTGGGGCCGACGGGGACGGGGCGGCGAGCAAGGGGGGGGCGGCTCCTTCTTGCTTGCTTGCTCTCTCCTTTTGTTCTCTCCCACTCAAGTTATGATCTAATGAATCATAAGTGCGGGAAGGAAGGAAGGAAGGTCCTTTATATAGTCCAACAAATCCTTGCCAACTACCTAAAGGACTTATTCTAGTCCTACTAGAATTCAATTTAGTCCATTCCTTGCAAATTAGTCCCTACTAAGTTTGCAAGGTTTTGCAAAGTGATCCTTCTAATTAATTAATCCAATTAATTAATTCCCAAATCTAGTTCAACTCTATCTAGCGTGTGACCCCATAGGTTCTATCTAGTTGGTAGCAACTATTTGCTAATATGAAGCGGTTTCTAGCAAAACATCCATTCTAGCCAACTAATAGAATAGTCATCATGACAACCTTTGTACAAGTAATTGTCTCATCCCTTTGTCTCTATATCCGGATTGGACACGAGACATACAAGTCACACTCGTATATCCAATCCAAATTTTCTCGATCCATGGGAATAGCCTTATTCGTGCAAATAACATCAATATCCCATATTGATTTATTTGAGACTGGCTAGACATTCTATAAGCACTATCCCTTGAGTGGCCTAGGATATTTGCTCCCATTATGTGGGAGGGACAAATTCTATCTACGTCCACTACGATCTCTAAGCTTGCTTCGTATTGTATCCAGTACACGCCTTTATAACTACCCAGTTACGGTGTAGCGTTTAACGCTACCAAAATCACAATAATCCACAACTATAATATCTAGTGACTTCAAGTCTAAGGATGACAATACCATTGCACCGCGAGAAGCGCTTGTGACTCAACATAACGTGTATGTAGCCTTCTCGGAGATGGGTCAATCCAGTGCGTCATTACCCTTAATGCACACCTATGTGTTGGATCATGATATCTCCATATCAATCCAACCCCATACTAGTCTATAGATGATTGTCCCATTAATCATTATACTGGACTAGGGATATTTAAGATAAACAACACAATTGTAAATCTAAGGACTTCAATATATTAAATATCCAATAAATAATAAATGAATTTCTAGCCACAAAAAAATTCATACTAAACTAGATTGCCTCTAGGGCATCTATTCCAACAATAGCCACCATTGTTGCCGGCGGCAACCCCCTAAGAGCAAACCCACCTACTTTCTCTCTCATCTCCCCTGTCTTCTCCGACCCATTCTGCTCGTCCCTGCACTTCTCCGACCTGGAGCAGAGCCCAAGGAAGCAACAAAAGCAGTAGTAGAAGCCTTAGCCATCACTCCGACCTCCATTTTTGCCAGCCAAACTCCGGCAAGTTCGCCGGAGGGATTCAGCGGCACCCACTCTCCTCTCTCGCTTGCAGTAGACTCCTGGGAGGCCGACAAGATCAGTAGCAGGCTCAGACCTGTCTTGAGAAGCCATTAAAGCCGGCCACGAAGCTCACCTCCGGCGACTCCAACGTGATACTTGGACCCGACTAATTTCTTGACGATTTCCGACCATTTTTGGGCTAGGTATGTCCTAAATCTTCTAATTAGTTGATTTAGATAGTCAAAATCTCAACTTGCTTGCTTGATTCCAAGTTTAGAACGATAAAATTGAAATTTTTGTGAAAGGGGGTTAAAGTGTCTTTTTCAGAAATTTTATAACATGATAAAGGGGGGTGTTCTTGTATTTTCAGAAAACAGTAGGTAGGAAGTATGCTTTAACAATCATATTTGGTCTCTAGTTGGGGTGTTTGCTATCTTTTAATATAACTTGGGGGCTTTACGCGTCTTTTACCAAAACTTGACACTTTTCGCTAAAAATAAAAATAATAACTTCGGATTAAAAATAATTTGTTAAATAACTAGGTTTCGTCCCCGTCCCGGAAAAGTGATTCGTGCGTAGAAAGAATGAACGGGTCGTTTGTTAAAATTAAACTAGAAACATTTTTGTTAAAACTTTAAATAAGTATTATTGAATCATTTAGCTAACAACTTGGACGTTAACACTTGTAAATTGGATATTTCGTCAGATTATAAACATCTCTTTATTTAGAAGAAGTTCTCTTAGAATTGAATAGTCTTAAATATTGTTTAAACTCTATAACAATAATCTTTATTTTCATAAAAATAAACTAGCTTTCGTTTTTACTATTATATCAAGTCTTTTATAACACCTCTAATTGGTTAACCACTTTTATTCAATAATAATATTAATAATAATAACAGTGGTTTAAAAATAGACGCGTTGTTTTATATAGTTTCGTTTTTAGAAAATTCTAACTAATTAGCTAGAGGGGTTTGGGTTGAAATAAAAGAAAATACTCTCTAGGAATTGTATCATTTTACTTGGATATTTAATTGACATAAAAGTTACGGGTTGTAGGTGACAGTTTTGTAGGCCGAGCCACTTTTAGACGTGCTAGTGCTACGGAATTAAGGTAAGTGACATGCCAAGCGTTGAGCCTAGCTTCTTTCGTGTCTTAATATGATTTTTATTACTTGTCTCGGAATACATTTTATTGTTTATTCACTAACTTGTTTTAGTTGAAGCTCCCTTCTATTTCAAAGAAGTTATTTACTTGATGTTGTCACATGATTAATATTAATAATTCGTAATTAACGTAAAGTGGAAAGAGTTGTGCGGGAGAAGCTTATTATTGTCGTGTTGACTTCGGTCACTCGGCCTGTGATCAGATTTTATGTAAACTCGGTCGCAACCTGCCGGGTCGCTCCATGTACTCACCTCTCTGGCCGCAAGAAGTCTTAGGGGGCTGCCGGCAGTTATGGTCATGGGTGCTAGTGATAGAATAGTAGATTCTTCCCCGTATCAACACAGTTAATAATACAGTTTCTATGAGATTTGGATATTTAAGAAAGAGAATAAGAGATTGACTAATCCTCCCCGTTTGAAAGTTGAGAAAGGAAGATCAAAAGAATGAGAATTTTATAAGCGTTCTTACTGGATCCACCAGGTTCAATTCTTACAATTTTACAATTTATATTCGAGTTCCTGATTTACTCAGCTAGTTTACATCTTTATGATTTATTTCCTCTGTATATTTATTGTGAAAAGAAGGTTACGCTTCGTCTTCTGATTTACGAGCTTGGGTGTCACTTACTCAGTATTTCCATGCTGACTTTGAAAACTGCGATTCCTGTTTCCTTCCCACCGTAGGTTTGGGATCTGAGGACTATGGCATAGCTGGGTACGAGACTCACTTCGTTGGATTTCACCACGAGTAGAATCTAGTCCAGTTAGCCAGAATTATGTAGTAGTTTTGAAAATGCTTTTGTAAAATCTAGAGACTTATGTAAAGTTAAATATTATGAAATAAATAAAGAAGTTGGGATGTTATGCTTATGATTTCCGCCGTTACTTTTAGCAGCGCCCTCCTGGGCTTTCCGGTCCGGAACGGAAGGCTTGGGAATTCACGGGTCGTTGCATACCCGCCACACCATAACCATCCTCCCATCATCTTTTTCCTCCCTACCATTTTGGGCGGAGAAAATTTTCTCTAAGATTTCTCCGGCGACCACCACGTCAAGGTCAGAAATTCGACCTCCTCTCCCCCCGATGTTCGTCCCAATTCGTCCCAAACAAGTCAAGACGAAATCCCTTACATCAATTTCACCAATTTATCATTCCAAATCCAATCCGAGAATCCCTCTCGTCGAATGTCAATTTCAATCGATTTTCACCCGATCTCTCTCTCTCTCTCTCTCTCTCTCTCTTTCCCTCTCTCTCGCCCTCTCTTTCTCTCTATGTGTTGTGGTGCCGAAGCAAAACCAACCGCCGACCCAGGTCCGACTCTGTTCTGCCGCCCGTTCGCCGACCTCCTCTGTCCCGTTCGCCGTCGCCACCACAGCCTCTCTCCCGTCTTTCTCTCTATCCTGCGATTAGCACCAGCAGCGGAGCCCACTCGTGCCAAAACCAAACTCCTCAATTGCCGCCGCCTTCCTCCTGTTCGTTGTCCTTCATTCGGAAACCCATACCTTCTTCTTTTATATTTACTTTTCATTTCGAAATCCACCATTTTGTTCCACCATTTTCTCTGATCTTAGTAGGATTTAATTGAAGGTTTCGTGGGTTTGGTTGTTCAGTGGCTTTTATTTGTGAAGAAACTGAAGTGAAGTTTGGTTGTAAATTATGGGGTAGTTTTGTATGATGTGAAACTGTGGGTTAACTCTTGTATGATATGATCTGAGAGGGTATGTTGTTGTCTTTTACAGAATCTATTTTACTTCATATGAGGCAACCCCGGGATCTCGGTTCAGGGTTAATGCGACAATCGATAAACAAAAGTAGATTATTACTTAGATAGATTACATTTTAGTTCATGTATACAACAAATATTCCGAAAACAAGTACAATTTGAAAATAAATGTTTGTGATCTGCTAAGTGATCTAATCTTATGCTCGACGACCTCGTCTCGATCCGCGTTCCCATCCCGGTCTGCACTAACCTGTGGTGGTTTTGAAATAACAAACACATACAAAACAGTTTGAAAACAATCAGTTAAAACTGAGTAAATACACTGTGACACGTAAACCAATGAGTGCTCACAAGCATAAGTTGAAATAAACCAAGAAAATTAAAATATTAATAAGTAAAAGAGTTGGAATGATTTGGAAGAATTATAGGTAAACGTGTAGCAAAACTTCTCAACTTTAAAGCACTTATAAATCACGAGTAGTCAAGATATTCTTACAACATAGCAATCTCACAGGAGCAATTCATGTTTCACTGTAAAACGTATTAATTCACAAGTCCAAAGTTCTTTCAAATTCACTTATTTTGGTTGGGGCATATCCAGAGCCACAAACATGATCGATAGAGTAAGCAACTTTCTTTCAACTTCAATTTACAGTTAAGTTTAGTTGAGGCATGTCCAGAGCCACCGGCGGAGGATCACAAAGTTATCATAGAGGGTTCCTTCTAGGGTCTATCAAACCCTATTTCACCCGAGCGTTAAGGTAGCCCATACGTCACTCCCGCTGAAAAATCATAGCTAAAAGGCCTTTAATGTCGACATCCCTATACCGTAGTGACCCTTACAAGTATAAGTAGCAATCTATAGCTCTACAAACCCCTTGGCCGCAATACCTTGGTACATTTTGGCTCGTCGGGGGAGGATTTGAGAGCATTAATGTTCTATCCAATAATATGAAGCATTGCTTCGATGGCCGTAGCCATAAGTAACAGGAGGATCGCTTGGCGCCTCCGGCCAGAGCCATAAATAACACAACCATGTACATCGTCCTACATCTATTAGAAGTATTTTATTTCTTCTCTTTCACATAACCAGAATCAGAATATCAACATTTCACCAGTAATTTTCAAGAGTTCTCACAAGAGAGTCATAGGTATTCAAACAATTTTAAAAAATAAGACATGCTTCTCATATTATTTTCAGTTGACAAAATATTCATTCGAAACGTCATACGCATACGCACATTTTGATAAGTAAGGGTCGCACATATATATGTACTTACCACTGAGAAAAGAATGGCGAAAATCAAAGCTAGCACTCCTATAACGCTCATCTCATATGGATCCGGGTCTCACAATCAATACAGCAACACTGACACGTACATCTACAGCGGAACAATCCTCAACACCGGCGAAGCTCCGCCGGCCATGACAGGTTTCCGGTGAAGGGGCTGTCCTACCCAACGACTGTAGTGATTTTGTGGCGACATATAAGTTGTTCTTGTGCTTCGTGTACTCGCGTCGATCGATTATCTCACTCGTTACTCGCCCGGTTGCCAAATTGTTTAAGGGCTTTTGATCCTCACGATACCAGCAAGCTCCAGTAACAATAGCTCGAGAGAAGGAGGAGTGGAGAGGGTGGTTGAGTGGTGAATTCGTGGTGAGAGATTGTTGGTTTTCATGGTGAGGAAAGAGAAGTTGAAGAAGATGAAAGTTAAGATCATTCTTACTCTAGAACTATCCAGATTTAGGGATAAGCCATAGGGAGCTGCCACCTCACCCATTGAGGTGGTAAACATGCACAAAGTGAGTAGGCAAGTGGCTAACATGCATAGGGGGTGAAGGAGTAGTTTACCAAACTTTAGGGTACAATTAGAATCAGAGGTTCTACTTACTTTTGGGGAATTCTACTACCACCCCGAACATTTCAAGTTCTTCAAAATCATGCTAACAACTTCTAAATATTGCCAACACTCCAAAATGCCCACTTTAAAGCCGTGACAGATTATTTAAAAAATTCATCCCCAAAGTCTTGATATTGAACTTGAGGGTGTTACATCATATGTTCATAAGATAGCATTTTATTTTACATATATTATTAAACATAACTAACAACAATTTTCTGAAAATAAATTTATATCTTTATAATTGTTAAAATGGTATTTTTTTGAAAAATACCAGTATACATTTATATTATGTTCTGTGTAAATCTCAAAATGAATTCCATCAACTTAATAACATTATTTTCGTCAATATGACTTTTTAAAATTAAAGAATAATTGGGTTTAGTTATTAATATAAGTTTACCCTTTCTTTATAAGTTAATCGTTAAATTCAAATAACTATATTTTATTTACATAAATGTACCTTCTTTAAACAAATAAATATTATGAGATAAATGTACCTTCTCAATTCTTACTTTTATATTCATAAACCACTATTTTTCTTATTAAATGTATATTCTAAGCGTGCAACTTATATCTAGTAAAATATAATTGTTTGGGGAGGGTATGGGGATTACGCTTGCATTCATATAAGACATTTTAATTGTAATTTATTGGGTGGATGAAAATGTGTTAATATTGAATTATGTGATTATTGTAGATTCAGAATTCGTAGGAGGCGAATTCGTTCAGGACCCCTACTACTACTAGTTTATGTGCTTGCTTGTGTGTGAAACTCTCTCCATTTCCAAGTAAGTTTACATGCACAACATTTTTAAATATCAAATGTGTTGTTTTGTGTGCGTTATCTCAAACTGTAAATTCGTTTATGCTTTGCAATACCATGAGTTTTCTAGTAATTTATTATGAACAGATTTGAGAAGCATGTGGTTACTAATCGAATTTGTGGTTTATTACCCATGTGATAAAATGATGAATAAATGTACAATAATGGAATTGGGAACGATGTACAAAGGATGCGCGTGAAGGCTACAGCCGGGGACACACGTGTGATGATTCCACTAGGGTACATACCCTCTTATATATCGCGAAAACTATGAGTACTACCTATGCATGTTCAGGTCACAAATGTATAGGGGTGTCGACACTTAAGGTTGTAAGTTCACATGTGTCACATGCTTGAAATAGGCCTTGAATCAGTTTTCAAAGCCTTGAATCAAGTTTCACAGGCTTGGAATAGCAGAGCTATTTCAAGGCCTTGAAATAAGATTCAAAACCTTGAAACTGCCTGACCTGTATGCATATTCTAAGGGGGAGTTTCTCTGATCTCTTCTGATCTGATTCTACCTCTCTCACCCCTATGCTTTATCTGTTATTATTTGATGATGAAAGGCAAACGATTTTGTTATATCTAACACTAGTTAATCCATCTGTTTAACTCAGTTTTGCAGGGAAATATTATTTTCAAGTTTGCAGGATTGGTTTCCTAATCTGGTTTCGCAGGAAAGGAAACTTGGAGAGAATGTTATTCTGTGATCAATCAGACACTCTTGACAGCTTCTCAATTTGTTTAAAGACAAGATCAGATCAATTTTTCTGAGAAGATTATGATCAACTATCCGTTGGAGAAGGCTGTTTAAAGAGTCAAAGTTGTTGCCTAAACATGAAGTTTGTTGCTGAATATTTGGGAAGATTTGCAGAGCTCTGAGCTGTATAAATAGAGCTCCTTTTGAATAAAAAAAACAACACTCAACGGGAAAAAAGAGAGACACTTTTCATGATTGAAAAGCATCAAATAAGCACATCATTCTCACAATCCAACTCACAGAAGATCAATGCATTCTTCACTGCAGTTTTACACTTCCAGTGTTCTTTTTGGCTTGTACTCCATTTGTATATCATTCTTATACTACTTCTTTATCTAATTCTCAAGGATTGTTCAAAGTGAACAATAGAGAATTCTTAGTTAATCATTTAGCTAGAGTAGGTACTAGATAAGTTGGAGAGAACCACAAGCTGTAACAGAGTAAGGCATATCTCTGTGCTTGAGATCTAGGGATTAGCTTTTGATTAATAAGAATTGTGTTGAAAATACTGCAGGGAGAAGATCCCTGAGGCAGAGACGTAGGTCCAAGTGGACTGAACTCTATCAATCCCGTGTCTCTTGCACTTACAGTTTCTTTTGCATACTTAGCTTTTTGCAGCATTTAAAGTAGTCTGTTTTTCAAGGGTTTGAAACTCTTTTCAAGGCCTTGAAAAAGACTTGTCTGTTTTATTTCAAATTGTATTTCATTCCAAAGGCTTGAAACTGTTTTCAAGGCCTTGATTTTCATTGCTCTTCACAAAAAAATCATCTCTTATACAAGTTTTGCAAAAAGTTGGCATACTCTATTCAACACCCCTTCTAGAGTATTTGTATTATATTTCTACCTGCATACTCCCCTTTCAAAGGTCTCATACATTATTTTACGGAGAATCGGGATCTGTGATATTCCAAGAAGCAACATACTTTATTATTTTTCCATGGTGACCTCTCTGTCCACATCGTACCTGTTGGGGCTCGTGGGCTACGCCTCAACCAAAATAAATTAATAAAATATAGTTACTGCTTATCTTACTGCTTATATCCTCGTATTAGCCAAAAACTATGTTTTTACGTGTTGTGGTATATTCTTACTCAGTTTTTACTGATAAAATGTTTCTCTGCGTTGAATTTTGATATTTTAAACCCACATGTCAAGAATAAGCTAGCGGGGGTGGAAACGTGCACACAAGTAAAATTTTAGGATCATGGCAAGCAACACTTTTTTTTAGAATTTCATTCGCTGTAGATGAAAGAGAGGTCACCATGAATTCTGGAGAAGACCGGTGATGAAGGAGTGGAAGCACAAGAAGAAGAAATTTGCAAAGGCCGTCTTTTACGACTTCTTCTTGCCATATGTGTCTGATGCATGCTCACTTGAGAAGAGACAAAAAGGGAGACGATGGTGGAAGAAGAAAAGTGGAGTGAAAAACCTCCTTAACATCTTTTGAGGTAACTGGGTCGGGTCGTCGACCTTAAATTACAAGGCGCTTGTTGGGAGGCAACCCAACCTATTTATTCCGTTAATTTAGGGAGTTAGTTTTTAATACAGTTGTGTGTGTTTTATTTATTTATTTTGAAGAGATGAGAGAGAGAGAGGGACTGACATTTGTTTCCAAGGGACATATTTGAGCAGATTATGGGAGAATCTACCCCGGTGTGACATGGCACACATGACCGTCATAGGGACTCCTTATTAACTATAAACTTGCATGAATACTAGTCATGTCTATACACTGATTAGTCCACTTTAAAACTTAGTCCAACTAAGTTTGCATGTGGTTGCATTTTGATCATTTTAATTAATTAGTCCAACTAATTAATATCCACATCCAGTTTAATCCATAAGGTGTGTGACCCTGTACGCAACGACCCCCTTATCCGGCTCGGACGAGACGGGGAGGCCGGTGCCAAATGTAACAGCAGAACATCAAAAGCACAACATCCAGACATATATATTACATACTATTAAACATTACATACGATCTCAAGTCTGTCACACGTCCTATTATACATTATTCTAACATTATTCATACTATGCTACAACTTATGACAAAACTTCCCTTAGTGAGTCTTGTACCCGGTCATGCCATAGTCGTCTTCTTCTAAACCTGCGGGGGAAGGAAACAAAGACCGCAGTTTTCTAAAATCAGCATAAAGTACTGAGTAAGTAAATACCCTAGCTTGTAAACCGGAGGATAGAACATTATTTTATTTCATGTCAAAATACAAGGAGGGATAAGTCAAAAAAGTATAAACTTGCTGAATAACATAAGAATGCAAATAACCTCTTATCTTTGAAACTTTCTTTCTTATTCTATAACGGGGAGTGATATCCCGATTATTTCTTCTTTCTCTTTATGAACTTCCTTGTCTTATAGAAAAACCCTTATTAACTTTGTTGATACGGGGAAATATCTACTATACTATCACTAGCTACCATGACCTTAACTACCGGCAGCCCCCAAAGACTTCTTGCGGCCAGAGGGGTGACTACATGGAGACACCCGGCAGGTTGCGACCGGGTTAAAATAATAGGGGTCGAGTGACCGAAGTCAACACGAGAATAATAATAAGTTTCTCCCGTACAACTCTTTCCACTTTACGTTATTACGTTTTATTATTTTCGTGTGACGATTTCAAGAAAGCATTTCAAATCGTAAACAATCTCAAGTAAAACAGATATATCACCAAACACATTTTGAGACAAATATTAAAATCACATTACGACACGAAAGGAGCTAGGCACGCTAGGCTAGGCATATTTACTTACCTCGATCCTTAGCACGTAAAATCTCCTAGAACGTCACGTGGTCTTCGTCTACAAACTTGTCATCTACACGTTACTTTTCTTTATTTGATCACAAGTTTATCGACACAAATTTGCAATCGGAAATTATTATAATAGTATTCATATTTTTAATAATATTCTGATTTTTAATATTACGTAGAAACTCATAATTTAAGTCCATAAACTTTTGATAATTATTAAATATTAATTTTATTAACATATCTACTTCTAAATAAATAAGAAATTATTTAATTAATTTGGCCATTTATTTATCACACTTACCGGACTATTTATAATATTTTAGTGGACAAATACAAGTTGGAAAAATTATTCTTTTTATTTATACAATTAAACGGTCGTTATTAATTGAGAAATCCATTAATTTAAAATTCTAAAATATTTCGTAGTTACCAACTAATTTAAAACAAACCGAAAATTAGTAATTACAAGTCATGCTTCTTATTCGTTTATTTTCAAAATAATTTCTATTTAACTAGCCCATATTTTATCTATTAAATTATTTAGCTTACTTTTTATTTTACTATTATTATTACTATTGCTATTATTGTTATTACTATTTATTAAAAGTAATACTATTATTTTTATTACTATTATTACTACCAGTATTATTATTAGTATTACTTCTATTGTTGTTGTTGTTGTTGTTGTTGTTGTTGTTGTTGTTGTTGTTGTTGTTGTTGTTGTTGTTGTTGTTGTTGTTGTTGTTGTTATTATTATTATTATTATTATTATTATTATTATTATTATTGCTACTACTACTACCACTACTACTATTACTATTGCTATCATTATAACTATTAATATAACTACTACTATTATTATTATTATTATTATTATTATTATTATTATTATTATTATTATTATTATTATTATTATTATTATTATTATTATTATTATTATTATTATTACTACTACTACTATTATCATTATTATTATTATTACTACTAGTATTATTATTAGTATTACTTCTATTGTTGTTGTTGTTGTTGTTGTTGTTGTTATCATTATTATTATTATTATTATTATTATTATTATTATTATTATTATTATTATTATTATTATTATTATTATTATTATTATTATTATTATTATTATTATTATTATAACAATATCTAGAAAGTGTGGAAATTAATTTAAACTTAAAAATTCTATTTTTATTTTGTTTCTATATTTCAGACTGCTAAATAACAAACAGACCCCCATGTTTACTGAAATAACATAATTACCTCCTTTCTTTAGCTTATGTATTTTCTGAAAATGACAACTACCTCCCCCTAAACATGAATTTCCAAGTTGATCAATCTAAACGTGAATCTAAGCATCAATACATGATTTTAATTATGTAAGTCGACTCCGGGCGAAGAGTAGAGCGTACCGGTACCAAAAATTGCGAGAAACGATGGAGAATTGAGTCGGGTTGGGTGGCCGAACGACGGCGTCGGAGATGGAGCTCGAGTCCGGCGATCGGGGCGGTTCTGGGTTCATCTGAGCTTCCTACTATCTTGGTCGAGCCTCTAGGAGATGATTAGACCCGATTTCAGGTGGTGGGTGTGCTTCGGTGGCTTGGGCGAAAACCTTCGCCGGTTTTAATGGCCTGACGGTGGCGGCGACAGTGCTCTGTTTTGGTGGTTGTTGTCTTCATCTCTGTTTTGGGATGGAGAATGATTGAGGTAGAGCAGAGAGGGATGGAGAGGAGAGCTAAGAGCTTTTCGAAGTGGTGGTGGTTGGTGGTCGTCGTTTCCCGACGGTGGTGTAGCTCGGTGGTGGCCATTGGCCACTGCTTTGTAGTTGCAGCTTCATCATTATTATTATTATTATTATTATTATTATTATTATTATTATTATTATTATTATTATTATTATTATTATTATTATTATTATTATTATTATTATTATTATTATTATTATTATTATATCAAAAAGTTTTCTTTTAGGATTACATGTATAATAGTTGGTGAGTGTGGTGTGTCGTGTAACATTTGTAACGTGTCCAAAATGTAGCTTTTAATTACTTTTACGTAGCGGACCACCGCGCCAAGTGGTTTACCCTGTAATACCCCGTCTGATTAGTAAGGCAGAATAGTCATTTTTAGCAAGTTAAATAAGAATTTAGTTGTGAAAAATAAAGTTGGGTGATTATTGTGTTTTTTATCGTTAAGAAAGTGGTGTGAAATTTTAGAAAAAAAAATGTTAGATTCGTAATCGTAAATAACTCGAGAACCTAAATTAGAATCTAGTTGTAAATAATAATTTGGGGCAATGTCGGGTAATACTCCATATCTCATCTAAGGGAAAATAGACAATCTTAGTATACACATTTTAAGGAATAATTGGATAATATTAATTTTATGGCAAATTGAGAATTTTAGAAGTACAAATTTAAAGTGATAGTTTAGAACTTAGCCGGGGCATTCGTGTACCATAATTTCATACGTTATATTAGACTAGCTTACACAAGTCATAACTCTACCTACTTGTACACCTATGGCACTAGATTGCTTAAGCTAGCAATACACCTAAAACACCCACTAGCAAAGTGGTACAACCGGCCCACCTCACAACTTCTTTTGATTTCATCTTCTCCAAGCAAACTAGCTTCGGGAGATTTCTCAACCCACCCCCATTGTCACCATCATCTTCCACCGCCCTTACGAGACTCACCTCTCTAAGAAACCTAGTCCTATATAAGACTCTCACAACCTCCCTCACACCACAGCCACCCTCCATCACCACCATCATCTCCATCATCACCACCACCACGTTCAAGCTCCGACAAGGCAAACCCGCCACCATCTACACCCTCTGTTCTGCTCTCTCCCACTCTCTGTTCTTCGTGGACAACAAAAACAGCAGCTGGGTGGTAGCAGCAACCACCCACCACCGCAGCCACCAAGGCCGCCAACGAACCACCCGACTGGAAGAAATTAAGAAAACCCACCTCCATATATCTTTTCCTAGCTCTCTCTCTGTCTCTCACTCTCAGAAGACAGCGGCTGCAACAAAAGCAGAGGTGGCCGCAACCACCTCCACCACCATAGCTGTATGGTTTTTATTCATGGATGCGCAACAGAAACAATAATTAACCATGCAAAACCCTCCAAGGATCACAAGTCAAGAGACATAACGATGGTAAAGGAAGAAATCAATTAACACACCTTAGGGTTCTCCTTTGATGACTTCAAACGCGAATTGTGTCACGTTCTGTATAGTTGATCCACGCCTAGAGTTGATTTCTAGATCCCCCACTCATGGGTGCTAGCCCGGAAAGAGGAAGAGGAAGAAGAATCACGCAAAACGAGACGAACCAAAGGAGGTTCGGCCTCCTTTGGGGCCGACGGGGACGGGGCGGCGAGCAAGGGGGGGGGGGGCGGCTCCTTCTTGCTTGCTTGCTCTCTCCTTTTGTTCTCTCCCACTCAAGTTATGATCTAATGAATCATAAGTGCGGGAAGGAAGGAAGGAAGGTCCTTTATATAGTCCAACAAATCCTTGCCAACTACCTAAAGGACTTATTCTAGTCCTACTAGAATTCAATTTAGTCCATTCCTTGCAAATTAGTCCCTACTAAGTTTGCAAGGTTTTGCAAAGTGATCCTTCTAATTAATTAATCCAATTAATTAATTCCCAAATCTAGTTCAACTCTATCTAGCGTGTGACCCCATAGGTTCTATCTAGTTGGTAGCAACTATTTGCTAATATGAAGCGGTTTCTAGCAAAACATCCATTCTAGCCAACTAATAGAATAGTCATCATGACAACCTTTGTACAAGTAATTGTCTCATCCCTTTGTCTCTATATCCGGATTGGACACGAGACATACAAGTCACACTCGTATATCCAATCCAAATTTTCTCGATCCATGGGAATAGCCTTATTCGTGCAAATAACATCAATATCCCATATTGATTTATTTGAGACTGGCTAGACATTCTATAAGCACTATCCCTTGAGTGGCCTAGGATATTTGCTCCCATTATGTGGGAGGGACAAATTCTATCTACGTCCACTACGATCTCTAAGCTTGCTTCGTATTGTATCCAGTACACGCCTTTATAACTACCCAGTTACGGTGTAGCGTTTAACGCTACCAAAATCACAATAATCCACAACTATAATATCTAGTGACTTCAAGTCTAAGGATGACAATACCATTGCACCGCGAGAAGCGCTTGTGACTCAACATAACGTGTATGTAGCCTTCTCGGAGATGGGTCAATCCAGTGCGTCATTACCCTTAATGCACACCTATGTGTTGGATCATGATATCTCCATATCAATCCAACCCCATACTAGTCTATAGATGATTGTCCCATTAATCATTATACTGGACTAGGGATATTTAAGATAAACAACACAATTGTAAATCTAAGGACTTCAATATATTAAATATCCAATAAATAATAAATGAATTTCTAGCCACAAATAAATTCATACTAAACTAGATTGCCTCTAGGGCATCGATTCCAACAATAGCCACCATTGTTGCCGGCGGCAACCCCCTAAGAGCAAACCCACCTACTTTCTCTCTCATCTCCCCTGTCTTCTCCGACCCATTCTGCTCGTCCCTGCACTTCTCCGACCTGGAGCAGAGCCCAAGGAAGCAACAAAAGCAGTAGTAGAAGCCTTAGCCATCACTCCGACCTCCATTTTTGCCAGCCAAACTCCGGCAAGTTCGCCGGAGGGATTCAGCGGCACCCACTCTCCTCTCTCGCTTGCAGTAGACTCCTGGGAGGCCGACAAGATCAGTAGCAGGCTCAGACCTGTCTTGAGAAGCCATTAAAGCCGGCCACGAAGCTCACCTCCGGCGACTCCAACGTGATACTTGGACCCGACTAATTTCTTGACGATTTCCGACCATTTTTGGGCTAGGTATGTCCTAAATCTTCTAATTAGTTGATTTAGATAGTCAAAATCTCAACTTGCTTGCTTGATTCCAAGTTTAGAACGATAAAATTGAAATTTTTGTGAAAGGGGGTTAAAGTGTCTTTTTCAGAAATTTTATAACATGATAAAGGGGGGTGTTCTTGTATTTTCAGAAAACAGTAGGTAGGAAGTATGCTTTAACAATCATATTTGGTCTCTAGTTGGGGTGTTTGCTATCTTTTAATATAACTTGGGGGCTTTACGCGTCTTTTACCAAAACTTGACACTTTTCGCTAAAAATAAAAATAATAACTTCGGATTAAAAATAATTTGTTAAATAACTAGGTTTCGTCCCCGTCCCCGAAAAGTGATTCGTGCGTAGAAAGAATGAACGGGTCGTTTGTTAAAATTAAACTAGAAACATTTTTGTTAAAACTTTAAATAAGTATTATTGAATCATTTAGCTAACAACTTGGACGTTAACACTTGTAAATTGGATATTTCGTCAGATTATAAACATCTCTTTATTTAGAAGAAGTTCTCTTAGAATTGAATAGTCTTAAATATTGTTTAAACTCTATAACAATAATCTTTATTTTCATAAAAATAAACTAGCTTTCGTTTTTACTATTATATCAAGTCTTTTATAACACCTCTAATTGGTTAACCACTTTTATTCAATAATAATATTAATAATAATAACAGTGGTTTAAAAATAGACGCGTTGTTTTATATAGTTTCGTTTTTAGAAAATTCTAACTAATTAGCTAGAGGGGTTTGGGTTGAAATAAAAGAAAATACTCTCTAGGAATTGTATCATTTTACTTGGATATTTAATTGACATAAAAGTTACGGGTTGTAGGTGACAGTTTTGTAGGCCGAGCCACTTTTAGACGTGCTAGTGCTACGGAATTAAGGTAAGTGACATGCCAAGCGTTGAGCCTAGCTTCTTTCGTGTCTTAATATGATTTTTATTACTTGTCTCGGAATACATTTTATTGTTTATTCACTAACTTGTTTTAGTTGAAGCTCCCTTCTATTTCAAAGAAGTTATTTACTTGATGTTGTCACATGATTAATATTAATAATTCGTAATTAACGTAAAGTGGAAAGAGTTGTGCGGGAGAAGCTTATTATTGTCGTGTTGACTTCGGTCACTCGGCCTGTGATCAGATTTTATGTAAACTCGGTCGCAACCTGCCGGGTCGCTCCATGTACTCACCTCTCTGGCCGCAAGAAGTCTTAGGGGGCTGCCGGCAGTTATGGTCATGGGTGCTAGTGATAGAATAGTAGATTCTTCCCCGTATCAACACAGTTAATAATACAGTTTCTATGAGATTTGGATATTTAAGAAAGAGAATAAGAGATTGACTAATCCTCCCCGTTTGAAAGTTGAGAAAGGAAGATCAAAAGAATGAGAATTTTATAAGCGTTCTTACTGGATCCACCAGGTTCAATTCTTACAATTTTACAATTTATATTTGAGTTCCTGATTTACTCAGCTAGTTTACATCTTTATGATTTATTTCCTCTGTATATTTATTGTGAAAAGAAGGTTACGCTTCGTCTTCTGATTTACGAGCTTGGGTGTCACTTACTCAGTATTTCCATGCTGACTTTGAAAACTGCGATTCCTGTTTCCTTCCCACCGTAGGTTTGGGATCTGAGGACTATGGCATAGCTGGGTACGAGACTCACTTCGTTGGATTTCACCACGAGTAGAATCTAGTCCAGTTAGCCAGAATTATGTAGTAGTTTTGAAAATGCTTTTGTAAAATCTAGAGACTTATGTAAAGTTAAATATTATGAAATAAATAAAGAAGTTGGGATGTTATGCTTATGATTTCCGCCGTTACTTTTAGCAGCGCCCTCCTGGGCTTTCCGGTCCGGAACGGAAGGCTTGGGAATTCACGGGTCGTTGCATACCCGCCACACCATAACCATCCTCCCATCATCTTTTTCCTCCCTACCATTTTGGGCGGAGAAAATTTTCTCTAAGATTTCTCCGGCGACCACCACGTCAAGGTCAGAAATTCGACCTCCTCTCCCCCCGATGTTCGTCCCAATTCGTCCCAAACAAGTCAAGACGAAATCCCTTACATCAATTTCACCAATTTATCATTCCAAATCCAATCCGAGAATCCCTCTCGTCGAATGTCAATTTCAATCGATTTTCACCCGATCTCTCTCTCTCTCTCTCTCTCTTTCCCTCTCTCTCGCCCTCTCTTTCTCTCTATGTGTTGTGGTGCCGAAGCAAAACCAACCGCCGACCCAGGTCCGACTCTGTTCTGCCGCCCGTTCGCCGACCTCCTCTGTCCCGTTCGCCGTCGCCACCACAGCCTCTCTCCCGTCTTTCTCTCTATCCTGCGATTAGCACCAGCAGCGGAGCCCACTCGTGCCAAAACCAAACTCCTCAATTGCCGCCGCCTTCCTCCTGTTCGTTGTCCTTCATTCGGAAACCCATACCTTCTTCTTTTATATTTACTTTTCATTTCGAAATCCACCATTTTGTTCCACCATTTTCTCTGATCTTAGTAGGATTTAATTGAAGGTTTCGTGGGTTTGGTTGTTCAGTGGCTTTTATTTGTGAAGAAACTGAAGTGAAGTTTGGTTGTAAATTATGGGGTAGTTTTGTATGATGTGAAACTGTGGGTTAACTCTTGTATGATATGATCTGAGAGGGTATGTTGTTGTCTTTTACAGAATCTATTTTACTTCATATGAGGCAACCCCGGGATCTCGGTTCAGGGTTAATGCGACAATCGATAAACAAAAGTAGATTATTACTTAGATAGATTACATTTTAGTTCATGTATACAACAAATATTCCGAAAACAAGTACAATTTGAAAATAAATGTTTGTGATCTGCTAAGTGATCTAATCTTATGCTCGACGACCTCGTCTCGATCCGCGTTCCCATCCCGGTCTGCACTAACCTGTGGTGGTTTTGAAATAACAAACACATACAAAACAGTTTGAAAACAATCAGTTAAAACTGAGTAAATACACTGTGACACGTAAACCAATGAGTGCTCACAAGCATAAGTTGAAATAAACCAAGAAAATTAAAATATTAATAAGTAAAAGAGTTGGAATAATTTGGAAGAATTATAGGTAAACGTGTAGCAAAACTTCTCAACTTTAAAGCACTTATAAATCACGAGTAGTCAAGATATTCTTACAACATAGCAATCTCACAGGAGCAATTCATGTTTCACTGTAAAACGTATTAATTCACAAGTCCAAAGTTCTTTCAAATTCACTTATTTTGGTTGGGGCATATCCAGAGCCACAAACATGATCGATAGAGTAAGCAACTTTCTTTCAACTTCAATTTACAGTTAAGTTTAGTTGAGGCATGTCCAGAGCCACCGGCGGAGGATCACAAAGTTATCATAGAGGGTTCCTTCTAGGGTCTATCAAACCCTATTTCACCCGAGCGTTAAGGTAGCCCATACGTCACTCCCGCTGAAAAATCATAGCTAAAAGGCCTTTAATGTCGACATCCCTATACCGTAGTGACCCTTACAAGTATAAGTAGCAATCTATAGCTCTACAAACCCCTTGGCCGCAATACCTTGGTACATTTTGGCTCGTCGGGGGAGGATTTGAGAGCATTAAAGTTCTATCCAATAATATGAAGCATTGCTTCGATGGCCGTAGCCATAAGTAACAGGAGGATCGCTTGGCGCCTCCGGCCAGAGCCATAAATAACACAACCATGTACATCGTCCTACATCTATTAGAAGTATTTTATTTCTTCTCTTTCACATAACCAGAATCAGAATATCAACATTTCACCAGTAATTTTCAAGAGTTCTCACAAGAGAGTCATAGGTATTCAAACAATTTTAAAAAATAAGACATGCTTCTCATATTATTTTCAGTTGACAAAATATTCATTCGAAACGTCATACGCATACGCACATTTTGATAAGTAAGGGTCGCACATATATATGTACTTACCACTGAGAAAAGAATGGCGAAAATCAAAGCTAGCACTCCTATAACGCTCATCTCATATGGATCCGGGTCTCACAATCAATACAGCAACACTGACACGTACATCTACAGCGGAACAATCCTCAACACCGGCGAAGCTCCGCCGGCCATGACAGGTTTCCGGTGAAGGGGCTGTCCTACCCAACGACTGTAGTGATTTTGTGGCGACATATAAGTTGTTCTTGTGCTTCGTGTACTCGCGTCGATCGATTATCTCACTCGTTACTCGCCCGGTTGCCAAATTGTTTAAGGGCTTTTGATCCTCACGATACCAGCAAGCTCCAGTAACAATAGCTCGAGAGAAGGAGGAGTGGAGAGGGTGGTTGAGTGGTGAATTCGTGGTGAGAGATTGTTGGTTTTCATGGTGAGGAAAGAGAAGTTGAAGAAGATGAAAGTTAAGATCATTCTTACTCTAGAACTATCCAGATTTAGGGATAAGCCATAGGGAGCTGCCACCTCACCCATTGAGGTGGTAAACATGCACAAAGTGAGTAGGCAAGTGGCTAACATGCATAGGGGGTGAAGGAGTAGTTTACCAAACTTTAGGGTACTATTAGAATCAGAGGTTCTACTTACTTTTGGGGAATTCTACTACCACCCCGAACATTTCAAGTTCTTCAAAATCATGCTAACAACTTCTAAATATTGCCAACACTCCAAAATGCCCACTTTAAAGCCGTGACAGATTATTTAAAAAATTCATCCCCAAAGTCTTGATATTGAACTTGAGGGTGTTACATCATATGTTCATAAGATAGCATTTTATTTTACATATATTATTAAACATAACTAACAACAATTTTCTGAAAATAAATTTATATCTTTATAATTGTTAAAATGGTATTTTTTTGAAAAATACCAGTATACATTTATATTATGTTCTGTGTAAATCTCAAAATGAATTCCATCAACTTAATAACATTATTTTCGTCAATATGACTTTTTAAAATTAAAGAATAATTGGGTTTAGTTATTAATATAAGTTTACCCTTTCTTTATAAGCTAATCGTTAAATTCAAATAACTATATTTTATTTACATAAATGTACCTTCTTTAAACAAATAAATATTATGAGATAAATGTACCTTCTCAATTCTTACTTTTATATTCATAAACCACTATTTTTCTTATTAAATGTATATTCTAAGCGTGCAACTTATATCTAGTAAAATATAATTGTTTGGGGAGGGTATGGGGATTACGCTTGCATTCATATAAGACATTTTAATTGTAATTTATTGGGTGGATGAAAATGTGTTAATATTGAATTATGTGATTATTGTAGATTCAGAATTCGTAGGAGGCGAATTCGTTCAGGACCCCTACTACTACTAGTTTATGTGCTTGCTTGTGTGTGAAACTCTCTCCATTTCCAAGTAAGTTTACATGCACAACATTTTTAAATATCAAATGTGTTGTTTTGTGTGCGTTATCTCAAACTGTAAATTCGTTTATGCTTTGCAATATGAGTTTTCTAGTAATTTATTATGAACAGATTTGAGAAGCATGTGGTTACTAATCGAATTTGTGGTTTATTACCCATGTGATAAAATGATGAATAAATGTACAATAATGGAATTGGGAACGATGTACAAAGGATGCGCGTGAAGGCTACAGCCGGGGACACACGTGTGATGATTCCACTAGGGTACATACCCTCTTATATATCGCGAAAACTATGAGTACTACCTATGCATGTTCAGGTCACAAATGTATAGGGGTGTCGACACTTAAGGTTGTAAGTTCACATGTGTCACATGCTTGAAATAGGCCTTGAATCAGTTTTCAAAGCCTTGAATCAAGTTTCACAGGCTTGGAATAGCAGAGCTATTTCAAGGCCTTGAAATAAGATTCAAAACCTTGAAACTGCCTGACCTGTATGCATATTCTAAGGGGGAGTTTCTCTGATCTCTTCTGATCTGATTCTACCTCTCTCACCCCTATGCTTTATCTGTTATTATTTGATGATGAAAGGCAAACGATTTTGTTATATCTAACACTAGTTAATCCATCTGTTTAACTCAGTTTTGCAGGGAAATATTATTTTCAAGTTTGCAGGATTGGTTTCCTAATCTGGTTTCGCAGGAAAGGAAACTTGGAGAGAATGTTATTCTGTGATCAATCAGACACTCTTGACAGCTTCTCAATTTGTTTAAAGACAAGATCAGATCAATTTTTCTGAGAAGATTATGATCAACTATCCGTTGGAGAAGGCTGTTTAAAGAGTCAAAGTTGTTGCCTAAACATGAAGTTTGTTGCTGAATATTTGGGAAGATTTGCAGAGCTCTGAGCTGTATAAATAGAGCTCCTTTTGAATAAAAAAAACAACACTCAACGGGAAAAAAGAGAGACACTTTTCATGATTGAAAAGCATCAAATAAGCACATCATTCTCACAATCCAACTCACAGAAGATCAATGCATTCTTCACTGCAGTTTTACACTTCCAGTGTTCTTTTTGGCTTGTACTCCATTTGTATATCATTCTTATACTACTTCTTTATCTAATTCTCAAGGATTGTTCAAAGTGAACAATAGAGAATTCTTAGTTAATCATTTAGCTAGAGTAGGTACTAGATAAGTTGGAGAGAACCACAAGCTGTAACAGAGTAAGGCATATCTCTGTGCTTGAGATCTAGGGATTAGCTTTTGATTAATAAGAATTGTGTTGAAAATACTGCAGGGAGAAGATCCCTGAGGCAGAGACGTAGGTCCAAGTGGACTGAACTCTATCAATCCCGTGTCTCTTGCACTTACAGTTTCTTTTGCATACTTAGCTTTTTGCAGCATTTAAAGTAGTCTGTTTTTCAAGGGTTTGAAACTCTTTTCAAGGCCTTGAAAAAGACTTGTCTGTTTTATTTCAAACTGTATTTCATTCCAAAGGCTTGAAACTGTTTTCAAGGCCTTGATTTTCATTGCTCTTCACAAAAAAATCATCTCTTATACAAGTTTTGCAAAAAGTTGGCATACTCTATTCAACACCCCTTCTAGAGTATTTGTGTTATATTTCTACCTGCATACTCCCCTTTCAAAGGTCTCATACATTATTTTAAGTAGAATCGGGATCTGTGATATTCCAAGAAGCAACATACTTTATTATTTTTCCATGGTGACCTCTCTGTCCACATCGTACCTGTTGGGGCTCGTGGGCTACGCCTCAACCAAAATAAATTAATAAAATATAGTTACTGCTTATCTTACTGCTTATATCCTCGTATTAGCCAAAAACTATGTTTTTACGTGTTGTGGTATATTCTTACTCAGTTTTTACTGATAAAATGTTTCTCTGCGTTGAATTTTGATATTTTAAACCCACATGTCAAGAATAAGCTAGCGGGGGTGGAAACGTGCACACAAGTAAAATTTTAGGATCATGGCAAGCAACACTTTTTTTTAGAATTTCATTCGCTGTAGATGAAAGAGAGGTCACCATGAATTCTGGAGAAGACCGGTGATGAAGGAGTGGAAGCACAAGAAGAAGAAATTTGCAAAGGCCGTCTTTTACGACTTCTTCTTGCCATATGTGTCTGATGCATGCTCACTTGAGAAGAGACAAAAAGGGAGACGATGGTGGAAGAAGAAAAGTGGAGTGAAAAACCTCCTTAACATCTTTTGAGGTAACTGGGTCGGGTCGTCGACCTTAAATTACAAGGCGCTTGTTGGGAGGCAACCCAACCTATTTATTCCGTTAATTTAGGGAGTTAGTTTTTAATACAGTTGTGTGTGTTTTATTTATTTATTTTGAAGAGATGAGAGAGAGAGAGGGACTGACATTTGTTTCCAAGGGACATATTTGAGCAGATTATGGGAGAATCTACCCCGGTGTGACATGGCACACATGACCGTCATAGGGACTCTTGCATGCGAGTTGGGGATTCCAAGTCACAGATTTTAGCAGAGGAGGGCAGTCTACCCCGGTGTGCGAGAACACACTGACTATATAGGAGCATAGTGGCACCACTAGTGCTTGGGGATTGCTTGGAGTGGATTTTCGTCCCCGCCCTTGAGGCGGTTGTGAGTATTTCTTCCTTTAGCTAAAATTATGTGTTTCTTTTGTATATGCCATGCTCCATATCATCTACTGGCCTACGCATTGATTGCTGAGTCTTCTTGCATACTCTCTAAATTCAGTGTGGGGGTGGTTTAGCTGTCTACCAGCTGATATGTGTCTTGCATGGCCAGTTACATGTAGAATGTTAGGTTGTATTGTGAGTCAGTATTGTGGTTTTTATTACGTTTTTACTTCTATTGTCGTATTGTGTAGGATATATTTATAGTTGGTTTGCACTTTTACATAATTGAGTATACCCACCAACAAAGTTAGTTGTGTATTGTCAAATTTTTTCGAGTCTAAGCCTTGCATATAGAGTTAGGATATTATGAAAAATACAAAAAAAAAAGAGAAAAAGAGGAAATCCAAAAAAAATGAGAAAATTGAAAATTTTCAGAAAATGCAATTGAAAGAAGTATAGTCTCGGTTAATTTAGTGAGATGTGAAAACTGTAGGCATATGGCGTGACTTTTGACCGAGAATGACATTTTTAGTTCCCCTAGTAAGTATAGAGAGAATCTCATTACGGGAATGCCTACCTATTTCAAACTAAACTGAATTTTAAAAGCTAAAGTGTGTGTTGTTTTCTCTTAAAAGAGTTGAGCTTGGTGTTTGCTAAACAAGCCGAACGTTCATGTTGTCCGTCTTATGTAGTCGCCAGCCCGCCTCGTAGTGGCACACAGAACAGCTGTGCGAAGACGTGTATTAGAGCACTCACTGCTTTTAGATCTTACCTTGTAGGACCACTAGAAAACCCTAATTGATCATTGGATTCATTGTTAGCCTCGATGACCTAGGGATACGATTCTTGACCTTCATCATATATCGTTTAGAATTACCTTTCTAGAGCGTCACGAGGGAGCAGTAGTTGAGGGGGGTTAGTTGAGGGAGTGCTTCATTACATATTTTTTTGAGTTCTGCAGATCGCATATGCTTCATTAGATATCTACGAGGGGATGCGAGGGTGAGTGAGTTGGCTTGCACACTAAGGTGTGGCGGTGTTCCATGTCATTACATCATGGACACAGTAGTGGAGAGCCCAAGTGCGTGACGTCTAATCCGCACAAAAATGGGGTTGGTTGTACTTAATTGGTGGCATGTGCTAGGTACCAGATTTTTATCATCTTGGTGTAGGAGGTTCAGTTGGATTAGGCACGTGACATACCTTATTTGACTACTTGAGAGGGGATGTAACTACATTCTAGTGTGGGGGTGTCGAAATTTGACTACGAACATAGAGATTGTGGATTTGATGACTCCACCCCCATACATGCTTTTACGAAGTTTGCGGTTGTGTTGGCATTGTTTGATTCTTGAAGGAGCATCACTCATATATTATTATTGATATTTGATTGAGAGAAAAAGAAAATATATATAAAAAATTAAAAAAAAGAAAAAAAAAATGAAAGAAAAAAAGAGAGAGAGAAAAAAGGAGAGAAAGAAATAAAGTTGTGTTTATTGAAAATCGAGTGGTGAAAGTTTTTAGTTCCGGATTGAAGACAAAGATGAGTTTTGCACATTATTTGCTTTGATGGCCACGAAATTGACATGGTACCAGGTTTTGAGGGGATTGAGGGCAGGAGTCGGTGAGATTCGGGTTATGGATTCCTATCATCAAGGTGAGGGTGTGTGAGATATGGGGATTGGTGAGTTTATGTGACGCTTTAGGATTTGTTTCTTTATACAAGTTATATCCTTTTTGTCCTTAAGCCTCATCATATTTGACCATTAGCATAATAGGAGCTCGGACTATGAATGTGGCTTAGCCTTGCTTAGCCTCTTATTTTTACCAGCACACATGAAGAGGAAGGTTGTTCTTTTAGTACAGTTAAGCTTTCTATGTGTATTGAAATTGCCTGATCTTCCAAAAAGAATGAATTTAAAAGTTTTTATGTGTTTAAGATCGAGGATTTTCATTTGCATCATCTCGCTGCATTAGTTGTGTCGTGAGTCGTGTTAGAGTCGTTTGAGTCTTGGCGGCTAGTAGACAGTTAGATGCAGTAGACGAGACTTTGCTCGGGACGCGCAAATGGCAAGTGTGGGGTTATTTGATAACTCCTTAATAAGAGTTATCCTACGTACACTTTACATTGTTATTTGTGTGTGTGTCGGTGCAAAGTGACGAGATTTGAGCCAAAATATGAAGAAAATGCACTTTTGGATGTTTTTGAGCTTTAATGCACAATCCGGGCGTTTCTCAATGGTTTTGAGTATGATTTTGATAATTTATTACATTTGATCTTCGCGGTAGTGTTTGTGTTTGTTGTTTGACAGAAATTACTTATGTGGGAATCAAATGGAGAGAAGAAACGAGCTTCGGAATAGAAGAAAAGACGAATTTGGCGCGTTTTGGATGTTTTCGCCAAATATTGGGCAATAATTGAGAAAAACGAGAAAATGGTCCAGAAACGAGAATTTCTCTACATGGATGAAGTGTACATCGCAAAAGGAATCTAAATGTGCAAAAATCACATTTATCGGAGTCCAGACGAAAAAGTTATGTCAAAAATGATGTTTTTGGAGTGTTCAGGATTGTCTTCGTATGAAGACAAAAGTCTTGAGTGATTTTATTTCTCAAAAGGGTGAGGGGTTTGAGGGTGGGGGTCCAACTTAGTGTTTAAGATTTCTATTTAGGGTTTAATTGAGGTTTTATGATTAGAAGATTTGGTGTATTTTGAGTTTGGGGGATGACCAGGGTATGATTTTTAATTATAAAATATTAGAAAAAGGTGCTCAAAATGCTTCGAAATCTGGTTTTGAGTGATTTGAATTCTCAAAAGGGTGAAGGGTTTGAGGGTTGGGGGTCCAATTCAGTGTTTTAGATTTCTATATAGGTTTTAAATGAGGATATGGGATTAGAGAATTTGGTGTTTTTTGAGTTTGGGGTGATGATCAAGGTATAATTTTTAATGATAAATCATGGTTTCGGGACATTTTATGGGTATTTTGAGGAGGTTTTTGGCAGTCCAAAGAAGGTTTTTTGTTGTAACTTTTTTCGTGATCCTATAGTTTGACTGTGAGTCTAGAATATTAGGTAAAGATTCACTCGTTTTTCTAACATTTAGATATTAGAAAAAGGTGCTGAAAACGCTTCGAAATCTTGTTTTGAGTGATTTGATTTCTCAAAAGGGTGAAGGGTTTGAGGGTTGGTTGTCCAATTAAGTGTTCTAGATTTGTATTTAGGGTTTAATGGAGGATATGGGATTAGGGGATTTTGGTGTTTACTAAGTTTGGGCTGATGATCAGGGTACGATTTTTAATGATAAATCATGGTTTCGGGATATTTTATGGGTACTTTGGGGTGGTTTTTAGCAGGCCAAAGAAGGTTTTGGTTTCATATTTTTTCACGATACAATAGTTTTATTGCCAGTCAACAATATTAGGTAAAAATTCACTCGTTTTTGAAACATTTAGATATTAGAATAAGGTGCCAAAAACGCTTCGAAATCTTGTTTCGAGTGATTTTATTTCTCAAAAGGGTGAGGGGTTTGAGGGTCGGGGGTCCAACTTAGTGTTTTATATTTTTATTTAGGGTTTAATTGAGGTTCTATGATTAGAGGATTTGGTGTTTTTTGAGTTTAGGATGAATATCAGTGTATGATTTTTAATGATAAATCATGATTTCGGGTCATTTTATGGGTATTTTTAGGAGGTTTTTGACAGGCTAAAGAAGGTTTTTAATTGTAACTTTTTTCGTGATCCTATAGTTTGATTGTCAGTCTACAATATTAGGTAAAGATTCACTCGTTTTTGTAACATTTAGATATTAGAAAAAGGTGCTCAAAATGCTTCGAAATCTTGTTTTGAGTGATTTCAATTCTCAAAAGGGAGAAGGGTTTGAGGGTTGGGGGTCCAATTCAGTGTTTTAAATTTCTATATAGGGTTTAAATGATGATATGGGATTAGAGGATTTGGTGTTTTTTGAGTTTGGGGTGATGATCAGGGTATGATTTTTAGTGATAAAAACTGGTTTCAGGACAATTTATGGATATTTTGAGGAGGTTTTTGGCAGTCAAAGAAGGTTTTTAGTTGTAACTTTTTTCGTGATCATCTATTTTGATTGTCAGTCTACAATATTAGGTAAAAATTCACTAGTTTTTATAACATTTAGATATTAGAAAAACGTGCTCAAAATGCTTAGAAATCTTGTTTTGAGTGATTTTATTTCTTAAAAGGGTGAGGGGTTTGAGGGTCGGGGGTCAAACTTAGTGTTTTAGATTTATATTTAGGGTTTAATTGAGGTACTAGGATTAGAGGATTTGGTGTTTTTTAAGTTTAGGGTTATGATCAGTGTATGATTTTTAATGATAAATCATGATTTCGGGACATTTTATGGGTATTTTTAGAAGGTTTTTGGCAGGCCAAAGAAGGTTTTTAGTTGGAACTTTTTTCGTGATCCTATAGTTTGATTGTCAGTCTACAATATTAGACAAAGATTCACTCGATTTTGTAACATTTAGATATTAGAAAAAGGTGCTCAAAATGCTTCGAAATCTTGTTTTGAGTGATTTGAATTCTGAAAAGGGTAAAGGGTTTGAGGGTTGGGGCTCCAATTCAGTGTTTTAGATTTCTATATAGGGTTTAAATGATGATATGGGATTAGAGGATTTGGTGTTTTTTAAGTTTGGGGGATGATCAGGGTATGATTTTGAATGGTAAATCATGATTTCGGGACATTTTATGGGTATTTTGATGAGGTTTTTGGCAGGCCAAAGAAGGTTTTTAGTTGAAACTTTTTTCGTGATCCTATAGTTTGATTGTAAGTCTACAATATTAGGTAAAGGTTTACTCGTTTTTGAAAAATTTAGATATTACAAAAAGGTGCTCAAAATGCTTCGAAATCTTGTTTTGAGTGATTTGAATTCTCAAAAGGGAGAAGGGTTTTAGGGTTGGGGATCCAATTCTGTGTTTTAGATTTCTATATAGGGTTTAAATGATGATATGGGATTAGAGGATTTGGTGTTTTTTGAGTTTGGGGTGATGATCAGGGTATGATTTTTAATGATAAATTCTGGTTTCGGGACAATTTATGGGTATTTTGAGGAGGTTTTTGGCAGCCAAAGAAGGTTTTTATTTGTAACTTTTTTCGTGATCCTATAGTTTGATTGTCAGTCTACAATATTAGGTAAAGATTAACTCGTTTTTGTAACATTTAGATATTATAAAAAGGCGCTCAAAACGCTTAGAAATCTTGTTTTGAGTGATTTTATTTCTTAAAAGGGTGAGGGGTTTGAGGGTCGGGGTCCAACTTAGTGTTTTAGATTTCTATTTTGGGTTTAATTGAGGTTCTAGGATTAGAGGATTTGGTGTTTTTTGATTTTGGGGGATGATCACTGGTATGATTGTTAATGATAAATAATGATTTCGGGACATTTTATGGGTATTTTGAGGTGGTTTTTGGCAGGCCAAAGAAGGTTTTTAGTTGAAACTTTCTTCGTGATCCTATAGTTTGATTGTCAGTCTACAATATTAGGTAAAAATTCACTCGTTTTTGTAACATTTAGATATTAGAAAACGGTGCTCAAAATGCTTTGAAATCTTGTTTTGAGTGATTTGTATTCTCAAAAGGGAGAAGAGTTTGAGGGTTGGGGGTCCAATTCAGTGTTTTAGATTTCTAAAAAGGGTTTAAATGATGATATGGGATTAGAGGATTTGGTGTTTTTGAGTTTGGGGGATGATCAGGGTATGATTTTATAATGATAAATCATGATTTCGAGACATTTTATGAGTATTTTGAGGAGGTTTTTGGCAGGCCAAAGAAGGTTTTTAGTTGTAACTTTTTTCGTGATCCTATAGTTTGATTGTTAGTCTACAATATTAGGTAAAGATTCACTCGTTTTTATAACATTTAGATATTAGAAAAAGGTGCTCAAAATGCTTCGAAATCTTGTTTTGAGTGATTTGAATTCTCAAAAGGGTGATGGGTTTGAGGGTTGGGGGTCCAACTCAGTGTTTTAGATTTCTATACAGGGTTTAAATGATGATATAGGATTAGAGGATTTGGTGTTTTTTGAGTTTGGGGTGATGATCAGGGTATGATTTTTAATGATAAATCATGGTTTCCAGACATTTTATGGGTATTTTGAGGAGGTTTTTGGCAGGCCAAAGAAGGTTTTTAGTTGTAATTTTTATCGTGATCCTATAGTTTGATTGTAAGTCTACAACATTAGGTAAAGATTCACTCGTTTTTTTAACATTTAGATATTAGAAAAAGGTGCTCAAAACGCTTCGCAATCTTGTTTTGAGTGATTTAATTTCTCAAAAGGGTGAGGGGTTTGAGGGTGGGGGGTCCAACTTAGTGTTTAAAATTTCTATTTAGGGTTTAATTGAGGTTTTATGATTAGAGGATTTGGTGTATTTTGAGTTTGGGGGATGACCAGGGTATGATTTTTAATTATAAAATATTAGAAAAAGGTGCTCAAAATGCTTCGAAATCTGGTTTTGAGTGATGATCAGGGTATAATTTTTAATGATAAATCATGGTTTCAGGACATTTTATGGTTATTTTGAGGAGGTCTTTGGCAGTCCAAAGAAGGTTTTTTGTTGTAACTTTTTTCGTGATCCTATAGTTTGATTGTCAGTCTACAATATTAGGTAAAGATTCACTCGTTTTTGTAACATTTAGATATTAGAAAAAGGTGCTGAAAACGCTTCGAAATCTTGTTTTGAGTGATTTGATTTCTCAAAAGGGTGAAGGTTTTGAGGGTTTAGTGTCCAATTAAGTGTTTTAGATTTGTATTTAGGGTTTAATGGAGGATATGGGATTAGGGGATTTTGGTGTTTACTAAGTTTGGGGTGATGATCAGGGTACGATTTTTAATGATAAATCATGGTTTCGGGATATTTTATGGGTACTTTGGGGTGGTTTTTAGCAGGCCAAAGAAGGTTTTGGTTTTATATTTTTTCATGATACAATATTTTTATTTCCAGTCCACAATTTTAGGTAAAAATTAACTCGTTTTTGAAACTTTTAGATATTAGAAAAAGGTGCCAAAAACGCTTCGAAATCTTGTTTTGAGTGATTTTATTTCTCAAAAGGGTGAGGGGTTTGAGGGTCGGGGGTCCAACTTAGTGTTTTATATTTTTATTTAGGGTTTAATTGAGGTTCTATGATTAGAGGATTTGGTGTTTTTTCAGTTTAGGGTGATGATCAGTGTATGATTTTTAATGATAAATCATGATTTCGGGACATTTTATGGGTATTTTTAGGAGGTTTTTGACAGGCTGAAGAAGGTTTTTAATTGTAACTTTTTTCGTGATCCTATAGTTTGATTGTCAGTCTACAATATTAGGTAAAGATTCATTCGTTTTTGTAACATTTAGATATTAGAAAAAGGTGCTCAAAATGCTTCGAAATCTTGTTTTGAGTGATTTGAATTCTCAAAAGGGAGAAGGGTTTGAGGGTTGGGGGTCCAATTCAGTGTTTTAAATTTCTATATAGGGTTTAAATGATGATATGCGATTAGAGGATTTAGTGTTTTTTGAGTTTGGGGTGATGATCAGGGTATGATTTTTAATGATAAAAACTGGTTTCGGGACAATTTATGGATATTTTGAGGAGGTTTTTGGTAGTCAAAGAAGATTTTTAGTTGTAACTTTTTTCGTGATCCTATATTATAATTGTCAGTCTACAATATTAGGTAAAGATTCATTCGTTTTTATAACATTTAGATATTAGAAAAAAAGTGCTCAAAATGCTTAGAAATCTTGTTTTGAGTGATTTTATTTCTTAAAAGGGTGAGGGGTTTGAGGGTCGGGGGTCAAACTTAGTGTTTTAGATTTCTATTTAGGGTTTAATTGAGGTTCTAGGATTAGAGGATTTGGTGTTTTTTAAGTTTAAGGTGATGATCAGTGTATGATTTTTAATGATAAATCATGATTTCAGGACATTTTATGGGTATTTTTAGAAGGTTTTTGGCAGGCCAAAGAAGGTTTTTAGTTGTAACTTTTTTCGTGATCCTATATTTTGATTGTCAGTCTACAATATTAGGTAAAGATTCACTCGTTTTTATAACATTTAGATATTAGAAAAAAGTGCTCAAAATGCTTAGAAATCTGGTTTTGAGTGATTTTATTTCCTTAAAGGGTGAGGGGTTTGAGGGTCGGGGGTCAAACTTAGTGTTTTAGATTTCTATTTATGGTTTAATTGAGGTTCTAGGATTAGAGGATTTGGTGTTTTTTAAGTTTAGGGTGATGATCAGTGTATGATTTTTAATGATAAATCATGATTTCGGGACATTTTATGGGTATTTTTAGAAGGTTTTTGGCAGGCCAAAGAAGGTTTTTAGTTGAAACTTTTTTCGTGATCCTATAGTTTGATTGTCAGTCTACAATATTAGGCAAAGATTCACTCGATTTTGTAACATTTAGATATTAAAAAAAGGTGCTCAAAATGCTTCGAAATCTTGTTTTGAGTGATTTGAATTCTGAAAAGGGTAAAGGGTTTGAGGGTTGGGGCTCCAATTAAGTGTTTTAGATTTCTAAATCGGGTTTAAATGATGATATGGGATTAGAGGATTTTGTGTTTTTTGAGTTTAGGGGATGATCAGGGTATGATTTTGAATGGTAAATCCTGATTTCGGGACATTTTATGGGTATTTTGATGAGGTTTTTGGCAGGCCAAAGAAGGTTTTTAGTTGTAACTTTTTTCTTGATCCCTGTAGTTTGATTGTCAGTCTACAATATTAGGTAAAGATTTACCCGTTTTTGTAAAATTTAGATATTAGAAAAAGGTGCTCAAAATGCTTCCAAATCTTGTTTTGAGTGATTTGAATTCTCAAAAGGGAGAAGGGTTTTAGGGTTGGGGATCCAATTCAGTGTTTAAGATTTCTATATAGGGTTTAAATGATGATATGGGATTAGAGGATTTGGTGTTTTTTTGACTTTGGGGTGATGATCAGGGTATGGTTTTTAATGATAAATCCTGGTTTCGGGACAATTTATGGGTATTTTGAGGAGGTTTTTGGCAGTCAAAGAAGGTTTTTATTTGTAAATTTTTTCGTGATCCTATAGTTTGATTGTCAGTCTATAATATTAGGTAAAGATTCACTCGTTTTTGTAACATTTAGATATTATAAAAATGTGCTCAAAATGCTTCGAAATCTTGTTTTGAGTGATTTGAATTCTCAAAAGGGTGAAGGGTTTGAGGGTTGGGGCTCCAATTCAGTGTTTTAGATTTCTAAATAGGGTTTAAATGATGATATGGGATTAGAGGATTTGGTGTTTTTGAGTTTGGGGGATGATCAGGGTATGATTTTTAATGATAAATCATGGTTTCCAGACATTTTATGGGTATTTTGAGGAGGTTTTTGGCAGGCCAAAGAAGGTTTTTAATTGTAATTTTTATCGTGATCCTATAGTTTGATTGTAAGTCTACAACATTAGGTAAAGATTCACTCGTTTTTGTAACATTTAGATATTAGAAAAAGGTGCTCAAAACGCTTCGCAATCTTGTTTTGAGTGATATTATTTCTCTAAAGGGTGAGGGGTTGGAGGGTGGGGGTTCCAACTTAGTATTTAAGATTTCTATTTAGGGTTTAATTGAGGTTTTATGATTAGAGGATTTGGTGTATTTTGAGTTTGGGGGATGACCAGGGTATAATTTTGAATTATAAAATATTAGAAAAAGGTGCTCAAAATGCTTCGAAATTTGATTTTGAGTGATGATCAGGGTATAATTTATAATGATAAATCATGGTTTCGGGACATTTTATGGGTATTTTGAGGAGGTTTTTGGCATTCCAAAGAAGCTTTTTGTTGTAACTTTTTTCGTGATCCTATAGTTTGATTTTCAGTCTACAATATTAGGTAAAGATTCACTCGTTTTTGTAACATTTAAATATTAGAAAAAGGTGCTGAAAACGCTTCGAAATCTGGTTTTGAGTGATTTGATTTCTCAAAAGGGTGAAGGTTTTGAGGGTTTGGTGTCCAATTAAGTGTTTTAGATTTGTATTTAGGGTTTAATGTAGGATATGGGATTAGGGGATTTTGGTGTTTACTAAGTTTGGGGTGATGATCAGGGTACGATTTTTAATGATAAATCATGGTTTCGGGATATTTTATGGGTACTTTGGGGTGGTTTTTAGCAGGCCAAAGAAGGTTTTGGTTTTATATTTTTTCATGATACAATAGTTTTATTGCCAGTCAACAATATTAGGTAAAGATTCACTCGTTTTTATAACATTTAGATATTAGAAAAAGGTGCTCAAAATGCTTCAAAATCTTGTTTTGTGTGATTTGAATTCTCAAAAGGGTGAAGGGTTTGAGGGTTGGGGGTCCAACTCAGTGTTTTAGATTTCTATATAGGGTTTAAATGATGATATGGGATTAGAGGATTTGGTTTTTTTTTGAGATTGGGGTGATGATCAGGGTATGATTTTTAATGATAAATCATGGTTTCCAGACATTTTATGAGTATTTTGAGGAGGTTTTTGGCAGGCCAAAGAAGGTTTTTAGTTGTAATTTTTATCGTGATCTAATAGTTTGATTGTAAGTCTAAACATTAGTTAAAGATTCACTCGTTTTTCTAACATTTAGATATTAGAAAAAGGTGCTCAAAACGCTTCGCAATCTTGTTTTGAATGATTTTATTTCTCAAAAGGGTGAGGGGTTTGAGGGTGGGGGGTCCAACTTATTGTTTAAGATTTCTATTTAGGGTTTAATTGAGGTTTTATGATTAGAGGATTTGGTGTATTTTGAGTTTGGGGGATGACCAGGGTATGATTTTTAATTATAAAATATTAGAAAAAGGTGCTCAAAATGCTTCGAAATCTGGTTTTGAGTGATGATCAGGGTATAATTTTTACTGATAAATCAAAGTTTCGGGACATTTTATGGGTATTTTGAGGAGGTTTTTGGCAGTCCAAAGGAGGTTTATTCTTGTAACTTTTTTCGTGATCCTATAGTTTGATTGTCACTCTACAATATTAGGTAAAGATTCACTCGTTTTTGTAACATTTAAATATTGGAAAAAGGTGCTGAAAACGCTTCGAAATCTGGTTTTGAGTGATTTGATTTCTCAAAAGGGTGAAGGTTTTGAGGGTTTGGTGTCCAATTAAGTGTTTTAGATTTGTATTTAGGGTTTAATGTAGGATATGGGATTAGGGGATTTTGGTGTTTACTAAGTTTGGGGTGATGATCAGGGTACGATTTTTAATGATAAATCATGGTTTCGGGAAATTTTATGGGTACTTTGGGGTGGTTTTTAGCAGGCCAAAGAAGGTTTTGGTTTTATATTTTTTCATGATACAATAGTTTTATTGCCAGTCAACAATATTAGGTATAGATTCACTCGTTTTTATAACATTTAGATATTAGAAAAAGGTGCTCAAAATGCTTCAAAATCTTGTTTTGTGTGATTTGAATTCTCAAAAGGGTGAAGGGTTTGAGGGTTGGGGGTCCAACTCAGTGTTTTAGATTTCTATATAGGGTTTAAATGATGATATGGGATTAGAGGATTTGGTTTTTTTTTGAGTTTGGGATGATGATCAGGGTATGATTTTTAATGATAAATCATGGTTTCCAGACATTTTATGGGTATTTTGAGGAGGTTTTTGGCAGGCCAAAGAAGGTTTTTAGTTGTAATTTTTAACGTGATCCAATAGTTTGATTGTAAGTCTAAACATTAGTTAAAGATTCACTCGTTTTTCTAACATTTAGATATTAGAAAAAGGTGCTCAAAACGCTTCGCAATCTTGTTTTGAATGATTTTATTTCTCAAAAGGGTGAGGGGTTTGAGGGTGGGGGGTCCAACTTATTGTTTAAGATTTCTATTTAGGGTTTAATTGAGGTTTTATGATTAGAGGATTTGTTGTATTTTGAGTTTGGGGGATGACCAGGGTATGATTTTTAATTATAAAATATTAGAAAAAGGTGCTCAAAATGCTTTGAAATCTGGTTTTGAGTGATGATCAGGGTATAATTTTTACTGATAAATCAAAGTTTCGGGACATTTTATGGGTATTTTGAGGAGGTTTTTGGCAGTCCAAAGGAGGTTTATTCTTGTAACTTTTTTCGTGATCCTATAGTTTGATTGTCAGTCTACAATATTAGGTAAAGATTCACTCGTTTTTGTAACATTTAAATATTAGAAAAAGGTGCTGAAAACGCTTCGAAATCTGGTTTTGAGTGATTTGATTTATCAAAAGGGTGAAGGTTTTGAGGGTTTGGTGTCCAATTAAGTGTTTTAGATTTGTATTTAGTGTTTAATGTAGGATATGGGATTAGGGGATTTTGGTGTTTACTAAGTTTGGGGTGATGATCAGGGTACGGTTTTTAATGATAAATCATGGTTTCGGGATATTTTATGGGTACTTTGGGGTGGTTTTTAGCAGGCCAAAGAAGGTTTTGGTTTTATATTTTTTCATGATACAATAGTTTTTTTGCCAGTCAACAATATTAGGTAAAGATTCACTCGTTTTTATAACATTTAGATATTAGAAAAAGGTGCTCAAAATGCTTCAAAATCTTGTTTTGTGTGATTTGAATTCTCAAAAGGGTGAAGGGTTTGAGGGTCGGGGGTCCAACTTAGTGTTTTATATTTTTATTTAGGGTTTAATTGAGGTTCTATGATTAGAGGATTTGGTGTTTTTCAGTTTAGGGTGATGATCAGTGTATGATTTTTAATGATAAATCATGATTTCGGGACATTTTATGGGTATTTTTAGAAGGTTTTTGGCAGGCCAAAGAAGGTTTTTAGTTGAAACTTTTTTCGTGATCCTATAGTTTGATTGTCAGTCTACAATATTAGGTTAAGATTCACTCGTTTTTTGTAACATTTAGATATTTTAAAAAGGTGCCAAAAACGCTTCGAAATCTTGTTTTGAGTGATTTTATTTCTCAAAAGGGTGAGGGGTTTGAGGGTCGGGGGTCCAACTTAGTCTTTTAGATTTTTATTTAGGGTTTAATTGAGGTTCTATGATTAGAGGATTTGGTGTTTTTTAAGTTTAGGGTGATGATCAGTGTATGATTTGTAATGATAAATCATGATTTCGGGACATTTTATTGGTATTTTTAGAAGGTTTTTGGCAGGCCAAAGAAGGTTTTTAGTTGAAACTTTTTTCGTGATGCTATAGTTTGATTGTCAGTCTACAATATTAGGCAAAGATTCAATCGATTTTGTAACATTTAGATATTAGAAAAAGGTGCTCAAAAAGCTTCGAAATCTTGTTTTGAGTGATTTGAATTCTCAAAAGGTAGAAGGGTTTTAGGGTTGGGGATCCAATTCAGTGTTTTAGATTTCTATACAGGGTTTAAATGATGATATGGGATTAGAGAATTTGGTGTTTTTTGAGTTTGGGGGTGATGATCAGGGTATGATTTTTAATGATAAATACTGGTTTCGGGACAATTTATGGGTATTTTGAGGAGGATTTTGGCAGTCAAAGAAGGTTTTTACTTGTAACTTTTTTCGTGATCCTATAGCTTGATTGTCAGTCTACAATATTAGGTAAAGATTCACTCGTTTTTGTAACATTTAGATATTATAAAAAGGTGCTCAAAATGCTTAGAAATCTTGTTTTGAGTGAATTTATTTCTTAAAAGGGTGACGGGTTTGAGGGTCGGGGGTCCAACTTAGTGTTTTAGATTTTTATTTTGGGTTTAATTGAGGTTCTAGGATTAGAGGATTTGGTGTTTTTTGATTTTGGGGGATGATCAGGGTATGATTGTTAATGATAAATAATGATTTCGGGACATTTTATGGGTACTTTGAGGTGGTTTTTGGCAGGCCAAAGAAGGTTTTTAGTTGAGACTTTCTTCGTGATCCTATAGTTTGATTGTCAGTCTACAATATTAGGTAAAGATTCACTCGTTTTTGTAACATTTAGATATTAGAAAAATGTGCTCAAAATGCTTCGAAATCTTATTTTGAGTGATTTGAATTCTCAAAAGGGTGAAGGGTTTGAGGGTTGGGGGTCCAATTCAGTGTTTTAGATTTCTAAATAGGGTTTAAATGATGATATGGGATTAGAGGATTTGGTGTTTTTGAGTTTGGGGGATGATCAGGGTATGATTTTAATGATAAATCATGATTTCGGGACATTTTATGAGTATTTTGAGGAGGTTTTTGGCAGGCCAAAGAAGGTTTTTAGTTGTAACTTTTTTCGTGATCCTATAGTTTGATTGTTAGTCTATAATATTAGGTAAAGATTCACTCGTTTTTATAACATTTAGATATTAGAAAAAGGTGCTCAAAATGCTTCGAAATCTTGTTTTGAGTGATTTGAATTCTCAAAAGGGTGAAGGGTTTGAGGGTTGGGGGTCCAACTCAGTGTTTTAGGTTTCTATATAGGGTTTGAATGATGATATGGGATTAGAGGATTTGGTGTTTTTTGAGTTTGGGGTGATGATCAGGGTATGATTTTTAATGATAAATCATGGTTTCCAGACATTTTATGGGTATTTTGAGGAGGTTTTTGGCAGGCCAAAGAAGGTTTTTAGTTGTAATTTTTATCGTGATCCTAGAGTTTGATTGTAAGTCTACAACATTAGGTAAAGATTCACTCGTTTTTGTAACATTTAGATATTAGAAAAAAGGTGCTCAAAACGCTTCACAATCTTGTTTTGAGTGATTTTACTTCTCAAAAGGGTGAGGGGTTTGAGGGTGGGGGGTCCAACTTAGTGGTTAAGATTTCTATTTAGGGTTTAATTGAGGTTTTATGATTAGAGGATTTGGTGTATTTTGAGTTTGGGGGATGAGCAGGGTATGATTTTTAATTATAAAATATTAGAAAAAGGTGCTCAAAATGCTTCGAAATATGGTTTTGAGTGATGATCAGGGTATAATTTTTAATGATAAATCATGGTTTCGGGACATTTTATGGGTATTTTGAGGAGGTTTTTGGCAGTCCAAAGAAGGTTTTTTGTTGTAACTTTTTTCGTGATCCTATAATTTGATTGTCAGTCTACAATATTAGGTAAAGATTCACTCGTTTTTGTAACATTTAGATATTAGAAAAAGGTGCTGAAAACGC
This sequence comes from Linanthus parryae, assembly GCA_023055425.1. Taxonomy (NCBI): domain Eukaryota; kingdom Viridiplantae; phylum Streptophyta; class Magnoliopsida; order Ericales; family Polemoniaceae; genus Linanthus; species Linanthus parryae. Next base: position 284,644 of record JALGPY010000008.1, on the reverse strand, counting down.
TTCGAAATCTTGTTTTGAGTGATTTGATTTCTCAAAAGGGTGAAGGGTTTGAGGGTTGGGTGTCCAATTAAGTGTTTTAGATTTGTATTTAGGGTTTAATGGAGGATATGGGATTAGGGGATTTTGGTGTTTACTAAATTTGGGGTGATGATCAGGGTACGATTTTTAATGATAAATCATGGTTTCGGGATATTTTATGGGTACTTTGGGGTGATTTTTAGCAGGCCAAAGAAGGTTTTGAATTTATATTTTTTCATGATACAATAGTTTTATTGCCAGTCAACAATATTAGGTAAAAATTCACTCGTTTTTGAAACATTTAGATATTAGAAAAAGGTGCCAAAAACGTTTCGAAATCTTATTTTGAGTGATTTTATTTCTCAAAAGGGTGAGGGGTTTGAGGGTCGGGGGTCCAACTTAGTGTTTTATATTTTTATTTAGGGTTTAATTGAGGTTCTATGATTAGAGGATTTGGTGTTTTTTCAGTTTAGGGTGATGATCAGGGTATAATTTTTAATGATAAATCATGATTTCGGGACATTTTATGGGTATTTTGAGGAGGTTTTTGGCAGTCCAAAGGAGGTTTTTTCTTGTAACTTTTTTCGTGATCCTATAGTTTGATTGTCAGTCTACAATATTAGGTAAAGATTCACTCGTTTTTGTAACAGTTAGATATTAGAACAAAGTGATGAAAACGCTTCGAAATCTTGTTTTGAGTGATTTGATTTCTCAAAAGGGTGATGGGTTTGAGGGTTGGGTGTCCAACTAAGTGTTTTAGATTTGTATTTAGGGTTTAATGGAGGATATGGGATTAGGGGATTTTGGTGTTTACTAAGTTTAAGGTGATGATCAGGGTACGATTTTTAATGATAAATCATGGTTTCCAGATATTTTATGGGTACTTTGGGGTGGTTTTTAGCAGGCCAAAGAAGGTTTTGGTTTTATATTTGTTCATGATACAATAGTTTTATTGCCAGTCAACAATATTAGGTAAAAATTCACTGGTTTTTGAAACATTAGATATTAGAAAAAGGCGCCAAAAACGCTTCGAAATCTTATTTTGAGTGATTTTATTTCTCAAAAGGGTGAGGGGTTTGAGGGTCGGGGGTCCAACTTAGTGTTTTATATTTTAGGGTTTAATTGAGGTTCTATGATTAGAGGATTTGGTGTTTTTTCAGTTTAGGGTGATGATCAGTGTATGACTTTTAATGATAAATAATGATTTCGGGACATTTTATGGGTATTTTTAGAAGGTTTTTGGCAGGCCAAAGAAGGTTTTTAGTTGAAACTTTTTTCGTGATCCTATAGTTTGATTGTAAGTCTACAATATTAGGTAAAGATTCACTCGTTTTTTGTAACATTTAGATAATAGAAAAAGGTGCCAAAAACGCTTCGAAATCTTGTTTTGAGTGATTTTATTTCTCAAAAGGGTGAGGGGTTTGAGGGTCGGGGGTCCAACTTAGTCTTTTAGATTTTTATTTAGGGTTTAATTGAGGTTCTATGATTAGAGGATTTGGTGTTTTTTAAGTTTAGGGTGATGATCAGTGTATGATTTTTAATGATAAATCATGATTTCGGGACATTTTATTGGTATTTTTAGAAGGTTTTTGGCAGGCCAAAGAAGGTTTTTATTTGTAACTTTTTTCGTGATCCTATAGCTTGATTGTCAGTCTACAATATTAGGTAAAGATTCACTCGTTTTTGTAACATTTAGATATTATAAAAAGGTGATAAAAATGCTTAGAAATCTTGTTTTGAGTGATTTTATTTCTTAAAAGGGTGACGGGTTTGAGGGTCGGGGGTCCAACTTAGTGTTTTAGATTTCTATTTTGGGTTTAATTGAGGTTCTAGGATTAGAGGATTTGGTGTTTTTTGATTTTGGGGGATGATCAGGGTATGATTGTTAATGATAAATAATGATTTCGGGACATTTTATGGGTACTTTGAGGTGGTTTTTGGCAGGCCAAAGAAGGTTTTTAGTTGAGACTTTCTTCGTGATCCTATAGTTTGATTGTCAGTCTACAATATTAGGTAAAGATTCACTCGTTTTTGTAACATTTAGATATTAGAAAAATGTGCTCAAAATGCTTCGAAATCTTATTTTGAGTGATTTGAATTCTCAAAAGGGTGAGGGGTTTGAGGGTCGGGGGTCCAACTTAGTGTTTTATATTTTAGGGTTTAATTGAGGTTCTATGATTAGAGGATTTGGTGTTTTTTCAGTTTAGGGTGATGATAAGTGTATGACTTTTAATGATAAATCATGATTTCGGGACATTTTATGAGTATTTTGAGGAGGTTTTTGGCAGGCCAAAGAAGGTTTTTAGTTGTAACTTTTTTCGTGATCCTATAGTTTGATTGTTAGTCTATAATATTAGGTAAAGATTCACTCGTTTTTATAACATTTAGATATTAGAAAAAGGTGCTCAAAATGCTTCGAAATCTTGTTTTGAGTGATTTGAATTCTCAAAAGGGTGAAGGGTTTGAGGGTTGGGGGTCCAACTCAGTGTTTTAGGTTTCTATATAGGGTTTGAATGATGATATGGGATTAGAGGATTTGGTGTTTTCTGAGTTTGGGGTGATGATCAGGGTATGATTTTTAATGATAAATCATGGTTTCCAGACATTTTATGGGTATTTTGAGGAGGTTTTTGGCAGGCCAAAGAAGGTTTTTAGTTGTAATTTTTATCGTGATCCTAGAGTTTGATTGTAAGTCTACAACATTAGGTAAAGATTCACTCGTTTTTGTAACATTTAGATATTAGAAAAAAGGTGCTCAAAACGCTTCACAATCTTGTTTTGAGTGATTTTACTTCTCAAAAGGGTGAGGGGTTTGAGGGTGGGGGGTCCAACTTAGTGTTTAAGATTTCTATTTAGGGTTTAATTGAGGTTTTATGATTAGAGGATTTGGTGTATTTTGAGTTTGGGGGATGAGCAGGGTATGATTTTTAATTATAAAATATTTGAAAAAGGTGCTCAAAATGCTTCGAAATATGGTTTTGAGTGATGATTAGGGTATAATTTTTAATGATAAATCATGGTTTCGGGACATTTTATGGGTATTTTGAGGAGGTTTTTGGCAGTCCAAAGAAGGTTTTTTGTTGTAACTTTTTTCGTGATCCTATAATTTGATTGTCAGTCTACAATATTAGGTAAAGATTCACTCGTTTTTGTAACATTTAGATATTAGAAAAAGGTGCTGAAAACGCTTCGAAATCTTGTTTTGAGTGATTTGATTTCTCAAAAGGGTGAAGGGTTTGAGGGTTGGGTGTCCAATTAAGTGTTTTAGATTTGTATTTAGGGTTTAATGGAGGATATGGGATTAGGGGATTTTGGTGTTTACTAAATTTGGGGTGATGATCAGGGTACGATTTTTAATGATAAATCATGGTTTCGGGATATTTTATGGGTACTTTGGGGTGATTTTTAGCAGGCCAAAGAAGGTTTTGGTTTTATATTTTTTCATGATACAATAGTTTTATTGCCAGTCAACAATATTAGGTAAAAATTCACTCGTTTTTGAAACATTTAGATATTAGAAAAAGGTGCCAAAAACGTTTCGAAATCTTGTTTTGAGTGATTTTATTTCTCAAAAGGGTGAGGGGTTTGAGGGTCGGGGGTCCAACTTAGTGTTTTATATTTTTATTTAGGGTTTAATTGAGGTTCTATGATTAGAGGATTTGGTGTTTTTTCAGTTTAGGGTGATGATCAGGGTATAATTTTTAATGATAAATCATGATTTCGGGACATTTTATGGGTATTTTGAGGAGGTTTTTGGCAGTCCAAAGGAGGTTTTTTCTTGTAACTTTTTTCGTGATCCTATAGTTTGATTGTCAGTCTACAATATTAGGTAAAGATTCACTCGTTTTTGTAACAGTTAGATATTAGAACAAAGTGATGAAAACGCTTCGAAATCTTGTTTTGAGTGATTTGATTTCTCAAAAGGGTGATGGGTTTGAGGGTTGGGTGTCCAACTAAGTGTTTTAGATTTGTATTTAGGGTTTAATGGAGGATATGGGATTAGGGGATTTTGGTGTTTACTAAGTTTAAGGTGATGATCAGGGTACGATTTTTAATGATAAATCATGGTTTCCAGATATTTTATGGGTACTTTGGGGTGGTTTTTAGCAGGCCAAAGAAGGTTTTGGTTTTATATTTGTTCATGATACAATAGTTTTATTGCCAGTCAACAATATTAGGTAAAAATTCACTCGTTTTTGAAACATTAGATATTAGAAAAAGGCGCCAAAAACGCTTCGAAATCTTATTTTGAGTGATTTTATTTCTCAAAAGGGTGAGGGGTTTGAGGGTCGGGGGTCCAACTTAGTGTTTTATATTTTAGGGTTTAATTGAGGTTCTATGATTAGAGGATTTGGTGTTTTTTCAGTTTAGGGTGATGATCAGTGTATGACTTTTAATGATAAATAATGATTTCGGGACATTTTATGGGTATTTTTAGAAGGTTTTTGGCAGGCCAAAGAAGGTTTTTAGTTGAAACTTTTTTCGTGATCCTATAGTTTGATTGTAAGTCTACAATATTAGGTAAAGATTCACTCGTTTTTTGTAACATTTAGATAATAGAAAAAGGTGCCAAAAACGCTTCGAAATCTTGTTTTGAGTGATTTTATTTCTCAAAAGGGTGAGGGGTTTGAGGGTCGGGGGTCCAACTTAGTCTTTTAGATTTTTATTTAGGGTTTAATTGAGGTTCTATGATTAGAGGATTTGGTGTTTTTTAAGTTTAGGGTGATGATCAGTGTATGATTTTTAATGATAAATCATGATTTCGGGACATTTTATTGGTATTTTTAGAAGGTTTTTGGCAGGCCAAAGAAGGTTTTTATTTGTAACTTTTTTCGTGATCCTATAGCTTGATTGTCAGTCTACAATATTAGGTAAAGATTCACTCGTTTTTGTAACATTTAGATATTATAAAAAGGTGATAAAAATGCTTAGAAATCTTGTTTTGAGTGATTTTATTTCTTAAAAGGGTGACGGGTTTGAGGGTCGGGGGTCCAACTTAGTGTTTTAGATTTCTATTTTGGGTTTAATTGAGGTTCTAGGATTAGAGGATTTGGTGTTTTTTGATTTTGGGGGATGATCAGGGTATGATTGTTAATGATAAATAATGATTTCGGGACATTTTATGGGTACTTTGAGGTGGTTTTTGGCAGGCCAAAGAAGGTTTTTAGTTGAGACTTTCTTCGTGATCCTATAGTTTGATTGTCAGTCTACAATATTAGGTAAAGATTCACTCGTTTTTGTAACATTTAGATATTAGAAAAATGTGCTCAAAATGCTTCGAAATCTTATTTTGAGTGATTTGAATTCTCAAAAGGGTGAAGGGTTTGAGGGTTGGGGGTCCAATTCAGTGTTTTAGATTTCTAAATAGGGTTTAAATGATGATATGGGATTAGAGGATTTGGTGTTTTTGAGTTTGGGGGATGATCAGGGTATGATTTTAATGATAAATCATGATTTTGGGACATTTTATGAGTATTTTGAGGAGGTTTTTGGCAGGCCAAAGAAGGTTTTTAGTTGTAACTTTTTTCGTGATCCTATAGTTTGATTGTTAGTCTATAATATTAGGTAAAGATTCACTCGTTTTTATAACATTTAGATATTAGAAAAAGGTGCTCAAAATGCTTCGAAATCTTGTTTTGAGTGATTTGAATTCTCAAAAGGGTGAAGGGTTTGAGGGTTGGGGGTCCAACTCAGTGTTTTAGGTTTCTATATAGGGTTTGAATGATGATATGGGATTAGAGGATTTGGTGTTTTCTGAGTTTGGGGTGATGATCAGGGTATGATTTTTAATGATAAATCATGGTTTCCAGACATTTTATGGGTATTTTGAGGAGGTTTTTGGCAGGCCAAAGAAGGTTTTTAGTTGTAATTTTTATCGTGATCCTAGAGTTTGATTGTAAGTCTACAACATTAGGTAAAGATTCACTCGTTTTTGTAACATTTAGATATTAGAAAAAAGGTGCTCAAAACGCTTCACAATCTTGTTTTGAGTGATTTTACTTCTCAAAAGGGTGAGGGGTTTGAGGGTGGGGGGTCCAACTTAGTGTTTAAGATTTCTATTTAGGGTTTAATTGAGGTTTTATGATTAGAGGATTTGGTGTATTTTGAGTTTGGGGGATGAGCAGGGTATGATTTTTAATTATAAAATATTTGAAAAAGGTGCTCAAAATGCTTCGAAATATGGTTTTGAGTGATGATTAGGGTATAATTTTTAATGATAAATCATGGTTTCAGGACATTTTATGGGTATTTTGAGGAGGTTTTTGGCAGTCCAAAGAAGGTTTTTTGTTGTAACTTTTTTCGTGATCCTATAATTTGATTGTCAGTCTACAATATTAGGTAAAGATTCACTCGTTTTTGTAACATTTAGATATTAGAAAAAGGTGCTGAAAACGCTTCGAAATCTTGTTTTGAGTGATTTGATTTCTCAAAAGGGTGAAGGGTTTGAGGGTTGGGTGTCCAATTAAGTGTTTTAGATTTGTATTTAGGGTTTAATGGAGGATATGGGATTAGGGGATTTTGGTGTTTACTAAATTTGGGGTGATGATCAGGGTACGATTTTTAATGATAAATCATGGTTTCGGGATATTTTATGGGTACTTTGGGGTGATTTTTAGCAGGCCAAAGAAGGTTTTGGTTTTATATTTTTTCATGATACAATAGTTTTATTGCCAGTCAACAATATTAGGTAAAAATTCACTCGTTTTTGAAACATTTAGATATTAGAAAAAGGTGCCAAAAACGTTTCGAAATCTTGTTTTGAGTGATTTTATTTCTCAAAAGGGTGAGGGGTTTGAGGGTCGGGGGTCCAACTTAGTGTTTTATATTTTTATTTAGGGTTTAATTGAGGTTCTATGATTAGAGGATTTGGTGTTTTTTCAGTTTAGGGTGATGATCAGGGTATAATTTTTAATGATAAATCATGATTTCGGGACATTTTATGGGTATTTTGAGGAGGTTTTTGGCAGTCCAAAGGAGGTTTTTTCTTGTAACTTTTTTCGTGATCCTATAGTTTGATTGTCAGTCTACAATATTAGGTAAAGATTCACTCGTTTTTGTAACAGTTAGATATTAGAAAAAAGTGATGAAAACGCTTCGAAATCTTGTTTTGAGTGATTTGATTTCTCAAAAGGGTGATGGGTTTGAGGGTTGGGTGTCCAATTAAGTGTTTTAGATTTTTATTTAGGGTTTAATGGAGGATATGGGATTAGGGGATTTTGGTGTTTACTAAGTTTAAGGTGATGATCAGGGTACGATTTTTAATGATAAATCATGGTTTCCAGATATTTTATGGGTACTTTGGGGTGGTTTTTAGCAGGCCAAAGAAGGTTTTGGTTTTATATTTGTTCATGATACAATAGTTTTATTGCCAGTCAACAATATTAGGTAAAAATTCACTCGTTTTTGAAACATTAGATATTAGAAAAAGGCGCCAAAAACGCTTCGAAATCTTATTTTGAGTGATTTTATTTCTCAAAAGGGTGAGGGGTTTGAGGGTCGGGGGTCCAACTTAGTGTTTTATATTTTATTTTGGGTTTAATTGAGGTTCTATGATTAGAGGATTTGGTGATTTTTCAGTTTAGGGTGATGATCAGTGTATGACTTTTAATGATAAATAATGATTTCGGGACATTTTATGGGTATTTTTAGAAGGTTTTTGGCAGGCCAAAGAAGGTTTTTAGTTGAAACTTTTTTCGTGATCCTATAGTTTGATTGTAAGTCTACAATATTAGGTAAAGATTCACTCGTTTTTTGTAACATTTAGATAATAGAAAAAGGTGCCAAAAACGCTTCGAAATCTTGTTTTGAGTGATTTTATTTCTCAAAAGGGTGAGGGGTTTGAGGGTCGGGGGTCCAACTTAGTCTTTTAGATTTTTATTTAGGGTTTAATTGAGGTCCTATGATTAGAGGATTTGGTGTTTTTTAAGTTTAGGGTGATGATCAGTGTATGATTTTTAATGATAAATCATGATTTCGGGACATTTTATTGGTATTTTTAGAAGGTTTTTGGCAGGCCAAAGAAGGTTTTTAGTTGAAACTTTTTTCGTGATCCCATAGTTTGATTGCCAGTCTACAATATTCGGCAAAGATTCACTCGATTTTGTAACATTTAGATATTAGAAAAAGGTGCTTAAAATGCATCGAAATCTTGTTTTGAGTGATTTGAATTCTGAAAAGGGTTAAGGGTTTGAGGGTTGGGGCTCCAATTCAGTGTTTTAGATTTCTATATAGGGTTTAAATGATGATATGGGATTAGAGGATTTGGCGTTTTTTGAGTTTGGGGGATGATCAGGGTATGATTTTGAATGGTAAATCATGATTTCGGGACATTTTATGGGTATTTTAATGAGGTTTTTGGCAGGCCAAAGAAGGTTTTTAGTTGTAACTTTATTCGTGATCCTATAGTTTGATTTTCAGTCTACAATATTAGGTAAAGATTTACTCGTTTTTGTAACATTTAGATATTAGAAAAAGATGCTCAAAATGCTTCGAAATCTTGTTTTGAGTGATTTGAATTCTCAAAAGGTAGAAGGGTTTTAGGGTTGGGGATCCAATTCAGTGTTTTATATTTCTATATAGGGTTTAAATGATGATATGGGATTAGAGGATTTGGTGTTTTTTGAGTTTGGAGTGATGATCAGGGTATGATTTTTAATGATAAATACTGGTTTCGGGACAATTTATGGGTATTTTGAAGAGGTTTTTGGCAGTCAAAGAAGGTTTTTATTTGTAAATTTTTTCGTGATCCTATAGTTTGATTGTCAGTTTACAATATTAGGTAAAGATTCACTCGTTTTTGTAACATTTAGATATTATCAAAAGGTGCTCAAAATGCTTAGAAATCTTGTTTTGAGTGATTTTATTTCTTAAAAGGGTGAGGGGTTTGAGGGTCGGGGGTCCAACTTAGTGTTTTAGATTTCTATTTTGGGTTTAATTGAGGTTCTAGGATTAGGGGATTTGGTGTTTTTTGATTTTGGGGGATGATCAGGGTATGATTGTTAATGATAAATAATGATTTCGGGACATTTTATGGGTACTTTGAGGTGGTTTTTGGCAGGCCAAAGAAGGTTTTTAGTTGAAACTTTCTTCGTGATCCTATAGTTTGATTGTCAGTCTACAATATTAGGTAAAGATTCACTCGTTTTTGTAACATTTAGATATTAGAAAAATGTGCTCAAAATGCTTCGAAATCTTATTTTGAGTGACTTGAATTCTCAAAAGGGTGAAGGGTTTGAGGGTTGGGGGTCCAATTCAGTGTTTTAGATTTCTATATAGGGTTTAAATGATGATATGGGATTAGAGGATTTGGTGTTTTTGAGTTTGGGGGATGATCAGGGTATGATTTTTAATGATAAATCATGATTTCGGGACATTTTATGAGTATTTTGAGGAGGTTTTTGGCAGGCCAAAGAAGGTTTTTAGTTGTAACTTTTTTCGTGATCCTATAGTTTTATTTTTAGTCTACAATATTAGGTAAAGATTCACTCGTTTTTGTAACATTTAGATATTAGAAAAATGTGCTCAAAATGCTTCGAAATCTTATTTTGAGTGATTTGAATTCTCAAAAGGGTGAAGGGTTTGAGGGTTGGGGGTCCAACTCAGTGTTTTAGGTTTCTATATAGGGTTTGAATGATGATATGGGATTAGAGGATTTGGTGTTTTTTGAGTTTGGGGTGATGATCAGGGTATGATTTTTAATGATAAATCATGGTTTCCAGACATTTTATGGGTATTTTGAGGAGGTTTTTGGCAGGCCAAAGAAGGTTTTTAGTTGTAATTTTTATTGTGATCCTAGAGTTTGATTGTAAGTCTACAACATTAGGTAAAGATTCACTCGTTTTTGTAACATTTAGATATTAGAAAAAAGGTGCTCAAAACGCTTCACAATCTTGTTTTGAGTGATTTTACTTCTCAAAAGGGTGAGGGGTTTGAGGGTGGGGGGTCCAACTTAGTGTTTAAGATTTCTATTTAGGGTTTAATTGAGGTTTTATGATTAGAGGATTTGGTGTATTTTGAGTTTGGGGGATGAGCAGGGTATGATTTTTAATTATAAAATATTAGAAAAAGGTGCTCAAAATGCTTCGAAATATGGTTTTGAGTGATGATTAGGGTATAATTTTTAATGATAAATCATGGTTTCGGGACATTTTATGGGTATTTTGAGGAGGTTTTTGGCAGTCCAAAGAAGGTTTTTTGTTGTAACTTTTTTCGTGATCCTATAATTTGATTGTCAGTCTACAATATTAGGTAAAGATTCACTCGTTTTTGTAACATTTAGATATTAGAAAAAGGTGCTGAAAACGCTTCGAAATCTTGTTTTGAGTGATTTGATTTCTCAAAAGGGTGAAGGGTTTGAGGGTTGGGTGTCCAATTAAGTGTTTTAGATTTGTATTTAGGGTTTAATGGAGGATATGGGATTAGGGGATTTTGGTGTTTACTAAATTTGGGGTGATGATCAGGGTACGATTTTAATGATAAATCATGGTTTCGGGATATTTTATGGGTACTTTGGGGTGATTTTTAGCAGGCCAAAGAAGGTTTTGGTTTTATATTTTTTCATGATACAATAGTTTTATTGCCAGTCAACAATATTAGGTAAAAATTCACTCGTTTTTGAAACATTTAGATATTAGAAAAAGGTGCCAAAAACGTTTCGAAATCTTGTTTTGAGTGATTTTATTTCTCAAAAGGGTGAGGGGTTTGAGGGTCGGGGGTCCAACTTAGTGTTTTATATTTTTATTTAGGGTTTAATTGAGGTTCTATGATTAGAGGATTTGGTGTTTTTTAATTTTAGGGTGATGATCAGGGTATAATTTTTAATGATAAATCATGATTTCGGGACATTTTATGGGTATTTTGAGGAGGTTTTTGGCAGTCCAAAGGAGGTTTTTTCTTGTAACTTTTTTCGTGATCCTATAGTTTGATTGTCAGTCTACAATATTAGGTAAAGAATCACTCGTTTTTTTAACAGTTAGATATTAGAAAAAAGTGATGAAAACGCTTCGAAATCTTGTTTTGAGTGATTTGATTTCTCAAAAGGGTGATGGGTTTGAGGGTTGGGTGTCCAATTAAGTGTTTTAGATTTTTATTTAAGGTTTAATGGAGGATATGGGATTAGGGGATTTTGGTGTTTACTAAGTTTAAGGTGATGATCAGGGTACGATTTTTAATGATAAATCATGGTTTCGGGATATTTTATGGGTACTTTGGGGTGATTTTTAGCAGGCCAAAGAAGGTTTTGGTTTTATATTTTTTCATGATACAATAGTTTTATTGCCAGTCAACAATATTAGGTAAAAATTCACTCGTTTTTGAAACATTTAGATATTAGAAAAAGGTGCCAAAAACGTTTCGAAATGATTTTATTTCTCAAAAGGGTGAGGGGTTTGAGGGTCGGGGGTCCAACTTAGTGTTTTATATTTTTATTTAGGGTTTAATTGAGGTTCTATGATTAGAGGATTTGGTGTTTTTTCAGTTTAGGGTGATGATCAGGGTATAATTTTTAATGATAAATCATGGTTTCGGGACATTTTATGGGTATTTTAAGGAGGTTTTTGGCAGTCCAAAGGAGGTTTTTTCTTGTAACTTTTTTCGTGATCCTATAGTTTGATTGCAAGTCTACAATATTAGGTAAAGATTCACTCGTTTTTGTTACAGTTAGATATTAGAAAAAGGTGATGAAAACGCTTCGAAATCTTGTTTTGAGTGATTTGATTTCTCAAAAGGGTGAAGGGTTTGAGGGTTGGGTGTCCAATTAAGTGTTTTAGATTTGTATTTAGGGTTTAATGGAGGATATGGGATTAGGGGATTTTGGTGTTTACTAAGTTTAAGGTGATGATCAAGGTACGATTTTTAATGATAAATCATGGTTTCCTAATATTTTATGGGTACTTTGGGGTGGTTTTTAGCAGGCCAAAGAAGGTTTTGGTTTTATATTTTTTCATGATACAATAGTTTTATTGCCAGTCAACAATATTAGGTAAAAATTCACTCGTTTTTGAAACATTAGATATTAGAAAAAGGCGCCAAAAACGCTTCGAAATCTTATTTTGAGTGATTTTATTTCTCAAAAGGGTGAGGGGTTTGAGGGTCGGGGGTCCAACTTAGTGTTTTATATTTTTATTTAGGGTTTAATTGAGGTTCTATGATTAGAGGATTTGGTGTTTTTCCAGTTTAGGGTGATGATCAGTGTATGACTTTTAATGATAAATAATGATTTCGGGACATTTTATGGGTATTTTTAGAAGGTTTTTGGCAGGCCAAAGAAGGTTTTTAGTTGAAACTTTTTTCGTGATCCTATAGTTTGATTGTCAGTCTACAATATTAGGTAAAGATTCACTCGTTTTTTGTAACATTTAGATATTAGAAAAATGTGCCAAAAACGCTTCGAAATCTTGTTTTGAGTGATTTTATTTCTCAAAAGGGTGAGGGGTTTGAGGGTCGGGGGTCCAACTTAGTCTTTTAGATTTTTATTTAGGGTTTAGTTGAGGTTCTATGATTAGAGGATTTGGTATTTTTTAAGTTTAGGGTGATGATCAGTGTATGATTTTTAATGATAAATCATGATTTCGGGACATTTTATTGGTATTTTTAGAAGGTTTTTGGCAGGCCAAAGAAGGTTTTTAGTTGAAACTTTTTTCGTGATCCTATAATTTGATTGTCAGTCTACAATATTAGGCAAAGATTCACTCGATTCTGTAACATTTAGATATTAGAAAAAGGTGCTTAAAATGCATCGAAATCTTGTTTTGAGTGATTTGAATTCTGAAAAGGGTTAAGGGTTTGAGGGTTGGGGGCTCCAATTCAGTGTTTTAGATTTCTATATAGGGTTTAAATGATGATATGGGATTAGAGGATTTGGCGTTTTTTGAGTTTGGGGGATGATCAGGGTATGATTTTGAATGATAAATCATGATTTCGGGACATTTTATGGGTATTTTAATGAGGTTTTTGGCAGGCCAAAGAAGGTTTTTAGTTGTAACTTTTTTCGTGATCCTATAGTTTGATTGTCAGTCTACAATATTAGGTAAAGATTTACTCATTTTTTTAACATTTAGATATTAGAAAAAGATGCTCAAAATGCTTCGAAAACTTGTTTTGAGTGATTTGAATTCTCAAAAGGTAGAAGGGTTTTAGGGTTGGGGATCCAATTCAGTGTTTTAGATTTCTATATAGGGTTTAAATGATGATATGGGATGAGAGGATTTGGTGTTTTTTGAGTTTGGGGTGATGATCAGGGTATGATTTTTAATGATAAATACTGGTTTCGGGACAATTTATGGGTATTTTGAGGAGGTTTTTGGCAGTCAAAGAAGGTTTTTATTTGTAACTTTTTTCGTGATCCTATAGTTTGATTGTCAGTTTACAATATTAGGTAAAGATTCACTCGTTTTTGTAACATTTAGATATTATAAAAAGGTGCTCAAAATGCTTAGAAATCTTGTTTTGAGTGATTTTATTTCTTAAAAGGGTGAGGGGTTAGAGGGTCGGGGGTCCAACTTAGCGTTTTAGATTTCTATTTTGGGTTTAATTGAGGTTCTAGGATTAGAGGATTTGGTGTTTTTTGATTTTGGGGGATGATCAGGGTATGATTGTTAATGATAAATAATGATTTCGGGACATTTTATGGGTACTTTGAGGTGGTTTTTGGCAGGCCAAAGAAGGTTTTTAGTTGAAACTTTCTTCGTGATCCTATAGTTTGATTGTCAGTCTACAATATTAGGTAAAGATTCACTCGTTTTTGTAATATTTAGATCTTAGAAAAATGTGCTCAAAATGCTTCGAAATCTTATTTTGAGTGATTTGAATTCTCAAAAGGGTGAAGGGTTTGAGGGCTGGGGGTCCAATTCAGTGTTTTAGATTTCTAAATAGGGTTTAAATGATGATATGGGATTCAAGGATTTGGTGTTTTTGAGTTTGGGGGATGATCAGGGTATGATTTTTAATGATAAATCATGATTTCGGGACATTTTATGAGTATTTTGAGGAGGTTTTTGGCAGGCCAAAGAAGGTTTTTAGTTGTAACTTTTTTCGTGATCCTATAGTTTGATTGTTAGTCTACAATATTAGGTAAAGATTCACTTGTTTTTATAACATTTAGATATTACAAAAAGGTGCTCAAAATGCTTCAATCTTGTTTTGAGTGATTTGAATTCTCAAAAGGGTGAAGGGTTTGACGGTTGGAGGTCCAACTCAGTGTTTTAGATTTCTATATAGGGTTTAAATGATGATATGGGATTAGAGGATTTGGTGTTTTTTGAGTTTGGGGTGATGATCAGGGTATGATTTTTAATGATAAATCATGGTTTCCAGACATTTTATGGGTATTTTGAGGAGGTTTTTGGCAGGCCAAAGAAGGTTTTTAGTTGTAATTTTTATCGTGATCCTAGAGTTTGATTGTAAGTCTACAACATTAGGTAAATATTCACTCGTTTTTGTAACATTTAGATATTAGAAAAATGTGCTCAAAACGCTTCGCAATCTTGTTTTGAGTGATTTTACTTCTCAAAAGGGTGAGGGGTTTGAGGGTGGGGGGTCTAACTTAGTGTTTAAGATTTCTATTTAGGGTTTAATTGAAGTTTTATGATTAGAGGATTTGGTGTATTTTGAGTTTGGGGGATGAGCAGGGTATGATTTTTGATTATAAAATATTATAAAAAGGTGCTCAAAATGCTTCGAAATATGGTTTTGAGTGATGATCAGGGTATAATTTTTAATGATAAATCATGGTTTCGGGACATTTTATGGGTATTTTGAGGAGGTTTTTGGCAGTCCAAAGAAGGTTTTTTGTTGTAACTTTTTTCGTGATCCTATAATTTGATTGTGAGTCTACAATATTAGGTAAAGATTCACTCGTTTTTGTAACATTTAGATATTAGAAAAAGGTGCTGAAAACGCTTCAAAATCTTGTTTTGAGTAATTTGATTTCTCAAAAGGGTGAAGGGTTTGAGGGTTGGGTGTCCAATTAAGTGTTTTAGATTTGTATTTAGGGTTTAATGGAGGATATGGGATTAGGGGATTTTGGTGTTTACTAAGTTTGGGGTGATGATCAGGGTACGATTTTTAATGATAAATCATGGTTTCGGGATATTTTATGGGTACTTTGGGGTGATTTTTAGCAGGCCAAAGAAGGTTTGGTTTTAAATTTTTTAATGATACAATAGTTTTATTGCCAGTCAACAATATTAGGTAAAAATTCACTCGTTTTTGAAACATTTAGATATTAGAAAAATGTGCCAAAAACGTTTCGAAATCTTGTTTTGAGTGATTTTATTTCTCAAAAGGGTGAGGGGTTTGAGGGTCGGGGGTCCAACTTAGTGTTTTATATTTTTATTTAGGGTTTAATTGAGGTTTTATGATTAGAGGATTTGGCGTTTTTTCAGTTTAGGGTGATGATCAGTGTATGATTTTTAATGATAAATCATGATTTCGGGACATTTTATGGGTATTTTTAGGAGGTTTTTGACAGGCTAAAGAAGGTTTTTAATTGTAACTTTTTTCGTGATCCTATAGTTTGATTGTCAGTCTACAATATTAGGTAAAGATTCACTCGTTTTTGTAACATTTAGATATTAGAAAAAAGTGCTCAAAATGCTTCGAAATCTTGTTTTGAGTGATTTGAATTCTCAAAAGGGAGAAGGGGTTGAGGGTTGGGGGTCCAATTCAGTGTTTTAAATTTCTATATAGGGTTTAAATGATGATATGAGATTAGAGGATTTGGTGTTTTTTGAGTTTGGGGTGATGATCAGGGTATGATTTTTAATGATAAAAACTGGTTTCAGGACAATTTATGGATATTTTGAGGAGGTTTTTGGCAGTCAAAGAAGGTTTTTAGTTGTAACTTTTTTCGTGATCCTATATTTTGATTGTCAGTCTACAATATTAGGTCAAGATTCACTCGTTTTTATAACATTTAGATATTAGAAAAAAGTGCTCAAAATGCTTAGAAATCTTGTTTTGAGTGATTTTATTTCTTAAAAGGGTGAGGGGTTTGAGGGTGGGGGGTCAAACTTAGTGTTTTAGATTTCTATTTAGGGTTTAATTGAGGTTCTAGGATTAGAGGATTTGGTGTTTTTTAAGTTTAAGGTGATGATCAGTGTATGATTTTTAATGATAAATCATGATTTCGGGATATTTTATGGGTATTTTTAGAAGGTTTTTGGCACGCCAAAGAAGGTTTTTAGTTCAAACTTTTTTCGTGATCCTATAGTTTGATTGTCAGTATACAATATTAGGCAAAGATTCACTCGATTTTGTAACATTTAGATATTAGAAAAGGTGCTCAAAATGCTTCGAAATCTTGTTTTGAGTGATTTGAATTCTGAAAAGGGTAAAGGGTTTGAGGGTTGGGGCTCCAATTCAGTGTTTTAGATTTCTATATCGGGTTTAAATGATGATATGGGATTAGAGAATTCGGTGTTTTTTGAGTTTGGGGGATGATAAGGGTATGATTTTGAATGGTAAATCCTAATTTCGGGACATTTTATGGGTATTTTGAAGAGGTTTTTGGCAGGCCAAAGAAGATTTTTAGTTGTAACTTTTTTCGTGATCCTATAGTTTGATTGTCAGTCTACAATATTAGGTAAAGATTTACCCTTTTTGTAAAATTTAGATATTAGAAAAAGGTGCTCAAAATGCTTCCAAATCTTGTTTTGAGTGATTTGAATTATCAAAAGGGAGAAGGGTTTTAGGGTTGGGGATCCAATTCAGTGTTTTAGATTCCTATATAGGGTTTAAATGATGATATGGGATTAGAGGATTTGGTGTTTTTTGAGTTTGGGGTGATGATCAGGGTATGATTTTTAATGATAAATCCTGGTTTCGGGACAATTTATGGGTATTTTGAGGAGGTTTTTGGCAGTCAAAGAAGGTTTTTATTTGTAACTTTTTTCGTGATCTTATAGTTTGATTGTCAGTCTACAATATTAGGTAAAGATTCACTCGTTTTTGTAACATTTAGATATTATAAAAAGGTGCTCAAAATGCTTCGAAATATTGTTTTGAGTGATTTGAATTCTCAAAAGGGTGAAGGGTTTGAGGGTTGGGGGTCCAATTCAGTGTTTTAGATTTCTAAATAGGGTTTAAATGATGATATGGGATTAGAGGATTTGGTGTTTTTGAGTTTTGAGGATGATCAAGGTATTATTTTTAATGATAAATTATGATTTTGGGACATTTTATGGGTATTTTGAGGAGGTTTTTGGCAGTCAAAGAAGGTTTTTATTTGTAACTTTTTTCGTGATCCTATAGTTTGATTGTCAGTCTACAATATTAGGTAAAGATTCACTCGTTTTTGTAACATTTGATATTATAAAAAGGTGCTCAAAATGCTTAGAAATCTTGTTTTGAGTGATTTTATTTCTTAAAAGGGTGAGGGGTTTGAGGGTCGGGGGTCCAACTTAGTGTTTTAGATTTGTATTTTGGGTTTAATTGAGGTTCTAGGATTAGAGGATTTGGTGTTTTTTGATTTTGGGGGATGATCAGGGTATGATTGTTAATGATAAATAATGATTTCGGGACATTTTATGGGTATTTTGAGGTGGTTTTTGGCATGCCAAAGAAGGTTTTTAGTTGAAACTTTCTTCGTGATCCTATTTTGATTGTCAGTCTACAATATTAGGTAAAGATTCACTCGTTTTTGTAACATTTAGATATTAGAAAAATGTGCTCAAAATGCTTCGAAATCTTATTTTGAGTGATTTGAATTCTCAAAAGGGTGAAGGAATTGAGGGTTGGGGGTCCAATTCAGTGTTTTAGATTTCTAAATAGGGTTTAAATGATGATATGGGATTAGAGGATTTGGTGTTTTTGAGTTTGGGGGATGATCAGGGTATGATTTTTTATGATAAATCATGATTTCGGGACATTTTATGAGTATTTTGAGGAGGTTTTTAGCAGGCTAAAGAAGGTTTTTATTTGTAACTTTTTTTGTGATCCTATAGTTTGATTGTTAGTCTACAATATTAGGTAAAGATTCACTCGTTTTTGTAACATTTAGATATTAGAAAAATGTGCTCAAAATGCTTCGAAATCTTATTTTGAGTGATTTGAATTCTCAAAAGGGTGAAGGGTTTGAGGGTTGGGGGTCCAATTCAGTGTTTTAGATTTCTATATAGGGTTTAAATGATGATATGGGATTAGAGGATTTGGTGTTTTTGAGTTTGGGGGATGATCAGGGTATGATTTTTAATGATAAATCATGATTTCGGGACATTTTATGAGTATTTTGAGGAGGTTTTTGGCAGGCCAAAGAAGGTTTTTAGTTGTAACTTTTTTCGTGATCCTATAGTTTTATTTTTAGTCTACAATATCAGGTAAAGATTCACTCGTTTTTATAACATTTAGATATTAGAAAAAGGTGCTCAAAATGCTTCGAAATCTTGTTTTGAGTGATTTGAATTCTCAAAAGGGTGAAGGGTTTGAGGGTTGGGGGTCCAACTCAGTGTTTTAGATTTCTATATAGGGTTTAAATGATGATATGGGATTAGAGAATTTGGTGTTTTTTGAGTTTGGGGTGATGATCAGGGTATGATTTTTAATGATAAATCATGGTTTCCAGACATTTTATGGGTATTTTGAGGAGGTTTTTGGCAGGCCAAAGAAGGTTTTTAGTTGTAATTTTTATCGTGATCCTAGAGTTTGATTGTAAGTCTACAACATTAGGTAAAGATTCACTCGTTTTTGTAACATTTAGATATTAGAAAAATGTGCTCAAAACGCTTCGCAATCTTGTTTTGAGTGATTTTACTTCTCAAAAGGGTGAGGGGTTTGAGGGTGGGGGGTCCAACTTAGTGTTTAAGATTTCTATTTAGGGTTTAATTGAGGTTTTATGATTAGAGGATTTTGTGTATTTTGAGTTTGGGGGATGAGCAGGGTATGATTTTTAATTATAAAATATTAGAAAAAGGTGCTCAAAATGCTTCGAAATATGGTTTTGAGTGATGATTAGGGTATAATTTTTAATGATAAATCATGGTTTCGGGACATTTTATGGGTATTTTGAGGAGGTTTTTGGCAGTCCAAAGAAGGTTTTTTGTTGTAACTTTTTTCGTGATCCTATAATTTGATTGTGAGTCTACAATATTAGGTAAAGATTCACTCGTTTTTGTAACATTTAGATATTAGAAAAAGGTGCTGTAAACGCTTCGAAATCTTGTTTTGAGTGATTTGATTTCTCAAAAGGGTGAAGGGTTTGAGGGTTGGGTGTCCAATTAAGTGTTTTAGATTTGTATTTAGGGTTTAATGGAGGATATGGGATTAGGGGATTTTGGTGTTCACTAAATTTGGGGTGATGATCAGGGTACGATTTTTAATGATAAATCATGGTTTCGGGATATTTTATGGGTACTTTGGGGTGATTTTTAGCAGGCCAAAGAAGGTTTTGGTTTTATATTTTTTCATGATACAATAGTTTTATTGCCAGTCAACAATATTAGGTAAAAATTCACTCGTTTTTGAAACATTTAGATATTAGAAAAAGGTGCCAAAAACGTTTCGAAATCTTGTTTTGAGTGATTTTATTTCTCAATAGGGTGAGGGGTTTGAGGGTCGGGGGTCCAACTTAGTGTTTTATATTTTTATTTAGGGTTTAATTGAGGTTCTATGATTAGAGGATTTGGTGTTTTTTCAGTTTAGGGTGATGATCAGGGTATAATTTTTAATGATAAATCATGGTTTCGGGACATTTTATGGGTATTTTAAGGAGGTTTTTGACAGGCTAAAGAAGGTTTTTAATTGTAACTTTTTTCGTGATCCTATAGTTTGATTGTCAGTCTACAATATTAGGTAAAGATTCACTCGTTTTTGTAACATTTAGATATTAGAAAAAAGTGCTCAAAATGCTTCGAAATCTTGTTTTGAGTGATTTGAATTCTCAAAAGGGAGAAGGGTTTGAGGGTTGGGGGTCCAATTCAGTGTTTTAAATTTCTATATAGGGTTTAAATGATGATATGAGATTAGAGGATTTGGTGTTTTTTGAGTTTGGGGTGATGATCAGGGTATGATTTTTAATGATAAAATATGGTTTCAGGACAATTTATGGATATTTTGAGGAGGTTTTTGGCAGTCAAAGAAGGTTTTTAGTTGTAACTTTTTTCGTTATCCTATATTTTGATTGTCAGTCTACAATATTAGGTCAAGATTCACTCGTTTTTATAACATTTAGATATTAGAAAAAAGTGCTCAAAATGCTTAGAAATCTTGTTTTGAGTGATTTTATTTCTTAAAAGGGTGAGGGGTTTGAGGGTGGGGGGTCAAACTTAGTGTTTTAGATTTCTATTTAGGGTTTAATTGAGGTTCTAGGATTAGAGGATTTGGTATTTTTTAAGTTTAAGGTGATGATCAGTGTATGATTTTTAATGATAAATCATGATTTCGGGATATTTTATGGGTATTTTTAGAAGGTTTTTGGCACGTCAAAGAAGGTTTTTAGTTCAAACTTTTTTCGTGATCCTATAGTTTGATTGTCAGTATACAATATTAGGCAAATATTCACTCGATTTTGTAACATTTAGATATTAGAAAAGGTGCTCAAAATGCTTCGAAATCTTGTTTTGAGTGATTTGAATTATCAAAAGGGAGAAGGGTTTTAGGGTTGGGGATCCAATTCAGTGTTTTAGATTTCTATATAGGGTTTAAATGATGATATGGGATTAGAGGATTTGGTGTTTTTTGAGTTTGGGGTGATGATCAGGGTATGATTTTTAATGATAACAATTTATGGGTATTTTGAGGAGGTTTTTGGCAGTCAAAGAAGGTTTTTATTTGTAACTTTTTTCGTGATCCTATAGTTTGATTGTCAGTCTACAATATTAGGTAAAGATTCACTCGTTTTTGTAACATTTAGATATTATAAAAAGGTGCTCAAAATGCTTCGAAATATTGTTTTGAGTGATTTGAATTCTCAAAAGGGTGAAGGGTTTGAGGGTTGGGGGTCCAATTCAGTGTTTTAGATTTCTAAATAGGGTTTAAATGATGATATGGGATTAGAGTATTTGGTGTTTTTGAGTTTTGAGGATGATCAAGGTATGATTTTTAATGATAAATTATGATTTTGGGACATTTTATGGGTATTTTGAGGAGGTTTTTGGCAGTCAAAGAAGGTTTTTATTTGTAACTTTTTTCGTGATCCTATAGTTTGATTGTCAGTCTACAATATTAGGTAAAGATTCACTCGTTTTTGTAACATTTGATATTATAAAAAGTTGCTCAAAATGCTTAGAAATCTTGTTTTGAGTGATTTTATTTCTTAAAAGGGTGAGGGGTTTGAGGGTCGGGGGTCCAACTTAGTGTTTTAGATTTCTATTTTGGGTTTAATTGAGGTTCTAGGATTAGAGGATTTGGTGTTTTTTGATTTTGGGGGATGATCAGGGTATGATTGTTAATGATAAATAATGATTTCGGGACATTTTATGGGTATTTTGAGGTGGTTTTTGGCATGCCAAAGAAGGTTTTTAGTTGAAACTTTCTTCGTGATCCTATAGTTTGATTGTCAGTCTACAATATTAGGTAAAGATTCACTCGTTTTTGTAACATTTAGATATTAGAAAAATGTGCTCAAAATGCTTCGAAATCTTATTTTGAGTGATTTGAATTCTCAAAAGGGTGAAGGGTTTGAGGGTTGGGGGTCCAATTCAGTGTTTTAGATTTCTAAATAGGGTTTAAATGATGATATGGGATTAGAGGATTTGGTGTTTTTGAGTTTGGGGGATGATCAGGGTATGATTTTTAATGATAAATCATGATTTCGGGACATTTTATGAGTATTTTGAGGAGGTTTTTAGCAGGCTAAAGAAGGTTTTTATTTGTAACTTTTTTTGTGATCCTATAGTTTGATTGTTAGTCTACAATATTAGGTGAAGATTCACTCGTTTTTATAACATTTAGATATTAGAAAAAGGTGCTCAAAATGCTTCGAAATCTTGTTTTGAGTGATTTGAATTCTCAAAAGGGTGAAGGGTTTGAGGGTTGGGGGTCCAACTCAGTGTTTTAGATTTCTATATAGGGTTTAAATGATGATATGGGATTAGAGGATTTGGTGTTTTTTGAGTTTGGGGTGAAGATCAGGGTATGATTTTTAATGATAAATCATGGTTTCCAGACATTTTAGGGGTATTTTGAGGAGGTTTTTGGCAGGCCAAAGAAGGTTTTTAGTTTTAATTTTTATCGTGATCCTAGAGTTTGATTGTAAGTCTACAACATTAGGTAAAGATTCACTCGTTTTTGTAATATTTAGATATTAGAAAAAGGTGCTCAAAACGCTTCGCATTCTTGTTTTGAGTGATTTTACTTCTCAAAAGGGTGAGGGGTTTGAGGGTGGGGGGTCCAACTTAGTGTTTCAGATTTCTATTTAGGGTTTAATTGAGGTTTTATGATTAGAAGATTTGGTGTATTTTGAGTTTGGGGGATGAGCACGGTATGATTTTTAATTTTAAAATATTAGAAAAAGGTGCTCAAAATGCTTCGAAATCTGGTTTTGAGTGATGATCAGGGTATAATTTTTAATGATAAATCATGGTTTCGGGACATTTTATGGGTATTTTGAGGAGGTTTTTGGCAGTCCAAAGAAGGTTTTTTGTTGTAACTTTTTTCGTGATCCTATAGTTAGATTGTCAGTCTACAATATTAGGTAAAGATTCACTCGTTTTTGTAACATTTAGATATTAGAAAAATGTGCTGAAAACGCTTCGAAATCTTGTTTTGAGTGATTTGATTTCTCAAAAGGGTGAAGGGTTTGAGGGTTGGGGGTCCAATTCAGTGTTTTAGATTTCTAAATAGGGTTTAAATGATGATATGGGATTAGAGGATTTGGTGTTTTTGAGTTTGGGGGATGATCAGGGTATGATTTTTAATGATAAATCATGATTTCGGGACATTTTATGAGTATTTTGAGGAGGTTTTTAGCAGGCTAAAGAAGGTTTTTATTTGTAACTTTTTTTGTGATCCTATAGTTTGATTGTTAGTCTACAATATTAGGTAAAGATTCACTCGTTTTTATAACATTTAGATATTAGAAAAAGGTGCTCAAAATGCTTCGAAATCTTGTTTTGAGTGATTTGAATTCTCAAAAGGGTGAAGGGTTTGAGGGTTGGGGGTCCAACTCAGTGTTTTAGATTTCTATATAGGGTTTAAATGATGATATGGGATTAGAGGATTTGGTGTTTTTTGAGTTTGGGGTGAAGATCAGGGTATGATTTTTAATGATAAATCATGGTTTCCAGACATTTTATGGGTATCTTGAGGAGGTTTTTGGCAGGCCAAAGAAGGTTTTTTAGTTGTAATTTTTATCGTGATCCTAGAGTTTGATTGTAAGTCTACAACATTAGGTAAAGATTCACTCGTTTTTGTAACATTTAGATATTAGAAAAATGTGCTCAAAACGCTTCGCAATCTTGTTTTGAGTGATTTTACTTCTCAAAAGGGTGAGGGGTTTGAGGGTGGGGGGTCCAACTTAGTGTTTAAGATTTCTATTTAGGGTTTAATTGAGGTTTTATGATTAGAGAATTTGGTGTATTTTGAGTTTGGGGGATGAGCAGGGTATGATTTTTGATTATAAAATATTAGAAAAAGGTGCTCAAAATGCTTCGAAATATGGTTTTGAGTGATGATCAGGGTATAATTTTTAATGATAAATCATGGTTTCGGGACATTTTATGGATATTTTGAGGAGGTTTTTGGCAGTCCAAAGAAGGTTTTTTGTTGTAACTTTTTTCGTGATCCTATAATTTGATTGTGAGTCTACAATATTAGGTAAAGATTCACTCGTTTTTGTAACATTTAGATATTAGAAAAAGGTGCTGAAAACGCTTCAAAATCTTGTTTTGAGTAATTTGATTTCTCAAAAGGGTGAAGGGTTTGAGGGTTGGGTGTCCAATTAAGTGTTTTAGATTTGTATTTAGGGTTTAATGGAGGATATGGGATTAGGGGATTTTGGTGTTTACTAAGTTTAGGGTGGTGATCAGGGTACGATTTTTAATGATAAATCATGGTTTCGGGATATTTTATGGGTACTTTGGGGTGATTTTTAGCAGGCCAAAGAAGGTTTGGTTTTAAAATTTTTAATGATACAATAGTTTTATTGCCAGTCAACAATATTAAGTAAAAATTCACTCGTTTTTGAAACATTTAGATATTAGAAAAATGTGCCAAAAACGTTTCGAAATCTTGTTTTGAGTGATTTTATTTCTCAAAAGGGTGAGGGGTTTGAGGGTCGGGGGTCCAACTTAGTGTTTTATATTTTTATTTAGGGTTTAATTGAGGTTTTATGATTAGAGGATTTGGCGTTTTTTCAGTTTAGGGTGATGATCAGTGTATGATTTGTAATGATAAATCATGATTTCGGGACATTTTATGGGTATTTTTAGGAGGTTTTTGACAGGCTAAAGAAGGTTTTTAATTGTAACTTTTTTCGTGATCCTATAGTTTGATTGTTAGTCTACAATATTAGGTAAAGATTCACTCGTTTTTGTAACATTTAGATATTAGAAAAAAGTGCTCAAAATGCTTCGAAATCTTGTTTTGAGTGATTTGAATTCTCAAAAGGGAGAAGGGTTTGAGGGTTGGGGGTCCAATTCAGTGTTTTAAATTTCTATATAGGGTTTAAATGATGATATGAGATTAGAGGATTTGGTGTTTTTTGAGTTTGGGGTGATGATCAGGGTATGATTTTTAATGATAAAAACTGGTTTCAGGACAATTTATGGATATTTTGAGGAGGTTTTTGGCAGTCAAAGAAGGTTTTTAGTTGTAACTTTTTTCGTGATCCTATATTTTGATTGTCAGTCTACAATATTAGGTCAAGATTCACTCGTTTTTATAACATTTAGATATTAGAAAAAAGTGCTCAAAATGCTTAGAAATCTTGTTTTGAGTGATTTTATTTCTTAAAAGGGTGAGGGGTTTGAGGGTGGGGGGTCAAACTTAGTGTTTTAGATTTCTATTTAGGGTTTAATTGAGGTTCTAGGATTAGAGGATTTGGTATTTTTTAAGTTTAAGGTGATGATCAGTGTATGATTTTTAATGATAAATCATGATTTCGGGATATTTTATGGGTATTTTTAGAAGGTTTTTGGCACGCCAAAGAAGGTTTTTAGTTCTAACTTTTTTCGTGATCCTATAGTTTGATTGTCAGTATACAATATTAGGCAAAGATTCACTCGATTTTGTAACATTTAGATATTAGAAAAGGTGCTCAAAATGCTTCGAAATCTTGTTTTGAGTGATTTGAATTATCAAAAGGGAGAAGGGTTTTAGGGTTGGGGATCCAATTCAGTGTTTTAGATTTCTATATAGGGTTTAAATGATGATATGGGATTAGAGGATTTGGTGTTTTTTGAGTTTGGGGTGATGATCAGGGTATGATTTTTAATGATAAATCCTGGTTTCGGGACAATTTATGGGTATTTTGAGGAGGTTTTTGGCAGTCAAAGAAGGTTTTTATTTGTAACTTTTTTCGTGATCCTATAGTTTGATTGTCAGTCTACAATATTAGGTAAAGATTCACTCGTTTTTGTAACATTTAGATATTATAAAAAGGTGCTCAAAATGCTTCGAAATATTGTTTTGAGTGATTTGAATTCTCAAAAGGGTGAAGGGTTTGAGGGTTGGGGGTCCAATTCAGTGTTTTAGATTTCTAAATAGGGTTTAAATGATGATATGGGATTAGAGGATTTGGTGTTTTTGAGTTTTGAGGATGATCAAGGTATGATTTTTAATGATAAATTATGATTTTGGGACATTTTATGGGTATTTTGAGGAGGTTTTTGGCAGTCAAAGAAGGTTTTTATTTGTAACTTTCTTCGTGATCCTATAGTTTGATTGTCAGTCTACAATATTAGGTAAAGATTCACTCGTTTTTGTAACATTTGATATTATAAAAAGGTGCTCAAAATGCTTAGAAATCTTGTTTTGAGTGATTTTATTTCTTAAAAGGGTGAGGGGTTTGAGGGTCGGGGGTCCAACTTAGTGTTTTAGATTTCTATTTTGGGTTTAATTGAGGTTCTAGGATTAGAGGATTTGGTGTTTTTTGATTTTGGGGGATGATCAGGGTATGATTGTTAATGATAAATAATGATTTCGGGACATTTTATGGGTATTTTGAGGTGGTTTTTGGCATGCCAAAGAAGGTTTTTAGTTGAAACTTTCTTCGTGATCCTATAGTAAGATTTGCAGTCTACAATATTAGGTAAAGATTCACTCGTTTTTGTAACATTTAGATATTAGAAAAATGTGCTCAAAATGCTTCGAAATCTTATTTTGAGTGATTTGAATTCTCAAAAGGGTGAAGGGTTTGAGGGTTGGGGGTCCAATTCAGTGTTTTAGATTTCTAAATAGGGTTTAAATGATGATATGGGATTAGAGGATTTGGTGTTTTTGAGTTTGGGGGATGATCAGGGTATGATTTTTAATGATAAATCATGATTTCGGGACATTTTATGAGTATTTTGAGGAGGTTTTTAGCAGGCTAAAGAAGGTTTTTATTTGTAACTTTTTTTGTGATCCTATAGTTTGATTGTTAGTCTACAATATTAGGTAAAGATTCACTCGTTTTTATAACATTTAGATATTAGAAAAAGGTGCTCAAAATGCTTCGAAATCTTGTTTTGAGTGATTTGAATTCTCAAAAGGGTGAAGGGTTTGAGGGTTGGGGGTCCAACTCAGTGTTTTAGATTTCTTTATAAGGTTTAAATGATGATATGGGATTAGAGGATTTGGTGTTTTTTGAGTTTGGGGTGAAGATCAGGGTATGATTTTTAATGATAAATCATGGTTTCCAGACATTTTAGGGGTATTTTGAGGAGGTTTTTGGCAGGCCAAAGAAGGTTTTTAGTTTTAATTTTTATCGTGATCCTAGAGTTTGATTGTAAGTCTACAACATTAGGTAAAGATTCACTCGTTTTTGTAATATTTAGATATTAGAAAAAGGTGCTCAAAACGCTTCGCATTCTTGTTTTGAGTGATTTTACTTCTCAAAAGGGTGTGGGGTTTGAGGGTGGGGGGTCCAACTTAGTGTTTCAGATTTCTATTTAGGGTTTAATTGAGGTTTTATGATTAGAGGATTTGGTGTATTTTGAGTTTGGGGGATGAGCACGGTATGATTTTTAATTTTAAAATATTAGAAAAAGGTGCTCAAAATGCTTCAAAATCTGGTTTTGAGTGATGATCAGGGTATAATTTTTAATGATAAATCATGGTTTCGGGACATTTTATGGGTATTTTGAGGAGGTTTTTGGCAGTCCAAAGAAGGTTTTTTGTTGTAACTTTTTTCGTGATCCTATAGTTAGATTGTCAGTCTACAATATTAGGTAAAGATTCACTCGTTTTTGTAACATTTAGATATTAGAAAAAGGTTCTGAAAACGCTTCGAAATCTTGTTTTGAGTGATTTGATTTCTCAAAAGGGTGAAGGGTTTGAGGGTTGGGTGTCCAATTAAGTGTTTTAGATTTGTATTTAGGGTTTAATGGAGGATATGGGATTAGGGGATTTTGGTGTTTACTAAGTTTGGGGTGATGATCAGGGTACGATTTTTAATGATAAATCATGGTTTCGGGATATTTTATCGGTACTTTGGGGTGATTTTTAGCAGGCCAAAGAAGGTTTTGGTTTTATATTTTTTCATGATACAATAGTTTTATTGCCAGTCAACAGTATTAGGTAAAAATTCACTCGTTTTTGAAACATTTAGATATTAGAAAAAGGTGCCAAAAACGTTTCGAAATCTTGTTTTGAGTGATTTTATTTCTCAAAAGGGTGAGGGGTTTGAGGGTCGGGGGTCCAATTTAGTGTTTTATATTTTTATTTAGAGTTTAATTGAGGTTCTATGATTAGAGGATTTGGTGTTTTTTCAGTTTAGGGTGATGATCAGTGTATGATTTTTAATGAAATCATGATTTCGGGACATTTTATGGGTATTTTTAGGAGGTTTTTAGCAGGCTAAAGAAGGTTTTTATTTGTAACTTTTTTCGTGATCCTATAGTTTGATTGTCAGTCTACAATATTAGGTAAAGATTCACTCGTTTTTGTAACATTTAGATATTAGAAAAAGGTGCTCAAAATGCTTCGAAATCTTGTTTTGAGTGATTTGAATTCTCAAAATGGAGAAGGGTTTGAGGGTTTGGGGTCCAATTCAGTGTTTTAAATTTCTATATAGGGTTTAAATGATGATATGGGATTAGAGGATTTGGTGTTTTTTGAGTTTGGGGAGATGATCAGGGTATGATTTTTAATGATAAAAACTGGTTTCAGGACAATTTATGGATATTTTGAGGAGGTTTTTGGCAGTCAAAGAAGGTTTTTAGTTGTAACTTTTTTCGTGATCCTATATTTTGATTGTCAGTCTACAATATTAGGTCAAGATTCACTCGTTTTTATAACATTTAGATATTAGAAAAAAGTGCTCAAAATGCTTAGAAATCTTGTTTTGAGTGATTTTATTTCTTAAAAGGGTGAGGGGTTTGAGGGTGGGGGGTCAAACTTAGTGTTTTAGATTTCTATTTAGGGTTTAATTGAGGTTCTAGGATTAGAGGATTTGGTGTTTTTTAAGTTTAAGGTGATGATCAGTGTATGATTTTTAATGATAAATCATGATTTCGGGATATTTTATGGGTATTTTTAGAAAGTTTTTGGCACGCCAAAGAAGGTTTTTAGTTCAAACTTTTTTCGTGATCCTATAGTTTGATTGTCAGTCTACAATATTAGGCAAAGATTCACTCGATTTTGTAACATTTAGATATTAGAAAAGGTGCTCAAAATGTTTCGAAATCTTGTTTTGAGTGATTTGAATTCTGAAAAGGGTAAAGGGTTTGAGGGTTGGGGCTCCAATTCAGTGTTTTAGATTTCTATATCGGGTTTAAATGATGATATGGGATTAGAGGATTCGGTGTTTTTTGAGTTTGGGGGATGATCAGGGTATGATTTTGAATGGTAAATCCTCATTTCGGGACATTTTATGGGTATTTTGATGAGGTTTTTGGCAGGCCAAAGAAGATTTTTAGTTGTAACTTTTTTCGTGATCCTATAGTTTGATTGTCAGTCTACAATATTAGGTAAAGATTTACCCTTTTTGTAAAATTTAGATATTAGAAAAAGGTGCTCAAAATGCTTCCAAATCTTGTTTTGAGTGATTTGAATTATCAAAAGGGAGAAGGGTTTTCGGGTTGGGGATCCAATTCAGTGTTTTAGATTTCTATATAGGGTTTAAATGATGATATGGGATTTGAGGATTTGGTGTTTTTTGAGTTTGGGGTGATGATCAGGGTATGATTTTTAATGATAAATCCTGGTTTCGGGACAATTTATGGGTATTTTGAGGAGGTTTTTGGCAGTCAATGAAGGTTTTTATTTGTAACTTTTTTCGTGATCCTATAGTTTGATTGTCAGTCTACAATATTAGGTAAAGATTCACTCGTTTTTGTAACATTTAGATATTATAAAAAGGTGCTCAAAATGCTTCGAAATATTGTTTTGAGTGATTTGAATTCTCAAAAGGGTGAAGGGTTTGAGGGTTGGGGGTCCAATTCAGTGTTTTAGATTTCTAAATAGGGTTTAAATGATGATATGGGATTAGAGGATTTGGTGTTTTTGAGTTTGGGGGATGATCAAGGTATGATTTTTAATGATAAATTATGATTTTGGGACATTTTATGGGTATTTTGAGGAGGTTTTTGGCAGTCAAAGAAGGTTTTTATTTGTAACTTTATTCGTGATCCTATAGTTTGATTGTCAGTCTACAATATTAGGTAAAGATTCACTCGTTTTTGTAACATTTGATATTATAAAAAGGTGCTCAAAATGCTTAGAAATCTTGTTTTGAGTGATTTTATTTCTTAAAAGGGTGAGGGGTTTGAGGGTCGGGGGTCCAACTTAGTGTTTTAGATTTCTATTTTGGGTTTAATTGAGGTTCTAGGATTAGAGGATTTGGTGTTTTTTGATTTTAATTTGGGGGATGATCAGGGTATGATTGTTAATGATAAATAATGATTTCGGGACATTTTATGGGTATTTTGAGGTGGTTTTTGGCATGCCAAAGAAGGTTTTTAGTTGAAACTTTCTTCGTGATCCTATAGTTTGATTGTCAGTCTACAATATTAGGTAAAGATTCACTCGTTTTTGTAACATTTAGATATTAGAAAAA
Organism: Linanthus parryae; assembly: GCA_023055425.1. NCBI lineage: Eukaryota > Viridiplantae > Streptophyta > Magnoliopsida > Ericales > Polemoniaceae > Linanthus > Linanthus parryae. Next base: position 254,496 of record JALGPY010000008.1, on the reverse strand, counting down.
TGTGCTCAAAATGCTTCGAAATCTTATTTTGAGTGATTTGAATTCTCAAAAGGGTGAAGGGTTTGAGGGTTGGGGGTCCAATTCAGTGTTTTAGATTTCTAAATAGGGTTTAAATGATGATATGGGATTAGAGGAATTGGTGTTTTTGAGTTTGGGGGATGATCAGGGTATGATTTTTAATGATAAATCATGATTTCGGGACATTTTATGAGTATTTTGAGGAGGTTTTTAGCAGGCTAAAGAAGGTTTTTATTTGTAACTTTTTTTGTGATCCTATAGTTTGATTGTTAGTCTACAATATTAGGTAAAGATTCACTCGTTTTTATAACATTTAGATATTAGAAAAAGGTGCTCAAAATGCTTCGAAATCTTGTTTTGAGTGATTTGAATTCTCAAAAGGGTGAAGGGTTTGAGGGTTGGGGGTCCAACTCAGTGTTTTAGATTTCTATATAGGTTTTAAATGATGATATGGGATTAGAGGATTTGGTGTTTTTTGAGTTTGGGGTGAAGATCAGGGTATGATCTTTAATGATAAATCATGGTCTCCAGACATTTTAGGGGTATTTTGAGGAGATTTTTGGCAGGCCAAAGAAGGTTTTTAGTTTTAATTTTTATCGTGATCCTAGAGTTTGATTGTAAGTCTACAACATTAGGTAAAGATTCACTCGTTTTTGTAATATTTAGATATTAGAAAAAGGTGCTCAAAACGCTTCGCAATCTTGTTTTGAGTGATTTTACTTCTCAAAAGGGTGAGGGGTTTGAGGGTGGGGGGTCCAACTTAGTGTTTCAGATTTCTATTTAGGGTTTAATTGAGGTTTTATGATTAGAGGATTTGGTGTATTTTGAGTTTGGGGGATGAGCACGGTATGATTTTTAATTATAAAATATTAGAAAAAGGTGCTCAAAATGCTTCGAAATCTGGTTTTGAGTGATGATCAGGGTATAATTTTTAATGATAAATCATGGTTTCGGGACATTTTATGAGTATTTTGAGGAGGTTTTTGGCAGTCCAAAGAAGGTTTTTTGTTGTAACTTTTTTCGTGATCCTATAGTTATATTGTCAGTCTACAATATTATGTAAAGATTCACTCGTTTTTGTAACATTTAGATATTAGAAAAAGGTTCTGAAAACGCTTCGAAATCTTGTTTTGAGTGATTTGATTTCTCAAAAGGGTGAAGGGTTTGAGGGTTGGGTGTCCAATTAAGTGTTTTAGATTTGTATTTAGGGTTTAATGGAGGATATGGGATTAGGGGATTTTGGTGTTTACTAAGTTTGGGGTGATGATCAGGGTACGATTTTTAATGATAAATCATGGTTTCGGGATATTTTATAGGTACTTTGGGGTGATTTTTAGCAGGCCAAAGAAGGTTTTGGTTTTATATTTTTTCATGATACAATAGTTTTATTGCCAGTCAACAGTATTAGGTAAAAATTCACTCGTTTTTGAAACATTTAGATATTAGAAAAAGGTGCCAAAAACGTTTCGAAGTCTTGTTTTGAGTGATTTTATTTCTCAAAAGGGTGAGGGGTTTGAGGGTCGGGGGTCCAACTTAGTGTTTTATATTTTTATTTAGAGTTTAATTGAGGTTCTATGATTAGAGGATTTGGTGTTTTTTCAGTTTAAGGTGATGATCAGTGTATGATTTTTAATGATAAATCATGATTTCGGGACATTTTATGGGTATTTTTAGGAGGTTTTTAGTAGGCTAAAGAAGGTTTTTATTTGTAACTTTTTTCGTGATCCTATAGTTTGATTGTCAGTCTACAATATTAGGTAAAGATTCACTCGTTTTTGTAACATTTAGATATTAGAAAAAGGTGCTCAAAATGCTTCGAAATCTTGTTTTGAGTGATTTGAATTCTCAAAATGGAGAAGGGTTTCAGGGTTGGGGGTCCAGTTCAGTGTTTTAAATTTCTATGTAGAGTTTAAATGATGATATGGGATTAGAGGATTTGGTGTTTTTTGAGTTTGGGGTGATGATCAGGGTATGATTTTTAATGATAAAAACTGGTTTCGGGACAATTTATGGATATTTTGAGGAGGTTTTTGGCAGTCAAAGAAGGTTTTTAGTTGTAACTTTTTTCGTGATCCTATATTTTGATTGTCAGTCTACAATATTAGGTAAAGATTCACTCGTTTTTATAACATTTAGATATTATAAAAAAGTGCTCAAAATGCTTAGATATCTTGTTTTGAGTGATTTTATTTCTTAAAAGGGTGAGGGGTTTGAGGGTCGGGGGTCAAACTTAGTGTTTTAGATTTCTATTTAGGGTTTAATTGAGGTTCTAGGATTAGAGGATTTGGTGTTTTTCAAGTTTAAGGTGATGATCAGTGTATGATTTTTAATGATAAATCATGATTTCGGGACATTTTATGGGTATTTTTAGAAGGTTTTTGGCAGGCCAAAGAAGATTTTTAGTTGAAACTTTTTTCGTGATCCTATAGTTTGATTGTCAGTCTACAATATTAGGCAAAGATTCACTCGATTTTGTAACATTTAGATATTAGAAAAAGGTGCTCAAAATGCTTCGAAATCTTGTTTTAAGTGATTTGAATTCTGAAAAGGGTAAAGGGTTTGAGGGTTGGGGCTCCAATTCAGTGTTTTAGATTTCTATATCGGGTTTAAATGATGATATGGGATTAGAGGATTTGGTGTTTTTTGAGTTTGGGGGATGATCAGGGTATGATTTTGAATGGTAAATCCTGATTTCGGGACATTTTATGGGTATTTTGATGAGGTTTTTGGCAGGCCAAAGAAGGTTTTTAGTTGTAACTTTTTTCGTGATCCTATAGTTTGATTGTCAGTCTACAATATTAGATAAAGATTTACCCTTTTTGTAAAATTTAGATATTAGAAAAAGGTGCTCAAAATGCTTCCAAATCTTGTTTTGAGTGATTTGAATTCTCAAAAGGGAGAAGGGTTTTAGGGTTGGGGATCCAATTCAGTGTTTTAGATTTCTATACAGGGTTTAAATGATGATATGGGATTAGAGGATTTGGTGTGTTTTGAGTTTGGGGTGATGATCAGGGTATGATTTTTAATGATAAATCCTGGTTTCGGGACAATTTATGGGTATTTTGAGGAGGTTTTTGGCAGTCAAAGAAGGTTTTTATGTGTAACTTATTTCGTGATCTTATAGTTTGATTGTCAGTCTACAATATTAGGTAAAAATTCACTCGTTTTTGTAACATTTAGATATTATAAAAAGGTGCTCAAAATGCTTCGAAATCTTGTTCTGAGTGATTTGAATTCTCAAAAAGGTGAAGGGTTTGAGGGTTGGGGGTCCAATTCAGTTTTTTAGATTTCTACATAGGGTTTAGATGATGATATGGGATTAGAGGATTTGGCGTTTTTGAGTTTGGGGGATGATCAGGGTATGATTTTTAATGATAAATCATGATTTCGGGACATTTAATGATGATTTTGAGGAGGTTTTTGGCAGATCAAAGAAGGTTTTTAGTTGTAACTTTTTTCGTGATCCTATAGTTTGATTGTTAGTCTACAATATTAGGTAAAGATTCACTCGTTTTTGTAACATTTAGATTTTAGAAAAAGGTGCTAAAAATGCTTCGAAATCTTGTTTTGAGTGATTTGAATTCTCAAAAGGGAGAAGGGTTTGAGGGTTGGGGAACCTATTCAGTGTTTTAAATTTCTATATAGGGTTTAAATGATAATATGGTATTAGAGGATTTGGTGGTTTTTGAGTTCGGGGTGATGATCAGGGTATGATTTTTAATGATAAAAACTGGTTTCGGGACAATTTATGAATATTTTGAGGAGGTTTTTGGCAGGCCAAAGAAGGTTTTTAGTTGAAATTTTTTTCGTGATCCTATAGTTTGATTGTCAGTCTACAATATTAGGCAAAGATTCACTCGATTTTGTAACATTTAGATATTAGGAAAAGGTGCTCAAAATGCTTCGAAATCTTGTTTTGAGTGATTTAAATTCTGAAAAGGGTAAAGGGTTTGAGGGTTGGGGCTCCAATTCAGTGTTTTAGATTTCTATATCGGGTTTAAATGATGATATGGGATTAGAGGATTTGGTGTTTTTTGAGTTTGGGGGATGATCAGGGTATGATTTTGAATGGTAAATCATGATTTCGGGACATTTTATGGGTATTTTGATGAGGTTTTTGGCAGGCCAAAGAAGGTTTTTAGTTGTAACTTTTTTCGTGATCCTATAGTTTGATTGCCAGTCTACAATATTAGGTAAAGATTTACCCGTTTTTTTAAAATTTAGATATTAGAAAAGGTGCTCAAAATGCTTCCAAATCTTGTTTTGAGTGATTTGAATTCTCAAAAGGGAGAAGGGTTTTAGGGTTGGGGATCCAATTCAGTGTTTTAGATTTCTATATAGAATTTAAATGATGATATGGGATTAGAGGATTTGGTGTTTTTTGAGTTTGGGGTGATGGTCAGGGTATGATTTTTAATGATAAATCCTGGTTTCGGGACAATTTATGGGTATTTTGAGGAGGTTTTTGGCAGTCAAAGAAGGTTTTTATTTGTAAATTTTTTTCTTGATCCTATAGTTTGATTTTCAGTCTACAATATTAGGTAAAGATTCACTCGTTTTTGTATCATTTAGATATTAGAAAAAGGTGCTCAAAATGCTTCGAAATCTTGTTTTGAGTGATTTGAATTCTCAAAAGGGTGAAGGGTTTGAGGGTTGGGGGTCCAACTCAGTGTTTTAGATTTCTATATAGGGTTTAAATGATGATATGGGATTAGAGGATTTGGTGTTTTTTGAGTTTGTGATGATGATCAGGGTATGATTTTTAATGATAAATCATGGTTTCGAGACATTTTATGGGTATTTTGAGGAGGTTTTTGGCAGGCCAAAGAAGGTTTTTAGTTGTAATTTTTATCGTGATCCTATAGTTTGATTGTAAGTCTACAACATTAGGTAAAGATTCAATCGTTTTTGTAACATTTAGATATTAGAAAAATGGGCTCAAAATGCTTCACAATCTTGTTTTGAGTGATATTATTTCTCAAAAGGGTGAGGGGTTTGAGGGTGGGGGTTCCAACTTAGTGTTTAAGATTTCTATTTAGGGTTTAATTGAGGTTTTATGATTAGAGGATTTGGTGTATTTTGAGTTTGTGTGATGATCAGTGTATGATTTTTAATGATAAATCATGATTTCGGGACATTTTATGGGTATTTTTAGAAGGTTTTTGGCAGGCCAAAGAAGGTTTTTAATTGAATTTTTTTCGTGATCCTATAGTTTGATTGTCAGTCTACAATATTAGGCAAAGATTCACTCGATTTTGTAACATTTAGATATTAGAAAAAGGTGCTCAAAATTCTTCGAAATCTTTTTTGAGTGATTTGAATTCTGAAAAGGGTGACGGGTTTGAGGGTTGGGGCTCCAATTCAGTGTTTTAGATTTCTATATAGGGTTTAAATGATGATATGGGATTAGAGGATTTGGTGTTTTTTGAGTTTGGGGGATGATCAGGGTATGATTTTGAATGGTAAGTCATGATTTCGGGACATTTTATGGGTATTTTGATGAGGTTTTTGGCAGGCCAAAGAGGGTTTTTAGTTGTAACTTTTTTCGTGATCCTATAGTTTGATTGTCAGTCTATAATATTAGGAAAAGATTTACTCGTTTTTGTAACATTTAGATATTAGAAAAGGTGCTCAAAATGCTTCGAATCTTGTTTTGAGTGATTTGAATTCTCAAAAGGGAGAAGGGTTTTAGGGTTTGGGATCCAATTTAGTGTTTTATATTTCTATATAGGGTTTAAATGATGATATGGGATTAGAGGATTTGGTGTTTTTTGAGTTTGGGGTGATGATCAGGGTATGATTTTTAATGATAAATCCTGTTTTCGGGACAATTTATGGGTATTTTGAGGAGTTTTTTGGCAGTCAAAGAAGGTTTTTATTTGTAACTTTTTTTTGTGATCCTATAGTTTGATTGTCAGTCTACAATATTAGGTAAAGATTCAGTTGTTTTTGTAACATTTAGATATTATAAAAAAGTGCTCAAAATGCTTAGAAATCTTGTTTTGAGTGATTTTATTTCTTAAATGGGTGAGGAGTTTGAGGGTCGGGGGTCCAACTTAGTGTTTTAGATTTCTATTTTGGGTTTAATTGAGGTTATAAGATTAGAGGATTTGGTGTTTTTTGATTTTGGGGGATGATCAAGGTATGATTGTTAATGATAAATCATGATTTCGGGACATTTTATGGGTATTTTGAGGTGGTTTTTGGCAGCCCAAATAGGTTTTTAGTTGAAACTTTCTCCGTGATCCTATAGTTTGATTGTCAGTCTACAATAGTAGGTAAAGATTCACTCGTTTTTGTAACATTTAGATATTAGAAAAAGGTGCTCAAAATGCTTCGAAATCTTGTTTTGAGTGATTTGAATTCTCAAAAGGGTGAAGGGTTTGCGGGTTGGGGGTCCAATTTCAGTGTTTTAGATTTCTAAATAGGGTTTAAATGATGATATGGGATTAGAGGATTTGGTGTTTTTGATTTTGGGGGATGATCAGGGTCTGATTTTTAATGATAAATCATGATTTGGGGACATTTTATGAGTATTTTGAGGAGGTTTTTGGCAGGCCAAAGAAGGTTTTTAGTTGTAATTTTTTTCGTTATCCTATAGTTTGATTGTTAGTCTACAATATTAGGTAAAGATTCACTCGTTTTTATAACATTTAGATATTAGAAAAAGGTGCTCAAAATGCTTCGAAATCTTGTTTTGTGTGATTTGAATTCTCAAAAGGGTGAAGGGTTTGAGGGTTGGGGGTCCAACTCAGTGTTGGAGTGGGTATGAGTTGATTTATTTTCTTTGAAATTGGTTTGTCGAGAGTGGTGTTGTGATAGAGATCGAGGGGGAGAGCTGCAGGGGAAAGTGAAAGGCAGAGAGGAGTCATCTTCCTCTCTCTGTTTTTCTAATCTTTTCTTCGTCATCTTTTTTATTCTTTTAATTATATATATATTTCCTATTTTTTTTATTAAAATTCATTTGGGTTCGACAATTTTACCCTCAAAGCATTAATGGAGTTTGGACGAACTTAGATTTCTATATAGGGTTTAAATGATGATATGGGTTTAGAGGATTTGGTGTTTTTTGAGTTTGGGGTGATGATCAGGGTATGGTTTTTAATGATAAATCATGGTTTCCAGACATTTTATGGGTATTTTGAGGAGGTTTTTGGCAGGCCAAAGAAGGTTTTTAGTTGTAATTTTTATCGTGATCCTATTGTTTGATTGTAAGTCTAAACATTAGTTAAAGATTCACTCGTTTTTCTAACATTTAGATATTAGAAAAAGGTGCTCAAAACGCTTCGCAATCTTGTTTTTGAATGATTTAATTTCTCAAAAGGGTCAGGGGTTTGAGGGTGGGGGGTCCAACTTAGTGTTTAAGATTTCTATTTAGAGTTTAATTGAGGTTTTATGATTAGAGGATTTGGTGTATTTTGAGTTTGGGGGATGACCAGGGTATGATTTTTAATTATAAAATATTAGAAAAAGGTGCTCAAAATGTTTCGAAATCTGGTTTTGAGTGATGATCAGGGTGTAATTTTTAATGATAAATCATGGTTTCGGGACATTTTATGGGTATTTTGAGGAGGTTTTTGGCAGTCCAAACGAGGTTTTTTCTTGTAACTTTTTTCGTGATCCTATAGATTGATTGTCAGTCTACAATATTAGGTAAAGATTCACTCGTTTTTGTAACAGTTAGATATTAGAAAAAGGTGATGAAAACGCTTCGAAATCTTGTTTTGAGTGATTTGATTTCTCAAAAGGGTGAAGGGTTTGAGGGTTGGGTGTCCAATTATGTGTTTTAGATTTGTATTTAGGGTTTTATGGAGGATATGGGATTAGGGGATTTTGGTGTTTATTAAGTTTAAGGTGATGATCAGGGTACGATTTTTGATGATCAGGGTACGATTTCTAATGATAAATCATGGTTTCGGGATATTTTATGGGTACTTTGGGGTGGTTTTTAGCAGGCCAAAGAAGGTTTTGGTTTTATATTTTTTCATGATACAATAGTTTTATTGCCAGTCAACAATATTAGGTAAAAATTCACTCGTTTTTGAAACATTAGATATTAGAAAAAGGTGCCAAAAACGCTTCGAAATTATATTTTGAGTGATTTTATTTCTCAAAAGGGTGAGGGGTTTGAGGGTCGGGGGTCCAACTTAGTGTTTTATATTTTTATTTAGGGTTTAATTGAGGTTCTATGATTAGAGGATTTGGTGTTTTTTCAGTTTAGGGTGATGATCAGTGTATGATTTTTAATGATAAATCATGATTTCGGGACATTTTATGGGTATTTTTAGAAGGTTTTTGGCAGGCCAAAGAAGGTTTTTAGTTGAAACTTTTTTCGTGATCCTATAGTTTGATTGTCAGTCTACAATATTAGGTAAAGATTCACTCGTTTTTTGTAACATTTAGATATTAGAAAAAGATGCAAAAAACACTTCGAAATCTTGTTTTGAGTGATTTTATTTCTCAAAAGGGTGAGGGGTTTGAGGGTCGGGGGTCCAACTTAGTCTTTTAGATTTTTATTTAGGGTTTAATTGAGGTTCTATGATTAGAGGATTTGGTAGTTTTTAAGTTTAGGGTGATGATCAGGGTATGATTTTTAATGATAAATCATGATTTCGGAACATTTTATTGGTATGTTTAGAAGGTTTTTGACAGGCCAAAGAAGGTTTTTAGTTGTAACTTTTTTCGTGATCCTATAGTTTGATTGTCAGTCTACAATATTAGGCAAAGATTCACTCGATTTTGTAACATTTTGATATTAGAAAAAGGTGCTCAAAATGCATCGAAATCTTGTTTTGAGTGATTTGAACTCTCAAAAGGTAGAAGGGTTTTAGGGTTGGGGATCCAATTCAGTGTTTTAGATTTCTATATAGGGTTTAAATGATGATATGGGATTAGAGGATTTGGTGTTTTTTGAGTTTGGGGACATGATCAGGGTATGATTTTTCATGATAAATCCTGGTTTCGGGACAATTTATGGGTATTTTGAGGAGGTTTTTGGCAGTCAAAGAAGGTTTTTATTTGTAACTTTTTTCGTGATCCTATAGTTTGATTGTCAGTCTACAATATTAGGTAAAGATTCACTCGGTTTTGTAACATTTAGATATTATATAAAGGTGCTTAAAATGCTTAGAAATCTTGTTTTGAGTGATTTTATTTCTTAAAAGGGTGAGGGGTTTGAGGGTCGGGGGTCCAACTTAGTGTTTTATATTTTTATTTAGGGTTTAATTGAGGTTCTATGATTAGAGGATTTGGTGTTTTTTCAGTTTAGGGTGATGATCAGTGTATGATTTTTAATGATAATTCATGATTTCGGGACATTTTATGGGTATTTTAGGAGGTTTTTGGCAGGCTAAAGAAGGTTTTTAGTTGTAACTTTTTCCTGATCTTATAGTTTGATTGTCAGTCTACAATATTAGGTAAAGATTCATTGGTTTTTTGTAACATTTAGATATTAGAAAAAGGTGCTCAAAATGCTTCGAAATCTTGTTTTGAGTGATTTGAATTCTCAAAAGGGAGAAGGGTTTGAGGGTTGGGGTCCAATTCAGTGTTTTAGATTTCTATATAGGGTTTAAATGATGATATGGGATTAGAGGATTTGGTGTTTTTTGAGTTTGGGGTGATGATCAGGGAATGATTTTTAATGATAACTCCTGGTTTCGGGACAATTTATGGGTATTTTGAGGAGGTTTTTGACAGTCAAAGAAGGTTTTTAGTTGTAACTTTTTTTGTGATCCTATAATTTGATTGTCAGTCTACAATATTAGGTAAAGATTCACTCATTTTTGTAACATTTAGATATTAGAAAAAGCTGCCAAAAACGCTTCGAAATCTTGTTTTGAGTGATTTTATTTCTCAAAAGGGTGAGGGGTTTGAGGGTCGGGGGTCCAACTTAGTGTTTTAGATTTTTATTAGGGTAAAATTGAGGTTCTATGATTAGAGGATTTGGTGTTTTTTAAGTTTAGGGTGATGATCAGCGTATGATTTTTAATGATAAATCATGATTTCGGGACATTTTATGGGTATTTTTAGAAGGTTTGTGGCAGGCCAAAGAAGGTTTTTGGTTGTAACTTTTTTCGTGATCCTATAGTTTGATTGTCACTCTACAATATTAGTAAAAGATTCACTATTTTTTGTAACATTTAGATATTAGAAAAAGGTGCTCAAAATGCTTCGAAATCTTGTTTTGAGTGATTTGAATTCGCAAATGGGAGAAGGGTTTGAGGGTTGGGGGTCCAATATAGTGTTTTAGATTTCTATAAAGGGTTTAAAGGATGATATGGGATTAGAGGATCTTGTGTTTTTTGGGTTTGGGGTGATGATCAAGGAATGATTTTTAATGATAAATCCTAATTTCGGGACAATTTATGGGTATTTTGAGGAGGTTTTTGGCAGTCAAAGAAGGTTTTTAGTTGTAACTTTTTTCGTGATCCTATAGTTTGATTTTCAGTCTACAATATTAGGTAAAGATTCACTCGTTTTTGTAACATTTAGATATTAGAAAAAGGTGCTCAAAACGCTTCGCAATCTTGTTTTGAGTGATTTTATATCTTAAAAGGGCGAGGGGTTTGAGGGTCGGGGGTCCAACTTAGTGTTTAAGATTTCTATTTAGGGTTAAATTGAGGTTCTATGATTAGAGGATTTGGTGTTTTTTCAGTTTGAAGTGATGATCAGTGTATGATTTTTAATGATAAATCATGATTTCGGGACATTTTATGGGTATTTTGAGGTGGTTTTTGGCAGGCCAAGGAAGGTTTGTAGTTGAAACATTTTTCATGATCCTATAGTTTGATTGTCACTCTACAATATTAGGTAAAGATTCACTCGTTTTTGTAACAGTTAGATATGAGAAAAAGTTGCTCAAAATGCTTCGAAATCTTGTTTTGAGTGATTTGAATTCTCAAAAGGGTGAAGGGTTTGAGGGTTGTGGGTCCAATTCAGTGTTTTAGATTTCTATATAGGGTTTAAATGATGATATGGGATTAGAGGATTTGGTGTTTTTTGAGTTTGGGGTGATGATCAGGGTATGATTTTTAATGATAAATCCTGCTTTCGGGACAATTTATGGGTATTTTGAGGAAGTTTTTGGTATTCAAAGAAGGTTTTTAGTTGTAACTTTTTTCGTGATCCTATAGTTTGATTTTCAGTCTACAATATTAGGTAAAGATTCACTCGTTTTTGTAACATTTAGATATTAGAAAAAGGTGCTCAAAATGCTTTGAAATCTTGTTTTGAGTGATTTTATTTCTCAAAAGGGTGAGGGGTTTGAGGGTCGGGGGTCCAACTTGGTGTTTTAGATTTCTATTTGGGGTTTAATTTAGGTTCTAAGATTAGAGGATTTGGTGTTTTTTGAGTTTGGGGGATGATCAGGGTATGATTTTTAATGATAATTCATGATTTCGGGACATTTTATTGGTATTTTGAGGAGGTTTTTGCAGGCCAAAGAAGGTTTTAGTTGTAAATTTTTTAATGATCCTATAGTTTGATTGTCTGTCTACAATATTAGGTAAAGATTCACTCGTTTTTGTAACATTTAGATATGAGAAAAAGTTGCTCAAAATGCTTTGAAATCTTGTTTTGAGTGATTTGAATTCTCGAAAGGGTGAAGGGTTTGAGGGTTGGGGGTCCAATTCAGTGTTTTAGATTTCTATATAGGGTTTAAATGATATATGGGATTAGAGGATTTGGTATTTTTTGAGTTTCGGGGGATGATCAGGGTATGATTTTTAATGATAATTAATGATTTCGGAACATTTTATGGGCATTTTGAGGAGGTTTTTGGCAGGCCAAAGAAGGTTTTTAGTTGTAACTTTTTTCGTGATCCTATAGTTTGATTGTCAGTCTACAATATTAGGTAAAGATTCACTCGTTTTTGTAACATTTAGATATTAGAAAAAGGTGCTCAAAATGCTTCGAAATCGTTTTTTTAGTGATTTTATTTCTCAAAAGGGTGAGGGGTTTGAGGGTCGGGGGTCCAACTTAGTGTTTTAGATTTCTATTTAGGGTTTAATTGAGGTTCTATGATTAGAGGATTTGGTGTTTTTTCAGTTTGGGGTGATGATCAGTGTATGGTTTTTAATAATAAATCATGATTTCGGGACATTTTATGGGTATTTTGAGGAGGTTTTTGGCAGGCCAAAGAAGGTTTTTAGTTGTAACTTTTTCCGTGATCCTATAGTTTGATTGTCAGTCTACAATATTAGGTATAGATTCACTCGTTTTTGTAACATTTAGATATTGTAAAAGGTGCTGAAAACGTTTCGAAATCTTGTTTTGAGTGATTTGATTTCTCAAAAGGGTGAAGGGTTTGAGGGTTGGGGGTCCAATTAAGTGTTTAAGATTTGTATTTAGGGTTTAATGGAGGATATGGGATTAGGGGATTTGGTGTTTCTTGAGTTTGGGGTGATGATCAGGGTACGATTTTTAATGATAAATCATGGTTTCGGGATATTTTATGGGTACTTTGGGGTGGTTTTTAGCAGGCCAAAGAAAGTTTTGGTTGTATATAATTTCGTTGTACAATAGTTTTATTGCCAGTCTACAATATTAGGTAAAAATTCACTCGTTTTGAAACATTTAGAAATTAGAAAAAGGTGCTAAAAACGCTTCGAAATCTTGTTTTGAGTGATTTTATTTCTCAAAAGGGTGAGGGGTTTGAGGGTCGGGGGTCCAACTTAGTGTTTTAGATTTCTATTTAGGGTTTAATTGAGGTTCTATGATTAGAGGATTTGGTGTTTTTTCAGTTTGGGGTGATGATCAGTGTATGGTTTTTAATGATAAATCATGATTTCGGGACATTTTATGGGTATTTTGAGGAGGTTTTTGGCAGGCCAAAGAAGGTTTTTAGTTGTAACTTTTTTCGTGATCCTATAGTTTGATTGTCAGTCTACAATATTAGGTAAAGATTCACTCGTTTTTGTAACATTTAGATATTGTAAAAGGTGCTGAAAACGTTTCCAAATCTTGTTTTGAGTGATTTGATTTCTCAAAAGGGTGAAGGGTTTGAGGGTTGGGGGTCCAATTAAGTGTTTAAGATTTGTATTTAGGGTTTAATGGAGGATATGGGATTAGGGGATTTGGTGTTTCTTGAGTTTGGGGTGATGATCAGGGTACGATTTTTAATGATAAATCATGGTTTCGGGATATTTTATGGGTACTTTGGGGTGGTTTTTAGCAGGCCAAAGAAAGTTTTGGTTGTATATATTTTCGTTGTACAATAGTTTTATTGCCAGTCTACAATATTAGGTAAAAATTCACTCGTTTTTGAAACATTTAGAAATTAGAAAAAGGTGCTAAAAACGCTTCGAAATCTTGTTTTGAGTGATTTTATTTCTCAAAAGGGTGACGGGTTTGAGGGTCGGGGTCCGACTTAGTGTTTTAGATTTATAATTAGGGTTAAATTGAGGTTCTATGATTAGAGGATTTGGTGTTTATTCAGTTTGGGGTGATGATCAGTGTATGTTTTTTAATGATAAATCATGATTTCGGGACATTTTATGGGTATTTTGAGGTGGTTTTTGGCAGGCCAAGGAAGGTTTTTAGTTGAAACTTTTTTCATGGTCCTATAGTTTGATTGTCACTCTACAATATTAGGTAAAGATTCACTCGTTTTTGTAACAGTTAGATATGAGAAAAAGTTGCTCAAAATGCTTCGAAATCTTGTTTTGAGTGATTTGAATTCTCAAAAGGGTGAAGGGTTTGAGGGTTGTGGGTCCAATTCAGTGTTTTAGATTTCTATATAGGGTTTAAATGATGATATGGGATTAGAGGATTTGGTGTTTTTTGAGTTTGGGGTGATGATCAGGGTATGATTTTTAATGATAAATCCTGCTTTCGGGACAATTTATGGGTATTTTGAGGAAGTTTTTGGTATTCAAAGAAGGTTTTTAGTTGTAACTTTTTTCGTGATCCTATAGTTTGATTTTCAGTCTACAATATTAGGTAAAGATTCACTCGTTTTTGTAACATTTAGATATTAGAAAAAGGTGCTCAAAATGCTTTGAAATCTTGTTTTGAGTGATTTTATTTCTCAAAAGGGTGAGGGGTTTGAGGGTCGGGGGTCCAACTTGGTGTTTTAGATTTCTATTTGGGGTTTAATTTAGGTTCTAAGATTAGAGGATTTGGTGTTTTTTGAGTTTGGGGGATGATCAGGGTATGATTTTTAATGATAATTCATGATTTCGGGACATTTTATTGGTATTTTGAGGAGGTTTTTGCAGGCCAAAGAAGGTTTTAGTTGTAAATTTTTTAATGATCCTATAGTTTGATTGTCTGTCTACAATATTAGGTAAAGATTCACTCGTTTTTGTAACATTTAGATATGAGAAAAAGTTGCTCAAAATGCTTTGAAATCTTGTTTTGAGTGATTTGAATTCTCGAAAGGGTGAAGGGTTTGAGGGTTGGGGGTCCAATTCAGTGTTTTAGATTTCTATATAGGGTTTAAATGATATATGGGATTAGAGTATTTGGTATTTTTTGAGTTTCGGGGGATGATCAGGGTATGATTTTTAATGATAATTAATGATTTCGGAACATTTTATGGGCATTTTGAGGAGGTTTTTGGCAGGCCAAAGAAGGTTTTTAGTTGTAACTTTTTTCGTGATCCTATAGTTTGATTGTCAGTCTACAATATTAGGTAAAGATTCACTCGTTTTTGTAACATTTAGATATTAGAAAAAGGTGCTCAAAATGCTTCGAAATCGTTTTTTTAGTGATTTTATTTCTCAAAAGGGTGAGGGGTTTGAGGGTCGGGGGTCCAACTTAGTGTTTTAGATTTCTATTTAGGGTTTAATTGAGGTTCTATGATTAGAGGATTTGGTGTTTTTTCAGTTTGGGGTGATGATCAGTGTATGGTTTTTAATAATAAATCATGATTTCGGGACATTTTATGGGTATTTTGAGGAGGTTTTTGGCAGGCCAAAGAAGGTTTTTAGTTGTAACTTTTTCCGTGATCCTATAGTTTGATTGTCAGTCTACAATATTAGGTATAGATTCACTCGTTTTTGTAACATTTAGATATTGTAAAAGGTGCTGAAAACGTTTCGAAATCTTGTTTTGAGTGATTTGATTTCTCAAAAGGGTGAAGGGTTTGAGGGTTGGGGGTCCAATTAAGTGTTTAAGATTTGTATTTAGGGTTTAATGGAGGATATGGGATTAGGGGATTTGGTGTTTCTTGAGTTTGGGGTGATGATCAGGGTACGATTTTTAATGATAAATCATGGTTTCGGGATATTTTATGGGTACTTTGGGGTGGTTTTTAGCAGGCCAAAGAAAGTTTTGGTTGTATATATTTTCGTTGTACAATAGTTTTATTGCAAGTCAACAATATTAAGTAAAAATTCACTCGTTTTTGAAACATTTAGATATTAGAAAAATGTGCCAAAAACGTTTCGAAATCTTGTTTTGAGTGATTTTATTTCTCAAAAGGGTGAGGGGTTTGAGGGTCGGGGGTCCAACTTAGTGTTTTAGATTTCTATTTAGGGTTTAATTGAGGTTTTATGATTAGAGGATTTGGTGTTTTTTCAGTTTGGGGTGATGATCAGTGTATGGTTTTTAATGATAAATCATGATTTCGGGACATTTTATGGGTATTTTGAGGAGGTTTTTGACAGGCTAAAGAAGGTTTTTAATTGTAACTTTTTTCGTGATCCTATAGTTTGATTGTTAGTCTACAATATTAGGTAAAGATTCACTCGTTTTTGTAACATTTAGATATTAGAAAAAAGTGCTCAAAATGCTTCGAAATCTTGTTTTGAGTGATTTGAATTCTCAAAAGGGAGAAGGGTTTGAGGGTTGGGGGTCCAATTCAGTGTTTTAAATTTCTATATAGGGTTTAAATGATGATATGAGATTAGAGGATTTGGTGTTTTTTGAGTTTGGGGTGATGATCAGGGTATGATTTTTAATGATAAAAACTGGTTTCAGGACAATTTATGGATATTTTGAGGAGGTTTTTGGCAGTCAAAGAAGGTTTTTAGTTGTAACTTTTTTCGTGATCCTATATTTTGATTGTCAGTCTACAATATTAGGTCAAGATTCACTCGTTTTTATAACATTTAGATATTAGAAAAAAGTGCTCAAAATGCTTAGAAATCTTGTTTTGAGTGATTTTATTTCTTAAAAGGGTGAGGGGTTTGAGGGTGGGGGGTCAAACTTAGTGTTTTAGATTTCTATTTAGGGTTTAATTGAGGTTCTAGGATTAGAGGATTTGGTATTTTTTAAGTTTAAGGTGATGATCAGTGTATGATTTTTAATGATAAATCATGATTTCGGGATATTTTATGGGTATTTTTAGAAGGTTTTTGGCACGCCAAAGAAGGTTTTTAGTTCTAACTTTTTTCGTGATCCTATAGTTTGATTGTCAGTATACAATATTAGGCAAAGATTCACTCGATTTTGTAACATTTAGATATTAGAAAAGGTGCTCAAAATGCTTCGAAATCTTGTTTTGAGTGATTTGAATTATCAAAAGGGAGAAGGGTTTTAGGGTTGGGGATCCAATTCAGTGTTTTAGATTTCTATATAGGGTTTAAATGATGATATGGGATTAGAGGATTTGGTGTTTTTTGAGTTTGGGGTGATGATCAGGGTATGATTTTTAATGATAAATCCTGGTTTCGGGACAATTTATGGGTATTTTGAGGAGGTTTTTGGCAGTCAAAGAAGGTTTTTATTTGTAACTTTTTTCGTGATCCTATAGTTTGATTGTCAGTCTACAATATTAGGTAAAGATTCACTCGTTTTTGTAACATTTAGATATTATAAAAAGGTGCTCAAAATGCTTCGAAATATTGTTTTGAGTGATTTGAATTCTCAAAAGGGTGAAGGGTTTGAGGGTTGGGGGTCCAATTCAGTGTTTTAGATTTCTAAATAGGGTTTAAATGATGATATGGGATTAGAGGATTTGGTGTTTTTGAGTTTTGAGGATGATCAAGGTATGATTTTTAATGATAAATTATGATTTTGGGACATTTTATGGATATTTTGAGGAGGTTTTTGGCAGTCAAAGAAGGTTTTTATTTGTAACTTTCTTCGTGATCCTATAGTTTGATTGTCAGTCTACAATATTAGGTAAAGATTCACTCGTTTTTGTAACATTTGATATTATAAAAAGGTGCTCAAAATGCTTAGAAATCTTGTTTTGAGTGATTTTATTTCTTAAAAGGGTGAGGGGTTTGAGGGTCGGGGGTCCAACTTAGTGTTTTAGATTTCTATTTTGGGTTTAATTGAGGTTCTAGGATTAGAGGATTTGGTGTTTTTTGATTTTGGGGGATGATCAGGGTATGATTGTTAATGATAAATAATGATTTCGGGACATTTTATGGGTATTTTGAGGTGGTTTTTGGCATGCCAAAGAAGGTTTTTAGTTGAAACTTTCTTCGTGATCCTATAGTAAGATTTGCAGTCTACAATATTAGGTAAAGATTCACTCGTTTTTGTAACATTTAGATATTAGAAAAATGTGCTCAAAATGCTTCGAAATCTTATTTTGAGTGATTTGAATTCTCAAAAGGGTGAAGGGTTTGAGGGTTGGGGGTCCAATTCAGTGTTTTAGATTTCTAAATAGGGTTTAAATGATGATATGGGATTAGAGGATTTGGTGTTTTTGAGTTTGGGGGATGATCAGGGTATGATTTTTAATGATAAATCATGATTTCGGGACATTTTATGAGTATTTTGAGGAGGTTTTTAGCAGGCTAAAGAAGGTTTTTATTTGTAACTTTTTTTGTGATCCTATAGTTTGATTGTTAGTCTACAATATTAGGTAAAGATTCACTCGTTTTTATAACATTTAGATATTAGAAAAAGGTGCTCAAAATGCTTCGAAATCTTGTTTTGAGTGATTTGAATTCTCAAAAGGGTGAAGGGTTTGAGGGTTGGGGGTCCAACTCAGTGTTTTAGATTTCTTTATAAGGTTTAAATGATGATATGGGATTAGAGGATTTGGTGTTTTTTGAGTTTGGGGTGAAGATCAGGGTATGATTTTTAATGATAAATCATGGTTTCCAGACATTTTAGGGGTATTTTGAGGAGGTTTTTGGCAGGCCAAAGAAGGTTTTTAGTTTTAATTTTTATCGTGATCCTAGAGTTTGATTGTAAGTCTACAACATTAGGTAAAGATTCACTCGTTTTTGTAATATTTAGATATTAGAAAAAGGTGCTCAAAACGCTTCGCATTCTTGTTTTGAGTGATTTTACTTCTCAAAAGGGTGTGGGGTTTGAGGGTGGGGGGTCCAACTTAGTGTTTCAGATTTCTATTTAGGGTTTAATTGAGGTTTTATGATTAGAGGATTTGGTGTATTTTGAGTTTGGGGGATGAGCACGGTATGATTTTTAATTTTAAAATATTAGAAAAAGGTGCTCAAAATGCTTCAAAATCTGGTTTTGAGTGATGATCAGGGTATAATTTTTAATGATAAATCATGGTTTCGGGACATTTTATGGGTATTTTGAGGAGGTTTTTGGCAGTCCAAAGAAGGTTTTTTGTTGTAACTTTTTTCGTGATCCTATAGTTAGATTGTCAGTCTACAATATTAGGTAAAGATTCACTCGTTTTTGTAACATTTAGATATTAGAAAAAGGTTCTGAAAACGCTTCGAAATCTTGTTTTGAGTGATTTGATTTCTCAAAAGGGTGAAGGGTTTGAGGGTTGGGTGTCCAATTAAGTGTTTTAGATTTGTATTTAGGGTTTAATGGAGGATATGGGATTAGGGGATTTTGGTGTTTACTAAGTTTGGGGTGATGATCAGGGTACGATTTTTAATGATAAATCATGGTTTCGGGATATTTTATCGGTACTTTGGGGTGATTTTTAGCAGGCCAAAGAAGGTTTTGGTTTTATATTTTTTCATGATACAATAGTTTTATTGCCAGTCAACAGTATTAGGTAAAAATTCACTCGTTTTTGAAACATTTAGATATTAGAAAAAGGTGCCAAAAACGTTTCGAAATCTTGTTTTGAGTGATTTTATTTCTCAAAAGGGTGAGGGGTTTGAGGGTCGGGGGTCCAATTTAGTGTTTTATATTTTTATTTAGAGTTTAATTGAGGTTCTATGATTAGAGGATTTGGTGTTTTTTCAGTTTAGGGTGATGATCAGTGTATGATTTTTAATGAAATCATGATTTCGGGACATTTTATGGGTATTTTTAGGAGGTTTTTAGCAGGCTAAAGAAGGTTTTTATTTGTAACTTTTTTCGTGATCCTATAGTTTGATTGTCAGTCTACAATATTAGGTAAAGATTCACTCGTTTTTGTAACATTTAGATATTAGAAAAAGGTGCTCAAAATGCTTCGAAATCTTGTTTTGAGTGATTTGAATTCTCAAAATGGAGAAGGGTTTGAGGGTTGGGGGTCCAATTCAGTGTTTTAAATTTCTATATAGGGTTTAAATGATGATATGGGATTAGAGGATTTGGTGTTTTTTGAGTTTGGGGAGATGATCAGGGTATGATTTTTAATGATAAAAACTGGTTTCAGGACAATTTATGGATATTTTGAGGAGGTTTTTGGCAGTCAAAGAAGGTTTTTAGTTGTAACTTTTTTCGTGATCCTATATTTTGATTGTCAGTCTACAATATTAGGTCAAGATTCACTCGTTTTTATAACATTTAGATATTAGAAAAAAGTGCTCAAAATGCTTAGAAATCTTGTTTTGAGTGATTTTATTTCTTAAAAGGGTGAGGGGTTTGAGGGTGGGGGGTCAAACTTAGTGTTTTAGATTTCTATTTAGGGTTTAATTGAGGTTCTAGGATTAGAGGATTTGGTGTTTTTTAAGTTTAAGGTGATGATCAGTGTATGATTTTTAATGATAAATCATGATTTCGGGATATTTTATGGGTATTTTTAGAAAGTTTTTGGCACGCCAAAGAAGGTTTTTAGTTCAAACTTTTTTCGTGATCCTATAGTTTGATTGTCAGTCTACAATATTAGGCAAAGATTCACTCGATTTTGTAACATTTAGATATTAGAAAAGGTGCTCAAAATGTTTCGAAATCTTGTTTTGAGTGATTTGAATTCTGAAAAGGGTAAAGGGTTTGAGGGTTGGGGCTCCAATTCAGTGTTTTAGATTTCTATATCGGGTTTAAATGATGATATGGGATTAGAGGATTCGGTGTTTTTTGAGTTTGGGGGATGATCAGGGTATGATTTTGAATGGTAAATCCTCATTTCGGGACATTTTATGGGTATTTTGATGAGGTTTTTGGCAGGCCAAAGAAGATTTTTAGTTGTAACTTTTTTCGTGATCCTATAGTTTGATTGTCAGTCTACAATATTAGGTAAAGATTTACCCTTTTTGTAAAATTTAGATATTAGAAAAAGGTGCTCAAAATGCTTCCAAATCTTGTTTTGAGTGATTTGAATTATCAAAAGGGAGAAGGGTTTTCGGGTTGGGGATCCAATTCAGTGTTTTAGATTTCTATATAGGGTTTAAATGATGATATGGGATTTGAGGATTTGGTGTTTTTTGAGTTTGGGGTGATGATCAGGGTATGATTTTTAATGATAAATCCTGGTTTCGGGACAATTTATGGGTATTTTGAGGAGGTTTTTGGCAGTCAATGAAGGTTTTTATTTGTAACTTTTTTCGTGATCCTATAGTTTGATTGTCAGTCTACAATATTAGGTAAAGATTCACTCGTTTTTGTAACATTTAGATATTATAAAAAGGTGCTCAAAATGCTTCGAAATATTGTTTTGAGTGATTTGAATTCTCAAAAGGGTTTGGTGTTTTTTGAGTTTGGGGTGATGATCAGGGTATGATTTTTAATGATAAATCCTGGTTTCGGGACAATTTATGGGTATTTTGAAGAGGTTTTTGGCAGTCAATGAAGGTTTTTATTTGTAACTTTTTTCGTGATCCTATAGTTTGATTGTCAGTCTACAATATTAGGTAAAGATTCACTCGTTTTTGTAACATTTAGATATTATAAAAAGGTGCTCAAAATGCTTCGAAATATTGTTTTGAGTGATTTGAATTCTCAAAAGGGTGAAGGGTTTGAGGGTTGGGGGTCCAATTCAGTGTTTTAGATTTCTAAATAGGGTTTAAATGATGATATGGGATTAGAGGATTTGGTGTTTTTGAGTTTGGGGGATGATCAAGGTATGATTTTTAATGATAAATTATGATTTTGGGACATTTTATGGGTATTTTGAGGAGGTTTTTGGCAGTCAAAGAAGGTTTTTATTTGTAACTTTATTCGTGATCCTATAGTTTGATTGTCAGTCTACAATATTAGGTAAAGATTCACTCGTTTTTGTAACATTTGATATTATAAAAAGGTGCTCAAAATGCTTAGAAATCTTGTTTTGAGTGATTTTATTTCTTAAAAGGGTGAGGGGTTTGAGGGTCGGGGGTCCAACTTAGTGTTTTAGATTTCTATTTTGGGTTTAATTGAGGTTCTAGGATTAGAGGATTTGGTGTTTTTTGATTTTAATTTGGGGGATGATCAGGGTATGATTGTTAATGATAAATAATGATTTCGGGACATTTTATGGGTATTTTGAGGTGGTTTTTGGCATGCCAAAGAAGGTTTTTAGTTGAAACTTTCTTCGTGATCCTATAGTTTGATTGTCAGTCTACAATATTAGGTAAAGATTCACTCGTTTTTGTAACATTTAGATATTAGAAAAATGTGCTCAAAATGCTTCGAAATCTTATTTTGAGTGATTTGAATTCTCAAAAGGGTGAAGGGTTTGAGGGTTGGGGGTCCAATTCAGTGTTTTAGATTTCTAAATAGGGTTTAAATGATGATATGGGATTAGAGGAATTGGTGTTTTTGAGTTTGGGGGATGATCAGGGTATGATTTTTAATGATAAATCATGATTTCGGGACGATTTATGAGTATTTTGAGGAGGTTTTTAGCAGGCTAAAGAAGGTTTTTATTTGTAACTTTTTTTGTGATCCTATAGTTTGATTGTTAGTCTACAATATTAGGTAAAGATTCACTCGTTTTTATAACATTTAGATATTAGAAAAAGGTGCTCAAAATGCTTCGAAATCTTGTTTTGAGTGATTTGAATTCTCAAAAGGGTGAAGGGTTTGAGGGTTGGGGGTCCAACTCAGTGTTTTAGATTTCTATATAGGTTTTAAATGATGATATGGGATTAGAGGATTTGGTGTTTTTTGAGTTTGGGGTGAAGATCAGGGTATGATCTTTAATGATAAATCATGGTCTCCAGACATTTTAGGGGTATTTTGAGGAGATTTTTGGCAGGCCAAAGAAGGTTTTTAGTTTTAATTTTTATCGTGATCCTAGAGTTTGATTGTAAGTCTACAACATTAGGTAAAGATTCACTCGTTTTTGTAATATTTAGATATTAGAAAAAGGTGCTCAAAACGCTTCGCAATCTTGTTTTGAGTGATTTTACTTCTCAAAAGGGTGAGGGGTTTGAGGGTGGGGGGTCCAACTTAGTGTTTCAGATTTCTATTTAGGGTTTAATTGAGGTTTTATGATTAGAGGATTTGGTGTATTTTGAGTTTGGGGGATGAGCACGGTATGATTTTTAATTATAAAATATTAGAAAAAGGTGCTCAAAATGCTTCGAAATCTGGTTTTGAGTGATGATCAGGGTATAATTTTTAATGATAAATCATGGTTTCGGGACATTTTATGAGTATTTTGAGGAGGTTTTTGGCAGTCCAAAGAAGGTTTTTTGTTGTAACTTTTTTCGTGATCCTATAGTTATATTGTCAGTCTACAATATTAGGTAAAGATTCACTCGTTTTTGTAACATTTAGATATTAGAAAAAGGTTCTGAAAACGCTTCGAAATCTTGTTTTGAGTGATTTGATTTCTCAAAAGGGTGAAGGGTTTGAGGGTTGGGTGTCCAATTAAGTGTTTTAGATTTGTATTTAGGGTTTAATGGAGGATATGGGATTAGGGGATTTTGGTGTTTACTAAGTTTGGGGTGATGATCAGGGTACGATTTTTAATGATAAATCATGGTTTCGGGATATTTTATAGGTACTTTGGGGTGATTTTTAGCAGGCCAAAGAAGGTTTTGGTTTTATATTTTTTCATGATACAATAGTTTTATTGCCAGTCAACAGTATTAGGTAAAAATTCACTCGTTTTTGAAACATTTAGATATTAGAAAAAGGTGCCAAAAACGTTTCGAAGTCTTGTTTTGAGTGATTTTATTTCTCAAAAGGGTGAGGGGTTTGAGGGTCGGGGGTCCAACTTAGTGTTTTATATTTTTATTTAGAGTTTAATTGAGGTTCTATGATTAGAGGATTTGGTGTTTTTTCAGTTTAAGGTGATGATCAGTGTATGATTTTTAATGATAAATCATGATTTCGGGACATTTTATGGGTATTTTTAGGAGGTTTTTAGTAGGCTAAAGAAGGTTTTTATTTGTAACTTTTTTCGTGATCCTATAGTTTGATTGTCAGTCTACAATATTAGGTAAAGATTCACTCGTTTTTGTAACATTTAGATATTAGAAAAAGGTGCTCAAAATGCTTCGAAATCTTGTTTTGAGTGATTTGAATTCTCAAAATGGAGAAGGGTTTCAGGGTTGGGGGTCCAGTTCAGTGTTTTAAATTTCTATGTAGAGTTTAAATGATGATATGGGATTAGAGGATTTGGTGTTTTTTGAGTTTGGGGTGATGATCAGGGTATGATTTTTAATGATAAAAACTGGTTTCGGGACAATTTATGGATATTTTGAGGAGGTTTTTGGCAGTCAAAGAAGGTTTTTAGTTGTAACTTTTTTCGTGATCCTATATTTTGATTGTCAGTCTACAATATTAGGTAAAGATTCACTCGTTTTTATAACATTTAGATATTATAAAAAAGTGCTCAAAATGCTTAGATATCTTGTTTTGAGTGATTTTATTTCTTAAAAGGGTGAGGGGTTTGAGGGTCGGGGGTCAAACTTAGTGTTTTAGATTTCTATTTAGGGTTTAATTGAGGTTCTAGGATTAGAGGATTTGGTGTTTTTCAAGTTTAAGGTGATGATCAGTGTATGATTTTTAATGATAAATCATGATTTCGGGACATTTTATGGGTATTTTTAGAAGGTTTTTGGCAGGCCAAAGAAGATTTTTAGTTGAAACTTTTTTCGTGATCCTATAGTTTGATTGTCAGTCTACAATATTAGGCAAAGATTCACTCGATTTTGTAACATTTAGATATTAGAAAAAGGTGCTCAAAATGCTTCGAAATCTTGTTTTAAGTGATTTGAATTCTGAAAAGGGTAAAGGGTTTGAGGGTTGGGGCTCCAATTCAGTGTTTTAGATTTCTATATCGGGTTTAAATGATGATATGGGATTAGAGGATTTGGTGTTTTTTGAGTTTGGGAGATGATCAGGGTATGATTTTGAATGGTAAATCCTGATTCCGGGACATTTTATGGGTATTTTGATGAGGTTTTTGGCAGGCCAAAGAAGGTTTTTAGTTGTAACTTTTTTCGTGATCCTATAGTTTGATTGTCAGTCTACAATATTAGATAAAGATTTACCCTTTTTGTAAAATTTAGATATTAGAAAAAGGTGCTCAAAATGCTTCCGAATCTTGTTTTGAGTGATTTGAATTCTCAAAAGGGAGAAGGGTTTTAGGGTTGGGGATCCAATTCAGTGTTTTAGATTTCTATACAGGGTTTAAATGATGATATGGGATTAGAGGATTTGGTGTGTTTTGAGTTTGGGGTGATGATCAGGGTATGATTTTTAATGATAAATCCTGGTTTCGGGACAATTTATGGGTATTTTGAGGAGGTTTTTGGCAGTCAAAGAAGGTTTTTATGTGTAACTTATTTCGTGATCTTATAGTTTGATTGTCAGTCTACAATATTAGGTAAAAATTCACTCGTTTTTGTAACATTTAGATATTATAAAAAGGTGCTCAAAATGCTTCGAAATCTTGTTCTGAGTGATTTGAATTCTCAAAAAGGTGAAGGGTTTGAGGGTTGGGGGTCCAATTCAGTTTTTTAGATTTCTACATAGGGTTTAGATGATGATATGGGATTAGAGGATTTGGCGTTTTTGAGTTTGGGGGATGATCAGGGTATGATTTTTAATGATAAATCATGATTTCGGGACATTTTATGATGATTTTGAGGAGGTTTTTGGCAGATCAAAGAAGGTTTTTAGTTGTAACTTTTTTCGTGATCCTATAGTTTGATTGTTAGTCTACAATATTAGGTAAAGATTCACTCGTTTTTGTAACATTTAGATTTTAGAAAAAGGTGCTAAAAATGCTTCGAAATCTTGTTTTGAGTGATTTGAATTCTCAAAAGGGAGAAGGGTTTGAGGGTTGGGGAACCTATTCAGTGTTTTAAATTTCTATATAGGGTTTAAATGATAATATGGTATTAGAGGATTTGGTGGTTTTTGAGTTCGGGGTGATGATCAGGGTATGATTTTTAATGATAAAAACTGGTTTCGGGACAATTTATGAATATTTTGAGGAGGTTTTTGGCAGGCCAAAGAAGGTTTTTAGTTGAAATTTTTTTCGTGATCCTATAGTTTGATTGTCAGTCTACAATATTAGGCAAAGATTCACTCGATTTTGTAACATTTAGATATTAGGAAAAGGTGCTCAAAATGCTTCGAAATCTTGTTTTGAGTGATTTAAATTCTGAAAAGGGTAAAGGGTTTGAGGGTTGGGGCTCCAATTCAGTGTTTTAGATTTCTATATCGGGTTTAAATGATGATATGGGATTAGAGGATTTGGTGTTTTTTGAGTTTGGGGGATGATCAGGGTATGATTTTGAATGGTAAATCATGATTTCGGGACATTTTATGGGTATTTTGATGAGGTTTTTGGCAGGCCAAAGAAGGTTTTTAGTTGTAACTTTTTTCGTGATCCTATAGTTTGATTGCCAGTCTACAATATTAGGTAAAGATTTACCCGTTTTTTTAAAATTTAGATATTAGAAAAGGTGCTCAAAATGCTTCCAAATCTTGTTTTGAGTGATTTGAATTCTCAAAAGGGAGAAGGGTTTTAGGGTTGGGGATCCAATTCAGTGTTTTAGATTTCTATATAGGGTTTAAATGATGATATGGGATTAGAGGATTTGGTGTTTTTTGAGTTTGGGGTGATGGTCAGGGTATGATTTTTAATGATAAATCCTGGTTTCGGGACAATTTATGGGTATTTTGAGGAGGTTTTTGGCAGTCAAAGAAGGTTTTTATTTGTAAATTTTTTTCTTGATCCTATAGTTTGATTTTCAGTCTACAATATTAGGTAAAGATTCACTCGTTTTTGTATCATTTAGATATTAGAAAAAGGTGCTCAAAATGCTTCGAAATCTTGTTTTGAGTGATTTGAATTCTCAAAAGGGTGAAGGGTTTGAGGGTTGGGGGTCCAACTCAGTGTTTTAGATTTCTATATAGGGTTTAAATGATGATATGGGATTAGAGGATTTGGTGTTTTTTGAGTTTGTGATGATGATCAGGGTATGATTTTTAATGATAAATCATGGTTTCGAGACATTTTATGGGTATTTTGAGGAGGTTTTTGGCAGGCCAAAGAAGGTTTTTAGTTGTAATTTTTATCGTGATCCTATAGTTTGATTGTAAGTCTACAACATTAGGTAAAGATTCAATCGTTTTTGTAACATTTAGATATTAGAAAAATGGGCTCAAAATGCTTCACAATCTTGTTTTGAGTGATATTATTTCTCAAAAGGGTGAGGGGTTTGAGGGTGGGGGTTCCAACTTAGTGTTTAAGATTTCTATTTAGGGTTTAATTGAGGTTTTATGATTAGAGGATTTGGTGTATTTTGAGTTTGTGTGATGATCAGTGTATGATTTTTAATGATAAATCATGATTTCGGGACATTTTATGGGTATTTTTAGAAGGTTTTTGGCAGGCCAAAGAAGGTTTTTAATTGAATTTTTTTCGTGATCCTATAGTTTGATTGTCAGTCTACAATATTAGGCAAAGATTCACTCGATTTTGTAACATTTAGATATTAGAAAAAGGTGCTCAAAATTCTTCGAAATCTTTTTTGAGTGATTTGAATTCTGAAAAGGGTGACGGGTTTGAGGGTTGGGGCTCCAATTCAGTGTTTTAGATTTCTATATAGGGTTTAAATGATGATATGGGATTAGAGGATTTGGTGTTTTTTGAGTTTGGGGGATGATCAGGGTATGATTTTGAATGGTAAGTCATGATTTCGGGACATTTTATGGGTATTTTGATGAGGTTTTTGGCAGGCCAAAGAAGGTTTTTAGTTGTAACTTTTTTCGTGATCCTATAGTTTGATTGTCAGTCTATAATATTAGGAAAAGATTTACTCGTTTTTGTAACATTTAGATATTAGAAAAGGTGCTCAAAATGCTTCGAATCTTGTTTTGAGTGATTTGAATTCTCAAAAGGGAGAAGGGTTTTAGGGTTTGGGATCCAATTTAGTGTTTTAGATTTCTATATAGGGTTTAAATGATGATATGGGATTAGAGGATTTGGTGTTTTTTGAGTTTGGGGTGATGATCAGGGTATGATTTTTAATGATAAATCCTGTTTTCGGGACAATTTATGGGTATTTTGAGGAGTTTTTTGGCAGTCAAAGAAGGTTTTTATTTGTAACTTTTTTTGTGATCCTATAGTTTGATTGTCAGTCTACAATATTAGGTAAAGATTCAGTTGTTTTTGTAACATTTAGATATTATAAAAAAGTGCTCAAAATGCTTAGAAATCTTGTTTTGAGTGATTTTATTTCTTAAATGGGTGAGGAGTTTGAGGGTCGGGGTCCAACTTAGTGTTTTAGATTTCTATTTTGGGTTTAATTGAGGTTATAAGATTAGAGGATTTGGTGTTTTTTGATTTTGGGGGATGATCAAGGTATGATTGTTAATGATAAATCATGATTTCGGGACATTTTATGGGTATTTTGAGGTGGTTTTTGGCAGCCCAAATAGGTTTTTAGTTGAAACTTTCTCCGTGATCCTATAGTTTGATTGTCAGTCTACAATAGTAGGTAAAGATTCACTCGTTTTTGTAACATTTAGATATTAGAAAAAGGTGCTCAAAATGCTTCGAAATCTTGTTTTGAGTGATTTGAATTCTCAAAAGGGTGAAGGGTTTGAGGGTTGGGGGTCCAATTTCAGTGTTTTAGATTTCTAAATAGGGTTTAAATGATGATATGGGATTAGAGGATTTGGTGTTTTTGATTTTGGGGGATGATCAGGGTCTGATTTTTGATGATAAATCATGATTTGGGGACATTTTATGAGTATTTTGAGGAGGTTTTTGGCAGGCCAAAGAAGGTTTTTAGTTGTAACTTTTTTCGTTATCCTATAGTTTGATTGTTAGTCTACAATATTAGGTAAAGATTCACTCGTTTTTATAACATTTAGATATTAGAAAAAGGTGCTCAAAATGCTTCGAAATCTTGTTTTGTGTGATTTGAATTCTCAAAAGGGTGAAGGGTTTGAGGGTTGGGGGTCCAACTCAGTGTTGGAGTGGGTATGAGTTGATTTATTTTCTTTGAAATTGGTTTGTCGAGAGTGGTGTTGTGATAGAGATCGAGGGGGAGAGCTGCAGGGGAAAGTGAAAGGCAGAGAGGAGTCATCTTCCTCTCTCTGTTTTTCTAATCTTTTCTTCGTCATCTTTTTTATTCTTTTAATTATATATATATTTCCTATTTTTTTTATTAAAATTCATTTGGGTTCGACAATTTTACCCTCAAAGCATTAATGGAGTTTGGACGAACTTAGATTTCTATATAGGGTTTAAATGATGATATGGGTTTAGAGGATTTGGTGTTTTTTGAGTTTGGGGTGATGATCAGGGTATGGTTTTTAATGATAAATCATGGTTTCCAGACATTTTATGGGTATTTTGAGGAGGTTTTTGGCAGGCCAAAGAAGGTTTTTAGTTGTAATTTTTATCGTGATCCTATTGTTTGATTGTAAGTCTAAACATTAGTTAAAGATTCACTCGTTTTTCTAACATTTAGATATTAGAAAAAGGTGCTCAAAACGCTTCGCAATCTTGTTTTTGAATGATTTAATTTCTCAAAAGGGTCAGGGGTTTGAGGGTGGGGGGTCCAACTTAGTGTTTAAGATTTCTATTTAGAGTTTAATTGAGGTTTTATGATTAGAGGATTTGGTGTATTTTGAGTTTGGGGGATGACCAGGGTATGATTTTTAATTATAAAATATTAGAAAAAGGTGCTCAAAATGTTTCGAAATCTGGTTTTGAGTGATGATCAGGGTGTAATTTTTAATGATAAATCATGGTTTCGGGACATTTTATGGGTATTTTGAGGAGGTTTTTGGCAGTCCAAACGAGGTTTTTTCTTGTAACTTTTTTCGTGATCCTATAGATTGATTGTCAGTCTACAATATTAGGTAAAGATTCACTCGTTTTTGTAACAGTTAGATATTAGAAAAAGGTGATGAAAACGCTTCGAAATCTTGTTTTGAGTGATTTGATTTCTCAAAAGGGTGAAGGGTTTGAGGGTTGGGTGTCCAATTATGTGTTTTAGATTTGTATTTAGGGTTTTATGGAGGATATGGGATTAGGGGATTTTGGTGTTTATTAAGTTTAAGGTGATGATCAGGGTACGATTTTTGATGATCAGGGTACGATTTCTAATGATAAATCATGGTTTCGGGATATTTTATGGGTACTTTGGGGTGGTTTTTAGCAGGCCAAAGAAGGTTTTGGTTTTATATTTTTTCATGATACAATAGTTTTATTGCCAGTCAACAATATTAGGTAAAAATTCACTCGTTTTTGAAACATTAGATATTAGAAAAAGGTGCCAAAAACGCTTCGAAATTATATTTTGAGTGATTTTATTTCTCAAAAGGGTGAGGGGTTTGAGGGTCGGGGGTCCAACTTAGTGTTTTATATTTTTATTTAGGGTTTAATTGAGGTTCTATGATTAGAGGATTTGGTGTTTTTTCAGTTTAGGGTGATGATCAGTGTATGATTTTTAATGATAAATCATGATTTCGGGACATTTTATGGGTATTTTTAGAAGGTTTTTGGCAGGCCAAAGAAGGTTTTTAGTTGAAACTTTTTTCGTGATCCTATAGTTTGATTGTCAGTCTACAATATTAGGTAAAGATTCACTCGTTTTTTGTAACATTTAGATATTAGAAAAAGATGCAAAAAACACTTCGAAATCTTGTTTTGAGTGATTTTATTTCTCAAAAGGGTGAGGGGTTTGAGGGTCGGGGGTCCAACTTAGTCTTTTAGATTTTTATTTAGGGTTTAATTGAGGTTCTATGATTAGAGGATTTGGTAGTTTTTAAGTTTAGGGTGATGATCAGGGTATGATTTTTAATGATAAATCATGATTTCGGGACATTTTATTGGTATGTTTAGAAGGTTTTTGACAGGCCAAAGAAGGTTTTTAGTTGTAACTTTTTTCGTGATCCTATAGTTTGATTGTCAGTCTACAATATTAGGCAAAGATTCACTCGATTTTGTAACATTTTGATATTAGAAAAAGGTGCTCAAAATGCATCGAAATCTTGTTTTGAGTGATTTGAACTCTCAAAAGGTAGAAGGGTTTTAGGGTTGGGGATCCAATTCAGTGTTTTAGATTTCTATATAGGGTTTAAATGATGATATGGGATTAGAGGATTTGGTGTTTTTTGAGTTTGGGGACATGATCAGGGTATGATTTTTAATGATAAATCCTGGTTTCGGGACAATTTATGGGTATTTTGAGGAGGTTTTTGGCAGTCAAAGAAGGTTTTTATTTGTAACTTTTTTCGTGATCCTATAGTTTGATTGTCAGTCTACAATATTAGGTAAAGATTCACTCGGTTTTGTAACATTTAGATATTATATAAAGGTGCTTAAAATGCTTAGAAATCTTGTTTTGAGTGATTTTATTTCTTAAAAGGGTGAGGGGTTTGAGGGTCGGGGGTCCAACTTAGTGTTTTATATTTTTATTTAGGGTTTAATTGAGGTTCTATGATTAGAGGATTTGGTGTTTTTTCAGTTTAGGGTGATGATCAGTGTATGATTTTTAATGATAATTCATGATTTCGGGACATTTTATGGGTATTTTAGGAGGTTTTTGGCAGGCTAAAGAAGGTTTTTAGTTGTAACTTTTTCCTGATCTTATAGTTTGATTGTCAGTCTACAATATTAGGTAAAGATTCATTGGTTTTTTGTAACATTTAGATATTAGAAAAAGGTGCTCAAAATGCTTCGAAATCTTGTTTTGAGTGATTTGAATTCTCAAAAGGGAGAAGGGTTTGAGGGTTGGGGTCCAATTCAGTGTTTTAGATTTCTATATAGGGTTTAAATGATGATATGGGATTAGAGGATTTGGTGTTTTTTGAGTTTGGGGTGATGATCAGGGAATGATTTTTAATGATAAATCCTGGTTTCGGGACAATTTATGGGTATTTTGAGGAGGTTTTTGACAGTCAAAGAAGGTTTTTAGTTGTAACTTTTTTTGTGATCCTATAATTTGATTGTCAGTCTACAATATTAGGTAAAGATTCACTCATTTTTGTAACATTTAGATATTAGAAAAAGCTGCCAAAAACGCTTCGAAATCTTGTTTTGAGTGATTTTATTTCTCAAAAGGGTGAGGGGTTTGAGGGTCGGGGGTCCAACTTAGTGTTTTAGATTTTTATTAGGGTAAAATTGAGGTTCTATGATTAGAGGATTTGGTGTTTTTTAAGTTTAGGGTGATGATCAGCGTATGATTTTTAATGATAAATCATGATTTCGGGACATTTTATGGGTATTTTTAGAAGGTTTGTGGCAGGCCAAAGAAGGTTTTTGGTTGTAACTTTTTTCGTGATCCTATAGTTTGATTGTCACTCTACAATATTAGTAAAAGATTCACTATTTTTTGTAACATTTAGATATTAGAAAAAGGTGCTCAAAATGCTTCGAAATCTTGTTTTGAGTGATTTGAATTCGCAAATGGGAGAAGGGTTTGAGGGTTGGGGGTCCAATATAGTGTTTTAGATTTCTATAAAGGGTTTAAAGGATGATATGGGATTAGAGGATCTTGTGTTTTTTGGGTTTGGGGTGATGATCAAGGAATGATTTTTAATGATAAATCCTAATTTCGGGACAATTTATGGGTATTTTGAGGAGGTTTTTGGCAGTCAAAGAAGGTTTTTAGTTGTAACTTTTTTCGTGATCCTATAGTTTGATTTTCAGTCTACAATATTAGGTAAAGATTCACTCGTTTTTGTAACATTTAGATATTAGAAAAAGGTGCTCAAAACGCTTCGCAATCTTGTTTTGAGTGATTTTATATCTTAAAAGGGCGAGGGGTTTGAGGGTCGGGGGTCCAACTTAGTGTTTAAGATTTCTATTTAGGGTTAAATTGAGGTTCTATGATTAGAGGATTTGGTGTTTTTTCAGTTTGAAGTGATGATCAGTGTATGATTTTTAATGATAAATCATGATTTCGGGACATTTTATGGGTATTTTGAGGTGGTTTTTGGCAGGCCAAGGAAGGTTTGTAGTTGAAACATTTTTCATGATCCTATAGTTTGATTGTCACTCTACAATATTAGGTAAAGATTCACTCGTTTTTGTAACAGTTAGATATGAGAAAAAGTTGCTCAAAATGCTTCGAAATCTTGTTTTGAGTGATTTGAATTCTCAAAAGGGTGAAGGGTTTGAGGGTTGTGGGTCCAATTCAGTGTTTTAGATTTCTATATAGGGTTTAAATGATGATATGGGATTAGAGGATTTGGTGTTTTTTGAGTTTGGGGTGATGATCAGGGTATGATTTTTAATGATAAATCCTGCTTTCGGGACAATTTATGGGTATTTTGAGGAAGTTTTTGGTATTCAAAGAAGGTTTTTAGTTGTAACTTTTTTCGTGATCCTATAGTTTGATTTTCAGTCTACAATATTAGGTAAAGATTCACTCGTTTTTGTAACATTTAGATATTAGAAAAAGGTGCTCAAAATGCTTTGAAATCTTGTTTTGAGTGATTTTATTTCTCAAAAGGGTGAGGGGTTTGAGGGTCGGGGGTCCAACTTGGTGTTTTAGATTTCTATTTGGGGTTTAATTTAGGTTCTAAGATTAGAGGATTTGGTGTTTTTTGAGTTTGGGGGATGATCAGGGTATGATTTTTAATGATAATTCATGATTTCGGGACATTTTATTGGTATTTTGAGGAGGTTTTTGCAGGCCAAAGAAGGTTTTAGTTGTAAATTTTTTAATGATCCTATAGTTTGATTGTCTGTCTACAATATTAGGTAAAGATTCACTCGTTTTTGTAACATTTAGATATGAGAAAAAGTTGCTCAAAATGCTTTGAAATCTTGTTTTGAGTGATTTGAATTCTCGAAAGGGTGAAGGGTTTGAGGGTTGGGGGTCCAATTCAGTGTTTTAGATTTCTATATAGGGTTTAAATGATATATGGGATTAGAGGATTTGGTATTTTTTGAGTTTCGGGGGATGATCAGGGTATGATTTTTAATGATAATTAATGATTTCGGAACATTTTATGGGCATTTTGAGGAGGTTTTTGGCAGGCCAAAGAAGGTTTTTAGTTGTAACTTTTTTCGTGATCCTATAGTTTGATTGTCAGTCTACAATATTAGGTAAAGATTCACTCGTTTTTGTAACATTTAGATATTAGAAAAATGTGCTCAAAATGCTTCGAAATCGTTTTTTTAGTGATTTTATTTCTCAAAAGGGTGAGGGGTTTGAGGGTCGGGGGTCCAACTTAGTGTTTTAGATTTCTATTTAGGGTTTAATTGAGGTTCTATGATTAGAGGATTTGGTGTTTTTTCAGTTTGGGGTGATGATCAGTGTATGGTTTTTAATAATAAATCATGATTTCGGGACATTTTATGGGTATTTTGAGGAGGTTTTTGGCAGGCCAAAGAAGGTTTTTAGTTGTAACTTTTTCCGTGATCCTATAGTTTGATTGTCAGTCTACAATATTAGGTATAGATTCACTCGTTTTTGTAACATTTAGATATTGTAAAAGGTGCTGAAAACGTTTCGAAATCTTGTTTTGAGTGATTTGATTTCTCAAAAGGGTGAAGGGTTTGAGGGTTGGGGGTCCAATTAAGTGTTTAAGATTTGTATTTAGGGTTTAATGGAGGATATGGGATTAGGGGATTTGGTGTTTCTTGAGTTTGGGGTGATGATCAGGGTACGATTTTTAATGATAAATCATGGTTTCGGGATATTTTATGGGTACTTTGGGGTGGTTTTTAGCAGGCCAAAGAAAGTTTTGGTTGTATATATTTTCGTTGTACAATAGTTTTATTGCCAGTCTACAATATTAGGTAAAAATTCACTCGTTTTGAAACATTTAGAAATTAGAAAAAGGTGCTAAAAACGCTTCGAAATCTTGTTTTGAGTGATTTTATTTCTCAAAAGGGTGAGGGGTTTGAGGGTCGGGGGTCCAACTTAGTGTTTTAGATTTCTATTTAGGGTTTAATTGAGGTTCTATGATTAGAGGATTTGGTGTTTTTTCAGTTTGGGGTGATGATCAGTGTATGGTTTTTAATGATAAATCATGATTTCGGGACATTTTATGGGTATTTTGAGGAGGTTTTTGGCAGGCCAAAGAAGGTTTTTAGTTGTAACTTTTTTCGTGATCCTATAGTTTGATTGTCAGTCTACAATATTAGGTAAAGATTCACTCGTTTTTGTAACATTTAGATATTGTAAAAGGTGCTGAAAACGTTTCGAAATCTTGTTTTGAGTGATTTGATTTCTCAAAAGGGTGAAGGGTTTGAGGGTTGGGGGTCCAATTAAGTGTTTAAGATTTGTATTTAGGGTTTAATGGAGGATATGGGATTAGGGGATTTGGTGTTTCTTGAGTTTGGGGTGATGATCAGGGTACGATTTTTAATGATAAATCATGGTTTCGGGATATTTTATGGGTACTTTGGGGTGGTTTTTAGCAGGCCAAAGAAAGTTTTGGTTGTATATATTTTCGTTGTACAATAGTTTTATTGCCAGTCTACAATATTAGGTAAAAATTCACTCGTTTTTGAAACATTTAGAAATTAGAAAAAGGTGCTAAAAACGCTTCGAAATCTTGTTTTGAGTGATTTTATTTCTCAAAAGGGTGACGGGTTTGAGGGTCGGGGTCCGACTTAGTGTTTTAGATTTATAATTAGGGTTAAATTGAGGTTCTATGATTAGAGGATTTGGTGTTTATTCAGTTTGGGGTGATGATCAGTGTATGTTTTTTAATGATAAATCATGATTTCGGGACATTTTATGGGTATTTTGAGGTGGTTTTTGGCAGGCCAAGGAAGGTTTTTAGTTGAAACTTTTTTCATGGTCCTATAGTTTGATTGTCACTCTACAATATTAGGTAAAGATTCACTCGTTTTTGTAACAGTTAGATATGAGAAAAAGTTGCTCAAAATGCTTCGAAATCTTGTTTTGAGTGATTTGAATTCTCAAAAGGGTGAAGGGTTTGAAGGTTGTGGGTCCAATTCAGTGTTTTAGATTTCTATATAGGGTTTAAATGATGATATGGGATTAGAGGATTTGGTGTTTTTTGAGTTTGGGGTGATGATCAGGGTATGATTTTTAATGATAAATCCTGCTTTCGGGACAATTTATGGGTATTTTGAGGAAGTTTTTGGTATTCAAAGAAGGTTTTTAGTTGTAACTTTTTTCGTGATCCTATAGTTTGATTTTCAGTCTACAATATTAGGTAAAGATTCACTCGTTTTTGTAACATTTAGATATTAGAAAAAGGTGCTCAAAATGCTTTGAAATCTTGTTTTGAGTGATTTTATTTCTCAAAAGGGTGAGGGGTTTGAGGGTCGGGGGTCCAACTTGGTGTTTTAGATTTCTATTTGGGGTTTAATTTAGGTTCTAAGATTAGAGGATTTGGTGTTTTTTGAGTTTGGGGGATGATCAGGGTATGATTTTTAATGATAATTCATGATTTCGGGACATTTTATTGGTATTTTGAGGAGGTTTTTGCAGGCCAAAGAAGGTTTTAGTTGTAAATTTTTTAATGATCCTATAGTTTGATTGTCTGTCTACAATATTAGGTAAAGATTCACTCGTTTTTGTAACATTTAGATATGAGAAAAAGTTGCTCAAAATGCTTTGAAATCTTGTTTTGAGTGATTTGAATTCTCGAAAGGGTGAAGGGTTTGAGGGTTGGGGGTCCAATTCAGTGTTTTAGATTTCTATATAGGGTTTAAATGATATATGGGATTAGAGTATTTGGTATTTTTTGAGTTTCGGGGGATGATCAGGGTATGATTTTTAATGATAATTAATGATTTCGGAACATTTTATGGGCATTTTGAGGAGGTTTTTGGCAGGCCAAAGAAGGTTTTTAGTTGTAACTTTTTTCGTGATCCTATAGTTTGATTGTCAGTCTACAATATTAGGTAAAGATTCACTCGTTTTTGTAACATTTAGATATTAGAAAAAGGTGCTCAAAATGCTTCGAAATCGTTTTTTTAGTGATTTTATTTCTCAAAAGGGTGAGGGGTTTGAGGGTCGGGGGTCCAACTTAGTGTTTTAGATTTCTATTTAGGGTTTAATTGAGGTTCTATGATTAGAGGATTTGGTGTTTTTTCAGTTTGGGGTGATGATCAGTGTATGGTTTTTAATAATAAATCATGATTTCGGGACATTTTATGGGTATTTTGAGGAGGTTTTTGGCAGGCCAAAGAAGGTTTTTAGTTGTAACTTTTTCCGTGATCCTATAGTTTGATTGTCAGTCTACAATATTAGGTATAGATTCACTCGTTTTTGTAACATTTAGATATTGTAAAAGGTGCTGAAAACGTTTCGAAATCTTGTTTTGAGTGATTTGATTTCTCAAAAGGGTGAAGGGTTTGAGGGTTGGGGGTCCAATTAAGTGTTTAAGATTTGTATTTAGGGTTTAATGGAGGATATGGGATTAGGGGATTTGGTGTTTCTTGAGTTTGGGGTGATGATCAGGGTACGATTTTTAATGATAAATCATGGTTTCGGGATATTTTATGGGTACTTTGGGGTGGTTTTTAGCAGGCCAAAGAAAGTTTTGGTTGTATATATTTTCGTTGTACAATAGTTTTATTGCCAGTCTACAATATTAGGTAAAAATTCACTCGTTTTGAAACATTTAGAAATTAGAAAAAGGTGCTAAAAACGCTTCGAAATCTTGTTTTGAGTGATTTTATTTCTCAAAAGGGTGAGGGGTTTGAGGGTCGGGGGTCCAACTTAGTGTTTTAGATTTCTATTTAGGGTTTAATTGAGGTTCTATGATTAGAGGATTTGGTGTTTTTTCAGTTTGGGGTGATGATCAGTGTATGGTTTTTAATGATAAATCATGATTTCGGGACATTTTATGGGTATTTTGAGGAGGTTTTTGGCAGGCCAAAGAAGGTTTTTAGTTGTAACTTTTTTCGTGATCCTATAGTTTGATTGTCAGTCTACAATATTAGGTAAAGATTCACTCGTTTTTGTAACATTTAGATATTGTAAAAGGTGCTGAAAACGTTTCGAAATCTTGTTTTGAGTGATTTGATTTCTCAAAAGGGTGAAGGGTTTGAGGGTTGGGGGTCCAATTAAGTGTTTAAGATTTGTATTTAGGGTTTAATGGAGGATATGGGATTAGGGGATTTGGTGTTTCTTGAGTTTGGGGTGATGATCAGGGTACGATTTTTAATGATAAATCATGGTTTCGGGATATTTTATGGGTACTTTGGGGTGGTTTTTAGCAGGCCAAAGAAAGTTTTGGTTGTATATATTTTCGTTGTACAATAGTTTTATTGCCAGTCTACAATATTAGGTAAAAATTCACTCGTTTTTGAAACATTTAGAAATTAGAAAAAGGTGCTAAAAACGCTTCGAAATCTTGTTTTGAGTGATTTTATTTCTCAAAAGGGTGACGGGTTTGAGGGTCGGGGTCCGACTTAGTGTTTTAGATTTATAATTAGGGTTAAATTGAGGTTCTATGATTAGAGGATTTGGTGTTTATTCAGTTTGGGGTGATGATCAGTGTATGTTTTTTAGTGATAAATCATGATTTCGGGACATTTTATGGGTATTTTGAGGTGGTTTTTGGCAGGCCAAGGAAGGTTTTTAGTTGAAACTTTTTTCATGGTCCTATAGTTTCATTGTCACTCTACAATATTAGGTAAAGATTCACTCGTTTTTGTAACATTTAGATATGAGAAAAAGTTGCTCAAAATGCTTCGAAATCTTGTTTTGAGTGATTTGAATTCTCAAAAGGGTGAAGGGTTTGAGGGTTGGGGGTCCAATTAAGTGTTTTAGATTTCTATATAGGGTATAAATGATATATGGGATTAGAGGATTTGGTATTTTTTGAGTTTCGGGTGTTGATCAGGGTATGATTTTTAATGATAAATCCTGGTTTCGGGCAATTTATGGGTATTTTGAGGAAGTTTTTGGCAGTCAAAGAAGGTTTTTAGTTGTAACTTTTTCCTGATCCTATAGTTTGATTGCCAGTCTACAATATTAGGTAAAGATTCATTCGTTTTTGTAACATTTAGATATTAGAAAAAGGTGCTCAAAATGCTTCGAAATCTTGTTTTGAGTGATTTTATTTCTCAAAAGGGTGAGGGGTTTGAGGGTCAGGGGTCCAACTTAGTGTTTGAGATTTCTATTTGGGGTTTAATTGAGGTTCTAATATTAGACGATTTGGTGTTTTTTGAGTTTGGGGATGATCAGGGTATGATTTTTAATGATAATTCATGATTTCGGGACATTTTATGGGCATTTTGAGGAGGATTTTGGCAGGCCAAAGAAGGTTTTTAGTTGTAACTTTTTTGGTGATCCAATAGTTTGATTGTCAGTCTACAATATTAGGTAAAGATTCACTCGTTTTTGTAACATTTAGATATTAGAAAAAGGTGCTCAAAATGCTTCGAAATTGTTTTTTTAGTTATTTTATTTCTCAAAAGGGTGAGGGGTTTGAGGGTCGGGGGTCCAACTTAGTGTTTTAGATTTCTATTTAGGGTTTAATTGAGGTTCTATGATTAGAGGATTTGGTGTTTTTTCAGTTTGGGGTGATGATCAGTGTATGGTTTTTAATGATAAATCATGATTTCGGGACATTTTATGGGTATTTTGAGGAGGTTTTTGGCAGGCCAAAGAAGGTTTTTAGTTGTAACTTTTTTCGTCATCCTATAGTTTGATTGTCAGTCTACAATATTAGGTAAAGATTCACTCGTTTTTGTAACATTTTGATATTGTAAAAGGTGCTGAAAACGTTTCGAAATTTTGTTTTGAGTGATTTGATTTCTCAAAAGGGTGAAGGGTTTGAGGGTTGGGGGTCCAATTAAGTGTTTAAGATTTGTATTTAGGGTTTAATGGAGGATATGGGATTAGGGGATTTGGTGTTTCTTGAGTTTGGGGTGATGATCAGGCTACGATTTTTAATGATAAATCATGGTTTCGGGATATTTTATGGGTACTTTGGGGTGGTTTTTAGCAGGCCAAAGAAAGTTTTGGTTGTATATATTTTCGTTGTACAATAGTTTTATTGCCAGTCTACAATATTAGGTAAAAATTCACTCGTTTTTGAAACATTTAGAAATTAGAAAAAGGTGCTAAAAACGCTTCGAAATCTTGTTTTGAGTGATTTTATTTCTCAAAAGGGTGAGGGGTTTGAGGGTCGGGGTCCAACTTAGTGTTTTAGATTTATAATTAGGGTTAAATTGAGGTTCTATGATTAGAGGATTTGGTGTTTTTTCAGTTTGGGGTGATGATCAGTCTATGTTTTTTAATGATAAATCATGATTTCGGGAACTTTTATGGGTATTTTGAGGTGGTTTTTGGCAGGCCAAGGAAGGTTTTTAGTTGAAACTTTTTTCATGATCCTATAGTTTCATTGTCACTCTACAATATTAGGTAAAGATTCACTCGTTTTTGTAACATTTAGATATGAGAAAAAGTTGCTCAAAATGCTTCGAAATCTTGTTTTGAGTGATTTGAATTCTCAAAAGGGTGAAGGGTTTGAGGGTTGGGGGTCCAATTCAGTGTTTTAGATTTCTATATAGGGTTTAAATGATATATGGGATTAGAGGATTTGGTATTTTTTGAGTTTCGGGTGATGATCAGGGTATGATTTTTAATCATAAATCCTGGTTTCGGGACAATTTATGGGTATTTTGAGGAATTTTTTGGCAGTCAAAGAAGGTTTTTAGTTGTAACTTTTTCCTGATCCTATAGTTTGATTGCCAGTCTACAATATTAGGTAAAGATTCATTCATTTTTGTAACATTTAGATATTAGAAAAAGGTGCTCAAAATGCTTCGAAATCTAGTTTTGAGTGATTTTATTTCTCAAAAGGGTGAGGGGTTTGAGGGTCGGGGGTCCAACTTAGTGTTTGAGATTTCTATTTGGGGTTTAATTGAGGTTCTAATATTAGACGATTTGGTGTTTTTTGAGTTTGGGGATGATCAGGGTATGATTTTTAAGGATAATTCATGATTTCGGGACATTTTATGGGCATTTTGAGGAGGATTTTGGCAGGCCAAAGAAGGTTTTTAGTTGTAACTTTTTTGGTGATCCTATAGTTTGATTGTCAGTCTACAATATTAGGTAAAGATTCACTCGTTTTTGTAACATTTAGATATTAGAAAAAGGTGCTCAAAATGCTTCGAAATCGTTTTTTTAGTAATTTTATTTCTCAAAAGGGTGAGGGGTTTGAGGGTCGGGGGTCCAACTTAGTGTTTTAGATTTCTATTTAGGGTTTAATTGAGGTTCTATGATTAGAGGATTTGGTGTTTTTTCAGTTTGGGGTGATGATCAGTGTATGGTTTTTAATGATAAATCATGATTTCGGGACATTTTATGGGTATTTTGAGGAGGTTTTTGGCAGGCCAAAGAAGGTTTTTAGTTGTAACTTTTTTCGTGATCCTATAGTTTGATTGTCAGTCTACAATATTAGGTAAAGATTCACTCGTTTTTGTAACATTTTGATATTGTAAAAGGTGCTGAAAACGTTTCGAAATCTTGTTTTGAGTGATTTGATTTCTCAAAAGGGTGAAGGGTTTGAGGGTTGGGGGTCCAATTAAGTGTTTAAGATTTGTATTTAGGGTTTAATGGAGGATATGGGATTAGGGGATTTGGTGTTTCTTGAGTTTGGGGTGATGATCAGGCTACGATTTTTAATGATAAATCATGGTTTCGGGA
Organism: Linanthus parryae; assembly: GCA_023055425.1. Classification (NCBI taxonomy): domain Eukaryota; kingdom Viridiplantae; phylum Streptophyta; class Magnoliopsida; order Ericales; family Polemoniaceae; genus Linanthus; species Linanthus parryae. The sequence continues at coordinate 213,439 of JALGPY010000008.1, read as the reverse complement.
TATTTTATGGGTACTTTGGGGTGGTTTTTAGCAGGCCAAAGAAAGTTTTGGTTGTATATATTTTCGTTATACAATAGTTTTATTGCCAGTCTACAGTATTAGGTAAAAATTCACTCGTTTTTGAAACATTTAGAAATTAGAAAAAGGTGCTAAAAACGCTTCGAAATCTTGTTTTGAGTGATTTTATTTCTCAAAAGGGTGAGGGGTTTGAGGGTCGGGGTCCAACTTAGTGTTTTAGATTTATAATTAGGGTTAAATTGAGGTTCTATGATTAGAGGATTTGGTGTTTTTTCAGTTTGGGGTGATGATCAGTCTATGTTTTTTAATGATAAATCATGATTTCGGGAACTTTTATGGGTATTTTGAGGTGGTTTTTGGCAGGCCAAGGAAGGTTTTTAGTTGAAACTTTTTTCATGATCCTATAGTTTCATTGTCACTCTACAATATTAGGTAAAGATTCACTCGTTTTTGTAACATTTAGATATGAGAAAAAGTTGCTCAAAATGCTTCGAAATCTTGTTTTGAGTGATTTGAATTCTCAAAAGGGTGAAGGGTTTGAGGGTTGGGGGTCCAATTCAGTGTTTTAGATTTCTATATAGGGTTTAAATGATATATGGGATTAGAGGATTTGGTATTTTTTGAGTTTCGGGTGATGATCAGGGTATGATTTTTAATCATAAATCCTGGTTTCGGGACAATTTATGGGTATTTTGAGGAATTTTTTGGCAGTCAAAGAAGGTTTTTAGTTGTAACTTTTTCCTGATCCTATAGTTTGATTGCCAGTCTACAATATTAGGTAAAGATTCATTCGTTTTTGTAACATTTAGATATTAGAAAAAGGTGCTCAAAATGCTTCGAAATCTAGTTTTGAGTGATTTTATTTCTCAAAAGGGTGAGGGGTTTGAGGGTCGGGGGTCCAACTTAGTGTTTGAGATTTCTATTTGGGGTTTAATTGAGGTTCTAATATTAGACGATTTGGTGTTTTTTGAGTTTGGGGATGATCAGGGTATGATTTTTAAGGATAATTCATGATTTCGGGACATTTTATGGGCATTTTGAGGAGGATTTTGGCAGGCCAAAGAAGGTTTTTAGTTGTAACTTTTTTGGTGATCCTATAGTTTGATTGTCAGTCTACAATATTAGGTAAAGATTCACTCGTTTTTGTAACATTTAGATATTAGAAAAAGGTGCTCAAAATGCTTCGAAATCGTTTTTTTAGTGATTTTATTTCTCAAAAGGGTGAGGGGTTTGAGGGTCGGGGGTCCAACTTAGTGTTTTAGATTTCTATTTAGGGTTTAATTGAGGTTCTATGATTAGAGGATTTGGTGTTTTTTCAGTTTGGGGTGATGATCAGTGTATGGTTTTTAATGATAAATCATGATTTCGGGACATTTTATGGGTATTTTGAGGAGGTTTTTGGCAGGCCAAAGAAGGTTTTTAGTTGTAACTTTTTTCGTGATCCTATAGTTTGATTGTCAGTCTACAATATTAGGTAAAGATTCACTCGTTTTTGTAACATTTTGATATTGTAAAAGGTGCTGAAAACGTTTCGAAATCTTGTTTTGAGTGATTTGATTTCTCAAAAGGGTGAAGGGTTTGAGGGTTGGGGGTCCAATTAAGTGTTTAAGATTTGTATTTAGGGTTTAATGGAGGATATGGGATTAGGGGATTTGGTGTTTCTTGAGTTTGGGGTGATGATCAGGCTACGATTTTTAATGATAAATCATGGTTTCGGGATATTTTATGGGTACTTTGGGGTGGTTTTTAGCAGGCCAAAGAAAGTTTTGGTTGTATATATTTTCGTTATACAATAGTTTTATTGCCAGTCTACAGTATTAGGTAAAAATTCACTCGTTTTTGAAACATTTAGAAATTAGAAAAAGGTGCTAAAAACGCTTCGAAATCTTGTTTTGAGTGATTTTATTTCTCAAAAGGGTGAGGGGTTTGAGGGTCGGGGTCCAACTTAGTGTTTTAGATTTATAATTAGGGTTAAATTGAGGTTCTATGATTAGAGGATTTGGTGTTTTTTCAGTTTGGGGTGATGATCAGTCTATGTTTTTTAATGATAAATCATGATTTCGGGAACTTTTATGGGTATTTTGAGGTGGTTTTTGGCAGGCCAAGGAAGGTTTTTAGTTGAAACTTTTTTCATGATCCTATAGTTTCATTGTCACTCTACAATATTAGGTAAAGATTCACTCGTTTTTGTAACATTTAGATATGAGAAAAAGTTGCTCAAAATGCTTCGAAATCTTGTTTTGAGTGATTTGAATTCTCAAAAGGGTGAAGGGTTTGAGGGTTGGGGGTCCAATTCAGTGTTTTAGATTTCTATATAGGGTTTAAATGATATATGGGATTAGAGGATTTGGTATTTTTTGAGTTTCGGGTGATGATCAGGGTATGATTTTTAATCATAAATCCTGGTTTCGGGACAATTTATGGGTATTTTGAGGAATTTTTTGGCAGTCAAAGAAGGTTTTTAGTTGTAACTTTTTCCTGATCCTATAGTTTGATTGCCAGTCTACAATATTAGGTAAAGATTCATTCGTTTTTGTAACATTTAGATATTAGAAAAAGGTGCTCAAAATGCTTCGAAATCTAGTTTTGAGTGATTTTATTTCTCAAAAGGGTGAGGGGTTTGAGGGTCGGGGGTCCAACTTAGTGTTTGAGATTTCTATTTGGGGTTTAATTGAGGTTCTAATATTAGACGATTTGGTGTTTTTTGAGTTTGGGGATGATCAGGGTATGATTTTTAAGGATAATTCATGATTTCGGGACATTTTATGGGCATTTTGAGGAGGATTTTGGCAGGCCAAAGAAGGTTTTTAGTTGTAACTTTTTTGGTGATCCTATAGTTTGATTGTCAGTCTACAATATTAGGTAAAGATTCACTCGTTTTTGTAACATTTAGATATTAGAAAAAGGTGCTCAAAATGCTTCGAAATCGTTTTTTTAGTGATTTTATTTCTCAAAAGGGTGAGGGGTTTGAGGGTCGGGGGTCCAACTTAGTGTTTTAGATTTCTATTTAGGGTTTAATTGAGGTTCTATGATTAGAGGATTTGGTGTTTTTTCAGTTTGGGGTGATGATCAGTGTATGGTTTTTAATGATAAATCATGATTTCGGGACATTTTATGGGTATTTTGAGGAGGTTTTTGGCAGGCCAAAGAAGGTTTTTAGTTGTAACTTTTTTCGTGATCCTATAGTTTGATTGTCAGTCTACAATATTAGGTAAAGATTCACTCGTTTTTGTAACATTTTGATATTGTAAAAGGTGCTGAAAACGTTTCGAAATCTTGTTTTGAGTGATTTGATTTCTCAAAAGGGTGAAGGGTTTGAGGGTTGGGGGTCCAATTAAGTGTTTAAGATTTGTATTTAGGGTTTAATGGAGGATATGGGATTAGGGGATTTGGTGTTTCTTGAGTTTGGGGTGATGATCAGGCTACGATTTTTAATGATAAATCATGGTTTCGGGATATTTTATGGGTACTTTGGGGTGGTTTTTAGCAGGCCAAAGAAAGTTTTGGTTGTATATATTTTCGTTGTACAATAGTTTTATTGCCAGTCTACAATATTAGGTAAAAATTCACTCGTTTTTGAAAACTTTAGAAATTAGAAAAAGGTGCTAGAAACGCTTCGAAATCTTGTTTTGAGTGATTTTATTTCTCAAAAGGGTGAGGGGTTTGAGGGTCGGGGTCCAACTTAGTGTTTTAGATTTATAATTAGGGTTAAATTGAGGTTCTATGATTAGAGGATTTGGTGTTTTTTCAGTTTGGGGTGATGATCAGTCTATGTTTTTTAATGATAAATCATGATTTCGGGAACTTTTATGGGTATTTTGAGGTGGTTTTTGGCAGGCCAAGGAAGGTTTTTAGTTGAAACTTTTTTCATGATCCTATAGTTTCATTGTCACTCTACAATACTAGGTAAAGATTCACTCGTTTTTGTAACATTTAGATATGAGAAAAAGTTGCTCAAAATGCTTCGAAATCTTGTTTTGAGTGATTTGAATTCTCAAAAGGGTGAAGGGTTTGAGGGTTGGGGGTCCAATTCAGTGTTTTAGATTTCTATATAGGGTTTAAATGATATATGGGATTAGAGGATTTGGTATTTTTTGAGTTTCGGGTGATGATCAGGGTATGATTTTTAATCATAAATCCTGGTTTCGGGACAATTTATGGGTATTTTGAGGAAGTTTTTGGCAGTCAAAGAAGGTTTTTAGTTGTAACTTTTTTCCTGATCCTATAGTTTGATTGTCAGTCTACAATATTAGGTAAAGATTCACTCGTTTTTGTAACATTTAGATATTAGAAAAAGGTGCTCAAAATGCTTCGAAATCTGGTTTTGAGTGATTTTATTTCTCAAAAGGGTGAGGGGTTTGAGGGTCGGGGGTCCAACTTAGTGTTTGAGATTTCTATTTGGGGTTTAATTGAGGTTCTAAGATTAGACGATTTGGTGTTTTTTGAGTTTGGGGATGATCAGGGTATTATTTTTAATGATAATTCATGATTTCGGGACATTTTATGGGTATTTTGAGCAGGTTTTTGGCAGGCCAAAGAAGGTTTTTAGTTGTAACTTTGTTCGTGATCCAATAGTTGGATTGTCAGTCTACAATATTAGGTAAAGATTCACTCGTTTTTGTAACATTTAGATATTAGAAAAAGGTGCTCAAAATGCTTCGAAATCGTTTTTTTAGTGATTTTATTTCTCAAAAGGGTGAGGGGTTTGAGGGTCCGGGGTCCAACTTAGTGTTTTAGATTTCTATTTAGGGTTTAATTGAGGTTCTATGATTAGAGGATTTGGTGTTTTTTCAGTTTGGGGTGATGATCAGTGTATGGTTTTTAATGATAAATCATGATTTCGGGACATTTTATGGGTATTTTGAGGAGGTTTTTGGCAGGCCAAAGAAGGTTTTTAGTTGTAACTTTTTTCGTGATCCTATAGTTTGATTGTCAGTCTACAATATTAGGTAAAGATTCACTCATTTTTGTAACATTTAGATATTGTAAAAGGTGCTGAAAACGCTTCGAAATCTTTTGAGTGATTTGATTTCTCAAAAGGGTGAAGGGTTTGAGGGTTGGGGGTGCAATTAAGTGTTTAGATTTGTATTTAGGGTTTAATGGAGGATATGGGATTAGGGGATTTGGTGTTTCTTGAGTTTTGGGTGATGATCAGGGTACGATTTTTAATGATAAATCATGGTTTCTGGATATTTTATGGGTACTTTGGGGTGGTTTTTAGCAGGCCAAAGAAAGTTTTGGTTGTATATATTTTCGTGGTACAATAGTTTTATTGCCAGTCTACAATATTAGGTAAAAATTCACTCGTTTTTGATACATTTGGAAATTAGAAAAAGGTGCTAAAAACGCTTCGAAATCTTGTTTTGAGTGATTTTATTTCTCGAAAGGGTGAGGTGTTTGAGGGTCGGGGGTCCAACTTAGTGTTTTAGATTTCTATTTAGGGTTAAATTGAGGTAATATGATTAGAGGATTTGGTGTTTTTTCAGTATGGGGTGATGATCAGTGTATGATTTTTAATGTTAAATCATGATTTTGGTACATTTTATGGGTATTTTGAGGTGGTTTTTGGCAGGCCGAGGAAGGTTTTTAGTTGAAACATTTTTCATGATCCTATAGTTTGATTGTCACTCTACAATATTAGGTAAAGATTCACTCGTTTTTGTAACAGTTAGATATGAGAAAAAGTTGCTCAAAATGCTTCGAAATCTTGTTTTGAGTGATTTAAATTCTCAAAAGGGTGAAGGGTTTGAGGGTTGTGGGGCCAATTCAGTGATTTCTATATAGGGTTTAAATGATGATATGTAGGATTTTGTGTTTTTTGAGTTTGGGGTGATGATCAGGGTATGATTTTTAATGATAAATCCTGGTTTCGGGATAATTTATGGGTATTTTGAGGAAGTTTTTGGCAGTCAAAGAAGGTTTTTAGTTGTACCTTTTTTCGTGATCCTATAGTTTGATTGTCAGTCTACAATAGAAAAAGGTGCTCAAAATATTAGAAAAAGGTGCTCAAAATGCTTCGAAATCTTGTTTTGAGTGATTTTATTTCTCAAAAGGGTGAGGGGTTTGAGGGTAGGGGGTCCAACTTGGTGTTTTAGATTTCTATTTGGGGTTTAATTGAGGTTCTAAGATTAGAGGATTTGGTGTTTTTTGAGTTTGGAGGATGATCAGGGTATGATTTTTAATGATAATTCATGATTTCGGGACATTTTATTGGTATTTTGAGGAGGTTTTTGCAGGCCAAAGAAGGTTTTTAGTTGTAAATTTTTTCATGATCCTATAGTTTGATTGTCTGTCTACAATATTAGGTAAAGATTCACTCGTTTCTGTAACATTTAGATATTAGAAAAAGATGCTCAAAATGCTTCGAAATCTTGTTTTGAGTGATTTGAATTCTCAAAAGGGTGAAGGGTTTGAGGGTTGGGGGTCCAATTCAGTGTTTTAGATTTCTATATAGGGTTTTAATGAGGATATATATGGGTTGGAGAATTTGGTATTTTTTGAGTTTGGGGTGATTATCAGGGTATGATTTTTAATGATAAATCATGGTTTCAGGACATTTTATGGGTATTTTGAGGAGGTTTTTGGCAGTCCAAAGAAGGATTTTTGTTGTATCTTTTATCGTGATCCTTGTGCACAAGAGATTCCGGCAGGGAGACCTCCGTGTACACCGTGCGTAGTGGATCAGGGATCGCACAGGAAGAGTAGGGGTGTGTGTAGGGAGAGAGTAAGTCAGTAGCAATGTATGAGAGAGAGACAGAGGTTTGGCAGAGCTTCCGCGTATGGCAGTGTGTTCTCCTTTGTATGGAAAGGTTAACGATATATATATACTGGAGAACATGACCGTTGTAGTGTGGTTAATGCGCCCATTAATGGCGGCTTAATTAGCTTAACCATAACGGCACGTTCGTCCGAGTATATAGGAACCGTTAGAGCACGTGGTGCGCGAGTACCGGAACCGTTACGAGGTTGACCGGGTTTGACCGGATTGACCGGGTCTAGGGAGCTCGTGCCATAGATCTCTCAAAACAGTTACTAAAGGTCGCGCGCGGGCTTGGCTCGCACGCGACAGGGCTTACTCTAGCCTCCAAACCACTAAGTCCCTACAAGTCCCGTGCAGTGGTATGCGAGGGCTCTGTCTCGCAGCCCCCACATGGATCAGCTCGGCTGGTGATCCTGTGTGTGTGGAGCACAATATGGTGTGCTGGATGGTTGCCACGTGGCCAAGATCTGTCATGTCAGAAAGCAGTATCTACATTAGCCCCCTTTCTGCGCGTGAAGGCTCATAGCTGTATAGGCTTCCATGCGCGGAAACCAACATGCGCGTCGCCGCCACGCACCAATTCAAATACGGGTAAGTTCAGCCCCCGTGCGTGTCATTATGACCTAAAACCCCTAGAGTCGTGCCGTCTGACCTTTAGGGTTTTAGGCGTGACGTCAGCCCGTCCTGTGATTGCGCGATACGACGGTGACGGTTGCGATTCGACTACTGAAGGGACGCAACCCTTCATTATTTTGGATAAATACCTTGTATCCCCATTATTGCAAAGAATCACTTCTTTCTCTTAAAGTGAATGGTACCCGGAGATCTTCGAGAGCAGATCCAGATAATCAATCACCAGTTCAGAACTGCAAATCGTATTCTTCAATTGTGCATATCCAAGCAAGCTTCAAGGAAACAAGGTTGGCCTCGTTTACTTTTGATTTAAAATACCAGTGTTTGCCTTGAACTGCGTTGAATCTGTAAATCCATGAAATTTGTGAAGAGGCTTTGACCTTTGAACCTGCCTTGTTTTAATCTTTCAACAATGTTGGATCTTGCGACTCCCCGATTTCTGAAATCGGTACTGGAACTGTTTTGCTTTCCTTTGCATAGATCTCGAATTCCAAAATTCAAACTGAAGTGTGGTATTTCTCCCCCCTTTTTCTTGCCCTTTCGCAGGAATGGCCAAGACAAGAGTAACCAGACCCGTCAAGGAAGATGAAGAGATGCCCGAGCTTCCGCAGGCTCTGTGGCGAAAAGCCCCCTTTCTGGGTGGGAAAGATTTTTATCATGCGAGGGTGAAGGCGAAGAGGATGCCTGATCCCGTTCCAGTTGAGCGATTGTTGACACTGACTCGCCCAGTTAACTCAGCCTTGCTCGAGTTGGTTGGCTCCGAGGATGTAGTTCGATTGGGGATCGAGAATGGGCACTTCCCATACACTGCGATTTCTACTCAGGCGTTCGTCCAGAAATTGGACTATATGGATGAGTGGATTGACCACGTGTTGGATCATCACGCCGAGACTCTCAATGAAGCCGGCGTATACTTTGCTATCCGTGCTATGAAGGGTGCTGCCGTGAAGTTGGATCAGTCCATGCTTCTAGACCTTCTGTCCCGTTACTCGCCTGCGACTCACACGTTTCATTTTGCTGAGTTCGAGGCTGCCCCCACGCTCGAGGACGTTCAAATGCTGTATGAGCTTTCCCCCATGGGCGAGGTGGACCCCTTGAGTCACTTGAGGACATCTGCGGAAATGGCCTTGTACGCGCAGATGGAGGAGTGCCTAGCAGAGGTAAAGAAAATCTCCACTCGGTGGACCACTACAAAGCCTCTTCCGAACTGGCAGCTGGTTGATACGTCTGCGAAGAATACCTGGAACAAGTGGTTGCAGTACTTCTTCCGAGACTATGCGAACAACAGCATTACTAAGAAGCTTTTGAGCGAGAACCCGGAGGCCGAGAATTACGTAGAGGGCAAGGGTTATCATTTGACCCTTTGTGCCTTTCTCTGTGCTTGGCTGTCGAGGTATCTGATTGATGGTCACCCCCATGACGGGGTCTTCTACCATGTGCTGCCACTTGCCGTGAGGCTCGCTCTTGGCCAGAGAGTCGCACTCGGACCCTTGGTCTTGGGCACGCTATATTATAGGCTGGATCAGCTGGTTCTGGCGATGAGGGAATCGCGTGGCCGCCTCGATGTTCTGACCTTTGTCAATATCAGCTTTTTGACAATGTGGGTTTTCGAGCGTTGGCCGTCTTATGCTCCAACTCCCCTCCCACTTGATAAGTGGTGTCCCCCAGGCGAGACAGAAGCGCGCAACAGCGGTAGGGCTGCGAGATGGTTTGGAGCAAGCAACACCAAGTGTACTTGGAGTTTGATATGCGACAAACGAAAGGAGTTTACTGCCAGGCCCTATGCCACACGTGTCGAGAATGTGCGGTGGTTTCCAAAGCTATACCCTTCCAAAGGTATGGTCTTGTCAGAAGAACTTCTCTTTGAAAAGGGGCCGCATTTCCACGAGCGCTATCGTGAGTTCTTTTGTTGGTGTCTGCGAGGTTCCCTTCCTGCCCTTGCAGAGCATATTCGTGAGCTCGCGCCAAGGTATGAAAGGCTTACAGTGGATGTTGACCCCACTCGGGTCTCTCCTCAGTTTGGTTTTGATGCGGTGGCCCCATCGATCTGGCCCCAGTCTATTATCAGAGGGTGCTACAAGCGTTTGCTGACAAAGGAGTGCAAGACGGTCTTCATGAGCAATCTTCCCTTTGAGCAGCCTGCGGGAACTCGCAAGGGTGGTTGTTCCCAGAACTGGCTCGCATACTGGGTTGCCCAGCAAACGAGGATTGAGACGGAGGCGGCGGCGCAGCCAGGAAGGGCCCCCTCGATCAAAAGAAACTCTTTTCCGTTTCGCCCCAATTGCAGTTTGAGCGAGTCTAAGTATGGTCGCTACTCGCTGTGGGACCGCGAGAACCATTTGTGCCCCGATTTCATTCTGAAGGAGCAAGTCGACGCAATCAAGAAGGGCGACACGCACGTCATCAAATACAGCAATGCGTTTGCTGAGGTAAGCAATTTCTTTGTGTGCTTTAAGCTTTTTGATTTCCCCTGCGCTGATGCTTTTCGTTCTGTACTGTTTCAGTGTCATGTGCGGAGGTTCGCAGCTGGTGATCGCTCCAAATCGCTGGTGGACACCATTGTTGCCACCAGAAGGAAAGGGGAGTCGTTCCGGCTAGCATGGAGGATGGATGCCGAGGTCGAAACAAGGGTTCGCGCAGTCATGAATACTTTTGCTGACTCGCTGATAGACAACCCTCCGGCTCCGTCTCCTCCTAGAGATGACCCGTCCCCTCCAGCGACTGCGGCGCCGAGAGCGAAAAGACCTAGGCAAAAGGGAATCACGATTTCTTCCCCTAGGAGTGCTCCAGCTTCTCCCCCAGTGAGGTCCCTTTCCATCAAGGACAAAGGCAAGGGTCGTATGCCCAGCAAAGTGCGAAAAGATCTCGCAGTTGAGACTTTCGTCCCATTCAACCAAGAGGAGGAGGAAGAGAGGCAGGAGCCCCAGGTAAGTGATGAAGAAGAAGAAAGAACAGTTGTGATGCGCGAGGAAGAGTCAGGAGGTACTTCCGTCGCATCTCCTTGCCCTTTATCATGACTTCTATGCAGTTCTTTTCTTTGAACCAATTATGTATTCGCAGATGATGATGATGAAGCCGTTGGTGGCCTTGTGGCCAAGAGGCAAAAGAGAGATGCCCATTCTGGCATTTCAGATGATCCTATAAGCGAGGATGTTCTTGCTGAGTCCCGGAAGACAGCCGCGGAGGCTGCTGAAAGAAGAAGGCAGCGAGAGGAAGAGGAGCTCGAGCGTGTGAAACAGCGGAGCCTCGAAGAGCAGCATGTTGACGACTTAGTGCGTCCAGTTGGCGAGGAAGACGAGCTTCCCGAAGAAGTGGCTCCTCATGTGGAGGAGGAAGATGAGGTTCCCGGAGAGGATGCAGCAGAGCTAGAGCAAGTCCAAGCGGACTTCGAAGAGATCGCAGGCGGCGACAAAGGTGAGATCTTCAATCTCGCAGTTACTTATAGAGATGTAATTGTGGGTGCGTTAAAGCACGATGTGTCAAAGCCTGACATTCTCCGTTGGTTGGTAAGCAAATGCGGAGAACCCTCAGGTAATTATTTTGAGTGATATGCACATACTAGGCTGTAGCCACTTGAGGCAAAATCATGACTGGTTTACTCGCATCCCAGGTCACGCTTCTCTTAAAGATTTGCTTAGTGAGGACACACTGATAGGGCACGGTTCCACGTCCCTAGTGTACGATGAGGATACCTCAATCCCACCTTCGCGTGGAGGTGCTTATTCTTAGCTTTAGTAAAGATAGCGAAATAACTTATAACACAAGTTACCTCACATTATCGCATTTGGTATCGCAGGTCATGCTGAGGAACCTGAGCTGGAGCAGAGAAGTCAGCCTTCTGCATCCCATGTTCCAATTCCGAGCTCCCATACCGAGAAGCCCGTCGCAGCTGCTGGGCACATAAGCGAGCCTCCCGAAGATGTCATCGAACTTTCCGATGATGTCGAAGCTGATGCTGTGCCGATGGACGAAGGTGTCCGTACCGGTGGTGAGGAAGAAAGGACAAGTGATGCTGTGCCGACTTCGGCTGTCCCTTCGCCTCCGGCGATGACTGAGCCAGAAGCACCTATTCCTGCGTGGAGCATTTGGGGCTCGCAGGTTGGGAATGCAGTCGCAGCTGGTGCGGCCTACACTCTTCCTCCTGACTATGAGAGGTTGGAGCTCGCAGCTGATAGGAGAGCCATGGAGCGAGGGCAGTCTTCGAACAACCCGGTGGCCCGCATCCCTTCTCTTCATGAAATTCTGGAAGGCACTGGTAAGTAAAGATTTACCGTTCGCACGTCGCATTATTTGCTTGCGAGTTTTTACATTATAACTCATTTTTGATGTCTCAGGTTTGAAGCAAACCGATGTAGACTGGGTGGTTCGAATGCGTCTCAGATACCCCCGATCGTTTGTGAGATCTCTGGAGATCGGACCTTTTGACAGGAGGCTATTCCTTACTGAAGCCATCTGGATACTGGAGCAGCTGTCTGCGGCTACACCTGCGACCATTTCGGCCCAGAGTGCTGAATTGCTGTGTGGCATGTGCCAAAATCTCCTGTTCAAAGTCCAAGGCAGACTTGGTTTCAAATTCCTCAAGGACAGAGTTACACTGATTCGCGCAGCTGTAACTTTGAAACTCGGTCACCAGAATCTCGCAGCTGAGATGCAGAAGGTGGAGCAGCAAAAGCAAAAGGTTGATGAAGCTTTGAAGCTGTATCACGAAATGAATGCCAAGTGCGAGCTACTGAAGCAAGAAGTGAAACAAGTGGAGAAGCTGAGCGAGCAGTTCGAGCCCCAAGACTCCTTAATCAAGAATTTGTTTTGACTTTTCGAATTTTGAAAAGAAAACAGGAAAATGGCTGAGACATTAATGTAATGTTTTGAAACATTAATGTAATGTTGCTAGGGTTTCTCCCCCCTCTTTTTTAACAACAAACAATGAGTTTGCCCGTTTTGCCCTTTTCGGGATTTGATTGGACATTTCTGTGCATATCCAATTATGACATCAGCAATTGATTCTCTGCTTGATTTTCGCGCTAATTTCTCGGCAGATAAGCACGCTTCCGTTGGGAAGTCCATCCGAATCATGACTATCCGTCATTTATTAGGATACGCAACTGAATCGTCGTAGCCTTTAGTAGGGTAATTGATTGTTACCGCTTTTCAAGGCGTAAGTGATTGAACTTACCCTCCTTTTGAATTTTGCTGACTCATCTTAGGCAACCGAAGAGTCTCCACAGGGTCTATATAAACCCTGTCTTTGCCATTTGGGTTCTTCATCCCAAACATGTGCTTTGCCGTGAGTCCTTACGGCTGCTGGCTTCAACGCTTGTTTTTCGTTGATTCATGGCATCTCCAAGTTGTGAAACCTGAGTTTGCGCTTTGTGCTATAGAAATAGCTTCCAAGATCCGCTTCATAAGGCTTATTGATCTTTATAACCATCATAAAGAGGATGCAGATAATATCTCATGTGTGTTCGAAGAAATTTCTTCGTGTATTATGTGTGCAGGTCATGTTTCCGGCCGCCTCGTGGCAAGGTGCAGAGCCGAAGTGACCGTGCTACTGTCTCGTAATGAACGGCGGGATTCTCCTCCAGCATCCCTGGAGGAGGGTTTCTTGCCTCTTCGTTCTTGAACTCAGGGTTGCGAACCGCTGTGTTCATCCCCGTCTACAAGGAGCCCTTGCCCTTTGGAGCTTCTGCTTGCAGTTTGATCGCTGGAACCGGTGGTTCCTTGGGCAAATGTAATGGGGAGCATATCTGACAACGGTCTTGTCGGATAGCAGGATGTCGAGCGTACGGCTTCATGTGGCTCTTTTTAGAGCAAGATCCCCCTTGCTACAGATGTTCACCCGCAGATCTGGGCATTGTGTAGCCGGCGTTTGAAGCCAGGGGGGTTCATTCTTTGCAGTCCGGGTTTCCGTACCGTGTCTCTGGCTTATCAGCCATTTTTCGAATGTATTGTAAGCCATGTTGGCTGCGTAGTTAGATTCGAGCTTTTCGCTTGTAAGCTGTTATCTAGATAGATAAATTGTAAGTCATTTGACTCATAATGATATATAGCTTTTGTATTATCTGCTCTCTTTGCAACAAAATACAATTTCGCATGCGCTTCGGCTTGTTTTGCCTTGCATAATGCCATGTAATGATTTCACATATGCGATGTCAATTCGCAGATGTTTCGCTAGATCATTCGAGATCGTAATTTCGCAGCTGTGCCATCTTGACGGATGGGCTTGTAGTTGGTCGTTGTAAATCATATGAGATCATGTTCACAACTTTGCTATCGTAACAGATAGTTTTTAACAGATCAATTAAGATCGTTGAGTGGTGCGAATTGCTATCATAGAAGATAGGCTTTATTAGAGAATTGCTTGAGATCGTTTCTCGCATAAATTGCTATCGCAGCAGATAGACCTTTAGAAGATCCAATAAGATGATTCTGCACCTACGTTGCCACCGTAACAGACGGGCTTGGGTGATCAACTAAGATCACTTTGCGTATAAATTGCTATCGTAACAGATAGGCTTGCGAAGATCATATAAGATCGCATTTGTATAAACCGTTATCGTGAGAAATAGGCTTTAGATGATCGATTGAGATCGTTTTTGTATTCCGCTGCTATCGTAAGAGATAGGCTTTGGATGATCACTTAAGATTGCATTTGCATTGGCTGCCATCGTAAGAGATAGGCTTTAGATGATCAATTAAGATCGTATTCGTGTTGACTGCTATCGTGAGAGATAGGCTTTGATGATCACTTAAGATCGCATTTGCGTTTGGCTGCTATCGTAAGAGATAGGCTTTAGATGATTGATTAAGATCGCATTTGCATTTGGCTGCTATCGTAAGAGATAGGCTTTAGATAATCCATTGAGATCGCGTTTGTATTTGGCTGCTATCGTAAGAGATAGGCTTTAGATGATCACTTGAGATCGCGTTTGTATTTGGCTGCTATCGTAAGAGATAGGCTTTAGATGATCACTTAAGATCGCGTTTGTATTGGCTGCTATCGTAAGAGATAGGCTTTAGATGATCACTTAAGATCGCGTTTGTATTGGCTGCTATCGTAAGAGATAGGCTTTAGATGATCAATTAAGATCGCGTTTGTATTTGCTGCTATTGACACGCTCCAACTGCAAGTGCACAGTTGTCGGTGCAGTAATAATCGGAAAAGTCCGGATTGTCGAACCCAAGGGACTTCGTGTAACTAACTATTAAGTTTGTTCTTTATGTGGGCAAAACGCAGTTGTTTTGTGGTTCCTAATTCTACTAAAAATTCAAATAACAATTATCTCAAATAATTCCAAGAATTATTTCAAGATTAACGAGCACGAGTTGATATTGTTGTGTATCAAGTTTGATTAAATTCAGGATATCTCTACGGATCACTAGGAATGTCACACTACGTTGGATTTATGTTTTACTAACACGATAATTTCTTATTCTAGTTAAACGAGCAAGTGTATATTGAAGATGCCTCAACCAATAACTATGCCTAAACTATCGTAACTTATTCCTCTAGCTTACTCAAGTTCAAACACGCATTACGATACTAATTTCTACTCTTGTTCTTAGCTAACTAGCAAGATTCCTCAACCCTAGATACGGCTAGTGTGTATTTCAATTTTCCGGGCAACAAACGTAGATTCCTCTATCGTTCATAACCTAGCACAATCCTATTAATACGTCTATCAATAGAAAAGATGAATTAAAAACATGAAATACACATAACTAGATAAGAAATCATCAATTAAGCTCAAAAGCATGAGAGTAAATCCATAAACCACAAGTTGTAATGATCAAACCCTAGTTTCCTACGAGATATCCCAAAATAAGGGTTTAGCTACTCATATTCATGTTCATAATACAAAGTTTCATGATCAAGTATCAAAAACTAGAGAAGAAAAGAAGAAGAGAAGCCAAACGGATGATCCAAGCTCTCGACCTAGCTCCCAAGCACTCCAAGCACGACTCCCAAGGTGTGTTCTGATGTTGAATGTCGTTCCCCAATGTTTCCTAAGTCTTTTGTGGCTTCAAACTCCCAAAACTATGCCAAAATAGCGAAAACAGCCCAAAATTTCAGTTCTGGCCGTAGAGGTAATCGTACGATTACCTTGATGTAATCGTACGATTACTTGCCTCATAGGTAATCGTACGTTTACATCTAAGTAATCGTACGATTACTTCTGGATGAAGGTAACCGTACGATTACCTTTAGGTAAACGTACGATTATTTTTCATCTTCCACCTTTCAAACTCCATCTTCTTGCTCTTTTTCCTTTCGTCTTCACTTCCCGAGCATCCTTTGAGCCTCCAACCTTTCCGAAGTTCACTTTTGCTCCAATGTCACGTCCCGAGCTCCCGGTTCCTGAAAACCACAACACGAGAAACATACCGGAAGATCAAACGTGATAAAATATAGCCAAAATCAATGCAAAAAGTGCCCGGACTCATCATTAACGTGCAAAGACTCAACATGCTCAACTTTAGCAAGAAATGATCCAAAATCTATCAAAACGCATCGGAATACACGCAAAACGGTAAGGAAACATATAAGAATATAACTCCAAATATGGAGTTATCAAATATCCCCACACTTACCCGTTGCGCGTCCCGAGCAACAATTCAAGTCTCAAACTATCTCAAATCATCCGAACCTTCCTCCTCTCATCTCACCTCTGAAGTCAACTATTCCAACCAAGACCATTGCATACTTTTCAACTTACCAATTGCATACTAACCTCAATTAGCCGACTCAACACACGACGACTCAATACAAGACTCAACGATGCAACAATATGATGCAATGCAAATATATGACTCGATCCTACACAACACATATATACACAAAACGTCTTTTTAGGCGAGATCGGACAATCTCAATTAGCTCAAATCGGTTCTCATGGAGTGATGAAGAATCTAGGAACGAGGTATGAATTGCAACTAAAATTGACAACAAGAATTTCCCTTAGTTAGTATAGAAAGCCTAGCTTTACTACATGTAAGAATAACCTACCTCTTCGCATGTGCCGATAAATAAGAGGCTACGCTAGGCTAAGCCACATTCAAGGTCCGAGCTCCTATTCCGCTAACGGGTTAAAATGTAGAGGCTTAGGGACAAAAGGATAATCATGTAGTAACAAGTCCTAAGCGTCACATTCTCACGTTAAAACCCACATCTCACACACCCTCACCACGATGATAGGAACCGCAACCCGAAACTCACCATCTCCGGCCCTCGATCCCCTCAAACCCCGGTACAATAACGATCTCCGTGGCCACCGTCGTGAATCATGCACAAGATGAACGTCGCCGTCAATGAAATAGTTGCTTCCACCACTCGGTCTTCATTAAGCTCAAACTGTCTTCCTTTATTTCATCTCTCCTTTTTTTCTCTCTTTTCTTTTCTTTTTTTTTTTTTTTTTTTCTTTTTTTTCTGTTTTTTTTTTTTTTTGTTTTTTTTTTTTTTTTTCAAATCTCTCAATATCCAAAACACAATGTCACAACGTATATCTCGAGTGGTCTTCCAAGTGTTAAGCCATACAAAACGTTAAGGGGAGGAAGTAAACAATCCAATGAATATGTATCACACGTAAAATCCATCTCCCCCTAACTCAATAAAGTACACGGTGCCACTAAACAAAGCCGCAAACAAATCCAAGTACAAGTATGGGGATGGAGTCGTCACAAGCTCAATCTCTATGTCCGTAGTCAAAAGTCGACATCCCCACACTAGAACATATCCATGTCCCCTCTCAAGTAATCAAAGCAATATAAGTCTCGTGCTTAATCCAACCGATCCTCCTACACCAAGATGATGAAAAGAAACGATCCCTAGCACGATCCACCAATTAAATCACCCAACCCAATTTGTGCGTATTAGATGCCACACACTCACGGCTCTCCACAACTGTGTCCATGGTGTAATGACATGGAACACCGCCACACCGAAGTGCGCAAGCCTACTCTCACTCACCCTCGCATTCCCCTCGATAATCAGAAATGAAGCATATGCGATACGTAAGACTCACACAAATATATCGTGAAGCACTCCCTCATCGAACCCCCTCAACTACAAACACCCTCGTGACGCACTAAAGCGGTGATTCTAACCAATCAATGATGAAGGCCAAGAATCGTCACCCTAAGTTCAGAGGTTATCAAAGAATCCAAGGTTCGAAATAGGGTTCACTAGTGGTCCTACAAGGTAAGTTCTATAAGCAGTGAGTGCTCTAATACACACCTCGCACAGCTGTTTCGTGTGCCACTACGAGGCGGGTTGGCGACTACCTAAGACGTACACATGAATGTTCGGCTTGTTTAGCTCACACCTAGCTCAACTCTTGTAAGAAAACAAGGCACACACTTTAGATTTTGAAAATCATTTAAGTGTTTTAAAAAAAAAAAAAAAATAGGCAGGTATTCCCGTAAAGAAAGTCTCTCTATACATACTAAGGGGAACTCAAATTGTCATTCTCGGTCACATCTCATACCCTATGCCTAAAGTTCTCACACTCCTCGATTTTCCAATTTCAAGCTTCTTTTGATTGCCCTTTCTCAATTTTTAATTTGTTTTCAATTTTTTTTTTCCTTTTTTTTTTAGATTTTTTTTTTTTTTTTTTTTTTTAATAATATTCCCTACTCAATATGCATGGGCCGACTCGAAAGAAGACTCGAAACTGACTCGATTTGGGTAGGTGGACTCAATTAAATAAAACGTGCACTAAACATAAACTACTCACAATACGACACGGACACAATATATATAAACACGACACGGACTACAAAACTGACACAAGCAACCTAAACAACCTATATGTAACTGGTGAATGCAGACAGACACGGACTTGGCTAATAAAGGCTGAGGAACCCCCCCCACACTTGAACGCGTCGTTGTCCTCAACGAATGCATAGGCAAGCGAAAAGACTCAGCATTCAAATGTAGGGAGTGGCAAGTCTACTCGGACGAATCCTCATCGTCCTGGTCCTGGTCTCCGGAATAGGCATCCGAATGGTACTCGTAGGCACCAGGGTAGGTCTCTTGGCCACTAGGCCACTGATCTCTCGGGAATCCCACATGAGTGGCCAATGCCTCTAACCACTGGTCCTGACGGTGCTGATGCAGACTCACCTGACGTAGTCCCTGACCGAGGTTACGCATGCTACTGCGATGATGCTCAAACTGCCTAGCACTCATGTCAGCCACATAGTCACGGGACCGACCCTGGGATGTGAGGGTCATAGTCCTGTTCAATCTCAACTCGGCCATCAAGTCCGCTAAGCTCACACTCGGCTAGCCAGGGTCAACGACAGGGGGTGGTACAGGCGGAGGTGGAACGGGAGTAGGAGCTGGAGGAATAGGAGCTGGAGGAGTAGGAGCTGGAGGAGTAGGAGCCGCTCGCGAGGAAGAGGCTCTTTTCTTAGCCTTTCCTGTAGGAGGTCTAGAACTAGCTCCTGCCTCCATCACCACTACATCCTTGAACGGGTCCGGGATTTTGTCAAACATTCTCGGAGCCTTGGGTGTGATGTCTAGCTCTCCATCAGGTACGGCAGCCCCGCACTTCTTAGCTAAGTGCAAAAGTAAGAAACTATGGCCCACAGACTTCCTATTTTTCTCTTCAAATCTCTCATGCAAATACAGGAAAATCCGCCTAGGGATGTCTATCCGATGCCCCCTCGATAGACACAGAGCCATGACACACACCTCAAAATCAACGTAATTGGGAGCCGAAACTCCCAACACCCATGACGCCAACAGCTCAATAAGCCACCGTGGCTTAGGTAGCAAGTATCCGACTGGGAGCTTCCAATGCCTGATATTGGTTTTAGACCTGTCCCAGTCGGCCCCTGGCACTCCCGCAAAACAAAACGCTGACACCTCATTAATGAGCGTCTGCTGGTCTTTCTTCAGATAAACCTTAAATTGACAGGGTGCTGTCAACGGGGGCCACTTAAGCGCTGCGGCGATGTTCTCAGAGGACAAAACTAGCCAGTTCCGACGACAATAAATGACACGAGGGTCATTGAGCCTAGCCGTCTCACCCTCATCAGTGTGTCTCGCATTTGCATAAATTTCACGAGTCAACACAGAACTGGCTTTCTCTTTCACTAATTCCATCCACCCCGCAAAATTTTCAGCCTCCGCGACCTTTTGTAGGTCTTCGGGCAACCCTTCTAGTGGAAACAGTTTCTCAACCTGAACACCTCTATTAATCCTAGGGTTTGACGTGTAATAACCTTGGGCATTTGCCGAAATAAACCTAAAGTCGCAATAAACCCCGCCCCTATCAATTGCCAACTTGTTGTCGTCCGGCGCATGACCACGACCCTTTCGAATTGGGGGCAAGGAGGATGGAACGGGTGTACTAAAAACCCTAAGCTCGGGGGATAACGGGATGACCAATTGGGCACCCGAGTCACCCCCTTTATTAACAGATTCATTCTCAGGCTCGTTCACCCCACTTCCCCCAGGTAATGTGTAATCGGGGTCGTTGTCACGACTCGTTCTCGCACGTTTGCTCATTTTAATCAAGTAAAACAAGATAAATCAAGTAACGTAACAAAAGCAAGCACGTGCACAGTGACAAGTTGTGTACAAATATACGGCAATTAAACACGTAAGCACACAATCCTAGGACTTTAATCAATCGCCCCCAAGCACGCTTCTAAGCGCAACAAAAAGTAAATTGGGCTTTTACTCAATTGTGCCTAGACTCGAGTATTGAAATTGTGCGAGAGATTAGGACGTACCTACGTGCCCGGAGCAAGTCATACGGGCACGAATTTGCAGAATTTCGACAACCCGGGCTGTTTTAGGGTTGCCGAAATTTTTGTTCCGAATTCTTCAATTGACGTGTGCCTTTTGCTCCTTGCGGTGTCCCCGTCGAAACCCTCGAATATCTCCTTCAATTTCGACCTCAATCGCCTCCAATTGCAGATTCACTCTCAAACCCTAACTTGGCCTCCTTCTTTGATTCACCCCCAATTTGAGTTGTGGTAGTGGTGGTGATGGTCCTGTGATGGTGATGGTGGTGGTTGGAGATGGTGGTTGTGGCTGAGAGAGGGAGTTGGCGGCGGCGATGGGGGTTTGCGATGGAGGTTTGCTCGGCTGTGAGAGGGAGAGAAGGCTGCTGGGTTGTGTGCGAGAGAGAGAAGAGACGAAGCTGGTGGCGTTGGTGAGTGCGGCGGACTGGGAGGCGGCGTTGGTGGCAGGTGGTGGTGGCTGGAGGTTGTGTGATGTTGATGGTGATTGCAGAAGAGAGGAGAAGGCGACGGGATGAAGATTGGAGATAAACTTGAAAAACTTTTGTTTTAACCCGACTTGATGCCCTTTCGAAAGTAATCGTACGATTACTTTTATGTAATCGTACGTTTACATGAAAGTAATCGTGCGATTACTTTGGTACGAATGGGCAGTGAGTTGTTGAAAATTTCACCCACCAAATTTTGGCTAAGTATGAAGTAATCGTACGATTACTTCAAAGTGATCGTACGATTACTTTTAAGGTAACCTTACGATTACTTTTAAGTAATCGTGCGATTACTTTAAAGGTAACCGTACGATTCCTTTAAGGTAATCGTACGATTACTTTAAGGTAATCGTGCGGTTACTTTCGTACGAATGGGCAGTGAGTTTCTCTCCAAAATTACACCCCAAAAATTTTTCTAAGGCAAAAGTAAACGTACGATTACCCTAAGGTAATCGTACGATTACTTTTGTGCAGGAGAAAATTTAAATAGCCAAAATATAACCTTTACCTCGTATTTTGATCCCGAACTCCGATGAGTGTGATTTTTGCACCTTTGGATCCCTTTTCCGACGTATGTCTTGCTCATAAAAATAACGTCCCGTTTCCGGATCGTTTTCCCGTCTTTCCTCAATTATCTCTTAATTACGCGAAAAATATCCAAATTGTGCCTAATTTGCCGCTTTCTTCAAAATTTTGCAATCACCTTCATCAAGATGGGGAGTGCGGGACCTCTTCTCATGTAGAAAAATTCCCAAAGTCCGGGGAACCTTTCATTCTTCAATTTCGCGCTTCCAAAGGCTCGTTTTGCATTTCCGGATGCTTTTGGACGCCTTTTAGCATCCTTTTTCGTCTTTGTTGCTCGTTTCTTTGGTTTGTCATGGATCTCCTCGACCTCGAGACTCCATTTATGGTATAAAAGATTCCCAAAGTCCGGGGAATCTTTTATCCTTCAATTTGCTCATTCCGAAGACCCGTTTGGCAATTCCGGATGCTTTTTGGCTCCCTTTTCCTCTTCGCAACATCCTTTTTGGCATAACTTCTTCGTCCGGACTCCGATATACGCGATCCACCTATCCACAGAAAGCTCTCGAGCACCCCCACACTTTGGCACTGTTCAAATCAGCTCACAGTTCTGTCTTCAAAAATTTACCTCGTAATCCGTGCCCTTGTGTCAGCTTTCTCGTTCTCTTTACGTCTTCTTCGCGTATATCAAGAAGGGGAGTCCGGAAACTTGATCTCCCCCAGGTGCGTGTGTTGAGTACGTGTAAGAATGGCGTCATTCATCCATTTTTTCATTCCGGGTCCCGATACGCGTTTTGGCTTGCTTTTTCTCGTTGTTCGTGCAATTCTTCACTCGCGTATCAAGAAGGGGGATCCGGAATAGGCCTTCCACCTAGAATTCCTGCACATACTCATTGAAAATATTAAATCCACTCTCTCGCACCTCTCAAATAGTTAGAACAAAATCAAATAACAAAACAGTATTGAAATCTACACTATGCAGTAAATAGGTTGGGTTGCCTCCCAACAAGCGCTTTGTAATTTAAGGTCGACGGCCCGACCAAGTTACCTCAAATGAGCTCAGATATCGGGAATTGGTTTGAGGCTCTCGATAACCCCAATGAAATTCCCGTCCACGTACGGTTTTGCTCGCTGTCCATTTACCTTGAACCTGTTCCCATTCTCAGCTTCTACCTCGAGCGATCCCCATGGGTAAACCTCTGTAATTGTAAATGGACCACTCCACCTTGATTTCAGCTTGCCCGGAAACAGTTTCAGTCGGGCGTTGAATATCAATACCTTCTGGCCCACTCTGAAATCTCGTGGAATGATATGCTTGTCATGCCATTGCTTGGTCCTCTCTTTGTATATCTTGGCACTCTGATATGCCATCAATCTGTGTTCTTCTAACTCAAGCAATGCCTGCTTCCTTTGCTCACCAGAGAGCTTAGCATCCAAGTTTAATTTCTTTAGCGCCCAAAACGCTTTGTGCTCAAGTTCTACCGGCAGATGACATGATTTCCCGAAAACTAGTTGGTAGGGAGACATGCCTAGGGGAGTCTTGTATGCAGTCCGGTATGCCCATAAACTATCATCCAAGTGTAGAGCCCAGTCTTTGCGCCCTGGATTGACAGTTTTCTCTAGAATCCCCTTTATCTCACGGTTAGACACTTCAGCTTGTCCATTGGATTGTGGATGGTAGGCCAATGAGATTTTGTGTGTTTTTACCCCATACTTGCTCAAGGTATTGGCAAAAACCTTGTTCACAAAGTGTGATCCCTCGTCGCTAATAATGGCTCTGGGTGTTCCAAATCTTGTGAATATATTCTTGCGTAAGAATCTCTCGACTGTAGCACTATCATTCTTTGGACAAGCCAGAGCCTCCACCCATTTGGTGACATAATCAACAGCCAACAAAATATTAGAAAAGGTAAAGATTAGGTAAAGATTTACCCGTTTTTTTAAAATTTAGATATTAGAAAAGGTGCTCAAAATGCTTCCAAATCTTGTTTTGAGTGATTTGAATTCTCAAAAGGGAGAAGGGTTTTAGGGTTGGGGATCCAATTCAGTGTTTTAGATTTCTATATAGGGTTTAAATGATGATATGGGATTAGAGGATTTGGTGTTTTTTGAGTTTGGGGTGATGGTCAGGGTATGATTTTTAATGATAAATCCTGGTTTCGGGACAATTTATGGGTATTTTGAGGAGGTTTTTGGCAGTCAAAGAAGGTTTTTATTTGTAAATTTTTTTCTTGATCCTATAGTTTGATTTTCAGTCTACAATATTAGGTAAAGATTCACTCGTTTTTGTATCATTTAGATATTAGAAAAAGGTGCTCAAAATGCTTCGAAATCTTGTTTTGAGTGATTTGAATTCTCAAAAGGGTGAAGGGTTTGAGGGTTGGGGGTCCAACTCAGTGTTTTAGATTTCTATATAGGGTTTAAATGATGATATGGGATTAGAGGATTTGGTGTTTTTTGAGTTTGTGATGATGATCAGGGTATGATTTTTAATGATAAATCATGGTTTCGAGACATTTTATGGGTATTTTGAGGAGGTTTTTGGCAGGCCAAAGAAGGTTTTTAGTTGTAATTTTTATCGTGATCCTATAGTTTGATTGTAAGTCTACAACATTAGGTAAAGATTCAATCGTTTTTGTAACATTTAGATATTAGAAAAATGGGCTCAAAATGCTTCACAATCTTGTTTTGAGTGATATTATTTCTCAAAAGGGTGAGGGGTTTGAGGGTGGGGGTTCCAACTTAGTGTTTAAGATTTCTATTTAGGGTTTAATTGAGGTTTTATGATTAGAGGATTTGGTGTATTTTGAGTTTGTGTGATGATCAGTGTATGATTTTTAATGATAAATCATGATTTCGGGACATTTTATGGGTATTTTTAGAAGGTTTTTGGCAGGCCAAAGAAGGTTTTTAATTGAATTTTTTTCGTGATCCTATAGTTTGATTGTCAGTCTACAATATTAGGCAAAGATTCACTCGATTTTGTAACATTTAGATATTAGAAAAAGGTGCTCAAAATTCTTCGAAATCTTTTTTGAGTGATTTGAATTCTGAAAAGGGTGACGGGTTTGAGGGTTGGGGCTCCAATTCAGTGTTTTAGATTTCTATATAGGGTTTAAATGATGATATGGGATTAGAGGATTTGGTGTTTTTTGAGTTTGGGGGATGATCAGGGTATGATTTTGAATGGTAAATCATGATTTCGGGACATTTTATGGGTATTTTGATGAGGTTTTTGGCAGGCCAAAGAAGGTTTTTAGTTGTAACTTTTTTCGTGATCCTATAGTTTGATTGTCAGTCTATAATATTAGGAAAAGATTTACTCGTTTTTGTAACATTTAGATATTAGAAAAGGTGCTCAAAATGCTTCGAATCTTGTTTTGAGTGATTTGAATTCTCAAAAGGGAGAAGGGTTTTAGGGTTTGGGATCCAATTTAGTGTTTTAGATTTCTATATAGGGTTTAAATGATGATATGGGATTAGAGGATTTGGTGTTTTTTGAGTTTGGGGTGATGATCAGGGTATGATTTTTAATGATAAATCCTGTTTTCGGGACAATTTATGGGTATTTTGAGGAGTTTTTTGGCAGTCAAAGAAGGTTTTTATTTGTAACTTTTTTTGTGATCCTATAGTTTGATTGTCAGTCTACAATATTAGGTAAAGATTCAGTTGTTTTTGTAACATTTAGATATTATAAAAAAGTGCTCAAAATGCTTAGAAATCTTGTTTTGAGTGATTTTATTTCTTAAATGGGTGAGGAGTTTGAGGGTCGGGGGTCCAACTTAGTGTTTTAGATTTCTATTTTGGGTTTAATTGAGGTTATAAGATTAGAGGATTTGGTGTTTTTTGATTTTGGGGGATGATCAAGGTATGATTGTTAATGATAAATCATGATTTCGGGACATTTTATGGGTATTTTGAGGTGGTTTTTGGCAGCCCAAATAGGTTTTTAGTTGAAACTTTCTTCGTGATCCTATAGTTTGATTGTCAGTCTACAATAGTAGGTAAAGATTCACTCGTTTTTGTAACATTTAGATATTAGAAAAAGGTGCTCAAAATGCTTCGAAATCTTGTTTTGAGTGATTTGAATTCTCAAAAGGGTGAAGGGTTTGAGGGTTGGGGGTCCAATTTCAGTGTTTTAGATTTCTAAATAGGGTTTAAATGATGATATGGGATTAGAGGATTTGGTGTTTTTGATTTTGGGGGATGATCAGGGTCTGATTTTTAATGATAAATCATGATTTGGGGACATTTTATGAGTATTTTGAGGAGGTTTTTGGCAGGCCAAAGAAGGTTTTTAGTTGTAACTTTTTTCGTTATCCTATAGTTTGATTGTTAGTCTACAATATTAGGTAAAGATTCACTCGTTTTTATAACATTTAGATATTAGAAAAAGGTGCTCAAAATGCTTCGAAATCTTGTTTTGTGTGATTTGAATTCTCAAAAGGGTGAAGGGTTTGAGGGTTGGGGGTCCAACTCAGTGTTGGAGTGGGTATGAGTTGATTTATTTTCTTTGAAATTGGTTTGTCGAGAGTGGTGTTGTGATAGAGATCGAGGGGGAGAGCTGCAGGGGAAAGTGAAAGGCAGAGAGGAGTCATCTTCCTCTCTCTGTTTTTCTAATCTTTTCTTCGTCATCTTTTTTATTCTTTTAATTATATATATATTTCCTATTTTTTTTATTAAAATTCATTTGGGTTCGACAATTTTACCCTCAAAGCATTAATGGAGTTTGGACGAACTTAGATTTCTATATAGGGTTTAAATGATGATATGGGTTTAGAGGATTTGGTGTTTTTTGAGTTTGGGGTGATGATCAGGGTATGGTTTTTAATGATAAATCATGGTTTCCAGACATTTTATGGGTATTTTGAGGAGGTTTTTGGCAGGCCAAAGAAGGTTTTTAGTTGTAATTTTTATCGTGATCCTATTGTTTGATTGTAAGTCTAAACATTAGTTAAAGATTCACTCGTTTTTCTAACATTTAGATATTAGAAAAAGGTGCTCAAAACGCTTCGCAATCTTGTTTTTGAATGATTTAATTTCTCAAAAGGGTCAGGGGTTTGAGGGTGGGGGGTCCAACTTAGTGTTTAAGATTTCTATTTAGGGTTTAATTGAGGTTTTATGATGAGAGGATTTGGTGTATTTTGAGTTTGGGGGATGACCAGGGTATGATTTTTAATTATAAAATATTAGAAAAAGGTGCTCAAAATGTTTCGAAATCTGGTTTTGAGTGATGATCAGGGTGTAATTTTTAATGATAAATCATGGTTTCGGGACATTTTATGGGTATTTTGAGGAGGTTTTTGGCAGTCCAAACGAGGTTTTTTCTTGTAACTTTTTTCGTGATCCTATAGATTGATTGTCAGTCTACAATATTAGGTAAAGATTCACTCGTTTTTGTAACAGTTAGATATTAGAAAAAGGTGATGAAAACGCTTCGAAATCTTGTTTTGAGTGATTTGATTTCTCAAAAGGGTGAAGGGTTTGAGGGTTGGGTGTCCAATTATGTGTTTTAGATTTGTATTTAGGGTTTTATGGAGGATATGGGATTAGGGGATTTTGGTGTTTATTAAGTTTAAGGTGATGATCAGGGTACGATTTTTGATGATCAGGGTACGATTTCTAATGATAAATCATGGTTTCGGGATATTTTATGGGTACTTTGGGGTGGTTTTTAGCAGGCCAAAGAAGGTTTTGGTTTTATATTTTTTCATGATACAATAGTTTTATTGCCAGTCAACAATATTAGGTAAAAATTCACTCGTTTTTGAAACATTAGATATTAGAAAAAGGTGCCAAAAACGCTTCGAAATTATATTTTGAGTGATTTTATTTCTCAAAAGGGTGAGGGGTTTGAGGGTCGGGGGTCCAACTTAGTGTTTTATATTTTTATTTAGGGTTTAATTGAGGTTCTATGATTAGAGGATTTGGTGTTTTTTCAGTTTAGGGTGATGATCAGTGTATGATTTTTAATGATAAATCATGATTTCGGGACATTTTATGGGTATTTTTAGAAGGTTTTTGGCAGGCCAAAGAAGGTTTTTAGTTGAAACTTTTTTCGTGATCCTATAGTTTGATTGTCAGTCTACAATATTAGGTAAAGATTCACTCGTTTTTTGTAACATTTAGATATTAGAAAAAGATGCAAAAAACACTTCGAAATCTTGTTTTGAGTGATTTTATTTCTCAAAAGGGTGAGGGGTTTGAGGGTCGGGGGTCCAACTTAGTCTTTTAGATTTTTATTTAGGGTTTAATTGAGGTTCTATGATTAGAGGATTTGGTAGTTTTTAAGTTTAGGGTGATGATCAGGGTATGATTTTTAATGATAAATCATGATTTCGGGACATTTTATTGGTATGTTTAGAAGGTTTTTGACAGGCCAAAGAAGGTTTTTAGTTGTAACTTTTTTCGTGATCCTATAGTTTGATTGTCAGTCTACAATATTAGGCAAAGATTCACTCGATTTTGTAACATTTTGATATTAGAAAAAGGTGCTCAAAATGCATCGAAATCTTGTTTTGAGTGATTTGAACTCTCAAAAGGTAGAAGGGTTTTAGGGTTGGGGATCCAATTCAGTGTTTTAGATTTCTATATAGGGTTTAAATGATGATATGGGATTAGAGGATTTGGTGTTTTTTGAGTTTGGGGACATGATCAGGGTATGATTTTTAATGATAAATCCTGGTTTCGGGACAATTTATGGGTATTTTGAGGAGGTTTTTGGCAGTCAAAGAAGGTTTTTATTTGTAACTTTTTTCGTGATCCTATAGTTTGATTGTCAGTCTACAATATTAGGTAAAGATTCACTCGGTTTTGTAACATTTAGATATTATATAAAGGTGCTTAAAATGCTTAGAAATCTTGTTTTGAGTGATTTTATTTCTTAAAAGGGTGAGGGGTTTGAGGGTCGGGGGTCCAACTTAGTGTTTTATATTTTTATTTAGGGTTTAATTGAGGTTCTATGATTAGAGGATTTGGTGTTTTTTCAGTTTAGGGTGATGATCAGTGTATGATTTTTAATGATAATTCATGATTTCGGGACATTTTATGGGTATTTTAGGAGGTTTTTGGCAGGCTAAAGAAGGTTTTTAGTTGTAACTTTTTCCTGATCTTATAGTTTGATTGTCAGTCTACAATATTAGGTAAAGATTCATTGGTTTTTTTTAACATTTAGATATTAGAAAAAGGTGCTCAAAATGCTTCGAAATCTTGTTTTGAGTGATTTGAATTCTCAAAAGGGAGAAGGGTTTGAGGGTTGGGGTCCAATTCAGTGTTTTAGATTTCTATATAGGGTTTAAATGATGATATGGGATTAGAGGATTTGGTGTTTTTTGAGTTTGGGGTGATGATCAGGGAATGATTTTTAATGATAAATCCTGGTTTCGGGACAATTTATGGGTATTTTGAGGAGGTTTTTGACAGTCAAAGAAGGTTTTTAGTTGTAACGTTTTTTGTGATCCTATAATTTGATTGTCAGTCTACAATATTAGGTAAAGATTCACTCATTTTTGTAACATTTAGATATTAGAAAAAGCTGCCAAAAACGCTTCGAAATCTTGTTTTGAGTGATTTTATTTCTCAAAAGGGTGAGGGGTTTGAGGGTCGGGGGTCCAACTTAGTGTTTTAGATTTTTATTAGGGTAAAATTGAGGTTCTATGATTAGAGGATTTGGTGTTTTTTAAGTTTAGGGTGATGATCAGCGTATGATTTTTAATGATAAATCATGATTTCGGGACATTTTATGGGTATTTTTAGAAGGTTTGTGGCAGGCCAAAGAAGGTTTTTGGTTGTAACTTTTTTCGTGATCCTATAGTTTGATTGTCACTCTACAATATTAGTAAAAGATTCACTATTTTTTGTAACATTTAGATATTAGAAAAAGGTGCTCAAAATGCTTCGAAATCTTGTTTTGAGTGATTTGAATTCGCAAATGGGAGAAGGGTTTGAGGGTTGGGGGTCCAATATAGTGTTTTAGATTTCTATAAAGGGTTTAAAGGATGATATGGGATTAGAGGATCTTGTGTTTTTTGGGTTTGGGGTGATGATCAAGGAATGATTTTTAATGATAAATCCTAATTTCGGGACAATTTATGGGTATTTTGAGGAGGTTTTTGGCAGTCAAAGAAGGTTTTTAGTTGTAACTTTTTTCGTGATCCTATAGTTTGATTTTCAGTCTACAATATTAGGTAAAGATTCACTCGTTTTTGTAACATTTAGATATTAGAAAAAGGTGCTCAAAACGCTTCGCAATCTTGTTTTGAGTGATTTTATATCTTAAAAGGGCGAGGGGTTTGAGGGTCGGGGGTCCAACTTAGTGTTTAAGATTTCTATTTAGGGTTAAATTGAGGTTCTATGATTAGAGGATTTGGTGTTTTTTCAGTTTGAAGTGATGATCAGTGTATGATTTTTAATGATAAATCATGATTTCGGGACATTTTATGGGTATTTTGAGGTGGTTTTTGGCAGGCCAAGGAAGGTTTGTAGTTGAAACATTTTTCATGATCCTATAGTTTGATTGTCACTCTACAATATTAGGTAAAGATTCACTCGTTTTTGTAACAGTTAGATATGAGAAAAAGTTGCTCAAAATGCTTCGAAATCTTGTTTTGAGTGATTTGAATTCTCAAAAGGGTGAAGGGTTTGAGGGTTGTGGGTCCAATTCAGTGTTTTAGATTTCTATATAGGGTTTAAATGATGATATGGGATTAGAGGATTTGGTGTTTTTTGAGTTTGGGGTGATGATCAGGGTATGATTTTTAATGATAAATCCTGCTTTCGGGACAATTTATGGGTATTTTGAGGAAGTTTTTGGTATTCAAAGAAGGTTTTTAGTTGTAACTTTTTTCGTGATCCTATAGTTTGATTTTCAGTCTACAATATTAGGTAAAGATTCACTCGTTTTTGTAACATTTAGATATTAGAAAAAGGTGCTCAAAATGCTTTGAAATCTTGTTTTGAGTGATTTTATTTCTCAAAAGGGTGAGGGGTTTGAGGGTCGGGGGTCCAACTTGGTGTTTTAGATTTCTATTTGGGGTTTAATTTAGGTTCTAAGATTAGAGGATTTGGTGTTTTTTGAGTTTGGGGGATGATCAGGGTATGATTTTTAATGATAATTCATGATTTCGGGACATTTTATTGGTATTTTGAGGAGGTTTTTGCAGGCCAAAGAAGGTTTTAGTTGTAAATTTTTTAATGATCCTATAGTTTGATTGTCTGTCTACAATATTAGGTAAAGATTCACTCGTTTTTGTAACATTTAGATATGAGAAAAAGTTGCTCAAAATGCTTTGAAATCTTGTTTTGAGTGATTTGAATTCTCGAAAGGGTGAAGGGTTTGAGGGTTGGGGGTCCAATTCAGTGTTTTAGATTTCTATATAGGGTTTAAATGATATATGGGATTAGAGGATTTGGTATTTTTTGAGTTTCGGGGGATGATCAGGGTATGATTTTTAATGATAATTAATGATTTCGGAACATTTTATGGGCATTTTGAGGAGGTTTTTGGCAGGCCAAAGAAGGTTTTTAGTTGTAACTTTTTTCGTGATCCTATAGTTTGATTGTCAGTCTACAATATTAGGTAAAGATTCACTCGTTTTTGTAACATTTAGATATTAGAAAAAGGTGCTCAAAATGCTTCGAAATCGTTTTTTTAGTGATTTTATTTCTCAAAAGGGTGAGGGGTTTGAGGGTCGGGGGTCCAACTTAGTGTTTTAGATTTCTATTTAGGGTTTAATTGAGGTTCTATGATTAGAGGATTTGGTGTTTTTCAGTTTGGGGTGATGATCAGTGTATGGTTTTTAATAATAAATCATGATTTCGGGACATTTTATGGGTATTTTGAGGAGGTTTTTGGCAGGCCAAAGAAGGTTTTTAGTTGTAACTTTTTCCGTGATCCTATAGTTTGATTGTCAGTCTACAATATTAGGTATAGATTCACTCGTTTTTGTAACATTTAGATATTGTAAAAGGTGCTGAAAACGTTTCGAAATCTTGTTTTGAGTGATTTGATTTCTCAAAAGGGTGAAGGGTTTGAGGGTTGGGGGTCCAATTAAGTGTTTAAGATTTGTATTTAGGGTTTAATGGAGGATATGGGATTAGGGGATTTGGTGTTTCTTGAGTTTGGGGTGATGATCAGGGTACGATTTTTAATGATAAATCATGGTTTCGGGATATTTTATGGGTACTTTGGGGTGGTTTTTAGCAGGCCAAAGAAAGTTTTGGTTGTATATATTTTCGTTGTACAATAGTTTTATTGCCAGTCTACAATATTAGGTAAAAATTCACTCGTTTTGAAACATTTAGAAATTAGAAAAAGGTGCTAAAAACGCTTCGAAATCTTGTTTTGAGTGATTTTATTTCTCAAAAGGGTGAGGGGTTTGAGGGTCGGGGGTCCAACTTAGTGTTTTAGATTTCTATTTAGGGTTTAATTGAGGTTCTATGATTAGAGGATTTGGTGTTTTTTCAGTTTGGGGTGATGATCAGTGTATGGTTTTTAATGATAAATCATGATTTCGGGACATTTTATGGGTATTTTGAGGAGGTTTTTGGCAGGCCAAAGAAGGTTTTTAGTTGTAACTTTTTTCGTGATCCTATAGTTTGATTGTCAGTCTACAATATTAGGTAAAGATTCACTCGTTTTTGTAACATTTAGATATTGTAAAAGGTGCTGAAAACGTTTCGAAATCTTGTTTTGAGTGATTTGATTTCTCAAAAGGGTGAAGGGTTTGAGGGTTGGGGGTCCAATTAAGTGTTTAAGATTTGTATTTAGGGTTTAATGGAGGATATGGGATTAGGGGATTTGGTGTTTCTTGAGTTTGGGGTGATGATCAGGGTACGATTTTTAATGATAAATCATGGTTTCGGGATATTTTATGGGTACTTTGGGGTGGTTTTTAGCAGGCCAAAGAAAGTTTTGGTTGTATATATTTTCGTTGTACAATAGTTTTATTGCCAGTCTACAATATTAGGTAAAAATTCACTCGTTTTTGAAACATTTAGAAATTAGAAAAAGGTGCTAAAAACGCTTCGAAATCTTGTTTTGAGTGATTTTATTTCTCAAAAGGGTGACGGGTTTGAGGGTCGGGGTCCGACTTAGTGTTTTAGATTTATAATTAGGGTTAAATTGAGGTTCTATGATTAGAGGATTTGGTGTTTATTCAGTTTGGGGTGATGATCAGTGTATGTTTTTTAATGATAAATCATGATTTCGGGACATTTTATGGGTATTTTGAGGTGGTTTTTGGCAGGCCAAGGAAGGTTTTTAGTTGAAACTTTTTTCATGGTCCTATAGTTTCATTGTCACTCTACAATATTAGGTAAAGATTCACTCGTTTTTGTAACATTTAGATATGAGAAAAAGTTGCTCAAAATGCTTCGAAATCTTGTTTTGAGTGATTTGAATTCTCAAAAGGGTGAAGGGTTTGAGGGTTGGGGGTCCAATTAAGTGTTTTAGATTTCTATATAGGGTATAAATGATATATGGGATTAGAGGATTTGGTATTTTTTGAGTTTCGGGTGTTGATCAGGGTATGATTTTTAATGATAAATCCTGGTTTCGGGCAATTTATGGGTATTTTGAGGAAGTTTTTGGCAGTCAAAGAAGGTTTTTAGTTGTAACTTTTTCCTGATCCTATAGTTTGATTGCCAGTCTACAATATTAGGTAAAGATTCATTCGTTTTTGTAACATTTAGATATTAGAAAAAGGTGCTCAAAATGCTTCGAAATCTTGTTTTGAGTGATTTTATTTCTCAAAAGGGTGAGGGGTTTGAGGGTCGGGGTCCAACTTAGTGTTTGAGATTTCTATTTGGGGTTTAATTGAGGTTCTAATATTAGACGATTTGGTGTTTTTTGAGTTTGGGGATGATCAGGGTATGATTTTTAATGATAATTCATGATTTCGGGACATTTTATGGGCATTTTGAGGAGGATTTTGGCAGGCCAAAGAAGGTTTTTAGTTGTAACTTTTTTGGTGATCCTATAGTTTGATTGTCAGTCTACAATATTAGGTAAAGATTCACTCGTTTTTGTAACATTTAGATATTAGAAAAAGGTGCTCAAAATGCTTCGAAATTGTTTTTTTAGTTATTTTATTTCTCAAAAGGGTGAGGGGTTTGAGGGTCGGGGGTCCAACTTAGTGTTTTAGATTTCTATTTAGGGTTTAATTGAGGTTCTATGATTAGAGGATTTGGTGTTTTTTCAGTTTGGGGTGATGATCAGTGTATGGTTTTTAATGATAAATCATGATTTCGGGACATTTTATGGGTATTTTGAGGAGGTTTTTGGCAGGCCAAAGAAGGTTTTTAGTTGTAACTTTTTTCGTCATCCTATAGTTTGATTGTCAGTCTACAATATTAGGTAAAGATTCACTCGTTTTTGTAACATTTTGATATTGTAAAAGGTGCTGAAAACGTTTCGAAATTTTGTTTTGAGTGATTTGATTTCTCAAAAGGGTGAAGGGTTTGAGGGTTGGGGGTCCAATTAAGTGTTTAAGATTTGTATTTAGGGTTTAATGGAGGATATGGGATTAGGGGATTTGGTGTTTCTTGAGTTTGGGGTGATGATCAGGCTACGATTTTTAATGATAAATCATGGTTTCGGGATATTTTATGGGTACTTTGGGGTGGTTTTTAGCAGGCCAAAGAAAGTTTTGGTTGTATATATTTTCGTTGTACAATAGTTTTATTGCCAGTCTACAATATTAGGTAAAAATTCACTCGTTTTTGAAACATTTAGAAATTAGAAAAAGGTGCTAAAAACGCTTCGAAATCTTGTTTTGAGTGATTTTATTTCTCAAAAGGGTGAGGGGTTTGAGGGTCGGGGTCCAACTTAGTGTTTTAGATTTATAATTAGGGTTAAATTGAGGTTCTATGATTAGAGGATTTGGTGTTTTTTCAGTTTGGGGTGATGATCAGTCTATGTTTTTTAATGATAAATCATGATTTCGGGAACTTTTATGGGTATTTTGAGGTGGTTTTTGGCAGGCCAAGAAAGGTTTTTAGTTGAAACTTTTTTCATGATCCTATAGTTTCATTGTCACTCTACAATATTAGGTAAAGATTCACTCGTTTTTGTAACATTTAGATATGAGAAAAAGTTGCTCAAAATGCTTCGAAATCTTGTTTTGAGTGATTTGAATTCTCAAAAGGGTGAAGGGTTTGAGGGTTGGGGGTCCAATTCAGTGTTTTAGATTTCTATATAGGGTTTAAATGATATATGGGATTAGAGGATTTGGTATTTTTTGAGTTTCGGGTGATGATCAGGGTATGATTTTTAATCATAAATCCTGGTTTCGGGACAATTTATGGGTATTTTGAGGAATTTTTTGGCAGTCAAAGAAGGTTTTTAGTTTTAACTTTTTCCTGATCCTATAGTTTGATTGCCAGTCTACAATATTAGGTAAAGATTCATTCATTTTTGTAACATTTAGATATTAGAAAAAGGTGCTCAAAATGCTTCGAAATCTAGTTTTGAGTGATTTTATTTCTCAAAAGGGTGAGGGGTTTGAGGGTCGGGGGTCCAACTTAGTGTTTGAGATTTCTATTTGGGGTTTAATTGAGGTTCTAATATTAGACGATTTGGTGTTTTTTGAGTTTGGGGATGATCAGGGTATGATTTTTAAGGATAATTCATGATTTCGGGACATTTTATGGGCATTTTGAGGAGGATTTTGGCAGGCCAAAGAAGGTTTTTAGTTGTAACTTTTTTGGTGATCCTATAGTTTGATTGTCAGTCTACAATATTAGGTAAAGATTCACTCGTTTTTGTAACATTTAGATATTAGAAAAAGGTGCTCAAAATGCTTCGAAATCGTTTTTTTAGTGATTTTATTTCTCAAAAGGGTGAGGGGTTTGAGGGTCGGGGGTCCAACTTAGTGTTTTAGATTTCTATTTAGGGTTTAATTGAGGTTCTATGATTAGAG
The DNA here is from genome assembly GCA_023055425.1 of Linanthus parryae. Classification (NCBI taxonomy): domain Eukaryota; kingdom Viridiplantae; phylum Streptophyta; class Magnoliopsida; order Ericales; family Polemoniaceae; genus Linanthus; species Linanthus parryae. The sequence continues at coordinate 178,349 of JALGPY010000008.1, read as the reverse complement.
GATTTGGTGTTTTTTCAGTTTGGGGTGATGATCAGTGTATGGTTTTTAATGATAAATCATGATTTCGGGACATTTTATGGGTATTTTGAGGAGGTTTTTGGCAGGCCAAAGAAGGTTTTTAGTTGTAACTTTTTTCGTGATCCTATAGTTTGATTGTCAGTCTACAATATTAGGTAAAGATTCACTCGTTTTTGTAACATTTTGATATTGTAAAAGGTGCTGAAAACGTTTCGAAATCTTGTTTTGAGTGATTTGATTTCTCAAAAGGGTGAAGGGTTTGAGGGTTGGGGGTCCAATTAAGTGTTTAAGATTTGTATTTAGGGTTTAATGGAGGATATGGGATTAGGGGATTTTGTGTTTCTTGAGTTTGGGGTGATGATCAGGCTACGATTTTTAATGATAAATCATGGTTTCGGGATATTTTATGGGTACTTTGGGGTGGTTTTTAGCAGGCCAAAGAAAGTTTTGGTTGTATATATTTTCGTTGTACAATAGTTTTATTTCCAGTCTACAATATTAGGTAAAAATTCACTCGTTTTTGAAACATTTAGAAATTAGAAAAAGGTGCTAAAAACGCTTCGAAATCTTGTTTTGAGTGATTTTATTTCTCAAAAGGGTGAGGGGTTTGAGGGTCGGGGTCCAACTTAGTGTTTTAGATTTATAATTAGGGTTAAATTGAGGTTCTATGATTAGAGGATTTGGTGTTTTTTCAGTTTGGGGTGATGATCAGTCTATGTTTTTTAATGATAAATCATGATTTCGGGAACTTTTATGGGTATTTTGAGGTGGTTTTTGGCAGGCCAAGGAAGGTTTTTAGTTGAAACTTTTTTCATGATCCTATAGTTTCATTGTCACTCTACAATATTAGGTAAAGATTCACTCGTTTTTGTAACATTTAGATATGAGAAAAAGTTGCTCAAAATGCTTCGAAATCTTGTTTTGAGTGATTTGAATTCTCAAAAGGGTGAAGGGTTTGAGGGTTGGGGGTCCAATTCAGTGTTTTAGATTTCTATATAGGGTTTAAATGATATATGGGATTAGAGGATTTGGTATTTTTTGAGTTTCGGGTGATGATCAGGGTATGATTTTTAATCATAAATCCTGGTTTCGGGACAATTTATGGGTATTTTGAGGAATTTTTTGGCGGTCAAAGAAGGTTTTTAGTTGTAACTTTTTCCTGATCCTATAGTTTGATTGCCAGTCTACAATATTAGGTAAAGATTCATTCGTTTTTGTAACATTTAGATATTAGAAAAAGGTGCTCAAAATGCTTCGAAATCTAGTTTTGAGTGATTTTATTTCTCAAAAGGGTGAGGGGTTTGAGGGTCGGGGGTCCAACTTAGTGTTTGAGATTTCTATTTGGGGTTTAATTGAGGTTCTAATATTAGACGATTTGGTGTTTTTTGAGTTTGGGGATGATCAGGGTATGATTTTTAAGGATAATTCATGATTTCGGGACATTTTATGGGCATTTTGAGGAGGATTTTGGCAGGCCAAAGAAGGTTTTTAGTTGTAACTTTTTTGGTGATCCTATAGTTTGATTGTCAGTCTACAATATTAGGTAAAGATTCACTCGTTTTTGTAACATTTAGATATTAGAAAAAGGTGCTCAAAATGCTTCGAAATCGTTTTTTTAGTGATTTTATTTCTCAAAAGGGTGAGGGGTTTGAGGGTCGGGGGTCCAACTTAGTGTTTTAGATTTCTATTTAGGGTTTAATTGAGGTTCTATGATTAGAGGATTTGGTGTTTTTTCAGTTTGGGGTGATGATCAGTGTATGGTTTTTAATGATAAATCATGATTTCGGGACATTTTATGGGTATTTTGAGGAGGTTTTTGGCAGGCCAAAGAAGGTTTTTAGTTGTAACTTTTTTCGTGATCCTATAGTTTGATTGTCAGTCTACAATATTAGGTAAAGATTCACTCGTTTTTGTAACATTTTGATATTGTAAAAGGTGCTGAAAACGTTTCGAAATCTTGTTTTGAGTGATTTGATTTCTCAAAAGGGTGAAGGGTTTGAGGGTTGGGGGTCCAATTAAGTGTTTAAGATTTGTATTTAGGGTTTAATGGAGGATATGGGATTAGGGGATTTGGTGTTTCTTGAGTTTGGGGTGATGATCAGGCTACGATTTTTAATGATAAATCATGGTTTCGGGATATTTTATGGGTACTTTGGGGTGGTTTTTAGCAGGCCAAAGAAAGTTTTGGTTGTATATATTTTCGTTGTACAATAGTTTTATTGCCAGTCTACAATATTAGGTAAAAATTCACTCGTTTTTGAAAACTTTAGAAATTAGAAAAAGGTGCTAGAAACGCTTCGAAATCTTGTTTTGAGTGATTTTATTTCTCAAAAGGGTGAGGGGTTTGAGGGTCGGGGTCCAACTTAGTGTTTTAGATTTATAATTAGGGTTAAATTGAGGTTCTATGATTAGAGGATTTGGTGTTTTTTCAGTTTGGGGTGATGATCAGTCTATGTTTTTTAATGATAAATCATGATTTCGGGAACTTTTATGGGTATTTTGAGGTGGTTTTTGGCAGGCCAAGGAAGGTTTTTAGTTGAAACTTTTTTCATGATCCTATAGTTTCATTGTCACTCTACAATACTAGGTAAAGATTCACTCGTTTTTGTAACATTTAGATATGAGAAAAAGTTGCTCAAAATGCTTCGAAATCTTGTTTTGAGTGATTTGAATTCTCAAAAGGGTGAAGGGTTTGAGGGTTGGGGGTCCAATTCAGTGTTTTAGATTTCTATATAGGGTTTAAATGATATATGGGATTAGAGGATTTGGTTTTTTTTTAGTTTCGGGTGATGATCAGGGTATGATTTTTAATCATAAATCCTGGTTTCGGGACAATTTATGGGTATTTTGAGGAAGTTTTTGGCAGTCAAAGAAGGTTTTTAGTTGTAACTTTTTTCCTGATCCTATAGTTTGATTGTCAGTCTACAATATTAGGTAAAGATTCACTCGTTTTTGTAACATTTAGATATTAGAAAAAGGTGCTCAAAATGCTTCGAAATCTGGTTTTGAGTGATTTTATTTCTCAAAAGGGTGAGGGGTTTGAGGGTCGGGGGTCCAACTTAGTGTTTGAGATTTCTATTTGGGGTTTAATTGAGGTTCTAAGATTAGACGATTTGGTGTTTTTTGAGTTTGGGGATGATCAGGGTATTATTTTTAATGATAATTCATGATTTCGGGACATTTTATGGGTATTTTGAGCAGGTTTTTGGCAGGCCAAAGAAGGTTTTTAGTTGTAACTTTGTTCGTGATCCAATAGTTGGATTGTCAGTCTACAATATTAGGTAAAGATTCACTCGTTTTTGTAACATTTAGATATTAGAAAAAGGTGCTCAAAATGCTTCGAAATCGTTTTTTTAGTGATTTTATTTCTCAAAAGGGTGAGGGGTTTGAGGGTCCGGGGTCCAACTTAGTGTTTTAGATTTCTATTTAGGGTTTAATTGAGGTTCTATGATTAGAGGATTTGGTGTTTTTTCAGTTTGGGGTGATGATCAGTGTATGGTTTTTAATGATAAATCATGATTTCGGGACATTTTATGGGTATTTTGAGGAGGTTTTTGGCAGGCCAAAGAAGGTTTTTAGTTGTAACTTTTTTCGTGATCCTATAGTTTGATTGTCAGTCTACAATATTAGGTAAAGATTCACTCATTTTTGTAACATTTAGATATTGTAAAAGGTGCTGAAAACGCTTCGAAATCTTTTGAGTGATTTGATTTCTCAAAAGGGTGAAGGGTTTGAGGGTTGGGGGTCCAATTAAGTGTTTAGATTTGTATTTAGGGTTTAATGGAGGATATGGGATTAGGGGATTTGGTGTTTCTTGAGTTTTGGGTGATGATCAGGGTACGATTTTTAATGATAAATCATGGTTTCTGGATATTTTATGGGTACTTTGGGGTGGTTTTTAGCAGGCCAAAGAAAGTTTTGGTTGTATATATTTTCGTGGTACAATAGTTTTATTGCCAGTCTACAATATTAGGTAAAAATTCACTCGTTTTTGATACATTTGGAAATTAGAAAAAGGTGCTAAAAACGCTTCGAAATCTTGTTTTGAGTGATTTTATTTCTCGAAAGGGTGAGGTGTTTGAGGGTCGGGGGTCCAACTTAGTGTTTTAGATTTCTATTTAGGGTTAAATTGAGGTAATATGATTAGAGGATTTGGTGTTTTTTCAGTATGGGGTGATGATCAGTGTATGATTTTTAATGTTAAATCATGATTTTGGTACATTTTATGGGTATTTTGAGGTGGTTTTTGGCAGGCCGAGGAAGGTTTTTAGTTGAAACATTTTTCATGATCCTATAGTTTGATTGTCACTCTACAATATTAGGTAAAGATTCACTCGTTTTTGTAACAGTTAGATATGAGAAAAAGTTGCTCAAAATGCTTCGAAATCTTGTTTTGAGTGATTTAAATTCTCAAAAGGGTGAAGGGTTTGAGGGTTGTGGGTCCAATTCAGTGTTTTAGATTTCTATATAGGGTTTAAATGATGATATGTAGGATTTTGTGTTTTTTGAGTTTGGGGTGATGATCAGGGTATGATTTTTAATGATAAATCCTGGTTTCGGGATAATTTATGGGTATTTTGAGGAAGTTTTTGGCAGTCAAAGAAGGTTTTTAGTTGTACCTTTTTTCGTGATCCTATAGTTTGATTGTCAGTCTACAATAGAAAAAGGTGCTCAAAATATTAGAAAAAGGTGCTCAAAATGCTTCGAAATCTTGTTTTGAGTGATTTTATTTCTCAAAAGGGTGAGGGGTTTGAGGGTAGGGGGTCCAACTTGGTGTTTTAGATTTCTATTTGGGGTTTAATTGAGGTTCTAAGATTAGAGGATTTGGTGTTTTTTGAGTTTGGAGGATGATCAGGGTATGATTTTTAATGATAATTCATGATTTCGGGACATTTTATTGGTATTTTGAGGAGGTTTTTGCAGGCCAATGAAGGTTTTTAGTTGTAAATTTTTTCATGAACCTATAGTTTGATTGTCTGTCTACAATATTAGGTAAAGATTCACTCGTTTCTGTAACATTTAGATATTAGAAAAAGATGCTCAAAATGCTTCGAAATCTTGTTTTGAGTGATTTGAATTCTCAAAAGGGTGAAGGGTTTGAGGGTTGGGGGTCCAATTCAGTGTTTTAGATTTCTATATAGGGTTTTAATGAGGATATATATGGGTTAGAGAATTTGGTATTTTTTGAGTTTGGGGTGATTATCAGGGTATGATTTTTAATGATAAATCATGGTTTCAGGACATTTTATGGGTATTTTGAGGAGGTTTTTGGCAGTCCAAAGAAGGATTTTTGTTGTATCTTTTATCGTGATCCTTGTGCACAAGAGATTCCGGCAGGGAGACCTCCGTGTACACCGTGCGTAGTGGATCAGGGATCGCACAGGAAGAGTATGGGTGTGTGTAGGGAGAGAGTAAGTCAGTAGCAATGTATGAGAGAGAGACAGAGGTTTGGCAGAGCTTCCGCGTATGGCAGTGTGTTCTCCTTTGTATGGAAAGGTTAACGATATATATATACTGGAGAACATGACCGTTGTAGTGTGGTTAATGCGCCCATTAATGGCGGCTTAATTAGCTTAACCATAACGGCACGTTCGTCCGAGTATATAGGAACCGTTAGAGCACGTGGTGCGCGAGTACCGGAACCGTTACGAGGTTGACCGGGTTTGACCGGATTGACCGGGTCTAGGGAGCTCGTGCCATAGATCTCTCAAAACAGTTACTAAAGGTCGCGCGCGGGCTTGGCTCGCACGCGACAGGGCTTACTCTAGCCTCCAAACCACTAAGTCCCTACAAGTCCCGTGCAGTGGTATGCGAGGGCTCTGTCTCGCAGCCCCCACATGGATCAGCTCGGCTGGTGATCCTGTGTGTGTGGAGCACAATATGGTGTGCTGGATGGTTGCCACGTGGCCAAGATCTGTCATGTCAGAAAGCAGTATCTACATTAGCCCCCTTTCTGCGCGTGAAGGCTCATAGCTGTATAGGCTTCCATGCGCGGAAACCAACATGCGCGTCGCCGCCACGCACCAATTCAAATACGGGTAAGTTCAGCCCCCGTGCGTGTCATTATGACCTAAAACCCCTAGAGTCGTGCCGTCTGACCTTTAGGGTTTTAGGCGTGACGTCAGCCCGTCCTGTGATTGCGCGATACGACGGTGACGGTTGCGATTCGACTACTGAAGGGACGCAACCCTTCATTATTTTGGATAAATACCTTGTATCCCCATTATTGCAAAGAATCACTTCTTTCTCTTAAAGTGAATGGTACCCGGAGATCTTCGAGAGCAGATCCAGATAATCAATCACCAGTTCAGAACTGCAAATCGTATTCTTCAATTGTGCATATCCAAGCAAGCTTCAAGGAAACAAGGTTGGCCTCGTTTACTTTTGATTTAAAATACCAGTGTTTGCCTTGAACTGCGTTGAATCTGTAAATCCATGAAATTTGTGAAGAGGCTTTGACCTTTGAACCTGCCTTGTTTTAATCTTTCAACAATGTTGGATCTTGCGACTCCCCGATTTCTGAAATCGGTACTGGAACTGTTTTGCTTTCCTTTGCATAGATCTCGAATTCCAAAATTCAAACTGAAGTGTGGTATTTCTCCCCCCTTTTTCTTGCCCTTTCGCAGGAATGGCCAAGACAAGAGTAACCAGACCCGTCAAGGAAGATGAAGAGATGCCCGAGCTTCCGCAGGCTCTGTGGCGAAAAGCCCTCTTTCTGGGTGGGAAAGATTTTTATCATGCGAGGGTGAAGGCGAAGAGGATGCCTGATCCCGTTCCAGTTGAGCGATTGTTGACACTGACTCGCCCAGTTAACTCAGCCTTGCTCGAGTTGGTTGGCTCCGAGGATGTAGTTCGATTGGGGATCGAGAATGGGCACTTCCCATACACTGCGATTTCTACTCAGGCGTTCGTCCTGAAATTGGACTATATGGATGAGTGGATTGACCACGTGTTGGATCATCACGCCGAGACTCTCAATGAAGCCGGCGTATACTTTGCTATCCGTGCTATGAAGGGTGCTGCCGTGAAGTTGGATCAGTCCTTGCTTCTAGACCTTCTGTCCCGTTACTCGCCTGCGACTCACACGTTTCATTTTGCTGAGTTCGAGGCTGCCCCCACGCTCGAGGACGTTCAAATGCTGTATGAGCTTTCCCCCATGGGCGAGGTGGACCCCTTGAGTCACTTGAGGACATCTGCGGAAATGGCCTTGTACGCGCAGATGGAGGAGTGCCTAGCAGAGGTAAAGAAAATCTCCACTCGGTGGACCACTACAAAGCCTCTTCCGAACTGGCAGCTGGTTGATACGTCTGCGAAGAATACCTGGAACAAGTGGTTGCAGTACTTCTTCCGAGACTATGCGAACAACAGCATTACTAAGAAGCTTTTGAGCGAGAACCCGGAGGCCGAGAATTACGTAGAGGGCAAGGGTTATCATTTGACCCTTTGTGCCTTTCTCTGTGCTTGGCTGTCGAGGTATCTGATTGATGGTCACCCCCATGACGGGGTCTTCTACCATGTGCTGCCACTTGCCGTGAGGCTCGCTCTTGGCCAGAGAGTCGCACTCGGACCCTTGGTCTTGGGCACGCTATATTATAGGCTGGATCAGCTGGTTCTGGCGATGAGGGAATCGCGTGGCCGCCTCGATGTTCTGACCTTTGTCAATATCAGCTTTTTGACAATGTGGGTTTTCGAGCGTTGGCCGTCATATGCTCCAACTCCCCTCCCACTTGATAAGTAGTGTCCCCCAGGCGAGACAGAAGCGCGCAACAGCGGTAGGGCTGCGAGATGGTTTGGAGCAAGCAACACCAAGTGTACTTGGAGTTTGATATGCGACAAACGAAAGGAGTTTACTGCCAGGCCCTATGCCACACGTGTCGAGAATGTGCGGTGGTTTCCAAAGCTATACCCTTCCAAAGGTATGGTCTTGTCAGAAGAACTTCTCTTTGAAAAGGGGCCGCATTTCCACGAGCGCTATCGTGAGTTCTTTTGTTGGTGTCTGCGAGGTTCCCTTCCTGCCCTTGCAGAGCATATTCGTGAGCTCGCGCCAAGGTATGAAAGGCTTACAGTGGATGTTGACCCCACTCGGGTCTCTCCTCAGTTTGGTTTTGATGCGGTGGCCCCATCGATCTGGCCCCAGTCTATTATCAGAGGGTGCTACAAGCGTTTGCTGACAAAGGAGTGCAAGACGGTCTTCATGAGCAATCTTCCCTTTGAGCAGCCTGCGGGAACTTGCAAGGGTGGTTGTTCCCAGAACTGGCTCGCATACTGGGTTGCCCAGCAAACGAGGATTGAGACGGAGGCGGCGGCGCAGCCAGGAAGGGCCCCCTCGATCAAAAGAAACTCTTTTCCGTTTCGCCCCAATTGCAGTTTGAGCGAGTCTAAGTATGGTTGCTACTCGCTGTGGGACCGCGAGAACCATTTGTGCCCCGATTTCATTCTGAAGGAGCAAGTCGACGCAATCAAGAAGGGCGACACGCACGTCATCAAATACAGCAAGGCGTTTGCTGAGGTAAGCAATTTCTTTGTGTGCTTTAAGCTTTTTGATTTCCCCTGCGCTGATGCTTTTCGTTCTGTACTGTTTCAGTGTCATGTGCGGAGGTTCGCAGCTGGTGATCGCTCCAAATCGCTGGTGGACACCATTGTTGCCACCAGAAGGAAAGGGGAGTCGTTCCGGCTAGCATGGAGGATGGATGCCGAGGTCGAAACAAGGGTTCGCGCAGTCATGAATACTTTTGCTGACTCGCTGATAGACAACCCTCCGGCTCCGTCTCCTCCTAGAGATGACCCGTCCCCTCCAGCGACTGCGGCGCCGAGAGCGAAAAGACCTAGGCAAAAGGGAATCACGATTTCTTCCCCTAGGAGTGCTCCAGCTTCTCCCCCAGTGAGGTCCCTTTCCATCAAGGACAAAGGCAAGGGTCGTATGCCCAGCAAAGTGCGAAAAGATCTCGCAGTTGAGACTTTCGTCCCATTCAACCAAGAGGAGGAGGAAGAGAGGCAGGAGCCCCAGGTAAGTGATGAAGAAGAAGAAAGAACAGTTGTGATGCGCGAGGAAGAGTCAGGAGGTACTTCCGTCGCATCTCCTTGCCCTTTATCATGACTTCTATGCAGTTCTTTTCTTTGAACCAATTATGTATTCGCAGATGATGATGATGAAGCCGTTGGTGGCCTTGTGGCCAAGAGGCAAAAGAGAGATGCCCATTCTGGCATTTCAGATGATCCTATAAGCGAGGATGTTCTTGCTGAGTCCCGGAAGACAGCCGCGGAGGCTGCTGAAAGAAGAAGGCAGCGAGAGGAAGAGGAGCTCGAGCGTGTGAAACAGCGGAGCCTCGAAGAGCAGCATGTTGACGACTTAGTGCGTCCAGTTGGCGAGGAAGACGAGCTTCCCGAAGAAGTGGCTCCTCATGTGGAGGAGGAAGATGAGGTTCCCGGAGAGGATGCAGCAGAGCTAGAGCAAGTCCAAGCGGACTTCGAAGAGATCGCAGGCGGCGACAAAGGTGAGATCTTCAATCTCGCAGTTACTTATAGAGATGTAATTGTGGGTGCGTTAAAGCACGATGTGTCAAAGCCTGACATTCGCCGTTGGTTGGTAAGCAAATGCGGAGAACCCTCAGGTAATTATTTTTAGTGATATGCACATACTAGGCTGTAGCCACTTGAGGCAAAATCATGACTGGTTTACTCGCATCCCAGGTCACGCTTCTCTTAAAGATTTGCTTAGTGAGGACACACTGATAGGGCACGGTTCCACGTCCCTAGTGTACGATGAGGATACCTCAATCCCACCTTCGCGTGGAGGTGCTTATTCTTAGCTTTAGTAAAGATAGCGAAATAACTTATAACACAAGTTACCTCACATTATCGCATTTGGTATCGCAGGTCATGCTGAGGAACCTGAGCTGGAGCAGAGAAGTCAGCCTTCTGCATCCCATGTTCCAATTCCGAGCTCCCATACCGAGAAGCCCGTCGCAGCTGCTGGGCACATAAGCGAGCCTCCCGAAGATGTCATCGAACTTTCCGATGATGTCGAAGCTGATGCTGTGCCGATGGACGAAGGTGTCCGTACCGGTGGTGAGGAAGAAAGGACAAGTGATGCTAATGTTTTCGCATCTGGGAGTGTCCTCCGCCCAGCGACTTCGGCTGTCCCTTCGCCTCCGGCGATGACTGAGCCAGAAGCACCTATTCCTGCGTGGAGCATTTGGGGCTCGCAGGTTGGGAATGCAGTCGCAGCTGGTGCGGCCTACACTCTTCCTCCTGACTATGAGAGGTTGGAGCTCGCAGCTGATAGGAGAGCCATGGAGCGAGGGCAGTCTTCGAACAACCCGGTGGCCCGCATCCCTTCTCTTCATGAAATTCTGGAAGGCACTGGTAAGTAAAGATTTACCGTTCGCACGTCGCATTATTTGCTTGCGAGTTTTTACATTATAACTCATTTTTGATGTCTCAGGTTTGAAGCAAACCGATGTAGACTGGGTGGTTCGAATGCGTCTCAGATACCCCCGATCGTTTGTGAGATCTCTGGAGATCGGACCTTTTGACAGGAGGCTATTCCTTACTGAAGCCATCTGGATACTGGAGCAGCTGTCTGCGGCTACACCTGCGACCATTTCGGCCCAGAGTGCTGAATTGCTGTGTGGCATGTGCCAAAATCTCCTGTTCAAAGTCCAAGGCAGACTTGGTTTCAAATTCCTCAAGGACAGAGTTACACTGATTCGCGCAGCTGTAACTTTGAAACTCGGTCACCAGAATCTCGCAGCTGAGATGCAGAAGGTGGAGCAGCAAAAGCAAAAGGTTGATGAAGCTTTGAAGCTGTATCACGAAATGAATGCCAAGTGCGAGCTACTGAAGCAAGAAGTGAAACAAGTGGAGAAGCTGAGCGAGCAGTTCGAGCCCCAAGACTCCTTAATCAAGAATTTGTTTTGACTTTTCGAATTTTGAAAAGAAAACAGGAAAATGGCTGAGACATTAATGTAATGTTTTGAAACATTAATGTAATGTTGCTAGGGTTTCTCCCCCCTCTTTTTTAACAACAAACAATGAGTTTGCCCGTTTTGCCCTTTTCGGGATTTGATTGGACATTTCTGTGCATATCCAATTATGACATCAGCAATTGATTCTCTGCTTGATTTTCGCGCTAATTTCTCGGCAGATAAGCACGCTTCCGTTGGGAAGTCCATCCGAATCATGACTATCCGTCATTTATTAGGATACGCAACTGAATCGTCGTAGCCTTTAGTAGGGTAATTGATTGTTACCGCTTTTCAAGGCGTAAGTGATTGAACTTACCCTCCTTTTGAATTTTGCTGACTCATCTTAGGCAACCGAAGAGTCTCCACAGGGTCTATATAAACCCTGTCTTTGCCATTTGGGTTCTTCATCCCAAACATGTGCTTTGCCGTGAGTCCTTACGGCTGCTGGCTTCAACGCTTGTTTTTCGTTGATTCATGGCATCTCCAAGTTGTGAAACCTGAGTTTGCGCTTTGTGCTATAGAAATAGCTTCCAAGATCCGCTTCATAAGGCTTATTGATCTTTATAACCATCATAAAGAGGATGCAGATAATATCTCATGTGTGTTCGAAGAAATTTCTTCGTGTATTATGTGTGCAGGTCATGTTTCCGGCCGCCTCGTGGCAAGGTGCAGAGCCGAAGTGACCGTGCTACCGTCTCGTAATGAACGGCGGGATTCTCCTCCAGCATCCCTGGAGGAGGGTTTCTTGCCTCTTCGTTCTTGAACTCAGGGTTGCGAACCGCTGTGTTCATCCCCGTCTACAAGGAGCCCTTGCCCTTTGGAGCTTCTGCTTGCAGTTTGATCGCTGGAACCGGTGGTTCCTTGGGCAAATGTAATGGGGAGCATATCTGACAACGGTCTTGTCGGATAGCAGGATGTCGAGCGTACGGCTTCATGTGGCTCTTTTTAGAGCAAGATCCCCCTTGCTACAGATGTTCACCCGCAGATCTGGGCATTGTGTAGCCGGCGTTTGAAGCCAGGGGGGTTCATTCTTTGCAGTCCGGGTTTCCGTACCGTGTCTCTGGCTTATCAGCCATTTTTCGAATGTATTGTAAGCCATGTTGGCTGCGTAGTTAGATTCGAGCTTTTCGCTTGTAAGCTGTTATCTAGATAGATAAATTGTAAGTCATTTGACTCATAATGATATATAGCTTTTGTATTATCTGCTCTCTTTGCAACAAAATACAATTTCGCATGCGCTTCGGCTTGTTTTGCCTTGCATAATGCCATGTAATGATTTCACATATGCGATGTCAATTCGCAGATGTTTCGCTAGATCATTCGAGATCGTAATTTCGCAGCTGTGCCATCTTGACGGATGGGCTTGTAGTTGGTCGTTGTAAATCATATGAGATCATGTTCACAACTTTGCTATCGTAACAGATAGTTTTTAACAGATCAATTAAGATCGTTGAGTGGTGCGAATTGCTATCATAGAAGATAGGCTTTATTAGAGAATTGCTTGAGATCGTTTCTCGCATAAATTGCTATCGCAGCAGATAGACCTTTAGAAGATCCAATAAGATGATTCTGCACCTACGTTGCCACCGTAACAGACGGGCTTGGGTGATCAACTAAGATCACTTTGCGTATAAATTGCTATCGTAACAGATAGGCTTGCGAAGATCATATAAGATCGCATTTGTATAAACCGTTATCGTGAGAAATAGGCTTTAGATGATCGATTGAGATCGTTTTTGTATTCCGCTGCTATCGTAAGAGATAGGCTTTGGATGATCACTTAAGATTGCATTTGCATTGGCTTCCATCGTAAGAGATAGGCTTTAGATGATCAATTAAGATCGTATTCGTGTTGACTGCTATCGTGAGAGATAGGCTTTGATGATCACTTAAGATCGCATTTGCGTTTGGCTGCTATCGTAAGAGATAGGCTTTAGATGATTGATTAAGATCGCATTTGCATTTGGCTGCTATCGTAAGAGATAGGCTTTAGATAATCCATTGAGATCGCGTTTGTATTTGGCTGCTATCGTAAGAGATAGGCTTTAGATGATCACTTGAGATCGCGTTTGTATTTGGCTGCTATCGTAAGAGATAGGCTTTAGATGATCACTTAAGATCGCGTTTGTATTGGCTGCTATCGTAAGAGATAGGCTTTAGATGATCACTTAAGATCGCGTTTGTATTGGCTGCTATCGTAAGAGATAGGCTTTAGATGATCAATTAAGATCGCGTTTGTATTTGCTGCTATTGACACGCTCCAACTGCAAGTGCACAGTTGTCGGTGCAGTAATAATCGGAAAAGTCCGGATTGTCGAACCCAAGGGACTTCGTGTAACTAACTATTAAGTTTGTTCTTTATGTGGGCAAAACGCAGTTGTTTTGTGGTTCCTAATTCTACTAAAAATTCAAATAACAATTATCTCAAATAATTCCAAGAATTATTTCAAGATTAACGAGCACGAGTTGATATTGTTGTGTATCAAGTTTGATTAAATTCAGGATATCTCTACGGATCACTAGGAATGTCACACTACGTTGGATTTATGTTTTACTAACACGATAATTTCTTATTCTAGTTAAACGAGCAAGTGTATATTGAAGATGCCTCAACCAATAACTATGCCTAAACTATCGTAACTGATTCCTCTAGCTTACTCAAATTCAAACACGCATTACGATACTAATTTCTACTCTTGTTCTTAGCTAACTAGCAAGATTCCTCAACCCTAGATACGGCTAGTGTGTATTTCAATTTTCCGGGCAACAAACGTAGATTCCTCTATCGTTCATAACCTAGCACAATCCTATTAATACGTCTATCAATAGAAAAGATGAATTAAAAACATGAAATACACATAACTAGATAAGAAATCATCAATTAAGCTCAAAAGCATGAGAGTAAATCCATAAACCACAAGTTGTAATGATCAAACCCTAGTTTCCTACGAGATATCCCAAAATAAGGGTTTAGCTACTCATATTCATGTTCATAATACAAAGTTTCATGATCAAGTATCAAAAACTAGAGAAGAAAAGAAGAAGAGAAGCCAAACGGATGATCCAAGCTCTCGACCTAGCTCCCAAGCACTCCAAGCACGACTCCCAAGGTGTGTTCTGATGTTGAATGTCGTTCCCCAATGTTTCCTAAGTCTTTTGTGGCTTCAAACTCCCAAAACTATGCCAAAATAGCGAAAACAGCCCAAAATTTCAGTTCTGGCCGTAGAGGTAATCGTACGATTACCTTGATGTAATCGTACGATTACTTGCCTCATAGGTAATCGTACGTTTACATCTAAGTAATCGTACGATTACTTCTGGATGAAGGTAACCGTACGATTACCTTTAGGTAAACGTACGATTACTTTTCATCTTCCACCTTTCAAACTCCATCTTCTTGCTCTTTTTCCTTTCGTCTTCACTTCCCGAGCATCCTTTGAGCCTCCAACCTTTCCGAAGTTCACTTTTGCTCCAATGTCACGTCCCGAGCTCCCGGTTCCTGAAAACCACAACACGAGAAACATACCGGAAGATCAAACGTGATAAAATATAGCCAAAATCAATGCAAAAAGTGCCCGGACTCATCATTAACGTGCAAAGACTCAACATGCTCAACTTTAGCAAGAAATGATCCAAAATCTATCAAAACGCATCGGAATACACGCAAAACGGTAAGGAAACATATAAGAATATAACTCCAAATATGGAGTTATCAAATATCCCCACACTTACCCGTTGCGCGTCCCGAGCAACAATTCAAGTCTCAAACTATCTCAAATCATCCGAACCTTCCTCCTCTCATCTCACCTCTCAAGTCAACTATTCCAACCAAGACCATTGCATACTTTTCAACTTACCAATTGCATACTAACCTCAATTAGCCGACTCAACACACGACGACTCAATACAAGACTCAACGATGCAACAATATGATGCAATGCAAATATATGACTCGATCCTACACAACACATATATACACAAAACGTCTTTTTAGGCGAGATCGGACAATCTCAATTAGCTCAAATCGGTTCTCATGGAGTGATGAAGAATCTAGGAACGAGGTATGAATTGCAACTAAAATTGACAACAAGAATTTCCCTTAGTTAGTATAGAAAGCCTAGCTTTACTACATGTAAGAATAACCTACCTCTTCGCATGTGCCGATAAATAAGAGGCTACGCTAGGCTAAGCCACATTCAAGGTCCGAGCTCCTATTCCGCTAACGGGTTAAAATGTAGAGGCTTAGGGACAAAAGGATAATCATGTAGTAACAAGTCCTAAGCGTCACATTCTCACGTTAAAACCCACATCTCACACACCCTCACCACGATGATAGGAACCGCAACCCGAAACTCACCATCTCCGGCCCTCGATCCCCTCAAACCCCGGTACAATAACGATCTCCGTGGCCACCGTCGTGAATCATGCACAAGATGAACGTCGCCGTCAATGAAATAGTTGCTTCCACCACTCGGTCTTCATTAAGCTCAAACTGTCTTCCTTTATTTCATCTCTCCTTTTTTTCTCTCTTTTCTTTTCTTTTTTTTTTTTTTTTTTTCTTTTTTTTCTGTTTTTTTTTTTTTGTTTTTTTTTTTTTTTTTCAAATCTCTCAATATCCAAAACACAATGTCACAACGTATATCTCGAGTGGTCTTCCAAGTGTTAAGCCATACAAAACGTTAAGGGGAGGAAGTAAACAATCCAATGAATATGTATCACACGTAAAATCCATCTCCCCCTAACTCAATAAAGTACACGGTGCCACTAAACAAAGCCGCAAACAAATCCAAGTACAAGTATGGGGATGGAGTCGTCACAAGCTCAATCTCTATGTCCGTAGTCAAAAGTCGACATCCCCACACTAGAACATATCCATGTCCCCTCTCAAGTAATCAAAGCAATATAAGTCTCGTGCTTAATCCAACCGATCCTCCTACACCAAGATGATGAAAAGAAACGATCCCTAGCACGATCCACCAATTAAATCACCCAACCCAATTTGTGCGTATTAGATGCCACGCACTCACGGCTCTCCACAACTGTGTCCATGGTGTAATGACATGGAACACCGCCACACCGAAGTGCGCAAGCCTACTCTCACTCACCCTCGCATTCCCCTCGATAATCAGAAATGAAGCATATGCGATACGTAAGACTCACACAAATATATCGTGAAGCACTCCCTCATCGAACCCCCTCAACTACAAACACCCTCGTGACGCACTAAAGCGGTGATTCTAACCAATCAATGATGAAGGCCAAGAATCGTCACCCTAAGTTCAGAGGTTATCAAAGAATCCAAGGTTCGAAATAGGGTTCACTAGTGGTCCTACAAGGTAAGTTCTATAAGCAGTGAGTGCTCTAATACACACCTCGCACAGCTGTTTCGTGTGCCACTACGAGGCGGGTTGGCGACTACCTAAGACGTACACATGAATGTTCGGCTTGTTTAGCTCACACCTAGCTCAACTCTTGTAAGAAAACAAGGCACACACTTTAGATTTTGAAAATCATTTAAGTGTTTTAAAAAAAAAAAAAAATAGGCAGGTATTCCCGTAAAGAAAGTCTCTCTATACATACTAAGGGGAACTCAAATTGTCATTCTCGGTCACATCTCATACCCTATGCCTAAAGTTCTCACACTCCTCGATTTTCCAATTTCAAGCTTCTTTTGATTGCCCTTTCTCAATTTTTAATTTGTTTTCAATTTTTTTTTTCCTTTTTTTTTTTAGATTTTTGTTTTTTTTTTTTTTTTTTTTTTTTTTTTTTTTTTTAATAATATTCCCTACTCTATATGCATGGGCCGACTCGAAAGAAGACTCGAAACTGACTCGATTTGGGTAGGTGGACTCAATTAAATAAAACGTGCACTAAACATAAACTACTCACAATACGACACGGACACAATATATATAAACACGACACGGACTACAAAACTGACACAAGCAACCTAAACAACCTATATGTAACTGGTGAATGCAGACAGACACGGACTTGGCTAATAAAGGCTGAGGAACCCCCCCACACTTGAACGCGTCGTTGTCCTCAACGAATGCATAGGCAAGCGAAAAGACTCAGCATTCAAATGCAGGGAGTGGCAAGTCTACTCGGACGAATCCTCATCGTCCTGGTCCTGGTCTCCGGAATAGGCATCCGAATGGTACTCGTAGGCACCAGGGTAGGTCTCTTGGCCACTAGGCCACTGATCTCTCGGGAATCCCACATGAGTGGCCAATGCCTCTAACCACTGGTCCTGACGGTGCTGATGCAGACTCACCTGACGTAGTCCCTGACCGAGGTTACGCATGCTACTGCGATGATGCTCAAACTGCCTAGCACTCATGTCAGCCACATAGTCACGGGACCGACCCTGGGATGTGAGGGTCATAGTCCTGGTCAATCTCAACTCGGCCATCAAGTCCGCTAAGCTCACACTCGGCTAGCCAGGGTCAACGACAGGGGGTGGTACAGGCGGAGGTGGAACGGGAGTAGGAGCTGGAGGAATAGGAGCTGGAGGAGTAGGAGCTGGAGGAGTAGGAGCCGCTCGCGAGGAAGAGGCTCTTTTCTTAGCCTTTCCTGTAGGAGGTCTAGAACTAGCTCCTGCCTCCATCACCACTACATCCTTGAACGGGTCCGGGATTTTGTCAAACATTCTCGGAGCCTTGGGTGTGATGTCTAGCTCTCCATCAGGTACGGCAGCCCCGCACTTCTTAGCTAAGTGCAAAAGTAAGAAACTATGGCCCACAGACTTCCTATTTTTCTCTTCAAATCTCTCATGCAAATACAGGAAAATCCGCCTAGGGATGTCTATCCGATGCCCCCTCGATAGACACAGAGCCATGACACACACCTCAAAATCAACGTAATTGGGAGCCGAAACTCCCAACACCCATGACGCCAACAGCTCAATAAGCCACCGTGGCTTAGGTAGCAAGTATCCGACTGGGAGCTTCCAATGCCTGATATTGGTTTTAGACCTGTCCCAGTCGGCCCCTGGCACTCCCGCAAAACAAAACGCTGACACCTCATTAATGAGCGTCTGCTGGTCTTTCTTCAGATAAACCTTAAATTGACAGGGTGCTGTCAACGGGGGCCACTTAAGCGCTGCGGCGATGTTCTCAGAGGACAAAACTAGCCAGTTCCGACGACAATAAATGACACGAGGGTCATTGAGCCTAGCCGTCTCACCCTCATCAGTGTGTCTCGCATTTGCATAAATTTCACGAGTCAACACAGAACTGGCTTTCTCTTTCACTAATTCCATCCACCCCGCAAAATTTTCAGCCTCCGCGACCTTTTGTAGGTCTTCGGGCAACCCTTCTAGTGGAAACAGTTTCTCAACCTGAACACCTCTATTAATCCTAGGGTTTGACGTGTAATAACCTTGGGCATTTGCCGAAATAAACCTAAAGTCGCAATAAACCCCGCCCCTATCAATTGCCAACTTGTTGTCGTCCGGCGCATGACCACGACCCTTTCGAATTGGGGGCAAGGAGGATGGAACGGGTGTACTAAAAACCCTAAGCTCGGGGGATAACGGGATGACCAATTGGGCACCCGAGTCACCCCCTTTATTAACAGATTCATTCTCAGGCTCGTTCACCCCACTTCCCCCAGGTAATGTGTAATCGGGGTCGTTGTCACGACTCGTTCTCGCACGTTTGCTCATTTTAATCAAGTAAAACAAGATAAATCAAGTAACGTAACAAAAGCAAGCACGTGCACAGTGACAAGTTGTGTACAAATATACGGCAATTAAACACGTAAGCACACAATCCTAGGACTTTAATCAATCGCCCCCAAGCACGCTTCTAAGCGCAACAAAAAGTAAATTGGGCTTTTACTCAATTGTGCCTAGACTCGAGTATTGAAATTGTGCGAGAGATTAGGACGTACCTACGTGCCCGGAGCAAGTCATACGGGCACGAATTTGCAGAATTTCGACAACCCGGGCTGTTTTAGGGTTGCCGAAATTTTTGTTCCGAATTCTTCAATTGACGTGTGCCTTTTGCTCCTTGCGGTGTCCCCGTCGAAACCCTCGAATATCTCCTTCAATTTCGACCTCAATCGCCTCCAATTGCAGATTCACTCTCAAACCCTAACTTGGCCTCCTTCTTTGATTCACCCCCAATTTGAGTTGTGGTAGTGGTGGTGATGGTCCTGTGATGGTGATGGTGGTGGTTGGAGATGGTGGTCGTGGCTGAGAGAGGGAGTTGGCGGCGGCGATGGGGGTTTGCGATGGAGGTTTGCTCGGCTGTGAGAGGGAGAGAAGGCTGCTGGGTTGTGTGCGAGAGAGAGAAGAGACGAAGCTGGTGGCGTTGGTGAGTGCGGCGGACTGGGAGGCGGCGTTGGTGGCAGGTGGTGGTGGCTGGAGGTTGTGTGATGTTGATGGTGATTGCAGAAGAGAGGAGAAGGCGACGGGATGAAGATTGGAGATAAACTTGAAAAACTTTTGTTTTAACCCGACTTGATGCCCTTTCGAAAGTAATCGTACGATTACTTTTATGTAATCGTACGTTTACATGAAAGTAATCGTGCGATTACTTTGGTACGAATGGGCAGTGAGTTGTTGAAAATTTCACCCACCAAATTTTGGCTAAGTATGAAGTAATCGTACGATTACTTCAAAGTGATCGTACGGTTACTTTTAAGGTAACCGTACGATTACTTTTAAGTAATCGTGCGATTACTTTAAAGGTAACCGTACGATTACTTTAAGGTAATCGTACGATTACTTTAAGGTAATCGTGCGGTTACTTTCGTACGAATGGGCAGTGAGTTTCTCTCCAAAATTACACCCCAAAAATTTTTCTAAGGCAAAAGTAAACGTACGATTACCCTAAGGTAATCGTACGATTACTTTTGTGCAGGAGAAAATTTAAATAGCCAAAATATAACCTTTACCTCGTATTTTGATCCCGAACTCCGATGAGTGTGATTTTTGCACCTTTGGATCCCTTTTCCGACGTATGTCTTGCTCATAAAAATAACGTCCCGTTTCCGGATCGTTTTCCCGTCTTTCCTCAATTATCTCTTAATTACGCGAAAAATATCCAAATTGTGCCTAATTTGCCGCTTTCTTCAAAATTTTGCAATCACCTTCATCAAGATGGGGAGTGCGGGACCTCTTCTCATGTAGAAAAATTCCCAAAGTCCGGGGAACCTTTCATTCTTCAATTTCGCGCTTCCAAAGGCTCGTTTTGCATTTCCGGATGCTTTTGGACGCCTTTTAGCATCCTTTTTCGTCTTTGTTGCTCGTTTCTTTGGTTTGTCATGGATCTCCTCGACCTCGAGACTCCATTTATGGTATAAAAGATTCCCAAAGTCCGGGGAATCTTTTATCCTTCAATTTGCTCATTCCGAAGACCCGTTTGGCAATTCCGGATGCTTTTTGGCTCCCTTTTCCTCTTCGCAACATCCTTTTTGGCATAACTTCTTCGTCCGGACTCCGATATACGCGATCCACCTATCCACAGAAAGCTCTCGAGCACCCCCACACTTTGGCACTGTTCAAATCAGCTCACAGTTCTGTCTTCAAAAATTTACCTCGTAATCCGTGCCCTTGTGTCAGCTTTCTCGTTCTCTTTACGTCTTCTTCGCGTATATCAAGAAGGGGAGTCCGGAAACTTGATCTCCCCCAGGTGCGTGTGTTGAGTACGTGTAAGAATGGCGTCATTCATCCATTTTTTCATTCCGGGTCCCGATACGCGTTTTGGCTTGCTTTTTCTCGTTGTTCGTGCAATTCTTCACTCGCGTATCAAGAAGGGGGATCCGGAATAGGCCTTCCACCTAGAATTCCTGCACATACTCATTGAAAATATTAAATCCACTCTCTCGCACCTCTCAAATAGTTAGAACAAAATCAAATAACAAAACAGTATTGAAATCTACACTATGCAGTAAATAGGTTGGGTTGCCTCCCAACAAGCGCTTTGTAATTTAAGGTCGACGGCCCGACCAAGTTACCTCAAATGAGCTCAGATATCGGGAATTGGTTTGAGGCTCTCGATAACCCCAATGAAATTCCCGTCCACGTACGGTTTTGCTCGCTGTCCATTTACCTTGAACCTGTTCCCATTCTCAGCTTCTACCTCGAGCGATCCCCATGGGTAAACCTCTGTAATTGTAAATGGACCACTCCACCTTGATTTCAGCTTGCCCGGAAACAGTTTCAGTCGGGCGTTGAATATCAATACCTTCTGGCCCACTCTGAAATCTCGTGGAATGATATGCTTGTCATGCCATTGCTTGGTCCTCTCTTTGTATATCTTGGCACTCTGATATGCCATCAATCTGTGTTCTTCTAACTCAAGCAATGCCTGCTTCCTTTGCTCACCAGAGAGCTTAGCATCCAAGTTTAATTTCTTTAGCGCCCAAAACGCTTTGTGCTCAAGTTCTACCGGCAGATGACATGATTTCCCGAAAACTAGTTGGTAGGGAGACATGCCTAGGGGAGTCTTGTATGCAGTCCGGTATGCCCATAAACTATCATCCAAGTGTAGAGCCCAGTCTTTGCGCCCTGGATTGACAGTTTTCTCTAGAATCCCCTTTATCTCACGGTTAGACACTTCAGCTTGTCCATTGGATTGTGGATGGTAGGCCAATGAGATTTTGTGTGTTTTTACCCCATACTTGCTCAAGGTATTGGCAAAAACCTTGTTCACAAAGTGTGATCCCTCGTCGCTAATAATGGCTCTGGGTGTTCCAAATCTTGTGAATATATTCTTGCGTAAGAATCTCTCGACTGTAGCACTATCATTCTTTGGACAAGCCAGAGCCTCCACCCATTTGGTGACATAATCAACAGCCAACAAAATATACAGATTACCAAGCGACGATGGGAACAGCCCCATAAAATCAATCCCCCACACATCAAATGGTTCTACTTCTAACACGAAATTTTGAGGCATTTCATTTCGATTAGAGATATTACCTGTTCTTTGGCATCGGTCACACTGCTGTACAAATAGATGGGCGTCTTTATGCAAAGTTGGCCAATAGAAACCACTCTGAAGTACCTTCGCAACTGTGCGTGATTTGCCGAAATGTCCCCCACAGTTCAACTCGTGGCAGTGTCTAAGGATCTCCAACGTGTCCGGTTCCGCAACACATCTCCGCAATACATTGTCCGCCCCCAACTTGAACAAATAAGGATCATCCCAGAAATACTGTCGCGCGTCTGCAAAGAACTTCTTTCTCTGGTGATAATTCAGGTCCTTGGGTACAATGTTGAGTGCCTTGAAATTTGCCAAGTCAGCAAACCAAGGCACAGCTGCAACCACAACCATGAGCTGCTCATCTGGAAAATCCTCTCGAATCGGCAAATCTTCCTGCTTATCGTTCTCCAGTCTCGACAAATGATCTACAACCACATTTTCTACCCCCTTTTTATCTTTGATCACCACATCGAACTCTTGCATCAACAACACCCACCGGATCAATCTGGGCTTGGCGTCCTTCTTGGTGAGAAGGTACTTGAGGGCTGAATGGTCCGTGAAGATCGTCACCTGAGAACCCACAAGATATGGACGAAACTTGTCCAACGCAAATATGATAGCCAACATCTCTTTCTCCGTGGTAGCATAATTAACCTGTGCATCATTAAGAGTACGACTGGCATAATAAATGACGTGAGCTACCTTATCTTTCCGTTGGCCTAGAACTGCTCCCACCGCATAGTCACTAGCATCGCACATGAGCTCAAATGGTAGGGACCAGTCTGGTGTGGTGATGATAGGCGCGCTAATCAGCTTTTCCTTGAGCAAATCAAAAGCCGACTTGCACTCCGCATTAAAATCAAAAACTGCGTCCTTCTCAAGCAATCCACACAAAGGTTTCGTGATCTTCGAGAAGTCTTTAATGAAGCGCCGATAGAACCCTGCATGTCCCAAGAAACTCCTTACCCCTTTAACAGAGGTAGGGTAAGGAAGCTTCTCAATAACCTCAATCTTGGCTCTATCCACCTCTAATCCTTTGCTGGAGATCTTGTGGCCCAAAACAATACCCTCGGTAACCATGAAGTGACACTTCTCCCAGTTGAGCACTAGGTTGGTGTCAATGCATCTATCAAGAACCCGGGTCAACTGCTGCAGGCAGTCTTCGAATCCATCACCATAGAGCGAGAAGTCGTCCATGAACACTTCAAAGTTCTGCTCCATCATATCAGAGAAGATCGACATCATACACCTCTGAAACGTAGCAGGTGCGTTGCATAACCCAAAAGGCATGCGTCTAAAAGCGAAAGTCCCATAAGGACAAGTGAATGTCGTCTTCTCCTGGTCAGCTGGCTCAATTGCTATCTGGTTGTACCCGGAGTACCCATCCAAAAAGCAATAATGAGAGTGATGTGCTAGCCTATCAAGCATCTGATCAACGAATGGAAGGGGAAAATGATCCTTCAAAGTGGCATCATTGAGCTTGCGGTAATCCATGCAAACTCTCCACCCAGTAACAGTACGCGTAGCGATTTGATCACCTTTCTCCCCTTCCACCACAGTTATACCCCCCTTCTTAGGGACACATTGTACCGGGCTAGTCCATGTGCTGTCGGAAATCGGATAAATGATGCCCGCCTCCAACCATTTAAGCACCTCTTTCTTCACCACCTCCTGCATGTGAGGATTGAGGCGGCGCTGAAACTGAACTACCGGCTTCTTGTCTTCCATGAGCCGAATCTTGTGCTGGCAAACTGTGGGGCTGATCCCCTTGATATCCGCTATGGTCCATCCCATAGCTGCCTTTCTCTCCTGTAGTACCTTGAGAAGCTGCTCCTCCTGTTCCCTGTCCAAACATGCAGACACAATCACAGGTAAAGACTCATTAGATCCCAAGTATAGATATTTCAAATGTACAGGTAAAGGCTTTAATTCTAAAATAGGAGCAGTAATAAGAGAAGGAGTAAGAATCTTCCTGCTTCCCTCATTAAAGAGGGGTAGGGGCTGACGCCAATGAACATCAAATGCTTGCTCTTTCTCGCTGGAATCAAGTAGAACAAGCTCCTCATATAGCTGCTCCAATAAAATATCATCCTCTTCGTCCGGCGTGTAGGCCTCCACCCCGAAGCACTGCTCACTTACCGCATATGCGGGAAACTTCATAGCCTCAAATACATTGAAGGCCACCTTCTCATCGTTGATCTGCATAGTCAGCTCTCCATTGGCCACATCAATGATAGTCCTCCCAGTAGCTAGGAATGGGCGACCCAAAATAAGAGGAACATCATCGTCAGCCTCCATGTCTAAGATCACAAAATCCGCTGGGAAGATGAGTCCTTCAACTCTCACTAATACGTCCTCCAAAACACCCCTGGGGCGTTTTATAGTGCGATCAGCCATCTGCAAACACATCCTGGTAGGCTTAGGATCTCCCACACCAAGTTGCTCAAAAACCGATGTGGGCATCAAATTAATACTTGCACCCAGATCACATAATGCCCTCCCATGAAATGCATCACCCAATGTAACAGGAATGATGAAACCGCCCGGATCTTTCATTTTCTTTGGTAGCGCCTTTTGCACAACTGCGCTACACTCCTCATTCAGGGTCACGGTTTCAAAGTCATCCATGCACCTCCTATTAGAAAGGAGGTCCTTGAGAAACTTGGCATATTTCGGCATTTGTGAAATGGCCTCCGCAAAAGGTATATTAATGTGCAGTTTCTTGAAGATATCCACAAACTTCTTGAAATGCTTGGCATCTTCTTGACTCTTCAATCTCTGCGGGTATGGCACTCGCACACTGTATTCCTCCCTTGGCTTCTGCTTCTCATCCGACTTCCTCACCGTGTCCTTTGATTGGGGAATCACGGTAGGCACGGGAATCTCTTCATCTAAGGCTTTTTCAGTGGCCTTGGTCGCCTCAGCTCGCGCATGGGTAGGATATGGGGGATCCTGGGTAGTGGTCCCACTGCGAGTAGTAATAGCCTTCAATTGCTCAGTTGGAGTAATAGTGTTAGACGGGAGTATACCTGGCGGAAGTCGAGGATTCTGATTAGCTATTTGGCCAATTTGTGTCTCATGATTCTTTAACGAGGCTTCCATTGCAACAATTTTACTCTCAATCTTGTCGTTGCTAGCTAACAGTTTCCTCAACATCGCATTTGTATCCTGTTCTTCTGAGGGTGGGGCTGAAGCCTGTTGTTGTGGAGCCTGTCTCTGAGCTTGGTATGGAACATTTGGCCTATGACCTGGCGCATATAAACCACTATTCGGATTGGCATAGCTAAAGTTGGGGTGATTGCGATTGTTAGGATGATAGGTGTTTGGCCATTGCTGCTGTCTTTGTTGACCCATGTAATTCACGTCTTCAATGCCATCCCCATATCCCTGATTTGCATCTGCTACCATCTCTCCCACTGACTTCACCTGTGCCGATGGATTCAAATGACTGAAAGCCGATGTCATAACTGCCATCTGATGTTCAAATTTCTGTTCCACCATAGACTCAATCTGACTAACCAATGCTCCATCTGACTTCGTGCTTCTACGAGTTTCAGACCTCGTGGATTCACGTTTTGCTACATTATCTAGCAAATCACGACATCTCTGTAGTCCCATCCCCATAAAATTGCCCTGAGCCATCATGTCTAGTTCACTAGCAGTCTCCCTGTCCAAAGCATTATAAAAATAGTGAAGAAGTTTATACCATGGCTCCCCATGAGTAGGGCATCTGCGAAGGAGCTGGTTGAACTTTCTCCACGTGTCACCCAGAGAATCATCTTCCTGCTGTTTAAATGTGGTTATGTCGGCCATCCGTTGAGCAACCTTAGATGGTGGAAGATACTTCCTGAGAAACTCTCTGCTACAATCTGCCCATGTAACTATGCTGCCTGCTGGAAGTTCCATAAGCCATGTCTTTGCCTTTCCCGATAAAGAGAAGGGGAAAAGCATGAGCTTTATAGTCTCGATTGGCACTCTCTGGTCATACATGGTAGAAGTAATCTGCTCGAAGTTGAGCAAGTGCTGATGTGGATCATCACTCGGGGCTCCCGTGAATAAGCACTCATCCCTAACCATATTAATCAACGGTTGGCGAATCTCGAAATGCGCGGCATTAATCTGCGGCCTGACAATGGTAGGCTGATATCCATCCGGTGTAGTTCTGAAGTAGTCCACCAAAGGACGGTCATCCTCCTCAGCATTGTTGACTTGCTCTACTACGTTCCGGCCGTTATTGTTCCGATTATTACCCCCATTGTACCCATTGCCACCGTTGTTTCCACCATTAACTCCTCCATCGTTCCCATTAACTATTTCTGCACCAGGGAGTTGTTGTGGATTCTGGGGATTCATGCGATCAATCATGGCTTGCATCGCAGCCATTTGAGCCCTAAGCTCCTCAGTTTCCCTTGCTCGATTTGCTGCATCCTCCACAGCTGCAGCTCTAGCTGCTTCCGCATCTTCGAGGCCCTTGCGGAACCTCTCAAACTCAGCTCTAGTTTGCTCGTCCATTTGAACTGAATTTGCTTTCCTCTTGTCTCTATTCTGTGCTCGCAATAATGATTCCGGGTCTTCAAGTGTTGGATGCAAAGGCTCGTCTCTAGAACGTGACATGCACCAAATGAATCAGACCTGAAACACGAATCACACACACAAAACAGGTGAGTAACAAATATAAACTGAAAAGTAAATCCCTAAAGAGAAAACTAATAGCTAATTTGACCGAAGTCCCCGGCAACGGCGCCAAAAACTTGACACGCTCCAACTGCAAGTGCACAGTTGTCGGTGCAGTAATAATCGGAAAAGTCCGGATTGTCGAACCCAAGGGACTTCGTGTAACTAACTATTAAGTTTGTTCTTTATGTGGGCAAAACGCAGTTGTTTTGTGGTTCCTAATTCTACTAAAAATTCAAATAACAATTATCTCAAATAATTCCAAGAATTATTTCAAGATTAACGAGCACGAGTTGATATTGTTGTGTATCAAGTTTGATTAAATTCAGGATATCTCTACGGATCACTAGGAATGTCACACTACGTTGGATTTATGTTTTACTAACACGATAATTTCTTATTCTAGTTAAACGAGCAAGTGTATATTGAAGATGCCTCAACCAATAACTATGCCTAAACTATCGTAACTGATTCCTCTAGCTTACTCAAGTTCAAACACGCATTACGATACTAATTTCTACTCTTGTTCTTAGCTAACTAGCAAGATTCCTCAACCCTAGATACGACTAGTGTGTATTTCAATTTTCCGGGCAACAAACGTAGATTCCTCTATCGTTCATAACCTAGCACAATCCTATTAATACGTCTATCAATAGAAAAGATGAATTAAAAACATGAAATACACATAACTAGATAAGAAATCATCAATTAAGCTCAAAAGCATGAGAGTAAATCCATAGACCACAAGTTGTAATGATCAAACCCTAGTTTCCTACGAGATATCCCAAAATAAGGGTTTAGCTACTCATATTCATGTTCATAATACAAAGTTTCATGATCAAGTATCAAAAACTAGAGAAGAAAAGAAGAAGAGAAGCCAAACGGATGATCCAAGCTCTCGACCTAGCTCCCAAGCACTCCAAGCACGACTCCCAAGGTGTGTTCTGATGTTGAATGTCGTTCCCCAATGTTTCCTAAGTCTTTTGTGGCTTCAAACTCCCAAAACTATGCCAAAATAGCGAAAACAGCCCAAAATTTCAGTTCTGGCCGCAGAGGTAATCGTACGATTACCTTGATGTAATCGTACGATTACTTGCCTCATAGGTAATCGTACGTTTACATCTAAGTAATCGTACGATTACTTCTGGATGAAGGTAACCGTACGATTACCTTTAGGTAAACGTACGATTACTTTTCATCTTCCACCTTTCAAACTCCATCTTCTTGCTCTTTTTCCTTTCGTCTTCACTTCCCGAGCATCCTTTGAGCCTCCAACCTTTCCGAAGTTCACTTTTGCTCCAATGTCACGTCCCGAGCTCCCGGTTCCTGAAAACCACAACACGAGAAACATACCGGAAGATCAAACGTGATAAAATATAGCCAAAATCAATGCAAAAAGTGCCCGGACTCATCATTAACGTGCAAAGACTCAACATGCTCAACTTTAGCAAGAAATGATCCAAAATCTATCAAAACGCATCGGAATACACGCAAAACGGTAAGGAAACATATAAGAATATAACTCCAAATATGGAGTTATCAGCTATCGTAAGAGATAGGCTTTGATGATCAATTAAGATCGCGTTTGTATTTGCTGCTATCGTAAGAGATAGGCTTTGATGATCAATTAAGATCGCGTTTGTATTTGCTGCTATCGTAAGAGATAGGCTTTGATGATCAATTAAGATCGCTTTATTTGCTGCTATCGTAAGAGATAGGCTTTGATGATCACTTAGGATCGCAGTTGTATAAATTGCTATTGCAGCGAATAAATCATTGTTAATAGTAATAACAAATTAAATAGAGCAATATAAACGGCTTGAAATATCAACTTCTCATTTGGGAGAATTCTTTTATTATAACGCTCTCATATGGGAGAGATAGGATTACAATCCTCTCATATGGGAGAGGAGATTGCGTCAATCATAGCCACATGAGACATTAAGCAACGTTATCATAAAACGTATGAAATAAGAGAAGTCAGGGATAGTACTTCTTGATCCAGCGCATGTTGACTGAGCTTGGAGTTGAGGTTGTGCCGTGCAACCTTCGTATGCTGCAGTAGCCACTATCGAAGACTTCTGTGACTTCGAAGGGTCCTTCCCAATTAGCTGCGAACTTTGGATGAGTTGCTTCTCGCATGCAGTGGTCAGATGCGCGCAAGACCAGGTCGCCAACTGCGAAATCCCGTCGCTGGACTGTCTTGTTGTAGGCGCGAGCGATTCTTTCTTGGTACCGCTTGTTAATCCTTTTGGCTTGTTCTCGCTTTTCTTCCAGCAAGACTAAGTCATGATCGCGTTGATTTTCATAGAGTGCATGGAAGGCCAGCCTTGCCGAATTGACTCTGACCTCCGCAGGTACTACAGCTTCGGCCCCATAACATAGTAGAAATGGCGAGGCCCCTGTGGGTGTCCTTGGAGAAGTTCTGTAGGCCCACAGAGCTATGTTAAGGGAGTCGGCCCACTTCTTGTGGTCATCTGCGACCATCTTGCTCAGAATTCTCAACAGCGTTTTGTTAGTCGCTTCGGCTTGTCCGTTTCCCTTTGGATAATAGGGGGTAGAGCATATCTGCCTGATATTGTACTCCGCGAGTTTCGTAGGTACCTGGCGATTAACAAAAGGAGTACCGTTATATGAAAGAATGGTATTTGGGATTCCGAACCTGCATACGATGTTTTCCTGGATGAAGTTGACCACAGCCAGCACGTTTGCCGTCTTCAGTGGTATTGCTTCCACCCATTTGGTGAACAGCTCGGTTGCGGTGAGAATGAAATGGTTCCCATGTGACGTTGGTCGGATGGGGCCGATGAAGTCCAAAGCCCATGTGTGAAATGGCCATGGCGTCCCTAATGCATGTAGATCCACGGCGGGAGCGTGCACTAGGTTCCCTTTGAATTGGCATTCTTGGCAGCGTCGCACCTTGGTGCGGCAATCGACTTCCATCGTGGGCCAGAAGTATCCGATTGAGAGGAGCTGTCTGCATAATTTCGCACCTCCCTGGTGTTCCACCTGATGAGAAAGGTCCATGACTTCTTGTGCTTCCCTGCCGTCTAGGCATCGCAGCAAGTTGCCCTCGTGACCTTTTCGCCAAAGCAGGTTTTCCTGAACCACATATCGAGACGCTTTCCTCTTCAATTTGTCGGCTTCTTTTCTCGATTCGGGTACGGTGCCCTGGGTGAGGAATTCAAACAATGGCTTCCTCCAGTCTGTGTCGTCATCGGTTAGAGCGACGAGTAGAGAATCTTTGAGTAGTGCGCAACTTTCGCACTTCCCTTGTATCAGGGCTGCAGCTGTTGACATGCCTGGCCAATGAATGCCATATCTCTGAGCTTTCCTGTAGATTGACACCTCGCTTTCTCCGCAAGCGTGTTGGTGAATCTTTTCTAACAGCTGTTGTCCCTCTTGCTCGGAGACACATCGCATGAGTATTCCTCCAGGACCCTTGTAGTAAAGGGTGTTGTCGTGGATGCAGTATCCTTTCGTGAGTGCCCAGCTTTCGCTGCTGGTGCCTTTCGCAATAGCTTGCAGGATTGCTTTTCGCCAGTCTGCATCATCCATGTGTTCGTCGTCGCACGCATCTTCTGTTAATGCCGACGATGTTCGCACTTCGATGGAAATCCTTGCGGGGCACTTGTCTATGCTGACCTTAGATCCCAGAGTTGCTAAGGCGTCTGCATGCCTGTTGTCCGCTCGGGGCTTGTGCTCGTATTTCACGTCGCAGAATTGCTGCATCAGCTTTTGCACTAGGGTGCGGTATGACAGGAGGTTGATCTCCTTTAAACCATATTCGCCCGAGGCTTGCTTAACAATCAGTTTGGAATCTCCCATGACCGTTAAGTTGCTCACTTCCAAAGCTTTCGCCGCACGGAGCCCCGCGATAAGAGCCTCGTATTCCGCCTCGTTGTTCGTGACTGCGAAGTTGAGTTTTGCGGACATCTGTATGACTTCCCCGTCTGGCTTTGTCAAGACTATCCCAATGCCTCCGCCTTTTCTGGTTGAGGAACCGTCGAAGTGGAGGGTCCAATAGGGCACGTCGATCGCGTAGATTTCAGGGCCTTCGAGCTCTTCCTCGATCACGGGTTCGTGGCTGTTGTCGGGAAACTGTGCCAACAGATCTGCTACCGCCTGCGACTTGATCGCTCTTGGTTTTACGCATGTGATATCGTATTGAGAGATGGTCATGTACCATTTCGCCAATCTCCCGCCCGGAGTAGTGTGAGTTAGCAAGTATCTTATGGGGTCGCTTTTGGTGACCACCACTACTTTGTGCGATGCAAAATAGTGTCTCAACTTCTCTATCACAAAGAATAAAGCAAGGCAATGACGTTCGATGTCTGTGTACCTTGATTCAGCAGGCTGCACAATGCGAGAGATGTAATAGATGGGCCTCTCTTGGCCTTCATACACCTGAGCCAAGAGTGCTCCTATAGATCTCCTTGTTGATGTAAGATATAGCAGAAGCGGTGATCCCAGTTGAGGCGCGATCATTATCTTTGGGGATGTGAGTAGCTCCTTTAGCTTTTCGAATGCGGCTTCGTGGTCAGGAGCCCAGTTGTACGCGGCGTCCTTCTTGAGAAGAGTGCTGAAACAGCATGTGATTTCGGCGATTGCTGGGATGAATCTCCGCAGATATGACAATTTTCCCAAGAATGTTTTCAAGGTACTTTGGTTGTGAGGTGGCGTCATGCTGGTGATGGCTGACACTTTCGCAGGGTCAGGCTCGATCCCTTGGCGATGGACCACGCATCCCAAAAACTTCCCCGAGGTCACGCCGAATGCGCATTTCATGGGGTTCATTTTCAGTTGAAATCTCCTGCATCTGTTGAACACCTTTCGCAGGTCTGCAAGATGATCTGCTTCATGCTTGGATTTGACTACCAGGTCATCCACATAGAATTCCACCTCTTTGTGCATCATGTCGTGGAATAGAGCCATCATGGCCCGCTGATAGGTTGCGCCTGCGTTCTTAAGACCGAACGGCATTACCATGTAGTTGAATACCCCCACGGGAGTGATGAATGCAGTTTTCCGTGCATCTTCGGGATCCATCTTGATTTGATTGTACCCGCTGAAACCGTCCATGAAACTGAACATGCGATGGCCTGCCGTTGAATCGATGAGCAAATCGATGTTAGGCAGTGGGAAATCGTCCTTAGGGCAGAAGCGATTGAGATCTCGGAAGTCCACGCAGATGCGGAGCTGTCCGTTCTTCTTCACCACCGGCACGATGTTGGCCAACCATGTGGGATGGTGATTTGGCTCTATGAACTTGGCGTCTAGGAGTTTGACAATCTCCTGCTTGATCTTCACGTTGAGCTCTGGCCTGAAGCTTCTGGTGCTTTGCTTAACCGGTTTAGACCCTGGGATGATGTCTAAACGGTGCATGGTGATGCTCGTGTCCAGACCCGGCATCTCATCATATTCCCATGCGAACACGTCCTTGTATTCAGTTAGGAGCTGCAGCAGTCCTTGTTCCTCTTCGCTTGTGAGGTCCGCACTCAGGAAGACTGGCCTTTTCTTTTCCTCGTTCGGGCTGAGGAAGACTTGCTTTAGCTCTTGCTTTTGTGGTCTTGGCCTGTCTTCCATGCATTCGGGCGCTTCTTTGAGTTTCTCGTCTGGAGTGCCCTGTGTTGGCTCTTCTGTCAGCGCAACTTGCTCGATTTGATTGATTTGCCCAGGGACATCCCCATGCCCGTGTGAGGACGTCCCCGCGCACCTTCATATGCGATAGCATTTCTTCCCGTTGGCGTAGAAGCTCTCTATCTCCTTACCCTCGGGGTCATGCTTTGCAATCCTCTTCAGAGTGTACACATTCTTCCGATGATATGCGATACGCGGCGCCTCTTCGCGTGTAGGCGGCTTTTCCTTGGCATCTTCCCTTGTCACCATCACGCCCGCAGGTGACTGGTCCTTGATGTCCTCCCAGAGAGGCAAAGGAGTAGGGTTGAATGGTCCGGGTGTTTGCTCGTCCGCCATCTCGGTGAACCACACCGCCTCGCTGAGATGTGCTTCGTCCAAGTTGAACGGGTTAGTTGAGGCCGGTATCTCGACAATCCTGTCGTTCCAGATAGCTTTCATCACCTGGTGAGCCGTCGAAGGGACTGCGTCGAAGCGATGAATCCAGGCTCGACCTATGATCATGTGATATGTGGTGTTCGCGTCTATGACATAGAACTTCGCCGAGCACCTGATCTTACCAATCTGAACGCCTAGGCGGATCCATCCGATCGTCATTCTAGAATCACTTCCGAATCCCACCAGTGGAGATGGACGCTTTACTACCTTGTGCTCGGGGATCCCTGCTAGCTTCAGTGTGTGGAGTGGAACAACATTGACCGCTGCTCCTCCATCGACGAATGCTCGCTTGAATTCGACGCCGTTGATGATGGCGGTCACGTACAGGGGCCTCTGGTGGCTCGCATCTGTCTTCTTGTCGCTGGCAGAAAAGGTCATAATCTTTTCTGTGGAACGGGACGCCCTGATGACTTTCCCGTTGGAGACCACGAGGTCCTCCTCGTAGTCCTCCGCTATCCTTAAGATTGCTTTTGTCATATCCGTTCGGCACTTTTCGAGAGGAGTTCATCTCGTTGAAGAATTTGTTGAAGCCGTGCGACCCTTTCATGCGGTCGGCACGCTCATCCTCCGTGTCCATGCTGTAGTCTTCATCTTCATGGACTTCAGCAATGATGGGTAGACCATCCTCTGCGACTTCTTCCAAGTCCACTATCGAGATCATGGCGACCTCTTTGCCCTTTGAGCCCGAATCTGTATGGGCAGGCAGCGGGTTGTTGCGCACATCCTTCCGGTGGTCGCTGACGATGAGTTCGCCGTTCTTCATCTTCTGATCGAACGCGAATCTAAGCTTCTTGCACTCGGCCGTGGGGTGCATGACCTTGCCGTGGTATTCGCACCACTTAGGGTCCCTCGTCATCTCCTTGGAGGGTGCTTTCTCGAGCGGTGGCAGGACGCCGTCCTTGCGCCACTGTCTGCAGAGATCGCTCGCTTCCTCCACCGAGCATGGCAGAGGCGGTGCGTCGAAGTTTGCAACTTTTGTTTGCTTCTGGGGTGAAACTGTATTGACCTCAGCTTCGCGTCCCCGCTTGTAGCCAAATCTGCCGATCTTGTAGGTGGTGCCGCTCGCAGGTCGTTCTGGAGCGCTCTTCTTTCTCTGTCTCTCGACGATGGGCTCGATGTTCATCGTGCATTCGATGAGTTTTGAAGACGTAGGTGTTTGCAAATTGATTAGCATGCCTTTGTATTCATCTCGCATGCACTGCAGGCATATCTCTACGAGCCGGCTTTCGAGCATTGGATCCTTGCACTCCAAGGATTTCGCTCTGAATTTCTTGATGAAAGTGATTCCATCTTCTTTGCGTTTCTGATACATCCGCGAGAGATGGATCATCGTCACCTTTTCTTCCATCTGGAAGAACTTGGTATAGAACTTCTGGACCATGTCGTCCCAAGTCTTCACAGATCCGGCCTCCAATGTTCGGTACCATTTGTATGCTACATTCCCAAGAGATTTTGGGAATTCTCGCATCAGCAGCTTGGGATCGGCTCCGTATGGACCCATGACATCAATGAAACGCATGACATGCTCATGAGCGTTTCCATTGACGTCCTCGAACTTATCCCATTTGGGAGCCTTGTACCCCGCTGGGTTAGGCATGAGATAGATCTCTCGTGGAATGGGTGGTTCGTTGTCTAGCTTCGGGATGATGGTATCCGTGAACGACTGATGGGCCAGGATGGAGTCCACGCGCTTCTGCAAAGACGTCATGCATTCTGGAATGCTCCCCTCGGTAGCTGGCGGAGGGGTTGCCGTAGGCGGTGGCGACACATATGCCGCCGGAGGATTGGGAGCGTATTGACTACCCGCGTTTCCCCAGATTGTCGCTGGTGGAGGCAGAGTGTACTGCAGAGCTGGGTTGGACGCCAAAGCCGGGGGCTGAGAGGCGTGAGCAGCAGGGGGTAGCATTTGTGCCGTTGACCCTTGGACCGAAGGCAGCTGCGTGGCTGACGGTGGAGTTTGCAGATGAGGGTTGGGAGGCGCGGCTGACACTCCCAATCCTGGAGCGGTAGGGGTTCCTCCTCCCTGAGGGATAGCGGTGGCTGGTGGAGGATTTGGCGCAAGGGTGCCCAGAACGGCCAAGATCCGTTCTAACTGCGCAGACTGAGACTTGAGAGCTTTTGCCTGACTTTGGACAGTGGCGTCCAAAGACTCTAAAGTTGGTGCCTCGCCGAGAGTCGTCGGAGTACGGCGGGCCTCGTCTCCCGAGGGAGTTTCGGTGGAAGGCGATCGGTTGCTGACATCGTCCTCCTGAGACATGGTTGCTTTTGCTGGTAAGTTCACGTCGGGTTCACCAAAAAAATGTGCATAAGAGATTCCGGCAGGGAGACCTCCGTGTACACCGTGCGTAGTGGATCAGGGATCGCACAGGAAGAGTAGGGGTGTGTGTAGGGAGAGAGTAAGTCAGTAGCAATGTATGAGAGAGAGACAGAGGTTTGGCAGAGCTTCCGCGTATGGCAGTGTGTTCTCCTTTGTATGGAAAGGTTAACGATATATATATATACTGGAGAACATGACCGTTGTAGTGTGGTTAATGCGCCCATTAATGGCGGCTTAATTAGCTTAACCATAACGGCACGTTCGTCCGAGTATATAGGAACCGTTAGAGCACGTGGTTGACCGGGTTTGACCGGATTGACCGGGTCTAGGGAGCTCGTGCCATAGATCTCTCAAAACAGTTACTAAAGGTCGCGCGCGGGCTTGGCTCGCACGCGACAGGGCTTACTCTAGCCTCCAAACCACTAAGTCCCTACAAGTCCCGTGCAGTGGTATGCGAGGGCTCTGTCTCGCAGCCCCCACATGGATCAGCTCGGCTGGTGATCCTGTGTGTGTGGAGCACAATATGGTGTGCTGGATGGTTGCCACGTGGCCAAGATCTGTCATGTCAGAAAGCAGTATCTACAATCCTATAGTTTGATTCTCAGTCTACAATATTAGGTAAAGATTCAATCGTTTTTGTAACATTTAGATATTAGAAAAAGGTGCTTAAAACGCTTCGAAATCTTGTTTTGATTGATTTGATTTCTCAAAAGGGTGAAGGGTTTGAGGGTTGGGGGTCCAATTAAGTGTTTTAGATATATATTAAGGGTTTAATGGAGGATATGGGATTAGGGTATTTGGTGTTTACTGAGTTTGGGGTGATGGTCAGGGTACGATTTTTAATGATAAATCATGGTTTCGGGATATTTTATGGGTACTTTGGGGTGGTTTTTAGCAGGCCAAAGAAGGGTTTGGTTGTATATATCGTCTTGATACAATAGTTTTATTGCCAGTATACAATATTAGGTAAAAATTCACTCGTTTTTGAAAACATATAGATATTAGAAAGGTGCTAAAAACGCTTCGAAATCTTGTGTTGAGTGATTTTATTTCTCAAAAGGGTGAGGGGTTTGAGGGTCGGGGGTCCAACTTAGTGTTTTAGATTTCTATTAAGGGTTTAATTGAGGTTCTATGATTAGAGGATTTGGTGTTTTTTCAGTTTGGGGTGATGATCAGTGTATGGTTTTTTATGATAAATCATGATTTCGGGACATTCTATGGGTATTTTGAGGAGTTCTTTGGCAGGCCAAAGAAGGTTTTTAGTTGTAACTTTTATCGTGATCCTATAGTTTTATTTTCAGTCTACAATATTAGGTACAGATTCACTTGTTTTTGTAACATTTAGATATTGTAAAAGGTGCTGAAAACGCTTCGTAAATCTTGTTTAGAGTGATTTGATTTCTCAAAAGGGTGAAGGGTTTGAGGGTTGGGGGTCCAATTAAGTGTTTAAGATTTGTATTTAGGGTTTAATGGAGGATATGGGATTAGGGGATTCGGTGTTTCTTGAGTTTGGGGTGATGATCAGGTACGATTTTTAATGATAAATCATGGTTTCGGGATATTTTATGGGTATTTTGGGGTGGTTTTTAGCAGGCCAAAGAAAGTTTTGGTTGTATATATTTTCGTTGTACAATAGTTTTATTGCCAGTCTACAATATTAGGTAAAAATTCACTCGTTTTTTGAAACATTTAGAAATTAGAAAAAGGTGCTAAAAACGCTTCGAAATCTTGTTTTGAGTGATTTTATTTCTCAAAAGGGTGACGGGTTTGAGGGTCGGGGTCCAACTTAGTGTTTTAGATTTATATTTAGGGTTAAATTTAGGTTCTATGATTAGAGGATTTGGTGTTTTTTCAGTTTGGGGTGATGATCAGTGTATGTTTTTTAATGATAAATCATGATTTCGGGACATTTTATGGGAATTTTGAGGTGGTTTTTGGCAGGCCAAGGAAGGATTTTAGTTGAAACTTTTTTCATGATCCTATAGTTTCATTGTCACTCTACAATATTAGGTAAAGATTCACTCGTTTTTGTAACATTTAGATATGAGAAAAAGTTGCTCAAAATGCTTCGAAATCTTGTTTTGAGTGATTTGAATTCTCAAAAGGGTGAAGGATTTGAGGGTTGGGGGTCCAATTCCGTGTTTTAGATTTCTATATAGGGTTTAAATGATATATGGGATTAGAGGATTTGGTATTTTTTGAGTTTCGGGTGATGATCAGGGTATGATTTTTAATGATAAATCCTGGTTTCGGGACAATTTATGGGTATTTTGAGGAAGTTTTTGGAAGTCAAAGAAGGTTTTTAGTTGTAACTTTTTTCCTGATCCTATAGTTTGATTTTCAGTCTACAATATTAGGTAAAGATTCACTCGTTTTTGTAACTTTTAGATATTAGAAAAAGAAGCTCAAAATGCTTCGAAATCTTGTTTTGAGTGATTTTATTTCTCAAAAGGGTGAGGGGTTTGAGGGTCGGGGGTCCAACTTAGTGTTTGAGATTTCTATTTGGGGTTTAATTGAGGTTCTAAGATTAGAAGATTTGGTGTTTTTTGAGTTTGGGGATGATCAGGGTATGATTTTTAATGATAATTCATGATTTCGGGACATTTTATGGGCATTTTGAGGAGGTTTTTGGCAGGCCAAAGAAGGTTTTTAGTTGTAACTTTTTCGTGATCCAATAGTTTGATTGTCAGTCTACAATATTAGGTAAAGATTCACTCGTTTTTGTAACATTTAGATATTAGAAAAATGTGCTCAAAATGCTTCGAAATTGTTTTTTGAGTGATTTTATTTCTCAAAAGGGTGAGGGGTTTGAGGGTCGGGGGTCCAACTTAGTGTTTTAGATTTCTATTTAGGGTTTAATTGAGGTTCTATGATTAGAGGATTTGGTGTTTTTTCAGTTTGGGGTGATGATCAGTGTATGGTTTTTAATGATAAATCATGATTTCGGGACATTTTATGGGTATTTTGAGGAGGTTTTTGGCAGGCCAAAGAAGGTTTTTAGTTGTAACTTTTTTCGTGATCCTATAGTTTGATTGTCTTATGTAGATAGTGCTTTCTGAGCTGACAGATCTTGGCCACGTGGCAACCATCCAGCACACCATATTGTGCTCCACACACACTGGATCACCAGCCGAGCTGATCCATGTGGGGGCTGCGAGACAGAGCCCTCGCATACCACTGCACGGGACTTGTAGGGACTTAGTGGTTTGGAGGCTAGAGTAAGCCCTGTCGCGTGCGAGCCAAGCCCGCACGCGACCTTTAGTAACTGCTTTGAGAGATTTATGGCACGAGCTCCATAAACCCGGTCAATCCGGTCAAACCCGGTCAACCTCGTAACGGTTCCGGTATTCGCGCACCACGTGCTGTAACGGTCCCTATATATGAGGACGAACGTGCCGTTATGGTTAAGCTAATTAAGCCGCCATTAATGGGCGCATTAACCACACTACAACGGTCACGTTCCCTGCTATATATAGGACGTTAACCTTTCCATACAAAGGAGAACACACTTGCCATACGCGGAAGCTCTTCCAAACCTCTGTCTCTCTCTCAGACATTACTACTGCCTTACTCTCTCCCTACACACAACCCCACTCTTCCTGTGCGATCCTTGATCCTATACATACAGCGTACACGGAGGTCTCCGCGCCGGAATCTCTTGTGCACATCAGTCTACAATGTTAGGTAAAGATTCACTCGTTTTTGTAACATTTAGATATTGTAAAAGGTGCTGAAAACGTTTCGAAATCTTGTTTGAGTGATTTGATTTCTCAAAAGGGTGAAGGGTTTGAGGGTTGGGGGTCCAATTAAATGTTTAAGATTTGTATTTAGGGTTTAATGGAGGATATGGGATTAGGGGATTTGGTGTTTCTTGAGTTTGGGGTGATGATCAGGGTACGATTTTTAATTATAAATCATGGTTTCGGGATATTTTATGGGTACTTTGGGGTGGTTTTTAGCAGGCCAAAGAAAGTTTTGGTTGTATATATTTTCGTTGTACAATAGTTTTATTGCCAGTCTACAATATTAGGTAAAAATTCACTCGTTTTTGAAACATTTAGAAATTAGAAAAAGGTGCTAAAAACGCTTCGAAATCTTGTTTTGAGTGATTTTATTTCTCAAAAGGGTGACGGGTTTGAGGGTCGGGGTCCAACTTAGTGTTTTAGATTTATAATTAGGGTTAAATTGAGGTTCTATGATTAGAGGATTTGGTGTTTTTTCAGTTTGGGGTGATGATCAGTGTATGTTTTTTAATGATAAATCATGATTTCAGGACATTTTATGGGTATTTTGAGGTGGTTTTTGGCAGGCCAAGGAAGGTTTTTAGTTGAAACTTTTTTCATGATCCTATAGTTTCACTGTCACTCTACAATATTAGGTAAAGATTCACTCGTTTTTGTAACATTTAGATATGAGAAAAAGTTGCTCAAAATGCTTCGAAATCTTGTTTTGAGTGATTTGAATTCTCAAAAGGGTGAAGGGTTTGAGGGTTGGGGGTCCAATTAAGTGTTTTAGATTTCTATATATGGTATAAATGATATATGGGATTAGAGGATTTGGTATTTTTTGAGTTTCGGGTGATGATCAGGGTATGATTTTTAATGATAAATCCTGGTTTCGGGACAATTTATGGGTATTTTGAGGAAGTTTTTGGCAGTCAAAGAAGGTTTTTAGTTGTAACTTTTTTCCTGATCCTATAGTTTGATTGCCAGTCTACAATATTAGGTAAAGATTCACTCGTTTTTGTAACATTTAGATATTAAAAAAAGGTGCTCAAAATGCTTCGAAATCTGGTTTTGAGTGATTTTATTTCTCAAAAGGGTGAGGGGTTTGAGGGTCGGGGGTCCAACTTAGTGTTTGAGATTTCTATTTGGGGTTTAATTGAGGTTCTAAGATTAGACGATTTGGTGTTTTTTGAGTTTGGGGATGATGAGGGTATGATTTTTAATGATAATTCATGATTTCGGGACATTTTATGGGTATTTTGAGGAGGTTTTTGGCAGGCCAAAGAAGGTTTTTAGTTGTAACTTTTTTCGTGATCCAATAGTTTGATTGTCAGTCTACAATATTAGGTAAAGATTCACTCGTTTTTGTAACATTTAGATATTAGAAAAATGTGCTCAAAATGCTTCGAAATTGTTTTTTGAGTGATTTTATTTCTCAAAAGGGTGAGAGGTTTGAGGGTCGGGGGTCCAACTTAGTGTTTTAGATTTCTATTTAGGGTTTAATTGAGGTTCTATGATTAGAGGATTTGGTGCTTTTTTCAGTTTGGGATGATGATCAGTGTATGGTTTTTAATGATAAATCATGATTTCGGGACATTTTATGGGTATTTTGAGGAGGTTTTTGGCAGGCCAAAGAAGGTTTTTAGTTGTAACTTTTTTCGTGATCCTATAGTTTGATTGTCAGTCTACAATATTAGGTAAAGATTCACTCATTTTTGTAACATTTAGATATTGTAAAAGGTGCTGAAAACGCTTCGAAATCTTGTTTTGAGTGATTTGATTTCTCAAAAGGGTGAAGGGTTTGAGGGTTGGGGGTCCAATTAAGTGTTTTAGATTTGTATTTAGGGTTTAATGGAGGATATGGGATTAGGGGATTTGGTGTTTCTGGATATTTTATGGGTACTTTGGGGTGGTTTTTTGCAGGTCAAAGAAAGTTTTGGTTGTATATATTTTCGTGGTACAATAGTTTTATTGCCAGTCTACAATATTAGGTAAAAATTCACTAGTTTTTGAAACATTTAGAAATTAGAAAAAGGTGCGAAAAACGCTTCAAAATCTTGTTTTGAGTGATTTTATTTCTCGAAAGGGTGAGGTGTTTGAGGGTCGGGGGTCCAACTTAGTGTTTTAGATTTCTATTTAGGGTTAAATTGAGGTTCTATGATTAGAGGATTTGGTGTTTTTTCAGTATGGGGTGATGATCAGTGTATGATTTTTAATGATAAATCATGATTTCGGTACATTTTATGGGTATTTTGAGGTGGTTTTTGGCAGGCCAAGGAAGGTTTTTAGTTGAAACATTTTTCATGATCCAATAGTATGATTGTCACTCTACAATATTAGGTAAAGATTCACTCGTTTTTGTAACAGTTAGATATGAGAAAAAGTTGCTCAAAATGCTTCGAAATCTTGTTTTGAGTGATTTAAATTCTCAAAAGGGTGAAGGGTTTGAGGGTTGTGGGTCCAATTCAGTGTTTTAGATTTGTATATAGGGTTTAAATGATGATATGGAGGATTTGGTGTTTTTTGAGTTTGGGGTGATGATCAGGGTATGATTTTTAATGATAAATTCTGGTTTCGGGACAATTTATGGGTATTTTGAGGAAGTTTTTGGCAGTCAAAGAAGGTTCTTAGTTGTAACTTTTTTCGTGATCCTATAGTTTGATTGTCAGTCTACAATAGAAAAAGGTGCTCAAAATATTAGAAAAAGGTGCTCAAAATGCTTCGAAATGTTGTTTTGAGTGATTTTATTTCTCAAATGGGTGAGGGGTTTGAGGGTCGGGGGTCCAACTTGGTGTTTTAGATTTCTATTTGGGGTTAAATTGAGGTTCTAAGATTAGAGGATTTGGTGTTTTTTGAGTTTGGAGGATGATCAGGGTATGATTTTTAATGATAATTCATGATTTCGGGACATTTTATTGGTATTTTGAGGAGGTTTTTGCAGGCCAAAGAAGGTTTTTAGTTGTAAATTTTTTCATGATCCTATAGTTTGATTGTCTGTCTACAATATTAGGTAAAGATTCACTCGTTTCTGTAACATTTAGATATTAGAAAAAGATGCTCAAAATGCTTCGAAATCTTGTTTTGAGTGATTTGAATTCTCAAAAGGGTGAAGGGTTTGAGGGTTGGGGGTCCAATTCAGTGTTTTAGATTTCTATATACGGTTTAAATGAGGATATATATGGGTTAGAGAATTTGGTATTTTTTGAGTTTGGGGTGATGATCAGGGTATGATTTTTAATGATAAATCATGATTTCAGGACATTTTATGGGTATTTTGAGGAGGTTTTTGGCAGTCCAAAGAAGGATTTTTGATGTAACTTTTATCGTGATCCTATAGTTTGATTCTCAGTCTACAATATTAGGTAAAGATTCAATCGTTTTTGTAACATTTAGATATTAGAAAAAGGTGCTTAAAACGCTTCGAAATCTTGTTTTGATTGATTTGATTTCTCAAAAGGGTGAAGGGTTTGAGGGTTGGGGGTCCAATTAAATGTTTAAGATTTGTATTTAGGCTTTAATGGAGGATATGGGATTAGGGGATTTGGTGTTTCTTGAGTTTGGGGTGATGATCAGGGTACGATTTTTAATTATAAATCATGGTTTCGGGATATTTTATGGGTACTTTGGGGTGGTTTTTAGCAGGCCAAAGAAAGTTTTGGTTGTATATATTTTCGTTGTACAATAGTTTTATTGCCAGTCTACAATATTAGGTAAAAATTCACTCGTTTTTGAAACATTTAGAAATTAGAAAAAGGTGCTAAAAACGCTTCGAAATCTTGTTTTGAGTGATTTTATTTCTCAAAAGGGTGACGGGTTTGAGGGTCGGGGTCCAACTTAGTGTTTTAGATTTATAATTAGGGTTAAATTGAGGTTCTATGATTAGAGGATTTGGTGTTTTTTCAGTTTGGGGTGATGATCAGTGTATGTTTTTTAATGATAAATCATGATTTCAGGACATTTTATGGGTATTTTGAGGTGGTTTTTGGCAGGCCAAGGAAGGTTTTTAGTTGAAACTTTTTTCATGATCCTATAGTTTCACTGTCACTCTACAATATTAGGTAAAGATTCACTCGTTTTTGTAACATTTAGATATGAGAAAAAGTTGCTCAAAATGCTTCGAAATCTTGTTTTGAGTGATTTGAATTCTCAAAAGGGTGAAGGGTTTGAGGGTTGGGGGTCCAATTAAGTGTTTTAGATTTCTATATAGGGTATAAATGATATATGGGATTAGAGGATTTGGTATTTTTTGAGTTTCGGGTGATGATCAGGGTATGATTTTTAATGATAAATCCTGGTTTCGGGACAATTTATGGGTATTTTGAGGAAGTTTTTGGCAGTCGAAGAAGGTTTTTAGTTGTAACTTTTTTCCTGATCCTATAGTTTGATTGCCAGTCTACAATATTAGGTAAAGATTCACTCGTTTTTGTAACATTTAGATATTAAAAAAAGGTGCTCAAAATGCTTCGAAATCTGGTTTTGAGTGATTTTATTTCTCAAAAGGGTGAGGGGTTTGAGGGTCGGGGGTCCAACTTAGTGTTTGAGATTTCTATTTGGGGTTTAATTGAGGTTCTAAGATTAGACGATTTGGTGTTTTTTGAGTTTGGGGATGATGAGGGTATGATTTTTAATGATAATTCATGATTTCGGGACATTTTATGGGTATTTTGAGGAGTTTTTTGGCAGGCCAAAGAAGGTTTTTAGTTGTAACTTTTTTCGTGATCCAATAGTTTGATTGTCAGTCTACAATATTAGGTAAAGATTCACTCGTTTTTGTAACATTTAGATATTAGAAAAATGTGCTCAAAATGTTTCGAAATTGTTTTTTGAGTGATTTTATTTCTCAAAAGGGTGAGGGGTTTGAGGGTCGGGGGTCCAACTTAGTGTTTTAGATTTCTATTTAGGGTTTAATTGAGGTTCTATGATTAGAGGATTTGGTGCTTTTTTCAGTTTGTGATGATGATCAGTGTATGGTTTTTAATGATAAATCATGATTTCGGGACATTTTATGGGTATTTTGAGGAGGTTTTTGGCAGGCTAAAGAAGGATTTTAGTTGTAACTTTTTTCGTGATCCTATAGTTTGATTGTCAGTCTACAATATTAGGTAAAGATTCACTCATTTTTGTAACATTTAGATATTGTAAAAGGTGCTGAAAACGCTTCGAAATCTTGTTTTGAGTGATTTGATTTCTCAAAAGGGTGAAGGGTTTGAGGGTTGGGGGTCCAATTAAGTGTTTTAGATTTGTATTTAGGGTTTAATGGAGGATATGGGATTAGGGGATTTGGTGTTTCTGGATATTTTATGGGTACTTTGGGGTGGTTTTTAGCAGGCCAAAGAAAGTTTTGGTTGTATATATTTTCGTGGTACAATAGTTTTATTGCCAGTCTACAATATTAGGTAAAAATTCACTCGTTTTTGAAACATTTAGAAATTAGAAAAAGGTGCTAAAAACGCTTCAAAATCTTGTTTTGAGTGATTTTATTTCTCGAAAGGGTGAGGTGTTTGAGGGTCGGGGGTCCAACTTAGTGTTTTAGATTTCTATTTAGGGTTAAATTGAGGTTCTATGATTAGAGGATTTGGTGTTTTTTCAGTATGGGGTGATGATCAGTGTATGATTTTTAATGATAAATCATGATTTCGGTACATTTTATGGGTATTTTGAGGTGGTTTTTGGCAGGCCAAGGAAGGTTTTTAGTTGAAACATTTTTCATGATCCAATAGTATGATTGTCACTCTACAATATTAGGTAAAGATTCACTCGTTTTTGTAACAGTTAGATATGAGAAAAAGTTGCTCAAAATGCTTCGAAATCTTGTT
Organism: Linanthus parryae; assembly: GCA_023055425.1. Lineage (NCBI taxonomy): Eukaryota > Viridiplantae > Streptophyta > Magnoliopsida > Ericales > Polemoniaceae > Linanthus > Linanthus parryae. The sequence continues at coordinate 133,820 of JALGPY010000008.1, read as the reverse complement.
TTGAGTGATTTAAATTCTCAAAAGGGTGAAGGGTTTGAGGGTTGTGGGTCCAATTCAGTGTTTTAGATTTCTATATAGGGTTTAAATGATGATATGGAGGATTTGGTGTTTTTTGAGTTTGGGGTGATGATCAGGGTATGATTTTTAATGATAAATCCTGGTTTCGGGACAATTTATGGGTATTTTGAGGAAGTTTTTGGCAGTCAAAGAAGGTTCTTAGTTGTAACTTTTTTCGTGATCCTATAGTTTGATTGTCAGTCTACAATAGAAAAAGGTGCTCAAAATATTAGAAAAAGGTGCTCAAAATGCTTCGAAATGTTGTTTTGAGTGATTTTATTTCTCAAATGGGTGAGGGGTTTGAGGGTCGGGGGTCCAACTTGGTGTTTTAGATTTCTATTTGGGGTTAAAATGAGGTTCTAAGATTAGAGGATTTGGTGTTTTTTGAGTTTGGAGGATGATCAGGGTATGATTTTTAATGATAATTCATGATTTCGGGACATTTTATTGGTATTTTGAGGAGGTTTTTGCAGGCCAAAGAAGGTTTTTAGTTGTAAATTTTTTCATGATCCTATAGTTTGATTGTCTGTCTACAATATTAGGTAAAGATTCACTCGTTTCTGTAACATTTAGATATTAGAAAAAGATGCTCAAAATGCTTCGAAATCTTGTTTTGAGTGATTTGAATTCTCAAAAGGGTGAAGGGTTTGAGGGTTGGGGGTCCAATTCAGTGTTTTAGATTTCTATATAGGGTTTAAATGAGGATATATATGGGTTAGAGAATTTGGTATTTTTTGAGTTTGGGGTGATGATCAGGGTATGATTTTTAATGATAAATCATGGTTTCAGGACATTTTATGGGTATTTTGAGGAGGTTTTTGGCAGTCCAAAGAAGGATTTTTGATGTAACTTTTATCGTGATCCTATAGTTTGATTCTCAGTCTACAATATTAGGTAAAGATTCAATCGTTTTTGTAACATTTAGATATTAGAAAAAGGTGCTTAAAACGCTTCGAAATCTTGTTTTGATTGATTTGATTTCTCAAAAGGGTGAAGGGTTTGAGGGTTGGGGGTCCAATTAAGTGTTTTAGATATATATTAAGGGTTTAATGGAGGATATGGGATTAGGGGATTTGGTGTTTACTGAGTTTGGGGTGATGGTCAGGGTGCGATTTTTAATGATAAATCATGGTTTCGGGATATTTTATGGGTACTTTGGGGTGGTTTTTAGCAGGCCAAAGAAGAGTTTGGTTGTATATATCTTCTTGATACAATAGTTTTATTGCCAGTATACAATATTAGGTAAAAATTCACTCGTTTTTGAAAACATATTGATATTAGAAAGGTGCTAAAAACGCTTCGAAATCTTGTGTTGAGTGATTTTATTTCTCAAAAGGGTGAGGGGTTTGAGGGTCGGGGGTCCAACTTAGTGTTTTAGATTTCTATTTAGGGTTTAATTGAGGTTCTATGATTAGAGGATTTGGTGTTTTTTCAGTTTGGGGTGATGATCAGTGTATGGTTTTTAATGATAAATCATGATTTCGGGACATTCTATGGGTATTTTGAGGAGGTTTTTTGCAGGCCAAAGAAGGTTTTTAGTTGTAACTTTTTTCGTGATCCTATAGTTTTATTTTCAGTCTACAATATTAGGTACAGATTCACTTGTTTTTGTAACATTTAGATATTGTAAAAGGTGCTGACAACGCTTCGAAATCTTGTTTTGAGTGATTTGAATTGTCAAAAGGGTGAAGGGTTTGAGGGTTGGGGGTCCAATTAAGTGTTTAAGATTTGTATTTAGGGTTTAATGGAGGATATGAGATTAGGGGATTTGGTGTTTCTTGAGTTTGGGGTGACGATCAGGGTACGATTTTTAATGTTAAATCATGGTTTCGGGATATTTTATGGGTACTTTGGGGTGGTTTTTAGCAGGCCAAAGAAAGTTTTGGTTGTATTTATTTTCGTTGTACAATAGTTTTATTGCCAGTCTACAATATTACGTAAAAATTCACTCGTTTTTGAAACATTTAGAAATTAGAAAAAGGTGCTAAAAACGCTTCAAAATCTTGTTTTGAGTGATTTTATTTCTCAGAAGGGTGAGGGGTTTGAGGGTCGGGGTCCAACTTAGTGTTTAAGATTTATATTTAGGGTTAAATTGAGGTTCTATGATTAGAGGATTTGGTGTTTTTTCAGTTTGGGGTGATGATCAGTATATGATTTTTAATGATAAATCATGATTTCGGGACATTTTATGGGTATTTTGAGGTGGTTTTTGGCAGGCCAAGGAAGGTGTTTAGTTGAAACTTTTTTCATGATCCTATAGTTTGATTGTCACTCTATAATATTAGGTAAAGATTCACTCGTTTTTGTAACATTTAGATATGAGAAAAAGTTGCTCAAAATGCTTCGAAACCTTGTTTTGAGTGATTTGAATTCTCAAAAGGGTGAAGGGTTTGAGGGTTGGGGGTCCAATTCAGTGTTTTAGATTTCTATATAGGGTTTAAATGATATATGGGATTGGAGGATTTGGTATTTTTTGAGTTTGGGGTGATGATCAGGGTATGATTTTTAATGATAAATCCTGGTTTCGGGACAATTTATGGGTATTTTGAGGAAGTTTTTGGCAGTCAAAGAAGGTTTTTAGTTGTAACTTTTTTCGTGATCCTATAGTTTGATTGTCAGTCTACAATATTAGGTAAATATTCACTCGTTTTTGTAACATTTAGATATTAGAAAAAGGTGCTTAAAATGCTTCGAAATCTTTTTTTGAGTGATTTTATTTCTCAAAAGGGTGAGGGGTTTGAGGTTCGGGGGTCCAACTTAGTGTTTTAGATTTCTATTTAGGGTTTAATTGAGGTTCTATGATTAGAGGATTTGGTGTTTTTTCAGTATGGGGTGATGATCAGTGTATGGTTTTTAATGATAAATCATGATTTCGGGACATTTTATGGGTATTTTGAGGAGGTTTTTGGCAGGCCAAAGTAGGTTTTTAGTTGTAACTTTTTTCGTGATCCTATAGTTTGATGTCAGTCTACAATATTAGGTAAAGATTCACTCGTTTTTGTAACAGTTAGATATAAGAAAAATTTGCTCAAAATGCTTTGAAATCTTGTTTTGAGTTATTTGAATTCTCAAAAGGGTGAAGGGTTTGAGGGTTGTGGGTCCAATTCAGTGTTTTAGATTTCTATATAGGGTTTAAATGATGATATGGTATTAGAGGATTTGGTGTTTTTTGAGTTTGGGGTGATGATCAGGGTTTGATTTTTATTGATAAATCCTGGTGTGCACATGAGATTCCGGCAGGGAGACCTCCGTGTACACCGTACGTAGTGGATCAGGGATCGCACAGGAAAAGTAGGGGTGTGTGTAGGGAGAGAGCAAGTCAGTAGCAATGTCTGAGAGAGAGACAGAGGTTTGGCAGAGCTTCCGCGTATGGCAGTGTGTCCTTTGTATGGAAAGGTTAACGATATATATACTGGAGAACATGACCGTTGTAGTGTGGTTAATGCGCCCATTAATGGCGGCTTAATTAGCTTAACCATAACGGCACGTTCGTCCGAGTATATAGGAACCGTTAGAGCACGTGGTGCACGAGTACCGGAACCGTTACGAGGTTGACCGGGTTTGACCGGATTGACCGGGTCTAGGGAGCTCGTGCCATAGATCTCTCAAAACAGTTACTAAAGGTCTCATGCGGGCTTGGCTCGCACGCGACAGGGCTTACTCTAGCCTCCAAACCACTAAGTCCCTACAAGTCCCATGCAGTGGTATGCGAGGGCTCTGTCTCGCAGCCCCCACATGGATCAGCTCGGCTGGTGATCCAGTGTGTGTGGAGCACAAAATGGTGTGCTGGATGGTTGCCACGTGGCCAAGATCTGTCATGTCAGAAAGCAGTATATACATTAGCCCCCTTTCTGCGCGTGAAGGCTCATAGCCGTATAGACTTCCATGCGCGGAAACCAACATGCGCGTCGCCGCCACGCACCAATTCAAATACGGGTAAGTTCAGCCCCCGTGCGTGTCATTATGACCTAAAACCCCTAGAGTCGTGCCGTCTGACCTTTAGGGTTTTAGGCGTGACGTCAGCCTGTCCTGTGATTGCGCGATACGACGGTGACGGTTGCGATTCGACTACTAAAGGGACGCAACCCTTCATTCTTTTGGATAAATACCTTGTATCCCCATTATTGCAAAGCATCACTTCTTTCTCTTAAAGTGAATGGTACCCGGAGATCTTCGAGAGCAGATCCAGATAATCAATCACCAGTTCAGAACTGCAAATCGTATTCTTCAATTGTGCATATCCAAGCAGGCTTCAAGGAAACAAGGTTGGCCTCGTTTACTTTTGATTTAAAATACCAATGTTCGCCTTGAACTGCGTTGAATTTGTAAACCCATGAAATTTGTGAAGAGGCTTTGATCTTTGAACCCGCTTCGTTTTAATCTTTCAACAATATTGGATCTTGCAACTCCCCAATTTCTGAAATCGGTACCGGAACTGTTCGCTTTCCTTTGCATAGATCTCGAATTCCAAAATTCGAACTGAAGTGTGGTATTTCTCCCCCCTTTTTTCTTGCTCTTCCGCAGGAATGGCCAAGACAAGAGTAACCAGACCCGTCAAGGAAGATGAAGAGATGCCCGAGCTTCCGCAGGCCTTGTGGCGAAAAGCCCCCTTTCTGGGTGGGAAAGATTTCTATCATGCGAGGGTGAAGGCGAAGAGGATGCCTGATCCTGTTCCAGTTGAGCGATTGCTGACGCTGACTCGCCCAGTTAACTCAGCCTTGCTCGAGTTGGTTGGTTCCGAGGATGTAGTTCGATTGGGAATCGAGAACGGGCACTTCCCATATACTGCGATTTCTACTCAAGCGTTCGTCCAGAAATTGGACTATATGGATGAGTGGATTGACCACGTGTTGGATCATCACGCCGAGACTCTTAATGAAGCCGGCGTATACTTTGCTATCCGTGCTATGAAGGGTGCTGCCGTGAAGTTGGATTAGTCCATGCTTCTAGACCTTCTGTCCCGTTACTCGCCTGCGACCCATACGTTCCATTTTGCTGAGTTCGAGGCTGCCCCGACACTCGAGGATGTTCAAATGCTGTACGAGCTTTCCCCCATGGGCGAGGTGGACCCTTTGAGTCCCTTGAGGACATCTGCGGAAATGGCCTTGTACGCGCAGATGGAGGAGTGCCTAGCAGAGGTAAAGAAAATCTCCACTCGGTGGACCACTACAAAGCCTCTTCCGAACTGGCAGCTGGTTGATACGTCTGCGAAGAATACCTGGAACAAGTGGCTGCAGTACTTCTTTCGGGACTATGCGAACAGCAGCATTACTAAGAAGCTTTTGAGCGAGGACCCGGAGGCCGAGAATTACGTAGAGGGCAAGGGTTATCATTTGACCCTTTGCGCTTTTCTCTGTGCCTGGTTATCGAGGTACCTGATTGATGGTCACCCCCATGACGGGGTCTTCTACCATGTGCTGCCACTTGCTGTGAGGCTCGCTCTTGGCCAGAGAGTCGCACTCGGACCCTTGGTATTGGGCACGCTATATTATAGGCTGGATCAGCTGGTTCTGGCAATGAGGGAGTCGCGTGGCCGCCTCGATGTTCTGACCTTTGTCAATATTTCCTTTCTGACAATGTGGGTTTTCGAGCGCTGGCCATCTTATGCTCCAACTGCTCTCCCACTTGATAAGTGGTGTCCCCCAGGCGAGACAGAAGCGCGCAACAGCGGAAGAGCTGCGAGATGGTTTGGAGCAAGCAACACCAAGTGTGCTTGGAGTTTGATATGCGACAAACGAAAGGAGTTTACTGCCAGGCCCTATGCCACGCGTGTCGAGAATGTGCGATGGTTTCCAACGCTATACCCTTCCAAAGGTATGGTCTGCTCGGAAGAACTTCTTTTTGAGAAGGGGCCGCATTTCCACGAGCGCTATCGTGAGTTCTTTTGCTGGTGTCTGCGAGGTTCCCTTCCTGCCCTCGCAGAGCATATTCGTGAGCTCGCGCCCAGGTATGAAAAGCTTACAGTGGATGTTGACCCCACTCGGGTTTCTCCTCAGTTTGGTTTTGATGCGGTGGCCCCATCAATCTGGCCCCAGTCTATTATCAGAGGGTGCTACAAGCGCTTGCTGACAAAGGAGTGCAAGACGGTCTTCATGAACAATCTTCCCTTTGAGCAGCCTGCGGGAACTCGCAAGGGTGGTTGTTCCCAAAACTGGCTCGCATACTGGGTTGCCCAGCAAACGAGGATTGAGACGGAGGCGGCGGCGCAGCCAGGTAGGGCCCCCTTGATCAAAAGAAACTCTTTTCCGTTTCGCCCCAATTGCAGTTTGAGCGAGTCTGAGTATGGTTGCTACTCGCTGTGGGACCGCGAGAACCATTTGTGCCCTGATTTCATTCTGAAGGAGCAAGTCGACGCAATCAAGAAGGGCGACACGCATGTCGTCAAATATAGCAAGGCGTTTGCTGAGGTAAGCAATTTCTTCGTGTGCTTTAAGCTTCTTGGCCTGCTTACACTGATATTTTCATTCTGCACTATTTCAGTGTCATGTGCGGAGGTTCGCAGCTGGTGATCGCTCCAAATCGCTGGTTAACACCATTGTTGCCACCAGAAGACAAGGGCAGTCCTTCCGGCAAGCATGGAAAATGGACGCCGAGGTCGAAACAAAGGTTCGCGCAGTCATGAATACTTTTGCTGACTCGCTGATAGACAACCCTCCGGCTCCGTCTCCTCCTAGAGATGACTCGTCCCCTCCAGCGACTGCAGCGCCGAGAGTGAAGAGACCTAGGCAAAAGGGAATTACGATTTATTCCCCTAGGAGTGCTCCAGCTTCTCCCCCAGTGAGGTCCCTTTCTATCAAGGACAAAGGCAAGGGTCGCATGCCCAGCAAAGTGCGGAAAGATCTCGCAGTTGAGACTTTCGTTCCATTCAACCAAGAGGAAGAGGAAGAGAGACAGGAGCCCCAGGCAAGTGATGAAGAAGAAGGAGCAACAGTTGTGATGCGCGAGGAAGAATCAGGAGGTACTTCCGTCGCATCTCCTTGCCCGTTATCATAACTTCTTTGCAATTCTTTTCTTTGAACCAATTGTGTATTCGCAGATGATGATGATGAAGCCGTTGGTGGCCTTGTGGCCAAGATACAAAAGAGAGATGCCCATTCTGGCATTTCAGATGATCCCATAAGCGAGGATGTTCTTGCTGAGTCCCGGAAGACAGCCGCAGAGGCTGCTGAAAGAAGAAGGCAGCGAGAGGAAGAGGAGCTCGAGCGTGTGAAACAGCGGAGCCTCGAAGAGCAGCATGTCGACGACTTAGTGCGTCCAGTTGGCGAGGAAGACGAGCTTCCCGAAGAAGTGGCTCCTCATGTGGAGGAGGAAGATGAGGTTCCTGGAGAGGATGCAGCAGCACTAGAGCAAGTCCAAGCGGACTTCGAAGAGATCGCAGGTGGCGACAAAGGTGAGATCTTCAATCTCGCAGTAACTTATAGAGATGTAATTGTGGGTGCGTTAAAGCACGGTGTGTCAAAGCCTGACATTCGCCGTTGGTTGGTAGGCAAATACGGAGAACCCTCGGGTAATTATTTGAGTGATATGCACATACTAGGCTGTAGCCACTTGAGGCAAAATCATGACTGGTTTACTCGCATCCCAGGTCACGCTTCTCTTAAAGATTTGCTTAGTGAGGACACACTGATAGGGCACGGTTCCACGTCCCTAGTGTATGATGAGGATACCTCAATCCCACCTTCGCGTGGAGGTGCTTACTCTTAGCTTTAGTAAAGATAGCGAAATACCTTATAACACAAGTTACCTCACATCATCGCATTTGGTATCGCAGGTCATGCTGAGGAACCTGAGCTGGAGCAGAGAAGTCAGCCTTCTGCATCCCATGTTCCAATTCCGAGCTCCCATACCGAGAAGCACGTCGCAGCTGCTGGACACGCAAGTGAGCCTCTCGAGGATGTCATCGAACTTTCCGATGATGTCGAAGCTGATGCTGTGCCGATGGACGAAGGTGTCCGTACCGGTGCTGAAGAAGAAAGGACAAGTGATGCTAATATTTTCGCATCTGAGAGCGTCCTTCGCCAAGCGACTTCGGCTGGCCTTTCGCCTCCAGCGATGACTGAGCCAGAGGCACCTATTCCTGCGTGGAGCATTTGGGGCTCGCAGGTTGGGAATGCAGTCGCAGCTGGTGCGGCCTACACTCTTCCTCCTGACTATGAGAGGTTGGAGCTCGCAGCTGATAGGAGAGCCATGGAGCGAGGGCAGTCTTTGAACAACCCGGTGGCCCCCATTCCTTCTCTTCATGAGATTCTGGAAGGCACTGGTAAGTAAAGACTTACCGTTTGCACGTCGCATTATTTGCTTGCGGGTTTTGACATCATAACTCATTTTTGACGTCTCATCAGGTTTGAAGCAAACCGATGTAGACTGGGTGTCTCGGATGCGTCTCAGATACCCCCGATCGTTTGTGAGATCTCTGGAGATCGGGCCTTTTGACAGGAGGCTATTCCTTACTGAAGCCATCTGGATACTGGAGCAGCTGTCTGCGGCTACACCTGCGACCATTTCGGTCCAGAGTGCTGAATTGCTGTGCGGCATGTGCCAAAATCTCCTGATCAAAGTCCAGGGCAGACTTGGTTTCAAATTCCTCAAGGACAGAGTTACACTGATTCGCGCAGCTGTAACTTTGAAACTCGGTCACCAGAATCTCGCAGCTGAGATGCAGAAGGTGGAGCAGCAGAAGCAAAAGGTTGATGAAGCTTTGAAGCTGTATCACGAAATGAATGCCAAGTGCGAGCTACTGAAGCAAGAAGTGAAACAAGTGGAGAAGCTGAGCGAGCAGTTCGAGCCCCAAGACTCCTTAATCAAGAATTTGTTTTGACTTTTCGAATTTTTGAAAAGAAAACAAAGAAATAGCTGAAACATTAATGTAATGTCTTGAAACATTAATGTAATGTTGCTAGGGTTTGTCCCCTTTTTTTTTAACAAGAACAATGAATTTTCCCGTTTTGCCCTTTTTCGGGATTTGATTGGACATTTCTGTGCATATCCAATTATGACATCAGCAATTGATTCTCTGCTTGATTTTTGCGCTAATTTCTCGGCAGATAAGCACGCTTCCGTTGGGAAGTCCATCCGAATCATGACTATCCGTCATTTATTAGGATACGCAACTGAATCGTCGTAGCCTTTAGTAGGGTAATTGATTGTTACCGCTTTTCAAGGCGTAAGTGATTGAACTTACCCTCTTTTTGAATTTTGCTGACTCATCTTAGGCAACCGAAGAGTCTCCACAGGGTCTATATAAACCCTGTCTTTGCTATTTGGGTTCTTCATCCCAAACATGTGCTTTGCCATGAGTCCTTACGACTGCTGGCTTCAACGCTTGTTTTTCGTTGATTCATGGCAACTTCAAGTTTTGAATCCTGAGTTTGCGCTTTGTGCTATAGAAATAGTTTCCAAGATCCACTTTATGAGGCTTATTGCTCTTTATAACCATCATAAAGAGGATGCAGATAATATCTCATGTGTGTTCGAAGAAATTTCTTCGTGTATTATGTGTGCAGGTCATGTTTCCGACCGCCTCATGGCGAGGTGCAGCGCCGAAGTGACCGTGCTACCGTCTCGTAATGAACGGCGGAATTCTCCTCCAGCATCCCTGGAGGAGGATTTCTTGCCTCTTCGTTCTTGAACTCAGGGTGCTCGTCAATGCCCTTGTCCAATATGACAAGGAATCCATCACCAGAGGAATGACTGCTTCGCCTGTTTTGCAGAGTAGCATATGTCGAAACAGGAAGCTCCTCCGGCGCCTACCTTGATCAGACAGAGGCTTTTGTCACCCCTTGGGGTCCTGGGCGTATCGTTTCCCAGGTTTCGCGGCTAGGGATGTAGCGAATGACAAGCTGATCTCTTCGCGGCAGCATCCCTTTTGCTATAGATCTTTGGCCGCAGATCTGCGTGTTGCACTGCCGGTGTTAGGACCGGTGGGTTCCTCCTTTTCTTAGTCGGGAGTTCCCTTGTGTGTTTCTGGCTTGTCAGCCATTTTTCGAATGTATTGTAAGCCATGTTGGCTGCGTAGTTAGATTCGAGCTTTTCGCTTGTAAGCTGCTATCTAGATAGATAAATTGTAAGTCATTTGACTCATAATGATATATAGCTTTTGTATTATCTGCTGTCTCTTTGCAACATAATGCAATTTCGCATGCGTTTCGGCTTATTTTGCCTTGCATAGTGCCATGTAATGGTTTCACATATGCGATATCAATTCGCAGATGTTTCGCTAGATCATTCGAGATCATATTTTCGCAGCTGTGCCATCTTGGCGGATGGGCTTGTAGTTGGTCGTTTGTAAATCATTTGAGATCATGTTCACAACATTTCTATCGTAACAGATAGTCGTTAGCAGATCAATTAAGATCGTTAAGTGGTGCGAATTGCTATCACAGAAGATAGGCTTTATTAGAGAGTTGCTTGAGATCGTTTCTCGCATAAATTGCTATCGCAACAGATAGACTTTTAGAAGATCCAATAAGATGATTCTGCACATGCGTTGCCATCGTAACAGACGGACTTGGGTGATCAACTAAAATCACTTTGCGTATAAATTGCTATCGTAACAGATAGGCTTGAGAAGATCATATAAGATCGTTTCGCGTATAAGTTGCTATCGTAACAGATAGGCTTAGGTGATCAATTAAGATCGCACTTGTATAGACCACTATCGTGAGAGATAGGCTTAGATGATCAATTGAGATCGCATTTGTATTTCGCTGCTATCGTAAGAGATAAGCTTTAGATGATCAATTCAGATCGCATTTGCGTTTGGCTGCTATCGTAAGAGATAGGCTTTAGACGATCAATTAAGATCGCATTTGCATTGGCTGCTATCGTGAGGGATAGGCTTAGATGATCACTTAAGATCGCATTTGCATTAGCTGCTATCGTAAGAGATAGGCTTTTATGATCGCTTAAGATCGCATTTGTATTGGCTGCTATCGTAAGAGATAGGCTTAGATGATCGATTAAGATCGCATTTGCATTGGCTGCTATCGTGAGAGATAGGCTTTTATGATCACTTAAGATCGCATTTGTATTGGCTGCTATCGTAAGAGATAGGCTTAGATGATCACTTAAGATCGCATTTGCATTGGCTGCTATCGTCAGAGATAGGCTTTTATGATCACTTAAGATCGCATTTGTATTGGCTGCTATCGTAAGAGATGGGCTTTAGATGATCAATTAAGATCGCAGTTGCATTGGCTGCTATCGTGAGAGATAGGCTTTTATGATCACTTAAGATCGCATTTGTATTGGCTGCTATCGTAAGAGATAGGCTTAGATGATCATTTAAGATCGCATTTGCATTGGCTGCTATCGTCAGAGATGGGCTTTTATGATCACTTAAGATCGCATTTGCGTTTGGCTGCTATTGTAAGAGATAGGCTTAGATGATCACTTAAGATCGCGTTTGCATTGGCTGCTATCGTATGAGATAGGCTTTTATGATCACTTAAGATCGCATTTGCATTGGCTGCTATCGTAGAGATAGGCTTAGATGATCACTTAAGATCGCATTGCATTGGCTGCTATCGTAAGAGATAGGCTTAGATGATCACTTAAGATCGCATTTGCACCGGCTGCTATCGTAGAGATAGGCTTAGATGATCACTTAAGATCGCATTGCATGGATTGCTATTGCAGCGAATAAACCATTGTTAATAGTAATAACAAATTAAATAGAGCAACATAAACAGCTAGAAACATGAACTTCTCATTTGGGAGAATTCTTTTATTATAACGCTCTCATATGGGAGAGATGGGATTACAATCCTCTCATATGGGAGAGGAGATTGCGTAAATCATAGCCACATGAGACATTAAGCACGTTATCATAAAACGTATGAAATGAGAGAAGTCAGGGATAGTACTTCTTGATCCAGCGCATGTTGATTGAACTGGGAGTTGAGGTTGTGCCGTGCAACCTTCGTATGCTGCAGTAGCCACTATCGAAGACTTCTGTGACTTCGAAGGGTCCTTCCCAATTAGCTGCGAACTTTGGGTGAGTTGCTTCTCGCATGCAGTGGTCAGATGCGCGCAAGACCAGGTCGCCGACTGCGAAATCTCTTCGCTGGACTGTCTTATTGTAAGCGCGAGCGATTCTTTCCTGGTACCGCTTGTTGGTCCTTTTAGCTTGTTCTCGCTTTTCTTCCAGCAAGACTAAATCATGATCGCGTTGATTTTCATAGAGTGCATGGAAGGCTAGCCTTGCCGAATTGACCCTGACCTCCGCAGGTACTACAGCTTCGGCCCCATAACATAGTAGAAATGGCGAGGCCCCTGTGGGTGTCCTTGGAGAAGTTCTGTAGGCCCACAGAGCTATGCTAAGGGAGTCGGCCCACTTCTTGTGGTCATCTGCGACCATCTTGCTCAGAATTCTCAACAACGTTTTGTTAGTCGCTTCGGCTTGTCCGTTTCCCTTTGGATAATAGGGGGTAGAGCATATCTGCCTGATATTGTACTCCGCGAGTTTTGCAGCTACCTGGCGATTAACAAAAGGAGTACCGTTATCTGAAAGAATGGTATTTGGGATTCCGAACCTGCATACGATGTTTTCCTGGATGAAGTTGACCACAGCCAGCGCGTTTGCCGTCTTCAGTGGTATTGCTTCCACCCATTTGGTGAACAGCTCGGTTGCGGTGAGAATGAAATGGTTCCCATGCGAGGTTGGTCGGATGGGACCGATGAAGTCCAGAGCCCATGTGTGAAATGGCCATGGCGTCCCTAATGCATGTAGATCCACGGCGGGAGCGTGCACTAGGTTCCCTTTGAATTGGCATTCTTGGCAGCGTCGCACTTTGGTGCGGCAATCAACTTCCATCGTGGGCCAGAAGTATCCGATTGAGAGGAGCTGTCTGCATAATTTCGCACCTCCTTGGTGTTCCACCTGATGAGAAAGGTCCATGACTTCTTGTGCTTCTCTGCCGTCTAGACATCGCAGCAAGTTGCCCTCGTGACCTCTTCGCCAGAGCAGGTTTTCCTGTACCACGTATCGAGATGCTTTCCTCTTCAATTTTTCGGCTTCTTTTCTTGATTCAGGCACGGTGCCCTGGGTGAGGAAATCAAGCAGTGGCTTCCTCCAGTCCGTGTCGTCATCGGTTAGGGCGATGAGTAGAGAATCTTTGATTAGTGCGCAACTTTCGCACTTCCCTTGTATCAGGGCTGCAGCTGTTGACATGCCTGGCCAATGAATGCCATATCTCTGAGCTTTCCTGTAGATTGATACCTCGCTTTCTCCGCAAGCGTGTTGGTGAATCTTTTCTAACAGCTGTTGTCCCTCTTGCTCAGAGACACATCGCATGAGTATTCCTCCAGGACCCTTGTAGTAAAGGGTGTTGTCGTGGATGCAGTATCCTTTTGTGAGTGCCCAGCTTTCGCTGCTGGTGCCTTTTGCAATAGCTTGCAGGATTGCTTTCCGCCAGTCTGCGTCATCCATGTATTCGTCGTCGCACGCATCTTCTGTTAATGCCGACGATGTTCGCACTTCTATGGAAATCCTTGCGGGGCATTTGTCTATGCTGACCTTAGATCCCAGAGTTGCTAAGGCGTCTGCATGCCTGTTGTCCGCTCGGGGCTTGTGCTCGTATTTCACGTCGCAGAATTGCTGCATCAGCTTTTGCACTAAGGTGCGGTATGACAGGAGGTTGATCTCCTTTAAACCATATTCGCCCGAGGCTTGCTTAACAATCAGTTTGGAATCTCCCATGACCGTTAAGTTGTTCACCTCCAAAGCTTTCGCCGCACGGAGCCCCGCGATGAGAGCCTCGTATTCCGCCTCGTTGTTCGTGGCTGCGAAGTTGAGCTTTGCGGACATCTGTATGACTTCCCCGTCTGGCTTTGTCAAGACTATCCCAATGCCTCCGCCTTTTCTGGTTGACGAACCGTCGAAGTGGAGGGTCCAATAGGGCACGTCGATCGCGTAGATTTCAGGGCCTTCGAGCTCTTCTTCGATCACGGGTTCGTGGCTGTTGTCGGGAAACTGTGCCAACAGATCTGCTACCGCCTGCGACTTGATCGCTCTTGGTTTCACGCATGTGATATCGTGTTGAGAGATGGTCATGTACCATTTCGCCAATCTCCCGCCCGGAGTAGTGTGAGTTAGCAGGTATCTTATGGGGTCGCTTTTGGTGACCACCACTACTTTGTGTGATGCAAAATAGTGTCTCAACTTCTCTATCACAAAGAGTAAAGCAAGGCAATGACGTTCGATGTCTGTGTACCTTGATTCAGCAGGCTGCACAATGCGAGAGATGTAATAGATGGGCCTCTCTTGGCCTTCATACTCCTGAGCCAAGAGTGCTCCTATAGATCTCCTTGTTGATGTAAGATATAGCAGAAGCGGTGATCCCAGTTGAGGCGCGATCATTATCTTTGAGGACGTGAGTAGCTCCTTTATCTTTTCGAATGCGGCTTCGTGGTCAGGAGCCCAGTTGTACGCGGCGTCCTTCTTGAGAAGAGTGCTGAAACAGCATGTGATTTCGGCGATTGCTGGGATGAATCTTCGCAGATATGACAATTTTCCCAAGAATGTTTTCAAGGTACTTTGGTTGTGGGGTGGCGTCATGCTGGTGATGGCTGACACTTTCGCAGGGTCAGGCTCGATCCCTTGGCGATGGACCACGCATCCCAAAAACTTCCCCGAGGTCACGCCGAATGCGCATTTCATGGGGTTCATTTTCAGTTGAAAGCTCCTGCATCTGTTGAACACCTTTCGCAGGTCTGCGAGGTGATCACCTTCGTGTTTGGATTTAACCACCAGGTCATCCACGTAGAATTCCACCTCTTTGTGCATCATGTCGTGGAATAGAGCCATCATGGCCCGCTGATAGGTTGCGCCCGCGTTCTTAAGACCGAACGGCATTACCGTGTAGTTGAATACCCCCACAGGAGTGATGAATGCAGTTTTCCGCGCATCTTCGGGATCCATCTTGATTTGATTGTATCCGCTGAAACCGTCCATGAAACTGAACATGCGATGGCCTGCCGTTGAATCGATAAGCAAATCGATGTTGGGCAGTGGGAAATCGTCTTTAGGGCAGAAGCGATTGAGATCTCGGAAGTCCACGCAGATGCGGAGCTGTCCGTTCTTCTTCACCACCGGCACGATGTTGGCCAGCCATGTGGGATGGTGATTCGGCTCTATGAACTTGGCATCTAGGAGTTTGATAATCTCCTGTTTGATCTTCACGTTGAGCTCCGGCCTGAAGCTCCTGGTGCTTTGCTTGACTGGTTTAGACCCTGGGATGATGTCTAAACGGTGCATGGTGATGCTTGTATCCAGGCCTGGTATCTCATCATACTCCCATGCGAACACGTCTTTGTACTCAGTTAGGAGCTGTAGCAGTCCTTGTTCCTCTTCGCTTGTGAGGTCCGCACTCAGGAAGACTGGCCTTTTCTTTTCCTCGTTCGGGCTGAGGAACACTTCCCTTAGCTCTTGCTTTTGTGGTCTTGGCCTGTCTTCCATGCATTCGGGCGCTTCTTTGAGTTTCTCGTCTAGAGTGCCCTGTGTTGGTTCTTCTGTCAGCGCAACTTGTTTGATTTGATCGATTTGCCCAGGGACATCCCCATGCCCGTGTGAGGACGTCCCCGCGCACCTTCATATGCGATAGCATTTCTTCCCGTTGGCGTAGAAGCTCTCTATCTCCTTGCCCTCGGGGTCATGCTTTGCAATCCTCTTCAGAGTGTACACATTCTTCCGATGATATGCGATACGCGGCGCCTCTTCGCGTGTAGGCGGCTTTTCCTTGGCATCTTCCCTTGTCACCATCACGCCCGCAGGTGACTGGTCCTTGATGTCCTCCCAGAGAGGCAAAGGAGTAGGGTTGAATGGTCCGGGTGTTTGCTCGTCCGCCATCTCAGTGAACCACACCGCCTCGCTGAGATGTGCTTCGTCCAAGTTGAACGGGTTAGTCGAAGCCGGTATCTCGACTATCCTGTCGTTCCAGATAGCTTTCATAATCTGGTGAGCCGTCGAAGGGACTGCGTCGAAGCGATGAATCCAGGCTCGACCTATGATCATGTGATATGTGGTATTCGCGTCTATGACATAGAACTTCGCCGAGCACTTGATCTTGCCAATCTGAACGCCCAGGCGGATCCATCCGATCGTCATTCTAGAATTGCTTCCGAATCCCACCAGTGGAGATGGACGCTTGACTACCTTGTGCTCGGGGATCCCTGCTAGCTTCAGTGTGTGGAGTGGAACAACATTGACCGCTGCTCCTCCATCGACGAATGCTCGCTTGAATTCGACGCCGTTGATGATGGCGGTCACGTACAGGGGCCTCTGGTGGCTCGCATCTGTCTTCTTGTCGCTGGCAGAAAAGTTCATAATCTTTTCTGTGGACTTGAGATGGACCTCTGGTCGTTGTTGAACGGGTTAGTCGAAGCCGGTAGTTGACGGAGGGGTTGCCGTAGGCGGTGGCGACACATATGCCGCCGGAGGATTGGGAGCGTATTGACTACCCGCGTTTCCCCAGATTGTCGTTGGTGGAGGCAGAGTGTACTGCAGACTTGGGTTGGACGCCAAGGCCGAGGGCTGAGAGGCGTGAGCAGCAGGGGGCAGCATCTGTGCCGTTGACCCTTGAACTGAAGGCAGCTGCGTGGCCGACAGTGGAGTCTGCAGATGAGGGTTGGGAGGTGTGGCTGACACTCCCAATCCTGGAGCGGTAGGGGTTCCTCCTCCCTGAGGGATAGCGGTGGCTGGTGGAGGATTTGGCGCAAGGGTGCCCTGAACGGCCAAGATCCGTTCTAGCTGCGCAGACTGAGACTTGAGAGCTTTCGCCTGACTTTGGACAGTGGCGTCCAAAGACTCTAAATTCGGTGCCTCGCCGGGAGTCGTCGGAGTACGGCGGGCCTCGTCTCCCGAGGGAGTTTCGGTGGAAGGCGATCGGTTGCTGACATCATCCTCCTGAGACATGGTTGCTTTTGCTGGTAGGATTCACGTCGGGTTCACCAAAATGTGCACATGAGATTCCGGCAGGGAGACCTCCGTGTACACCGTACGTAGTGGATCAGGGATCGCACAGGAAGAGTAGGGGTGTGTGTAGGGAGAGAGCAAGTCAGTAGCAATGTCTGAGAGAGAGACAGAGGTTTGGCAGAGCTTCCGCGTATGGCAGTGTGTCCTTTGTATGGAAAGGTTAACGATATATATACTGGAGAACATGACCGTTGTAGTGTGGTTAATGCGCCCATTAATGGCGGCTTAATTAGCTTAACCATAACGGCACGTTCGTCCGAGTATATAGGAACCGTTAGAGCACGTGGTGCGCGAGTACCGGAACCGTTACGAGGTTGACCGGGTTTGACCGGATTGACCGGGTCTAGGGAGCTCGTGCCATAGATCTCTCAAAACAGTTACTAAAGGTCGCGTGCGGGCTTGGCTCGCACGCGACAGGGCTTACTCTAGCCTCCAAACCACTAAGTCCCTACAAGTCCCGTGCAGTGGTATGCGAGGGCTCTGTCTCGCAGCCCCCACATGGATCAGCTCGGCTGGTGAACCAGTGTGTGTGGAGCACAATATGGTGTGCTGGATGGTTGCCACGTGGCCAAGATCTGTCATGTCAGAAAGCAGTATCTACACCTGGTTTCGGGACAATTTATGGGTATTTTGAGGAAGTTTTTGGCAGTCAAAGATGGTTTTTAGTTGTAACTTTTTTCGTGATCCTATAGTTTGATTGTCAGTCTACAATATTAGGTAAAGATTCACTCGTTTTTGTAACATTTAGATATTAGAAAAAGGTGCTCAAAATGCTTCGAAATCTTGTTTTGAGTGATTTTATTTCTCAAAAGGGTGAGGGGTTTGAGGGTCGGGGTCCAACTTGGTGTTTTAGATTTCTATTTGGGGTTTAATTGAGGTTCTAAGATAAGAGGATTTGGTGTTTTTCGAGTTTGGGGGATGATCAGGGTATGATTTTTAATGATAATTCATGATTTCGTGACATTTTATGGGTATTTTGAGGAGGTTTTTGGCAGGCAAAAGAAGGTTTTTAGTTGTAACTTTTTTCGTGATCCTATAGTTTGATTGTCAGTCTACAATATTAGGTAAAGATTCACTCGTTTTTATAACATTTAGATTTTGTAAAAGGTGCTGAAAACGCTTCGAAGTCTTGTTTTGAGTGATTTGATTTCTCAAAAGGGTAAAGGGTTTGAGGGTTGGGGGTCCAATTAAGTGTTTTAGATTTGAATTTAGGGTTTAATGGAGGATATGGGATTAGGGGATTTGGTGTTTCTTGAGTTTTGGGTGATGATCAGGGTACGATTTTTAATGATAAATCATGGTTTCTGGATATTTTATGGGTACTTTGGGGTGGTTTTTAGCAGGCCAAAGAAAGTTTTGGTTGTATATATTTTCGTGGTACAATAGTTTTATTGCCAGTCTACAATATTAGGTAAAAATTCACTCGTTTTTGATACATTTGGAAATTAGAAAAAGGTGCTAAAAACGCTTCGAAATCTTGTTTTGAGTGATTTTATTTCTCGAAAGGGTGAGGTGTTTGAGGGTCGGGGGTCCAACTTAGTGTTTTAGATTTCAATTTAGGGTTAAATTGAGGTTCTATGATTAGAGGATTTGATGTTTTTTCAGTTTGGGGTGATCATCAGTGTATGATTTTTAATGATAAATCATGATTTCGGTACATTTTATGGGTATTTTGAGGTGGTTTTTGGCAGGCCAAGGAAGGTTTTTAGTTGAGTCATTTTTCATGATCCTATAGTTTGATTGTCACTCTACAATATTAGGTAAATATTCACTCGTTTTTGTAACAGTTAGATATGAGAAAAAGTTGCTCAAAATGCTTCAAAATCTTGTTTTGAGTTATTTGAATTCTCAAAAGGGTGAAGGGTTTGAGGGTTGTGGGTCCAATTCAGTGTTTTAGATTTCTATATAGGGTTTAAGTGATGATATGGGATTAGAGGATTTGGTGTTTTTTGAGTTTGGGGTGATGATCAGGGTATGATTGTTAGTGATAAATCCTGGTTTCGGGACAATTTATGGGTATTTTGAGGAAGTTTTTGGCAGTCAAAGATGGTTTTTAGCTGTAACTTTTTTCGTGATCCTATAGTTTGATTGTCAGTCTACAATATTAGGTAAAGATTCACTCGTTTTTGAAATATTTAGATATTAGTAAAAGGTGCTCAAAATGCTTCGAAATCTTGTTTTGAGTGATTTTATTTCTCAAAAGGGTGAGGGGTTTGAGGGTCGGGGTCCAACTTGGTGTTTTAGATTTCTATTTGGGGTTTAATTGAGGTTCTAAGATAAGAGAATTTGTTGTTTTTCGAGTTTGGGGGATGATCAGGGTATGATTTTTAATGATAATTCATGATTTCGGGACATTTTATTGGTATTTTGAAGAGGTTTTTGCAGGCCAAATAAGGTTTTTAGTTGTAAATTTTTTCATGATCCTATAGTTTGATTGTCAGTCTACAATATTGGGTACATATTCACTCGTTTTTGTAACATCTAGATATTAGAAAAAGATGCTCAAAATGCTTCGAAATCATGTTTTGAGTGATTTGACTTCTCAAAAGGGGGAAGGGTTTGAGGGTTGGGGGTCCAATTCAGTGTTTTAAATTTCTATATAGGGTTTAAATGATGATATCGGTTAGAGAATTTGGTATTTTTTGAGTTTGGGGTGATGATCAGGGTATGATTTTTAATGATAAATCATGGTTTCGGGACATTTTATGGGTTTTTTGTGGAGGTTTTTGGAAGTCCAAAGAAGGATTTTAGTTGTAATTTTTTTCGTGTTCCTATAGTTTGATTGTCAGTCTACACTAGTAGGTAAAGATTCACTCGTTTTTGTAACATTTAGATATTAGAAAAAGGTGCTCAAAACGTTTCGCAATCTTGTTTTGAGTGATTTTATTTCTCAAAAGGGTGAGGGGTTTGAGGGTGGGGGTCCAACTTAGTGTTTAAGATTTCAATTTAGGGTTTAATTGAGGTTCTATGATTAGAGGATTTGGTGTATTTTGAGTTTGGGGGATGATCAGGGTAGGATTTTTAATTATAAAATATTAGAAAAAGGTGCTCAAAATGCTTCGAAATCTTGTTTTGAGTGGTTTGATTTCTCAAAAGGGTGAAGGGTTTGAGGGGTGGGGTCCAATTAAGTGTTTTAGATTTGTATTTAGGGTTTAATGGAGGATATGGGATTAGGGGATTTGGTGTTTACTGAGTTTGGGGTGATGGTCAGGGTACGATTTTTAATGATAAATCATGGTTTCGGGATATTTTATGGGTACTTTGGGGTGGTTTTTAGCAGGCCAAAGAAGGGGTTGGTTGTATATATCTTCTTGATACAATAGTTTTTATTGCTAGTATACAATATTAGGTAAAAATTCACTCGTTTTTTGAAACATATAGATATTAGAAAAAGGTGCTAAAAACGCTTCGAAATCTTGTGTTGAGTGATTTTATTTCTCAAAAGGGTGAGGGGTTTGAGGGCCGGGGGTTCAACTTAGTGTTTTAGATTTCTATTTGGGGTTTAATTGAGGTTCTATGATTAGAGGATTTGGTGTTTTTTCAGTTTGGGGTGATGATCAGTGTATGGTTTTTAATGATAAATCATGATTTCGGGACATTTTATGGGTATTTTGAGGAGGTTTTTGGCAGGCCAAAGAAGGTTTTTAGTTGTAACTTTTTTCGTGATCCTATAGTTTGATTGTCAGTCTACAATATTAGGTAAAGATTCACTCGTTTTTGTAACATTTAGATATTAGAAAAAGGTGCTAAAAATGGTTCGAAATCTTGTTTTGAGTGATCTGATTTCTCAAAAGGGTGAAGGGTTTGAGGGTTGGGGGTCCAATTAAGTGTTTTAGATTTGTATTTAGGGTTTAATGGAGGATATGGGATTAGGGGATTTGGTGTTTCTTGATTTTGGGGTGATGATCAGGGTACGATTTTTAATGATAAATCATGGTTTCGGGATATTTTATGGGTACTTTGGGTTGGTTTTTAGCAGGCCAAAGAAAGTTTTGGTTGTATATATTTTCGTTGTACAATAGTTTTATTGCCAGTCTACAATATTAGGTAAAAATTCACTCGTTTTTTAATCATTTAGAAATTAGAAAAAGGTGCTAAAAACTCTTCGAAATCTTGTTTTGAGTGATTTTATTTCTCAAAAGGGTGAGGGGTTTGAGGGTCGGGGGTCCAAATTAGTGTTTTAGATTTATATTTAGGGTTAAATTGAGGTTCTATGATTAGAGGATTTGGTGTTTTTTCAGTTTGGGGTGATGATCAGTGTATGATTTTTAATGATAAATCTTGATTTCGGGACATTTTATGGGTATTTTGAGGTGGTTTTTGGCAGGCCAAGGAAGGTTTTTAGTTGAATTTTTTTTCATGATCCTATAGTTTGATTGTCACTCTACAATATTAGGTAAAGATTCACTCGTTTTTGTAACATTTAGATATGAGAAAAAGTTGCTCAAAATGCTTCAAAATCTTGTTTTGAGTGATTTGAATTCTCAAAAGGGTGAAGGGTTTGAGGGTTGGGGGTCCAATTCAGTGTTTTAGATTTCTATATAGGGTTTAAATGATGATATGGGATTAGAGGATTTGGTGTTTTTTGATTTTGGGGTGATGATCAGGGTATGATTTTTAATGATAAATCCTGGTTTCGCGACAATTTATGGGTATTTTGAAGAAGTTTTTGGCAGTCAAAGAAGGCTTTTAGTTGTAACTTTTTTCGTGATCCTATAGTTTGATTGTCAGTCTACAATATTAGGTAAAGATTCACTCGTTTTTGTAACATTTAGATATTAGAAAAAGGTGCTCAAAATGCTTCGAAATCTTGTTTTGAGTGATTTTATTTCTCAAAAGGGTGAGGGGTTTGAGGGTCGGGGGTCCGACTTAGTGTTTGAGATTTCTATTTAGGGTTTGATTGAGGTTCTAAGATTAGACGATTTGGTGTTTTTTGAGTTCGGGGATGATCAGGGTATGATTTTTGATGATAATTCATGATTTCGGGACATTTTATGGGTATTTTGAGGAGGTTTTTGGCAGGCCAAAGAAGGTTTTTAGTTGTAACTTTTTTCGTGATCCTATAGTTTGATTGTCAGTCTACAATATTAGGTAAAGATTCACTCGTTTTTGTAACATTTAGATATTAGAAAAAGGTGCTCAAAATGCTTCGAAATCTTTTTTTGAGTGATTTTAATTCCCAATAGGGTGAAGGGTTTGAGGGTTGGGGGTCCAATTCAGTGTTTTAGATTTCTATATAGGGTTTAAATGATGATATTGGATTAGAGGATTTGGTGTTTTTTGAGTTTGGGGTGATGATCAGGGTATGATTTTTAATGATAAATCATGGTTTCGAGACATTTTATGGGTATTTTGAGGAGGTTTTTGGCAGGCCAAAGAAGGTTTTTAGTTGTAATTTTTTTCGTGTTCCTATAGTTTGATTGTCATTCTACACTAGTAGGTAAAGATTCACTCGTTTTTGTAACATTTAGATATTAGAAAAAGGTGCTCAAAACGCTTCGCAATCTTGTTTTGAGTGATTTTATTTCTCAAAAGGGTGAGGGGTTTGAGGGTGGGGGTCCAACTTAGTGTTTAAGATTTGAAGTTAGGGTTTACTTGAGGTTCTATGATTAGAGGATTTGGTGTATTTTGAGTTTGGGGGATGATTAGGGTATGATTTTTAATTATAAAATATTAGAAAAAGGTGCTCAAAATGCTTCGAAATCTTGTTTTGAGTGATTTGAATTGTCAAAAGGGTGAAGGGTTTGAGGGTTGGGGGTCCAATTCTGTGTTTTAGATTTCTATATAAGGTTTAAATGAGGATATGGGATTAGATAATTTGGTGTTTTTTGAGTTTGGGGTGATGATCAGGGTATGATTTTTAATGATAAATCATGGTTTCGGGATATTTTATGGGTACTTTGGGGTGGTTTTTAGCAGGCCAAAGAAGGTTTTGGTTGTATATTTTTTCGTGATACAATAGTTTTATTGCCAGTCAACAATATTAGGTAATATTCACTCGTTTTTGAAACATTTAGATATTAGAAAAAGGTGCCAAAAAACGCTTCGAAATCTTGTTTTGAGTGATTTAATTTCTCAAAAGGGTGAGGGGTTTGAGGGTTGGGGGTCCAACTTAGTGTTTTAGATTTCTATTTAGGGATTAATTGAGGTTCTATGATTAGAGGATTTGGTGTTTTTTCAGTTTAGGGTGATGATGAGTGTATGATTTTTAATGATAAATCATGATTTCGGGGCATTTTATGGGTATTTCTAGGAGGTTTTTGGCAGGCCAAAGAAGGTTTTTAGTTTTAACTTTTTACGTGATCCTATAGTTTGATTGTCAGTCTACAATATTAGGTAAAGATTCACTCGTTTTTTTAACATTTAGATATTAGAAAAAGGTGCTGAAAACGCTTCGAAATCTTGTTTTGAGTGATTTTATTTCTCAAAAGGGTGAGGGGTTTGAGGGTCGGGGGTCCAACTTAGTGTTTGAGATTTCTATTTGGGGTTTAATTGAGGTTCTAAGATTAGACGATTTGGTGTTTTTTGAGTTTGGGGATGATCAGGGTATGATTTTTAATGATAATTCATGATTTCGGGACATTTTATGGGTATTTTGTCGAGGTTTTTGGAAGTCCAAAGAAAGATTTTTGTTGTAACTTTTATCGTGATCCTATAGTTTGATTGTCAGTCTACAATATTAGGTAAAGATTCAATCGTTTTTGGAACATTTAGTTATTAGAAAAAGGTGCTGAAAACGCTTCGAAATCTTGTTTTGAGTGATTTGATTTCTCAAAAGGGTGAAGGGTTTGAGGGTTGGGGGTCCAATTCAGTGTTTTAGATTTCTATATAGGGTTTAAATCATGATATTGGATTAGAGGATTTGGTGTTTTTTGAGTTTGGGGTGATGATCAGGGTATGATTTTTAATGATAAATCATGGTTTCGAGACATTTTATGGGTATTTTGAGGAGGTTTTTGGCAGGCCAAAGAAGGTTTTTAGTTGTAATTTTTTTCGTGTTCCTGTAGTTTGATTGTCAGTCTACACTAGTAGGTAAAGATTCACTCGTTTTTGTAACATTTAGATATTAGAAAAAGGTGCTCAAAACGCTTCACAATCTTGTTTTGAGTGATTTTATTTCTCAAAAGGGTGAGGGGTTTGAGGGTGGGGGTCCAACTTAGTGTTTAAGATTTCAATTTAGGGTTTAATTGAGGTTCTATGATTAGAGGATTTGGTGTATTTTGAGTTTGGGGGATGATCAGGGTAGGATTTTTAATTATAAAATATTAGAAAAGGTGCTCAAAATGCTTCGAAATCTTGTTTTGAGTGATTTGAATTGTCAAAAGGGTGAAGGGTTTGAGGGTTGGGGGTCCAATTCAGTGTTTTAGATTTCTATATAAGGTTTAAATGAGGATATGGGATTAGAGAATTTGGTGTTTTTTGAGTTTGGGGTGATGATCAGGGTATGATTTTTAATGATAAATCATGGTTTCAGGATATTTTATGGGTACTTTGGGGTGGTTTTTAGTAGGCTAAAGAAGGTTTTGGTTGTAGATTTTTTCGTGATACAATAGTTTTACTGCCATTCAACAATATTAGGTAAAAATTCACTCGTTTTTGAAACATTTAGATATTAGAAAAAGGTGCCAAAAACGCTTCGAAATCTTGTTTTGAGTAATTTTGTTTCTCAAAAGGGTGAGGGGTTTGAGGGTCGGGGGTCCAACTTAGTGTTTTAGATTTCTATTTAGGGTTTATTTGAGGTTCTATGATTAGGGGATTTGGTGTTTTTTCAGTTTAGGGTGATGATCAGTGTATGATTTTTAATGATAAATCATGATTTCGGGGCATTTTATGGGTATTTTTAGGAGGTTTTTGGCAGGCCAAAGAAGGTTTTTAGTTGTAACTTTTTTCATGATCCTATAGTTTGATTGTAAGTCTACAATATTAGGTAAAGATTCACTCGTTTTTGTAAAATTTAGATATTAGAAAAAGGTGCTCAAAATGCTTCGAAATCTTGTTTTGAGTGATTTGAATTCTCAAAAGGGTGAGGGGTTTGAGGGTCGGGGATCCAACATAGTGTTTGAGATTTCTATTTGGGGTTTAATTGAGGTTCTAAGATTAGACGATTTGGTGTTTTTTGAGTTTGGGGGATGATCAGGGTATGATTTTTAATGATAAATTCATGATTTCGGGACATTTTATAGGTATTTTGAGGAGGTTTTTGGCAGGCCAAAGAAGGTTTTTAGTTGTTACTTTTTTCGTGATCCTGTAGTTTGATTGTCAGTCTACAATATTAGGTAAAGATTCACTCGTTTTTGTAACATTTAGATATTAGAAAAAAGTGCTAAAAATGCTTCGAAATCTTGTTTTGAGTGATTTTATTTTTC
Source organism: Linanthus parryae (assembly GCA_023055425.1). NCBI lineage: Eukaryota > Viridiplantae > Streptophyta > Magnoliopsida > Ericales > Polemoniaceae > Linanthus > Linanthus parryae. Next base: position 108,425 of record JALGPY010000008.1, on the reverse strand, counting down.
AAAAGGGTGAGGGGTTTGAGGGTTGGGGGTCCAACTTAGTGTTTAAGATTTCTATTTAGGGTTTAATTGAGGTTCTAAGATTAGAGGATTTGGTAGTTTTTCAGTTTAGGGGATGATCAGGGTATGATTTTTAATGATAACTCATGATTTCGGGACATTTTATGGGTATTTTGAGGAGGTTTTTTCAGGCCAAACAAGGTTTTTAGTTGTAACTTTTTACGTGATCCTATAATTTGATTGTCAGTCTACAATATTAGGTAAAGATTCACTAGTTTTTGTAACATTTAGATATCAGAGAAAGGTGCTCAAAATGCTTCGAAATCTTGTTTTGAGTGATTTTATTTCTCAAAAGGGTGAGGGGTTTGAGGGTCGGGGGTCCAACTTAGTGTTTGAGATTTCTATTTGTGGTTTAATTGAGGTTCTAAGATTAGATAATTTGGTGTTTTTTCAATTTAGGGATGATCAGGGTATGATTTTTGATGATAATTCATGATTTCGGGACATTTTATGGGTATTTTGAGGAGGTTTTTGGCAGGCCAAAGAGGGTTTTTAGTTGTAACTTTTTTCCTGATCCTATAGTTTGATTGTCAGTCTACAATATTAGGTAAAGATTCACTCGTTTTTGTAACATCTAGATATTAGAAAAAGGTGCTCAAAATGCTTCGAAATCTTTTTTTGAGTGATTTTAATTCCCAATAGGGTGAAGGGTTTGAGGGTTGGGGGTCCAATTCAGTGTTTTAGATTTCTATATAGGGTTTAAATGATGATATTGGATTAGAGGATTTGGTGTTTTTTGAGTTTGGGGTGATGATCAGGGTATGATTTTTAATGATAAATCATGGTTTCAAGACATTTTATGGGTATTTTGAGGAGGTTTTTGGCAGGCCAAAGAAGGTTTTTAGTTGTAATTTTTTTCGTGTTCCTATAGTTTGATTGTTAGTCTACACTAGTAGGTAAAGATTCACTCGTTTTTGTAACATTTAGATATTAGAAAAAGGTGCTCAAAACGCTTCGCAATCTTGTTTTGAGTGATTTTATTTCTCAAAAGGGTGAGGGGTTTGAGGGTGGGGGTCCAACTTAGTGTTTAAGATTTGAAGTTAGGGTTTACTTGAGGTTCTATGATTAGAGGATTTGGTGTATTTTGAGTTTGGGGGATGATCAGAGTATGATTTTTAATTATAAAATATTAGAAAAAGGTGCTCAAAATGCTTCGAAATCTTGTTTTGAGTGATTTGAATTGTCAAAAGGGTGAAGGGTTTGAGGGTTAGGGGTCCAATTCAGTGTTTTAGATTTCTATATAAGGTTTAAATGAGGATATGGGATTAGATAATTTGGTGTTTTTTGAGTTTGGGGTGATGATCAGGGTATGATTTTTAATGATAAATCATGGTTTCATGATATTTTATGGGTACTTTGGGGTGGTTTTTAGCAGGCCAAAGAAGGTTTTGGTTGTATATTTTTTCGTGAAACAATAGTTTTATTGCCAGTCAACAATATTAGGTAATATTCACTCGTTTTTGAAACATTTAGATATTCGAAAAATGTGCCAAAAAACGCTTCGAAATCTTGTTTTGAGTGATTTTATTTCTCAAAAGGGTGAGGGGTTTGAGGGTCGGGGGTCCAACTTAGTGTTTTAGATTTCTATTTAGGGATTAATTGAGGTTCTATGATTAGAGGATTTGGTGTTTTTTCAGTTTAGGGTGATGATCAGTGTATGATTTTTAATGATAAATCATGATTTCGGGGCATTTTATGGGTATTTCTAGGAGGTTTTCTGCAGGCCAAAGAAGGTTTTTAGTTTTAACTTTTTACGTGATCCTATAGTTTGATTGTCAGTCTACAATATTAGGAAAAGATTCACTCGTTTTTTTAACATTTAGATATTAGAAAAAGGTGCTGAAAACGCTTCGAAATCTTGTTTTGAGTGATTTTATTTCTCAAAAGGGTGAGGGGTTTGAGGGTCGGGGGTCCAACTTAGTGTTTGAGATTTCTATTTGGGGTTTAATTGAGGTTCTAAGATTAGACGATTTGGTGTTTTTTGAGTTTGGGGATGATCAGGGTATGATTTTTAATGATAATTCATGATTTCGGGACATTTTATGGGTATTTTGTGGAGGTTTTTGGAAGTCCAAAGAAGGATTTTTGTTGTAACTTTTATCGTGATCCTATAGTTTGATTGTCAGTCTACAATATTAGGTAAAGATTCAATCGTTTTTGGAACATTTCGTTATTAGAAAAAGGTGCTGAAAACGCTTCGAAATCTTGTTTTGAGTGATTTGATTTCTCAAAAGGGTGAAGGGTTTGAGGGTTGGGGGTCCAATTCAGTGTTTTAGATTTCTATATAGGGTTTAAATGATGATATTGGATTAGAGGATTTGGTGTTTTTTGAGTTTGGGGTGATGATCAAGGTATGATTTTTAATGATAAATCATGGTTTCGAGACATTTTATGGGTATTTTGTGGAGGTTTTTGGAAGTCCAAAGAAGGATTTTTGTTGTAACTTTTTTCGTGATCCTATAGTTTTATTTTCAGTCTACAATATTAGGTACGGATTCACTTGTTTTTGTACCATTTAGATATTGTAAAAGGTGCTGAAAACGCTTCGAAATCTTGTTTTGAGTGATTTGAATTGTCAAAAGGGTGAAGGGTTTGAGGGTTGGGGGTCCAATTAAGTGTTTAAGATTTGTATTTAGGGTTTAATGGAGGATATGAGATTAGGGGATTTGGTGTTTCTTGAGTTTGGGGTGATGATCAGGGTACGATTTTTAATGTTAAATCATGGTTTCGGGATATTTTATGGGTACTTTGGGGTGGTTTTTAGCAGGCCAAAGAAAGTTTTGGTTGTATTTATTTTCGTTGTACAATAGTTTTATTGCCAGTCTACAATATTACGTAAAAATTCACTCGTTTTTGAAACATTTAGAAATTAGAAAAAGGTGCTAAAAACGCTTCAAAATCTTGTTTTGAGTGATTTTATTTCTCAGAAGGGTGAGGGGTTTGAGGGTCGGGGTCCAACTTAGTGTTTAAGATTTATATTTAGGGTTAAATTGAGGTTCTATGATTAGAGGATTAGGTGTTTTTTCAGTTTGGGGTGATGATCAGTATATGATTTTTAATGATAAATCATGATTTCGGGACATTTTATGGGTATTTTGAGGTGGTTTTTGGCAGGCCAAGGAAGGTGTTTAGTTGAAACTTTTTTCATGATCCTATAGTTTGATTGTCACTCTACAATATTAGGTAAAGATTCACTCGTTTTTGTAACATTTAGATATGAGAATAAGTTGCTCAAAATGCTTCGAAACCTTGTTTTGAGTGATTTGAATTCTCAAAAGGGTGAAGGGTTTGAGGGTTGGGGGTCCAATTCAGTGTTTTAGATTTCTATATAGGGTTTAAATGATATATGGGATTGGAGGATTTGGTATTTTTTGAGTTTGGGGTGATGATCAGGGTATGATTTTTAATGATAAATCCTGGTTTCGGGACAATTTATGGGTATTTTGAGGAAGTTTTTGGCAGTCAAAGAAGGTTTTTAGTTGTAACTTTTTTCGTGATCCTATAGTTTGATTGTCAGTCTACAATATTAGGTAAAGATTCACTCGTTTTTGTAAAATTTAGATATTAGAAAAAGGTGCTCAAAATGCTTCGAAATCTTGTTTTGAGTGATTTTAATTCTCAAAAGGGTGAGGGGTTTGAGGGTCGGGGGTCCAACTTAGTGTTTGAGATTTCTATTTGGGGTTTAATTGAGGTTCTATGATTGGACGATTTGGTGTTTTTTGAGTTTGGGGATGATCAGGGTATGACTTTTAATGATAATTCTTTATTTCGGGACATTTTATGAGTATTTTGAGGAGGTTTTTGGCAGGCCAAAGAAGGTTTTTAGTTGTAACTTTTTTCGTGATCCTATAGTTTGATTGTCAGTCTACAATATTAGGTAAAGATTCACTCGTTTTTGTAACATTTAGATATTAGAAAAAGGTGCTTAAAATGCTTCGAAATCTTTTTTTGAGTGATTTTATTTCTCAAAAGGGTGAGGGGTTTGAGGTTCGGGGGTCCAACTTAGTGTTTTAGATTTCTATTTAGGGTTTAATTGAGGTTCTATGATTAGAGGATTTGGTGTTTTTTCAGTATGGGGTGATGATCAGTGTATGGTTTTTAATGATAAATCATGATTTCGGGACATTTAATGGGTATTTTGAGGAGGTTTTTGGCAGCCCAAAGTAGGTTTTTAGTTGTAACTTTTTTCGTGATCCTATAGTTTGATGTCAGTCTACAATATTAGGTAAAGATTCACTCGTTTTTGTAACGGTTAGATATGAGAAAAAGTTGCTCAAAATGCTTTGAAATCTTGTTTTGAGTTATTTGAATTCTCAAAAGGGTGAAGGGTTTGAGGGTTGTGGGTCCAATTCAGTGTTTTAGATTTCTATATAGGGTTTAAATGATGATATGGTATTAGAGGATTTGGTGTTTTTTGAGTTTGGGGTGATGATCAGGGTTTGATTTTTATTGATAAATCCTGGTTTCGGGACAATTTATGGGTATTTTGAGGAAGTTTTTGGCAGTCAAAGATGGTTTTTAGTTGTAACTTTTTTCGTGATCCTATAGTTTGATTGTCATTCTACAATATTAGGTAAAGATTCACTCGTTTTTGTAACATTTAGATATTAGAAAAAGATGCTCAAAATGCTTCGAAATCTTGTTTTGAGTGATTTTATTTCTCAAAAGGGTGAGGGGTTTGAGGGTCGGGGTCCAACTTGGTGTTTTAGATTTCTATTTGGGGTTTAATTGAGGTTCTAAGATAAGAGGATTTGGTGTTTTTCGAGTTTGGGGGATGATCAGGGTATGATTTTTAATGATAATTCATGATTTCGTGACATTTTATGGGTATTTTGAGGAGGTTTTTGGCAGGCCAAAGAAGGTTTTTAGTTGTAACTTTTTTCGTGATCCTATAGTTTGATTGTCAGTCTACAATATTAGGTAAAGATTCACTCGTTTTTATAACATTTAGATTTTGTAAAAGGTGCTGAAAACGCTTCGAAGTCTTGTTTTGAGTGATTTGATTTCTCAAAAGGGTGAAGGGTTTGAGGGTTGGGGGTCCAATTAAGTGTTTTAGATTTGTATTTAGGGTTTAATGGAGGATATGGGATTAGGGGATTTGGTGTTTCTTGAGTTTTGGGTGATGATCAGGGTACGATTTTTAATGATAAATCATGGTTTCTGGATATTTTATGGGTACTTTGGGGTGGTTTTTAGCAGGCCAAAGAAAGTTTTGGTTGTATATATTTTCGTGGTACAATAGTTTTATTGCCAGTCTACAATATTAGGTAAAAATTCACTCGTTTTTGATACATTTGGAAATTAGAAAAAGGTGCTAAAAACGCTTCGAAATCTTGTTTTGAGTGATTTTATTTCTCGAAAGGGTGAGGTGTTTGAGGGTCGGGGGTCCAACTTAGTGTTTTAGATTTCAATTTAGGGTTAAATTGAGGTTCTATGATTAGAGGATTTGGTGTTTTTTCAGTTTGGGGTGATCATCAGTGTATGATTTTTAATGATAAATCATGATTTCGGTACATTTTATGGGTATTTTGAGGTGGTTTTTGGCAGGCCAAGGAAGGTTTTTAGTTGAGTCATTTTTCATGATCCTATAGTTTGATTGTCACTCTACAATATTAGGTAAATATTCACTCGTTTTTGTAACAGTTAGATATGAGAAAAAGTTGCTCAAAATGCTTCAAAATCTTGTTTTGAGTTATTTGAATTCTCAAAAGGGTGAAGGGTTTGAGGGTTGTGGGTCCAATTCAGTGTTTTAGATTTCTATATAGGGTTTAAGTGATGATATGGGATTAGAGGATTTGGTGTTTTTTGAGTTTGGGGTGATGATCAGGGTATGATTTTTAGTGATAAATCCTGGTTTCGGGACAATTTATGGGTATTTTGAGGAAGTTTTTGGCAGTCAAAGATGGTTTTTAGCTGTAACTTTTTTCGTGATCCTATAGTTTGATTGTCAGTCTACAATATTAGGTAAAGATTCACTCGTTTTTGAAATATTTAGATATTAGTAAAAGGTGCTCAAAATGCTTCGAAATCTTGTTTTGAGTGATTTTATTTCTCAAAAGGGTGAGGGGTTTGAGGGTCGGGGTCCAACTTGGTGTTTTAGATTTCTATTTGGGGTTTAATTGAGGTTCTAAGATAAGAGGATTTGTTGTTTTTCGAGTTTGGGGGATGATCAGGGTATGATTTTTAATGATAATTCATGATTTCGGGACATTTTATTGGTATTTTGAAGAGGTTTTTGCAGGCCAAAGAAGGTTTTTAGTTGTAACTTTTTTCATGATCCTATAGTTTGATTGTCAGTCTACAATATTAGGTACATATTCACTCGTTTTTGTAACATCTAGATATTAGAAAAAGATGCTCAAAATGCTTCGAAATCATGTTTTGAGTGATTTGACTTCTCAAAAGGGGGAAGGGTTTGAGGGTTGGGGGTCCAATTCAGTGTTTTAAATTTCTATATAGGGTTTAAATGATGATATGGGTTAGAGAATTTGGTATTTTTTGAGTTTGGGGTGATGATCAGGGTATGATTTTTAATGATAAATCATGGTTTCGGGACATTTTATGGGTTTTTTGTGGAGGTTTTTGGAAGTCCAAAGAAGGATTTTAGTTGTAATTTTTTTCGTGTTCCTATAGTTTGATTGTCAGTCTACACTAGTAGGTAAAGATTCACTCGTTTTTGTAACATTTAGATATTAGAAAAAGGTGCTCAAAACGCTTCGCAATCTTGTTTTGAGTGATTTTATTTCTCAAAAGGGTGAGGGGTTTGAGGGTGGGGGTCCAACTTAGTGTTTAAGATTTCAATTTAGGGTTTAATTGAGGTTCTATGATTAGAGGATTTGGTGTATTTTGAGTTTGGGGGATGATCAGGGTAGGATTTTTGATTATAAAATATTAGAAAAAGGTGCTCAAAATGCTTCGAAATCTTGTTTTGAGTGATTTGATTTCTCAAAAGGGTGAAGGGTTTGAGGGGTGGGGTCCAATTAAGTGTTTTAGATTTGTATTAAGGGTTTAATGGAGGATATGGGATTAGGGGATTTGGTGTTTACTGGGTTTGGGGTGATGGTCAGGGTACGATTTTTAATGATAAATCATGGTTTCGGGATATTTTATGGGTACTTTGGGGTGGTTTTTAGCAGGCCAAAGAAGGGGTTGGTTGTATATATCCTCTTGATATAATAGTTTTTATTGCCAGTATACAATATTAGGTAAAAATTCACTCGTTTTTTGAAAAATATAGATATTAGAAAAAGGTGCTAAAAACGCTTCGAAATCTTGCGTTAAGTGATTTAATCTCTCAAAAGGGTGAGGGGTTTGAGGGCCGGGGGTTCAACTTAGTGTTTTAGATTTCTATTTGGGGTTTAATTGAGGTTCTATGATTAGAGGATTTGGTGTTTTTTCAGTTTGGGGTGATGATCAGTGTATGGTTTTTAATGATAAATCATGATTTCGGGACATTTTATGGGTATTTTGAGGAGGTTTTTGGCAGGCCAAAGAAGATTTTTAGTTGTAACTTTTTTCGTGATCCTATAGTTTGATTGTCAGTCTACAATATTAGGTAAAGATTCACTCGTTTTTGTAACATTTAGATATTAGAAAAAGGTGCTAAAAATGGTTCGAAATCTTGTTTTGAGTGATCTGATTTCTCAAAAGGGTGAAGGGTTTGAGGGTTGGGGGTCCAATTAAGTGTTTTAGATTTGTATTTAGGGTTTAATGGAGGATATGGGATTAGGGGATTTGGTGTTTCTTGAGTTTGGGGTGATGATCAGGGTACGATTTTTAATGATAAATCATGGTTTCGGGATATTTTATGGGTACTTTGGGTTGGTTTTTAGCAGGCCAAAGAAGGGGTTGGTTGTATATATCCTCTTGATATAATAGTTTTATTGCCAGTCTACAATATTAGGTAAAAATTCACTCGTTTTTTAATCATTTAGAAATTAGAAAAAGGTGCTAAAAACTCTTCGAAATCTTGTTTTGAGTGATTTTATTTCTCAAAACGGTGAGGGGTTTGAGGGTCGGGGGTCCAACTTAGTGTTTTAGATTTATATTTAGGGTTAAATTGAGGTTCTATGATTAGAGGATTTGGTGTTTTTTCAGTTTGGGGTGATGATCAGTGTATGATTTTTAATGATAAATCTTGATTTCGGGACATTTTATGGGTTTTTTGAGATGGTTTTTGGCAGGCCAAGGAAGGTTTTTAGTTGAATTTTTTTTCATTATCCTATAGTTTGATTGTCACTCTACAATATTAGGTAAAGATTCACTCGTTTTTTTAACATTTAGATATGAGAAAAAGTTGCTCAAAATGCTTGAAAATCTTGTTTTGAGTGATTTGAATTCTCAAAAGGGTGAAGGGTTTGAGGGTTGGGGGTCCAATTCAGTGTTTTAGATTTCTATATAGGGTTTAAATGATGATATGGGATTAGAGGATTTGGTGTTTTTTGATTTTGGGGTGATGATCAGGGTATGATTTTTAATGATAAATCCTGGTTTCGCGACAATTTATGGGTATTTTGAAGAAGTTTTTGGCAGTCAAAGAAGGCTTTTAGTTGTAACTTTTTTCGTGATCCTATAGTTTGATTGTCAGTCTACAATATTAGGTAAAGATTCACTCGTTTTTGTAACATTTAGATATTAGAAAAAGGTGCTCAAAATGCTTCGAAATCTTGTTTTGAGTGATTTTATTTCTCAAAAGGGTGAGGGGTTTGAGGGTCGGGGGTCCAGCTTAGTGTTTGAGATTTCTATTTAGGGTTTGATTGAGGTTCTAAGATTAGACGATTTGGTGTTTTTTGAGTTCGGGGATGATCAGGGTATGATTTTTGATGATAATTCATGATTTCGGGACATTTTATGGGTATTTTGAGGAGGTTTTTGGCAGGCCAAAGAAGGTTTTTAGTTGTAACTTTTTTCGTGATCCTATAGTTTGATTGTCAGTCTACAATATTAGGTAAAGATTCACTCGTTTTTATAACATTTAGATATTAGAAAAAGGTGCTCAAAATGCTTCGAAATCTTTTTTTGAGTGATTTTAATTCCTAATAGGGTGAAGGGTTTGAGGGTTTGGGGTCCAATTCAGTGTTTTAGATTTCTATATAGGGTTTAAATGATGATATTGGATTAGAGGATTTGGTGTTTTTTGAGTTTGGGGTGATGATCAGGGTATGATTTTTAATGATAAATCATGGTTTCGAGACATTTTATGGGTATTTTGAGGAGGTTTTTGGCAGGCCAAAGAAGGTTTTTAGTTGTAATTTTTTTCGTGTTCCTATAGTTTGATTGTCAGTCTACACTAGTAGGTAAAGATTCACTCGTTTTTGTAACATTTAGATATTAGAAAAAGGTGCTCAAAACGCTTCGCAATCTTGTTTTGAGTGATTTTATTTCTCAAAAGGGTGAGGGGTTGAGGGTGGGGGTCCAACTTAGTGTTTAAGATTTGAAGTTAGGGTTTACTTGAGGTTCTATGATTAGAGGATTTGGTGTATTTTGAGTTTGGGGGATGATCAGGGTATGATTTTTAATTATAAAATATTAGAAAAAGGTGCTCAAAATGCTTCGAAATCTTGTTTTGAGTGATTTGAATTGTCAAAAGGGTGAAGGGTTTGAGGGTTGGGGGGTCCAATTCTGTGTTTTAGATTTCTATATAAGGTTTAAACGAGGATATGGGATTAGATAATTTGGTGTTTTTTGAGTTTGGGGGGATGATCAGGGTATGATTTTTAATGATAAATCATGGTTTCGGGATATTTTATGGGTACTTTGGGGTGGTTTTTAGCAGGCCAAAGAAGGTTTTGGTTGTATATTTTTTCGTGATACAATAGTTTTATTGCCAGTCAACAATATTAGGTAATATTCACTCGTTTTTGAAACATTTAGATATTAGAAAAAGGTGCCAAAAAACGCTTCGAAATCTTGTTTTGAGTGATTTTATTTCTCAAAAGGGTGAGGGGTTTGAGGGTCGGGGGTCCAACTTAGTGTTTTAGATTTCTATTTAGGGATTAATTGAGGTTCTATGATTAGAGGATTTGGTGTTTTTTCAGTTTAGGGTGATGATCAGTGTATGATTTTTAATGATAGATCATGATTTCAGGGCATTTTATGGGTATTTCTAGGAGGTTTTTGGCAGGCCAAAGAAGGTTTTTAGTTTTAACTTTTTTTGTGATCCTATAGTTTGATTGTCAGTCTACAATATTAGGTAAAGATTCACTCGTTTTTTTAACATTTAGATATTAGAAAAAGGTGCTGAAAACGCTTCGAAATCTTGTTTTGAGTGATTTTATTTCTCAAAAGGGTTAGGGGTTTGAGGGTCGGGGGTCCAACTTAGTGTTTGAGATTTCTATTTGGGGTTTAATTGAGGTTCTAAGATTAGACGATTTGGTGTTTTTTGAGTTTGGGGATGATCAGGGTATGATTTTTAATGATAATTCATGATTTCGGGACATTTTATGGGTATTTTGTCGAGGTTTTTGGAAGTCCAAAGAAGGATTTTTGTTGTAACTTTTATCGTGATCCTATAGTTTGATTGTCAGTCTACAATATTAGGTAAAGATTCAATCGTTTTTGGAACATTTAGTTATTACAAAAAGGTGCTGAAAACGCTTCGAAATCTTGTTTTGAGTGATTTGATTTCTCAAAAGGGTGAAGGGTTTGAGGGTTGGGGGTCCAATTCAGTGTTTTAGATTTCTATATAGGGTTTAAATGATGATATTGGATTAGAGGATTTGGTGTTTTTTGAGTTTGGGGTGATGATCAGGGTATAATTTTTAATGATAAATCATGGTTTCGAGACATTTTATGGGTATTTTGAGGAGGTTTTTGGCAGGCCAAAGAAGGTTTTTAGTTGTAATTTTTTTCGTGTTCCTGTAGTTTGATTGTCAGTCTACACTAGTAGGTAAAGATTCACTCGTTTTTGTAACATTTAGATATTAGAAAAAGGTGCTCAAAACGCTTCACAATCTTGTTTTGAGTGATTTTATTTCTCAAAGGGGTGAGGGGTTTGAGGGTTGGGGTCCAACTTAGTGTTTAAGATTTCAATTTAGGGTTTAATTGAGGTTCTATGATTAGAGGATTTGGTGTATTTTGAGTTTGGGGGATGATCAGGGTAGGATTTTTAATTATAAAATATTAGAAAAAGGTGCTCAAAATGCTTCGAAATCTTGTTTTGAGTGATTTGAATTGTCAAAAGGGTGAAGGGTTTGAGGGTTGGGGGTCCAATTCAGTGTTTTAGATTTCTATATAAGGTTTAAATGAGGATATTTGATTAGAGAATTTGGTGTTTTTTGAGTTTGGGGTGATGATCAGGGTATGATTTTTAATGATAAATCATGGTTTCAGGATATTTTATGGGTACTTTGGGGTGGTTTTTAGTAGGCCAAAGAAGGTTTTGGTCGTAGATTTTTTCGTGATACAATAGTTTTACTGCCATTCAACAATATTAGGTAAAAATTCACTCGTTTTTGAAACATTTAGATATTAGAAAAAGGTGCCAAAAACGCTTCGAAATCTTGTTTTGAGTAATTTTGTTTCTCAAAAGCGTGAGGGGTTTGAGGGTCGGGGGTCCAACTTAGTGTTTTAGATTTCTATTTAGGGTTTAATTGAGGTTCTATGATTAGGGGATTTGGTGTTTTTTCAGTTTAGGGTGATGATCAGTGTATGATTTTTAATGATAAATCATGATTTCGGGGCATTTTATGGGTATTTTTAGGAGGTTTTTGGCAGGCCAAAGAAGGTTTTTAGTTGTAACTTTTTTCGTGATCCTATAGTTTGATTGTAAGTCTACAATATTAGGTAAAGATTCACTCGTTTTTGTAAAATTTAGATATTAGAAAAAGGTGCTCAAAATGCTTCGAAATCTTGTTTTGAGTGATTTTATTTCTCAAAAGGGTGAGGGGTTTGAGGGTCGGGGGTCCAACTTAGTGTTTGAGATTTCTATTTGGGGTTTAATTGAGGTTCTAAGATTAGATAATTTGGTGTTTTTTGAGTTCGGGGATGATCAGGGTATGATTTTTGATGATAATTCATGATTTCGGGACATTTTATGGGTATTTTGAGGAGGTTTTTGGCAGGCCAAAGAAGGTTTTTAGTTGTAACTTTTTTCCTGATCCTATAGTCTGATTGTCAGTCTACAATATGAGGTAAAGATTCACTCGTTTTTGTAACATTTAGATATTAGAAAAGGTGCTCAAAACGCTTCGCAATCTTGTTTTGAGTGATTTTATTTCTCAAAAGGGTGAGGGGTTTGAGGGTGGGGGTCCAACTTAGTGTTTAAGATTTGAAGTTAGGGTTTACTTGAGGTTCTATGATTAGAGGATTTGGTGTATTTTGAGTTTGGGGGATGATCAGGGTATGATTTTTAATTATAAAATATTAGAAAAAGGTGCTCAAAATGCTTCGAAATCTTGTTTTGAGTGATTTGAATTGTCAAAAGGGTGAACGGTTTGAGGGTTGGGGGTCCAATTCAGTGTTTTAGATTTCTATATAAGGTTTAAATGAGGATATGGGATTAGATAATTTGGTGTTTTTTGAGTTTGGGGTGATGATCAGGGTATGATTTTCAATGATAAATCATGGTTTCATGATATTTTATGGGTACTTTGGGGTGGTTTTTAGCAGGCCAAAGAAGGTTTTGGTTGTATATTTTTTCGTGATACAATAGTTTTATTGCCAGTCAACAATATTAGGTAATATTCACTCGTTTTTGAAACATCTAGATATTAGAAAAATGTGCCAAAAAACGCTTCGAAATCTTGTTTTGAGTGATTTTATTTCTCAAAAGGGTGAGGGGTTTGAGGGTCGGGGGTCCAACTTAGTGTTTTAGATTTCTATTTAGGGATTAATTGAGGTTCTATGATTAGAGGATTTGGTGTTTTTTCAGTTTAGGGTGATGATCAGTGTATGATTTTTAATGATAAATCATGATTTCGGGGCATTTTATGGGTATTTCTAGGAGGTTTTCTGCAGGCCAAAGAAGGTTTTTAGTTTTAACTTTTTACGTGATCCTATAGTTTGATTGTCAGTCTACAATATTTGGTAAAGATTCACTCGTTTTTTTAACATTTAGATATTAGAAAAAGGTGCTGAAAACGCTTCGAAATCTTGTTTTGAGTGATTTTATTTCTCAAAAGGGTTTGGGGTTTGAGGGTCGGGGGTCCAACTTAGTGTTTGAGATTTCTATTTGGGGTTTAATTGAGGTTCTAAGATTAGACGATTTGGTGTTTTTTGAGTTTGGGGATGATCAGGGTATGATTTTTAATGATAATTCATGATTTCGGGACATTTTATGGGTATTTTGTGGAGGTTTTTGGAAGTCCAAAGAAGGATTTTTGTTGTAACTTTAATCGTGATCCTATAGTTTGATTGTCAGTCTACAATATTAGGTAAAGATTCAATCGTTTTTGGAACATTTAGTTATTAGAAAAAGGTGCTGAAAACGCTTCGAAATCTTGTTTTGAGTGATTTGATTTCTCAAAAGGGTGAAGGGTTTGAGGGTTGGGGGTCCAATTCAGTGTTTTAGATTTCTATATAGGGTTTAAATGATGATATTGGATTAGAGGATTTGGTGTTTTTTGAGTTTGGGGTGATGATCAAGCTATGATTTTTAATGATAAATCATGGTTTCGAGACATTTTATGGGTATTTTGAGGAGGTTTTTGGCAGGCCAAAGAAGGTTTTTAGTTGTAATTTTTTTTCGTGTTCCTATAGTTTGATTGTCATTCTACACTAGTAGGTAAAGATTCACTCGTTTTTGTAACATTTAGATATTAGAAAAAGGTGCTCAAAACGCTTCGCAATCTTGTTTTGAGTGATTTTATTTCTCAAAAGGGTGAGGGGTTTGAGGGTGGGGGTCCAACTTAGTGTTTAAGATTTCAATTTAGGGTTTAATTGAGGTTCTATGATTAGAGGATTTGGTGTATTTTGAGTTTGGGGGATGATCAGGGTAGGATTTTTAATTATAAAATATTAGAAAAAGGTGCTCAAAATGCTTCGAAATCTTGTTTTGAGTGATTTGATTTCTCAAAAGGGTGAAGGGTTTGAGGGTTGGGGGTCCAATTCAGTGTTTTAGATTTCTATATAAGGTTTAAATGAGGATATGGGATTAGAGACTTTGGTGTTTTTTGAGTTTGGGGTGATGATTAGGGTATGATTTTTAATGATAAATCATGGTTTCGGGATATTTTATGGGTACTTTGGGGTGGTTTTTAGTAGGCCAAAGAAGGTTTTGGTTGTATATTTTTTCGTGATACAATAGTTTTACTGCCATTCAACAATATTAGGTAAAAATTCACTCGTTTTTGAAACATTTAGATATTAGAAAAAGGTGCCAAAAACGCTTCGAAATCTTGTTTTGAGTAATTTTGTTTCTCAAAAGGGTGAGGGGTTTGAGGGTCGGGGGTCCAACTTAGTGTTTTAGATTTCTATTTAGGGTTTAATTGAGGTTCTATGATTAGGGGATTTGGTGTTTTTTCAGTTTAGGGTGATGATCAGTGTATGATTTTTAATGATAAATCATGATTTCAGGGCATTTTATGGGTATTTTTAGGAGGTTTTTGGCAGGCCAAAGAAGGTTTTTAGTTGTAACTTTTTTCGTGATCCAATAGTTTGATTGTGAGTCTACAATATTAGGTAAAGATTCACTCGTTTTTGTAACATTTAGATATTAGAAAAAAGTGCTAAAAATGCTTCGAAATCTTGTTTTGAGTGATTTTATTTCTCAAAAGGGTGAGGGGTTTGAGGGTTGGGGGTCCAACTTAGTGTTTAAGATTTCTATTTAGGGTTTAATTGAGGTTCTAAGATTAGAGGATTTGGTAGTTTTTCAGTTTAGGGGATGATCAGGGTATGATTTTTTATGATAAATCATGATTTCGGGACATTTTATGGGTATTTTGAGGAGGTTTTTTTCAGGCCAAACAAGGTTTTTAGTTGTAACTTTTTACGTGATCCTATAGTTTAATTGTCAGTCTACAATATTAGGTAAAGATTCACTAGTTTTTGTAACATTTAGATATCAGAGAAAGGTGCTCAAAATGCTTCAAAATCTTGTTTTGAGTGATTTTATTTCTCAAAAGGGTGAGGGGTTTGAGGGTCGGGGGTCCAACTTAGTGTTTGAGATTTCTATTTAGGGTTTAATTGAGGTTCTATGATTAGATAATTTGGTGTTTTTTGAGTTCGGGGATGATCAGGGTATGATTTTTGATGATAATTCATGATTTCGGGACATTTTATGGGTATTTTGAGGAGGTTTTTGGCAGGCCAAAGAAGGTTTTTAGTTGTAACTTTTTTCCTGATCCTATAGTTTGATTGTCAGTCTACAATATGAGGTAAAGATTCACTCGTTTTTGTAACATTTAGATATTAGAAAAAGGTGCTCAAAATGCTTCGAAATCTTTTTTTGAGTGATTTTAATTCCTAATAGGGTGAAGGGTTTGAGGGTTGGGGGTCCAATTCAGTGTTTTAGAGTTCTATATAGGGTTTAAATGATGATATTGGATTAGAGGATTTGGTGTTTTTTGAGTTTGGGGTGATGATCAGGGTATGATTTTTAATGATAAATCATGGTTTCGAGACATTTTATGGGTATTTTGAGGAGGTTTTTGGCAGGCCAAAGAAGGTTTTTAGTTGTAATTTTTTTCGTGTTCCTATAGTTTGATTGTCAGTCTACACTAGTAGGTAAAGATTCACTCGTTTTTGTAACATTTAGATATTAGAAAAAGGTGCTCAAAACGCTTCGCAATCTTGTTTTGAGTGATTTTATTTCTCAAAAGGGTGAGGGGTTTGAGGGTGGGGGTCCAACTTAGTGTTTAAGATTTCAATTTAGGGTTTAATTGAGGTTCTATGATTAGAGGATTTGGTGTATTTTGAGTTTTGGGGGATGATCATGGTATGATTTTTAATTATAAAATATTAGAAAAAGGTGCTCAAAATGCTTCGAAATCTTGTTTTGAGTGATTTGAATTGTCAAAAGGGTGAAGGGTTTGAGGGTTGGGGGTCCAATTCAGTGTTTTAGATTTCTATATTAGGTTTAAATGAGGATATGGGATTAGAGAATTTGGTGTTTTTTGAGTTTGGGGTGATGATCAGGGTATGATTTTTAATGATAAATCATGGTTTCGAGACATTTTATGGGTATTTTGAGGAGGTTTTTGGCAGGCCAAAGAAGGTTTTTAGTTGTAATTTTTTTCGTGTTCCTATAGTTTGATTGTTAGTCTACACTAGTAGGTAAAGATTCACTCGTTTTTGTAACATTTAGATATTAGAAAAAGGTGCTCAAAACGCTTCGCAATCTTGTTTTGAGTGATTTTATTTCTCAAAAGGGTGAGGGGTTTGAGGGTGGGGGTCCAACTTAGTGTTTAAGATTTGAAGTTAGGGTTTACTTGAGGTTCTATGATTAGAGGATTTGGTGTATTTTGAGTTTGGGGGATGATCAGGGTATGATTTTTAATTATAAAATATTAGAAAATGGTGCTCAAAATGCTTCGAAATCTTGTTTTGAGTGATTTGAATTGTCAAAAGGGTGAAGGGTTTGAGGGTTGGGGATCCAATTCAGTGTTTTAGATTTCTATATAAGGTTTAAATGAGGATATGGGATTAGATAATTTGGTGTTTTTTGAGTTTGGGGTGATGATCAGGGTATGATTTTTAATGATAAATCATGGTTTCGGGATATTTTATGGATACTTTGGGGTGGTTTTTAGCAGGCCAAAGAAGGTTTTGGTTGTATATTTTTTCGTGATACAATAGTTTTATTGCTAGTCAACAATATTAGGTAATATTCACTCGTTTTTGAAACATTTAGATATTAGAAAAATGTGCCAAAAAACGCTTCGAAATCTTGTTTTGAGTGATTTTATTTCTCAAAAGGGTGAGGGGTTTGAGGGTCGGGGGTCCAACTTAGTGTTTTAGATTTCTATTTAGGGATTAATTGAGGTTCTATGATTAGAGGATTTGGTGTTTTTTCAGTTTAGGGTGATGATCAGTGTATGATTTTTAATGATAAATCATGATTTCGGGGCATTTTATGGGTATTTCTAGGAGGTTTTTGGCAGGCCAAAGAAGGTTTTTAGTTTTAACTTTTTACGTGATCCTATAGTTTGATTGTCAGTCTACAATATTAGGTAAAGATTCACTCGTTTTTTTAACATTTAGATATTAGAAAAAGGTGCTGAAAACGCTTCGAAATCTTGTGTTGAGTGATTTTATTTCTCAAAAGGGTGAGGGGTTTGAGGGTCGGGGGTCCAACTTAGTGTTTGAGATTTCTATTTGGGGTTTAATTGAGGTTCTAAGATTAGACGATTTGGTGTTTTTTGAGTTTGGGGATGATCAGGGTATGATTTTTAATGATAATTCATGATTTCGGGACATTTTATGGGTATTTTGTGGAGGTTTTTGGAAGTCCAAAGAAGGATTTTTGTTGTAACTTTTATCGTGATCTTATAGTTTGATTGTCAGTCTACAATATTAGGTAAAGATTCAATCGTTTTTGGAGCATTTAGTTATTAGAAAAAGGTGCTGAAAACGCTTCGAAATCTTGTTTTGAGTGATTTGATTTCTCAAAAGGGTGAAGGGTTTGAGGGTTGGGGGTCCAATTCAGTGTTTTAGATTTCTATATAGGGTTTAAATGATGATATTGGATTAGAGGATTTGGTGTTTTTTGAGTTTGGGGTGTTGATCAAGGTATGATTTTTAATGATAAATCATGGTTTCGAGACATTTTATGGGTATTTTGAGGAGGTTTTTGGCAGGCCAAAGCAGGTTTTTAGTTGTAATTTTTTTCGTGTTCCTATAGTTTGATTGTCAGTCTACACTAGTAGGTAAAGATTCACTCGTTTTTGTAACATTTAGATATTAGAAAAAGGTGCTCAAAACGCTTCGCAATCTTGTTTTGAGTGATTTTATTTCTCAAAAGGGTGAGGGGTTTGAGGGTGGGGGTCCAACTTAGTGTTTAAGATTTCAATTTAGGGTTTAATTGAGGTTCTATGATTAGAGGATTTGGTGTATTTTGAGTTTGGGGGATGATCAGGGTAGGATTTTTAATTATAAAATATTAGATAAAGGTGCTCAAAATGCTTCGAAATCTTGTTTTGAGTGATTTGATTTCTCAAAAGGGTGAAGGTTTTGAGGGTTGGGGGTCCAATTCAGTGTTTTAGATTTCTATATAAGGTTTAAATGAGGATATGGGATTAGAGAATTTGGTGTTTTTTGAGTTTGGGGTGATGATCAGGGTATGATTTTTAATGATAAATCATGGTTTCGGGATATTTTATGGGTACTTTGGGGTGGTTTTTAGTAGGCCAAAGAAGGTTTTGGTTGTATATTTTTTCGTGATACAATATTTTTAATGCCATTCAACAATATTAGGTAAAAATTCACTCGTTTTTGAAACATTTAGATATTAGAAAAAGGTGCAAAAAACGCTTCGAAATCTTGTTTTGAGTAATTTTGTTTCTCAAAAGGGTGAGGGGTTTGAGGGTCGGGGGTACAACTTAGTGTTTTAGATTTGTAT
This sequence comes from Linanthus parryae, assembly GCA_023055425.1. Taxonomy (NCBI): domain Eukaryota; kingdom Viridiplantae; phylum Streptophyta; class Magnoliopsida; order Ericales; family Polemoniaceae; genus Linanthus; species Linanthus parryae. The sequence goes on along the minus strand of JALGPY010000008.1, from coordinate 89,872 downwards.
TTAGGGTTTAATTGAGGTTCTATGATTAGGGGATTTGGTGTTTTTTCAGTTTAGGGTGATGATCAGTGTATGATTTTTAATGATAAATCATGATTTCGGCGCATTTTATGGGTATTTTTAGGAGGTTTTTGGCAGGCCAAAGAAGGTTTTTAGTTGTAACTTTTTTCGTGATCCAATAGTTTGATTGTGAGTCTACAATATTAGGTAAAGATTCACTCGTTTTTGTAACATTTAGATATTAGAAAAAAGTGCTAAAAATGCTTCGAAATCTTGTTTTGAGTGATTTTATTTCTCAAAAGGTTGAGGGGTTTGAGGGTTGGGGGTCCAACTTAGTGTTTAAGATTTCTATTTAGGGTTTAATTGAGGTTCTAAGATTAGAGGATTTGGTAGTTTTTCAGTTTAGGGGTTGATCAGGGTATGATTTTTAATTATAAAATATTAGAAAAAGGTGCTCAAAATGCTTCGAAATCTTGTTTTGAGTGATTTGAATTGTCAAAAGGGTGAAGGGTTTGAGGGTTGGGGGTCCAATTCAGTGTTTTAGATTTCTATATAAGGTCTAAATGAGGATATGGGATTAGAGAATTTGGTGTTTTTTGAGTTTGGGGTGATGATCAGGGTATGTTTTTTAATGATAAATCATGGTTTCGGGATATTTTATGGGTACTTTGGGGTTGTTTTTAGTAGGCCAAAGAAGGTTTTGGTTGTATATTTTTTCGTGATACAATAGTTTTACTGCCATGCAACAATATTAGGTAAAAATTCACTCGTTTTTGAAACATTTAGATATTAGAAAAAGGTGCCAAAAACGCTTCGAAATCTTGTTTTGAGTAATTTTGTTTCTCAAAAGGGTGAGGGGTTTGAGGGTCGGGGGTCCAACTTAGTCTTTTAGATTTCTATTTAGGGTTTAGTTGAGGTTCTATGATTAGGGGATTTGGTGTTTTTTCAGTTCAGGGTGATGATCAGGGTATGATTTTTAATGATAAATCATGATTTCGGGACATTTTATGGGTATTTTGAGGAGGTTTATTTCAGGCCAAACAAGGTTTTTAGTTGTAACTTTTTACGTGATCCTATAGTTTGATTGTCAGTCTACAATATTAGGTAAAGATTCACTAGTTTTTGTAACATTTAGATATCAGAGAAAGGTGCTGAAAACGCTTCGAAATCTTGTTTTGAGTGATTTGATTTCTCAAAAGGGTGAAGGGTTTGAGGGTTGGGGGTCCTATTAAGTGTTTAAGATTTTTATTTAGGGTTTAATTGAGGTTCTATGATTAGATGATTTGTTGTATTTTGAGTTTGGGGGATGACCAGGGTATGATTTTTAATGATAAATCATGATTTTCGGACATTTTATGGGTATTTTGAGAAGGTTTTTGGCAGGCAAAGAAGGTTTTTAGTTGTAAATTTTTTGTGATCATATAGTTTGATTGTGAGTCTACAATATTAGGCAAAGATTTGCTCGTTTTTGTAACATTTAGATATTAGAAAAAGGTGCTCAAAATACTTCAAAATCTTGTTTTGAGTGATTTGAATTCTCAAAAGGGTGGAGGGTTTGAGGGTTGGGGGTCCAATTCAGTGTTTTAGATTTATATATAGGGTTAAAATGTTGATATGGAATTAGAGGATTTGGTGTTTTTTTAGTTTGGGGGATGATCAGGGTATGATTTTTAATGATAAATCATGATTTCGGGACATTTTATGGGTATTTTGAGGAGGTTTTTGGCAGGCCAAAGAAGGTTTTTACTTGTAACTTTTTTCTTGATCCTATAGTTTGATTGTGAGTCTACAATATTAGGCAAAGATTCGCTCGTTTTTGTAACATTTTGATATTAGAAAAAGGTGCTCAAAATGCTTCGAAATCTTGTTTTGAGTGATTTGAATTCTCAAAAGGGTGAAGGGTTTGAGGGTTGGGGGTCCAATTCAGTGTTTTAGATTTCTATATATTGTTTAAATGAGGATATGGGATTAGAGAATTTGGTGTTTTTTGAGTTTGGGGTGATGATCAGGGTATGATTTTTAATGATTAATCATGGTTTCGGGATATTTTATGGGTACTTTGGGTGGTTTTTAGCAGGCCAAAGAAGGTTTTGGTTGTATATTTTTTCGTGATACAATAGTTTTATTGCCATTCAACAATATTAAGTAAAAATTCACTCATTTTTGATACATTTAGATATTAGAAAAAGGTGCCAAAAACGCTTCGAAATCTTGTTTTGAGTGATTTTATTTCTCAAAAGGGTGAGGGGTTTGAGCGTCGGGGGTCCAACTTAGTGTTTTAGATTTCTATTTAGGGTTAATTGAGGTTCTATGATTAGCGAATTTGGTGTTTTTTCAGTTTAGGGTGATGATCAGTGTATGATTTTTAATGATAAATCATGATTTCAGGGCATTTTATGGGTATTTTTAGGAGGTTTTTGGCAGGCCAAAGAAGGTTTTTAGTTGTAACTTTTTTCGTGATCCTATAGTTTGATTGTGAGTCTACAATATCAGGTAAAGATTCACTCGTTTTTGTAAAATTTATATATTAGAAAAAGGTGCTCAAAATGCTTCGAAATCTCGTTTTGAGTGATTTGAATTCTCAAAAGGGTGAGGGGTTTGAGGGTCGGGGGTCCAACTTAGTGTTTGAGATTTCTATTTGGGGTTTAATTGAGGTTCTAAGATTAGACGATTTGGTGTTTTTTGAGTTTGGGGGATGATCAGGGTATGATTTTTAATGATAAATTCATGATTTCGGGACATTTTATGGGTATTTTGAGGAGGTTTTTGGCAGGCCAAAGAAGGTTTTTAGTTGTTACTTTTTTCGTGATCCTATAGTTTGATTTTCAGCCTACAATATTAGGTAAAGATTCACTCGTTTTTGTAACATTTAGATATTAGAAAAAAGTGCTAAAAATGATTCGAAATCTTGTTTTGAGTGATTTTATTTCTCAAAAGGGTGAGGGGTTTGAGGGTTGGGGGTCCAACTTAGTGTTTAAGATTTCTATTTAGGGTTAATTGAGGTTCTATGATTAGGGGATTTGGTGTTTTTTCAGTTTAGGGTGATGATCAGTGTATAATTTTTAATGATAAATCATGATTTCGGGGCATTTTATGGGTATTTTTAGGAGGTTTTTGGCAGGCCAAAGAAGGTTTTTAGTTTTAACTTTTTTCGTGATCCTATAGTTTGATTGTGAGTCTACAATATTAGGTAAAGATTCACTCGTTTTTGTAAAATTTAGATATTAGAAAAAGGTGCTCAAAATGCTTCGAAATCTCGTTTTGAGTGATTTGAATTCTCAAAAGGGTGAGGGGTTTGAGGGTCGGGGGTCCAACTTAGTGTTTGAGATTTCTATTTCGGGCTTAATTGAGGTTCTAAGATTAGACGATTTGGTGTTTTTTGAGTTTGGGGGATGATCAGGGTATGATTTTTAATGATAAATCATGGTTTCAGGACATTTTATGGGTATTTTGAGGAGGTTTTTGGCAGGGCAAAGAAGGTTTTTAGTTGTTACTTTTTTCGTGATCCTATAGTTTGATTGTCAGTCTACAATATTAGGTAAAGATTCACTCGTTTTTGTAACATTTAGATATTAGAAAAAAGTGCTAAAAATGATTCGAAATCTTGTTTTGAGTGATTTTATTTCTCAAAAGGGTGAGGGGTTTGAGGGTTGGGGGTCCAACTTAGTGTTTAAGATTTCTATTTTGGGTTTAATTGAGGTTCTAAGATTAGAGGATTTCGTAGTTTTTCAGTTTAGGGGATGATCAGGGTATGATTTTTAATGATAAATCATGATTTCGGGACATTTTATGGGTATTTTGAGGAGGTTTTTTTAGGCTAAACAAGGTTTTTAGTTGTAACTTTTTACGTGATCCTATAGTTTTATTGTCAGTCTACAATATTAGGTAAAGATTCACTAGTTTTTGTAACATTTAGATATCAGAGAAAGGTGGTGAAAAAGCTTCGAAATCTTGTTTTGAGTGATTTGATTTCTCAAAAGGGTGAAGGGTTTGAGGGTTGGGGGTCCTATTAAGTGTTTAAGATTTTTATTTAGGGTTTAATTGAGGTTCTATGATTAGAGGATTTGTTGTATTTTGAGTTTGGGGGATGATCAAGGTATGATTTTTAATGATAAATCATGATTTTCGGACATTTTATTGGTATTTTAAGGAGGTTTTTGGCAGGCCAAAGAAGGTTTTTAGTTGTAACTTTTTTGTGATCCTATAGTTTGATTGTGAGTCTACAATATTAGGCAAAGATTCGCTCGTTTTTGTAACATTTAGATATTAGAAAAAGGTGCTCAAAATGCTTCAAAATCTTGTTTCGAGTGATTTGAATTCTCAAAAGGGTGGAGGGTTTGAGGGTTGGGGGTCCAATTCAGTGTTTTAGATTTTTATATAGGGTTTAAATGATGATATGGGATTAGAGGATTTGGTGTTTTTTTAGTTTGGGGGATGATCAGGGTATGATTTTTAATGATAAATCATGATTTCGGGACATTTTATGGGTATTTTGAGGAGGTTTAACTTTTTTCGTGATCCTGTAGTTTGATTGTGAGTCTACAATATTAGGCAAAGATTCTCTCGTTTTTGTAACATTAAGATATTAAAAAAAGGTGCTCAAAATGCTTCAAAATCTTGTTTTGAGTGATTTGAATTCTCAAAAGGGTTGAGGGTTTGAGGGTTGGGGGTCCAATTCAGTGTTTTACATTTCTATATAGGGTTTAAATGATGATATTTGAATAGAGGATTTGGTGTTTTTTGAGTTTGGGGGTGATGATCAGGGTATGATTTTTAATGATAAATCATGGTTTCGAGACATTTTATGGGTATTTTGAGGATGTTTTTGGCAGGCCAAAGAAGGTTTTTAGTTGTAATTTTTTTTCATGTTCCTATAGTTTGATTGTCAGTCTACACTAGTAGGTAAAGATTCACTCGTTTCTGTAACATTTAGATATTAGAAAAAGGTGCTCAAAACGCTTCGCAATCTTGTTTTGAGTGATTTTATTTCTCAAAAGGGTGAGGGGTTTGAGGGTGGGGGGTCCAACTTAGTGTTTAAGATTTCAAGTTAGGGTTTAATTGAGGTTCTATGATTAGAGGATTTGGTGTATTTTGAGTTTGGGGGATGATCAGGGTATGATTTTTAATTATAAAATATTAGAAAAAGGTGCTCAAAATGCTTCGAAATCTTGTTTTGAGTCATTTGAATTCTCAAAAGGGTGAAGGGTTTGAGGGTTGGGGTCCAATTCAGTGTTTTAGATTTCTATATATTGTTTAAATGAGGATAAGGGATTAGAGAATTTGGTGTTTTTTAAGTTTGGGGTGATGATCAAGGTATGATTTTTAATGATTAATCATGGTTTCGGGATATTTTATGGGTACTTTGGGGTGGTTTTTAGCAGGCCAAAGAAGGTTTTGGTTGTATATTTTTTCGTGATACAATAGTTTTATTGCCATTCAACAATATTAAGTAAAAATTCACTCATTTTTGATACATTTAGATATTAGAAAAAGGTGCCAAAAACGCTTCGAAATCTTGTTTTGAGTGATTTTATTTCTCAAAAGGGTGAGGGATTTGAGCGTCGGGGGTCCAACTTAGTGTTTTAGATTTCTATTTAGGGTTAATTGAGGTTCTATGATTAGAGGATTTGGTGTTTTTTCAGTTTAGGGTGATGATCAGTGTATGATTTTTAATGATAAATCATGATTTCGGGGCATTTTATGGGTATTTTTTAGGAGGTTTTTGGCAGGCCAAAGAAAGGTTTTTAGTTGTAACTTTTTTCGTGATCCTATAGTTTGATTGTGAGTCTACAATATCAGGTAAAGATTCACTCGTTTTTGTAAAATTTAGATATTAGAAAAAGGTGCTCAAAATGCTTCGAAATCTCGTTTTGAGTGATTTGAATTCTCAAAAGGGTGAGGGGTTTGAGGGTCGGGGGTCCAACGTAGTGTTTGAGATTTCTATTTGGGGTTTAATTGAGGTTCTAAGATTAGACGATTTGGTGTTTTTTGAGTTTGGGGGATGATCAGGGTATGAATTTTAATGATAAATTCATGATTTCGGGACATTTTATGGGTATTTTGAGGAGGTTTTTGGCAGGCCAAAGAAGGTTTTTAGTTGTTACTTTTTTCGTGATCCTATAGTTTGATTGTCAGCCTACAATATTAGGTAAAGATTCACTCGTTTTTGTAACATTTAGATATTAGAAAAAAGTGCTAAAAATGATTCGAAATCTTGTTTTGAGTGATTTTATTTCTCAAAAGGGTGAGGGGTTTGAGGGTTGGGGGTCCAACTTAGTGTTTAAGATTTCTATTTAGGGTTTAATTGAGGTTCTAAGATTAGAGGATTTCGTAGTTTTTCAGTTTAGGGGATGATCAGGGTATGATTTTTAATGATAAATCATGATTTCGGAACATTTTATGGGTATTTTGAGGAGGTTTTTTCAGGCCAAACAAGGTTTTTAGTTGTAACTTTTTACGTGATCCTATAGTTTGATTGTCAGTCTACAATATTAGGTAAAGATTCACTAGTTTTTGTAACATTTAGATATCAGAGAAAGGTGGTGAAAAAGCTTCGAAATCTTGTTTTGAGTGATTTCATTTCTCAAAAGGGTGAAGGGTTTGAGGGTTGGGGGTCCTATTAAGTGTTTAAGATTTTTATTTAGGGTTTAATTGAGGTTCTATGATTAGAGGATTTGTAGTATTTTGAGTTTGGGGGATGATCAGGGTATGATTTTTAATGATAAATCATGATTTTCAGACATTTTATGGGTATTTTGAGGAGGTTTTTGGCAGGCCAAAGAAGGTTTTTAGTTGTAACTTTTTTGTGATCCTATAGTTTGATTGTGAGTCTACAATATTAGGCAAAGCGAACAAGTGGTGAACTGAAAAACTCAAACTTTTATTACACAAACTGAAATATGTTACAGAGTAGTCAGAGCTACTAACGGTTCCCAACCCAACTATGTTACAAACAAAACGAGTTGAGACTCATCTCAAAACCTACAGATAAACTAGCACTCCAAGCATCTAAGACAACTCAGAGACTGAACCGTCACCACCATCATAACTTGTACCTGTAAAATGTTAGGGGTGACATTACTGCAAGCTCAGTAGAGAACATCAAGGCAACAGTCCAAGCACGTATTGTTTCATGGTACACGTATCACATCAGCATGCTATTACAGTTCAATATAAAGTTTGATTGTGAGTCTACAATATTAGGCAAAGATTCGCTCGTTTTTGTAACATTTAGATATTAGAAAAAGGTGCTCAAAATGCTTCAAAATCATGTTTCGAGTGATTTGAATTCTCAAAAGGGTGGAGGGTTTGAGGGTTGGGGGTCCAATTCAGTGTTTTAGATTTTTATATAGGGTTTAAATGATGATATGGGATTAGAGGATTTGGTGTTTTTTTAGTTTGGGGGATGATCAGGGTATGATTTTTAATGATAAATCATGATTTCGGGACATTTTATGGGTATTTTGAGGAGGTTTAACTTTTTTCGTGATCCTGTAGTTTGATTGTGAGTCTACAATATTAGGCAAAGATTCTCTCGTTTTTGTAACATTAAGATATTAAAAAAAGGTGCTCAAAATGCTTCAAAATCTTGTTTTGAGTGATTTGAATTCTCAAAAGGGTTGAGGGTTTGAGGGTTGGGGGTCCAATTCAGTGTTTTAGATTTCTATATAGGGTTTAAATGATGATATTTGAATAGAGGATTTGGTGTTTTTTGAGTTTGGGGGTGATGATCAGGGTATGATTTTTAATGATAAATCATGGTTTCGAGACATTTTATGGGTATTTTGAGGATGTTTTTGGCAGGCCAAAGAAGGTTTTTAGTTGTAATTTTTTTTCATGTTCCTATAGTTTGATTGTCAGTCTACACTAGTAGGTAAAGATTCACTCGTTTCTGTAACATTTAGATATTAGAAAAAGGTGCTCAAAACGCTTCGCAATCTTGTTTTGAGTGATTTTATTTCTCAAAAGGGTGAGGGGTTTGAGGGTGGGGGGTCCAACTTAGTGTTTAAGATTTCAAGTTAGGGTTTAATTGAGGTTCTATGATTAGAGGATTTGGTGTATTTTGAGTTTGGGGGATGATCAGGGTATGATTTTTAATTATAAAATATTAGAAAAATGTGCTCAAAATGCTTCGAAATCTTGTTTTGAGTGATTTGAATTCTCAAAAGGGTGAAGGGTTTGAGGGTTGGGGGTCCAATTCAGTGTTTTAGATTTCTATATATTGTTTAAATGAGGATATGGGATTAGAGAATTTGGTGTTTTTTGAGTTTGGGGTGATGATCAAGGTATGATTTTTAATGATAAATCATGGTTTCGGGATATTTTTTGAGTACTTTGGGGTGGTTTTTAGCAGGCCAAAGAAGGTTTTGGTTGTATATTTTTTCGTGATACAATAGTTTTATTGCCATTCAACAATATTAAATAAAAATTCACTCATTTTTGATACATTTAGATATTAGAAAAAGGTGCCAAAAACGCTTCGAAATCTTGTTTTGAGTGATTTTATTTCTCAAAAGGGTGAGGGGTTTGAGCGTCGGGGGTCCAACTTAGTGTTTTAGATTTCTATTCAGGGTTTAATTAAGGTTCTATGATTAGAGGATTTGGTGTTTTTTCAGTTTAGGGTGATGATCAGTGTATGATTTTTAATGATAAATCATGATTTCAGGGCATTTTATGGGTATTTTTAGGAGGTTTTTGGCAGGCCAAAGAAGGTTTTTAGTTGTAACTTTTTTCGTGATCCTATAGTTTGATTGTCAGTCTACAATATTAGATAAAGATTCACTCGTTTTTGTAAAATTTAGATATTAGAAAAAGGTGCTCAAAATGCTTCGAAATCTCGTTTTGAGTGATTTGAATTCTCAAAAGGGTGAGGGGTTTGAGGGTCGGGGGTCCAACTTAGTGTTTGAGATTTCTATTTGGGGTTTAATTTAGGGTCTAAGATTAGACGATTTGGTGTTTTTTGAGTTTGGGGGATGATCAGGGTATGATTTTTAATGATAAATTCATGAATTCGGGACATTTTATGGCTATTTTGAGGAGGTTTTTGGCAGGCCAAAGAAGGTTTTTAATTGTTACTTTTTTCGTGATCCTATAGTTTGATTGTCAGTCTACAATATTAGGTAAAGATTCACTCGTTTTTGTAACATTTAGATATTAGAAAAAAGTGCTAAAAATGCTTCGAAATCTTGTTTTGAGTGATTTTATTTCTCAAAAGGGTGAGGGGTTTGAGGGTTGGGGGTCCAACTTAGTGTTTAAGATTTCTATTTAGGGTTTAATTGAGGTTCTAAGATTATAGGATTTCGTAGTTTTTCAGTTTATGGGATGATCAGGGTATGATTTTTAATGATAAATCATGATTTCGGGACATTTTATGGGTATTTTGAAGAGGTTTTTTTCAGGCCAAACAAGGTTTTTAGTTGTAACTTTTTACGTGATCCTATAGTTTGATTGTCAGTCTACAATATTAGGTAAAGATTCACTAGTTTTTGTAACATTTAGATATCAGAGAAAGGTGCTGAAAAAGCTTCGAAATCTTGTTTTGAGTGATTTGATTTCTCAAAAGGGTGAAGGGTTTGAGGGTTGGGGGTCCTATTAAGTGTTTAAGATTTTTATTTAGGGTTTAATTGAGGTTCTATGATTAGAGGATTTGTTGTATTTTGAGTTTGGGGGATGATCAGGGTATGATTTTTAATGATAAATCATGATTTTCGGACATTTTATGGGTATTTTGAGGAGGTTTTTGGCAGGCCAAAGAAGGTTTTTAGTTATAACTTTTTTGTGATCCTATAGTTTGATTGTGAGTCTACAATATTAGGCAAAGATTCGCTCGTTTTTGTAACATTTAGATATTAGAAAAAGGTGCTCAAAATGCTTCAAAATCTTGTTTTGAGTGATTTGAATTCTCAAAAGGGTGGAGGGTTTGAGGGTTGGGGGTCCAATTCAGTGTTTTAGATTTCTATATAGGGTTTAAATGAGGCTAAATTGCACCGGAGGTACCCAAAGTTTGCCAAATCGAGCAAGTAGGTACCCAAATTTCAAAATCGAGCACCACGGGTCTCAAATTTTGGATTTTCGAGCAAGTAGGTACCCTTCCGTTAACTTTCCGTTAACATTGGACGGAAAATTATAAAAAGACTTTTGTACCCCTTATTTTCACCTCCAACTTTTTTTAAAAACACAAGTTTTACTAAAAATCTAAAAAAAAACTAAAAAAAAAAAAATTAATTTAATAATTTGATATATGTAAGATAATGCAATATATTTTCTCAAAATTACATATTTTTACATCATTTCAAGACATAAAATATGTTTTTATTAACACATGTCCATCGATCTTAAAGTATTTAATTTTTTTTAACAGTGTTAAAAAGAATCTCAAATTTCATAATTTTCCGTGTATTTTTAAAGAAACAATAACATACAAGTATCTTTGTACATTTTATACAATAGTCTCTTTTTCATTTGCTTTAAAAATACAAATCATTAAAATAAAAGCTAATCAAGATTGTCAGGTATCAACTCTTATGTTTGTTGTTAAAATGAACAAAGATTTTTGTATGTTATTGTTTTATTAATAAAATACATGTGAAATTATGAAATTTTGAGATTTTTCTTGAACACTAATAAAAAAAGTTAAAGACTTTAAGATATATGTTAATGAAAATATTTTTCATATCTTGAAATGATGTAATGTAATTTTGATGAAATATATTGCATTATCTTACATATATCAAATAATTTAAATTATTTTTTTGAATTATTTTTTAGATTTTTAGTAAAACTAGTATTTAAAAAAAATTGGAGGTGAAAATCAGGGGTAAAAAAGTCTTTTTATAATTTTCTGTCCAATTTTAACGGAAAGTTAACGGAAGGGTACCTACTTGCTCGAAAATCCAAAATTTGAGACTTGTGGTGCTCGATTTTGAAATTTGGGTACCTACTTGCTCGTTTTGGCAAACTTTGGGTACCTCCGCTGCTAGAGGATTTGGTGTTTTTTGAGTTTGGGGGTGATGATCAGGGTATGATTTTTAATGATAAATCATGGTTTCGAGACATTTTATGGGTATTTTGAGGATGTTATTGGCAGGCCAAAGAAGGTTTTTAGTTGTAATTTTTTTCGTGTTCCTATAGTTTGATTGTCAGTCTACACTAGTAGGTAAAGATTCACTCGTTTCTGTAACATTTAGATATTAGAAAAAGGTGCTCAAAACGCTTCGCAATCTTGTTTTGAGTGATTTTATTTCTCAAAAGGGTGAGGGGTTTGAGGGTGGGGGGTCCAACTTAGTGTTTAAGATTTCAAGTTAGGGTTTAATTGAGGTTCTATGATTAGAGGATTTGGTGCATTTTGAGTTTGGGGGGTGATCAGGGTATGATTTTTAATGATAAATTCATGATTTCGGGACATTTTATGGGTATTTTGAGGAGGTTTTTGGCAGGCCAAAGAAGGTTTTTAGTTGTTACTTTTTTCGTGATCCTATAGTTTGATTGTCAGTCTACAATATTAGGTAAAGATTCACTCGTTTTTGTAAAATTTAGATTTTAGAAAAAGGTGCTCAAAATGCTTCGAAATCTTGTTTTGAGTGTTTTGAATTCTCAAAAGGGTGAGGGGTTTGAGGGTCGGGGGTCCAACTTTGTGTTTGAGATTTCTATTTGGGGTTTAATTGAGGTTCTAAGCTTAGACGATTTGGTGTTTTTTGAGTTTGGGGGATGATCAGGGTATGATTTTTAATGATAAATTCATGATTTCGGGACATTTTATGGGTATTTTGAGGAGGTTTTTGGCAGGCCAAAGAAGGTTTTTAGTTGTTACTTTTTTCGTGATCCTATAGTTTGATTGTCAGTCTACAATATTAGGTAAAGATTCACTCGTTTTTGTAACATTTAGATATTAGAAAAAAGTGCTAAAAATGCTTCGAAATCTTGTTTTGAGTGATTTTATTTCTCAAAAGGGTGAGGGGTTTGAGGGTTGGGGGTCCAACTTAGTGTTTAAGATTTCTATTTAGGGTTTAATTGAGGTTCTAAGATTAGAGGATTTGGTATTTTTTCAGTTTAGGGGATGATCAGGGTATGATTTTTAATGATAAATCATGATTTCGGGACATTTTATGGGTATTTTGAGGAGGTTTTTTTCAGGCCAAACAAGGTTTTTAGTTGTAACTTTTTACGTGATCCTATAGTTTGATTGTCAGTCTACAATATTAGGTAAAGATTCACTAGTTTTTGTAACATTTAGATATCAGAGAAAGGTGCTGAAAACGCTTCGAAATCTTGTTTTGAGTGATTTGATTTCTCAAAAGGGTGAAGGGTTTGAGGGTTGGGGGATGATCAGGGTATGATTTTTAATGATAAATCAGGGTATGATTTTTAATGATAAATCAGGGTATGATTTTTAATTGAGGTTCTACGATTAGAGGATTTGTTGTATTTTGAGTTTGGGGGATGATCAGGGTATGATTTTTAATGATAAATCATGGTTTTCGGACATTTTATGGGTATTTTGAGAAGGTTTTTGGCAGGCCAAAGAAGGTTCTTAGTTGTAACTTTTTTGTGATCCTATAGTTTGATTGTGAGTCTACAATATTAGGCAAATATTCGCTCGTTTTTGTAACATTTAGATATTAGAAAAAGGTGCTCAAAATGCTTCAAAATCTTGTTTTGAGTGATTTGAATTCTCAAAAGGGTGGAGGGTTTGAGGGTTGGGGGTCCAATTCAGTGTTTTAGATTTATATATAGGGTTTAAATGATGATATGGGATTAGAGGATTTGGTGTTTTTTTAGTTGGGGGGATGATCAGGGTATGATTTTTAATGATAAATCATGATTTCGGGACATTTTATGGGTATTTTGAGGAGGTTTTTGGCAGGCCAAAGAAGGTTTTTACTTGTAACTTTTTTCGTGATCCTATAATTTGATTGTGAGTCTACAATATTAGGCAAAGATTCGCTCGTTTTTGTAACATTTAGATATTAGAAAAAGGTGCACAAAATGCTTCAAAATCTTGGTTTGAGTGATTTGAATTCTAAAAAGGGTGGAGGGTTTGAGGGTTGGGGGTCCAATTCAGTGTTTTAGATTTCTATATAGGGTTTAAATGATGATATTGGAATAGAGGATTTCCTGTTTTTTGAATTTGGGGTGATGATCAGGGTATGATTTTTAATGGTAAATCATGGTTTCGAGACATTTTATGGGTATTTTGAGGAGGTTTTTGGCCGGCCAAAGAAAGTTTTTAGTTGTAATTTTTTTCGTGTTCCTATAGTTTGATTGTCAGTCTACACTAGTAGGTAAAGATTCACTCGTTTTTGTAACATTTAGATATTAGAAAAAGGTGCTAAAAACGCTTCGCAATCTTGTTTTGAGTGATTTTATTTCTCAAAAGGGTGAGGGGTTTTAGGGTGGGGGGTCGAACTTAGTGTTTAAGATTTCAAGTTAGGGTTTAATTGAGGTTCTATGATTAGAGGATTTGGTTTATTTTGAGTTTGGGGTGTGATCAGGGTATGATTTTTAATTATAAAATATTAGAAAAAGGTGCTCAAAATGCTTCGAAATCTTGTTTTGAGTGATTTGAATTCTCAAAAGGGTGAAGGGTTTGAGGGTTGGGGTCCAATTCAGTGTTTTAGATTTCTATATATTGTTTAAATGAGGATATGGGATTAGAGAATTTGGTGTTTTTTGAGTTTGGGGTGATGATCAGGGTATGATTTTTAATGATAAATCATGCTTTGGGGATATTTTATGGGTATTTTGGGGTGGTTTTTAGCAGGCCAAAGAAGGTTTTGGCTGTATATTTTTTCGTGATACAATAGTTTTATTGTCAGTCAACAATATTAGATAAAAATTCACTCGTTTTTGAAACATTTAGATATTAGAAAAAGGTGCCAAAAACGCTTCGAAATCTTGTTTTGAGTGATTTTATTTATCAAAAGGGTGAGGGGTTTGAGGGTCGGGGGTCCAACTTAGTGTTTTAGATTTCTATTTAAGGTTTAATTGAGGTTCTATGATTAGAGGATTTGGTGTTTTTTCAGTTTAGGGTGATGATAGGTTTATGATTTTTAATGATAAATCATGATTTCGGGGCATTTTATGGGTATTTTTAGGAGGTATTTTGGCAGGCCATAGAATGTTTTTAGTTGTAACTTTTTTTGTGATCCTATAGTTTGATTGTCAGTCTACAATATTCGGTAAAGATTCACTCGTTTTTGTAACATTTAGATATTAGAAAAAGGTGCTAAAAATTGTTCGAAATCTTGTTTTGAGTGATTTTATTTCTCAAAAGGGTGAGGGGTTTGAGGGTCGGGGGTCCAACTTAGTGTTTTAGATTTTTATTTAGGGTTTATTTGAGGTTCTATGATTAGAGGATTTGGTGTTTTTTCAGTTTAGTGTGATGATCAGTGTATGATTTTTAATGATAAATCATGATTTCGGGGCATTTTATGGGTATTTTTAGGAGGTTTTTTGGCAGGCCAAAGAAGATTTTTAGTTGTAACTTTTTCCGTGATCCTATAGTTTGATTGTCAGTCTACAATATTAGGTAAAGATTCACTCGTTTTTGTAACATTTAGATATTAGAAAAAGGTGCTAAAATTGCTTCGAAATCTTGTTTTGAGTGATTTTATTTCTCAAAAGGGTGAGGGGTTTGAGGGTCGGGGGTCCAACTTAATTAGTGTTTAAGATTTCTATTTAGGGTTTAATTGAGGTTCTATGATTAGGGGATTTGGTGTTTTTTCAGTTTAGGGTGATGATCAGTGTATGACTTTTAATGATAAATCATGATTTCGGAGAATTTTATGGGTATTTTTAGGAGGTTTTTGGCAGGCCGAAGAAGGTTTTTAGTTGTAACTTTTTTCGGGATCCTATAGTTTGATTGTGAGTCTACAATATTAGGTAAAGATTCACTCGTTTTTGTAAAATTTAGATTTTAGAAAAAGGTGCTCAAAATGCTTCGAAATCTTGTTTTGAGTGATTTGAATTCTCAAAAGGGTGAGGGGTTTGAGGGTCGGGGGTCCAACTTAGTGTTTGAGATTTCTATTTTGGGTTTAATTGAGGTTCTAAGATTAGACGATTTGGTGTTTTTTGAGTTTGGGGGATGATCAGGGTATGATTTTTAATGATAAATTCATAATTTCGGGACATTTTATGGGTATTTTGAGGAGGTTTTTGGCAGGCCCAAGAAGGTTTTTAGTTGTTAATTTTTTTCGTGATCCTATAGTTTGATTGTCAGTCTACAATATTAGGTAAAGATTCACTAGTTTTTGTAACATTTAGATATCAGAGAAAGGTGCTGAAAACGCTTCGAAATCTTGTTTTGAGTGATTTGATTTCTCAAAAGGGTGAAGGGTTTGAGGGTTGGGGGTCCTATTAAGTGTTTATGATTTTTATTTAGGGTTTAATTGAGGTTCTATGATTAGAGGATTTGTTGTATTTTGAGTTCGGGGGATAACCAGGGTATGATTTTTAATGATAAATCATGATTTTCGGACATTTTATGGGTATTTTGAGGAGGTTTTTGGCAGGCCAAAGAAGGTTTTTAGTTGTAACTTTTTTGTGATCCTATAGTTTGATTGTGAGTCTACAATATTAGGCAAAGATTCGCTTGTTTTTGTAACATTTAGATATTAGAAAAAGGTGCTCAAAATGCTTCAAAATCTTGTTTTGAGTGATTTGAATTCTCAAAAGGGTGGAGGGTTTGAGGGTTGGGGGTCCAATTCAGTGTTTTAGATTTATATATAGGGTTTAAATGATGATATGGGATTATAGGATTTGGTGTTTTTTTAGTTTGGGGGATGATCAGGGTATGATTTTAATGATAAATCATGATTTCGGGACATTTTATGGGTATTTTGAGGAGGTTTTTGGCAGGCCAAAGAAGGTTTTTACTTGTAACTTTTTTCGTGATCCTATAGTTTGATTGTGAGTCTACAATATTAGGCAAAGATTCGCTCGTTTTTGTAACATTTAGATATTAGAAAAAGGTGCTCAAAATGCTTCAAAATCTTGGTTTGAGTGATTTGAATTCTCAAAAGGGTGGAGGGTTTGAGGGTGGGGGGGTCCAATTCAGTGTTTTAGATTTCTATATAGTGTTTAAATAATGATATTGGGATAGAGGATTTGCTGTTTTTTTGAGTTTGGGGTGATGATCAGGGTATGATTTTTAATGATAAATCATGGTTTCGAGACATTTTATGGGTATTTTGAGGAGGTTTTTGGCAGGCGAAAAAAGGTTTTTAGTTGTAATTTTTTTCGTGTTCCTATAGTTTGATTGTCAGTCTACACTAGTAGGTAAAGATTCACTCGTTTTTGTAACATTTATATATTAGAAAAAGGTGCTAAAAACGCTTCGCAATCTTGTTTTGAGTGATTTTATTTCTCAAAAGGGTGAGGGGTTTGAGGGTGGGGGGACCAACTTAGTGTTTAAGATTTCAAGTTAGGGTTTAATTGAGGTACTATAATTAGAAGATTTGGTTTATTTTGAGTTTGGGGTGTGATCAGGGTATGATTTTTAATTATAAAATATTAGAAAAAGGTGCTCAAAATGCTTCGAAATCTTGTTTTGAGTGATTTGAATTCTCAAAAGGGTGAAGGGTTTGAGGGTTGGGGTCCAATTCAGTGTTTTAGATATCTATATATTGTTTAAATGAGGATATGGGATTAGAGAATTTGGTGTTTTTTGAGTTTGGGGTGATGATCAGGGTATGATTTTTAATGATAAATCATGCTTTGTGGATATTTTATGGGTACTTTGGGGTGGTTTTTAGCAGGCCAAAGAAGGTTTTGGTTGTATATTTTTTGGTGATACAATAGTTTTATTGTCAGTCAACAATATTAGGTATAAATTCACTCGTTTTTGAAACATTTAGATATTAGAAAAAGGTGCCAAAAACGCTTCGAAATCTTGTTTTGAGTGATTTTATTTCTCAAAAGGGTGAGGGATTTGAGGGTCGGGGGTCCAACTTAGTGTTTTAGATTTCTATTTAGGGTTTAATTGAGGTTCTATGATTAGAGGATTTGGTGTTTTTTCAGTTTAGGGTGATGATAGGTTTATGATTTTTCATGATAAATCATGATTTCGGGGCATTTTATGGGTATTTTTAGGAGGTATTTTGGCAGGCCAAAGAAGGTTTTTAGTTGTAACTTTTTTCGTGATCCTATAGTTTGATTGTCAGTCAACAATATTAGGTAAAGATTCACTCGTTTTTGTAACATTTAGATATTAGAAAAAGGTGCTAAAAATAGTTCGAAATCTTGTTTTGAGTGATTTTATTTCTCAAAAGGGTTAGGGAATTGAGGGTCGGGGGACCAACTTCGTGTTTTAGATTTCTATTTAGGGTTTAATTGAGGTTCTATGATTAGAGGATTTGGTGTTTTTTCAGTTTAGGGTGATGATCA
The DNA here is from genome assembly GCA_023055425.1 of Linanthus parryae. Taxonomy (NCBI): domain Eukaryota; kingdom Viridiplantae; phylum Streptophyta; class Magnoliopsida; order Ericales; family Polemoniaceae; genus Linanthus; species Linanthus parryae. The sequence goes on along the minus strand of JALGPY010000008.1, from coordinate 72,493 downwards.
GTGTATGATTTTTAATGATAAATCATGATTTCAGGGCATTTTATGGGTATTTTTAGGAGGTATTTTGGCAGGCCAAAGAAGGTTTTTAGTTGTAACTTTTTTCGTGATCCTATAGTTTGATTGTCAGTCTACAATATTAGGTAAAGATTCACTCGTTTTTTGTAACATTTAGATATTAGAAAAAGGTGCTAAAAATGCTTCGAAATCTTGTTTTGAGTGATTTTATTTCTCAAAAGGGTGAGGGGTTTGAGGTTCGGGGGTCCAACTTACTGTTTAAGATTTCTATTTAGGGTTTAATTGAGGTTCTAAGATTAGAGGATTTGGTATTTTTTGAGTTTGGGGGATGATCAGGGTATGATTTTTAGTGATAAATCATGATTTCGGGACATTTTATGGGTATTTTGAGGAGGATTTTTGCAGGCCAAACAAGGTTTTTAGTTGTAACTTTTTACGTGATCCTATAGTTTGATTGTCAATCTACAATATTAGGTAAAGATTCACTCGTTTTTGTAACATTTAGATATTAGAAAAAGGTGCTGAAAACGCTTCGAAATCTTGTTTTGAGTGATTTGATTTCTCAAAAGGGTGAAGGGTTTGAGGGTTGGGGGTCCTATTAAGTGTTTAAGATTTTTATTTAGGGTTTTACTGAGGTTCTATGATTAGAGGATTTGTTGTATTTTGTGTTTGGGGGATGATCAGGGTATGATTTTTAATGTTAAATCATGATTTCCGGACATTTTATGGGTATTTTGAGGAGGCTTTTGGCAGGCCAAAGAAGGTTTTTAGTTGTAACTTTTTTGTGATCCTATAGTTTGATTGTGAGTCTGCAATATTAGGCAAAGATTCGCTCGTTTTTGTAACATTTAGATATTAGAAAAAGGTGCTCAAAATGCTTCAAAATCTTGTTTTGAGTGATTCGAATTCTCAAAAGTGTGGATGGTTTGAGGGTTGAGGATCCGATTCAGTGTTTTATATTTATATATAGGGTTTAAATGATGATATGGGATTGGAGGATTTGGTGTTTTTTTAGTTTGGGGGATGATCAGGGTATTATTTTTAATGATAAATCATGATTTCGGGACATTTTATGGGTATTTTGAGGAGGTTTTTGGCAGGCCAGAGAAGGTTTTTAGTTGTAACTTTTTTCGTGATCCTATAGTTTGATTGTCAGTCTACAATATTAGGTAAAGATTCACTCGTTTTTGTAACATTTAGATATTAGAAAAAGGTGCTGAAAACGCTTCGAAATCTTGTTTTGAGTGATTTGATTTCACAAAAGGGTGAAGGGTTTGAGGGTTGGGGGTCCTATTAAGTGTTTAAGATTTTTATTTAGGGTTTAATTGAGGTTCTATGATTAGAGGATTTGTTGTATTTTGAGTTTGGGGGATGATCAGGGTATGATTTTTAATGATAAATCATTATTTCCGGACATTTTATGGGTATTTTGAGGAGGTTTTTGGCAGACCAAACAAGGTTTTTAGTTGTAACTTTTTTCGTTATCCTATAGTTTGATTGTCAGTCTACGATATTAGGTAAAGATTCACTCGTTTTTGTAACATTTAGATATAAGAAAAAGGTGCTCAAATGCTTCGAAATCTTGTTTTGAGTGATTTTATTTCTCAAAAGGGTGAGGGGTTTGAGGGTCGGGGGTCCAACTTAGTGTTTAAGATTTCTATTTAGGGTTTAATTGAGGTTCTAAGATTAGAGGATTTGGTATTTTTTGAGTTTGGGGGATGATCAGGGTATGATTTTTAATGATAAATCATGATTTCGGGACATTTTATGGGTATTTTGAGGAGGTTTTTTGCATGCCAAACAAGGTTTTTAGTTGTAACTTTTTATCTGATCCTATAGTTTGATTGTCAGTCTACAATATTAGGTAAAGATTCACTCGTTTTTGAAACATTTAGATATTAGAAAAACGTGCTAAAAATGGTTCGAAATCTTGTTTTGAGTGATTTTATTTCTCAAAAGGGTGAGGGGTTTGAGGGTCGGGGGTCCAACTTAGTGTTTTAGATTTCTATTTAGGGTTTAATTGAGGTTCTATGATTAGAGGATTTGGTGTTTTTTCAGTTTAGGGTGATGATCAGTGTATGATTTTTAATGATAAATCATGATTTCGGGGCATTTTATGGGTATTTTTAGGAGGTTTTTGGCAGGCCAAAGAAGGTTTTTAGTTGTAACCTTTTTCGTGATCCTATAGTTTGATTGTGAGTCTACAATATTAGGTAAAGATTCACTCGTTTTTTGTAAAATTTAGATATTAGAAAAAGGTGCTCAAAATGCTTCGAAATCTTGTTTTGAGTGATTTGAATTCTCAAAAGGGTTAGGGGTTTGAGGGTCGGGGGTCCAACTTAGTGTTTGAGATTTCTATTAAGGGTTTAATTGAGGTTCTAAGATTAGAGGATTTGGTATTTTTTGAGTTTGGGGGATGATCAGGGTATGATTTTTAATGATAAATCATGATTTCGGGACATTTTATGGGTATTTTGAGGAGGATTTTTGCTGGCCAAACAAGGTTTTTAGTTGTAAGTTTTTACGTGATCCTATAGTTTGATTGTCAGTCTACAATATTAGGTAAAGATTCACTCGTTTTTGTAACATTTAGATATTAGAAAAAGGTGCTGAAAACGCTTCGAAATCTTGTTTCTGAGTGATTTGATTTCTCAAAAGGGTGAAGGGTTTGAGGGTTGGGGGTCCTATTAAGTGTTTAAGATTTTTATTAAGGGTTTAATTGAGGTTCTATGATTAGAGGATTTGTTGTATTTTGAGTTTGGGGGATGATCAGGGTATGATTTTTAATGTTAAATCATGATTTCCAGACATTTTATGGGTATTTTGAGGAGGCTTTTGGCAGGCCAAAGAAGGTTTTTAGTTGTAACTTTTTTGTGATCCTATAGTTTGATTGTGAGTCTACAATATTAGGCAATGATTCGCTCGTTTTTGTAACATTTAGATATTAGAAAAAGGTGCTCAAAATGCTTCAAAATCTTGTTTTGAGTGATTTGAATTCTCAAAAGGGTGGAGGGTTTGAGGGTTGGGGGTCCAATTCAGTGTTTTAGATTTATATATAGGGTTTAAATGATGATATGGGATTAGAGGATTTGGTGTTTTTTTAGTTTGGGGGATGATCAGGGTATGATTTTTAATGATAAATCATGATTTCGGGACATTTTATGGGTATTTTGAGGAGGTTTTTGGCAGGCCAAAGAAGGTTTATACTTGTAACTTTTTTCTTGATCCTATAGTTTGATTGTGAGTCTACAATATTAGGCAAAGATCCGCTCGTTTTAGTAACATTTAGATATTAGAAAAAGGTGCTCAAAATGCTTCAAAATCTTGGTTTGAGTGATTTGAATTCTCAAAAGGGTGGAGGGTTTGAGGGTTGGGGTCCAATTCAGTGTTTTAGATTTTTATATATTATTTAAATGAGGATATGGGATTAGAGAATTTGGTATTTTTTGAGTTTGGGGTGATGATCAGGGTATGATTTTTAATGATAAATCATGGTTTCGGGATATTTTATGGGTACTTTGAGGTGGTTTTTAGCAGGCCAAAGAAGGTTTTGGTTGTATATTTTTTCGTGATACAATAGTTTTATTGCCATTCAACAATATTAGGTAAAAATTCACTCGTTTTTGAAACATTTAGATATTAGAAAAAGGTGCCAAAAACGCTTCGAAATCTTGTTTTGTGTGATTTTGTTTCTCAAAAGGGTGAGGGGTTTGAGGGTCGGGGGTCCAACTTAGTGTTTTAGATTTCTATTTAGGGTTTAATTGAGGTTCTATGATTAGGGGATTTGGTGTTTTTTCAGTTTAGGATGATGATCAGTGTATGATTTTTAATGATAAATCATGATTTCGGGGCATTTTATGGGTATTTTTAGGAGGTTTTTGGCAGCCCAAAGAAGGTTTTTAGTTGTAACCTTTTTCGTGATCCTATAGTTTGATTGTGAGTCTACAATATTAGGTAAAGATTCACTCGTTTTTTGTAAAATTTAGATATTAGAAAAAGGTGCTCAAAATGCTTCGAAATCTTGTTTTGAGTGATTTGAATTCTCAAAAGGGTGAAGGGTTTGAGGGTCGGGGGTCCAACTTAGTGTTTGAGATTTCTATTTAGGGTGGCCAAACAAGGTTTTTAGTTGTAACTTTTTACGTGATCCTATAGTTTGATTGTCTGTCTACAATATTAGGTAAAGATTCACTAGTTTTTGTAACATTTAGATATCAGAGAAAGGTGCTGAAAACGATTGGAAATCTTGTTTTGAGTGATTTGATTTCTCAAAAGGGTGAAGGGTTTGAGGGTTGGGGGTCCTATTAAGTGTTTAAGATTTTTATTTAGGGTTTAATTGAGGTTCTATGATTAGAGGATTTGTTGTATTTTGAGTTTGGTGGATGATCAGGGTATGATTTTTAATGATAAATCATGATTTTCGGACATTTTATGGGTATTTTGAGAAGGTTTTGGCAGGCCAAAGAAGGTTTTTAGTTGTAACTTTTATGTGATCCTATAGTTTGATTGTGAGTCTACAATATTAGGCAAAGATTCGCTCGTTTTTGTAACATTTAGATATTAGAAAAAGGTGCTCAAAATGCTTCAAAATCTTGGTTTGAGTGATTTGAATTCTCAAAAGGGTGGAGGGTTTGAGGGTTGGGGGTCCAATTCAGTGTTTTAGATTTATATATAGGGTTTAAATGATGATATGGGATTAGAGGATTTTGTGTTTTTTTAGTTTGGGGGATGATCAGGGTATGATTTTTAATGATAAATCATGATTTCGGGACATTTTATAGGTATTTTGAGGAGGTTTTTGGCAGGACAAAGAAGGTTTTTACTTCTAACTTTTTTCGTGATCCTATAGTTTGATTGTGAGTCTACAATATTAGGCAAAGATTCGCTCGTTTTTGTAACATTTAGATATTAGAAAAAGGTGCTCAAAATGCTTCAAAATCTTGGTTTGAGTGATTTGAATTCTCAAAAGGGTGGAGGGTTTGAGGGTTGGGGGTCCAATTCAGTGTTTTAGATTTCTATATAGGGTTTAAATGATGATATTGGAATAGAGGATTTGCTGTTTTTTGAGTTTGGGTGATGATCAGGGTATGATTTTTATTGATAAATCATGGTTTCGAGACATTTTATGGGTATTTTGAGGAGGTTTTTGGCAGGCCAAAGAAGGTTTTTAGTTGTAATTTTTTTCGTGTTCCTATAGTTTGATTGTCAGTCTACACTAGTAGGTAAAGATTCACTCGTTTTTGTAACATTTTGATATTAGAAAAAGGTGCTAAAAACGCTTCGCAATCTTGTTTTGAGTGATTTTATTTCTCAAAAGGGTGAGGGGTTTGAGGGTGGGGGGTCCAACTTAGTGTTTAAGATTTCAAGTTAGGGTTTAATTGAGGTTCTATGATTAGAGGATTTGGTTTATTTTGAGTTTGGGGTGTGATCAGGGTATGATTTTTAATTATAAAATATTAGAAAAAGGTGCTCAAAATGCTTCGAAATCTTGTTTTGAGTGATTTGAATTCTCAAAAGGGTGAAGGGTTTGAGGGTTGGGGTCCAATTCTGTGTTTTATATTTCTATATATTGTTTAAATGAGGATATGGGATTAGAGAATTTGGTGTTTTTTGAGTTTGGGGTGATGATCAGGGTATGATTTTTAATGATAAATCATGGTTTCGGGATATTTTATGGGTACTTTGGGGTGGTTTTTAGCAGGCCAAAGAAGGTTTTGGTTGTATATTTTTTCGTGATACAATAGTTTTATTGCCATTCAACAATATTTTTTTCGTGATACAATAGTTTTATTGCCATTCAACAATATTAGGTAAAAATTCACTCGTTTTTGAAACATTTAGATATTAGAAAAAGGTGCCAAAAACGCTTCGAAATCTTGTTTTGTGTGATTTTGTTTCTCAAAAGGGTGAGGGGTTTGAGGGTCGGGGGTCCAACTTAGTGTTTTAGATTTCTATTTAGGGTTTAATTGAGGTTCTATGATTAGGGGATTTGGTGTTTTTTCAGTTTAGGGTGATGATCTGTGTATGATTTTTAATGATAAATCATGATTTCGGGGCATTTTATGGGTATTTTTAGGAGGTTTTTGGCAGACCAAAGAAGGTTTTTAGTTGTAACCTTTTTCGTGATCCTATAATTTGATTGTGAGTCTACAATATTAGGTAAAGATTCACTCGTTTTTTGTAAAATTTAGATATTAGAAAAAGGTGCTCAAAATGCTTCGAAATCTTGTTTTGAGTGATTTGAATTCTCAAAAGGGTGAGGGGTTTGAGGGTCGGGGGTCCAACTTAGTGTTTGAGATTTCTATTAAGGGTTTAATTGAGGTTCTAAGATTAGAGGATTTGGTATTTTTTCAATTTAGGGGATGATCAGGGTATGATTTTTAATGATAAATCATGATTTCGGGACATTTTATGGGTATTTTGAGGAGGTTTTTTTAGGCCAAACAAGGTTTTTAGTTGTAACTTTTTACGTGATCCTATAGTTTGATTGTCAGTCTACAATATTAGGTAAAGATTCACTAGTTTTTGTAACATTTAGATATCAGAGAAAGGTGCTGAAAGCGCTTCGAAATCTTGTTTTGAGTGATTTTATTTCTCAAAAGGGTGAAGGGTTTGAGGGTTGGGGGTCCTATTAAGTGTTTAAGATTTTTATTTAGGGTTTAATTGAGGTTCTATGATTAGAGGATTTGTTGTATTTTGAGTTTGGTGGATGATCAGGGTATGATTTTTAATGATAAATCATGATTTTCGGACATTTTATGGGTATTTTGAGAAGGTTTTTGGCAGGCCAAAGAAGGTTTTTAGTTGTAACTTTTATGTGATCCTATAGTTTGATTGTGAGTCTACAATATTAGGCAAAGATTCGCTCGTTTTTGTAACATTTAGATTTTAGAAAAAGGTGCTCAAAATGCTTCAAAATCTTGTTTTGAGTGATTTGAATTCTCAAAAGGGTGGAGGGTTCGAGGGTTGGGGGTCCAATTCAGTGTTTTAGATTTATATATAGGGTTTAAATGATGATATGGGATTAGAGGATTCGGTGTTTTTTTAGTTTGGGGGATGATCAGGGTATGATTTTTAATGATAAATCATGATTTCGGGACATTTTATGGGTATTTTGAGGAGGTTTTTGGCAGGACAAAGAAGGTTTTTACTTGTAACTTTTTTCGTGATCCTATAGTTTGATTGTGAGTCTACAATATTAGGCAAAGATTTGCTCGTTTTTGTAACATTTAGATATTAGAAAAAGGTGCTCAAAATGCTTCAAAATCTTGGTTTGAGTGATTTGTATTCTCAAAAGGGTGGAGGGTTTGAGGGTTGGGGGTCCAATTCAGTGTTTTAGATTTCTATATAGGGTTTAAATGATGATATTGGAATAGAGGATTTGCTGTTTTTTGAGTTTGGGGTGATGATCAGGGTATGATTTTTATTGATAAATCATGGTTTCGAGACATTTTATGGGTATTTTGAGGAGGTTTTGGCAGGCCAAAGAAGGTTTTTAGTTGTAATTTTTTTCGTGTTCCTATAGTTTGATTGTGAGTCTACAATATTAGGTAAAGATTCACTCGTTTTTTGTAAAATTTAGATATTAGAAAAAGGTGCTCAAAATGCTTCAAAATCTTGGTTTGAGTGATTTGAATTCTCAAAAGGGTGGAGGGTTTGAGGGTTGGGGTCCAATTCAGTGTTTTAGATTTTTATATATTATTTAAATGAGGATATGGGATTAGAGAATTTGGTATTTTTTGAGTTTGGGGTGATGATCAGGGTATGATTTTTAATGATAAATCATGGTTTCGGGATATTTTATGGGTACTTTGAGGTGGTTTTTAGCAGGCCAAAGAAGGTTTTGGTTGTATATTTTTTCGTGATACAATAGTTTTATTGCCATTCAACAATATTAGGTAAAAATTCACTCGTTTTTGAAACATTTAGATATTAGAAAAAGGTGCCAAAAACGCTTCGAAATCTTGTTTTGTGTGATTTTGTTTCTCAAAAGGGTGAGGGGTTTGAGGGTCGGGGGTCCAACTTAGTGTTTTAGATTTCTATTTAGGGTTTAATTGAGGTTCTATGATTAGGGGATTTGGTGTTTTTTCAGTTTAGGATGATGATCAGTGTATGATTTTTAATGATAAATCATGATTTCGGGGCATTTTATGGGTATTTTTAGGAGGTTTTTGGCAGCCCAAAGAAGGTTTTTAGTTGTAACCTTTTTCGTGATCCTATAGTTTGATTGTGAGTCTACAATATTAGGTAAAGATTCACTCGTTTTTTGTAAAATTTAGATATTAGAAAAAGGTGCTCAAAATGCTTCGAAATCTTGTTTTGAGTGATTTGAATTCTCAAAAGGGTGAAGGGTTTGAGGGTCGGGGGTCCAACTTAGTGTTTGAGATTTCTATTTAGGGTGGCCAAACAAGGTTTTTAGTTGTAACTTTTTACGTGATCCTATAGTTTGATTGTCTGTCTACAATATTAGGTAAAGATTCACTAGTTTTTGTAACATTTAGATATCAGAGAAAGGTGCTGAAAACGATTGGAAATCTTGTTTTGAGTGATTTGATTTCTCAAAAGGGTGAAGGGTTTGAGGGTTGGGGGTCCTATTAAGTGTTTAAGATTTTTATTTAGGGTTTAATTGAGGTTCTATGATTAGAGGATTTGTTGTATTTTGAGTTTGGTGGATGATCAGGGTATGATTTTTAATGATAAATCATGATTTTCGGACATTTTATGGGTATTTTGAGAAGGTTTTGGCAGGCCAAAGAAGGTTTTTAGTTGTAACTTTTATGTGATCCTATAGTTTGATTGTGAGTCTACAATATTAGGCAAAGATTCGCTCGTTTTTGTAACATTTAGATATTAGAAAAAGGTGCTCAAAATGATTCAAAATCTTGGTTTGAGTGATTTGAATTCTCAAAAGGGTGGAGGGTTTGAGGGTTGGGGGTCCAATTCAGTGTTTTAGATTTATATATAGGGTTTAAATGATGATATGGGATTAGAGGATTTTGTGTTTTTTTAGTTTGGGGGATGATCAGGGTATGATTTTTAATGATAAATCATGATTTCGGGACATTTTATAGGTATTTTGAGGAGGTTTTTGGCAGGACAAAGAAGGTTTTTACTTCTAACTTTTTTCGTGATCCTATAGTTTGATTGTGAGTCTACAATATTAGGCAAAGATTCGCTCGTTTTTGTAACATTTAGATATTAGAAAAAGGTGCTCAAAATGCTTCAAAATCTTGGTTTGAGTGATTTGAATTCTCAAAAGGGTGGAGGGTTTGAGGGTTGGGGGTCCAATTCAGTGTTTTAGATTTCTATATAGGGTTTAAATGATGATATTGGAATAGAGGATTTGCTGTTTTTTGAGTTTGGGTGATGATCAGGGTATGATTTTTATTGATAAATCATGGTTTCGAGACATTTTATGGGTATTTTGAGGAGGTTTTTGGCAGGCCAAAGAAGGTTTTTAGTTGTAATTTTTTTCGTGTTCCTATAGTTTGATTGTCAGTCTACACTAGTAGGTAAAGATTCACTCGTTTTTGTAACATTTTGATATTAGAAAAAGGTGCTAAAAACGCTTCGCAATCTTGTTTTGAGTGATTTTATTTCTCAAAAGGGTGAGGGGTTTGAGGGTGGGGGGTCCAACTTAGTGTTTAAGATTTCAAGTTAGGGTTTAATTGAGGTTCTATGATTAGAGGATTTGGTTTATTTTGAGTTTGGGGTGTGATCAGGGTATGATTTTTAATTATAAAATATTAGAAAAAGGTGCTCAAAATGCTTCGAAATCTTGTTTTGAGTGATTTGAATTCTCAAAAGGGTGAAGGGTTTGAGGGTTGGGGTCCAATTCTGTGTTTTATATTTCTATATATTGTTTAAATGAGGATATGGGATTAGAGAATTTGGTGTTTTTTGAGTTTGGGGTGATGATCAGGGTATGATTTTTAATGATAAATCATGGTTTCGGGATATTTTATGGGTACTTTGGGGTGGTTTTTAGCAGGCCAAAGAAGGTTTTGGTTGTATATTTTTTCGTGATACAATAGTTTTATTGCCATTCAACAATATTTTTTTCGTGATACAATAGTTTTATTGCCATTCAACAATATTAGGTAAAAATTCACTCGTTTTTGAAACATTTAGATATTAGAAAAAGGTGCCAAAAACGCTTCGAAATCTTGTTTTGTGTGATTTTGTTTCTCAAAAGGGTGAGGGGTTTGAGGGTCGGGGGTCCAACTTAGTGTTTTAGATTTCTATTTAGGGTTTAATTGAGGTTCTATGATTAGGGGATTTGGTGTTTTTTCAGTTTAGGGTGATGATCTGTGTATGATTTTTAATGATAAATCATGATTTCGGGGCATTTTATGGGTATTTTTAGGAGGTTTTTGGCAGACCAAAGAAGGTTTTTAGTTGTAACCTTTTTCGTGATCCTATAATTTGATTGTGAGTCTACAATATTAGGTAAAGATTCACTCGTTTTTTGTAAAATTTAGATATTAGAAAAAGGTGCTCAAAATGCTTCGAAATCTTGTTTTGAGTGATTTGAATTCTCAAAAGGGTGAGGGGTTTGAGGGTCGGGGGTCCAACTTAGTGTTTGAGATTTCTATTAAGGGTTTAATTGAGGTTCTAAGATTAGAGGATTTGGTATTTTTTCAATTTAGGGGATGATCAGGGTATGATTTTTAATGATAAATCATGATTTCGGGACATTTTATGGGTATTTTGAGGAGGTTTTTTTAGGCCAAACAAGGTTTTTAGTTGTAACTTTTTACGTGATCCTATAGTTTGATTGTCAGTCTACAATATTAGGTAAAGATTCACTAGTTTTTGTAACATTTAGATATCAGAGAAAGGTGCTGAAAGCGCTTCGAAATCTTGTTTTGAGTGATTTTATTTCTCAAAAGGGTGAAGGGTTTGAGGGTTGGGGGTCCTATTAAGTGTTTAAGATTTTTATTTAGGGTTTAATTGAGGTTCTATGATTAGAGGATTTGTTGTATTTTGAGTTTGGTGGATGATCAGGGTATGATTTTTAATGATAAATCATGATTTTCGGACATTTTATGGGTATTTTGAGAAGGTTTTTGGCAGGCCAAAGAAGGTTTTTAGTTGTAACTTTTATGTGATCCTATAGTTTGATTGTGAGTCTACAATATTAGGCAAAGATTCGCTCGTTTTTGTAACATTTAGATTTTAGAAAAAGGTGCTCAAAATGCTTCAAAATCTTGTTTTGAGTGATTTGAATTCTCAAAAGGGTGGAGGGTTCGAGGGTTGGGGGTCCAATTCAGTGTTTTAGATTTATATATAGGGTTTAAATGATGATATGGGATTAGAGGATTCGGTGTTTTTTTAGTTTGGGGGATGATCAGGGTATGATTTTTAATGATAAATCATGATTTCGGGACATTTTATGGGTATTTTGAGGAGGTTTTTGGCAGGACAAAGAAGGTTTTTACTTGTAACTTTTTTCGTGATCCTATAGTTTGATTGTGAGTCTACAATATTAGGCAAAGATTTGCTCGTTTTTGTAACATTTAGATATTAGAAAAAGGTGCTCAAAATGCTTCAAAATCTTGGTTTGAGTGATTTGTATTCTCAAAAGGGTGGAGGGTTTGAGGGTTGGGGGTCCAATTCAGTGTTTTAGATTTCTATATAGGGTTTAAATGATGATATTGGAATAGAGGATTTGCTGTTTTTTGAGTTTGGGGTGATGATCAGGGTATGATTTTTATTGATAAATCATGGTTTCGAGACATTTTATGGGTATTTTGAGGAGGTTTTGGCAGGCCAAAGAAGGTTTTTAGTTGTAATTTTTTTCGTGTTCCTATAGTTTGATTGTGAGTCTACAATATTAGGTAAAGATTCACTCGTTTTTTGTAAAATTTAGATATTAGAAAAAGGTGCTCAAAATGCTTCAAAATCTTGGTTTGAGTGATTTGAATTCTCAAAAGGGTGGAGGGTTTGAGGGTTGGGGTCCAATTCAGTGTTTTAGATTTTTATATATTATTTAAATGAGGATATGGGATTAGAGAATTTGGTATTTTTTGAGTTTGGGGTGATGATCAGGGTATGATTTTTAATGATAAATCATGGTTTCGGGATATTTTATGGGTACTTTGAGGTGGTTTTTAGCAGGCCAAAGAAGGTTTTGGTTGTATATTTTTTCGTGATACAATAGTTTTATTGCCATTCAACAATATTAGGTAAAAATTCACTCGTTTTTGAAACATTTAGATATTAGAAAAAGGTGCCAAAAACGCTTCGAAATCTTGTTTTGTGTGATTTTGTTTCTCAAAAGGGTGAGGGGTTTGAGGGTCGGGGGTCCAACTTAGTGTTTTAGATTTCTATTTAGGGTTTAATTGAGGTTCTATGATTAGGGGATTTGGTGTTTTTTCAGTTTAGGATGATGATCAGTGTATGATTTTTAATGATAAATCATGATTTCGGGGCATTTTATGGGTATTTTTAGGAGGTTTTTGGCAGCCCAAAGAAGGTTTTTAGTTGTAACCTTTTTCGTGATCCTATAGTTTGATTGTGAGTCTACAATATTAGGTAAAGATTCACTCGTTTTTTGTAAAATTTAGATATTAGAAAAAGGTGCTCAAAATGCTTCGAAATCTTGTTTTGAGTGATTTGAATTCTCAAAAGGGTGAAGGGTTTGAGGGTCGGGGGTCCAACTTAGTGTTTGAGATTTCTATTTAGGGTGGCCAAACAAGGTTTTTAGTTGTAACTTTTTACGTGATCCTATAGTTTGATTGTCTGTCTACAATATTAGGTAAAGATTCACTAGTTTTTGTAACATTTAGATATCAGAGAAAGGTGCTGAAAACGATTGGAAATCTTGTTTTGAGTGATTTGATTTCTCAAAAGGGTGAAGGGTTTGAGGGTTGGGGGTCCTATTAAGTGTTTAAGATTTTTATTTAGGGTTTAATTGAGGTTCTATGATTAGAGGATTTGTTGTATTTTGAGTTTGGTGGATGATCAGGGTATGATTTTTAATGATAAATCATGATTTTCGGACATTTTATGGGTATTTTGAGAAGGTTTTGGCAGGCCAAAGAAGGTTTTTAGTTGTAACTTTTATGTGATCCTATAGTTTGATTGTGAGTCTACAATATTAGGCAAAGATTCGCTCGTTTTTGTAACATTTAGATATTAGAAAAAGGTGCTCAAAATGCTTCAAAATCTTGGTTTGAGTGATTTGAATTCTCAAAAGGGTGGAGGGTTTGAGGGTTGGGGGTCCAATTCAGTGTTTTAGATTTATATATAGGGTTTAAATGATGATATGGGATTAGAGGATTTTGTGTTTTTTTAGTTTGGGGGATGATCAGGGTATGATTTTTAATGATAAATCATGATTTCGGGACATTTTATAGGTATTTTGAGGAGGTTTTTGGCAGGACAAAGAAGGTTTTTACTTCTAACTTTTTTCGTGATCCTATAGTTTGATTGTGAGTCTACAATATTAGGCAAAGATTCGCTCGTTTTTGTAACATTTAGATATTAGAAAAAGGTGCTCAAAATGCTTCAAAATCTTGGTTTGAGTGATTTGAATTCTCAAAAGGGTGGAGGGTTTGAGGGTTGGGGGTCCAATTCAGTGTTTTAGATTTCTATATAGGGTTTAAATGATGATATTGGAATAGAGGATTTGCTGTTTTTTGAGTTTGGGTGATGATCAGGGTATGATTTTTATTGATAAATCATGGTTTCGAGACATTTTATGGGTATTTTGAGGAGGTTTTTGGCAGGCCAAAGAAGGTTTTTAGTTGTAATTTTTTTCGTGTTCCTATAGTTTGATTGTCAGTCTACACTAGTAGGTAAAGATTCACTCGTTTTTGTAACATTTTGATATTAGAAAAAGGTGCTAAAAACGCTTCGCAATCTTGTTTTGAGTGATTTTATTTCTCAAAAGGGTGAGGGGTTTGAGGGTGGGGGGTCCAACTTAGTGTTTAAGATTTCAAGTTAGGGTTTAATTGAGGTTCTATGATTAGAGGATTTGGTTTATTTTGAGTTTGGGGTGTGATCAGGGTATGATTTTTAATTATAAAATATTAGAAAAAGGTGCTCAAAATGCTTCGAAATCTTGTTTTGAGTGATTTGAATTCTCAAAAGGGTGAAGGGTTTGAGGGTTGGGGTCCAATTCTGTGTTTTATATTTCTATATATTGTTTAAATGAGGATATGGGATTAGAGAATTTGGTGTTTTTTGAGTTTGGGGTGATGATCAGGGTATGATTTTTAATGATAAATCATGGTTTCGGGATATTTTATGGGTACTTTGGGGTGGTTTTTAGCAGGCCAAAGAAGGTTTTGGTTGTATATTTTTTCGTGATACAATAGTTTTATTGCCATTCAACAATATTTTTTTCGTGATACAATAGTTTTATTGCCATTCAACAATATTAGGTAAAAATTCACTCGTTTTTGAAACATTTAGATATTAGAAAAAGGTGCCAAAAACGCTTCGAAATCTTGTTTTGTGTGATTTTGTTTCTCAAAAGGGTGAGGGGTTTGAGGGTCGGGGGTCCAACTTAGTGTTTTAGATTTCTATTTAGGGTTTAATTGAGGTTCTATGATTAGGGGATTTGGTGTTTTTTCAGTTTAGGGTGATGATCTGTGTATGATTTTTAATGATAAATCATGATTTCGGGGCGTTTTATGGGTATTTTTAGGAGGTTTTTGGCAGACCAAAGAAGGTTTTTAGTTGTAACCTTTTTCGTGATCCTATAATTTGATTGTGAGTCTACAATATTAGGTAAAGATTCACTCGTTTTTTGTAAAATTTAGATATTAGAAAAAGGTGCTCAAAATGCTTCGAAATCTTGTTTTGAGTGATTTGAATTCTCAAAAGGGTGAGGGGTTTGAGGGTCGGGGGTCCAACTTAGTGTTTGAGATTTCTATTAAGGGTTTAATTGAGGTTCTAAGATTAGAGGATTTGGTATTTTTTCAATTTAGGGGATGATCAGGGTATGATTTTTAATGATAAATCATGATTTCGGGACATTTTATGGGTATTTTGAGGAGGTTTTTTTAGGCCAAACAAGGTTTTTAGTTGTAACTTTTTACGTGATCCTATAGTTTGATTGTCAGTCTACAATATTAGGTAAAGATTCACTAGTTTTTGTAACATTTAGATATCAGAGAAAGGTGCTGAAAGCGCTTCGAAATCTTGTTTTGAGTGATTTTATTTCTCAAAAGGGTGAAGGGTTTGAGGGTTGGGGGTCCTATTAAGTGTTTAAGATTTTTATTTAGGGTTTAATTGAGGTTCTACGATTAGAGGATTTGTTGTATTTTGAGTTTGGTGGATGATCAGGGTATGATTTTTAATGATAAATCATGATTTTCGGACATTTTATGGGTATTTTGAGAAGGTTTTTGGCAGGCCAAAGAAGGTTTTTAGTTGTAACTTTTATGTGATCCTATAGTTTGATTGTGAGTCTACAATATTAGGCAAAGATTCGCTCGTTTTTGTAACATTTAGATTTTAGAAAATGGTGCTCAAAATGCTTCAAAATCTTGTTTTGAGTGATTTGAATTCTCAAAAGGGTGGAGGGTTCGAGGGTTGGGGGTCCAATTCAGTGTTTTAGATTTATATATAGGGTTTAAATGATGATATGGGATTAGAGGATTCGGTGTTTTTTTAGTTTGGGGGATGATCAGGGTATGATTTTTAATGATAAATCATGATTTCGGGACATTTTATGGGTATTTTGAGGAGGTTTTTGGCAGGACAAAGAAGGTTTTTACTTGTAACTTTTTTCGTGATCCTATAGTTTGATTGTGAGTCTACAATATTAGGCAAAGATTTGCTCGTTTTTGTAACATTTAGATATTAGAAAAAGGTGCTCAAAATGCTTCAAAATCTTGGTTTGAGTGATTTGTATTCTCAAAAGGGTGGAGGGTTTGAGGGTTGGGGGTCCAATTCAGTGTTTTAGATTTCTATATAGGGTTTAAATGATGATATTGGAATAGAGGATTTGCTGTTTTTTGAGTTTGGGGTGATGATCAGGGTATGATTTTTATTGATAAATCATGGTTTCGAGACATTTTATGGGTATTTTGAGGAGGTTTTGGCAGGCCAAAGAAGGTTTTTAGTTGTAATTTTTTTCGTGTTCCTATAGTTTGATTGTGAGTCTACAATATTAGGTAAAGATTCACTCGTTTTTTGTAAAATTTAGATATTAGAAAAAGGTGCTCAAAATGCTTCGAAATCTTGTTTTGAGTGATTTGAATTCTCAAAAGGGTGAGGGGTTTGAGGGTCGGGGGTCCAACTTAGTGTTTGAGATTTCTATTTAGGGTGGCCAAACAAGGTTTTTAGTTGTAACTTTTTACGTGATCCTATAGTTTGATTGTCAGTCTACAATATTAGGTAAAGATTCACTAGTTTTTGTAACATTTAGATATCAAAGAAAGGTGCTGAAAGCGCATCGAAATCTTGTTTTGAGTGATTTTATTTCTCAAAAGGGTGAAGGGTTTGAGGGTTGGGGGTCCTATTAAGTGTTTAAGATTTTTATTTAGGGTTTAATTGAGGTTCTGTGATTAGAGGATTTGTTGTATTTTGAGTTTGGTGGATGATCAGGGTATGATTTTTAATGATAAATCATGATTTTCGGACATTTTATGGGTATTTTGAGAAGGTTTTTGGCAGGCCAAAGAAGGTTTTTAGTTGTAACTTTTATGTGATCCTATAGTTTGATTGTGAGTCTACAATATTAGGCAAAGATTCGCTCGTTTTTGTAACATTTAGATATTAGAAAAAGGTGCTCAAAATGCTTCAAAATCTTGTTTTGAGTGATTTGAATTCTCAAAAGGGTGGAGGGTTTGAGGGTTGGGGGTCCAATTCAGTGTTTTAGATTTATATATAGGGTTTAAATGATGATATGGGATTAGAGGATTTTGTGTTTTTTTAGTTTGGGGGATGATCAGGGTATGATTTTTAATGATAAATCATGATTTCGGGACATTTTATGGGTATTTTGAGGAGGTTTTTGGCAGGACAAAGAAGGTTTTTACTTGTAACTTTTTTCGTGATCCTATAGTTTGATTGTGAGTCTACAATATTAGGCAAAGATTCGCTCGTTTTTGTAACATTTAGATATTAGAAAAAGGTGCTCAAAATGCTTCAAAATCTTGGTTTGAGTGATTTGAATTCTCAAAAGGGTGGAGGGTTTGAGGGTTGGGGGTCCAATTCAGTGTTTTAGATTTCTATATAGGGTTTAAATGATGATATTGGAATAGAGGATTTGCTGTTTTTTGAGTTTGGGGTGATGATCAGGGTATGATTTTTATTGATAAATCATGGTTTCGAGACATTTTATGGGTATTTTTAGGAGGTTTTTGGCAGGCCAAAGAAGGTTTTTAGTTGTAATTTTTTTCGTGTTCCTATAGTTTGATTGTCAGTCTACACTAGTAGGTAAAGATTCACTCGTTTTTGTAAAATTTTGATATTAGAAAAAGGTGCTAAAAACGCTTCGCAATCTTGTTTTGAGTGATTTTATTTCTCAAAAGGGTGAGGGGTTTGAGGGTGGGGGGTCCAACTTAGTGTTTAAGATTTCATGTTAGGGTTTAATTGAGGTTCTATGATTAGAGGATTTGGTTTATTTTGAGTTCGGGGTGTGATCAGGGTATGATTTTTAATTATAAAATATTAGAAAAAGGTGCTCAAAATGCTTCGAAATCTTGTTTTGAGTGATTTGAATTCTCAAAAGGGTGAAGGGTTTGAGGGTTGGGGTCCAATTCAGTGTTTTAGATTTATATATATTGTTTAAATGAGGATATGGGATTAGAGAATTTGGTTTTTTTTTTAAGTTTAGGGTGATGATCAGGGTATGATTTTTAATGATAAATCATGGTTTCGGGATATTTTATGGGTACTTTGGGGTGGTTTTTAGCAGGCCAAAGAAGGTTTTGGTTGTATATTTTTTCGTGATACAATAGTTTTATTGCCATTCAACAATATTAGGTAAAAATTCACTCGTTTTTGAAACATTTAGATATTAGAAAAAGGTGCCAAAAACGCTTCGAAATCTTGTTTTGTGTGATTTTGTTTCTCAAAAGGGTGAGGGGTTTGAGGGTCGGGGGTCCAACTTAGTGTTTTACATTTCTATTTAGGGTTTAATTGAGGTTCTATGATTAGGGGATTTGGTGTTTTTTCACTTTAGGGTGATGATCAGTGTATGATTTTTAATGATAAATCATGATTTCGGGGCATTTTATGGGTATTTTTAGGAGGTTTTTGGCAGCCCAAATAAGGTTTTTAGTTGTAACCTTTTTCGTGATCCTATAGTTTGATTGTGAGTCTACAATATTAGGTAAAGATTCACTCGTTTTTTGTAAAATTTAGATATTAGAAAAAGGTGCTCAAAATGCTTCGAAATCTTGTTTTGAGTGATTTGAATTCTCAAAAGGGTGAGGGGTTTGAGGGTCGGGGGTCCAACTTAGTGTTTGAGATTTCTATTTAGGGTGGCCGAACAAGGTTTTTAGTTGTAACTTTTTACGTGATCCTATAGTTTGATTGTCAGTCTACTATATTAGGTAAAGATTCACTAGTTTTTGTAACATTTAGATATCAGAGAAAGGTGCTGAAAACGCTTCGAAATCTTGTTTTGAGTGATTTGATTTCTCAAAAGGGTGAAGGGTTTGAGGGTTGGGGGTCCTATTAAGTGTTTAAGATTTTTATTTAGGGTTTAATTGAGGTTCTATGATTAGAGGATTTGTTGTATTTTGAGTTTGGTGGATGATCAGGGTATGATTTTTAATGATAAATCATGATTTTCGGAAATTTTATGGGTATTTTGAGAAGGTTTTTGGCAGGCCAAAGAAGGTTTTTAGTTGTAACTTTTATGTGATCCTATAGTTTGATTGTGAGTCTACAATATTAGGCAAAGATTCGCTCGTTTTTGTAACATTTAGATATTAGAAAAAGGTGCTCAAAATGCTTCAAAATCTTGTTTTGAGTGATTTGAATTCTCAAAAGGGTGGAGGGTTTGAGGGTTGGGGGTCCAATTCAGTGTTTTAGATTTATATATAGGGTTTAATTGATGATATGGGATTAGAGGATTTTGTGTTTTTTTAGTTTGGGGGATGATCAGGGTATGATTTTTAATGATAAATCATGATTTCGGGACATTTTATGGGTATTTTGAGGAGGTTTTTGGCAGGACAAAGAAGGTTTTTACTTGTAACTTTTTTCGTGATCCTATAGTTTGATTGTGAGTCTACAATATTAGGCAAAGATTCGCTCGTTTTTGTAACATTTAGATATTAGAAAAAGGTGCTCAAAATGCTTCAAAATCTTGGTTTGAGTGATTTGAATTCTCAAAAGGGTGGAGGGTTTGAGGGTTGGGGGTCCAATTCAGTGTTTTAGATTTCTATATAGGGTTTAAATGATGATATTGGAATAGAGGATTTGCTGTTTTTTGAGTTTGGGTGATGATCAGGGTATGATTTTTATTGATAAATCATGGTTTCGAGACATTTTATGGGTATTTTGAGGAGGTTTTTGGCGGGCCAAAGAAGGTTTTTAGTTGTAATTTTTTTCGTGTTCCTATAGTTTGATTGTCAGTCTACACTAGTAGGTAAAGATTCACTCGTTTTTTGTAAAATTTAGATATTAGAAAAAGGTGCTCAAAATTCTTCGAAATCTTGTTTTGAGTGATTTGAATTCTCAAAAGGGCGAGGGGTTTGAGGGTCGGGGTCCAATTCAGTGTTTTAGATTTCTATATAGGGTTTAAA
This sequence comes from Linanthus parryae, assembly GCA_023055425.1. Taxonomy (NCBI): domain Eukaryota; kingdom Viridiplantae; phylum Streptophyta; class Magnoliopsida; order Ericales; family Polemoniaceae; genus Linanthus; species Linanthus parryae. The sequence goes on along the minus strand of JALGPY010000008.1, from coordinate 52,763 downwards.
TGATGATATTGGAATAGAGGATTTGCTGTTTTTTGAGTTTGGGGTGATGATCAGGGTATGATTTTTATTGATAAATCATGGTTTCGAGACATTTTATTGGTATTTTGAGGAGGTTTTTGGCAGGCCAAAGAAGGTTTTTAGTTGTAATTTTTTTCGTGTTCCTATAGTTTGATTGTCAGTCTACACTAGTAGGTTAAGATTCACTCGTTTTTGTAAAATTTTGATATTAGAAAAAGGTTCTAAAAACGCTTCGCAATCTTGTTTTGAGTGATTTTATTTCTCAAAAGGGTGAGGGGTTTGAGGGTGGGGGGTCCAACTTAGTGTTTAAGATTTCAAGTTAGGGTTTAATTGAGGTTCTATGATTAGAGGATTTGGTTTATTTTGAGTTCGGGGTGTGATCAGGGTATGATTTTTAATTATAAAATATTAGAAAAAGGTGCTCAAAATGCTTCGAAATTTTGTTTTGAGTGATTTGAATTCTCAAAAGGGTGAAGGGTTTGAGGGTTGGGGTCCAATTCAGTGTTTTAGATTTCTATATATTGTTTAAATGAGGATATGGGATTAGAGAATTTGATTTTTTTTTTAAGTTTGGGGTGATGATCAGGGTATGATTTTTAATGATAAATCATGGTTTCGGGATATTTTATGGGTACTTTTGGGTGGTTTTTAGCAGGCCAAAGAAGGTTTTGGTTGTATATTTTAACGTGATACAATAGTTTTATTGCCATTCAACAATATTAGGTAAAAATTCACTCGTTTTTGAAACATTTAGATATTAGAAAAAGGTGCCATAAACGCTTCGAAATCTTGTTTTGTGTGATTTTGTTTCTCAAAAGGGTGAGGGGTTTGAGGGTCGGGGGTCCAACTTAGTGTTTTAGATTTCTATTTAGGGTTTAATTGAGGTTCTATGATTAGGGGATTTGGTGTTTTTTCAGTTTAGGGTGATGATCAGTGTATGATTTTTAATGATAAATCATGATTTCGGGGCATTTTATGGGTACTTTTAGAAGGTTTTTGGCAGCCCAAAGAAGGTTTTTAGTTGTAACCTTTTTCGTGATCCTATAGTTTGATTGTGAGTCTACAATATTAGGTAAAGATTCACTCGTTTTTTGTAAAATTTAGATATTAGAAAAAGGTGCTCAAAATGCTTCGAAATCTTGTTTTGAGTGATTTGAATTCTCAAAAGGGTGAGGGGTTTGAGGGTCGGGGGTCCAACTTAGTGTTTGAGATTTCTATTTAGGGTGGCCAAACAAGGTTTTTAGTTGTAACTTTTTACGTGATCCTATAGTTTGATTGTCAGTCTACAATATTAGGTAAAGATTCACTAGTTTTTGTAACATTTAGATATCAGAGAAAGGTGCTGAAAACGCTTCGAAATCTTGTTTTGAGTGATTTGATTTCTCAAAAGGGTGAAGGGTTTGAGGGTTGGGGGTCCTATTAAGTGTTTAAGATTTTTATTTAGGGTTTAATTGAGGTTCTATGATTAGAGGACTTGTTGTATTTTGAGTTTGGTGGATGATCAGGGTATGATTTTTAATGATAAATCATGATTTTCGGACATTTTATAGGTATTTTGAGAAGGTTTTTGGCAGGCCAAAGAAGGTTTTTAGTTGTAACTTTTATGTGATCCTATAGTTTGATTGTGAGTCTACAATATTAGGCAAAGATTCGCTCGTTTTTGTAACATTTAGATATTAGAAAAAGGTGCTCAAAATGCTTTAAAATCTTGTTTTGAGTGATTTGAATTCTCAAAAGGGTGGAGGGTTTGAGGGTTGGGGGTCCAATTCAGTGTTTTAGATTTATATATAGGGTTTAAATGATGATATGGGATTAGAGGATTTTGTGTTTTTTTAGTTTGGGGGATGATCAGGGTATGATTTTTAATGATAAATCATGATCTCAGGACATTTTATGGGTATTTTGAGGAGGTTTTTGGCAGGACAAAGAAGGTTTTTACTTGTAACTTTTTTCGTGATCCTATAGTTTGATTGTGAGTCTACAATATTAGGCAAAGATTCGCTCGTTTTTGTAACATTTAGATATTAGAAAAAGGTGCTCAAAATGCTCCAAAATCTTGGTTTGAGTGATTTGAATTCTCAAAAGGGTGGAGGGTTTGAGGGTTGGGGGTCCAATTCAGTGTTTTAGATTTATATATAGGGTTTAAATGATGATATGGGATTAGAGGATTTTGTGTTTTTTTAGTTTGGGGGATGATCAGGGTATGATTTTTAATGATAAATCATGATCTCGGGACATTTTATTGGTATTTTGAGGAGGTTTTTGGCAGGCCAAAGAAGGTTTTTAGTTGTAATTTTTTTCGTGTTCCTATAGTTTGATTGTCAGTCTACACTAGTAGGTTAAGATTCACTCGTTTTTGTAAAATTTTGATATTAGAAAAAGGTTCTAAAAACGCTTCGCAATCTTGTTTTGAGTGATTTTATTTCTCAAAAGGGTGAGGGGTTTGAGGGTGGGGGGTCCAACTTAGTGTTTAAGATTTCAAGTTAGGGTTTAATTGAGGTTCTATGATTAGAGGATTTGGTTTATTTTGAGTTCGGGGTGTGATCAGGGTATGATTTTTAATTATAAAATATTAGAAAAAGGTGCTCAAAATGCTTCGAAATTTTGTTTTGAGTGATTTGAATTCTCAAAAGGGTGAAGGGTTTGAGGGTTGGGGTCCAATTCAGTGTTTTATATTTCTATATATTGTTTAAATGAGGATATGGGATTAGAGAATTTGGTGTTTTTTGAGTTTGGGGTGATGATCAGGGTATGATTTTTAATGATAAATCATGGTTTCGGGATATTTTATGGGTACTTTGGGGTGGTTTTTAGCAGGCCAAAGAAGGTTTTGGTTGTATATTTTTTCGTGATACAATAGTTTTATTGCCATTCAACAATATTAGGTAAAAATTCACTCGTTTTTGAAACATTTAGATATTAGAAAAAGGTGCCAAAAACGCTTCGAAATCTTGTTTTGTGTGATTTTGTTTCTCAAAAGGGTGAGGGGTTTGAGGGTCGGGGGTCCAACTTAGTGTTTTAGATTTCTATTTAGGGTTTAATTGAGGTTCTATGATTAGGGGATTTGGTGTTTTTTCAGTTTAGGGTGATGATCTGTGTATGATTTTTAATGATAAATCATGATTTCGGGGCATTTTATGGGTATTTTTAGGAGGTTTTTGGCAGACCAAAGAAGGTTTTTAGTTGTAACCTTTTTCGTGATCCTATAATTTGATTGTGAGTCTACAATATTAGGTAAAGATTCACTAGTTTTTGTAACATTTAGATATCAGAGAAAGGTGCTGAAAACGCTTCGAAATCTTGTTTTGAGTGATTTGATTTCTCAAAAGGGTGAAGGGTTTGAGGGTTGGGGGTCCTATTAAGTGTTTAAGATTTTTATTTAGGGTTTAATTGAGGTTCTATGATTAGAGGATTTGTTGTATTTTGAGTTTGGTGGATGATCAGGGTATGATTTTTAATGATAAATCATGATTTTCGGACATTTTATGGGTATTTTGAGAAGGTTGTTGGCAGGCCAAAGAAGGTTTTTAGTTGTAACTTTTATGTGATCCTATAGTTTGATTGTGAGTCTACAATATTAGGAAAAGATTCGCTCGTTTTTGTAACATTTAGATATTAGGAAAAGGTGCTCAAAATGCTTCAAAATCTTGTTTTGAGTGATTTGAATTCTCAAAAGGGTGGAGGGTTCGAGGGTTGGGGGTCCAATTCAGTGTTTTAGATTTATATATAGGGTTTAAATGATGATATGGGATTAGAGGATTTGGTGTTTTTTTAGTTTGGGGGATGATCAGGGTATGATTTTTAATGATAAATCATGATTTCGGGACATTTTATGGGTATTTTGAGGAGGTTTTTGGCAGGACAAAGAAGGTTTTTACTTGTAACTTTTTTCGTGATCCTATAGTTTGATTGTGAGTCTACAAAGGCAAAGATTCGCTCGTTTTTGTAACATTTAGATATTAGAAAAAGGTGCTCAAAATGCTTCAAAATCTTGGTTTGAGTGATTTGTATTCTCAAAAGGGTGGAGGGTTTGAGGGTTGGGGGTCCAATTCAGTGTTTTAGATTTCTATATAGGGTTTAAATGATGATATTGGAATAGAGGATTTGCTGTTTTTTGAGTTTGGGGTGATGATCAGGGTATGATTTTTATTGATAAATCATGGTTTCGAGACATTTTATGGGTATTTTGAGGAGGTTTTTGGCAGGCCAAAGAAGGTTTTTAGTTGTAATTTTTTTCGTGTTCCTATAGTTTGATTGTCAGTCTACACTAGTAGGTAAAGATTCACTCGTTTTTGTAAAATTTTGATATTAGAAAAAGGTGCTAAAAACGCTTCGCAATCTTGTTTTGAGTGATTTTATTTCTCAAAAGGGTGAGGGGTTTGAGGGTGGGGGGTCCAATTGAGGTTCTATGATTAGAGGATTTGGTTTATTTTGAGTTTGGGGTGTGATCAGGGTATGATTTTTAGTTATAAAATATTAGAAAAAGGTGCTCAAAATGCTTCGAAATCTTGTTTTGAGTGATTTGAATTCTCAAAAGGGTGAAGGGTTTGAGGGTTGGGGTCCAATTCAGTGTTTTAGATTTCTATATATTGTTTAAATGAGGATATGGGATTAGAGAATTTGGTGTTTTTTGAGTTTGGGGTGATGATCAGGGTATGATTTTTAATGATAAATCATGCTTTGGGGATATTTTATGGGTACTTTGGGGTGGTTTTTAGCAGGCCAAAGAAGGTTTTGGTTGTATATTTTTTTGTGATACAATAGTTTTATTGTCAGTCAACAATATTAGGTAAAAATTCACTCGTTTTTGAAACATTTAGATATTAGAAAAAGGTGTCAAAAACGCTTCGAAATCTTGTTTTGAGTGATTTTATTTCTCAAAAGGGTGAGGGGTTTGAGGGTCGGGGGTCCAACTTAGTGTTTTAGATTTCTATTTAGGGTTTAATTGAGGTTCTATGATTAGAGGATTTGGTGTTTTTTCAGTTTAGGGTGATGATAGGTTTATGATTTTTAATGATAAATCATGATTTTGGGGCATTTTATGGGTATTTTTAGGAGGTATTTTGGCAGGCCAAAGAAGGTTTTTAGTTGTAACTTTTTTCGTGATCCTCTAGTTTGATTTTCAGTCTACAATATTAGGTAAAGATTCACTCGTTTTTGTAACATTTAGATATTAGAAAAAGGTGCTAAAAATTGTTCGAAATCTTGTTTTGAGTGATTTTATTTCTCAAAAGGGTGAGGGGTTTGAGGGTCGGGGGTCCAACTTAGTGTTTTAGATTTCTATTTAGGGTTTAATTGAGGTTCTATAATTAGAGGATTTGGTGTTTTTTCAGTTTAGGGTGATGATCAGTGTATGATTTTTAATGATAAATCATGATTTCGGGGCATTTTATGGGTATTTTTTGGAGGTATTTTGGCATGCCAAAGAAGGTTTTTAGTTGTAACTTTTTTCGTGATCCTATGGTTTGATTGTCAGTCTACAAAATTAGGTAAAGATTCACTCGTTTTTGTAACATTTAGATATTAGAAAAAGGTGCTAAAAATGCTTCGAAATCTTGTTTTGAGTGATTTTATTTCTCAAAAGGGTGAGGGGTTTGAGGGTCGGGGGTCCAACTTAGTGTTTAAGATTTCTATTTAGGGTTTAATTGAGGTTCTAAGATTAGAGGATTTGGTATTTTTTGAGTTTGGGGGATGATCAGGGTATGATTTTTAATGATAAATCATGATTTCGGGACATTTTATGGGTATTTTGAGGAGGATTTTTGCAGGCCAAACAAGGTTTTTTAGGTGTAACTTTTTACGTGATCCTATAGTTTGATTGTCAGTCTACAATATTAGGTAAAGATTCACTCGTTTTTGTAACAATTAGATATTAGAAAAAGGTGCTGAAAACGCTTCGAAATCTTGTTTTGAGTGATTTGATTTCTCAAAAGGGTGAAGGGTTTGAGGGTTGGGGGTCCTATTAAGTGTTTAAGATTTTTATTTAGGGTTTAATTGAGGTTCTCTGATTAGAGGATTTGTTGTATTTTGAGTTTGGGGGATGATCAGGGTATGATTTTTAATGATAAATCATGATTTCCGGACATTTTATGGGTATTTTGAGGAGGCTTTTGGCAGCCCAAAGAAGGTTTTTAGTTGTAACTTTTTTGTGATCCTATAGTTTGATTGTGAGTCTACAATATTAGGCAAAGATTCGCTCGTTTTTGTAACATTTAGATATTAGAAAAAGGTGCTCAAAATGCTTCAAAATCTTGTTTTGAGTGATTTGAATTCTCAAAAGTGTGGATGGTTTGAGGGTTGGGGGTCCGATTCAGTGTTTTAGATTTATATATAGGGTTTAAATGATGATATGGGATTAGAGGATTTGGTGTTTTTTTAGTTTGGGGGATGATCAGGGTATGATTTTTAATGATAAATCATGATTTCGGGACATTTTATGGGTATTTTGAGGAGGTTTTTGGCAGGCCAAAGAAGGTTTTAAGTTGTAACTTTTTTCGTGATCCTATAGTTTGATTGTCAGTCTAAAATGTTAGGTAAAGATTCACTCGTTTTTGTAAAATTTAGATATGATTTTTAATGATAAATCCTAGTTTCGGGACAATTGATGGGTATTTTGAGGAAAGTTTTGGCAGTCAAAGAAGGTTTTTAGTTGTAACTTTTTTCGTGATCCTATAGTTTGATTGTCAGTCTACAATATTAGGTAAAGATTCACTCGTTTTTGTAACATTTAGATATTAGAAAAAGGTGCTGAAAACGCTTCGAAATCTTGTTTTGAGTGATTTGATTTCTCAAAAGGGTGAAGGGTTTGAGGGTTGGCGGTCCAACTTAGTTTTTAAGATTTATATATAGGGTTTAAATGATGATATGGGATTAGAGGATTTGGTGTTTTTTTAGTTTGGGGGATGATCAGGGTTTGATTTTTAATGATAAATCATGATTTCGGGACATTTTATGGGTATTTTGAGGAGGTTTTTGGCAGGACAAAGAAGGTTTTTACTTGTAACTTTTTTCGTGATCCTATAGTTTGATTGTGAGTCTACAATATTAGGCAAAGATTCGCTCGTTTTTGTAACATTTAGATATTAGAAAAAGGTGCTCAAAATGCTTCAAAATCTTGGTTTGAGTGATTTGAATTCTCAAAAGGGTGGTGGGTTTGAGGGTTGGGGGTCCAATTCAGTGTTTTAGATTTCTATATAGGGTTTAAATGATGATATTGGAATAGAGGATTTGCTGTTTTTTGAGTTTGGGTGATGATCAGGGTATGATTTTTTTTGATAAATCATGGTTTCGAGACATTTTATGGGTATTTTGAGGAGGTTTTTGGCGGGCCAAAGAAGGTTTTTAGTTGTAATTTTTTTCGTGTTCCTATAGTTTGATTGTCAGTCTACACTAGTAGGTAAAGATTCACTCGTTTTTGTAAAATTTTGATATTAGAAAAAGGTTCTAAAAACGCTTCGCAATCTTGTTTTGAGTGATTTTATTTCTCAAAAGGGCGAGGGGTTTGAGGGTGGGGGGTCCAACTTAGTGTTTAAGATTTCAAGTTAGGGTTTAATTGAGGTTCTATGATTAGAGGATTTGGTTTATTTTGAGTTTGGGGTGTGATCAGGGTATGATTTTTAGTTATAAAATATTAGAAAAAGGTGCTCAAAATGCTTCGAAATCTTGTTTTAAGTGATTTGAATTCTCAAAAGGGTGAAGGGTTTGAGGGTTGGGGTCCAATTCAGTGTTTTAGATTTCTATATATTGTTTAAATGAGGATATGGGATTAGAGAATTTGGTGTTTTTTGAGTTTGGGGTGATGATCAGGGTATGATTTTTAATGATAAATCATGCTTTGGGGATATTTTATGGGTACTTTGGGGTGGTTTTTAGCAGGCCAAAGAAGGTTTTGGTTGTATATTTTTTGTGATACAATAGTTTTATTGTCAGTCAACAATATTAGGTAAAAATTCACTCGTTTTTGAAACATTTAGATATTAGAAAAAGGTGTCAAAAACGCTTCGAAATCTTGTTTTGAGTGATTTTATTTCTCAAAAGGATGAGGGGTTTGAGGGTCGGGGGTCCAACTTAGTGTTTTAGATTTCTATTTAGGGTTTAATTGAGGTTCTATGATTAGAGGATTTGGTGTTTTTTCAGTTTAGGGTGATGATAGGTTTATGATTTTTAATGATAAATCATGATTTTGGGGCATTTTATGGGTATTTTTAGGAGGTATTTTGGCAGGCCAAAGAAGGTTTTTAGTTGTAACTTTTTTCGTGATCCTCTAGTTTGATTTTCAGTCTACAATATTAGGTAAAGATTCACTCGTTTTTGTAACATTTAGATATTAGAAAAAGGTGCTAAAAATTGTTCGAAATCTTGTTTTGAGTGATTTTATTTCTCAAAAGGGTGAGGGGTTTGAGGGTCGGGGGTCCAACTTAGTGTTTTAGATTTCTATTTAGGGTTTAATTGAGGTTCTATAATTAGAGGATTTGGTGTTTTTTCAGTTTAGGGTGATGATCAGTGTATGATTTTTAATGATAAATCATGATTTCGGGGCATTTTATGGGTATTTTTTGGAGGTATTTTGGCATGCCAAAGAAGGTTTTTAGTTGTAACTTTTTTCGTGATCCTATGGTTTGATTGTCAGTCTACAAAATTAGGTAAAGATTCACTCGTTTTTGTAACATTTAGATATTAGAAAAAGGTGCTAAAAATGCTTCGAAATCTTGTTTTGAGTGATTTTATTTCTCAAAAGGGTGAGGGGTTTGAGGGTCGGGGGTCCAACTTAGTGTTTAAGATTTCTATTTAGGGTTTAATTGAGGTTCTAAGATTAGAGGATTTGGTATTTTTTGAGTTTGGGGGATGATCAGGGTATGATTTTTAATGATAAATCATGATTTCGGGACATTTTATGGGTATTTTGAGGAGGATTTTTGCAGGCCAAACAAGGTTTTTTAGGTGTAACTTTTTACGTGATCCTATAGTTTGATTGTCAGTCTACAATATTAGGTAAAGATTCACTCGTTTTTGTAACAATTAGATATTAGAAAAAGGTGCTGAAAACGCTTCGAAATCTTGTTTTGAGTGATTTGATTTCTCAAAAGGGTGAAGGGTTTGAGGGTTGGGGGTCCTATTAAGTGTTTAAGATTTTTATTTAGGGTTTAATTGAGGTTCTCTGATTAGAGGATTTGTTGTATTTTGAGTTTGGGGGATGATCAGGGTATGATTTTTAATGATAAATCATGATTTCCGGACATTTTATGGGTATTTTGAGGAGGCTTTTGGCAGCCCAAAGAAGGTTTTTAGTTGTAACTTTTTTGTGATCCTATAGTTTGATTGTGAGTCTACAATATTAGGCAAAGATTCGCTCGTTTTTGTAACATTTAGATATTAGAAAAAGGTGCTCAAAATGCTTCAAAATCTTGTTTTGAGTGATTTGAATTCTCAAAAGTGTGGATGGTTTGAGGGTTGGGGGTCCGATTCAGTGTTTTAGATTTATATATAGGGTTTAAATGATGATATGGGATTAGAGGATTTGGTGTTTTTTTAGTTTGGGGGATGATCAGGGTATGATTTTTAATGATAAATCATGATTTCGGGACATTTTATGGGTATTTTGAGGAGGTTTTTGGCAGGCCAAAGAAGGTTTTAAGTTGTAACTTTTTTCGTGATCCTATAGTTTGATTGTCAGTCTACAATGTTAGGTAAAGATTCACTCGTTTTTGTAAAATTTAGATATGATTTTTAATGATAAATCCTAGTTTCGGGACAATTGATGGGTATTTTGAGGAAAGTTTTGGCAGTCAAAGAAGGTTTTTAGTTGTAACTTTTTTCGTGATCCTATAGTTTGATTGTCAGTCTACAATATTAGGTAAAGATTCACTCGTTTTTGCAACATTTAGATATTAGAAAAAGGTGCTGAAAACGCTTCGAAATCTTGTTTTGAGTGATTTGATTTCTCAAAAGGGTGAAGGGTTTGAGGGTTGGCGGTCCAACTTAGTTTTTAAGATTTATATATAGGGTTTAAATGATGATATGGGATTAGAGGATTTGGTGTTTTTTTAGTTTGGGGGATGATCAGGGTTTGATTTTTAATGATAAATCATGATTTCGGGACATTTTATGGGTATTTTGAGGAGGTTTTTGGCAGGACAAAGAAGGTTTTTACTTGTAACTTTTTTCGTGATCCTATAGTTTGATTGTGAGTCTACAATATTAGGCAAAGATTCGCTCGTTTTTGTAACATTTAGATATTAGAAAAAGGTGCTCAAAATGCTTCAAAATCTTGGTTTGAGTGATTTGAATTCTCAAAAGGGTGGAGGGTTTGAGGGTTGGGGGTCCAATTCAGTGTTTTAGATTTCTATATAGGGTTTAAATGATGATATTGGAATAGAGGATTTGCTGTTTTTTGAGTTTGGGTGATGATCAGGGTATGATTTTTTTTGATAAATCATGGTTTCGAGACATTTTATGGGTATTTTGAGGAGGTTTTTGGCGGGCCAAAGAAGGTTTTTAGTTGTAATTTTTTTCGTGTTCCTATAGTTTGATTGTCAGTCTACACTAGTAGGTAAAGATTCACTCGTTTTTGTAAAATTTTGATATTAGAAAAAGGTTCTAAAAACGCTTCGCAATCTTGTTTTGAGTGATTTTATTTCTCAAAAGGGTGAGGGGTTTGAGGGTGGGGGGTCCAACTTAGTGTTTAAGATTTCAAGTTAGGGTTTAGTTGAGGTTCTATGATTAGAGGATTTGGTTTATTTTGAGTTTGGGGTGTGATCAGGGTATGATTTTTAGTTATAAAATATTAGAAAAAGGTGCTCAAAATGCTTCGAAATCTTGTTTTAAGTGATTTGAATTCTCAAAAGGGTGAAGGGTTTGAGGGTTGGGGTCCAATTCAGTGTTTTAGATTTCTATATATTGTTTAAATGAGGATATGGGATTAGAGAATTTGGTGTTTTTTGAGTTTGGGGTGATGATCAGGGTATGATTTTTAATGATAAATCATGCTTTGGGGATATTTTATGGGTACTTTGGGGTGGTTTTTAGCAGGCCAAAGAAGGTTTTGGTTGTATATTTTTTGTGATACAATAGTTTTATTGTCAGTCAACAATATTAGGTAAAAATTCACTCGTTTTTGAAACATTTAGATATTAGAAAAAGGTGTCAAAAACGCTTCGAAATCTTGTTTTGAGTGATTTTATTTCTCAAAAGGATGAGGGGTTTGAGGGTCGGGGGTCCAACTTAGTGTTTTAGATTTCTATTTAGGGTTTAATTGAGGTTCTATGATTAGAGGATTTGGTGTTTTTTCAGTTTAGGGTGATGATAGGTTTATGATTTTTAATGATAAATCATGATTTCGGGGCATTTTAAGGGTATTTTTAGGAGGTATTTTGGCAGGCCAAAGAAGGTTTTTAGTTGTAACTTTTTTCGTGATCCTCTAGTTTGATTTTCAGTCTACAATATTAGGTAAAGATTCACTCGTTTTTGTAACATTTAGATATTAGAAAAAGGTGCTAAAAATTGTTTGAAATCTTGTTTTGAGTGATTTTATTTCTCAAAAGGGTGAGGGGTTTGATGGTCGGGGGTCCAACTTAGTGTTTTAGATTTCTATTTAGGGTTTAATTGAGGTTCTATGATTAGAGGATTTGGTGTTTTTTCAGTTTAGGGTGATGATCAAAGTATGATTTTTAATGATAAATCATGATTTCGGGGCATTTTATGGGTATTTTTTGGAGGTATTTTGGCATGCCAAAGAAGGTTTTTAGTTGTAACTTTTTTCGTGATCCTATAGTTTGATTGTCAGTCTACAATATTAGGTAAAGATTCACTCGTTTTTGTAACATTTAGATATTAGAAAAAGGTGCTAAAAATGCTTCGAAATCTTGTTTTGAGTGATTTTATTTCTCAAAAGGGTGAGGGGTTTGAGGGTCGGGGGTCCAACTTAGTGTTTAAGATTTCTATTTAGGGTTTAATTGAGGTTCTAAGATTAGAGGATTTGGTATTTTTTGAGTTTGGGGGATGATCAGGGTATGATTTTTAATGATAAATCATGATTTCGGGACATTTTATGGGTATTTTGAGGAGGATTTTTGCAGGCCAAACAAGGTTTTTTAGGTGTAACTTTTTACGTGATCCTATAGTTTGATTGTCAGTCTACAATATTAGGTAAAGATTCACTCGTTTTTGTAACAATTAGATATTAGAAAAAGGTGCTGAAAACGCTTCGAAATCTTGTTTTGAGTGATTTGATTTCTCAAAAGGATGAAGGGTTTGAGGGTTGGGGGTCCTATTAAGTGTTTAAGATTTTTATTTAGGGTTTAATTGAGGTTCTATGATTAGAGGATTTGTTGTATTTTGAGTTTGGGGGATGATCAGGGTATGATTTTTAATGATAAATCATGATTTCCGGACATTTTATGGGTATTTTGAGGAGGCTTTTGGCAGGCCAAAGAAGGTTTTTAGTTGTAACTTTTTTGTGATCCTATAGTTTGATTGTGAGTCTACAATATTAGGCAAAGATTCGCTCGTTTTTGTAACATTTAGATATTAGAAAAAGGTGCTCAAAATGCTTCAAAATCTTGTTTTGAGTGATTTGAATTCTCAAAAGTGTGGATGGTTTGAGGGTTGGGGGTCCGATTCAGTGTTTTAGATTTATATATAGGGTTTAAATGATGATATGGGATTAGAGGATTTGGTGTTTTTTTAGTTTGGGGGATGATCAGGGTATGATTTTTAATGATAAATCATGATTTCGGGACATTTTATGGGTATTTTGAGGAGGTTTTTGGCAGGACAAAGAAGGTTTTTACTTGTAACTTTTTTCGTGATCCTATAGTTTGATTGTGAGTCTACAATATTAGGCAAAGATTCGCTCGTTTTTGTAACATTTAGATATTAGAAAAAGGTGCTCAAAATGCTTCAAAATCTTGGTTTGAGTGATTTGAATTCTCAAAAGGGTGGAGGGTTTGAGGGTTGGGGGTCCAATTCAGTGTTTTAGATTTCTATATAGGGTTTAAATGATGATATTGGAATAGAGGATTTGCTGTTTTTTGAGTTTGGGTGATGATCAGGGTATGATTTTTATTGATAAATCATGGTTTCGAGACATTTTATGGGTATTTTGAGGAGGTTTTTGGCGGGCCAAAGAAGGTTTTTAGTTGTAATTTTTTTCGTGTTCCTATAGTTTGATTGTCAGTCTACACTAGTAGGTAAAGATTCACTCGTTTTTGTAAATTTTTGATATTAGAAAAAGGTTCTAAAAACGCTTCGCAATCTTGTTTTGAGTGATTTTATTTCTCAAAAGGGTGAGGGGTTTGAGGGTGGGGGGTCCAACTTAGTGTTTAAGATTTCAAGTTAGGGTTTAATTGAGGTTCTATGATTAGAGGATTTGGTTTATTTTGAGTTTGGGGTGTGATCAGGGTATGATTTTTAGTTATAAAATATTAGAAAAAGGTGCTCAAAATGCTTCGAAATCTTGTTTTGAGTGATTTGAATTCTCAAAAGGGTGAAGGGTTTGAGGGTTGGGTCCAATTCAGTGTTTTAGATTTCTATATATTGTTTAAATGAGGATATGGGATTAGAGAATTTGGTGTTTTTTGAGTTTGGGGTGATGATCAGGGTATGATTTTTAATGATAAATCATGCTTTGGGGATATTTTATGGGTACTTTGGGGTGGTTTTTAGCAGGCCAAAGAAGGTTTTGGTTGTATATTTTTTTGTGATACAATAGTTTTATTGTCAGTCAACAATATTAGGTAAAAATTCACTCGTTTTTGAAACATTTAGATATTAGAAAAAGGTGTCAAAAACGCTTCGAAATCTTGTTTTGAGTGATTTTATTTCTCAAAAGGGTGAGGGGTTTGAGGGTCGGGGGTCCAACTTAGTGTTTTAGATTTCTATTTAGGGTTTAATTGAGGTTCTATGATTAGAGGATTTGGTGTTTTTTCAGTTTAGGGTGATGATAGGTTTATGATTTTTAATGATAAATCATGATTTCGGGGCATTTTATGGGTATTTTTAGGAGGTATTTTGGCAGGCCAAAGAAAGTTTTTAGTTGTAACTTTTTTCGTGATCCTCTAGTTTGATTTTCAGTCTACAATATTAGGTAAAGATTCACTCGTTTTTGTAACATTTAGATATTAGAAAAAGGTGCTAAAAATTGTTCGAAATCTTGTTTTGAGTGATTTTATTTCTCAAAAGGGTGAGGGGTTTGAGGGTCGGGGGTCCAACTTAGTGTTTTAGATTTCTATTTAGGGTTTAATTGAGGTTCTATGATTAGAGGATTTGGTGTTTTTTCAATTTAGGGTGATGATCAGTGTATGATTTTTAATGATAAATCATGATTTCGAGGCATTTTATGGGTATTTTTTGGAGGTATTTTGGCATGCCAAAGAAGGTTTTTAGTTGTAACTTTTTTCGTGATCCTATGGTTTGATTGTCAGTCTACAATATTAGGTAAAGATTCACTCGTTTTTGTAACATTTAGATATTAGAAAAAGGTGCTAAAAATGCTTCGAAATCTTGTTTTGAGTGATTTTATTTCTCAAAAGGGTGAGGGGTTTGAGGGTCGGGGGTCCAACTTAGTGTTTAAGATTTCTATTTAGGGTTTAATTGAGGTTCTAAGATTAGAGGATTTGGTATTTTTTTAGTTTGGGGGATGATCAGGGTATGATTTTTAATGATAAATCATGATTTCGGGACATTTTATGGGTATTTTGAGGAGGATTTTTGCAGGCCAAACAAGGTTTTTTAGGTGTAACTTTTTACGTGATCCTATAGTTTGATTGTCAGTCTACAATATTAGGTAAAGATTCACTCGTTTTTGTAACAATTAGATATTAGAAAAAGGTGCTGAAAACGCTTCGAAATCTTGTTTTGAGTGATTTGATTTCTCAAAAGGGTGAAGGGTTTGAGGGTTGGGGGTCCTATTAAGTGTTTAAGATTTTTATTTAGGGTTTAATTGAGGTTCTATGATTAGAGGATTTGTTGCATTTTGAGTTTGGGGGATGATCAGGGTATGATTTTTAATGATAAATCATGATTTCCGGACATTTTATGGGTATTTTGAGGAGGCTTTTGGCAGGCCAAAGAAGGTTTTTAGTTGTAACTTTTTTGTGATCCTATAGTTTGATTGTGAGTCTACAATATTAGGCAAAGATTCGCTCGTTTTTGTAACATTTAGATATTAGAAAAAGGTGCTCAAAATGCTTCAAAATCTTGTTTTGAGTGATTTGAATTCTCAAAAGTGTGGACGGTTTGAGGGTTGGGGGTCCGATTCAGTGTTTTAGATTTATATATAGGGTTTAAATGATGATATGGGATTAGAGGATTTGGTGTTTTTTTAGTTTGGGGGATGATCAGGGTATGATTTTTAATGATAAATCATGATTTCGGGACATTTTATGGGTATTTTGAGGAGGTTTTTGGCAGGCCAAAGAAGGTTTTAAGTTGTAACTTTTTTCGTGATCCTATAGTTTGATTGTCAGTCTACAATATTAGGTAAAGATTCACTCGTTTTTGTAAAATTTAGATATGATTTTTAATGATAAATCCTAGTTTCGGGACAATTGATGGGTATTTTGAGGAAAGTTTTGGCAGTCAAAGAAGGTTTTTAGTTGTAACTTTTTTCGTGATCCTATAGTTTGATTGTCAGTCTACAATATTAGGTAAAGATTCACTCGTTTTTGTAACATTTAGATATTAGAAAAAGGTGCTGAAAACGCTTCGAAATCTTGTTTTGAGTGATTTGATTTCTCAAAAGGGTGAAGGGTTTGAGGGTTGGCGGTCCAACTTAGTTTTTAAGATTTATATATAGGGTTTAAATGATGATATGGGATTAGAGGATTTGGTGTTTTTTTAGTTTGGGGGATGATCAGGGTATGATTTTTAATGATAAATCATGATTTCGGGACATTTTATGGGTATTTTGAGGAGGTTTTTGGCAGGCCAAAGAAGGTTTTTACTTGTAACTTTTTTCGTGATCCTATAGTTTGATTGTGAGTCTACAATATTAGGCAAAGATTCGCTCGTTTTTGTAACATTTAGATATTAGAAAAAGGTGCTCAAAATGCTTCAAAATCTTGGTTTGAGTGATTTGAATTCTCAAATGGGTGGAGGGTTTAAGGGTTGGGGGTCCAATTCAGTGTTTTAGATTTCTATATAGGGTTTAAATGATGATATTGGAATAGAGGATTTGCTGTTTTTTGAGTTTGGGGTGATGATCAGGGTATGATTTTTAATGATAAATCATGGTTTCGAGACATTTTATGGGTATTTTGAGGAGGTTTTTGGCAGGCCAGAAAAGGTTTTTAGTTGTAATTTTTTTCGTGTTCCTATAGTTTGATTGTCAGTCTACACTAGAAGGTAAAGATTCACTCGTTTTTGTAACATTTAGATATTAGAAAAAGGTGCTAAAAACGCTTCACAATCTTGTTTTGAGTGATTTTATTTCTCAAAAGGGTAAGGGGTTTGAGGGTGGGGGGTCCAACTTAGTGTTTAAGATTTCAAGTTAGGGTTTAATTGAGGTTCTATGATTAGAGGATTTGGTTTATTTTGAGTTTAGGGTGTGATCAGGGTATGATTTTTAATTATAAAATATTAGAAAAAGGTGCTCAAAATGCTTCGAAATCTTATTTTGAGTGATTTGAATTCTCAAAAGGGTGAAGGGTTTGAGGGTTGGGGTCCAATTCAGTGTTTTAGATTTCTATATATTGTTTAAATGAGGATATGGGATTAGAGAATTTGGTGTTTTTTGAGTTTGGGGTGATGATCAGGGTATGATTTTTAATGATAAATCATGCTTTGGGGATATTTTATGGGTACTTTGGGGTGGTTTTTAGCAGGACAAAGAAGGTTTTGGTTGTATATTTTTTTGTGATACAATAGTTTTATTGTCAGTCAACAATATTAGGTAAAAATTCACTCGTTTTTGTAACATTTAGATATTAGAAAAAGGTGTCAAAAAAGCTTCGAAATCTTGTTTTGAGTGATTTTATTTCTCAAAAGGGTGAGGGGTTTGAGGGTCGGGGGTCCAACTTAGTTTTTTAGATTTCTATTTAGGGTTTAATTGAGGTTCTATGATTAGAGGATTTGGTGTTTTTTCAGTTTAGGGTGATGATAGGTTTATGATTTTTCATGATAAATCATGATTTCGGGGCATTTTATGGGTATTTTTAGGAGGTATTTTGGCAGGCCAAAGAAGGTTTTTAGTTGTAACTTTTTTCGTGATCCTATAGTTTGATTGTCAGTCTACAATATTAGGTAAAGATTCACTCGTTTTTGTAACATTTAGATATTAGAAAAAGGTGCTAAAAATTGTTCGAAATCTTGTTTTGAGTGATTTTATTTCTCAAAAGGGTGAGGGGTTTGAGGGTCGGGGGTCCAACTTAGTGTTTTAGATTTCTATTTAGGGTTTAATTGAGGTTCTATGATTAGAGGATTTGGTGTTTTTTCAGTTTAGGGTGATGATCAGTTTATGATTTTTAATGATAAATCATGATTTCGGGGCATTTTATGGGTATTGTTCGGAGGTATTTTGGCAGGCCAAAGAAGGTTTTTAGTTGTAACTTTTTTCGTGATCCTATAGTTTGATTGTCAGTCTACAATATTAGGTAAAGATTCACTCGTTTTTGTAACATTTAGATATTAGAAAAAGGTGCTAAAAATGCTTCGAAATCTTGTTTTGAGTGATTTTATTTCTCAAAAGGGTGAGGGGTTTGAGGGTCGGGGGTCCAACTTACTGTTTAAGATTTCTATTTAGGGTTTAATTGAGGTTCTAAGATTAGAGGATTTGGTATTTTTTTGAGTTTGGGGGATGATCAGGGTATGATTTTTAATGATAAATCATGATTTCGGGACATTTTATGGGTATTTTGAGGAGGATTTTTGCAGGCCAAACAAGGTTTTTAGTTGTAACTTTTTACGTGATCCTATAGTTTGATTGTCAATCTACAATATTAGGTAAAGATTCACTCGTTTTTGTAACATTTAGATATTAGAAAAAGGTGCTGAAAACGCTTCGAAATCTTGTTTTGAGTGATTTGATTTCTCAAAAGGGTGAAGGGTTTGAGGGTTGGGGGTCCGATTCAGTGTTTAAGATTTATATATAGGGTTTAATTGAGGTTCTATGATTAGAGGATTTGTTGTATTTTGAGTTTGGGGGATGATCAGGGTATGATTTTTAATGATAAATCATGATTTCCGGACATTTTATGGGTATTTTGAGGAGGCTTTTGGCAGGCCAAAGAAGGTTTTTAGTTGTAACTTTTTTGTGATCCTATAGTTTGATTGTGAGTCTACAATATTAGGCAAAGATTCGCTCGTTTTTGTAACATTTAGATATTAGAAAAAGGTGCTCAAAATGCTTCAAAATCTTGTTTTGAGTGATTTGAATTCTCAAAAGTGTGGATGGTTTGAGGGTTGGGGGTCCAATTCAGTGTTTTAGATTTATATATAGGGTTTAAATGATGATATGGGATTAGAGGATTTGGTGTTTTTTAAGTTTGGGGGATGATCAGGGTATGATTTTTAATGATAAATCATGATTTCGGGACATTTTATGGGTATTTTGAGGAGGTTTTTGGCAGGCCAAAGAAGGTTTTAAGTTGTAACTTTTTCGTGATCCTATAGTTTGATTGTCAGTCTACAATATTAGGTAAAGATTCACTCGTTTTTTGTAAAATTTATATATGATTTTTAATGATAAATCCTAGTTTCGGGACAATTGATGGGTATTTTGAGGAAAGTTTTGGCAGTTAAAGAAGGTTTTTAGTTGTAACTTTTTTCGTGATCCTATAGTTTGATTGTCAGTCTACAATATTAGGTAAAGATTCACTCGTTTTTGTAACATTTAGATATTAGAAAAAGGTGCTGAAAACGCTTCGAAATCTTGTTTTGAGTGATTTGATTTCTCAAAAGGGTGAAGGGTTTGAGGGTCGGGGGTCCAACTTAGTTTTTAAGATTTATATATAGGGTTTAAATGATGATATGGGATTAGAGGATTTGGTGTTTTTTTAGTTTGGGGGATGATCAGGGTATGATTTTTAATGATAAATCATGATTTCGGGACATTTTATGGGTATTTTGAAGAGGTTTTTGGCAGGCCAAAGAAGGTTTTTACTTGTAACTTTTTTCGTGATCCTATAGTTTGATTGTGAGTCTACAATATTAGGCAAAGATTCGCTCGTTTTTGTAACATTTAGATATTAGAAAAAGGTGCTCAAAATGCTTCAAAATCTTGGTTTGAGTGATTTGAATTCTCAAAAGGGTGGAGGGTTTGAGGGTTGGGGGTCCAATTCAGTGTTTTAGATTTCTATATAGGGTTTAAATGATGATATTGGAATAGAGGATTTGCTGTTTTTTGAGTTTGGGGTGATGATCAGGGTATGATTTTTAATGATAAATCATGGTTTCGAGACATTTTATGGGTATTTTGAGGAGGTTTTTGGCAGGCCAAAAAAGGTTTTTAGTTGTAATTTTTTTCGTGTTCCTATAGTTTGATTGTCAGTCTACACTAGTAGGTCTCACTCGTTTTTGTAACATTTAGATATTAGAAAAAAGGTGCTAAAAACGCTTCGCAATCTTGTTTTGAGTGATTTTATTTCTCAAAAGGGTGAGGGGTTTGAGGGTCGGGGGTCCAACTTAGTGTTTAAGATTTCTATTTAGGGTTTAATTGAGGTTCTAAGATTAGAGGATTTGGTATTTTTTGAGTTTGGGGGATGATCAGGGTATGATTTTTAATGATAAATCATGATTTCGGGACATTTTATGGGTATTTTGAGGAGGATTTTTGCAGTCCAAACAAGGTTTTTTAGGTGTAACTTTTTACGTGATCCTATAGTTTGATTGTCAGTCTACAATATTAGGTAAAGATTCACTCGTTTTTGTAACAATTAGATATTAGAAAAAGGTGCTGAAAACGCTTCGAAATCTTGTTTTGAGTGATTTGATTTCTCAAAAGGGTGAAGGGTTTGAGGGTTGGGGGTCCTATTAAGTGTTTAAGATTTTTATTTAGGGTTTAATTGAGGTTCTATGATTAGAGGATTTGTTGTATTTTGAGTTTGGGGGATGATCAGGGTATGATTTTTAATGATAAATCATGATTTCCGGACATTTTATGGGTATTTTGAGGAGGCTTTTGGCAGGCCAAAGAAGGTTTTTAGTTGTAACTTTTTTGTGATCCTATAGTTTGATTGTGAGTCTACAATATTAGGCAAAGATTCGCTCGTTTTTGTAACATTTAGATATTAGAAAAAGGTGCTCAAAATGCTTCAAAATCTTGTTTTGAGTGATTTGAATTCTCAAAAGTGTGGATGGTTTGAGGGTTGGGGGTCCAATTCAGTGTTTTAGATTTATATATAGGGTTTAAATGATGATATGGGATTAGAGGATTTGGTGTTTTTTTAGTTTGGGGGATGATCAGGGTATGATTTTTAATGATAAATCATGATTTCGGGACATTTTATGGGTATTTTGAGGAGGTTTTTGGCAGGCCAAAGAAGGTTTTAAGTTGTAACTTTTTTTCGTGATCCTATAGTTTGATTGTCAGTCTACAATATTAGGTAAAGATTCACTCGTTTTTGTAAAATTTAGATATGATTTTTAATGGTAAATCATAGTTTCAGGACAATTGATGGGTATTTTGAGGAAAGTTTTGGCAGTCAAAGAAGGTTTTTAGTTGTAACTTTTTTCGTGATCCTATAGTTTGATTGTCAGTCTACAATATTAGGTAAAGATTCACTCGTTTTTGTAACATTTAGATATTAGAAAAAGGTGCTGAAAACGCTTCTAAATCTTGTTTTGAGTGATTTGATTTCTCAAAAGGGTGAAGGGTTTGAGGGTTGGCGGTCCAACTTAGTTTTTAAGATTTATATATAGGGTTTAAATGATGATATGGGATTAGAGGATTTGGTGTTTTTTTAGTTTGGGGGATGATCAGGGTATGATTTTTAATGATAAATCATGATTTCGGGACATTTTATGGGTATTTTGAGGAGGTTTTTGGCAGGCCAAAAAAGGTTTTTACTTGTAACTTTTTTCGTGATCCTATAGTTTGATTGTGAGTCTACAATATTAGGCAAAGATTCGCTCGTTTTTGTAACATTTAGATATTAGAAAAAGGTGCTGAAAACGCTTCGAAATCTTGTTTTGAGTGATTTGATTTCTCAAAAGGGTGAAGGGTTTGAGGGTTGGCGGTCCAACTTAGTTTTTAAGATTTATATATAGGGTTTAAATGATGATATGGGATTAGAGGATTTGGTGTTTTTTTAGTTTGGGGGATGATCAGGGTATGATTTTTAATGATAAATCATGATTTCGGGACATTTTATTGGTATTTTGAGGAGGTTTTGGGCAGGCCAAAGAAGGTTTTTACTTGTAATTTTTTTCGTGTTCCTATAGTTTGATTGTCAGTCTACACTAGAAGGTAAAGATTCACTCGTTTTTGTAACATTTAGATATTAGAAAAAGGTGCAAAAAACGCTTCACAATCTTGTTTTGAGTGATTTTATTTCTCAAAAGGGTAAGGGGTTTGAGGGTGGGGGGTCCAACTTAGTGTTTAAGATTTCAAGTTAGGGTTTAATTGAGGTTCTATGATTAGAGGATTTGGTTTATTTTGAGTTTGGGGTGTGATCAGGGTATGATTTTTAATTATAAAATATTAGAAAAAGGTGCTCAAAATGCTTCGAAATCTTGTTTTGAGTGATTTGAATTCTCAAAAGGGTGAAGGGTTTGAGGTTTGGGGTCCAATTCAGTGTTTTATATTTCTATATATTGTTTAAATGAGGATATGGGATTAGAGAATTTGGTGTTTTTTGAGTTTGGGGTGATGATCAGGGTATGATTTTTAATGATAAATCATGATTTCGGGACATTTTATGGGTATTTTGAGGAGGTTTTTGGCAGGACAAAGAAGGTTTTTACTTGTAACTTTTTTCGTGATCCTATAGTTTGATTGTGAGTCTACAATATTAGGCAAAGATTCGCTCGTTTTTGTAACATTTAGATATTAGAAAAAGGTGCTCAAAATGCTTCAAAATCTTGGTTTGAGTGATTTGAATTCTCAAATGGGTGGAGGGTTTGAGGGTTGGGGGTCCAATTCAGTGTTTTAGATTTCTATATAGGGTTTAAATGATGATATTGGAATAGAGGATTTGCTGTTTTTTGAGTTTGGGGTGATGATCAGGTATGATTTTTAATGATAAATCATGGTTTCGAGACATTTTATGGGTATTTTGAGGAGGTTTTTGGCAGGCCAGAAAAGGTTTTTAGTTGTAATTTTTTTCGTGTTCCTATAGTTTGATTGTCAGTCTACACTAGAAGGTAAAGATTCACTCGTTTTTGTAACATTTAGATATTAGAAAAAGGTGCAAAAAACGCTTCACAATCTTGTTTTGAGTGATTTTATTTCTCAAAAGGGTAAGGGGTTTGAGGGTGGGGGGTCCAACTTAGTGTTTAAGATTTCAAGTTAGGGTTTAATTGAGGTTCTATGATTAGAGGATTTGGTTTATTTTGAGTTTGGGGTGTGATCAGGGTATGATTTTTAATTATAAAATATTAGAAAAAGGTTCTCAAAATGCTTCGAAATCTTGTTTTGAGTGATTTGAATTCTCAAAAGGGTGAAGGGTTTGAGGGTTGGGGTCCAATTCAGTGTTTTATATTTCTATATATTGTTTAAATGAGGATATGGGATTAGAGAATTTGGTGTTTTTTGAGTTTGGGGTGATGATCAGGGTATGACTTTTAATGATAAATCATGATTTCGGGACATTTTATGGGTATTTTGAGGAGGTTTTTGGCAGGACAAAGAAGGTTTTTACTTGTAACTTTTTTCGTGATCCTATAGTTTGATTGTGAGTCTACAATATTAGGCAAAGATTCGCTCGTTTTTGTAACATTTAGATATTAGAAAAAGGTGCTCAAAATGCTTCAAAATCTTGGTTTGAGTGATTTGAATTCTCAAATGGGTGGAGGGTTTGAGGGTTGGGGGTCCAATTCAGTGTTTTAGATTTCTATATAGGGTTTAAATGATGATATTGGAAGAGAGGATTTGCTGTTTTTTGAGTTTGGGGTGATGATCAGGTATGATTTTTAATGATAAATCATGGTTTCGAGACATTTTATGGGTATTTTGAGGAGGTTTTTGGCAGGCCAGAAAAGGTTTTTAGTTGTAATTTTTTTCGTGTTCCTATAGTTTGATTGTCAGTCTACACTAGAAGGTAAAGATTCACTCGTTTTTGTAACATTTAGATATTAGAAAAAGGTGCAAAAAACGCTTCACAATCTTGTTTTGAGTGATTTTATTTCTCAAAAGGGTAAGGGGTTTGAGGGTGGGGGGTCCAACTTAGTGTTTAAGATTTCAAGTTAGGTTTTAATTGAGGTTCTATGACTAGAGGATTTGGTTTATTTTGAGTTTGGGGTGTGATCAGGGTATGATTTTTAATTATAAAATATTAGAAAAAGGTTCTCAAAATGCTTCGAAATCTTGTTTTGAGTGATTTGAATTCTCAAAAGGGTGAAGGGTTTGAGGGTTGGGGTCCAATTCAGTGTTTTAGATTTCTATATATTGTTTAAATGAGGATATGGGATTAGAGAATTTGGTGTTTTTTGAGTTTGGGGTGATGATCAGGGTATGATTTTTAATGATAAATCATGCTTTGGGGATATTTTATGGGTACTTTGGGGTGGTTTTTAGCAGGCCAAAGAAGGTTTTGGTTGTATATTTTTTTGTGATACAATAGTTTTATTGTCAGTCAACAATATTAGGTAAAAATTCACTCGTTTTTGTAACATTTAGATATTAGAAAAAGGTGTCAAAAAAGCTTCGAAATCTTGTTTTGAGTGATTTTATTTCTCAAAAGGGTGAGGGGTTTGAGGGTCGGGGGTCCAACTTAGTTTTTTAGATTTCTATTTAGGGTTTAATTGAGGTTCTATGATTAGAGGATTTGGTGTTTTTTCAGTTTAGGGTGATGATAGGTTTATGATTTTTCATGATAAATCATGATTTCGGGGCATTTTATGGGTATTTTTAGGAGGTATTTTGGCAGGCCAAAGAAGGTTTTTAGTTGTAACTTTTTTCGTGATCCTATAGTTTGATTGTCAGTCTACAATATTAGGTAAAGATTCACTCGTTTTTGTAACATTTAGATATTAGAAAAAGGTGCTAAAAATTGTTCGAAATCTTGTTTTGAGTGATTTTATTTCTCAAAAGGGTGAGGGGTTTGAGGGTCGGGGGTCCAACTTAGTGTTTTAGATTTCAAGCTAGGGTTTAATTGAGGTTCTATGATTAGAGAATTTGGTTTATTTTGAGTTTGGGGTGTGATCAGGGTATGATTTTTAATTATAAAAAATTAGAAAAAGGTGCTCAAAATGCTTCGAAATCTTGTTTTGAGTGATTTGAATTCTCAAAAGGGTGAGGGGTTTGAGGGTCGGGGGTCCAACTTAGTGTTTGAGATTTCTATTTAGGGTTTAATTGAGGTTCTAAGATTAGAGGATTTGGTATTTTTTTCAGTTTAGGGGATGATCAGGGTATGATTTTTAATGATAAATCATGATTTCGGGACATTTTATGGGTATTTTGAGGAGGTTTTTTTCAGGCCAAACAAGGTTTTTAGTTGTAACTTTTTACGTGATCCTATAGTTTGATTGTCAGTCTACAAGATTAGGTAAATATTCACTAGTTTTTGTAACATTTAGATATCAGGGAAAGGTGCTGAAAACGCTTCGAAATCTTGTTTTGAGTGATTTGATTTCTCAAAAGGGTGAAGGGTTTGAGGGTTGGGGGTCCTATTAAGTGTCTAAGATTTTTGTTTAGGGTTTAATTGAGGTTCTATGATTAGAGGATTTGTTGTATTTTGAGTTTGGTGGATGATCAGGTATGATTTTTAATGATAAATCATGATTTTCGGACATTTTATGGGTATTTTGAGAAGGTTTTTGGCAGGCCAAAGAAGGTTTTTAGTTGTAACTTTTATGTGATCCTATAGTTGATTGTGAGTCTACAATATTAGGCAAAGATTCGCTCGTTTTTGTAACATTTAGATATTAGAAAAAGGTGCTCAAAATGCTTCAAAATCTTGTTTTGAGTGATTTGAATTCTCAAAAGGGTGGAGGGTTTGAGGGTTGGGGGTCCAATTCAGTGTTTTAGATTTATATATAGGGTTTAAATGATGATATGGGATTAGAGGATTTTGTGTTTTTTTAGTTTGGGGGATGATCAGGGTATGATTTTTAATGATAAATCATGATTTCGGGACATTTTATGGGTATTTTGAGGAGGTTTTTGGCAGGACAAAGAAGGTTTTTACTTGTAACTTTTTTCGTGATCCTATAGTTTGATTGTGAGTCTACAATATTAGGCAAAGATTCGCTCGTTTTTGTAACATTTAGATATTAGAAAAAGGTGCTCAAAATGCTTCAAAATCTTGGTTTGAGTGATTTGAATTCTCAAAAGGGTGGAGGGTTTGAGGGTTGGGGGTCCAATTCAGTGTTTTAGATTTCTATATAGGGTTTAAATGATGATATTGGAATAGAGGATTTGCTGTTTTTTGAGTTTGGGTGATGATCAGGGTATGATTTTTATTGATAAATCATGGTTTCGAGACATTTTATGGGTATTTTGAGAAGGTTTTTGGCGGGCCAAAGAAGGTTTTTAGTTGTAATTTTTTTCGTGTTCCTATAGTTTGATTGTCAGTCTACACTAGTAGGTAAAGATTCACTCGTTTTTGTAACATTTTGATATTAGAAAAAGGTGCTAAAAACGCTTCGCAATCTTGTTTTGAGTGATTTTGTTTCTCAAAAGGGTGAGGGGTTTGAGGGTCGGGGTCCAACTTAGTGTTTTAGATTTCTATTTAGGGTTTAATTGAGGTTCTATGATTAGGGGATTTGGTGTTTTTTCAGTTTAGGGTGATGATCTGTGTATGATTTTTAATGATAAATCATGATTTCGGGGCATTTTATGGGTATTTTTAGGAGGTTTTTGGCAGGCCAAAGAAGGTTTTTAGTTGTAACCTTTTTCGTGATCCTATAGTTTTATTGTGAGTCTACAATATTAGGTAAAGATTCACTCGTTTTTGTAAAATTTAGATATTAGAAAAAGGTGCTCAAAATGCTTCGAAATCTTGTTTTGAGTGATTTGAATTCTCAAAAGGGTGAGGGGTTTGAGGGTCGGGGGTCCAACTTAGTGTTTGAGATTTCTATTTAGGGTTTAATTGAGGTTCTAAGATTAGAGGATTTGGTATTTTTTTCAGTTTAGGGGATGATCAGGGTATGATTTTTAATGATAAATCATGATTTCGGGACATTTTATGGGTATTTTGAGGAGGTTTTTTTCAGGCCAAACAAGGTTTTTAGTTGTAACTTTTTACGTGATCCTATAGTTTGATTGTCAGTCTACAATATTAGGTAAAGATTCACTTGTTTTTGTAACATTTAGATATCAGGGAAAGGTGCTGAAAACGCTTCGAAATCTTGTTTTTGAGTGATTTGATTTCTCAAAAGGGTGAAGGGTTTGAGGGTTGGTGGTCCTATTAAGTGTCTAAGATTTTTATTTAGGGTTTAATTGAGGTTCTATGATTAGAGGATTTGTTGTATTTTGAGTTTGGTGGATGATCAGGTATGATTTTTAATGATAAATCATGATTTTCGGACATTTTATGGGTATTTTAGGAAGGTTTTTGGCAGGCCAAAGAAGGTTTTTAGTTGTAACTTTTATGTGATCCTATAGTTTGATTGTGAGTCTACAATATTAGGCAAAGATTCGCTCGTTTTTGTAACATTTAGATATTAGAAAAAGGTGCTCAAAATGCTTCAAAATCTTGTTTTGAGTGATTTGAATTCTCAAAAGGGTGGAGGGTTTGAGGGTTGGGGGTCCAATTCAGGGTATTAGATTTATATATAGGGTTTAAATGATGATATGGGATTAGAGGATTTGGTGTTTTTTTAGTTTGGGGGATGATCAGGGTATGATTTTTAATGATAAATCATGATTTCGGGACATTTTATGGGTATTTTGAGGAGGTTTTTGGCAGGACAAAGAAGGTTTTTACTTGTAACTTTTTTAAATGATCCTATAGTTTGATTGTGAGTCTACAATATTAGGCAAAGATTCGCTCGTTTTTGTAACATTTAGATATTAGAAAAAGGTGCTCAAAATGCTTCAAAATCTTGTTTTGAGTGATTTGAATTCTCAAAAGGGTGGAGGGTTTGAGGGTTGGGGGTCCAATTCAGTGTATTAGATTTACATATAGGGTTTAAATGATGATATGGGATTAGAGGATTTGGTGTTTTTTTAGTTTGGTGAATGATCAGGGTATGATTTTTAATGATAAATCATGATTTCGGGACATTTTATGGGTATATTGAGGAGGTTTTTGGCAGGACAAAGAAGGTTTTTACATGTAACTTTTTTCGTGATCCTATAGTTTGATTGTGAGTCTACAACATTAGGCAAAGATTCGCTCGTTTTTGTAACATTTAAATATTAGAAAAAGGTGCTCAAAATGCTTCAAAATCTTGGTTTGAGTGATTTGAATTCTCAAAAGGGTGGAGGGTTTGAGGGTTGGGGGTCCAATTCAGTGTTTTAGATTTCTATATAGGGTTTGAATGATGATATTGGAATAGAGGATTTGCCGTTTTTTGAGTTTGGGGTGATGATCAGGGTATGATTTTTATTGATAAATCATGGTTTCGAGACATTTTATGGGTATTTTGAGGAGGTTTTTGGCAGGCCAAAGAAGGTTTTTAGTTGTAATTTTTTTCGTGTTCCTATAGTTTGATTGTCAGTCTACACTAGTAGGTAAAGATTCACTCGTTTTTGTAACATTTAGATATTAGAAAAAGGTGCTCAAAACGCTTCGCAATCTTGTTTTGAGTGATTTTATTTCTCAAAAGGGTGAGGGGTTTGAGGGTGGGGGGTCCAACTTAGTGTTTAAGATTTCAAGTTAGGGTTTAATTGAGGTTCTATGATTAGAGGATTTGGTGTATTTTGAGTTTGGGGGGTGATCAGGGTATGATTTTTAATTATAAAATATTAGAAAAAGGTGCTCAAAATGCTTCGAAATCTTGTTTTGAGTGATTTGAATTCTCAAAAGGGTGAAGGGTTTGAGGGTTGGGGGTCCAATTCAGTGTTTTAGATTTTTATATATTGTTTAAATGAGGATATGGGATTAGAGAATTTGGTGTTTTTTGAGTTTGGGGTGATGATCAGGGTATGATTTTTAATGATAAATCATGGTTTCGGGATATTTTATGGGTACATTGGGGTGGTTTTTAGCAGGCCAAAGAAGGTTTTGGTTGTATATTTTTTCGTGATACAATAGTTTTATTGCCATTCAACAATATTAGGTAAAAATTCACTCGTTTTTGAAACATTTAGATATTAGAAAAAGGTGCCAAAAACGCTTCGAAATCTTGTTTGAGTGATTTTGTTTCTCAAAAGGGTGAGGGGTTTGAGGGTCGGGGGTCCAACTTAGTGTTTTAGATTTCTATTTAGGGTTTAATTGAGGTTCTATGATTAGGGGATTTGGTGTTTTTTCAGTTTAGGGTGATGATCAGTGTATGATTTTTAATGATAAATCATGATTTCGGGGCATTTTATGGGTATTTTTAGGAGGTTTTTGGCAGGCCAAAGAAGGTTTTTAGTTGTAACCTTTTTCGTGATCCTATAGTTTGATTGTGAGTCTACAATATAAGGTAAAGATTCACTCGTTTTTGTAAAATTTAGATATTAGAAAAAGGTGTTCAAAATGCTTCGAAATCTTGTTTTGAGTGATTTGAATTCTCAAAAGGGTGAGGGGTTTGAGGGTCGGGGGTCCAACTTAGTGTTTGAGATTTCTATTTAGGGTTTAATTGAGGTTCTAAGATTAGAGGATTTGGTATTTTTTTCAGTTTAAGGGATGATCAGGGTATGATTTTTAATGATAAATCATGATTTCGGGACATTTTATAAGTATTTTGAGGAGGTTTTTTTCAGGCCAAACAAGGTTTTTAGTTGTAACTTTTTACGTGATCCTATAGTTTGATTGTCAGTCTACAATATTAGGTAAAGATTCACTAGTTTTTGTAACATTTAGATATCAGGGAAAGCTGCTGAAAACGCTTCGAAATCTTGTTTTGAGTGATTTGATTTCTCAAAAGGGTGAAGGGTTTGAGGGTTGGGGGTCCTATTATGTGTCTAAGATTTTTATTTAGGGTTTAATTGAGGTTCTATGATTAGAGGATTTGTTGTATTTTGAGTTTGGTGGATGATCAGGTATGATTTTTAATGATAAATCATGATTTTCGGACATTTTATGGGTATTTTGAGAAGGTTTTTGGCAGGCCAAAGAAGGTTTTTAGTTGTAACTTTTATGTGATCCTATAGTTTGATTGTGAGTCTACAATATTAGGCAAAGATTCACTCGTTTTTGTAACATTTAGATATTAGAAAAAGGTGCTCAAAATGCTTCAAAATCTTGTTTTGAGTGATTTGAATTCTCAAAAGGGTGGAGGGTTTGAGGGTTGGGGGTCCAATTCAGGGTATTAGATTTATATATAGGGTTTAAATGATGATATGGGATTAGAGGATTTGGTGTTTTTTTAGTTTGGGGGATGATCAGGGTATGATTTTTAATGATAAATCATGATTTCGGGACATTTTATGGGTATTTTGAGGAGGTTTTTGGCAGGACAAAGAAGGTTTTTACTTGTAACTTTTTTCGTGATCCTATAGTTTGATTGTGAGTCTACAATATTAGGCAAAGATTCGCTCGTTTTTGTAACATTTAGATATTAGAAATAGGTGCTCAAAATGCTTCAAAATCTTGTTTTGAGTGATTTGAATTCTCAAAAGGGTGGAGGGTTTGAGGGTTGGGGGTCCAATTCAGTGTATTAGATTTATATATAGGGTTTAAATGATGATATGGGATTAGAGGATTTGGTGTTTTTTTAGTTTGGGGGATGATCAGGGTATGAATTTTAATGATAAATCATGATTTCGGGACATTTTATGGGTATTTTGAGGAGGTTTTTGGCAGGACAAAGAAGGTTTTTACTTGTAACTTTTTTCGTGATCCTCTAGTTTGATTGTGAGTCTACAATATTAGGAAAAGATTCGCTCGTTTTTGTAACATTTAGATATTAGAAAAAGGTGATCAAAATGCTTCAAAATCTTGGTTTGAGTGATTTGAATTCTCAAAAGGGTGGAGGGTTTGAGGGTTGGGGGTCCAATTCGGTGTTTTAGATTTCTATATAGGGTTTAAATGATGATATTGGAATAGAGGATTTGCCGTTTTTTGAGTTTGGGGTGATGATCAGGGTATGATTTTTATTGATAAATCATGGTTTCGAGACATTTTATGGGTATTTTGAGGAGGTTTTTGGCAGGCCAAAGAAGGTTTTTAGTTGTAATTTTTTTCGTGTTCCTATAGTTTGATTGTCAGTCTACACTAGTAGGTAAAGATTCACTCGTTTTTGTAACATTTAGATATTAGAAAAAGGTGCTCAAAACGCTTCGCAATCTTGTTTTGAGTGATTTTATTTCTCAAAAGGGTGAGGGGTTTGAGGGTGGGGGGTCCAACTTAGTGTTTAAGATTTCAAGTTAGGGTTTAATTGAGGTTCTATGATTAGAGGATTTGGTGTATTTTGAGTTTGGGGGGTGATCAGGGTATGATTTTTAATTATAAAATATTAGAAAAAGGTGCTCAAAATGCTTCGAAATCTTGTTTTGAGTGATTTGAATTCTCAAAAGGGTGAAGGGTTTGAGGGTTGGGGGTCCAATTCAGTGTTTTAGATTTTTATATATTGTTTAAATGAGGATATGAGATTAGAGAATTTGGTGTTTTTTGAGTTTGGGGTGATGATCAGGGTATGATTTTTAATGATAAATCATGGTTTCGGGATATTTTATGGGTACATTGGGGTGGTTTTTAGCAGGCCAAAGAAGGTTTTGGTTGTATATTTTTTCGTGATACAATAGTTTTATTGCCATTCAACAATATTAGGTAAAAATTCACTCGTTTTTGAAACATTTAGATATTAGAAAAAGGTGCCAAAAACGCTTCGAAATCTTGTTTTGAGTGATTTTGTTTCTCAAAAGGGTGAGGGGTTTGAGGGTCGGGGGTCCAACTTAGTGTTTTAGATTTCTATTTAGGGTTTAATTGAGGTTCTATGATTAGGGGATTTGGTGTTTTTTCAGTTTAGGGTGATGATCAGTGTATGATTTTTAATGATAAATCATGATTTCGGGGCATTTTATGGGTATTTTTAGGAGGTTTTTGGCAGGCCAAAGAAGGTTTTTAGTTGTAACCTTTTTCGTGATCCTATAGTTTGATTGTGAGTCTACAATATAAGGTAAAGATTCACTCGTTTTTGTAAAATTTAGATATTAGAAAAAGGTGTTCAAAATGCTTCGAAATCTTGTTTTGAGTGATTTGAATTCTCAAAAGGGTGAGGGGTTTGAGGGTCGGGGGTCCAACTTAGTGTTTGAGATTTCTATTTAGGGTTTAATTGAGGTTCTAAGATTAGAGGATTTGGTATTTTTTTCAGTTTAGCGGATGATCAGGGTATGATTTTTAATGATAAATCATGATTTCGGGACATTTTATAAGTATTTTGAGGAGGTTTTTTTCAGGCCAAACAAGGTTTTTAGTTGTAACTTTTTACGTGATCCTATAGTTTGATTGTCAGTCTACAATATTAGGTAAAGATTCACTAGTTTTTGTAACATTTAGATATCAGGGAAAGCTGCTGAAAACGCTTCGAAATCTTGTTTTGAGTGATTTGATTTCTCAAAAGGGTGAAGGGTTTGAGGGTTGGGGGTCCTATTATGTGTCTAAGATTTTTATTTAGGGTTTAATTGAGGTTCTATGATTAGAGGATTTGTTGTATTTTGAGTTTGGTGGATGATCAGGTATGATTTTTAATGATAAATCATGATTTTCGGACATTTTATGGGTATTTTGAGAAGGTTTTTGGCAGGCCAAAGAAGGTTTTTAGTTGTAACTTTTATGTGATCCTATAGTTTGATTGTGAGTCTACAATATTAGGCAAAGATTCACTCGTTTTTGTAACATTTAGATATTAGAAAAAGGTGCTCAAAATGCTTCAAAATCTTGTTTTGAGTGATTTGAATTCTCAAAAGGGTGGAGGGTTTGAGAGTTGGGGGTCCAATTCAGGGTATTAGATTTATATATAGGGTTTAAATGATGATATGGGATTAGAGGATTTGGTGTTTTTTTAGTTTGGGGGATGATCAGGGTATGATTTTTAATGATAAATCATGATTTCGGGACATTTTATGGGTATTTTGAGGAGGTTTTTGGCAGGACAAAGAAGGTTTTTACTTGTAACTTTTTTCGTGATCCTATAGTTTGATTGTGAGTCTACAATATTAGGCAAAGATTCGCTCGTTTTTGTAACATTTAGATATTAGAAATAGGTGCTCAAAATGCTTCAAAATCTTGTTTTGAGTGATTTGAATTCTCAAAAGGGTGGAGGGTTTGAGGGTTGGGGGTCCAATTCAGTGTATTAGATTTATATATAGGGTTTAAATGATGATATGGGATTAGAGGATTTGGTGTTTTTTTAGTTTGGGGGATGATCAGGGTATGAATTTTAATGATAAATCATGATTTCGGGACATTTTATGGGTATTTTGAGGAGGTTTTTGGCAGGACAAAGAAGGTTTTTACTTGTAACTTTTTTCGTGATCCTCTAGTTTGATTGTGAGTCTACAATATTAGGAAAAGATTCGCTCGTTTTTGTAACATTTAGATATTAGAAAAAGGTGATCAAAATGCTTCAAAATCTTGGTTTGAGTGATTTGAATTCTCAAAAGGGTGGAGGGTTTGAGGGTTGGGGGTCCAATTCGGTGTTTTAGATTTCTATATAGGGTTTAAATGATGATATTGGAATAGAGGATTTGCCGTTTTTTGAGTTTGGGGTGATGATCAGGGTATGATTTTTATTGATAAATCATGGTTTCGAGACATTTTATGGGTATTTTGAGGAGGTTTTTGGCAGGCCAAAGAAGGTTTTTAGTTGTAATTTTTTTCGTGTTCCTATAGTTTGATTGTCAGTCTACACTAGTAGGTAAAGATTCACTCGTTTTTGTAACATTTAGATATTAGAAAAAGGTGCTCAAAACGCTTCGCAATCTTGTTTTGAGTGATTTTATTTCTCAAAAGGGTGAAGGGTTTGAGGTTGGGGGGTCCAACTTAGTGTTTAAGATTTCAAGTTAGGGTTTAATTGAGGTTCTATGATTAGAGGATTTGGTGTATTTTGAGTTTGGGGGGTGATCAGGGTATGATTTTTAATTATAAAATATTAGAAAAAGGTGCTCAAAATGCTTCGAAATCTTGTTTTGAGTGATTTGAATTCTCAAAAGGGTGAAGGGTTTGAGGGTTGGGGGTCCAATTCAGTGTTTTAGATTTTTATATATTGTTTAAATGAGGATATGGGATTAGAGAATTTGGTGTTTTTTGAGTTTGGGGTGATGATCAGGGTATGATTTTTAATGATATATCATGGTTTCGGGATATTTTATGGGTACTTTGGGGTGGTTTTTAGCAGGCCAAAGAAGGTTTTGGTTGTATATTTTTTCGTGATACAATAGTTTTATTGCCATTCAACAATATTAGGTAAAAATTCACTCGTTTTTTAAACATTTAGATATTAGAAAAAGGTGCCAAAAACGCTTCGAAATCTTGTTTTGAGTGATTTTGTTTCTCAAAAGGGTGAGGGGTTTGAGGGTCGGGGTCCAACTTAGTGTTTTAGATTTCTATTTAGGGTTTAATTGAGGTTCCATGATTAGGGGATTTGGTATTTTTTCAGTTTAGGGTGATGATCAGTGTATGATTTTTAATGGTAAATCATGATTTTGGGGCATTTTATGGGTATTTTTAGGAGGTTTTTGGCAGGCCAAAGAAGGTTTTTAGTTGTAACCTTTTTCGTGATCCTATAGTTTGATTGTGAGTCTACAATATTAGGTAAAGATTCACTCGTTTTTGTAAAATTTAGATATTAGAAAAAGGTGCTCAAAATGCTTCGAAATCTTGTTTTGAGTGATTTGAATTCTCAAAAGGGTGAGGGGTTTGAGGGTGGGGGGTCCAACTTAGTGTTTAAGATTTCAAGTTAGGGTTTAATTGAGGTTCTATGATTAGAGGATTTGGTGTATTTTGAGTTTGGGGGTGATCAGGGTATGATTTTTAATTATAAAATATTAGAAAAAGGTGCTCAAAATGCTTCGAAATCTTGTTTTGAGTGATTTGAATTCTCAAAAGGGTGAAGGGTTTGAGGGTTGGGGGTCCAATTCAGTGTTTTAGATTTTTATATATTGTTTAAATGAGGATATGGGATTAGAGAATTTGGTGTTTTTTGAGTTTGGGGTGATGATCAGGGTATGATTTTTAATGATAAATCATGGTTTCGGGATATTTTATGGGTACATTGGGGTGGTTTTTAGCAGGCCAAAGAAGGTTTTGGTTGTATATTTTTTCGTGATACAATAGTTTTATTGCCATTCAACAATATTAGGTAAAAATTCACTCGTTTTTGAAACATTTAGATATTAGAAAAAGGTGCCAAAAACGCTTCGAAATCTTGTTTTGAGTGATTTTGTTTCTCAAAAGGGTGAGGGGTTTGAGGGTCGGGGGTCCAACTTAGTGTTTTAGATTTCTATTTAGGGTTTAATTGAGGTTCTATGATTAGGGGATTTGGTGATTTTTCAGTTTAGGGTGATGATCAGTGTATGATTTTTAATGATAAATCATGATTTCGGGGCATTTTATGGGTATTTTTAGGAGGTTTTTGGCAGGCCAAAGAAGGTTTTTAGTTGTAACCTTTTTCGTGATCCTATAGTTTGATTGTGAGTCTACAATATAAGGTAAAGATTCACTCGTTTTTGTAAAATTTAGATATTAGAAAAAGGTGTTCAAAATGCTTCGAAATCTTGTTTTGAGTGATTTGAATTCTCAAAAGGGTGAGGGGTTTGAGGGTCGGGGGTCCAACTTAGTGTTTGAGATTTCTATTTAGGGTTTAATTGAGGTTCTAAGATTAGAGGATTTGGTATTTTTTTCAGTTTAGCGGATGATCAGGGTATGATTTTTAATGATATATCATGATTTCGGGACATTTTATAAGTATTTTGAGGAGGTTTTTTTCAGGCCAAACAAGGTTTTTAGTTGTAACTTTTTACGTGATCCTATAGTTTGATTGTCAGTCTACAATATTAGGTAAAGATTCACTAGTTTTTGTAACATTTAGATATCAGGGAAAGCTGCTGAAAACGCTTCGAAATCTTGTTTTGAGTGATTTGATTTCCCAAAAGGGTGAAGGGTTTGAGGGTTGGGGGTCCTATTATGTGTCTAAGATTTTTATTTAGGGTTTAATTGAGGTTCTATGATTAGAGGATTTGTTGTATTTTGAGTTTGGTGGATGATCAGGTATGATTTTTAATGATAAATCATGATTTTCGGACATTTTATGGGTATTTTGAGAAGGTTTTTGGCAGGCCAAAGAAGGTTTTTAGTTGTAACTTTTATGTGATCCTATAGTTTGATTGTGAGTCTACAATATTAGGCAAAGATTCACTCGTTTTTGTAACATTTAGATATTAGAAAAAGGTGCTCAAAATGCTTCAAAATCTTGTTTTGAGTGATTTGAATTCTCAAAAGGGTGGAGGGTTTGAGGGTTGGGGGTCCAATTCAGGGTATTAGATTTATATATAGGGTTTAAATGATGATATGGGATTAGAGGATTTGGTGTTTTTTTAGTTTGGGGGATGATCAGGGTATGATTTTTAATGATAAATCATGATTTCGGGACATTTTATGGGTATTTTGAGGAGGTTTTTGGCAGGACAAAGAAGGTTTTTACTTGTAACTTTTTTCGTGATCCTATAGTTTGATTGTGAGTCTACAATATTAGGCAAAGATTCGCTCGTTTTTGTAACATTTAGATATTAGAAATAGGTGCTCAAAATGCTTCAAAATCTTGTTTTGAGTGATTTGAATTCTCAAAAGGGTGGAGGGTTTGAGGGTTGGGGGTCCAATTCAGTGTATTAGATTTATATATAGGGTTTAAATGATGATATGGGATTAGAGGATTTGGTGTTTTTTTAGTTTGGGGGATGATCAGGGTATGAATTTTAATGATAAATCATGATTTCGGGACATTTTATGGGTATTTTGAGGAGGTTTTTGGCATGACAAAGAAGGTTTTTACTTGTAACTTTTTTCGTGATCCTCTAGTTTGATTGTGAGTCTACAATATTAGGAAAAGATTCGCTCGTTTTTGTAACATTTAGATATTAGAAAAAGGTGATCAAAATGCTTCAAAATCTTGGTTTGAGTGATTTGAATTCTCAAAAGGGTGGAGGGTTTGAGGGTTGGGGGTCCAATTCGGTGTTTTAGATTTCTATATAGGGTTTAAATGATGATATTGGAATAGAGGATTTGCCGTTTTTTGAGTTTGGGGTGATGATCAGGGTATGATTTAA
The DNA here is from genome assembly GCA_023055425.1 of Linanthus parryae. Taxonomy (NCBI): domain Eukaryota; kingdom Viridiplantae; phylum Streptophyta; class Magnoliopsida; order Ericales; family Polemoniaceae; genus Linanthus; species Linanthus parryae. Next base: position 16,297 of record JALGPY010000008.1, on the reverse strand, counting down.
ATTGATAAATCATGGTTTCGAGACATTTTATGGGTATTTTGAGGAGGTTTTTGGCAGGCCAAAGAAGGTTTTTAGTTGTAATTTTTTTCGTGTTCCTATAGTTTGATTGTCAGTCTACACTAGTAGGTAAAGATTCACTCGTTTTTGTAACATTTAGATATTAGAAAAAGGTGCTCAAAACGCTTCGCAATCTGGTTTTGAGTGATTTTATTTCTCAAAAGGGTGAAGGGTTTGAGGTTGGGGGGTCCAACTTAGTGTTTAAGATTTCAAGTTAGGGTTTAATTGAGGTTCTATGATTAGAGGATTTGGTGTATTTTGAGTTTGGGGGGTGATCAGGGTATGATTTTTAATTATAAAATATTAGAAAAAGGTGCTCAAAATGCTTCGAAATCTTGTTTTGAGTGATTTGAATTCTCAAAAGGGTGAAGGGTTTGAGGGTTGGGGGTCCAATTCAGTGTTTTAGATTTTTATATATTGTTTAAATGAGGATATGGGATTAGAGAATTTGGTGTTTTTTGAGTTTGGGGTGATGATCAGGGTATGATTTTTAATGATAAATCATGGTTTCGGGATATTTTATGGGTACTTTGGGGTGGTTTTTAGCAGGCCAAAGAAGGTTTTGGTTGTATATTTTTTCGTGATACAATAGTTTTATTGCCATTCAACAATATTAGGTAAAAATTCACTCGTTTTTTAAACATTTAGATATTAGAAAAAGGTGCCAAAAACGCTTCGAAATCTTGTTTTGAGTGATTTTGTTTCTCAAAAGGGTGAGGGGTTTGAGGGTCGGGGTCCAACTTAGTGTTTTAGATTTCTATTTAGGGTTTAATTGAGGTTCCATGATTAGGGGATTTGGTATTTTTTCAGTTTAGGGTGATGATCAGTGTATGATTTTTAATGGTAAATCATGATTTTGGGGCATTTTATGGGTATTTTTAGGAGGTTTTTGGCAGGCCAAAGAAGGTTTTTAGTTACAACCTTTTTCGTGATCCTATAGTTTGATTGTGAGTCTACAATATTAGGTAAAGATTCACTCGTTTTTGTAAAATTTAGATATTAGAAAAAGGTGCTCAAAATGCTTCGAAATCTTGTTTTGAGTGATTTGAATTCTCAAAAGGGTGAGGGGTTTGAGGGTGGGGGGTCCAACTTAGTGTTTAAGATTTCAAGTTAGGGTTTAATTGAGGTTCTATGATTAGAGGATTTGGTGTATTTTGAGTTTGGGGGGTGATCAGGGTATGATTTTTAATTATAAAATATTAGAAAAAGGTGCTCAAAATGCTTCGAAATCTTGTTTTGAGTGATTTGAATTCTCAAAAGGGTGAAGGGTTTGAGGGTTGGGGGTCCAATTCAGTGTTTTAGATTTTTATATATTGTTTAAATGAGGATATGGGATTAGAGAATTTGGTGTTTTTTGAGTTTGGGGTGATGATCAGGGTATGATTTTTAATGATAAATCATGGTTTCGGGATATTTTATGGGTACATTGGGGTGGTTTTTAGCAGGCCAAAGAAGGTTTTGGTTGTATATTTTTTCGTGATACAATAGTTTTATTGCCATTCAACAATATTAGGTAAAAATTCACTCGTTTTTGAAACATTTAGATATTAGAAAAAGGTGCCAAAAACGCTTCGAAATCTTGTTTTGAGTGATTTTGTTTCTCAAAAGGGTGAGGGGTTTGAGGGTCGGGGGTCCAACTTAGTGTTTTAGATTTCTATTTAGGGTTTAATTGAGGTTCTATGATTAGGGGATTTGGTGTTTTTTCAGTTTAGGGTGATGATCAGTGTATGATTTTTAATGATAAATCATGATTTCGGGGCATTTTATGGGTATTTTTAGGAGGTTTTTGGCAGGCCAAAGAAGGTTTTTAGTTGTAACCTTTTTCGTGATCTTATAGTTTGATTGTGAGTCTACAATATAAGGTAAAGATTCACTCGTTTTTGTAAAATTTAGATATTAGAAAAAGGTGTTCAAAATGCTTCGAAATCTTGTTTTGAGTGATTTGAATTCTCAAAAGGGTGAGGGGTTTGAGGGTCGGGGGTCCAACTTAGTGTTTGAGATTTCTATTTAAGGTTTAATTGAGGTTCTAAGATTAGAGGATTTGGTATTTTTTTCAGTTTAGCGGATGATCAGGGTATGATTTTTAATGATATATCATGATTTCGGGACATTTTATAAGTATTTTGAGGAGGTTTTTTTCAGGCCAAACAAGGTTTTTAGTTGTAACTTTTTACGTGATCCTATAGTTTGATTGTCAGTCTACAATATTAGGTAAAGATTCACTAGTTTTTGTAACATTTAGATATCAGGGAAAGCTGCTGAAAACGCTTCGAAATCTTGTTTTGAGTGATTTGATTTCTCAAAAGGGTGAAGGGTTTGAGGGTTGGGGGTCCTATTATGTGTCTAAGATTTTTATTTAGGGTATAATTGAGGTTCTATGATTAGAGGATTTGTTGTATTTTGAGTTTGGTGGATGATCAGGTATGATTTTTAATGATAAATCATGATTTTCGGACATTTTATGGGTATTTTGAGAAGGTTTTTGGCAGGCCAAAGAAGGTTTTTAGTTGTAACTTTTATGTGATCCTATAGTTTGATTGTGAGTCTACAATATTAGGCAAAGATTCACTCGTTTTTGTAACATTTAGATATTAGAAAAAGGTGCTCAAAATGCTTCAAAATCTTGTTTTGAGTGATTTGAATTCTCAAAAGGGTGGAGGGTTTGAGGGTTGGGGGTCCAATTCAGGGTATTAGATTTATATATAGGGTTTAAATGATGATATGGGATTAGAGGATTTGGTGTTTTTTTAGTTTGGGGGATGATCAGGGTATGATTTTTAATGATAAATCGTGATTTCGGGACATTTTATGGGTATTTTGAGGAGGTTTTTGGCAGGACAAAGAAGGTTTTTACTTGTAACTTTTTTCGTGATCCTATAGTTTGATTGTGAGTCTACAATATTAGGCAAAGATTCGCTCGTTTTTGTAACATTTACATATTAGAAATAGGTGCTCAAAATGCTTCAAAATCTTGTTTTGAGTGATTTGAATTCTCAAAAGGGTGGAGGGTTTGAGGGTTGGGGGTCCAATTCAGTGTATTAGATTTATATATAGGGTTTAAATGATGATATGGGATTAGAGGATTTGGTGTTTTTTTAGTTTGGGGGATGATCAGGGTATGAATTTTAATGATAAATCATGATTTCGGGACATTTTATGGGTATTTTGAGGAGGTTTTTGGCAGGACAAAGAAGGTTTTTACTTGTAACTTTTTTCGTGATCCTCTAGTTTGATTGTGAGTCTACAATATTAGGAAAAGATTCGCTCGTTTTTGTAACATTTAGATATTAGAAAAAGGTGATCAAAATGCTTCAAAATCTTGGTTTGAGTGATTTGAATTCTCAAAAGGGTGGAGGGTTTGAGGGTTGGGGGTCCAATTCGGTGTTTTAGATTTCTATATAGGGTTTAAATGATGATATTGGAATAGAGGATTTGCCGTTTTTTGAGTTTGGGGTGATGATCAGGGTATGATTTTTATTGATAAATCATGGTTTCGAGACATTTTATGGGTATTTTGAGGAGGTTTTTGGCAGGCCAAAGAAGGTTTTTAGTTGTAATTTTTTTCGTGTTCCTATAGTTTGATTGTCAGTCTACACTAGTAGGTAAAGATTCACTCGTTTTTGTAACATTTAGATATTAGAAAAAGGTGCTCAAAACGCTTCGCAATCTTGTTTTGAGTGATTTTATTTCTCAAAAGGGTGAAGGGTTTGAGGGTGGGGGGTCCAACTTAGTGTTTAAGATTTCAAGTTAGGGTTTAATTGAGGTTCTATGATTAGAGGATTTGGTGTATTTTGAGTTTGGTGGGTGATCAGGGTATGATTTTTAATTATAAAATATTAGAAAAGGGTGCTCAAAATGCTTCGAAATCTTGTTTTGAGTGATTTGAATTCTCAAAAGGGTGAAGGGTTTGAGGGTTGGGGGTCCAATTCAGTGTTTTAGATTTTTATATATTGTTTAAATGAGGATATGGGATTAGAGAATTTGGTGTTTTTTGAGTTTGGGGTGATGATCAGGGTATGATTTTTAATGATAAATCATGGTTTCGGGATATTTTATGGGTACTTTGGGGTGGTTTTTAGCAGGCCAAAGAAGGTTTTGGTTGTATATTTTTTCGTGATACAATAGTTTTATTGCCATTCAACAATATTAGGTAAAAATTCACTCGTTTTTTAAACATTTAGATATTAGAAAAAGGTGCCAAAAACGCTTCGAAATCTTGTTTTGAGTGATTTTGTTTCTCAAAAGGGTGAGGGGTTTGAGGGTCGGGGTCCAACTTAGTGTTTTAGATTTCTATTTAGGGTTTAATTGAGGTTCCATGATTAGGGGATTTGGTATTTTTTCAGTTTAGGGTGATGATCAGTGTATGATTTTTAATGGTAAATCATGATTTTGGGGCATTTTATGGGTATTTTTAGGAGGTTTTTGGCAGGCCAAAGAAGGTTTTTAGTTGTAACCTTTTTCGTGATCCTATAGTTTGATTGTGAGTCTACAATATTAGGTAAAGATTCACTCGTTTTTGTAAAATTTAGATATTAGAAAAAGGTGCTCAAAATGCTTCGAAATCTTGTTTTGAGTGATTTGAATTCTCAAAAGGGTGAGGGGTTTGAGGGTCGGGGGTCCAACTTAGTGTTTGAGATTTCTATTTAGGGTTTAATTGAGGTTCTAAGATTAGAGGATTTGGTATTTTTTCAGTTTAGGGGATGATCAGGGTATGATTTTTAATGATAAATCATGATTTCGGGACATTTTATGGGTATTTTGAGGAGGTTTTTTTCAGGCCAAACAAGGTTTTTAGTTGTAACTTTTTACGTGATCCTATAGTTTGATTGTCAGTCTACAATATTAGGTAAAGATTCACTAGTTTTTGTAACATTTAGATATCAGGGAAAGGTGCTGAAAACGCTTCGAAATCTTGTTTTGAGTGATTTGATTTCTCAAAAGGGTGAAGGGTTTGAGGGTTGGGGGTCCTATTAAGTGTCTAAGATTTTTATTTAGGGTTTAATTGAGGTTCTATGATTAGAGGATTTGTTGTATTTTGAGTTTGGTGGATGATCAGGTATGATTTTTAATGATAAATCATGATTTTCGGACATTTTATGGGTATTTTGAGAAGGTTTTTGGCAGCCAAAGAAGGTTTTTAGTTGTAACTTTTATGTGATCCTATAGTTTGATTGTGAGTCTACAACATTAGGCAAAGATTCGCTCGTTTTTGTAACATTTAGATATTAGAAAAAGGTGCTCAAAATGCTTCAAAATCTTGTTTTGAGTGATTTGAATTCTCAAAAGGGTGGAGGGTTTGAGGGTTGGGGGTCCAATTCAATGTATTAGATTTATATATAGGGTTTAAATGATGATATGGTATTAGAGGATTTGGTGTTTTTTTAGTTTGGGGGATGATCAGGGTATGATTTTTAATGATAAATCATGATTTCGGGACATTTTATGGGTATTTTGAGGAGGTTTTTGGCAGGACAAAGAAGGTTTTTACTTGTAACTTTTTTCGTGATCCTATAGTTTGATTGCGAGTCTACAATATTAGGCAAAGATTCGCTCGTTTTTGTAACATTTAGACATTAGAAAAAGGTGCTCAAAATGCTTCAAAATCTTGGTTTGAGTGCTTTGAATTCTCAAAAGGGTGGAGGGTTTGAGGGTTGGGGGTCCAATTCAGTGTTTTAGATTTCTATATAGGGTTTAAATGATGATATTGGAATAGAGGATTTGCCATTTTTTGAGTTTGGGGTGATGATCAGGGTATGATTTTTATTGATAAATCATGGTTTCGAGACAGTTTATGGGTATTTTGAGGAGGTTTTTGGCAGGCCAAAGAAGGTTTTTTGTTGTAATTTTTTTCGTGTTCCTATAGTTTGATTGTCAGTCTACACTAGTAGGTAAAGATTCACTCGTTTTTGTAACATTTAGATATTAGAAAAACGTGCTCAAAACGCTTCGCAATCTTGTTTTGAGTGATTTTATTTCTCAAAAGGGTGAGGGGTTTGAGGGTGGGGGGTCCAACTTAGTGTTTAAGATTTCAAGTTAGGGTTTAATTGAGGTTCTATGATTAGAGGATTTGGTGTATTTTGAGTTTGGGGGGTGATCAGGGTATGATTTTTAATTATAAAATATTAGAAAAAGGTGCTCAAAATGCTTCGAAATCTTGTTTTGAGTGATTTGAATTCTCAAAAGGGTGAAGGGTTTGAGGGTTGGGGGTCCAATTCAGTGTTTTAGATTTTTATATATTGTTTAAATGAGGATATGGGATTAGAGAATTTGGTGTGTTTTGAGTTTGGGGTGATGATCAGGGTATGATTTTTAATGATAAATCATGGTTTCGGGATATTTTATGGGTACTTTAGGGTGGTTTTTAGCAGGCCAAAGAAGGTTTTGGTTGTATATTTTTTCGTGATACAATAGTTTTATTGCCATTCAACAATATTAGGTAAAAATTCACTCGTTTTTGAAACATTTAGATATTAGAAAAAGGTGCCAAAAACCCTTCGAAATCTTGTTTTGAGTGATTTTGTTTCTCAAAAGGGTGAGGGGTTTGAGGGTCGGGGTCCAACTTAGTGTTTTAGATTTCTATTTAGGGTTTAATTGAGGTTCCATGATTAGGGGATTTGGTATTTTTTCAGTTTAGGGTGATGATCAGTGTATGATTTTTAATGATAAATCATGATTTCGGGGCATTTTATGGGTATTTTTAGGAGGTTTTTGGCAGGCCAAAGAAGGTTTTTAGTTGTAACCTTTTTCGTGATCCTATAGTTTGATTGTGAGTCTACAATATTAGGTAAAGATTCACTCGTTTTTGTAAAATTTAGATATTAGAAAAAGGTGCTCAAAATGCTTCGAAATCTTGTTTTGAGTGATTTGAATTCTCAAAAGGGTGAGGGGTTTGAGGGTCGGGGGTCCAACTTAGTGTTTGAGATTTATATTTAGGGTTTAATTGGGGTTCTAAGATTAGAGGATTTGGTATTTTTTCAGTTTAGGGGATGATCAGGGTATGATTTTTAATGATAAATCATGATTTCGGGACATTTTATGGGTATTTTGAGGAGGTTTTTTTCAGGCCAAACAAGGTTTTTAGTTGTAACTTTTTACGTGATCCTATAGTTTGATTGTCAGTCTACAATATTAGGTAAAGATTCACTAGTTTTTGTAACATTTAGATATCAGGGAAAGGTGCTGAAAACGCTTCGAAATCTTGTTTTGAGTGATTTGATTTCTCAAAAGGGTGAAGGGTTTGAGGGTTGGGGGTCCTATTAAGTGTCTAAGATTTTTATTTAGGGTTTAATTGAGGTTCTATGATTAGAGGATTTGTTGTATTTTGAGTTTGGTGGATGATCAGGTATGATTTTTAATGATAAATCATGATTTTCGGACATTTTATGGGTATTTTGAGAAGGTTTTTGGCAGGCCAAAGAAGGTTTTTAGTTGTAACTTTTATGTGATCCTATAGTTTGATTGTGAGTCTACAATATTAGGCAAAGATTCGCTCGTTTTTGTAACATTTAGATATTAGAAAAAGGTGCTCAAAATGCTTCAAAATCTTGTTTTGAGTGATTTGAATTCTCAAAAGGGTGGAGGGTTTGAGGGTTGGGGGTCCAATTCAGTGTATTAGATTTATATATAGGGTTTAAATGATGATATGGGATTAGAGGATTTGGTGTTTTTTTAGTTTGGGGGATGATCAGGGTATGATTTTTAATGATAAATCATGATTTCGGGACATTTTATGGGTATTTTGAGGAGGTTTTTTGGCAGAACAAAGAAGGTTTTTACTTGTAACTTTTTTCGTGATCCTATAGTTTGATTGTGAGTCTACAATATTAGGCAAAGATTCGCTCGTTTTTGTAATTTAGATATTAGAAAAAGGTGCTCAAAATGCTTCAAAATCTTGGTTTGAGTGATTTGAATTCTCAAAAGGGTGGAGGGTTTTAGGGTTGGGGGTCCAATTCAGTGTTTTAGATTTCTATATAGGGTTTAAATGATGATATTGGAATAGAGGATTTGCCGTTTTTGAGTTTGGGGTGATGATCAGGGTATGATTTTTATTGATAAATCATGGTTTCGAGATATTTTATGGGTATTTTGAGGAGGTTTTTGGCAGGCCAAAGAAGGTTTTTAGTTGTAATTTTTTTCGTGTTCCTATAGTTTGATTGTCAGTCTACACTAGTAGGTAAAGATTCACTCATTTTTGTAACATTTAGATATTAGAAAAAGGTGCTCAAAACGCTTCGCAATCTTGTTTTGAGTGATTTTATTTCTCAAAAGGGTGAGGGGTTTGAGGGTGGGGGGTCCAACTTAGTGTTTAAGATTTCAAGTTAGGGTTTAATTGAGGTTCTATGATTAGAGGATTTGGTGTATTTTGAGTTTGGGGGGTGATCAGGGTATGATTTTTAATTATAAAATACTAGAAAAAGGTGCTCAAAATGCTACGAAATCTTGTTTTGAGTGATTTGAATTCTCAAAAGGGTGAAGGGTTTGGGGGTTGGGGGTCCAATTCAGTGTTTTAGATTTTTATATATTGTTTAAATGAGGATATGGGATTAGAGAATTTGGTGTTTTTTGAGTTTGGGGTGATGATCAGGGTATGATTTTTAATGATAAATCATGGTTTCGGGATATTTTATGGGTACTTTGGGGTGGTTTTTAGCAGGCCAAAGAAGGTTTTGGTTGTATATTTTTTCGTGATACAATAGTTTTATTGCCATTCAACAATATTAGGTAAAAATTCACTCGTTTTTGAAACATTTAGATATTAGAAAAAGGTGCCAAAAACGCTTCGAAATCTTGTTTTGAGTGATTTTGTTTCTCAAAGGGGTGAGGGGTTTGAGGGTCGGGGGTCCAACTTAGTGTTTTAGATTTCTATTTAGGGTTTAATTGAGGTTCTATGATTAGGGGATTTGGTGTTTTTTCAGTTTAGGGTGATGATCAGTGTATGATTTTTAATGATAAATCATGATTTCGGTGCATTTTATGGGTATTTTTAGGAGGTTTTTGGCAGGCCAAAGAAGGTTTTTAGTTGTAACCTTTTTCGTGATCCTATTGTTTGATTGTGAGTCTACAATATTAGGTAAAGATTCACTCGTTTTTGTAAAATTTAGATATTAGAAAAAGGTGCTCAAAATGCTTCGAAATCTTGTTTTGAGTGATTTGAATTCTCAAAAGGGTGAGGGGTTTGAGCGTCGGGGGTCCAACTTAGTGTTTGAGATTTCTATTTAGGGTTTAATTGAGGTTCTAAGATTAGAGGATTTGGTATTTTTTCAGTTTAGGGGATGATCAGGGTATGATTTTTAATGATAAATCATGATTTCGGGACATTTTATGGGTATTTTGAGGAGGTTTTTTTCAGGCCAAACAAGGTTTTTAGTTGTAACTTTTTACGTGATCCTATAGTTTGATTGTCAGTCTACAATATTAGGTAAAGATTCACTAGTTTTTGTAACATTTAGATATCAGGGAAAGGTGCTGAAAACGCTTCGAAATCTTGTTTTGAGTGATTTGATTTCTCAAAAGGGTGAAGGGTTTGAGGGTTGGGGGTCCTATTAAGTGTCTAAGATTTTTATTTAGGGTTTAATTGAGGTTCTATGATTAGAGGATTTGTTGTATTTTGAGTTTGGTGGATGATCAGGTATGATTTTTAATGATAAATCATGATTTTCGGACATTTTATGGGTATTTTGAGAAGGTTTTTGGCAGGCCAAAGAAGGTTTTTAGTTGTAACTTTTATGTGATCCTATAGTTTGATTGTGAGTCTACAATATTAGGCAAAGATTCGCTCGTTTTTGTAACATTTAGATATTAGAAAAAGGTGCTCAAAATGCTTCAAAATCTTGTCTTGAGTGATTTGAATTCTCAAAAGGGTGGAGGGTTTGAGGGTTGGGGGTCCAATTCAGTGTATTAGATTTATATATAGGGTTTAAATGATGATATGGGATTAGAGGATTTGGTGTTTTTTTAGTTTGGGGGATGATCAGGGTATGAATTTTAATGATAAATCATGATTTCGGGACATTTTATGGGTATTTTGAGGAGGTTTTTGGCAGGACAAAGAAGGTTTTTACTTGTAACTTTTTTCGTGATCCTATAGTTTGATTGTGAGTCTACAATATTAGGAAAAGATTCGCTCGTTTTTGTAACATTTAGATATTAGAAAAAGGTGCTCAAAATGCTTCAAAATCTTGGTTTGAGTGATTTGAATTCTCAAAAGGGTGGAGGGTTTGAGGGTTGGGGGTCCAATTCAGTATTTTAGATTTCTATATAGGGTTTAAATGATGATATTGGAATAGAGGATTTGCTGTTTTTGAGTTTGGGGTGATGATCAGGGTATGATTTTTATTGATAAATCATGGTTTCGAGACATTTTATGGGTATTTTGAGGAGGTTTTTTGCAGGCCAAAGAAGGTTTTTAGTTGTAATTTTTTTCGTGTTCCTATAGTTTGATTGTCAGTCTACACTAGTAGGTAAAGATTCACTCGTTTTTGTAACATTTAGATATTAGAAAAAGGTGCTCAAAACGCTTCGCAATCTTGTTTTGAGTGATTTTATTTCTCAAAAGGGTGAGGGGTTTGAGGGTGGGGGGTCCAACTTAGTGTTTAAGATTACAAGTTAGGGTTTAATTGAGGTTCTATGATTAGAGGATTTGGTGTATTTTGAGTTTGGGGGGTGATCAGGGTATGATTTTTAATTATAAAATATTAGAAAAAGGTGCTCAAAATGCTTCGAAATCTTGTTTTGAGTGATTTGAATTCTCAAAAGGGTGAAGGGTTTGAGGGTTGGGGGTCCAATTCAGTGTTTTAGATTTTTATATATTGTTTAAATGAGGATATGGGATTAGAGAATTTGGTGTTTTTTGAGTTTGGGTGATGATCAGGGTATGATTTTTAATGATAAATCATGGTTTCGGGATATTTTATGGGTACTTTGGGGTGGTTTTTAGCAGGCCAAAGAAGGTTTTGGTTGTATATTTTTTCGTGATACAATAGTTTTATTGCCATTCAACAATATTAGGTAAAAATTCACTCGTTTTTGAAACATTTAGATATTAGAAAAAGGTGCCAAAAACGCTTCGAAATCTTATTTTGAGTGATTTTGTTTCTCAAAAGGGTGAGGGGTTTGAGGGTCGGGGGTCCAACTTAGTGTTTTAGATTTCTATTTAGGGTTTAATTGAGGTTCTATGATTAGGGGATTTGGTGTTTTTTCAGTTTAGGGTGATGATCAGTGTATGATTTTTAATGATAAATCATGATTTCGGGGCATTTTATGGGTATTTTTAGGAGGTATTTTGGCAGGCCAAAGAAGGTTTTTAGTTGTAACCTTTTTCGTGATCCTATAGTTTGATTGTGAGTCTACAATATTAGGTAAAGATTCACTCGTTTTTGTAAAATTTAGATATTAGAAAAAGGTGCTCAAAATGCTTCGAAATCTTGTTTTGAGTGATTTGAATTCTCAAAAGGGTGAGGGGTTTGAGGGTCGGGGGTCCAACTTAGTGTTTGAGATTTCTATTTAGGGTTTAATTGAGGTTCTAAGATTAGAGGATTTGGTATTTTTTCAGTTTAGGGGATGATCAGGGTATGATTTTTAATGATAAATCATGATTTCGGGACATTTTATGGGTATTTTGAGGAGGTTTTTTTCAGGCCAAACAAGGTTTTTAGTTGTAACTTTTTACGTGATCCTATAGTTTGATTGTCAGTCTACAATATTAGGTAAAGATTCACTAGTTTTTGTAACATTTAGATATCAGGGAAAGGTGCTGAAAACGCTTCGAAATCTTGTTTTGAGTGATTTGATTTCTCAAAAGGGTGAAGGGTTTGAGGGTTGGGGGTCCTATTAAGTGTCTAAGATTTTTATTTAGGGTTTAATTGAGGTTCTATGATTAGAGGATTTGTTGTATTTTGAGTTTGGTGGATGATCAGGTATGATTTTTAATGATAAATCATGATTTTCGGACATTTTATGGGTATTTTGAGAAGGTTTTTGGCAGGCCAAAGAAGGTTTTTAGTTGTAACTTTTATGTGATCCTATAGTTTGATTGTGAGTCTACAATATTAGGCAAAAATTCGCTCGTTTTTGTAACATTTAGATATTAGAAAAAGGTGCTCAAAATGCTTCAAAATCTTGTCTTGAGTGATTTGAATTCTCAAAAGGATTGAGGGTTTGAGGGTTGGGGGTCCAATTCAGTGTATTAGATTTATATATAGGGTTTCAATGATGATATGGGATTAGAGGATTTGGTGTTTTTTTAGTTTGGGGGATGATCAGGGTATGAATTTTAATGATAAATCATGATTTCGGGACATTTTATGGGTATTTTGAGGAGGTTTTTGGCAGGACAAAGAAGGTTTTTACTTGTAACTTTTTTCGTGATCCTATAGTTTGATTGTGAGTCTACAATATTAGGAAAAGATTCGCTCGTTTTTGTAACATTTAGATATTAGAAAAAGGTGCTCAAAATGCTTCAAAATCTTGGTTTGAGTGATTTGAATTCTCAAAAGGGTGGAGGGTTTGAGGGTTGGGGGTCCAATTCAGTGTATTAGATTTATATATAGGGTTTAAATGATGATATGGGATTAGAGGATTTGGTGTTTTTTTAGTTTGGGGGATGATCAGGGTATGATTTTTAATGATAAATCATGATTTCGGGACATTTTATGGGTATTTTGAGGAGGTTTTTGGCAGGACAAAGAAGGTTTTTACTTGTAACTTTTTTCGTGATCCTATAGTTTGATTGTGAGTCTACAATATTAGGAAAAGATTCGCTCGTTTTTGTAACATTTAGATATTAGAAAAAGGTGCTCAAAATGCTTCAAAATCTTGGTTTGAGTGATTTGAATTCTCAAAAGGGTGGAGGGTTTGAGGGTTGGGGGTCCAATTCAATATTTTAGATTTCTATATAGGGTTTAAATGATGATATTGGAATAGAGGATTTGCTGTTTTTTGAGTTTGGGGTGATGATCAGGGTATGATTTTTATTGATAAATCATGGTTTCTAGACATTTTATGGGTATTTTGAGGAGGTTTTTGGCAGGCCAAAGAAGGTTTTTAGTTGTAATTTTTTTCGTGTTCCTATAGTTTGATTGTCAGTCTACACTAGTAGGTAAAGATTCACTCGTTTTTGTAACATTTAGATATTAGAAAAAGGTGCTCAATACGCTTCGCAATCTTGTTTTGAGTGATTTCATTTCTCAAAAGGGTGAGGGGTTTGAGGGTGGGGGGTCCAACTTAGTGTTTAAGATTACAAGTTAGGGTTTAATTGAGGTTCTATGATTAGAGGATTTGGTGTATTTTGAGTTTGGGGGGTGATCAGGGTATGATTTTTAATTATAAAATATTAGAAAAAGGTGCTCAAAATGCTTCGAAATCTTGTTTTGAGTGATTTGAATTCTCAAAAGGGTGAAGGGTTTAGGGTTTGGGGTTTGGGGTTTGGGGTTTGGGGTTTGGGGTTTGGGGTTTGGGGTTTGGGGTTTGGGGTTTGGGGTTCGGGTTCAGGGTTCAGGGTTCAGGGTTCAGGGTTCAGGGTTCAGGGTTCAGGGTTTAGGGTTTAGGGTTTAGGGTTTAGGGTTTAGGGTTTAGGGTTTAGGGTTTAGGGTTTAGGGTTTAGGGTTTAGGGTTTAGGGTTTAGGGTTTAGGGTTTAGGGTTTAGGGTTTAGGGTTTAGGGTTTAGGGTTTAGGGTTTAGGGTTTAGGGTTTAGGGTTTAGGGTTTAGGGTTTAGGGTTTAGGGTTTAGGGTTTAGGGTTTAG